>OY728129.1:168794599-171294599 GCA_963277665.1 Viscum album | reverse complement strand
TATATATACACAGGCACACCTAGCCCCATACATGTATATTCACTACCATGGATGAATATATATATAACGGGGGAACCTATATATATATATACTTATCTATGCACATGCATGTAAGTTGCCTTAAACCCGGTGACTTGAAACCACTCAGAACAGTCCAACACACTACAAAAAAATTACTGAGAACCTTAAAACAATTAAATACCTTAATTTAGAAGGTGAAAAACAAATGAAGCAGAAGGGAAACCTTACCCCCAAACATTGATGGTGAATCGAAACACCTAGAACCACCTCAAATTCAGTGAAGATTTCCAGAACTTGCACCAAGGGGTCCCGAGAGAGGCACCACATGCCCCATGATCGGAAGAAACAATAAAATTGGATTACCCCTTTTACCTAGGTTTTTGGTCGATCATAAATCGGTGACATGGAGAATCAAAACTGCCAGAAATAGAAGGAGAAGAGAGCAGAGGTCCTTCCCTCTAGGTGAAAATAAAGAATCGAGTGGAAAACCAGAGGAAAAATGGTGCATGGAGGTGGAGCCGAGAGGAGGTTGCGCACACGGTTGGGAGCCCCCAAGGGGGTGCGTTGCACTTGGAGGGGGAGAGCCCTTTTGGGTCTTCTAAAAAAAGAAACCTAAATAAAATAAAAACTAATAATAATAATAATAATAATAATAATAATAATAATTAAATTATTATTATTATTAAAACATTTATTTATTATTATTTTACCACTTAATTGAAATTTAATTTATTTTCCATTTTAACTTTAATTTAATTAATTTAATCTCTTAAAATACACACAACACAGTGTTCCGACTCTTGAAAAAAAAACGTTCTAAATCCTGATTTTAATGATGGTCCGCCCAGTAAATGAAAAAAAAATTAATTTCCTTCGCCTTTTCATCTAGTTCAAAACACGGGACGTTACATAATGAGTCAAAATGGGGTAGGGTGTGAGAGTCAGAATGTTATTTCATGTGGTCGTGACCCATTATTTATTTTACCCATTTGTATTATCATGGGATCATTGTTCATATGAAATTTGATGCATTATACTCTCTTTGACTACCTTTTTTTTTCATTTAATTGTTGTTTGATGATTTCCATTGATGGTTAGTCCCTATTTGATTATTTATGCCATAACTATTTCCCATGATGTTTTGGGTTTTGATGGGTAGATAAATGATTGGTGGGTTAGGTGGAAATCCGATGAGTGATTCATAGTGGACATAGTGACACCCCTTTTAAGATTACATCTAATGAGATAAGAGAAAGATGTGGTATACCTCATTGGGACATGAGGGTATACAAGTCATCGATTATAAGAAAGCAAGCCTTGTCTTGAGTTGGGTAGTACCATTGTGAGTCTTCAGGGTGCATTTTTCTTCTCGACATGATGAAATATAGGTATGAATTGTATGAAAAAACATGAGTTATGTTTCTAGGTGGGTGAGTTTCACTTATCACCAACTTTTACTCTCCTAATATTTGCATGTACATTCAATTGATCACTAACACTCAGTGTGTTAAGGTGAGTGAGGGAAGATGGGTTTTGTTGGATCATCTCATGATCATTATAGTGAAATTAACCCATTAAGTTTCCCAATCCATTATAAAAAAAATCAATATTTAGTGAAGAATATAAATATAAATAGGTGCACCTCATATTCAGCGTGCTCCATCTTTTCCAAGCTTGATAAAGTATGCTTGATAAAGATCACCGAGTGAAAGCCTAAGGAATATCACCTCTATAAGGATGACATTGACCACTAGAATCATCACATGCTATGAGAGGATCACATGTACTCCTACATTATGTAACACCTTCTTCGTTGAAGGAAAAAAGGATAACTGTGAGATAAGTGAGTTTTGGTTATGGAAAGGAAGTGTTGTGCTTATACCCACACTTAACAAGAGGATCCCCTATCCTTTTATAAATCCCCCCTTTACTCAATGAAGGGAGTCGATGGATGGTTTCCATCACATGGAAGGTGACATGCATTACCCATAATGCTATCCCATTGGGGTTTCATAATAATTTGAATATTTCAAATGATCATTATATGTCTGTGTATCCATAAATGGCACATGAGCCTTATCCAGGTTGGTAAGGACTCCGTAAGTGCATCCAAGCGACCCAGGATCAAATCTAGGCGGAGGCATAATTTTCGAGGTACTGTAGCAATACTGTAGCAGTACTATATTAGGTACCGTAGCTGGAACTGTGCAGTACTGTATCAGGTACTGTAGTGGGTATTTTAGTAGGTACTGTTTGGCAATGTAGTAGCCGGGAATATGCCCTCGTTTGGGCCTTCGGGCCACCGATTTGGTCCCCAAGTCCTTTAAGGCCTTCGGGACACCCAGGCCTTCGGGTCAGTAAGGCCTTCGTGCCACATTAAGTACAGATTCAAACTAGATAACCTACAAGGAACAAGCTCTACAAGGAGTATGAGCAAAGGAACTTTCACCACAGTAGAAGCTAAACGGATTGCAAGAATGAGAGGGTATGTCCCCTGCCATCGGGACAAGCCTGTGCATGCACGTGAATACCTAGCCGAACAACCATGTGAAGGTGGAGAGATGATTTCATAATGAAGATGCTGGGGAGGAGCAATTCCAAGTAGTTAGTCTTGTTTGTATGTAATGTTTAAAAGCCTACGAGAAATGAATTCCTTCAAGGCCTACTATCCATGTAATACTTATGCCTACGGGCCTTGTAAGGGTTCCACCTCACCCCTTGAAAGGTGGATTATCAAAAATCAATAAAAAATGAAGGCCTTCGGGGCATTGGATGGATCCATAAATGAATCAACCAGTTGATCTAGAACCAAAGGAAACTGTGTGAAAGATGTGGCCTAATTTATGAACTCGATATCTCATATTGCTAGCCTATCATACACTATGATAGATGAAACTGCGATATGCATCACATGAATATCATAGGATACAAATGAGGCTATATCATACAATATGATATACCTATTTTAGTCAATTTCTAAAGGTTTTACAGTTTCACTAAAATCCCATAATGAATTTATGAAAAACTTCACAACTCTTTCTGAATCCATACACACTCTTTTGGATATAGTTTATCAAAATCTATTCATTTTGGATTAAAAACTTTTTAAAAAATTTAATCCTTATTCTAAGGCCTAATTGAATGCCCCCATAGGCCTTTGTAGCATTGAAAATTAATATGAAATCCTAATTTCATCAATGTAAGTAAAGAGCATCCTCTAGAAAAACATCAGTGCTACTCAAGCTACAAAGGGGTCTGATGTGATCTTGATTAAACATACTCATATCTCTATATGAACATGTTAATTGCAAGGTGTATCATATGAAATGTATAAATACCCAAATAATCCCTTTTTTCCATGACATCGAGTGACCACTAGACATGATACATGTCAATATATTATAGATCATCTCATACATTCTTCATTCTTCAAAATAGACAAACCAATTTGAATGAATGAATACATGACTCCTGCTATTTTGGTCATAGATTAGACCTTGAGAGATGATTTAGAGTGATGTTATTTCAATCCTTCTCTATAAGAAGACCCATTACATTTCTCTCCTATGCCAATGGATATCACCTCGCATGGAAACCAATTCCTCATTCAAATGGCTAGATCCCTTTTCATGCTGTGAGACTAAGGCTTCCTATTTCTAGTGAAAATATCTCATATCAACATCGTAAGGGAAGAGAAATATATATATCAAAAAGAGAGTTGTCAAGTGATGATGTGGAAGTTACAAAAACTACCCCTGAATGGATGGAGGGATTTACGACACTTCCCCTCTTTGAAATAATTATGTGTATATATATAGGAGATTATGTATCACTAAATTGAGGCAAATACAGCTCTTATGCACATTGGTGTTTGGATTTACATAATATTCCAAAGTATCAGTGTGTAAGTAGCAACAAACAAAACCCATTATTTTTTATTCCACTTATTTAACACCACCCTCAATATTTCTTTGTCTCAGTGGAAAGTGAGAAAACGATCAAAGTAAGTGTAAAGTAAAATATTACAAAAACAAAACAATATAGATCAAGAATGGATGTAGACTGAGAGAGGATTCCATGATGGCATATATCTTGGTGATCTACGAACCAGAATCCTCTCCCAAACCGACAAAGATTGGGTGACTTATTGCTCTCAGATATGAAAACAATGCCATGATTTGAAACATACCTAACCACCCCCTAATTAACTAAGTCTCAAGTCTTGCATAATAAAGGTATCAAAGTATGGAGGTTTTCATGATAGGTATCTCACCAACCTTTGGTAATGGATATTAAAAATAATCATACAACCCCAAGTATATCAAAGACCACATGACATGCCATGTGATACACTTTGGCAAGTTAGTCCAGATAATAAGTATCAACTTATTATCTCATGATTTTATTCTTTATATATCATAGAAAAGTCTTTATACTAATTATACTATTATACTCACACCAATATTAACATATAATCACAATCCATAATACTTTGTGATGATCATTGATTAAGGAAAACTCAAATTTGTACTTTGATAGGATATTATCATTCCATTATTCATGTAATATAGATTAAACAAGCATAAATGAATGATAAATAGAGATTTCATTTATTATAAATCCATGATATATTTTACAACCATTAATATAATATCTCTTATATTTAATACCAAGTGATTCAACATGAAACTTATTCTTTTTCTGTGATGATATTTTCTTCAAAGGATCTACTACATTTTCATTTGTAACCACCTAATATATCTTTATATTACCACTCTAAAAAATGTCTCAAATGAGATGGTATTTGAATAGGATGTGTTTAGTAATTTGGTGCAACATATGTTCCTTAGAATGATCAATAAATCTATTGTTTTCATAGTAAATCTCAATCCCTCCTCAGTGCTAGGAACCACCCCAAGTTCAGTGATGAACTTCTTAATCTAAAAAACTTCTTTCACAACATCTTATATAACAATGAACTCTACCTATATTTTTGAGGCTTCTATAGTGGCTTTTTTGATACTCTTCCAACTGATAACTCCACCGTTTAGGAAAAGAATGAATCCATATCAATATCACATATCATCCTTTTAAAATTAGAAACTAATTTTAGTGTAACCCCATACAATGATATCATCCTTTCATCCAAAGACTAATAACATATCCTTACTTCTTATTAAGTACATAAGGACATTATTAACAAAATTCCAATGACTCTCACCCATATTGGATTGGTATATGCTTGTTATTCTCAAAGAAAAAGAAAAATTGGGTTGAGGTCACAACATGGAATACATGATAAGTCCTATGGTGGACACATAAGGAATCTAATACATCCTTTATAAATCTTTAGTATGATTTTCAATCTTCATAAGATTCATGTAATGAATATGTGTATAGATTAGTTGTAAAATTATATAGGAATTTTGAATCTTTGAAATAGTGTATGGGCCATATTTTGAACCGAGAATCAAAATAGAATTTTGAGAGTTTGAGCACCTCATATGGGTGTTTTTGGACATGGAATGGGGTCTTAAAAGATAGCTCAGAGGGTTTAAGAAGCATCGTAGGTAACCTGGGGTGGCAGAGCTGCAAGGTGGCTGCATCCTATAGCTACCGGCTAGCTAGTGACCAGAGTAGTGCCCTTATGCCAATACTATGATCACCAAATCACTGGTGGGGTGTTTTAGGGGAAAATTTACTAAAATTTTCTCTTAGGTTTTTAAGTGGAATCCCCATCCTTTTCCTCCCATTTTGGTGCACAGGTAAGGGAATCCCTCCATTCTTCCTCTCTTGACCCACCTTCATTTTGAGTGGTATTTTGGTGAGTTTACCACTTATTCAAGGTATATCTTATTCTTTAGTAGATCCCACTCATCATATCATTCCCCCTCTTTAATTTTTGAGTTCTTAATTTAGGTTTTTGGTGTCGATTACACCAAATCATGGTGGAATCAACCAAGTATCACGGGTCTTTCATGTGGCTTATGTAGAGGAGACCCTATGATGATGTCTACCCAGCGCTACACGTTTCTTTGATGTAGGTATATTACAAAACTAATTTTATAAAGGTTTTTCCTTAAAATTAAAATGGTTTGGTAATTATTTTGGTGCCATTGGTTAGGAATTTGGCCTATAATGTGGTCAGATGTATGTTTTGGATAATTGATGAGCATTTGGTCATGGTTCTGGTTCAAAAAGGTAATCTAGTAAGTTTTGGAATTTAGGATTTAGTGTGTCAAGATTTAAATTTTTGTAATAATTTTTTAGATAAGTTAAATAATTAATTATAAATGATTTATAATTAATTATTTTGGTTCACATGGCTTGAGTTAGGTACCTAGTTGGTGATATGAGCCTCGAAGGTCCTTGATAGCTGCTGTAAGCCTTTGGAAAATAATTAAAAAGCACTGAATAAAGGTAGGTGGTCTCTATGTTTTCCCCATAGCTGCATCCTTCTCTTCAAGTGTCAGCATTGTGCATAATGCTGACATTCTGTGTGTGACCTTAAATTCTAATTCAATGCCTAATAACATGTTTTTCCATGATAGTTACGCCCTTTAAAATTGGACTTTGAAAATGGAAATTTGACTCCATGTATTTACCTTTCCTTGATCCAATCCCCTAATAAAGTGACTATATAAATGGTATTTTGAACCAGTATATAAAATTAGTATTTTGGGAATGTATTTTTGAAATGTTTTCCAAATGGAAATTGGAAATGGGTAAATTATAAATGGATTTTTAAATGGAATTATGAAGTGGATTTTGATTATTTGTGTTTTGAAATGTATTTTTTTCTTTATAAAAGTGGTATATATATTGGCTCATTCCTTAGTTTTTCTTTATTGTTAAAGTGACAAACATACATAATGGATATTTTTTTATTATTCCTTGGTTGAGAAATCATCAATGGGGGGGGGGTGCTACTTATTTTGGTTGAGAAAACACCCATGGGGGGTGATACTTGTTTTGGTTGAGAAAAAACCTGGGGGGGGGGTGGTCCATGTTACTAGACTTGGTTGATTAAACACCCATGAGGGGTGGTCCATGCCTCTATGTATTAACTAGGAAAACAACCAAAGGTGTGGTCCATGATAGTTCAAAAACACCCACAAGGGTGTTAAAAAATTATGGTTGGAACAATACCAAAGATGTGATAATATAAACCGTGACACTTTCCGAAGAAGGTATGGTTGATCAGGGTCTTATACCTAAGGATATATATTGGGTTTCTTTTATTTATTTACTTTTTAAAATTAAACACTTAAAATATTTACCTTGAGAACTTTTACATGCACTTGTATAGATTAGTTTTATTTAGGGACACCATTGGTGGTGATCTACCGAGTTATACTCATACCCTGATAAGTTTGGAATGACACTTGGGTACCCAATCATGCACTATTCTTGTTCATAGGTATAGGTTTTAGGCAAGGCCCGATGTTGATGTTTGTTGATTAGCTTCCTAGGTTGGAGTTTGAATGATGGGACTGGGACAGACTCAGAACCAGATGGGGATGGGATATTAGCCTCAATTTTATTTTTGTTCTTTTAATACTTATTATGTATGATATTCCCATGGGGGATCCTATTTGGTATGCATGAAACATTCATTTATTATTTCATCTGATATTGTATATATTTTATTTTCATTTTTCTTGGTTGTGATGTTTATCTGTGATGTTGTATCTTATTTATTTCATTTACTCTATATCGTGCACTATGATACCGGGGGTATATCCTACCAACAGTACCTCCTTAGTCCCCCATTTCTTGTTTAAAGGCTCTGGCATTTGGGGAGGTGTGCCTGAGGTACAATAGTGATTACTGGTTTAAGCATCGATTCGTAGACCGAGGTGACAAAACATTATTAGAGTGGACCTTAAACTACTTTATTTATTGTTTTGATAATTATAAATATTGTGTTGTTTTTATAAAATAATATTGTTTATTTAATTATTATTTAATTTTTTTTAATTATTTTTTATTTATTCTCATTATTCTTTATAATTATTTTTGGTTAAATATTATGAAAAATTAATTTTATAAGTATTTTATTTACCCTTACATAGCATGAAGAAGTTTATTTTTACATTTATGCAAGCCATATAAGTTTCCTGTTACCCTTATGCAAGTTTTTTTTACTATACACAACTTTTGTTCTACCCTTATATAGGTAGTTTAATTTTCTGTTTACTTTTACACAACTCATGTGTTACCCTTACACATATCATGAAAACATCTATATACCTTTATATGTGCATGTTTTTTTACCTTTATGCATCATAAATAAAATCTTCTTTACCTTTATGCATATATCTATTTACCTTTAAGCAGTGCAAAAAATCTTCTGTTTACCTTTACATAACTTATATAAAACCTATTTCCCCTTACACATGATATTGAAATTATTTTTTACCCTTATATAGCATGCTAAGTTACCCTTAAAAAAAATGTATAAAATGACTTTCACACTTACACAACCTATAAATTTTTTTATTATCTTTATGCATTGATTGGAATTTTTAGTTCACCTTTACGCATGAATTTAAGCTTACCTTTATGTAGTTATGAAAATATGGAATTTTTAGATTGCTATGTTTTCATGTTTTTATGGTATTTTAAATTTATGCATGTTTTTAAAAATAATTTAGATTGTTTTAATTATCCTATAAATTATTATTAATGATATATAACCCATGTATAGTGTTTTTAGAGTGTGTTAAACAAATTTAATTTTAGATTGAAAATGTTCTTCATTTTTGCATGAATATGCAATATATGTTTCAAATATTTCAAATTTATTTATTTAGGTTGATTTATTTGATTTTAATGTTTCTAAATTCATGTTTTATACTAATTATTTTTTTGAAATTGTTTTATATTTTTTAATGTAGTATCTTTAAAGTTTGATATTATCAAATGTTTAAATATGGAATAAAATTTGAAATTTAATTTTTGAATATTACAGTTTGAATTTGTGTGAGATTTATGAGATATTTCGAAAAAATTATCCTAGAGATGTTTTGAAATATTTAATGAGTGATTTAAAATTATTTTTAATTATTTAAATGGTTTTAAATTCAAATTATAATTATTCTCTCTCTCGCTCACTCTCTCCTTGATAATTCTGGATTATCATGATTATTATTTTGAATTATCCTAACCGACTGCAAGATACTGTTTAGTGTTGAGTTATTATTATTTAAATTGATCAAGACATGCATAAAAGTATGATTGTGAACATTGTAACACCCTAATATTTCAAAATATATTTATCTTCAAATATTTTTTTGATAGCTTGAGATACAAGCAACCTCGAGTCTAAATGAACTGTAATATAATATACTATTATAACTTAGAAGTTAAATTAGTGGGTATGAATAATAATAACTAAATTATAAAAAATATATGTATAAAATAAATTCATTTATTATAAATTGATTATAAATGTAAATAAAATTCATTTAAAAGTAAAAGAGAGTTTTTTTTCCTGAAAAATTGTTTTTATTTGCACAAAATGTTTTTATTTGAATAAATTAAAATAATCACTATTAGTGAATTATTTTAATGAAATTTATATATTAAATATTCAATAAAATGTTTTAATGTTCATATATTTTTTTAGGCATGAGATATAAATAAATCCAATTTTATACTTAAAAAATGTATTTTTCTAAAAAAATGGGTTTCGTCGTATTTTTCACACTTATTGTAAAATTATTTTACATCACTTATAGTTAATTAATTTTATAAAATTGATTCCACATTTGGAATCAGGAGGTTAAAATTTGGTAAATAGACCCCTTTTATTTTTAGGCATCATGGATAGTAACTGTGGTAAAATTTATCACCACGGTAAAGGTTAAATCAAGTTAATCTTGGTTAAAACTAAGTGTTAAGATCACCGTTTTTCATATAAATTCCTTTTGGATGAAGATAATTCTACCCTAATAATATTATTCTAGAAGTTTATTTTTAAGGTATAATTTTTCATGGAAATTACTTATATAATATTTAAAGCAAAGAGAAATACAAAATGTCACTCTCTTAAATTTAAATATATCTCATGTGTTCACCAAGGGAAAAAAGAAAGTTTTGAATGAATATAGATTTTTATTTTGTGAATAATAAAATTATTTTCATGATGGATTTTTATTTATAATTTTTAGGTATTATATAATTACCTTAAATGCTTACATAACGCTAACACATTATTTATTAAATGAATGGAAAAATAAAATAAATGATTTTAAACATATTAAAAGTAATAAAATTTGGGTGAGTTTTGTGATCCATGAATTTTTAGATAAATATAATATATTAGAGATATTTTAAAATTTTATATTTCAATTAAAACTTTGTCTTGATGCATTTGAAGTCAAATTAAATGAATAGTGTAAAAATGACAATAATGATATTTTATTAAAATAATATTTTATTAAATTATTTAGAATCATTAAAATATTGAAATAGTATAAGGGGTATAATATAGGGTATATAATGTCATATATTTTATATTTATGATCCAATTTTAAACTTATAAATAAAAGTATAACCCCTTAAGAGTGAAAAAGACATTACTGCGGTTAAGGCTAAAATAGGTTAACTAAGGGGTTAAACAAAAATATAAGGTTTAAAATATGACTTAAACTAGTTTAAATTTTATTTTTTAATGATATTTAAACCATATAATACCTTATATTCAAATATATTTTCATTTTAATTCATTTTTATTGATAATTAATTAGTTATATTTTAATATTTTTAATAATTCCAAGTGCATCATTTCCCTGCCTTATAAAAGGACACCCCTTCCTTCACTTCTTTAAACCACTTTGAGAAACCTATATTGAACAATAAATATTCATTTATATTATAAAAATACTTATCCATGTTATAAATGTTCTTTTATCCTCAAAATACCAACCCTAGTTTACATAAGAAAGGATCTAAAGGAGGTCTCCCAAAGAAGATGTAATCATCTTACCCAACATCTTTCAATTTATTTCTTCATATACCACCTATAAATATATGTAATTTAACATAGAATAATAAATTAAGTATCAAAAATATACTTAAATCTTATTATGATAATTAAAACACCATTATTCACTCTCTTTACCATCAAATGGGAAGTGACAATATCACTCATGCGTATGTACATTTTACCGTCTCCACGAAGTGATACGATTAATTTTTCATCACCATATTTTATAGATGAGTATTATGATGGTTTTAATGTTAATATATTATATTTATAAAATAATTATTCTTTTCGAATAATAACACCATACTTACTTTCTTACCATCCAATCTATTGGAAAATGATAACATCGCTTGTGCGTACGTGTGAACTACCACCTTCACGAAGTGATGTGATTCATTTTTCATTTTTTATTTACATGGATGATAATAAGGATGAATTTAATGAATATATTTGATATACATGATATAAAAATTATTCATTAAAGGTGAATTATTATTTACCTTTCTTTCATTCCATCTTTCCAAAAGTGAAAACAATGTTCATACGTACAAATGACCTACCATCTCCATAAATAGTGTAATTAATTTTTCTATCTCTATATTTTATGGATTAATATAAATAAATATATATTTTATTTATATAATGTTTAAAATTATGTATATTATTAAACCATGATAAAATTAAAATGACCTAAACTACAAAACCAAAACATACATGAAAAATGAAGCAATTATTACCAAGAACAATGATTTTAACAAAGAATTGTTAATAAACGAGTGATAAAGGATTATAAATAAATAATATATGGTATTATATATATAATTATTGTTCTATAATATATTTATAACAAATATATATTTATTATACAATAGGTTTAGACACATACAAAGGAAGTCGAACCTAATGTAAGAGTTTATTTCACAATCTCATTATTATTCAAGATTATTTATATTTAAGTATTTTTTGGGGGAATTATATGATATTTATATCTTAAAAAAAATAAATTTTCTTCCAATATATATATTTTTTAAAATTAAAAGTTTTCATTTCATTTCCATCTCTTTAATTAATCAAGATACCAAAATAATGTTTTAAGTAAAATCGGCCTTGCTTTTCTACTCGGTCGAGAATCTTTCTCTTTCATGTACATATTTTCATAAAAATGTATAAAATTATGTTTTTAAAATTATAAAATGATTAATTAAATAAAATTTTACCTATTTTTTACCTTTTTACAAAATGGTTTAAAAGGAATCTTATTTTTATTTTCCAAATGAGGTACTTTTTAACCTTTTTACGAAAGTATGAAAGAAATGTTTTTTTTAAATTATAAAACATGAATGGAATTTTACACCATCATGAACACTAAATTATTTAAATATCACTTTAAAATTTTACATGGTTATTTTAAAAGAAATTTTTTTCCATATTATTTGGTAAATTTTAAATTTTAAATAAGTGTTTTCAAAGTGAAAAAGTGTATTTTCCTTAAGATATTTTCCAGTGAAAATTTAAAATTATTTTAATATATTTCAACATCATTTGATGGGTATTATGATTTAATGGGGTTATAATATTATTATAACATCCAAAATATTTCTTTGGATGGCTTATGATTATATTGATTAGGTAAAGTATTGGTATTCCATATTCTAGTTATTCCAATAAGGACAATTATTTATTTTTAAGGATTGTTGATTAAGTTATATTATTTATTTATATGATGAATGAATTTGAATTATTAAGTGATGAATGAGGCATATAATTACATATCCCATAAATTCATCAACATTCCTCATGATAAAAAATATATTGGGTATTTTTCCATGGACTTACCCATTTATGTAGACGTCTTGGAATAAGGCCTTGATAAATTTTTTATGTCTTGGAACAATGCCTCAATAGTAAGTTCAAATGTATAAAATTATTAATTCCATCATTATGAAATTAGTTATTAATGTCCATGATTTTATTATAATAGTTTTTATATCCTTGTATAAGCTTCAAGCACATGTGATTATTTATGTGACATTATTTTATCATCATTTTATTCCTACCATATTATTCATGCCTTATTTAGCTTCCACTATCTACATTCCCTTACTGAACATTTGAGCTGAACAATTTCTTATGGTTCCTTTCCCCAAGATATCAGGAAATGTTTTATGACTGATATATAGGGATATACAAGAGGTAATAAAGATGATCCTAAAGAAAATACTATATTATATTTTATGTTTTCAAATGTAATGTGGGATTTAAGTATGTATCTAGTTTACCAAGACTACTAAACTATTAGGTCCTTCAGGATGTGATTGATTGTATTTAGTACCAATTTAATAAGTATCCATTAGTTATGAACTACTAGGGTTAAGGTATTTATATTTGGTATTAGATAAAGTTTAGTATAAACCTTGGGAACTAGATTTAGAGATTAAGGAACTTAACCCTATAACAAACCTTTAGAATATTCCTAAAGAAACCAAGCTTATTATTTTTATATTAGTTATAAATAAATTTCCAATTTATGTTAAGTGTTTTACTAGTTTTTAAATTATACATTATTATCCATAATTTTATGATCTAATCTAGTAAATTCCATTATTTGGAAATAGCTTCTATAGGAAGGAATAAAAACCATATCAATTCACGTAATCTATATAGGGATTGCATTATTGGTAAATATAATGAATCTAGAGCTTGATCTATAATTAGAGTTAAAAAAATCATAAATATATTGGGGAAACTAACTCCAGTCATGACCAATAACCTTTCTTGTATGGAGAATCCTGTTGATCCATAATGTGGTCTAATAATGTTAGATCGCTTTATACATCACCAACCTTCATAATTAAATGGGAATACAAATTCATTTGGAGATAATCAATGGATAAGTTCCTTAGAGAATATATTTCTCACTTTGGGAAGTAATTAAAGGGAGAAGTTTGTTATAGAAGTTTATCATATCTTCTAGTATGTGGATCAATGGTAGTCATTGATTCAAAACACTAAGGACGAGGAGGAAATAATGAGCATATAATGGAAGGATTTTAAGGAAATTTTCTTAAAAAAATATTTTCCTTGCGAACAATGAGAAGATATAGAGAGAAAATTCTTGAGTCCAAGAAAAAAGGAAGAGAAAAATATTTCTAAGTATGAAGCTAAATTTATAAGGTTATAAAGGCATGTTACAGACTATATAGGTAATCCAAAGAGTAATATTAACCATTTATTTTATGGGTTAAATTTAATCCTTTTAAGGGTACTAGTCTCCAAAAAATTACCATCTTATGAAGATATAATATCATGTTCTATAAAAATAGATAAGGAATTCTCAAAATATTATGGATTTTAAGGAAAATAAGAGAATAAGAGGATTATAGAACAAAAAATGGATAATAGGAAGAAGAGAAAAATGAATTTTCCAATATGTGATACTTAAGGAAGGAAACATCTTGGTATATGACTAAAAGGAAAAGGAGTTTTATTCAAGTGTGGAGAAATATGCCATCATGCTCATGATTCAAGGTTAAGGGAGAATCCATCAAAGTAAAATGATTTAATTATAAGGATATGAGGTAATATTCCAACCAATTATCTATACATTAATGTAACTTACCACAAAATAATCTAGGGGAGAAGTTCAAGCTTCTAAAATTACTAAAACTGATGTTACATTTACTAGAGACATTATAATATACTTCCCCTCCTCATTGTCTAGAGAATGTGTAAGGATGTTACTTGGCCTTAAGAAACACCCCCAAGATGCCAAAGGCTAGCAATAAATTCCAAGGGATTCATTTAGAATTGGGGGGAAATTTTCCCTTTGAAAATAAACAAACCAACCAAACATTACATAAACTAATAAACCACTAAATAATGCATGATATAAATGAAAGACACCTCAGAGCATTACCATTTATACCAAGACCAACTAAAAAAGAGTACCACATAGGAAAGCTACAATATCAAAGTACACAACAGAATGAAAACTAAAATATTAAATGATGACCACATGAATCCAAATATCCACATGATCCATGATACAAATCCACACAAACAACCCAATTATCACTAAGAACCACTAGATAAGTGTGATACTTTACCTTTTCCCATGTCCCGATAGACGACATCTTCAAAAGCACCAAAGTTCCAAAATAGGGGTGAGTTATGAAACTCAATAGTTTTTCCCCAATGAATTACCTACTCACACCACTAGGATATAAAATTTTAGAAATTTTATATAATTTTTTTATATAAAACACTTTAAAACAATTTTACAATTTATATCAATGCCAAGCGGTTCACATCAACATAGTTTTCCAAGGAAAGCACATAAAAAATTCTTTAAATCATTTAACATTCCTTTTTAGAATACCCATTCCATGATTCACAACACACACAAACATCCATGAATCTTAGTTCCATACTCATGAGTGGTTTCTCATCCAATCACCTTGTGCCCCAATGTCACACTCCTCCTTATTCCGAGTCACATCCCTTGTACCCTAACGGTACCCACCCCTTATTCAGGGCTATGTTGATCATGAAATCACACAAAACCATGTATTACAAAACCATTTCAATCAAAAAATTTCAATAAAACTTAATTTTTATTGAAAGCCTTTTCAGAAATCCATTTCATAAATCCAACAAAGCCATATTTTAAAATACACATTTTAAAATCAAGAAACCAAAGCACTTTTCATAACCAAATCCACAAATCTACAGACCATCACTATAGAAGGTTTTAACCATGATTTTCACACAAATTTAAAAATAAATTTATAGAAAAAATCATTTTGAAATTAAGACTTCAAGTTCTAAATAGATAAATAAAGAGTGAAGCCACCTACCTTGGGTTTTATGGAGAAAATGAAGAATGAAACTCAAAAGACAACGAAATTAGGTTGAAACTCCAATAACCTACCTTAGATATCTTCCCCTATATAAAAAAAGATAAATATAATAATATTTAGAATAAAATATCTTATATCTATCTAAATAAGACATAGATCTAGGAAACCAATAGAGATAGAGTAGTATATCTATGAAAACCCACCATGAACGACCAAGAACATCGACTTACCATAGGAATATGGATTCAAAACACCAAGGTGAGCCTTCATATTACCTCTGGATCGATGGGATAAACTTCCTTAGCCTTTGGGAATAGATAATTATGAGTTAGGGCTATATAAAAGGAAAAATTAGGGAGTTATATGGGAAAACAAGTGAGATCCACAATTTTAGGATATCACTTTTAACTCATGGATGGTTAGGAAAACCATATGCTAGCCACTGCCTCAAAAATAAACCATAGTGACTCAAGTATCATGGTTTCTCCTTAGATGATGCATGGTTTGGGAAAACTATGTGTTGCCCGTGTGCCTTCCCTTTAGCCCCTATCTCACTATTCACAGTTTCCTATAGGTGTTTCATGGTTTTCCCAAACCGTGTACCAATCGTGCACCCTTAGAAAAGCCCCCCAAAAACTCCAAAAGTTATCAAAACTCTCCCAAACTTAACCCATATACATTAAAAACTTAAAAATCACAAATAAATGGTTACTTACTAGAAATAAGGGGTGATAAATTCTCCCCACCATTGGTCTTTCCATTCTGAGAAAGTAAAAAACCACCATTTCCATAAAATAGTTCTGGCCACTGCTCTTTCATTTCTTTCTTACGTTCTCAAGTCTCTTCCTGAATATAACCATGTTTCCACAAAAACTGCACTAGAATGATTATTTTTTCACCCAATACTTTCTCTTGTGTATACCCAATCTACACTGTCATGTGCACTAATGAAACATCAGGATCTAGATCAACGTGATCCCATCAAATAACATGGTCAGGATCAGGATGATACTTTTTCAAATGAGATACATGAAATGCATTATGCATTTCATTAAACCGTGGTGGTAATGCCAACCCATATACCACCTCACCAATCCATTCAAGTATCTCAAAAGGGCCTATGTATCTAGAAGATAACTTTCCATACTTCCCAAAATAATGATGCCCAATCCTTGGAGAGATCCTTAAGAATACATGATCACTCACCTCAAACAACAACGACCATCAATGATGATCTGAATATGATTAGTGAAAAATATGAGCCATATCTATCCTTTTCCTGATCAATTGAATATTCTCCATTATCTCTTGGACAAGGCTCAACCCAACTAGTGAAGTATCACTTATTTCCACCTAACAAAGTAGAGTACAACAAGGACACCCATAAAAAACTTTAAACAGATCTATATGTATTGAGGCCTGATAACTGTTTTTGTACGATAAATCCACTAATGACACATGATCTTCCCATGAGCTACCAAAATACATTACACGAGCCCACAACATGTATTCCAACATATGTATCATCATTTTGGATTTCCCACCCATCTGAGGATGATACTCTGTACTCATAGTCAACTGAGTCCCAAGGGATTTCTATAAGGATTTCTAGAAATGATATGTAAACCTAGGATCTCTATCTGAAACTATTGAAACTGGTATTCCATTATACTTTACCACTTATTGGATATAGATCTTTGACAAGTCCTCCACCATATGAGATTCATGAATAGGTATGAAATGGGCCAACATTGTGAGCTGATCCACTATCACCCATATGACATCATGTTTCCAAAGAATTATTGGGAGACCTATTAAAAAAATCATAACTATATTCTACCATTTACAAATAGGTATAGGTAAATATTGAAACATACCTATTGGTCTCTGATGATTTTCCTTAACTTGATGAAAAGTTAAGCATCTTGAAACAAACTCATCCACCTTACTTTTCATAATGATCCACCAAAACTATGCTTTCAATGCCTTATAAATATTCTATATTCCAAGATGAAAAAACTATCTCGAATGGTGGTAATCATGAAGAAGTTATTCCTGATAAGAAAAAGGTACAACCATACGATTTTGAAAGGGAAAATTATTATTTTTCAGGGCTTTCATAGGTTAATCTATTCATGAAAAATCATGCAAAAAGTGTTGGTAATAACCACCTTGACGAAGGAAAATCCGTATCTCGAAGACATTATTTAGAGGTTTCCAAGAGATAATAACCTATATCTTTTATGGATCCAAAGAAAAAACTCTTTTAGAGATTACATGGACTAGAAAACATACCTATTGTATCAAAAAATAACAATTTGATAGTTTGACATACAATTGATGGTCTCTCAAGATTCCCAAAACTATCACTAAGTGTTGTTCATGCTCAGCCCTTATCCTTGAATACACCAGCATTTTTTCCACATACACCACCACAAAAGAATCTAGATATCACTAAAATATTAAATTCATCAATTCTATAAAGACCGCTAGTTCATTCATAATACCAAAAGGAATTTCCATATATTCATAATGACCATATTTTCTCCTAAAATCTATCTTTGGAATATCCTCCTTCTGAACCTATAATTGGTGACATCCTAATCACAAGTCAATCTTAGAGAAACACTGAGCTCCACTCTATTGATCAAAAAAATCATTGATGTGTAGAAATATACATCCATTATTTATCATAACATGGTTAATATTATGATAATCTACACACAAATGAAGAGTTACATCTACTTTCTTAATGAACAAAACCAGTGTTGTCCACAGAGATATTCTTGGTCGGATGAACTCTTTTCTTTCCAAATCTTCCGACTACTCCTTTAGTTATATTAATTTAGTTGTTTCCATTTGATAATATTAAAGTGAGATAGGACTGGTCCCAGAAGTAGATCAATCATAAAATTCACTTCTCTAATAGGTAGAAACCCTGAGAAATTTCAGGAAACACATTTGGAAACTCATCAACCTTTGATCTCGTGCATCAATGAAAAAGATAAGGCTTCCAGTTGGTATGTGATAATTCCAAATGCTAGTGCCAATAAGCCCATCACACCCGCCTTTATATTATTTTCCCCTCAAAAGAGATGTTCTATTCCATCCTCAGTTATAAAACCGACCCTTATGGTATAATAGTTGATGTGAGCCTTGAACATTATCAACCAATCCATACACATGATTATATAAAAAAAATCCATCTCAAGTATGGAGAAATATCATTTTAACTCGGCTCCATCAACTATTATAAAACATGATCTACACACAAAGGCTTAACATTCTCTTTGAACAAGATAAGTTTTAAGTTTTATCATAGAAGGCATCATCTCAACTTTTAAACTTAGAAAATTAACAACACAAGAATCAATAAAGGAATGTGATGCATCGGTATCAAACAATACTTTCATATGGGTAGAATTAAAAAGAATAATAACTTGCATCATAGATGGTATAAACTTATCATCCATAATAAACCTCTCAGCTCTATATAATTTCTTGCTCGCAACGCTTTGCTCCTTATTACCCTGTTGAGATTGCACTACCTAAGGAGTCATGGTATTCCTAGAATCACCATAGATGGCTCTATTTTTTTTTGATGAGATTGATTCTGTTTCCCTCATCCCATCAAAGCATATGACACCTATGATACCTGATAAGTGTCCCAAGCACCTGAACTTAGATCACCATGAAAATAGCACTGAAGATGCCTCATCTGGTTGCAATTGTGCCATGCTCTAGGTTGTGCTGTACACTCTCTCTTTATGTGGTCAAACAAACCACATTGGAAACATCCTAATTTTCTCTTGGGTTGTGGAGGAAGGTTAACTGACCTAGAAATCTAATTTTGATTCATGCTCCCACATTGGAAATAGGTGTTCCTTTTCTTCTTTCTCCCAAAATTAGAGTTCCCACCATTTCCTATGGATATCAACATACTTCCTCCTCCCATAGCCCCTAAAATGTACCACTTATGCACTGATGATCTATTGACCATATATATATAATCTATAATACATAGTATAACAATCTTCAAGAAAATTTCCTACCTCAACCCTGATTCAAATATGCATGCCTTCAAGGACACACAAGCTGTAACTTCAGGTTCTAAGTGGACTAAATTCATGAATTTAGCCACATACTCCATGATATAAATATTTTTATACTTCAATCTGAAAAGGTCCTTCATTCTTTGAATCCTAAACCTTTGAGGATATAATTGTTTTTTGAAAAATTCCTCAAAATACTCCCATGAAAGGCCTTGGTATGATTTAGCTTGAACTATTAAATCCCACCATTTCCATGAAAGATCTTACAGGATATACCTTTCTATATTGAATTTCAACTCCACTAGTGTGCTGATGAAATAGAAGATACGATTCATCCTATTTAACAACAAATCCACCTTTTCTAGTTCTGAATCATCCCAAATATGGGTGGATTTTTCTTTTGGTATTAGATGGAATGATCCACTTTCCTTGGATCATACCTTATGTTCCTACTATCCATAGCTTAAAAATCTTGTACTATACCTTGAACCATCTCTTGTTTCACATGTGGCTTAGGTGAAACCACATTTTTAGAACCCTCCTCTAGTTTCTTTATATGAAGCCTACCATATTCCATTGTATAGAAACACAAAAACATAATAATTTTCACTCTCTATCAACTTAAGGCTTAAAAATTTCAAATTCTATCACAACATATTACCACAACATTGCTTTCCAAAATTCAAACCTTTTCAAGTTCATCCATTTTTTAAAAATTTCAACTTTCTTTTGAAAATCAATCCATTTTCAAAATACCATAACCATGATCTTTTTAAAAATCTTTTATCTGAAAACAATTTCAAAATTTTTCAAAAAAATCAACATATTGCACCAAATCATAAATCATTACTCAAAATGAGATATTAAATCCTAGTGGAAAGTCATTACTCTAATGCATGTCATGCTCGTCTCATTGGATAAACCCATAATAATGAGATTTCTAAATCCTATAAGTGTCCCCAAAACACTTATGTACCCAAGGGTTTCATTTACAATTGGGGGATGATTTTCCATTTGAAAATAAATCAACCAACCAAACATTATATAACCCAAAAAAATAATACATGATGCATGATATAAATGAAATAAAACTCAAAGCATTACCATTTATATCAAGACTAACTAAAAAAGAGTATCATAGTGGAAGATTACAATATCATAGTACACAACGAAAGAAAAAAATTCAAAACTCAATGATAACCACATAAATCAAAATCTATAAATGATCCATGCTAAAACTCCTCCCAAATATCCCAAGTGTCACTAAGCACCACTAGAAAAGTGTGATACTTTAATTTTTCCCATGTCCCGATAGATGACATCTGCAAAAGCACCAAAGTGCCAAAGAATGGGTGAGTAATGAAACTCAGTAGATTTTCCCCTAATGACTTAACTACTCATGCCACTAGGATAGAACATGTTATCACATTTATATAATTTTTTTTATATAAAACACTTTAAAATAGTTTCACAATTTATATCAATGCCAAGTAGTTTACATCAACACAGTTTCCTAAGGAAATCACATAAACAATTCTTTAAATCATTTAACATTACTTTTTGGTATACCCATTCCATGATTCAAAATACACACACACATGCACGTATCTTTGAAAATTCCATACTCATGAGTAGTTTTTTGTCCAATCACATTGTGCCCTAATGACACATGCTCCCTATTCCGGGTCATGTCCCTTGTACCCCAATGGTACCGACCCCTTATTCAGGATCACGTCGATCATGAACTCACACAAAACATAAATGTTAAAACCATTTCAATAAAAATTACTTTTTATTGAAAACCTTTCCAAAAATACATTTCATAAATCTAAAAAATCCATATTTTTAAACAAACATTTCAAAATCAAGAAACCAAAGCACTTTGCACAACCAAATCAAAAAATCCACAAACCATCACTAAAGAAGGTTTTCACCATGATTTTAAAACAAATTTTAAAACAAATTTATATCAAAATAATCAATTTTAAATAAATACTTCAAGTTCTAAATATATTATTTGAGAGTGAATCCACCCACCTTAGGTTTTATGGAGAAAACTAAGAACAACACTCAAAATCTAACAAAAACGAGTTGAAACTCCAATAACTCACCTTATATCTCTTCCCCTATAAAAAATAAAAATATAATCATATTTGGAATCAACTATCTTATATCTATCCACAAAAAATTTAGATCTAAGAAACTAAGAGAGATAGAGAAGTAGATCTAAGAAAAACCACCAAGAACGATGACTTACCACAAGAATCCAACTTAAAAACACCAAGAGAAGACTTCAAATTACCTTCAGATTGATGAGAGAATATTATTTAGCCTCTGTGAAGAGAGAATTTCGAGTTAGGGATGAATAAGAGGAAAAATTAGGGAGTTATAGGGGAAAATGAGTGAGATCCACAATTTTAGGATCTCACTTTTTACCTATGCATGGTCAGTCGCACAGATAGAAAAACCATGCACTAATTGTACACTAGCCACTACCTAAAAAATAAACCTCATTGCCTCAAATTGCATGATTTCTCCTTGGAGGTCAAACGATTTGGGAAAACTGTGCACCACCCATGTACCTTCCCTTTAGGTCCCGTCTCAATGTGCACAGTAACCTGTAGGTGTTTCACAGTTTTCCCAAATCGTGCACCAACCGTGCACCCTTAAAAAATCCCCAAACACTTCATAATTAAAAATGTTTAATTTGATTCTAGTTATACCCACTCTTTTATATATGAATAATTTTCTAAGGGTATCGTTTCACTACATCAATGATTAGATATTGAGTTGGTGGTGAACATTCCTAATGATTGGATAACTGAATCTCAAGTCTATAATTCCTCTCCAATATAATTGTGTGGGATGGTTCTTTCTGTAAATCTCATTATTCTTCTCCTAGTTGAATTTGAAGTAATTTTGGGTATGTATTGGATCTCCCATCATAGATACCATATCAATTGTCAAGGAAGGGATGTTACATTTTGATATTTTGAATCAAAATTAAATTATTTATCATTGTGAGGAGGAACCTGAACACCCAATGGAAATTAATGCTATCATATGGGGTTTTATACCTATTCATGATGGATATTTATCTAAAATGGTTGGGGAGAAACTTAAATTTGAAAAGGTTTCTATTGTTCAGGAATATTCTAATGTGTTTCCTGAGAAATTTCTTAGTATTCCCCTGAATCGTGTAGTTGAGTTTTTAATAGAACTCATACCTGATGCTATACCTATTTTAAAGAATCCATATTGAATGGACCCAATTTAGTTATAGGAATTGAAGAAAAATCTATAAGATAATCTATATAAGGAATTAATTCATCCAAGTGATTCTCCATGGGGTACACATGTTTTTTTAAGAAGAAATATGGGTCAATGCATCTTTTCATTGATTATCGATAACTTAACAAAATTACTATTAAGAAAAAGTATCATTTACCCGTATTGATTATCCATTTGATCAATTATTAGTATATCTATATTTTTACAAGATTGATATTTGATTTGGATATTATAAACTAAGGATCAAGGATGTTATACCAAAGATGACCTTCTGTATGAATTCAAAAAGTTTCATTCTTAGGTTATATAATCTCAAGTGAGGGTATATCAGTGGATCCTTCAAATATGGAAGTTATTGAGAAATGGAATAGACCAACCACAATAACTTAAATCCTTATATTTCTTGGGTTTTATGGATAATATTGAATCTTTGTGAGAGATTTATCACAACTATATAATCCACTCACCAAGTTGACTCAAAAGGGGGTTAATTTATTTTGGATAAATGAATGTGAAGAGAGTTTCAAAGAACTAAAGATAAGGTTAGTTAGTATGCCTATTATTACACTTCCCTATATTAGATAAGGTTTTGTGATCTATAGTGATGTATAAAATAAGGTTCTAGGTTTCTTCCACATGTAGAATGATATGGTGATAGCTTATGCCTCATACCAATTGAAGGTTCATTAGAAAAATTACCCGACTCATGATTTAGAGTTGATAATGATAATTTTTTAATTTAAATTATAGAGGAATTATCTGTATGGTGCAAGGTGTGATATATATACCGATCATAAAATCATGAAGTATATATTTACACATAAATAGTTGAATATGCGCCAGAGAAAATGGTTGGAGTTAATCAAAGATCACGATTTCTCAATACATTACCACCATGTGAAGGTGAATAAGGTGGATAATGCTATGATTCAAAAATACCATGAATGTTTGTCTATGATGAGAATTAAAAGTGATCTAATATTTATGGATTTATAAAAGATGGATCTTGAAATCTTTAGTAATGTTTAAATTTTTTGTATTTCTCAGATGAATGTTCAACCATACATCCATGAGAGGATTGAGATGACATAAAAGGAAGATATGGAGTTATAGAAGAAGGTGAGGAATGTTTCTGAGTTCAAACATGATCATGATGGAATGATAAGGTTTAGGAAATGAGTGTGTGTCCCATAAATACCATACTTGAATAAGGATATGTTGGATGAGGCACATTTTCATCACTATTTATCCATCATAGAAGTACAAAGATGTATAGAGATATAAAAGAGTGTTTCTGATGAGACAACATGAAAAGTGATATTTTAGAGTATGTATCTTGGCACCTAGAATGTTTTTAAGTTAAGTCTAAGAGACTAAAGTCTAATGGGTTGTTATAACCATTACCCATACAAGAATGGAAATGTGAAAACACCACCATGGATTTTTTTGTCAGACTCCCCAAAACTTCAAAAGGCCATAATTCTATTTGGTTTTTAGTTGATCACCTTAAAAAGTAAATACATTTAATTACTATCAGAATATATTAATCTCTTTATTAAATTTACAGAATATACATTAAGTAGGTGGTAATGATGCATGGAGTACCGCTTTCTATTGTATCTGATTAGGATCTGAGGTTTACCTCAAAGTTATGGAAAAGTCTTCAATGAGCTTGGGATATAGAATTGAGTTTCAATACTAATTATAATCCTCAGATAGATGATCAGTATTATAGGAGCACTAAAACTCTATAAGAAATATTTAGAGCTTTATCTATGAATTTCAAAGGGTTTTGGGATCAACACTTTCCTCTAGTCAAGTTTTCTTACAAGATGACTCACCTGGTTAAAGTTTTTTGGAGAAATCATAAATTCAAAGAAGCTAGTTTGGAACATGAGGATGTAATGAAAAATAAATATCATCATTTGTTTGTTTTAGAGTGAAAAAAATTCAAGGTCATAATTCTTTGTGGGGGGGAGGGTAGAATGTAACACCCTGAGATTTTAATATATATTTCTCTTTAAATAATTTTTTTAATAGCATGCGATTCACATAATCCTGAGTCTAAATAAACCGTAATATAATATATCATTATAAACCAACCATTAAATTTGTGGGTATGAATATAAATAACTAAATTATAAAAAAATTATTTATAGAATAAATTCATTGATTATCAATTTATTATAAATGGAAATAGAAATCATTTAAAAGCAAAAAGAGTTTTTTCTTATTTTTTTATGTGCGCAATGTAGTTTTGTCTTTATAAATTAAATTAATAACTATTGGTGAATTATTTTAATAAAATTTATATTATATATATTAAATAAAATATTTTAATATTCATATAATGTTTTTGTTAGAAATGATATAGGAATAAATCCAATCTTATACTCTAAAACTGCATTTTTTTAAAAAAATGATTTTCATCACATTTTTGCGTACTTATTGTAAAATTAATATATTAAAATTATAGGTATTAAATTTAATAAAATGGATTAAATGTTTGGAATCAGGAGGTTCAAATTTTTTAAATGGATATCTTTTAGTTTTAGGCATTATAAATAGTAACCGTGGTAAAATTTATCACCTCAATAAAAGGTAAATCAGGTTAATCTATGCTAAAACTAAGTGTTATGGTCACAATTTATCCTAAAAATTCCCATTGGATAAGAGGAATTATTATTTCATCACCTTATTCTAAAAATTTAATTATTTAAGGGACACTTTTCCATAAAATTGACTTATATAATATTTAAAGAAAATAAAAATAAAAAATGGAACTCTCTTACTTTTAAATACATCTTATGTGTTCACCTAAGGACAAAAGAAAAGAAAGTAGTGAAAAAATATATATTTTTAATTATATAATAATAAAATTATTTTAATTATGGTAATTTATTTATAATTTTTAGGTATTATATAATTACTTTAAATGCTTATGCAACACTGACACAATATTTATTCAATTAATGGAAAAATAAAATAAATGATTTTAAAAACAATAAAAGTAATAAAATTTGGGTGAGTTGTTGCGATCTATGATTTTTTTAGATAAATATAAATATTATGGATATTTTAAAGGTTTTTATTCTAATTATATCTTTGTCTTGATGCATTTGGAGTCAAATTAAATGAATAGTGTCAAAAATGACAATAATGATATTTTATAAGAATAATATATTATTAAATTATTTAAAAAACATAAAAATATTTAAATAGGTCAATGGGAATAATATATCTTTTAAAATTTATTACCTTTTACTTTTATGAGCCAATTTTTACCTTATAAGTAAAATTATAACCCATTAAGAGTGAAAAATATGTCACCGCAGTTAAGGTATAAGTTAACTAAGGGGTTAAACAAAAAGGTAAGGTTTAAAATAACACTTAAACCTATCCAAATTTTATTTTTGAGACCATATCCTACCTTATATTCAAATATATGGAAATTTTTATGCATTTTTCTTGATAATGACTTAGTTATATTTTAATCTTTTTAATAATTCAAAGTGTTCCTTTTCCCTCCTTTATAAAAGGATACATTTTCCTTTACTTATTTACACCACTTTGAGTAACATAGATCAAACAATACCTAAAAAATTTTATTCTTAAAATCTTTATCTATATTATAGATGTGCTGATATCCTCAAAATACCAACCCTAGTTTCCATAATAAAGGATCTAAAGGAAGTCTCCCAAAGAAGATGTAATCATCATACCCAACCTCTTTCAATTTATTTATTATTATTCCACCTACAAATAAATGTTATTTACTATAAAATAAAAAACTTTAGTATAAAAAAATATACTGAAATATTATTATGATTATTAGACCATAATTATCCACCATCTTTTCCATGAAATCAGAAGTGACAGTATCACTCGTGCGTATGTACAACTTACCGTCTCCACATAGTGATACAATTTATTTTTCATCACCATATTTTATGGATGGATATTATGATAGGTTTCATGTTTATATATGAAATTTATAAAATAATTATGTTTATTTAATAATAATATAATATCTACCTTTTTACCATCAAATTTGTTGGAAAAAGATAACGTCGCTCGTGCATACGTATAGACTACCACCTCCACAAAGCGATGTGATTAATTTTTCATTTTCAATTTACATAGATTGTAATAAGGATGGATTTAATGAATATATTTGATATATGTTATATAAAAATGATATTTTAATAGTTAATTATTATTTAAATTTATTTAATTCCATCCTTTAAAAAGTGAAAACAACGTTCTTGCATATGTACAACCTACCGTCTCCATGAACGGTGTAATTAATTTTTATATCTTTTTATTTTATGAATTACTCTAAATACATATATAATGAATATATATGATATTTATATCATTTTTAACATTCTGGATGTAATTTAATCATGATAAAAATTTAATGATCAAAACTGCCAAACAAAAACATACATGAAAAATGAAACATTTATTACCCAGAACAATGATCTTAACAAAGAATTGTTAATAAACAGGTGATAAAATATTATAATTATATAATATATGATATGATATATATTATTATGGTTCTTTAAAAGTTTTATAATAAATCTATATTTATTATATAGGAGTTTTGGACACATACAAAAGAAGTCTAACTTGATGCAAGAGTTTATTTCACAAACTCATCACTATTCAAGATTATTTATGTTTAAGTATTTTTTTTGAGAATTATATGATATTTATATATTAAAAAAATATATTTTATTATAAACTATTTATTTATTAAAATTATAAAATTTCCTTTCATTTTTCTCACTTTAAGTACTCAAGATACCGAAATAATGTTTTTAAGGAAAATCGACCTTGTTTTTCTACTCGATCAGGAATCTTTCTCCTATATGTACATATTTTCCTAAAAATGTCTAAAATGATGTTTTTAATATTCTAAAATGATTTATTAAAGGCATTTTTACCCATGTTTTACCTTTCTATAAATTTTTTTAAATGGAATCTTCTTTTCATTTTCTAAATGAGGTACTTTTTAACCTTTTTACAAAAATGTGAATGGAATGTTTTTTAACTTATATGGAATGAATGAAATTTTAAAACATAATGAATTATAAATAACTTGAAGCTTAATTTAACATTTTCAAATTTTATTTTTCAAATAAAAGATTTTCCATATTATTTGGGAAATTTTTAGATTTTAAATAAGTGTTTCAACACGAAAATGGTATTTTCCAGAAGAAAATTTCCAGTCAGATTTTGAAAGTATTTTCATCTATATAAACATAATTTATTTAATATTTTTCTTTAATTATATTATAAACTTATGATACCATCCACTATATTTCTCTGTATGATTTATGATCATCTTGATTGAGGAAACTATTGATATCCCGTAGGATAGTTCTTTCAATATGCACAATTATTTATTTTTAAGGAATTTTGAATAAGTTATAATGTTTTTTCATATAATGAACGAATTTGAAATATTAAGTGAATTATATGGCCTAGAATTACATAACCCCTCAATTCATCATTAATCCTTATGATACAAAATATATTGTGTATTTTTCAAGGCCTTACCCATTTATATGGATGTCTTTTCACAAGGCCTTGACAGTATTTTTAGATGTCTTGGTATAAGGCCTCAATAGTAAATTTATATGTCCAAAAATATGAATTCCATAATTATGAAATCATTTATTGATGTCCTTGAGTTTATTTGAATTGTTTTTATGTCCTTGTATAAGTTTTAAGCTCATGTAATTATTTATGTGGAATTATTTTATCGCAATTTATTCCTAACATATTATTCATGATTTATTTAGCTTCTGATGTATGTATTTCCTTACTAAGCATCAGAGTTCTACCATTTCTTCTGCTTCCTTTCCCTAGTATTCTAGGAATTTTTTTTATGATTGATATGTAGGGATATGATAGAGAGAATAAATATGATCCTAAATAAAATGGTGTATTATATTTTATGTTTTCAAATGTAATGTGGGATTCAAGTATGCATATATTTTACCAAAATAATAAACTATTTAGTCCTTTGGAATATGATTTATTGTATTTAGTACCAATGTAATAAGTATCCACTATATCTGGACTACCAGGGTTAGGGTCTTTATAGTTGGTATCAGAGAAAGTTTAGTAGAATCCTTGGGAACTATATTTATAAAAACATAGATTAGGGATTGACCTTGAGAATATTACCAAAGAAACCAAGATTATGATTTTGAGATTAGTTATGAATAAATTTTTAATTAAAGATAATTATTTTACTAGTTTTAAAATTATAAATTATTATTCATAATTTTATGATCTAATCTAGTATATTAATTTTTTTAGAAATGGTTCCTAGAGAAAGGAATAAAAACCATATCAATGCATGTAATCCATGTAGGGATTGAACGAATAGTAAATATAATGAATCTAGATATAGAACTATATATTTAATTTAAAAAATGATAACTATATTAGGGAAATCAAGTCAGGTTATGAACAATAATCTTGCCCGTATGGAGCAGCCTTCTGATCCACAATGCGATGTAACAATGTTAAACCGTTTCATGCATCAACAACCTAAATCATTCAATAAGATTAAAAATTCATTTGGAGATGAGGAATATATGAGTTCCTTAGAGAAGATATTTCTCTATTTGGGATGTAATTAAAGGGATAAGGTATTCATGAATGTTTTATTGGTTTTGGGAACAACAAAATCATGCGGTGGTGGGTTATATATTAAAATTTCTTTTAATAATCATTTCATGAAACTAAGAGAAAGGATATTGCACATAAAATTTATAATTAATTTATTCAATATTTGAATAAATAAATACCTGGTCTTAGGAACTTTATTTATTAGTGAATATTGATCGTATGAAAGGACCCTTTTAGATTACATTTTTTTGCACTGTGAGTATCCAAGGATAAAATCCCTCTAACGGTGATCCACACATGACCCTATGATCTTTGAGCAACACCACTGAATATTTTGGTGATATCATAGGGAGTCAAATGTATTTAAATATTCATTATTGATTGATCATTCTTTGGTCTTGAAGAAATATCTCTTGCACTTCTCATTATTGAGAGGGATATAGAAGGAGGAGTCAAGATTGAATCCATTGTGCGCAATAATTATCTATTCTCAATTTTGGATGCTCTATACAGTAGACATAACCATCTATTTATAGAGTTAGTATTTATGTTAAAATTTTATTTAATTACATTTCAGCTATTAAATAACAATTATTACCTTTAATAAACCCCACACCACATAATAATAATAATATTATTTTTTTGCACGATCTTACTTGTGCAATAACAAATATTATTTAACCGGCTTGTTGATTAATATTTTTCATTAGACATGGTCTTGATCCATTTTAAATTCTTTTGCATTTATTGAACACCTGAATAAAAATTTATTCTATATAAATATTTTATTCACATATCAGAAAATAAATATTTATTAAATATTTAATAAAATAAATAAATATATTTTTATTCACATGTGAGTGAATAATTTTTTTTAATTTATGAGATCAATATAAATTGAATAAAATTATTCCTCATACTTAAGAATAATATTTATAACATTAATTAAACTCAAATATAATTTAATTGAGATCAATAAAGACACTTAGTGTGTGAACCTCTAGGATTTTTTTGTTGCCATTAGGCAGACTTTCCTAAAGTCTAAGATTACTATCTAGCAACGAGTCAAGGCACACAAGAGAGAGAAATTAATTTCACAACATCGACAACTACATACAAAAATTCACCATGTAATATAATCCCTTGGTCAAAATATCTGATTAAGAAGGTTGCACAATGGTGTCATCAACCTATTTACTCGATACTTATTTCCATGACTATCTAAAATAAACATATTGTTACACCATGTACATGGAATTTAATGCGATAATTATGTTCCAATCAATGGTATGAGATATCAGCTTCTATAAATATATAAGGTAAAAATCCTTCCCTGATATATCCGTTAATTATATGTCAATTGTGATGCACCCAACATACCCTACTTCCCGCCAACATATGGCATGACAGTTTTGGTCAGTAAATCTAAGTGCACAAGTCATGAAATACATTAATGATAATATTAAAGTCCAAGTACCATTTCACACACTAACAGATAGGAATATCTAATAACACTAAAACATGCAGAATTTCTACTAGCGGGTCTGTTATCATAGTTTTCCATCTTGGAGATTACCAAGTGCGAACTTCTTGAGGAGAAGACTCATCTACTTACAAGCATTCACACCTAATAGTCTAAATACTATGTTTGCCATCACAATAAGTTATATAACCACAAAACTATATTAATAAAATTTTCATAGGACTTCAAGGTTTCCTAATAGTGGAGAACTGCTATGACCTTATCAATATGACAAATACTCTAGGATATTATTACACTAAATCCATACAGAAACAATGAAAAATATGTAATAATACATTAAATTAATTTTCAATAAATAGAATATACATTTAATAAAATTATAATAATTTGGTCCTAGGATAAAAACTCTAAAAAAATCCCACTTGAACTAGATGCAACTGCCTATAGATTTCAGTATGCTAGACCTCACATGATAATCATGTTTCTACTGAGTCAATGATTTAGTCAAGTGGTCCACCATGTTGTATTCCATGAAAATACTACTCACTAAAACCTCACCTCTCTGAGAAAAATACCTTAAGAGATGATACTTCTGAGTATGTTCTTTATCCATTGATGTGACCTTGTCTCTTTTGTGAGGGTCACCACTATAGTATTATAACAATAGATCATGATAAAATATTTAATTCTAGGTACCACATCAAGCTGTTGGAAAAAGTTATGCATCCATACTGCTTCCTTAGCTTCCTCAGAAGCCCTAATATGCTCAGAATCTAATATAGAATCTGTGACCAATCCCAATTTAAGCTATTCTAAACACCTCCATTCAAAGTGAAGATGTATCCCATTTGTGACTTCATGTCATCTTGTCCAATTTAGAAACTTTAATCTACATATCCTTTGATGAATAGTTTCTCATATCATCTACAAACTAGGAACATATCCTTAGTTTTCCTTAGACACTTAAGTATAGTCTTGAATGTCATCCAATGGCGGTCACCTGGATCATCTTGATATCTTCCTACCACACTCAATGTGTATGAAACATCTTGACTAGTACATAGCCAAACACACATGACTGAACCAATCACTAACACGTATGGAATCATTTCCATTATATTTATTTTCTCATGTGTCTGAGGACACATTTTCCTAAAAAGATGAATGCCATGTGATGCTGGGAACAATACCCTTTTGGATTGTTCCATACTGAATCTCTTCAGTATCTTGTCAATGCATGTACTTTGACTTATAACAAACAGTATATTGGATATATCACAATAGATCTTGATCCTAAGAATATATGCTACTTCATCCAAGTCCTTTATGGATAATCATTTATTCAACCACATTTTAATAGACTGTAAGACTATTATTTCATCTCCTTGAATAATATGTCATCAATATATACTATTAAGAAAACAAATACACTTAAACTAAACCATCTATATATACAAGGCTCACACTCATTCTTTATTAAACCAAATTCCATTATGTATTCAAAAAAATGAATGTTCTATGAATGAGATTCTTATTTTAACCCATAAATGTATTTTTTCAATTTTCTTATCTTATTAGCATTATTGGAATAAAAAAACCTTCAGGTTGTGTCATTTATACATCTTACTAAAGGTTCCCTTTAAGTAAGGATGTTTTTAAATCCATTTTAAAAATATCATAGTCATGGTAAGCCACATTATAAAGTAGAATTTTAATGGATTTCAACATTGAAACTGGTGAAGAGGTTTCATTGTAGTCAATGTATTGATGCTTTTAAAACACTTTTTAAACCATTCATGCCTTATAAGAGATTAATTATCCTTACATGTCTAGTTTCTTCTTGAATACCAATTTGTAACAAAAATTATTTACATCTACTATAGGATCTACCAAAATCTATACTTGGTTTTGGTAAATGGAACCCATTTTATAATTCATAGATTCTTTCCACTTAGTAATGTATGTGCTACTTACTAATTCCTTGTAGGTTAAAGGATCATTATTATCAACTAATAATGAGTCACCATCCTTGGTTACTATAATACCATAACTTCCTGGTACTCTAATCACTCTTGTACTCCTACACAATACTCGTGTCTCTAAAATAGTTTCATCTTTCACAGGGCTTTGTAGAATCTGTTCCTATACCATCTCTTGTGTACCTTGACCCTAAACTTCATTGAATCCTATCTTACTCTTACTATATATTTTAGAGATGTTCACCCTCTCAAGGAATATAAATTTTCTTTACACTATAACATTTTTTTCAGAGGGGTTTTATAGGTAATATCCCCTTGTTTCCTTGGGGTATCCTATAAAGGTACACCTTTTTCCTTGGGGTGAATGTTTGTTACCTGAAGAGGCATTAACAAATGATTCACTTCCCCACACATGTATATCTGATAACATGGTTTTTATTCCACTCCAAAATTCATATGAAATACCATTTATCAATTTATACGATGCTTAGTTTAGTATATGTGCTGTTGTTTATAGTGCATATCCCCAAAAGGATAATAGAAGACCCACATGAATCATCATTTATTTCACCATGTCTAACAAAGTGAAATTATTCCTTTCCCTTATTCCCTTACACTGATACATATAATGAGGAGTGACTTGGGATAAGATCCCAAAATACCTTAAGTAATCAATCAAAACTAGTAGAAATAGTGGTTTTAACGTCGATGATATGGCGTCAGTTTATTCTAAACCAATGAAAATATATCAATGGAAAAATTTTGGCATCAGTTTATACATAAACCGACACCAATATATATTTATAGAGTTTTTGGCATTGATTTTTTTAAAAAATAACACAAAAAACTCTTGTGTTTGGATTTATGGTGTTAGTTTTTGTATAAACTGATGCCATAAATGGGAAAAAGTTTTTGGCATCTACTTTCACAAAAAAATGACGCCAAAAATAAAAAAAATCAGCATTGGTTTATATAATAACCGACTCCAAAAAAAGTTTTAAAAAAACATGAGATCATGAAACCCTCATTTTTTGGATTTGTGAACTATTATTCCTAACTCATGATGACCTCGATGGAGACCCACAAACCCTAAATGATTATTATTATGGTTTCTATTCCATTTTTATCATCATTTCACAATATCAGGTCTATATTCTTCATTATATATCATTGTTTCATCATTTACTGAATTATTTATCTTCAGAATCCATTTTTCAACTGAATATAAACTATGATTTGCATTTATTTATTTTTTATTGTTTATTATTTATTTATACAAACACTTTTTTTAGATCTTGTAGTGTTTATTAATCCAATGAATTCATGGGAGAAATTTCAAATTAAGGGTCCAATTTTCTTATTGAACTCTGAATTAAGTTTTTTTTTAAAATTTTGAAGTTAAATTATTTATCATTTAGTTATATTTTTTAGTTATCGTTTCAATTATTTGTATGCAGTTGATTTTTTTTATAAATGTTGTTGTTAAAGTTTTTTTATTTTGATAAATTTTTTATTTGATGATATTATGCAATGAAAAATGATATATGGTGTCATCATTCATCAATATAGTGTACATAACATGTAATGAATCCATATTTTCCATCCATTAAATTAATACAATCTTTAATACCTTTTGGCACATGTGACATCGAGCTAATGTAAAAATTATGTAAAATGAACTAATATATGTTATATGATTGAAAATAGTTAAATTATAATATCAATAAATCACATGTATATAATATGAAAATAAAAAATTTACTATTTGTATATTCAGAAGATATATATTTTATACCACAATAGGATATTTTTTTCAAATAAAATATGTTAAACTTGTGTGTAATTGACCTTAATAAATTAAATTGACCACTTTTAAATGTTTTAAACAATATATTATATATCCATATATGAAATAATATATTATAATTAATTAATTTTCATATTATTTTGAAATAATATTACAAAACAATAAATATTCAAATGGTCATATTTCAATAAAAACTGTTTTACATTATATATAATACTTCATTTAGAAAATATAATTTTATCAATTTAATTTGTTAAAATTATGTTTAATTATTGATTTAGAATTTCAATATTATCAAAGTCTAAATTTTTGATTTTTTTCAGAAAAAAATGTATTTTTGTGTAAATAATGATTAATACGGTTTTTACCAAAAAGAGGTTTTCGATAGAAGCATAGGTATAAGGAGTTACCATGTGGTGACTATACCCCATATATTAGAATGTTAATTAGTAAAATAAGTAATCATTTATCATACAAAACCACAAAAATTAGTGTATGAAATTAAATAAACATCCTAATATTATAATATAAGCTGTGGAAAACATACATATAGTGACAAAATCATGATTTTCTACTAGAAATATAACACACACACACACACACATATATATATATAAAGAAATAATAATAAATAAATTAAAACTAAATAATAGATTAGTTTAAAAAATCATGATTTTATATTGGGAATTTATACTAGAGTCATTACATGTGATGTTCATTGGATCAACATGACACACATCACGCAAAATAAATACCTTTAGTAGATTAGTTTTTATTTTATTCATAATAATTTTTGATGTTTTCTATCTGATTAACAATCATTTTTATTGGATGTTTTTATGTTTAAAATTTATCTATTTATATATATATATTTAAATATTTATATGTTTTAATATATACACTGATTATGTTGTGATATTAGGTACTGAATGGATCATAATTGGATAAATTTATGAAGAACCGCTTGTGAATATGAAAAAGGAGTTGACGATTTCTTGGAATTTTCTAAATGAAATCTTCAAAACATAGATTTGATTTTATATGTATGTGTGAAGTGTTTGAATATGAGAAAGTTAAACTCCATATAAATCAAGTATCATCTCATTTGCTATGGTTTTAGCCTTAATTATACACGTTGGATCTAGTATGGTGAAAGAAATAAAAATTTGACATCTAATGTTGATGATAATATTTATAATGAGCTAGAGGATCATATTGAAAAAATTAATTCATGATTTAGGTGTTGAAACCATTGAAAAAATAGCCACTGTTGAATGATTGTATGAAGATTCTGAGATAACATCATTCTTAGATTACAGTAAATATAAAATGATTTCAGTATTTTTGATATTAGTTAACTTGAAAGAAAGAAATGGGTGGAGTGATAAAAGTTTCTCCAACTTACTTGAGATTTTAAAAGAGATACTTCTAAAAGGCAAAAAACTTATAGATTCTAATTACAAGGTGAAGAAAATGTTATGCCTAATGGGATTAGGGTATAAAAAGATACATGATTACCCAATGATTTTGTGTTTTATCAGAAATAATATAAATATTTATCAAACTGTCCTACATATGGGACATCACACTATAAGATGGATAAAAAATTCAACTAAGATTCTTTCTCAGGTACTGGCATCTAACCTCATGAAAAATAAATTTTTTATAATTTCTAATAATTTAATCCATTAATACCTCTATATAATTCCAATAATTCAACTATGATTCATTATCAAGTACAATAATTAAAGCTCATGCTAAATAAATTTGGAACCTTCCACTAATTCCTCATTTAAAGCATTTATTTTCAAATTCAATTGATAAAAAAAGGTTAAGATGAAATTTAGATGAGTGCATCTCTGATGGTAACTTATGTCAGCCTAGTGATTCACCACACTGGAAGAGATTTGATAAACAATTTTGTGATTTTGGAAGTGAAGTTAAAAATATTAGAATGGGATTGTGTACTAATGGAATGAATCCATATCAGAGCTTAAGTATCCAACATAGTTCATGAACTATTTTTTTGGTAGTTTACAACTTTTCCCCACATATATCTATGAATAAAAAATATATTATGATGGGATTAATGATTTTTGGACCAAAACAGCCAAGAAACGATATTTATGTGTATATTTCACCATTAATTAATGATTTGAAACTTTTATAGGAGACAAGTATTAAAGTTTTCGATGAATACAATAAAGATTATTTTCTTCTTCGTTCTATGATAATGTTCACTATAAATGACTTTCCTGTATATGTAAACTTATTTGGATATAGTGTTAAGGGAAATAAAGCATGTCCAATTAGTGAAAAAGAGACTTCATATTATCAATTATAGAATGGAAGAAAGACAGTGTACATGGGACATCAAAGGTTTTTTCCAATTGATCATCCTTATCATAGATTAAAAAAATAATTTAATGGTTTATAAGAATAAAATCTTCCCCCATGACCACTGTTAATTGAATAATATTACGACAAGGTGAAAAATATTGATTCTACATTTAAAAAAAATAATTCCTGGTCTTCAAAAAAATATATGGAAGAAACACTCTATCTTTTTCGAACTACCTTATTGGATATTTTTAGAGATAAAACATAACATTGATGTTATTCATGTTGAGAAAAAAATATGTGACAGTTTAATTGGAACTTTTTTAGAAATAAAAGGAAAGACAAAATATGGATTTCAGACTACATTGGACTTGATATCAATGGAAATATGTCTAGAGTTATCTCCCACTACGAAAGGAAACAGAACATATTTACCTCCATTTTTTCACACAGTAAGCAAGATTGGGAAGATAAATTTTTATCAGTGTATTCATGGTATTAAATTACCCAGTGGTTATTCTTCAAATGTGAAGAATTTGGTGTTATTGAAGGATTAAAAATTAATAGGTATGAAATCTCATGATTGTCATGTATTGATGCAACAAATTCTACCAATCAAACTATGTGGTATATTGCTGAAATCTATTAGAAAGACTATCATCAGGTTATATAATTTTTTCAAATCCATTTGTATCAAAGTCATTGATCCAAATTTTTTATATATGTTGGAGAAGGAAGTTGCTCTTATTCTTTGTTAACTAGAAATGTATTTCCCACCTATATTTTTTGATATAATGGTTCATCTGATGATTCATTTGGTGTGTGATATAATAATATTTAGTCCAATTTATTTACAATGGATGTATCCTTTTGAAAGATATATGATTTTTTTTAAGGGATATGTTAAAAATCATTATCAATCAGAGGCCTCTATTGTTCAAAAATACGTATCAGAAAAGGTGATTGAGTTCTATATTGATTATTTATATTATGTATCGCATATTGGTCTCCCTATATCTCGATATATTAAAGTTGATAGTGAAGGTAGAGGGATTTGAGGATTAAAGGTAAATTCCATTCCACGTGATGAAGTGATGTAGACACATTTATACAAATTGAACAACACAGATGTGGTTCAATCATATATATCATCATATATTCCTGAATTAAAGTTACAATATCTAAAAAGAAATGAAAAGTGTCTGATTATTGATCATAAAAATACATTTATTTCATGGTTTAAAGAGAAAGTCATCACAGATATATCTACATCAAAAATATTTAAGTGGTTGTAAGGGGGACCATCTCTTAATATGATCACATGGTCTAATTTTGATATTAATGGGTACACATTTTACACAAAAAATCTGGATGATAAGAGTACCATTCAAAATAGTAGTGTAATGGTCATCGCTGAAGCAATTATTTTTTCGAGTACCAAAGATAAAAACCTAATTTTTTCATCAACGCCATATTTTGGAGTTTTTGAAGACATATGGGAAATTGATTATATTAAATTTTGAGTCACCGTGTTTAAGTGTAATTGGGTTGCAAGTTATAGTGGTGTGAAACATGATGAATATGGGTTTAAACTAGTTTATTTGCAAAGATTTAATTGCAATTAATAACCATTTATCATGGCCACACATGAAAAACAAATATTTTATGTCATTAATCCATAGAATGATCAGTGGTCTATTATATTTAAAGGAAAAATAATACATTTGGATGATGAGGATGATGAGGATGATTATGTTATTGATTTATATGATGGTTCTTCATCTAATACATGATTTCCAGATAAAAATGACTATAATACAGACATAGTGCATGCAGTAAAACATGATCATGCTGAATAGATATGGGAAAACACTAAATTACCCTCATAATTAATTTTGGTAATTATTTAAATTATTTTTCTTTTTTGAAATTTACATGTGTAAAAACTATATTATTTAATAAATATTAAATATTTAAATTTATAAATGTTTCTATCATTTTAGAAGTAATGTTTATATTTAATAGTTTACCTTATATATATTTTTTGGTTAATAATCATAACATATTTATTTTTTCTTTAACTTACACATGTGTTCCCTTTTTTAATTACGTATTTCATTTTTCTTGTTTTTTAATTATTCAATTGGCTAATAATATGAAGGTCCACAATACTTTCATTATAATTGTATGTTTTAATGATGGATACAGATACAGATACAGATACAAAGGAATATGTACTATGGTATTTTTCTTTTTTCATATTATTAAATATCCATTAATATAATTATTTAATGAAAACAAACTTTTAATTTACAAAAAATTATTGCAGGACTACTGATGAGACTTTAGAAGTGGATTCCTCTGATTTTACTATTACAAAATCAAGTTCTCGAGTTAGTAAACACAAAATTACACATTTACCAAAACCATCACTTTCTCATGAAGATGAGTGATTACATATTACTTTTGATGATAATAGTAATGAAACTCGACCAAATGAAACAAAATTTATTAGTTATATCTCCATGCAGAGCCATTGCAGGATTAACATATTATATCTTTACTAGAAGGCCATCAACAAGATAATGAAAGATCAACTTTGGGAGGTTGTAACAGTATAATATCTCAATCAATTTATTTTATCATATTTTTTGAATATGATATATTTCAAATGACTATTTTTTATTTTATTCAATTACAGATGACATTTAATTTTTGATAAACAAAAAAAATTAAGGATTTATTACTTTGGCGGTAGTTAGTTGGAGAGATTTCAAAACAAAGTTGACAAAAAATTATGTTTTTGGAAATAGAAAAACTGAAAACCCATGCCTCAAGTATGAGTTTATAGATACAGATACATAGAAGAAATTTGTTTCCAGCCAACATGATGAATCATTTTTGGTATGAAAATTATATTATATTGTAAAATTATATATATATGTACCTATTTACTTTTTAGTTTACTTTTAATATAAAATGCCTCCATGAAATCCCATCAAGTAAACCAGTTTCAGAATTTATACCCTTATACTTTATTACATTGAGGGTATCATTTATTAGAGAAAAAATGATTAAAGAAAAGTTTGAAGTACTAAGAGCTCACTCTACTAGTGGTTCTGAAGAGGTCCAGTTCTTTCCTCCATCTCCCCCCACTCACCATGAAAATGGAAAAGTGTGAGAAGAAGAAAAAATGAAAGGTATCTTGCCCAGAAAGTTAAGGAAGTATCTGGAAAAATTGTAAGTAAATATTATTTATTTTTCCTAAATTTTTCTATTTTATAAATTAAAAAAACTAATATAACATTTATATTTTTCATTTCAGGATGAAATTTAGGAGAAAGAGATACATTAAAATTTTATCCCTGAGGGTAGGATGGACATCCTAGCCACTGCTTTAGGAAAGCCAGAACACCCCATCCACTTAAGAATATGTTAGATAGGTGTTAGTATTCAAATTTTTTTATCATTGGAGTAAGAAATCAAGAGACCCAGAAATCAAATCATTAAAAGTTGAGCTGAAATATATGAAATATTACACAGGTGATCAAATTCAATTAGATGTGTAGGATATGTTAGAGAAATTGATGAGATAATCATAGGATGAAAAACCTTACCAGCCTGTCCAGACGACTATACAACCTATCACTACTACAAAAAACGACCTATATCAGCGCTCAAAATGAGCTTTAATAGTGCTAAAAAAGCGATGTAAAGCTCAACACTGATATAGGGGGGTCCCTTTTATCAGCGCTTTGAAAATCACTGATAAAAGACCCCTTTATCAGCCCTTTTTTTAGCACTGATAAAAGGGACCTTTATCAGCACTTTTAAAAAGTGCCGATAAAAGTAAAAAAAAATTAAAAAATAAAATATAAAACAATTAAATAATATGGGGAGAGCTTTTAACAGCTATAGGAGGTCTCTCGTGCACTTCCCTTCCCACGCATCCTCACACGCGCGCACCTCTTTGCTTCCACCCGAACTCAAACCCGCAACCTCCCCCTTTCGTGGCTGCACCTTTACCACTAAGCTATTTCATTTTTTTCTCTATTTAATGATATATATATTTATTTATATATATATATAGTTATATTTATTCGTATGTTGATATAGATTCATATTAATATAAATATATTTATTCATATATTAGTATATATATATTCATTCATATATTAATATATATTTATATATATTTATACATATATTTAGTTATAGTTTTTTATTTGTATATTTATTTGTATATTAATATATATTTATAAGATTAGTTTTAAATACATTTATGAAAAAATGTGTTTTTATGTGTGTTTATAAATAAATAAATAAATACATACATATATACAACACACATACACACACAGAGAATCACACACACACACAGAAAAATATATATTTATGAATAAATACATATATATGTGTATTTGAAAAGCCATAGAATGTTAAAAAGACCATAACTTATAATCCAGAAGCCCATTTCAACTCCACAACTATTCAAATCGAAGAAAATGAAACAATATTCGATATGATATGTGATACAGGACTAACGAACATTCAGATCAGAAGTTATACTTTTTTAAATGTTAAAAAATCAGGGTATCCTGACTAAAAAATCAGTTTTGGAGGCCTTCTGGGCCTTTTTTGGCCTTGAAAAATGTGGCAAAAGTTTTGGTTGGGTCACCAGCGCGTAGATCTCATCGCAGGCTTTGATTTGATATGATGTAGAGCTAAAATGGGCACCCAAATCAAAAGTTATGGCCATTTGAAGTTTGAGTTACATTTTAAACTTATTTTAGATCTTTTATTAATTGTTTTGATTTTTTTTGTCTTCAAATTGTTATTAAATGATTTTTAATCGATAATAATTAGAAAATTATTAATTAATAATATTTTTTTAAATATTTTAAATCTATTTTCACTGAATTTCTTATATATTAAATTTAATAGTCTATTTATATATCTAAAACATATTTAAAAAATATATATTATATTTATATCAATATAAATATACTTATATAACAATAATTTATTTTTCATGATTTTTTTTGAAGCATAAAATTTATCACTGGTAGGAAAAAGCGCTGATAAATCCCCCCTTTATCAGCACTACTAAAAAAAGCGCTAATAAAGGGGTCCCCTTTATCAGCGCTAAAAAAAGCACTAATAAAAGGGTAGTGCTTCCCTTGCCTGTTTTTGTAGTAGTGTATACAACCATCCCAACTAGACCACCCAACCTAGCCTGCCTACTATTACCCCCCTACCTACTTTGACCCAACCTTATACTATGAGTTGTATGCTATAGATCCTCATATACATATTGTAGCATTAGGACTCGTGCGTTTTTAGGGGAATTCCGCACATCACCAACCTATATAGGTGGGTCAGGTTAGAGTATCGGTCCTTGATATTGTTGATCCTATTGCTATGCTACTATTTCATACTGAGAAGGTCACCAAAGTTGGGGATTTTCTAGGTCATTTTTTACTTTGGCCATCTGGCCATCTTTGTTATATTTTATATGAGTTATGCGTTTTTTAAATATTATTTACATCTGATTGAAAATTACTTATAATTTTTTCTAATATTTAGCTTATATAGGAGTATTTAAAAGAAAAAGAAATGAAACAAATGAAATAAAAGGTTCAGGAGAAAACAACTGTAGATACTTATGATGTTTCTGATGGGATTCAAAGATTATCTCAGGATTCTTCTTCCTTGGGTAATATCTATGAGTTTTGGATGACATCCGATATATGCAGAAGAAAATATCCATTATGAATATTCAAAAAATATATCATGGATCTAATTGATTTTGAAGAGCTCAACGTGAATGTGTTACAGTTGTTTTCCATGTAAGTAAATTGAAGTTTAATTTTTTATTTCTTTAATTAAATATTGTTTAAATTGAATTACTATATTAAATTTTTAATTAGGCATCTACACACTCTTATTATACAAAATGACACTATAGACATTTATGGTTTTATGGATCTGGAATTCATTTCCATGGATATGAAATATATCAATAATCATAATATAATTTCATATATATATGATAGATTATCACATATGGATATTGGGTGTTGGTTTTTTCCATTTCTTGATGGGTAAGTACAAAAAAATAATTATGAACTAATGTTCATTATAATTTCATTAATTGTGAAATTTTTGTATTGTAGGGGGAATTGGATGTTAGGCATATTCTGCCCAAGTGAATTCACCCTATATAGGTTTTTCTCTTTACTAGGTGATGTTCATAAAAAATTTATCACCTTTTTAGACAAGTAAGTTTTATTCTTTTTTATAAGTTCATTATATTTAATACATGTATTATTAGTTGATATATATGAAAATGCAGGTCATGGAAAAAATTTAACCAAGATCACTTATCGATAAAGACACAAAATGAAATATAATATGTGAAAGTAATGATACATATTTTTTATATTAAATATTATTCTTATTTTTGATATATATATATATATATTGGTTTTTATTATCAAGTTAGTATTTTATAACAATAGTGTCATCGTCAACAATGATATGTTAAATGTGGTTATTATATTCTACGATTCATGTATGAGATAATCTCAACTGGGATAACTACTAAATTTGATAAGTTTAGTTATATTAATTATTTTATATTTTCTATCACAATATTATATTTTTTAATCGCATATCATTCAATGTTATTATAGAAATTAAATGATGATGAGTCTTATACACAAAATAAACTTACCCATATTTGATATTTATTTGCGAACTATTTGTTAAGTATGATTACAATTTAAGGTATTTATATTCTAATGTTTATGGTTAATATTACATTTTCCTAATAACGTGTGTTCAAAAAAATAATTCTTTTGTTATAATAGGTGTTTGAATATAATGATATCAAATTAATGTTTCAACAATAAGAAACAATGATCATGTTTTAAATTGTAGGTATGTGTTTTTTAATTTTACTTTATAATAATAATGCATAGATATTTTTTTGATTAACTAGATAAAAGTATGTATGCTTTTATATAATTTTAGTCAATGATACAAGTTGTTTGATCGATGTATACTATTTTTATATTACAGGGATTCTGATTATTTTAGGGGTTTCATATTCAAAAGTTTCTATTTTTTTATACTTTCAACATTAGTTTTTATAAAAACCAACGTTGAATAAATAATCACCATTTTTAGTGTCAGTTTTTACCTAACCAACACTAAAACCCTTATTTTTTATGTCACTTGTATAGAAGCTGGTTAAAAAACAACATCAAAATTGAAAAAAACCAACATTAAATCCTATTTTTTCACTAGTGGAAGTCTTGATTAAGATATTCACCACAATGGTCTGAGCATGGTTTCTTAATCTTCTTACCAATCTATTTATCAACTTCATTCTTGTATTCCTTGAATTTATCATGAGAATCCAATTTATACCTCATCAAGTATACATATCTATATCTAATAAAATCATCAGTAAAAGTTATCAAGTATGAGTACCCACCAATTAATTTAATAGGAAATGGTCTACACACATTGATATGAACTAATTCAATAATATCTTTAGCCCTTTCACCTTTTCCACTAAATGGGGATTTGGTCATTTTTCCTTGTAAACATGCATGACATACACCAAGTGGTTTTAGTTCAAAAGAATCTAAATATCCATCTTGATGTAATTTATTCAAGAACTTTTCATTTACATGACCTAGCCAATGATGCCAGAGTTGGGTGTGGTATGATTCATGTGAATTAACTTCGTTATCTGTTTTTATTACTTGGTTTGTGTAATCCAACACATAAAGACCATTATTTAAATGCACCTTACCATAAAAAATTATATCTTTATAAAAGAAGCAAAATTTATTTTCAAATTTGAAAACAAATCCATCCGTATCAAGTTTGTATACAAATATAATGTTTTTGGTAACATATGGAATATAATAACAACCTTTCAAAACCAATATCATTCTAGTTGGTAATATGAGGTGGTAGTCCCCGATAGCTAAAATAATGAGTTTATATCCATTGGATTCTTGTAGATCCACCTCCCCTAGGTCAATATTTATGAATATAATTGGTTCCTATATTTGAATACATATGTGAGAACCACAAGCAATATCTAATGCCCAATTTATAGAAATAGATAAATTGCACTCAATAATAAATTCACTTGAATCTTCCCCTTGCTTCTTTAGTTGAGTGATTTTTTCTTACAGTGGTCCTTATGTCCACATGCAAAATGGAAAGCATCCTATTCCATTTATTTCCCCTTGATCTTCCTCTTCTTGGAGGGGCGTGAAGAATCTTTGGGTTTAAAGATCTTTACTTTCCCTTTCTGTTTATTCACCATAAGGATGTAAGGCTTTTCACACTTTATATCCTTATCTACTTGTAGAAGAAGAGTGAGAAGATATGGCATAGATTTATCAATGTTGTTTATATTAAAATTCACAAAAAGACTTGATAAGATCTAAGGGAGTGATGCCGGAATAAGGTTGGTGCCCAGTTCTTTGGGGAGTTTAAACCTTAGAACCTCTTGGTTCTCAATGTAGCCAATGAGCTTGACTACATGGGGTCTATATGGGGAACCCTCTATAAGCGTACTCTGAAATAGTGCTTTGGAAATATCAAACCACTCTAGTTTATCTCTCTCCCAGTATATACCATAAAGTTTCTCAAGCATGCTATATGCATCCATGTTTTCATGATACTTCATAAGTTTTTTAGACATGGATGAAAGCATAAAACATTGAACATTAACCATTTCAATCAAATGTTTTCTATATACAAGGAACTCTTAATCACTCACCTCTCTAGTAGGAAGACCATGCATTGAAGATCAAAGCACATAAGATTTCCTTTCATGGTATAGAACAACTCGAAGGCATCTAAACCATTACTAAAAATTAATGCCAATTAATAGGTTATCGTTCTCTAATATTTGTCAGAGGGATAATGTGGATGAAGATATTTCCATTTAATTCTACAATTAAAAAAATATATTATTAGTAATTTTTATTGATTAAAAATTATGTGAGAACTAATAAATTAATTGATTTTATTAAATCTCACACTATTTTATCAAGTCTCAATATCCCTCTCCATTGAACTTGAAATGTCTAGTTGCTTTAACATTCTAGAATAAAGGATCCATATGCACATTTCCACAACCCCAATAAGGGTTGGTGAACCTACTTGAAGGTATTTAGGTAGGTAGGTCTTTTCCATCTGTGTGATTATACCTCCTTGATCCGTTGAGTAGATTCCCCAATCCTGAAATCTTGACTTGGATTTCCTCAACACTTGCCTCCAAATTACACCAAGTCTAGTAATGGATACTACCATTAATGTAAAATGTTTAATTATACCCAAAAATTTCTTAATAAATCCCTATATAAAAGTAAGTTTCCCCACAAGGGTTGGTTAAAAACTTAGTTTTATTGAGTTTTATTCCTAATCAAGTAATGGGAGGACAATTCCTACTTAATATTTAACTGCTGGATTTAATTTATTATGCATAAATTTTATCTTGTTTTATCCTTTACATGTATTGTTAATATTAATTGGATGTTTATTAATTAATTAACCATGTTGGATAAAATATTTACGCATAATTAATTAATTAATTTTCCATCTTTGAAAATTAATTCATTTATTTATGTGATCACAAACTTTCATCACTAAAATAAATAATTTCATAGATAAAAATAAATAAATAAATTAAATTACTCAAACAGAATCTAATTTAATGATTTATTTAATAAACAGACATTAAATTAACCTATGACATAGAGGAATAACTCTATTTTCTGGTCTTGGTTTGAATTATATAATTCCACCATCCACCTATCCACCTATGTATCAGCTGATTTGGCATCGTAATCATTCTATCTTGAACCACCTCCATGTGCATTGGTATGCTTCATTAATTATAAGTATTTATTACTCACACACATGTGAAGGGAACAAAATGATTTGTTAAAGGGGATTACATAAATATCTTTGGACATATAGGTCCTACATAATAATTGAGGGAGAGATGACACATAAATCATCATTTAATTAAATATTAAATAATTTAAAACCCATGAAATAAATTAAATTAAATAAATTCCAACACATAAAATGGTCTTGGTCAAGATCATGATTGGTCATACATGCAACGAATATGAAAAAGTAACTATTTAGCATTCATTTTTATTCGTTATTTATTATAAATATGAAAAAACTTGCATTAATTAATTAATTAATTAATTAATTTGCTTTCATATTAATGATAATCTAAACTTAATTAGATATAACCATCATTTATAACATTCATGGAAAATAAACCATAGAACCAATTAATATATAATTATTATAATAAATTAATTGATCATATAGAATTATTTAAAACCATTATTAAAATTTCAAACACACAATATGTGTCAATCAATAAATTAAGGTTTTAATAATGTAATTATCAATTTAATTTAATTTAATTCTTCCATTAATTTGGAGAATACACGGAATGTACAATCCATCTACATGCTGCATACCTCAGTTTTTGTGTAATCAAGTCACATGCTTGGGGATTTGGAATGTTAACTTGGTTGGGTTACATGGAATGTAAATGCTAGCTACACATCATGTATTTTCATGTCATGTTCTAGATTGGCCCATCCAATATGCGGTGTGTAATAAATGCACCACATGTAATTAATTGCTCGACACATCTATATACAATGTGCATGGGTACACGACTGTTCTCTAGATATATTCCATGTAACTCAGTTTTACCAACCCAAGATTTGGAACTTCCCCCCAGAATCTCCATCCATTCTTCATTTGTTCTTAAACCTTTAAGAAAATGAAACAATGAACGAACATGATTAATATGTTGATAACATGTTAATTCAAATCATATTAAATAATGAATATCATGAGATGAAAATTTAACCACAATTTTGCATAGATCAACAATCAAATAAATAATTATAAATTTAAATGTGACCACTCTAATACCACTTGTTGGTTTCAGGAGTAGTGGAAGTGTTTGTTTGTGGGAAATATATTTAAATTTATTTTAATAATCATTTTCTAAAACCAAGAGCGAGGATATTTCATGTCAAATTTATAATTAATTTATTTAACATTTTAAGAAACAAATACCCAAGATTAGAAAATTTATTAGTTGGTTAATGTTAATCAATTTAAAAGACCATTTCAGATTACCTTCATTGCACTCTGAGGATCTAAGGATAGAATACCTCTAGAGGTGATCCACATGTGCTCTTATGATCTTCGAGAAATACCTCTTGATCTCCAGGTGCTAGCACGGTGAGTCAAATGTCTTGTGTTGTTTATTATTGAACACTCATTCTTCGGTCTTGAATAAATCACTCTTTTGCTTCTTGTTCTTAAGAGAGAGAGAGAAGGTAGAGTTGATAGAGAATTAAATATGTGCAATAATTTTTTATTCTCAATTTTGGATGCTCTATACAATATAAACAACCTTCTATTTATAGAGTTTGGATTTAGGTTTAAATATTATTTAATTGTATGCCAACCATTAAAAAAAATTTATTACCTTTAATAAACCTCATACCACATAATAATAATAATATTATTTTGTGGTGTGCACCAACTTGTGCAACAAAAAATATTATTTAACCATATTGTTAATTAATATTTGTTACCGAACACGGTCTTGGTCCATTCGAACTCCTCTTGCATTTATTAAACACCCAAATAAATTTTTTATTCATAAATAATTATTTTATTCACATACCGGTGAATAAATATTTATTAAATATTAAATAAAATAAATAAATATATTTTTATTCACATGTCATCGAATAAATATTTATTTAATTTATGTGATCAATATAACTTGAATAAAATTATTCCTCATACCTGAGAATAATATTTATTCCATTAATTAAACTCAAATAGAATTTAATCGAGATCAATAAAAACACGTAGTGTGTTCCCCTCTAGGATTATTTCTCATTGGCATTAGGCGAGCTTTCCTAAAGTCCAAGATTACTATCTAGAAATGGTTCAAAGCACCCAAGAGTAGGAACATAATGTTTCAATGTTGAAAACCATATATGAATGCTCACTGGGTAATATAATCTCTTTGTCGTAATATCTCATCAAGAAGGTTTCACAATGGTGTGGTCAACCTATTTACTTGATACATATTTCTTTGACTATCTGAATTAAACACGTCATTACACCATGACCATGGAATTTAATACAATGGTTCTATTCCAATCAAAGGGATGGGATATCAAATTTCATAATGATGGAAGGGACAAATCCTTCCTCAACTTATCTATTAATGACATGTCAATCATGACTCACCCAATGTACCCTACTTCCCTCTAACATATGGAATTATGGTTTTGGTTAGTAAATATAAGTTCATGAGTGATGACATACATTAATGATAATCTTAAAGTCTAAGGACCATTATACACACGTGCAGATAGGAATATCCCATGACACCAAAACATACAGAATTACTACTATCAGGTCTCTTCTCATAGTCTCCCATCTTGAAGATTACCAAGTTTGAAATTCATGAGAAGAATCCTCATCCTCTTACGAGCACTCGCACCAGATTATCTAATTACCATGTTTCCTATCATAATACATTATCCAAATAAAAAACTATTTTAAGAATATTTTCATAGCACTTTAATTTTCTCATCAAAGAGGGGAACTTCTATGTACTTATCAATGTAAAATATAATTTAGGAAATTATTATTTTAAATACTTGTAGAAAAAATGAAAAATATGAAATAAGATACTAAATTAACATTCAATACATCGAATATACATGTAATCAAAGTACAATAAGTTGGTCCTAGGATACCAACTCTAATATGTTTATCATATCTCAGGGGATGAAGATCAATGGTGGTTATTGATTCAAAACACTAAGGATGAAGAGGAAATAGTTAGCATGGAATAAAAGGATTTTAAGGAAATTTTCTTGAAAAAATATTTTCCTTGAGAACAATGAGAGAATATGGAGAGACAATTCACGAGTCCAAGAAAAAAGGAGGAGGAAAATATTGCTAAGTATGAAGTTAACTTTATAAGGTTATCAAGGCATACTGCAGACTATGTATATAACCCAAAGAGTAATATTGGCCATTTATTTTATGGGTTAAAGATAATCCTTTAAAGGGTACTATTCTCCAAAAAATTATCATTTTATGAATATATAATATCATGTGCTATCAAGATAGATAAATAATTCTCCAAGTCTTATGGGTTTTAAAGAAATCATAAGAAGAAGAGGATGAAAAATCAAAAAATGGATAAGGGGAAGAATATAAAAAAATAATTTTTCTATATGTGATAGTTATAGAAGGAAAAACCTTGGTACACACCTAAAATGAAAAGGAGTTTACTTTAAGTGTGGATAAAAGGCCATCATTCTCATGAATGAAAGGGTAATGGATAATACATAAAATTAAAATGATTTTACTATAAATATAAGGGGTAATATTCCAACTAATGCTAAAAAAGTAAAGGGAACTTACTGAAAAATAATCCAAGGGAAGAAAGTCAAGATTATGTAATTACTACAGCTAATGCAGTTGTTCCTAGAGATATGGTGAAAGGTAAACTTATTATCCACTCAAAAATTGATTTTTTTATTTTATTCTTATTTTACCTACTCTTTTATATATAAATAATTTTATAAGGGTATCATATCACCACATCAATGATTATATACTGATTTTGTGGTGAAAATTAATAATGGTAGGATGACCACATCTCATGTCTATAACTCCTCTTTGATTAAAGTTTGTGGGATAATTCTTCATGTGAATCTTATTTTTATTCCTATAGTTAAATTTTAAATAATTTTGGGTATGGATTGGATCTCCTAGTATAGATCCCATATCAATTTTTGAGGAATGGAAGTTACATTTGATATTCCTAATCAAACTTCAATCATATATCATTTTGAGGAGGAACCTGAACACCTAATGAAAATTACTTCCATCATATGGATTTTGAAACCTATTCACGCGGGATATTTATCTCAAATGGTTGGGGAGAAACTCAAAATTGAAAAAGTTCATATCTTTCAGGAACATTCTTATGTATTTTATGAGGTTTTTTCTACTATTCCCCAAAAATTGTGAAGTTATCTTTTCAATATAACTCATAAACTAGTGCTATAATTATTTCAAAGACTCTATATAAAATAGCCCTGATTGAGTTACAAGAATTGAAGAAGTAACTCCAGGAGAATATAGATAATTGATCCAGTCATCCAAGTTCTTCTCCATGGGGTGAACCTATTATTTTTTTAATAATAAATAAAGGTCAATACATATTTTCATTGATTATCGGGAACTTAAAAAAATTACTATTAAGAACAGGTATCCTCTATCTTGTATTGATGATCTATTTGATCAATTACAAGGAGATCTATATTTTTCCAAGATTGATCTTCGATTTAGATATCATCAACTGAGGATAAATATGGAGGTTATACCCAAGAATACCTTCCATACGAGGTATAGTGATTATGAATTCATAGTAATTCCATTAGTAATTACCAATTCTCTTGATATCTTTATGGTTCAATGAATAAATTTTTTAGAGATTACCTTGATCATTTTGTGTAACATCCCAGGTAAATAAAGAATAAGACATATTTCATATTTATTAATATTTGTGAATTAAATATTAATTTTAATTTAAAGGGGATTCTATGTTTGATAGCGTACTCGATACGTAACAACGAGTTTCTTTGAAAACTTACGTGGCATACTAATAATATAATATTATTATTTTAAATGGTAGTTAACTCCCAGCCATTGTATTGGTGGGAATGAATAAAACTAACTAAAATATGATTATACATGATTGTTAAATGTATTTAAATTATCTAATAAAAAGTTAGAGCCTTAAAATGTGAATGAATCTAATTTTAAGTATAATTTGCATTAAAAGGTCGATTTATCACCTTTTAATGGAGAACCCTCTTTAAATCTAGTTTTGGTTACTTTAATACATTCTATATGACCAAATAAAATCCTTATTTAGAATGGAGACATCAAAATTTACTTTGTGTAAATTTTTGGAATTTTTCCGATAAAGTTCATTTTTTAATGAATAGTGAAAAATATTGTATTTAAATTCAAAAGTGACCTTTAATATAATTTATTTATATGGTTAGTTTATATTTTTATTTGGTTTTAAAGTTTAATTAGAATATATTTTTACTATTTAATCCAATGTTGGTCATTGGAAGCAATTTCACTTTGAAATTGGACTTAATCATCTGTCCATCTTTTGATAATTACTGTTTCTTAAAAACACGCTATTTGTTTTAACAACGGGAATTAATTTTTAAATTAATTAATGCCACTTTTATTTTTTTAATTTGTAAAAATAGAAATAATTTTTGAATTTGGAATATTGAATATATCTTAGGCTGAATTTTTGGTATTTTTCTGAAAGACTACAATTTTTGATGAATAGTGAAACCACTTAGTGGTAGTTAAAAAAACTGACTTTTTCATTTAAATGAAATTTTACCACTTCTGTGAATTGAATTTCAAAAATCCGACATACATGGTTGTTATCAAGAAGTAAAATGTGGTTCATTAAGATGAAAATAATTTTTGGTGAATAGTAACTTTTGACTTATTTACCGCGGTTAAAGGTAAATAGGGTAATTTAAGGTTAAAAGAATATTATAATAATTCAAAATTACCTTAGCAATTGTCCTAACCTTATTGGTTGAGTCATTAACGACCATGGGTATCTTGGGGTCTATTTTGGGACCCCTTTGATCCACTTGGAAGTGATAATGACAATTTAGATTAATTAATTTAAAGTAAAGGCCAAAATGACATAAACAAAAAATATTTTAGTAATTATTTTTATATGGTGTTATATAAGTTCTATTTTCAAATATAAATATTATTTGGAAAGATAAAAATATTTCCTATATCATGGTATTTTTTTATAATTTTTAGACATCAAATAAATTAAATTATTTATGACACAATAATGATGCAGTATTTACCTCATTAATAAATGATTTAAATAAATAAGATTATAATGATTAAAATATTATCCAAAACATGTCAAATTCTAATTTTATGACTTTATTTTGACCATGACTCATCTTATCTTCTAATATAAGGATTTTTGGACCATTAGAAACCGAATATCATTATATAATAAAATAACAGTTTCACACTTTCCTGAGGAGCCCTTCCTCCCCCTTATAAAAGGAGACCACTTATAACCAATTCCTCACACATCTCAAGCCATTTGGATCATCCAAACTCTGCCCAATTAAGCTCTCAACATCCCTCTCCTCCTCTTAGAAGCCTTACCTTAGGCAGAAGGCACTTCAAGAAGTCATTTGGTTCAAACCAAAGGGAGTTACCCAAATTAAAGGTAACAGTTTCTCTTAAATTGTTTTCTTTTATTTTACTTCTCCAACCCCTAAAATATTTTTATTTCTTTATTTTTTAACAACAACAGTATCCTAAATATACTAGTATTTTGTTATAAAAAGTATTCGAACTAAACTTACACACACCTCCATCTAATGGATGAAGGACATAATGTTTCTGTGGATGGAAAACTAACACCTCACGAAATGATGATTGTTCAATTACATCTTACCACCTCTCATGGTGGCCATTATGATGGAAATTTATTTATATATGATATATATTATGTTTATTATTTCATTATGCTTCTGTACTTCCCAATTATATCAAGCCTTTATGGTTTCCATAGTTGGTAAATACGATAATCTCATTTGAGGAAATGCGGACTACCGCCCCCTTAAAGTGATGTGACTCGTTAATGCCTTATGTGGGATGTATAAAGGATAGTGTTAATGATATTATATATTATATTATACTAGAATTATAATATACCTATGTATCATTATGTTTTATTTCCATTAAAATAAGAAATAGAAATGAAAAAAGCGTTCATGCATACGTACGACTTACCATCTCCATGAACGGTGCATTACATTTCTTACCTCTAAATGTGATGTACTATTATAAAAACATTTATATACTGGATATATATGATATATATGATATCCAAATCATGAATATCATTATGGATATAATTAACCTTTGACCACATGGACAACTTGTAAATATAAGTTGTTCATTTTTACTCAAGTACCAAATATCGACAAAATGAATGTTATTAACTTAAATGATTACATAATGTTTATAACATGGTAATAAGTGATATAAAAGGAATAATAAACTTGAAAAAGGTTCTTAATCAAGTAAAAATTAACTTTAGTTTATTATTAATGAGATTAAAGAATGATCGAGTCAAGTCGTACACGAGGTAAGGGATCCGACCTCTCTCTTTCTTTTCAAGTACTATCTTTTATGTCATTTCTTCTATGCTCCATGTTCTTATGTTGGAGGATGTTATTTTATATTCAACATACTGTAATTTGTATTTAAACATTATGAGAGACCCCCTCTTACTCCCATAAATTCATTTTAATAATTTTTAAGTGGCGCCAAAGGGATTTCTTATCTCACTTTCAATTCCGTGAAATTTCCATTATTCGCCACTTATTTATTGCATGTGGTGTATGTACTGCCCATGAATGTATTAAATGTATAATAAAATTTAATTTATGGGTAATTACATATTCATTTTATGATCCTTCTTTCATGTGGTGTATGTTTCGAAAGTTACCAAATCGGTAAGGGAACCTTTCACCCTCCTCTTTTTAAAAGACTTCTTTTTGTTATGTCTTTTAATTTACATATTCTTATGTTGGGATATGTTATTATATATCCTTATTGATGTAAATTTTATGTCCATGTGATGAGATACCATTTTTATCTCATAAACTCATTTTCTGAATTTTAAAGTGACGTCGTTAGGCTGTCGAATTTTTGTAAATGGACTTCTTAACCCAATTTCAATTCTTTGGGTTAAACTTCTACTTGTTGATTATGTCATGATATAAATATGTGTTAATGACCTATTATTGTTTTAAACTTAATATACACTTATATTGGGTGTATTTATATTTTTCACACATAAATTATGTCATTGATTTATCCTTAATCTAAGGATACCGTCTTTATAAGGGATTGCTTCTCAATTTACATTCCATTGAGACTTCATTATTTTTATGCACCAATTCACTCTTATGTGGTGTATATACTGTCCTTTGACATATTATATCATGAATCCTTTTATTCTCATGATATTATAAAGTTATGATTAAATTTTATTCCTTAATTATTTTTATTCAAGCGTCTCTCATTTTGTTAAAAACTCTTTAACTAAAATATCATTTTAAATGTTTTAAAGATTTATTCTTCTAAATATTTATCATCAATGTCCATGTTTTAAAAATGGTTTTGGGATTTATTTATATAAACATTAAGGTTTTAAAATTTTAATTTCTTTAAAATCTTCAAAGTGGTATGGAACACTTTGATTAAAAAAATCTATTTATTAAATGTTTTAAATGGTTATGAAAATAGTTTGATAAAACATTGTTTATTTCAATATCTTGATATGATATATTGTGATTGGAATGCGGAAATGTTATCTTTCCTTTATTCTTGTTTTATGTGTTATGTTGTGGTTATTGGGCATTGTTTACATATACGGGTGGTTCTGTGATAAACCTAGGGCGGGTGAGCCCGAGATAGCTCTCCAATTCATTGGGTAACGTGATGGAGGTAAACGTGTATTTTTCTCCTAAGAGATTTAGGGAATATACTATGACGAGTATTCCAAATGTGACTCCCTATGTAGCTGTGATAGCTATAATGTAAGTATGTTATGAATGCCATAAGTTACCTTTATGATTTATGATTTCTGTCTGTTATTCATAAATCTTATGATTTCGTAAGGTATGTTATGAATGAAAAGTATTGGTTTCATTGATTTGTATTTATTGATGGGTTAATGTTTCCTTTATTTATTTTATAACCATTACTAAGCTTTTTATGCTCATCCCAAGTTGTTTTGAAATGTTTTCCACATGACTTAAAGATGAATAGGGTCATGGACGGGATCAAGGAAAAGTTATGCTATCTAAAACATGGAACTAGACATGTTTCTTTTTAAGAGTTTTTATTTTATGAAAAAAATGGATACTGAGTAGTAGTGTCTACTTGTAATATTCAAGTTATTATGTAATAGTTATGGCCTAATTCTCTAAAACTCTAAACCTGAAATTATCCTTAATGTGAATTATTCATTTAATTCAAGATTATGTAATGTTTAAGGCTGGGTCCTTACAGTTGGTATCAGAGGTCGGTTTAGACAACTTTAGGGATTATAAGTTTTCATTATACACATGGTTAGTTCCTTTGTCTATTATTTCAGTTAAATCCTTGTTTTATAAGTTTTTCAGATCAAGGAAATTCAGTTACAAATGGAAGGAGGAGGATCTCAAATGACATTTCTATCTCTTCCTGATGACATGGTTACAATAATTATTGCAAAGTCATGTTCGGATGATTGTGAAACTTTTTCTAGCATACAACTCACTTGAAAGAAGTTTTTTGAGATATCAAACACCTCCACTATACCTCGTTATCATTGTGGATCATGGGTTGTATTTAGAAAAATCATATTTTCACAATATTCTCATATTTTCAAGAAAGGTAAGTATTATCAAGGAATTTTCAAATATTTTACCTTATCACAAGATTTTGAAGCATATTATGATTTTAAAAAAGGTGCTGAAGAAGGATACCCTTGCATAACTTATTTATATTTGGTTTTAAAATATAGTCTCTCAGCACATAATTATGGTATTTTAAAAGGACCGTTAATTGAAAGTTTCAACTCAAATTCGGTACGACTATTTTATAGAAATCAAGTTTTATCAGATGTTTTGAAATTATATGTCATATATGATTATTTTCCAAAACTATTTTTCTGTGAACACCCATATGACCCATGTTGTACAAGGTGTATTTGTATGGAGGAAGCAAATGATTTTGAAGGATCTCTAAATCATTGTTGCAATGAATGGACCTTCTACCTATGTGAACAAGATGACGATGAAACCAAATGGACACCATGATCAAGGTATGATGTTATTCATTTTAGGGATTGTTTTATTTTTTCATATGGTGGTGACATAAGACTTCAAGAATTAAGATGTTGAGATTATAATGAATTTGGATTTAAATGAGAAGTATAAGGAAACCATTGAGGTTAAAACATGTTAGGGTTATCTTTGAGTTTTATAAAAAGGACAAACTGTAGTATAGGTGACAACCCGTTGCATCTGGTAAGGCTATAGGAATCGAACCCACAACCAAAGGGTGACAAGGGCACATCGCCTACCACTATCCTACTTGAAGTCCCTGGTTATTATGACTTATTATTTTAGTAAAATGATTTTATAGAATATGAATAAGTTGTTTTGGAACTTATTTTTTATCAAATGGATATACATTGTATAGAAAAATGATTTAGTGATTAAGTGATAAAGGTTGTTTTGGAATACGTTCTATCTTTTGAGGAAACACCATATTCCTAAGGAAGATAGAATACTTTAGGATTTTAATTGTGGAATAATGGGTGAAAATTTATTTTGGAAGAATCTATGTTTTTATTATGGAGACATGATGATTTGATTTATTTATGAAAATGATTAACCTATCATGGAGAATATGTGACTATGTTAATTACTTTTAAATATGATATTTTATGAGTAATTGGTGTTACTTGGAGATAAATGTTAAGATGTATCTTGGAAGTCTATGTAATTAAATACTTGTGAGATTTTGGTTACAATCACAGTTTGGATTACTTTTGAAGAATTTTAGGGACAATTGTTTATTGAATGGTATTTTTTTGAACTTTGGGTTTTGTTAGATAAATTTTGTAGATTTAGAATAGTTTTTCTTCTTGTAAAAGATTATCCTTTTTGGGTATTATCTGATCTCGCACTAACAATTTTGGTTTTAGTTGATGTCTAAAGACAAGGGAAATAGATAGTTCTCCTTTTGTGGATTATGTGATTCTTTAGAAGATTATTCTTGTGCTTTTGATGCGACCAAGTATTTTTTAATGCTCATTGTTTAGAGAAATTATTAGTTTTGGTAGAAACTTATTAAAATATAAAACTCTACTTGAAGGTAAGTACATTTCCTTATGTTTTTATTCTATGTAGAAGATGAACTCCTCAAAATTATGAAAAGGAACGTAAAACAAAAACGTTGTTGGTTTACGTTTCCTACTGGGTAATCAAAGACCGTTTACACAGATCACAAGTTTGTGATTTTCTTGTGGTTAACTTTCTCCTAATCATGTTTACTATCACTCTCCATCAGAACTTGAACCTTTGTTTTCTCTTTCATATCCAAGTTTTCCTACATGGAATCCTAGTATGGGTTATCTCAGATGAACTTTTTGATTCTCTTTATTTCTTTGAAAGTGATAGTTTTACTGACCCTTTTTCCGATGTGGGACTTTCAGTGAAGTTTCTGAGCCCATTTTGTTTTTAAATTGCGAGGATGCAATTCCAAAAAGGGGGGAAGGATGTAACATCCCAGGTAAATAAAGAATAAGACATATTTCATATTTATTAATATTTGTGAATTAAATATTAATTTTACTTTAAAGAGATTTCTATGTTCGATAGCGTACCCGATACGCAAGAATGAGTTTCTTTGAAAACTTACGTGGCATACTAATAATATAATATTATTATTTTAAATGGTAGTTAACTCCTAGTTGTTGTATTGGTGGTAATGAACAAAAATAACTAAAATATGATTATACATGATTGTTAAATGTATTTACATTATCTAATAAAAAGTTAGTGGCTTAAAATGTGAATGAATCTAATTTTAAGTATAATTTGCATTAAAAGGTCAATTTATCACCTTTTAATGGAGAACCCTATTTAAATCTAGTTTTGGTTACTTTAATACATTCTATATGACCAAATAAAATCCTTCTTTAGAATGGGGACATCAAAATTTACTATGTATAAAATTTTGGAATTTTTCTGATAAAGTTCATTTTTTTTAATGAATAGTGAAAAATATTGTATTTTAATTCAAAAGTGACCTTTAATATAATTTATTTATATGGTTAGTTTATCTTTTTATTTGGTTTTAAAGTTTAATTAGAATATATTTTTACCATTTAATCCAATGTTGGTCATTGGATGCAATTTCACTTTGAAATTGGACTTAATCAACTGTCCATCTTTTGATAGTTATTGTTTCTTAAAAACACGCTATTTGTTTTAACAACGGGAATTAATTTTTAAATTAATTAATGCCACTTTTATGTTTTTAATTTTAAAAAATTGAAATCATTTTTGAATTTGGAATATCGAATATATCTTAGGCTGAATTTTTGGTATTTTTCTGAAAGACTTCAATTTTTGATGAATAGTGAAACCACTTAGTGGTAGTTAAAAAAACTGACTTTTTCATTTAAATGAAATTTTACCACTTCTGTGAATTGAATTTCAAAAATCCGAAATACATGGTTGTTATCAAGAAGTAAAATTTGGTTCATTAAGATGAAAATAATTTTTGGTGAATAGTAACTTTTGACTTTTATTTACCGCAGTTAAAGGTAAATAGGGTAATTCAAGGTTAAAAGAATATTATAATAATTCAAAATTACCTTAACACTTTTCCTAACCTTATTGGTTGAGTCATTAACGACCACGATCATCTTTGGGTCTATTTTGGGACCCCTTTGATCCACTTGGAAGTGATAATGACAATTTAGATTAATTAATTTAAAGTAAAGGCCAAAATGACATAAACAAAAATATTTTAGTAATTAATTTTTATATGGTGTTATATAAGTCATATTTTCAACTATAAATATTATTTGGAAATATAAAAATATTTCCTATATCATGGTATTTTTTTTATAATTTTTAGACATCAAATAAATTAAATTATTTATGACACAATAATGATGCAGTATTTACCTCATTAATAAACGATTTAAATAAATAAGATTATAAAGATTACAATATTATTCAAAACATGTCAAATTCTGATTTGATGATTTTATTTCGACCATGACTCATCTTATCTTTGAATATAAGGATATTTGGACCATTAGAAACCGAATATCATTATATAATAAAATAATAGTTTCACACTTTCCTAAAGAGCCCCTCCCCCCTTATAAAAGGAGACTACTTATAACCAATTCCTCACACCTCTCAAGCCATTTGGATCATCCAAAATCTGTACAATTAAGCTCTCAACATCCCTCTCCTCCTCTTATAAGCCTTACCTTATGCATAAGGCACTTCAAGAAGTCCTTTAGTTCAAACCAAAGGGAGTTACCCAACTTAAAGGTAACAGTTTCTCTTAAATTGTTTTCTTTTATTTTACTTCTCAAACCCCTAAAATCTTTTTATTTCTTTATTTTGTAACAACAAAAGTATCCTAAATATACTAGGATATTTTTATAAGAATTATTCGAACTACACTTACACATACCTCCATCTAATGGATGAAGAACATAATGTTTCTGTGGATGGAAAACTAACGCCTCACGAAACGATGATTGTTCAATTCAATCTTACCACCTCTCATGGTGGCAGTTATGATGGAAATGTATTTATATATGATATATATTATTTTTATGATTTCATTATGATTCTGTACTTCCCAATTATATCAAGACTTTATGGTTTCCATAGTGGGTAAATACAATAATCTCATTTGCGGAAGTGCGGACTACCGCCCCCTTAAAGTGATGTGACTCATTAATGCCTTATGTGGGATGTATAAAGGATAGTGTTAATGATATTATATATTATATTATACTGTAATTATAATATACCTATGTATCATTATGTTTTATTTCCATTAAAATAATAAATAGAAATGAAAGTAGCGTTCATGCGTAAGTACGACTTACCATCTCCATGAACGGTGCATTTCATTTCTTACCTATAAATGTTATGTACTATTATAAAAACATGTATATACTGAATATATATGATATATATTATATCCAAATCATGAATATCATTCTGGATATAATGAACCTTTGACCGCATGGACAACTTGTAAATATAAGTTGTTCATTTTTACTCAAGTACTAAATATCGACAAAATGAACGTTATTAACTTAAATGATTGCATAATGTTTATAACATGGTAATAAGTGATATAAAAGGAATAATAAACTTGAAAAAGGTTCTTAATCAAGTAGAAATTAACTTTAGTTTATTATTCAGGAGATTAAAGAATGATCGTGTCAAGTCGGACACGAGGTAAGGGATCCAACCTCTCTCTTTCTTTTCAAGTACTCTCTTTTATGTCATTTCTTCTATGCTCCATGTTATTATGTTGGAGGATGTTATTTTATATTCAAAATAATTTAATTTGTATTGTCACATGATGATAGACCCCCTCTTACTCTCATCAATTCATTTTAATAATTTTTAAGTGGCGCCATTAGGTTGCCAAATTTTCGTAAGGGATTTCTTATCTCAATTTCAATTCCGTGAGATTTCCATTGTTCGCCACTTATTTATTGCATGTGGTGTATGTACTTACCATTAATGTATTCCCTTTGTAATAAACTTTAATTTTTGGGTAATTACATCTTGATTTTATGATCCTTCTTTCATGTGGTGTATGTTTCGAAAGTTACCAAATCGGTAAGGAAACCTTTCACCCTCCTCTTTTTAAAAGAATTATTTTTGTTATGTATTTTAATTTATATCTTCTTATGTTGGTATATATTCTTATATATCCTTATTGATGTAAATTTTATGTCCATGTGATGAGATACCCTTTTTATCTCATAAGCTCATTTTCTGAATTTTAAAGTGACGCTGTTTGGCTGTCAAATTTTTGTAAAGGGACTTCTTAACCCAATTTCAATTATTTGGGTTAAACTTATACTTGTTGATTATGCCATGCTATAAATATGTGTGAATGATATCTGATTGTTTTACACTTAATATCCACTTATATTGGGTTTATTTATATTTGTCACACATAAATTATGTCATTGATTTATCCTTAATCTAAGGATACCGTCTTTATAAGGGATTGTGTCTCAATTTACATTCCATTGAGACTTCATTATTTTTATGCACCAATTCACTCTTATATGGTGTATATACTGTACTTTGACATATTATATCATGAATCCTTTTATTCTCATGATATTATAAAGTTATGATTAAATTTTATTCCTCAATTATTTGTATTCAAGCGTCTCTCATTTTGTTAAAAAATCTTTAACTAAAATATCGTTTTAAATGTTTTAATGATTTATTCTTCTAAATATTTATCATCAATGTCCATGTTTTCAAAATGGTTTTGGGGTTTATTTATATGGACATTAATGTTTTAAAATGTTAATTTCTTTAAAATCTTCAAATTGGTATGGGACACTTTGATTAAAAAATCTATTTATTAAATGTTTTAAATGGTTATGAAAATGGTTTGATAAAACATTGTTTATTTCAATATCTTGATATTATATATTGTGATTGGAATGTGGAAATGTTATCTTTCCTTTATGCTTGTTTTATGTGTTATGCTATGGTTATTGGGCATTGTTTACGTATACGGGTGGTTCCGTGATAAACCTAGGGCGGGTGAGCCCGAGATAGCTCTCCAATGCATTGGGTAACGTGATGGAGGTAAACGTGTATGTTTCTCCTAAGAGATTTAGGGAATATACTGTGATGAGTATTCCAAATGTGACTCCCTATGTAGTTGTGATAGATACAATGTAAGTATGTTATGAATTCCATAAGTCACCTTTATGATTTATGATTTCCGTGTGTTATTCATAAATCTTATGATTTCGTAAGGTATGTTATGAATGAAAAGTATTGGTTTCATTGATTTGTATTTATTGATGGGTTAATGTTTCCTTTATTTATTTTATAACCCTTACTGAGATTTTTATGATCATCCCAAGTTTTTTTGAAATGTTTTCACACAGGACTTAAAGATGAATAGGGTCATGGACGGGATCAAGGAAAAGTCATGCTATCTAAAACATGGAACTAGACATGTTTCTTTTTAAGAGTTTTTATTTTATGAAAAAAATGGATACTGAGTAGTAGTGTCTACTTATAATATTCAAGTTATTAAGTAATATTTATGGCCTAATTCTCTAAAACTCTAAACCTGAAAAGATCATCAATGTTAATTATTCATTTAATTCAAGATTATGTAATGTTTAAGGCCGGGTCCTTACATTTTGTGTCAGTCTTTATAGATGATATTATTATATATTCAAATATCAAGTAATATCATGAAGAACATTTTATAATTGTGATGAAGACCCTTAGGAAAGAATTTTTTTATATATATTCACCAAGTGTGAATTTTGGATTCACAAAGTTTCATTCTTAGGTTGTATAGTCTTAAGTGATGGTATATCAATGGATCCTTCAAAGACAGAAGTTATTGAGAAATGGCCTAGACCAACCAAAGTAACTATCATACTTAGTTTTCTTGGGTTGTATGGATACTAGAAACTAATTTTGAGATATTTATCATTAATATATAATCCACTCACTAATTTGAATCATACTAGGGTTAAGTTCATGTAGATAGATGAATTTGAAGAGAGTTTCAAAGAACTGAAGAGAAGGTTGGTTAGTGCACCTATGCTTACACTAAACTATAGTATAAAAGGGTTTATGATATATATTTATGAATAAAATAAGGTATTGAGATTCTTACTCATGAATAATTATATGGTGATAGCTTATGCCTATTCCTAATTGAAGGTTCATGAAAAAAATTACCCGACTAATGATTTCGAGTTTCCAGTGATAAAATTTTCATTGAAAATATGAAGGAATTATATATATGGTGAAAGGTGTGATATATACACCAATAATAAAATATTTAAGTATATATTTATATAGAAATATTTGAAAATTATCCATATAAAATGGTGGTATTTAATAAAATTTTAGGATTTCTCAATACATTACCACATTGGGAAGGTGAACAAGGTGGCTGATGCTACGAGTTAAAAAGATCATGAAAGTTTTTCCATGATGATAATTGAAAGAGATCCAATATTTATGGATTTTAATAATTTGGATCTTGAAATAATGAGGAATGGGGGAAAATATTATCTTTCTCAGATGAATTTTCAACCATCCATCCATGAGAGGATTAAGAAAGAATAGAAGGAAGATGCAGAGTTATTGAAGAAGGTGGGTAATGTTCCTGAGTTTAACCATGACCATAATGAAATTATTAGGATTAGTAACTGAGTATGTGTCCCATTAGTACCATACTTGAAGAAGGTGATATTGGATGAGACAAATAGTTCATCATTCTCTATCTATTTTGGAAGTATGAAGATGTATAGAGATCTAAAAGAGTATTTTTGGTGGGATAATATAAAGAGAGATATTTTAGAGTATGTATATCAGTTCTTGGAATTTTAGTAAGTTAAGACTAAGAGACTAAAGTCTAATGGGATTTTCCAACCATTACCCATACTATAATGGAAATGGTAAAACATCACCACGTATTTTTTCATTGTACTCCCCAAAACTTTAAAAGAACATAATGCTATTTGGGTTGTAGTTGAGCACCTTACAAAGTCAGAAAACTTCATTAATATCATATAATATTTCTATATTGATCAAATTTCCATAATATAAATTAAGTAGGTGGTAAGGTTTCATAGAGTACCACTGTATATTGTATCTTATTGGGATCTAAGGTTTACCTCGAAGTTCTAGAAAAGTCTTCAGTAATTTATGGATATCGAATTGAGTTTCAATACTTCTTATCAACCTCATATAGATGCCCAAATTTACAGGACCATTAATAATATTGAATAAATATTGAGATATTTTTATATTGATTTCAAAGGTAGTTTGGATCAAAAATTTCCTTTGGTCAAGTTTTCTTACAATACGATTCACCTGGTTAAAGTTATCTAGAGAAATCATAAATTCAAAGAAGCTACTTGGTAACCCAAGGATGTAATGAAACATATATATCCTCATTTATTTTCATTATAGTGATATAATTTATAGGTAATAATTATTTCAAATGGGGGTATAATGTAACAACCTGATATTTTAATATATATTTTTCTTCAAATAATGTTTTTGATAGCTTGCGATAAACACAACCCTAAGTCTAAATAAGCTATAATATAGTATAACACTAAAACCTAGAAATTAAATTAGATAATATGAATAGAACTAAAAAAATTATAAAAAAATTATTTATAAAATAAATTCATTGATTATCAATTGATTATAAATTTAAATAAAAATCATTTGAAAGTAAAAGAGATATTTTTATAAAAAATTGTTTTTATGTGTGCAACATGTTTTTGTCATAATAAACTAAATTAATCACTATTGGTGAATTATTTTAATGAAATTTATATATTATATTTTCAATCAAATTTTTTAATATTCATACAATTTTTTTAAGGCATGAGATAAGAATAAATCCAATTTTATACTTCAAAAGTGTATTTTTCTAAAAAAATGGTTTTCATCACATTTTGCACACTTATTGTAAAATTAATTTCTTATACTTATAGGTATTTAATTTGATAAATTATATTCAATATTTGGAATCAATAGGTTCAAATTTGGTAAATATGACCCTTTTATTTTTAGGCATTATAAATAGTTATCGTGGTAAAATTTATCACCTTGATAAAGGATAAATCATGTTAATCTAGGTTAAAACAAAGTTTCAATATCACAATTTACCATATAAATTCCTATTGGATGAATTTAATTAGTACTTAATCACATTTGGCTCAAAATTAATTGTTTAAGGGACAGGTTTCCATGAAAATGGCTAATTTAATATTTAAAGTAAAGAAAAATAAAAAATGTCACTCTCTTAATTTTAAATATATTTTATGTGTTAACATAGGGAAAAAAGAAAGTGGTGAAAAAATATAGATTTTTATTTATATAATAATAAAATTATTTTCATGATGTTAATTTATTTATAATTTTTAGATATTATATAATTATCTTAAATACTTATGTAACACTGACACAATATTCATTCAATTAATGGAAAAATAAAATAAATGATTTTAAAAATATTAAAATTAATAAAATTTAGGTGATTTATTGTGATACTTGAATTTTATATATAAATATATTATATTATTGATATGTGAATGGTTTATATTCTAATTAAATCTTTGTCTTGATGTATTTAGAGTCAAATTAAATGAATAACATCAAAAATAAAAATAATGATATTTTATTAAATTATTTAAAATCATTAAAATATTTAAATAAGACAATGGGTATAATATATATTTGAAAATTTAATAACTTTTCCTTTTATGATCTATTTTTTTCCTTATAAGTAAAATTACAACCCCTTAAGAGTGAAAAAGATGTCACTATGATTAAGTTTAAAATATGTTAACTATGGGGTTAGACTAAAAAATAAGGTTTAAAATACCGCTTAAACCAATCAAAATTTTATTTGTTGATGATATTTCAACCATATTCTACCTTATCTTTTAATATATGTCCATTTGGAATCATTTTTCTTGATAATGACTATAATGACTCATATTTTCCATGTATTATTTTTGGATATTGTATGAATTATTTTTGAGACTAGGCGCTGAGACGATGTGCGATTCCGAGGCCCAGTGTACCCAAAATAAATGTTTGAAATATGTTAAATATATTAAAAAGCACCCACATAAAATTTTCTTGAAAAAGTGGAATAACTTCTAAAATAGGGCCTAAATCAGAAATTCAAGGGTGTTGTTGAGTTCAAAACCTAGGTTTTACCCTAGGCGCGACATAACCTTTGTTGGAGTGGGTCATTTGTGGAAAAGTCATCATGATAGTGGAAATGAATAAAATAATTAAATAAATTATTTTATTTCATTAACATAGTGACTAAAAAGTCTTTAAGTAGTTGGTTGTAAGAAAATTATAGGGTTAGACACATAACCCTAGAGCCGTTGGAGAGAGATTTGAAGGATATCTCTTAGATGAACTTCCTCCAAATCTTAGATCGATGATCGATGTAAAAAATAACCAAAGGATCTCTCCAATGACTATGATGTTTCATTATTATTCATTAGTGATCGATCAAAATTGAGGTAGGATTTTTGTTTTTATTGGATTCATTCGCTATTTTATATTTTCTATGATGAACACAGATCAAGTATCCACAATTCATGCCCAGATTGACTATTTTAGGTGGAAGATACTGTGTGTCTGTAGTGACAGAGCTAGGTTATCCTTTTTCAGTGAAAAGGAAACCCAGACAGTGCGGTATGGACTCATACACAAGAGGGTGAAACTGATTACTCATAAATTAGATAACATAAACCTTGGTTCATTGGATGTCATGAGTTCCTAGTTTCCTATAATGGTGGAGGAGTATAAGGACGTATTCCCTGATAACGTTCTAGGTTTACCTCCTTGAAGAGATATAGAATTCTATATTTATTTACACCCCAAGAATATACTAATATCTGTGCCAACATATTAGATTTCTTTCATAGAGCTTGGCGAGATAAGGGTATAGTTGGAGGACTTACAAAGGAAGGAATTTGTTATACCCAATGTTTCACCCTGGCTAGCCCATGTTTTATTCACCAAGAAGTCAGATAGGAGCTTGAGGTTGTGTGTGGATTATCGGTGATTGAAACAAGTGACCATGAAGAAAAATTATCCATTATTTAGGATTAATGACCTCTTTGATTATTTGAGAGGGTTACGATGGCTCTCAAAGGTTGACCTTAGGTTAGGATATCATCAGTTGTGAGTACAATACGAGAATACATGGAAGACAAAATTTAGATGTTGATACAATCACTATGAGTACTTGGTGATGCCCTTTAATGTGACAAACAACCCAACAGTGTCCATGGGACGCATGAATAGGATCTTACAACCTTTATTAGACCAGTTCATGGTAGTCTTCATCGATGATATCCTTGAGTATTCAGCGTCTGAGGAGGAGCACATGAGACACTTGAGTATGGTTCTGGATGTACTCTAAGAGCACCAAATTTAGGGGAATCTCTCGAATTTCTAGTTATGGATTAAGGAATTCCACTTTCTGGGAGATGTTATCTCTGTATATGGAGAGGAAGTGGACCTGACCAAAGTTGAGGCATTGTTATATTGAGATCCACCCAAGAGCATGACAAAGGTGTGGAGCTTCCTTGGGTTGGCAGGTTATTACCAGAGATTTATACCCGATTTCTCTAGGATATCAGTGCCCATAACAGTTTTAACCCAAAATGGGCATCCTTTTATGTGGATAGAAAGGTTCCGACCATATTTTTAGTAGTTGAGATAGAAATTGATGAGCTCTCCCATATTGATATTATAGGAGGTGAGTGTTGAGTACATAGTGTTTTGAGATGCATTAAGAAACGAGGTTGGTTGTGTTATGATGTAGTGTTAGGCATTGATTGCCTATGGTTCATATCAATTGATACCAAATAAGAAGAACTATATAACCCATGATCTTGATTTAGAAATGATAGTCTTCTCACTAAATATGTGGTGAGACTACTTGATGGGAAATCGGTTTATCATCTACTCTAATCACAAGAGTATCAATTATATCTTCTCTCAGAAGGATATTAACTTGAGGTAGAGGTGATGGCTAGAGTTCCTCTAGAATTATGACTTCAAAATTTTCTATAATCCTACGGATGATAATGTGGTAGAAAATTCTCTTAGTAGAATATCTTGTTCATAGTTTCTAAATGAGGAATTAGAGTAGTTGGACTCATTCTAATTATCCTTTGTGGATATAGATGGAGAAACTTACCTCTAATCGATGGTTGTCACCCATATGATTTTACAACGATTCAAGGAGGCACAACTTGGAGATGTCGACTGTGAACCTACGTACTCAGATATCCACTGGACATTATCCTAATGGATTTTATGAAGGTGGGGTCCATGTTGTTATTTTTAGAGGATGCACTATGGTATCAGTGATGTTGCTGGAGGAGGTTCAGAGAGAGTTTCATACATCTCATTTATTGGTATATCATTAAGGTGATGTATGGAATGACTAATTAATAAGTTAAAAAGGAATAAAAAGCTTTTAAATGCATCCAAATACTGACTCTTTTAGCGTATCCCAGGTATACTGGGTTTCCATATTTTGAATTTATGGTTCAGGGGTTGGGTCGAGAAGCTGAGACCAAAACCGCTCCTTGGGGGTGTTTCCGAGTGTCACGAACCCAAACAACTTGGCTACGATGCCAACACTCACCCTATTGTGCTCCAAATACTTCGCGTTCATACATAGGCAGTATGACAGTTGCTGCCTCTTCTACTTTATCCTCATTATGCCCCATGCATTGTAAATTTCCTCCATCTATTCTGTCGAAAATTTATTTACCACCTATTTTCCCAGATCATCCCTTTCTTGTCTTAGATCCCTTGAAATTGAAGCCAATGTAAGAGACTGGTTGTCTTTAGAAGTTTTTGTTCTTCCATTGAGGGCATCCTTGAGGAAGGATAATCATTGAATCTCCACCTCCATGTAAACAGAGACTGAGGGATCTTTATTAAAGTGCAGGAAAAAATAGGACTTGTGGACCAATGGAAGGTCAAATGCATCCCATAGTTTAATTATTTCTCCCCCTATCTCTCAAATTCTGCAGGCTATATAGAGGGTGTATCTTTAATGCCCTTATTTTCTTAAACATCATGGAATTTCTCTAGGTCACATAGAAACTTGATCTCTAGAATTGGTGTGTCAACTTCAAGAGAAATTGGTACATCCAGGTGTGGAAAATCTGTACCAGTACCTCTGATGTCAGTTTTAGTGGATAGAGATAAAGAAGGGAGTCACAGAGTTTGTCTCTCGATGCCTTACTTGTCAACAAGTGAAGGTTGAGCACCAAGTTCCAACAGGTTTATCTCAACCCCTAGAGGTTTCATAATGGAAGTGGGATGAGATATCCATGTACTTAATAATGGTATTACCATGTATGTCTAGGGGACACGATTCCATATGAGTAATCGTAGACCAACTCACTAAGTCATCCCACTTCTTATCTATTCATGAGTGTAGTTTAGCAGAGAGCTTGGGATGCCTCTACGTTTAGGAGATAGTCTGAATCCATGGAGTTCCATTGATGATCATTTCTAATTGTGATGATCGCTTCAAATACTAGTTGTGGAAGGGATTGAAATAGGTGTTTGGGATTCAGTTACACTTGATCACAATGTTTCACCCCCAAACTAATGGCTAGACTGAGCATACCATTCAGGTTCTAGAGGACATTCTACGAGCTTGCATGTTGGAATTTATCCATAGTTGGTAGGATCACCTACCACTACTGGAGTTTTTGTGCAACAACAACTACCATTCCACCAATGGTATGAAACTATTTTAGGCTTTGTACGGGTGACCCTATAGGTCACCAATTTGCTGGACTGACTTAGGAGAGTCAACACTCATGGGACCATAGTTGGTGTGAGAAACTATCAAGAAGGTGGAGATCACCTAGGAGTGGATGAAGACTATACAGATCCATCATAAGTCTTATGAGGATATACAAAATAGGCCTTTGGAGTTCAAGGAGGGAGACCACGTGTTCCTACTAGTTTCACCTTGATGCAGTTTTTAGAGATTTGGATGGGGTGGAAAGATATCTCCAAGATTAATTGGACCTTTCTAGATACTTTGTAGAGTTAGTGAGGTGGTATACCACTTATCTCTACCACTTTAGTTAGAACAGGTACACAACATCTTCCATGCATTTCATATGAGGTGGTACATGCATAACCCATATCACATTATCAACTAGAGAGATATAGACATCAAGGATGGATCTATATTTGATAAGTACCTGATAGAGATCAATGAACAATAGGAAATGATCCTTCATGGGTGATATATTCCTTTAGTGCATGTCCGGTAGAAGTATGAGAATATTCAGGAGAGAACCTAGGAGTGAGAGGGTCAGATTTGTGCTCAATACCTAGATCACTTTCTGTAGCCCTTATTTTGGATTTTTGGGACATAAATTTCCAAGGTGGGGAGAATTTAATGATTTGTATTTTCCATTCATTATTATTGGATATTTTATGGATTATTTTTGATACTAAGAACTAATAAGGTGTGTGGTTCCAAGTCCTAGTGTGCCCGTAATAAATGTTTGAAATATATTAAATAGAATGCATGCACAGTTTTCCTAAAAAAGTGGAATAAATTTTAAACGGTTGCTCAAATTAGAAATTTGAGGGAACCATTGAGTTTAGAACATGAGTTTTAACCTAGGCACAACATAACCTTTGTTAGTGAAAGTATTTTTTGGAAAATTCATCATAGAAATGGAAATGAATGAAATAATAAAATAAATTATTTTATTTCATTAACATAGTGACTGGAGAGTCTTTAAGTAGACCAATATGATGAAATTATAGGGTTAGCCACATAACCATAGAGCTATTAATAAGAGATTTTAATGACCTCTATTAGATAAATTTCCACTAGATCTTGGATCGATGATCGATATGAAACTGAATTGAAGGATCACACTAACAACTACGACACTGCATCGTTCTTTATCAGCAATCAATCAAAATTGAGGTAGGATGATTGTTTTGATTGGATTCATTCCCAATTTTCTATTTTATACGAAGAACATGGATTAATAAACTAATATATTTATTCATGAATCATGTATATTTCGTGATGGAATTATTTCTGTGCGTATTTTTTTGGAAGTTTATTTATTATGGTTCTTCAATTGTCATTCTAATGGAAACAGACTGAGGTCAACCAAAAATATCCAATTTTCATTCCTATTCTTGTGTTTTTCATGGATTTATCCCATTTTTCTAAATGATTTCATTATAAGGGTTTTGTTTTCCTATTTATTTGACCCAAATACAGAGGAATTGAATGTTTCACAACCATTTATTAGCACAAAAATTCAATATCGCAGATCCCGACTCAATATGAAATGTGGATCATAAAATGATGACAAAGAAGAGCGTATTGGGATTAGTTTGGAATACATGGGTGTGGTTCTTGGATACACAACAAAAGTGAAGGTTCGGTAGAATTCCCTAATGAAAAATACTATAAAAAACTATCTCTTTGGCGATAATCAACCTCCGTTGACCTAGATCAGAGTCCCACAGGTGTGATTGGCAGTGACAACAATGGATTCAATAATCAGACAAGAAAATTAAAATGTGTGAAATTAGTTATGAAGATCTAGTTCTTTCCAAACTACACGACATGTAACTCAGATCCACACATTGTGTGGGCCCCACCTAATGAAAACTAGAGTTATGGGAGGAATATAAGTTTCACACGACATGTGACCCTATAACATGGAACGTGGTCCCCTTTGGCAAACTCATAATGTACCTCGGAGGGTATACATACACATGTTGGAGTACACGGGCATGGACACACCGTGTACTCCCACACATACATAGCCTGGAAAAAGTACACAGGCTAAATCGTGTACTGGTTCACGGGTAGAGTACATGGGTAGCCAACACATAATGTACTATTATATGGACACAGGCATGCGACACATTCCATTTACACGGGTAGTACCCAGGGTCAAGGGACATGATGTGTAAATCTACCACACACCATGTAATCCTAATAAGTTGTCTTGAATCCATTTTCTTATATATCATAGATGAGTTTTGTTAGGGTGCGTTCCCTACATCTATTCCTGAGGGTTAGTATGGAATTACCTCCTACACATAGGATAACAAACCCTTCAACATGAATTATTGGATATAGTTGTTAGAATCCCTCCATGAGTCCTTGAGTGAGATCCTATATTCATCTTTATGTCATAGGTGGAGTTATTGGAATCATCGTGAACAACACTATATGGGTACCAAACCTCTACTTTTCTTATTAATCCATATTGATTTTTTGGTATACCCCATATCCTTGGGAGTGATCCTCATCTATGTATCATATCTCTTCGGAATACCAACGTATACTTCTGATAGAGAGACCCCATGACCATTACCACTCAGATAGATGCCATCAGTGTTATCAGACTCAGGAGTACGTTCTTTTAAATGAGTGCTATGTGGAACCTTTGAGCTGGAATCCTAAACTGGAATTACGGTTGTGACTTACCTTTGGACTATGTGTCTTTATTGAGTATATATGGATGTTCTTATTATATGTTCTACAGACATATAACTATGTATAAATGACTTTATTATTTTTTTTATTCTTTGTGGTTTTAGGGATTATTACTGGGTATTTTTTATACTCACCCCTGCACAGGCTTTTTCCACACATGTCATGTCTTGTGAATATGATCAACCTTCTGGAAGAGTCCTAGAAAGACCAGGACCAAATGGTGCTTAGTGAGACCAAACATACCAAGGTGTGTTCTTGAGGTATCTTAATAGTATTACCTAGTGTTACTTTTAGGTTGGACCTATTTCAAATTATTTTGGTGAGATTTTATTTGGACCTATTTACTTCACTTTACTTTTTATCATACTTTGATTTTGGGACTTAGATGTATGAATGCATGGTTGCTCAGTTTTTTTACATTTCAGCATTGTATGGGCTTGGAGATATGTGTGTGTGCATATATCTTTAGGCTAAGGACTCTCATATTAGTGATATGCCTACTCGGAACTAGTTGTTATCCCATAGAATTTTTTAGGCGGGTCTGAGAAGACGTGGAATAGGATCCATTAGGATGATTCATGATAATGACTTAGTTATATTTTAGTCTTTTTAATAATTACAAGTGTGTCTTCCCCCCTTATAAAAGGACACCCCTTACTTCATATATTTACACCACATTAAGCAACCTAAATAAAAAAATTCCTATAAATTTCTATTATAAACATACTTATCCAATTTCTAGAGGTTCTAGTATCCTCAAAATACCAACAGTAGATTCTATAAGAAAGGATCTAAAAGAGGTCTCCCAAAGAAGAGGTAGTCATCTTACCCTACCTCTTTAAATTTATTTCTTCTTTTAAAACCTCTAAATATTTGTTAGTTATAATAAAATAATAAATTAATTACCCAAAATATACTTAAATTTTATTATTATTATGAAACCACCATTATTGAACCTCTTTTCCATTAAATGGGAAGTGGTAGTATCACTCGTGTGTATGTATTTCTTACCATCTCTACATAGTGATAGAATTTATTTTTTATCACCATATTTTATGGATGGGTATTATGATGAGTTTAATGTTTATATATTATATTTATAAAATAATTATTCTTCTGTAATAATAATGAAAACAACTTATCTACATTCTTACCATCTAATCCATTAGAAAATGATAATATCGCTCGTGCGTATGTGCGGAGCACCACCTCCCTGAAGCGATGTGATTAATTTTTCATTTAAAATTTACATGGATAGTAATAAGGATGGAATTAATGAATAAATTTTATATATATATGATATAAAAATAATTTGGTAAAGTTGAATTATTATTTACCTTTCTTTCGTTCAATACGTCTAAAAGTGAGAACAATGTTCATGCGTATGCACAACCTACCATCTCCAAGAATGATGTAATTTATTTTTCTATATATATATTTTATGGATGAATATAAATAAATATTTAATGACTATATATTATATTTATATCATGGTTAAAGTCTTTTATATTATTAAAAAATGATAAAATTAAAAGGATTTAAACTACCAAAACAAAACATACATGAGAAAAGAAGTAGTTATTACCTAGAACAATGATTTTAACAAAGAATTGTTAATAAATAGGTGATAAAAGATTATAAGTAAATCATATATTGTAAGATATATATGATTATACTTATATAATATATGTATAATAAATATATATTTATTATATATGAGGTTCAGACACATATGAAAGAAGTAAAACCTGAGGTAAGAGTTTATTTCATAATCTCATCATTATTATAGATTGTTTATGTTTAAGTCTCTGTTAGAATAATTATTTGATATTTATATCTTAAAAAAATATAATTTCTTATAATCTTTTTATTTCTAAAAATAATAACTTTTCCTTTAATTTTCCTTTCTTTAAGTAATCAATATACCATAATATTTTTTTAAGGAAATTCTACCTTATTAATCTTCTCGGTTGAGAATCTTTCTCTTCCATGTTCGTATTTTCTTAAAAAAGTATAAAATCATGTTTTTAACATTTACAAGTTATTTATTATATAAAATTTTATCCATTATTTACCTTTTAAAAAATGTTTTAAAAGGAATATTCTTTTCATTTTCTAAATGAGGTAGTTTTTTACCTTTTTACAAACTTGTAAAAGGAATGTTTTATTAATTTATAAAACATGAATGGAATTTTACACCAACATGAGTGCTAAATTATTTAAATATTACTTTAAAATTTTAAAATTTTATTTTCAAGGAATTTTTTTTCCTAAATATTTATTTATTTTTAGATTTTAAATAAGTGTTTTCAAGGTGAAAAGGGTATTTTTCTTAAGAAATTTTCCAATGATATTTTGAAAGTATTTTTATCTATGTCAACATAATTTATTGAATATAATGATTTAATAAAGTTATAATATTATGATACCATCCACCATATTTATCTTTATGATTTATGACCATATTTAATGGGGGAAAATTATTTATATTCTGCATGCTAATTCTTATAATATAAACAACTATTCATTTTACGGCATGTTGATTAAGTTATGTTATTTATTCATATGATGAATGAATTGGAATTATTACATTATGGGTGGGGACCAAAATTACATAGCCCCTTTATGAATCAATATTTATTACGGGAAAAAATAGTTTAGGTATTTGGTTTAGCACTTACCCATTTATATAGATGTATTGACATGAGACCTTAATAGAATTTTTAGATGTCTTAGTCCAAGGCATAAACAATAAGTTAATATGTATGAAATTATTTATTTTATCATTATGAATCCAGTTAATGATTCCCATGAGTTTATTTGAATATTTTTTATATCCTTGTATATGTTTCAATATAATGTGATTATTTATGTGGAATTATTTGATCATCATTTATTCCTACCATATTATTTATGCTATATTTATATTTTATTTTATGCTTACTAATCATCTCATATCACACTTTCCTTATTTTTTCCCTTCCCTAGGATTCTAAGAGATTTTTTATTATTGATATTCAAAGATATTCTATAGGGAATAAAGATGACCCTAAAGAAAATACTATTTTTTTTTTCATGTTATCAAATGAATTGTGAGATTTAAGTATGCATAAATTTTAAAAATACCACTAATCTATTCAGTTATTTTGGATGGTATTTCTTGCATTTAGTACCAATTAAATAAGTAACCACTGAATCTTTAATACTATGGTCATTATATTTATAGTTTGTATCAGATAAAGTTTAATAGAAACTTTTAGAACTAGATTTAGGAAAACATAGATTAGGGAACTTACACTTATGATAGAAGTTGAGAATATTCCCAAAGAAACCAAGATTATGACTTTGAGATTAGTTATACATTAATATTAAATTTATCTTAAGTGGTTTATGAGTTTTGAAATTATACATTATTATTAATAATGTTATGATCTAATCTAGTAAATTATATTTTTTTATAAATGGAACCTAGAGGAAGGAATAAAAATCGTATCAATGCACGTAATCCATGAAGGGATTTTCCTCCTAGGAAATATAATGAAGATGGATATAGAGTTGTAGTTGTATTTAAAAAATAATAACTATATTGGGGTGGCTAACTCAAGTTATGAACAATAACCTTGCTCGTATAAAGAATACTATTGATCCAAAATGTATTGTAACAATGTTAGATCACTTCATGCATCAATAACCACTATCATTCAACGTGACTAAAAATTACTTTGGAGTTGAGAAATGGATAAGTTCCTTAGAGAAGATATTTATTACTTTGGGAAGTAATTAAATAGATAATTTTTTCATAATGTTTTATTTTCTCTTAGGGTATGTGGATAAATGGTGGTCATTGATTCAAAACACTAAGGATGGGGAGGAAATTATGAGCATGGAATGAAAGGATTTTAAGGAAATTTTCTTGGAAAAATATTTTGCTTGTGAACAAACATAAGATATGGAGAAACAATTTTTGAGTTTAAGACAATAGAAATAGGAAAATTTGCTAAGTATGAAGCTAATTTTACAAGGTTAGAAATGTATACTATGGAATATGTATATAATACAAAGAGTAATATTGACCATTTCTTTTATGGGTTAAATCCAATACTTCTAATGGAACTAGTATCCCAAAAATTTTCATATTATGAGGATATAGTATCATGTGATATCAAGATAGATACATAATTATTTAAGTATTATGTATTTGAAGGAAAGTAATAGAAGAAGATGATAACAGAGGAAAAATGGATAAGGGTAATAAGATAAAAATAATTTTATAATATGTGATAATTATGGAAGGAAACACCTTGGTACATTCCTAAAAGGAAAATGAGTTTTCTTAAAGTGTGGATAAAAAGTAAATCATGATCATAAATATAAGGGTTATGGAGAATCCATTAAAGTAAAATTATTTAACTGTAAGGATATGGGGTACTATTTTAACCAATGCTTTAAACATCAAGGTAACTTACCACAAAATAATCCAATGGGATAATGTTAAGCTTATACAGTTACTAAAACTGATGTAGAAATTATTAGTAATATGGTGAAAGGTACACTAATCACTAAATGTTTTATTTGATTCTATTTTTATTCACTTTTTTATATATGAATAATTTTCTAAGGGTATTGTATCACCAAATCAATGATTTGATATTTAGTTGATAGTGAAAATTCTTAATGGTAGGAGGAACACATATCAAGTCTATAACTCCTTTATGACAGAATTTTGTGGGATGGTTCTTCCTATATATCTTATTATTCTTACCCTAGTTTAATTTGATGTAATTTTGGCTATGTATTGGCTCTCCCAGTATAGAGACCATATAAATTGTTGATAAAGGGAAGTTATATTTGATATTATGAATAAACCTCCAATAATATATCATTGTGAGGAGAAACCTAAACAACTAATGGAAATTACTTCCATCATATGGGTTTTTCTACCTATTCATGAGGGATATTTATCTTAAATGGGTGGAGAGAAACTCAAAATTGAAAATGTGCCTATTTTTTAGGAATGTACTGATGTGTTTCCTGAGGAATTGCTTAGTATTCCCCCAAATTGTGAAGTTGAGTTTTCAATAGAACTCGTACCTGATTATATAACTATTTAAAATAATACATATAGAATGGTCCTGATTGAGTTACAAAAATTAAATAAGAAACTATAAGAGAAACTAGATAAGGGATTCATTTATCCAAGTTCTTCATCATAGGGGGAACCTGTTCTTTTTGTTAATAAGAAATATGGGTCAATGCATCTTTTCATTGATTATCAGGAACTTAACAAAATTACTATTATGAACAAGTATCCTCTACCTTGTATTGATGGTCTATTTGATCAATTACGAGGAGCTCCATATTTCTTCCAAGAATGATATTCAATTTGGATATCATAAACTAAGGATTAAGAAGGAGGATATAGCTAATACAACCTTCCATATGAGGCATGATCATTATGAATTAATATTAATTCCATTTGGACTTACCAATGATATTTCCATATTTATGGATTTAATGAATAAAATATTTAGAGATTACCTAGATCAATTTATGGTAGTATTTATAAACAATATTATTATATATATTCAAAGAGTAAGGAAGAGCATGAAAAACATTTTAGAATTGTGATGAAGATCTCTTGGAAGAAAAATTTGTATTCTAAATTCACCAATTATAAAATTTGGATTAAAAAAGTTTTGTTATTGGGTTATATAATATCAAGTGAGGTCATATCAGTGGATCCTTAAAAGACATATTCAATGGTATAGAACAAACACAATAAATAAAATCATTATTTTTCTTGGGTTGTATGGATACTAATAACGTTTTATGAGATATTACTCACAACTATCTAATCCACTCACCAAGTTTATTTATAAGGGTTTAAGTTATTATGGATAGATTAATGTGAAAAGAGTTTCAAAGAACTGAAGAGAAGGTTGGTTAGTGATCCTATACTTACACTACCCTATAGTAGATAAGGGTTTTTGATCTGTAGTGATGCATCAAAGGGATTGGTATGCTTCCTCATGCATAATGATATAGTGATAGCTTATGCCTCATTCCAATTGAAGGTTCATGAGAAAAATTACCCGAATCATGATTTGGAGTTGACAGTGATAATTTTTGCATTGAAAATATGGAGGCATTATCTGTATGGTTAAAGGTGTGATATATATATACTGATCATAAAATATTGAAGTATATACTTACATATAAAGAGTTGAATATTCACCAGATAAAAAGTTGGATTTAATCAAAGATTTTGAATACCCAATACATTACCACCCTGGGAAGATAAATATGGTGGATGATTCTTTGATTTGGAAAGACAATGAAATCTTTTACATGATGAGAATTTAAAGATATCTAATATCTATGGATTTTAAGAATATGAAACTTAAAATTATGAGGAATGGGGAAAAATATTATCTTTCTCAGATGAATGTTCAAACATCCATCCATGAGAGGATTAAGAAGGTGTAGAAGGAAGATGTAGAGTTATAAAAGAAAGTGAGGAATGATATAGAGTTCAACCATGACCATGGTGGAATTATAAGGTTTAGGAATGAAGTATGTGTCCCATAAATACCAGAATTGAATAAAGATCTTGTGGATGAGGCACATAGTTTATCATTCTATATCGATCATTATAGAGATCTAAAAGAGTATTTTTAACAGGACAATATGAAGAGATATATTTCAGAGTATGCATCTCGATGTATATAATGTTAGTAATTTAAGTATATGAGACTAAATTATATGGTTTTGTTTTATCATTACTAATTATATAATGGAAATGGAAAAACATCACTATGGATTTTGTCATTGGACTCCCTAAAACTTCAAAAAGGACAAAATGTTATTTTAGATGTAGTTAATCACATTGAAAATTCAGTACACTTCATTGATATCAAAGAATATTTATACCTTAATCAAATTTATATAATATACATTAAGGAGGTGGTAATGTTTCATGGAGTACCACTATCTATTGTATCTGATTGGTATTTGAGATTTACCTCAAAGTTATGACAAAGTATTTAGTAAGATATGGATATATAATTAAGTTTCAATACTACTTATCAACCTCATACATATGGTTAGTCTGATAGGACCATTCAAACTCTAGAATACATGTTGAAATATTTCTCTATGGATTTAAAATGTGTTTGCAATCAACACTTTTCTCTGGTCTAGTTTTTTTGCAAGACGACTCACCTGGTTAAAGTTCTCTAGTAGAATCATAAATTCAAAGAAGCTACTTGGGAACCTAAGGATGTAATTAAATATAAATATACTTATTTGTTTTTATTATATTTACATAATTTTTAGGGAAAAATTATTTGTGGTTTAGAATGTAACACCTCCAGAGTTTGATATATATATTTCTCTTCAAATAGTTTTTTTGATAGCTTGTGATACACGCAACCCCAAGTATAAATAAACCATAATATACTATACCGTTATAACCTAGCCATTAAATTTGTAGGTATGAATATTATTTACAAAATTATAAAAAAATTATTTATAAAATAAATTCATTTATTATCAATTTATTAGAAATGGAAATAAAAATCATTTGAAAGTAAATGAGAGGTTTTTCTGATTTTTTATGTGTGTATTGTGTTTTTATTTTAATAAGTTAAATTAATCACTATCGGTGAATGATTTTAATGAAATGTATATTTTATATATTAAATATTTTTTTTAACATTCATATAATGTTTTTGTTAGTCACGAGATAAGAATAAATCAAATTTTATACTTCAAAACTGTATTTTTCTAAAAAAAATATTTAATCGCATTTTTCACACTTATTGTAAAATTAATTTATTAAAATTATAGGTATTTAATTTTATAAAATATATTCTATATTTGGAATAAGGAGGATAAAATTTTATAAATATATCCCTTTTATTTTTAGGCATTATGAATAGTAACCGTGATAAAATTTATCACCTCGGTAAAGGGAAAATCAGGTTAGTCTAGGTTGAAACTAAGTGTTAAGGTCACCATTTATCATATAAATTACTATTGGATGATGTTAATTCTTACTTCATCACCTTTGGCTCAATATTTAATTTTTTAATATATATGTTTCCATGAAAATGACTTATATAATATTTAAAGAAAAGAAAAATACAAAATGTCACTCTCTTGCTTTTAAATATATATTATGTGTTCACATAGGGATAAATGTAGTTGGTGAATGAATATAGATTTTTATTTATATAATAATAAAATTATATTCACAATGATAATTTATTTATAATTTTTAGGTATTATAAAACCACCTTAAATGTTTATGCAATAGTAACACAATATTTATTCAATTAATGGTAAAATAAAATAAATGATTTTAAAAATATTAAAAGTAATACAATTTAGGTTATTTATTATGATAAAAGAATTATATATATAAATATAACATATCATTTATATTTAAAAGTATTATATTTTAATTAAAAATATGTCTTGATGTATTTGGAGTCAAATTAAATGAATAGTGTCAAAAATGACAATTATGATATTCTAGGAAAATAATTTTTTATTAAATTATTTAAAAATCATTAAATATTTAAATAGGACAAGGGGGATAATATATGGTTTAAAATTTCATAACTTTTCCTTTTATGATCCAATTTTCACCTTAGAAGTAAAGTTATAACCCCTTAAGAGTGAAAAAGACGTCATCATGATTAAGGTTAAAATAGATTAACTAAGGGGTTAAACCAAAAGATAAAGTTTAAAATACTAATAAAACCTATATAAATTTTATTTTTTGATGATATTTATACTATATCATACCTTATATTTAAATATATTTTCATTTTGAAGCATTTCTCTTGAGAATGACTTAGTTATATTTTAATATTTGTAATAATCCCAAGTGTGTCTTTTCCCTCCCTTATAAAAGTACAACCATTCCATCAATTCTTTACAAAAATTTTAGGGAACTTGATAAACCAATAACTGAAAATTTAAATTCAAAAAATCATTATACACATTCTATTGGTTCTGGTATTCTCAAAATACAAACCCTTGTTTCCATAAGAAAGGATCTAAAGGAGGTATCCTGAACAATAGGTAACCGTATTACCCAAACTCTTTAAATTTATTTCTTATTTTAACAATTATAAATATATTTTATTTATCATAAAATAATAAATTAATTCTTCAAAATATTCTTAAATTTTATTATGATTATAAAACCACCATTATACACCCTCATTTCCTTCAAATGGGAAGCAACAGTATCGCTCGTGCGTATGTATGACTTACCATCTCCATGTAGCAATACAATTCATTTTTCATCAAAATATTTTATGGATGGGTATTATGATGGATTTAATGTTTATATATTATATTTATAAAATAATTATGCTTCTATAACAATAATATCATATCTACCATCTAACTATCTAATCCTTTAGAAAATGATAACGTCGCTCGTGCGTATGTGTGGACTACCACCTCCACGAAGAGGTGTGATTCATTTTTAATTTATGATTTACATGGATAGTAATAAGAATATATTTAATGAATATATTTTATTTATATAATATAAAAATTATTTTTAAATTTTAATTATTATTCACCTTTCTTTCATTATGTCCATCAAAAATTGAAAACAACGTTCATGCATACGTACGACCTGCCGTCTTTATGAATGATGAAATTGAATTTTTTATATCTCTATTTTATGGATTAATATAAATACATATATAATTAATATATATTATATTTATATCATGATTAATTTTTTTGGAGATTATTGAACCATGATAAAAGTAAAAGGACTGAAACTACTAAACCAAAACATACATGAAAAACAAAGCAGATATTACTGAGAATAGTGATTTTAATAAAGAATTTTTAATAAAATAGTGATAAAATATTATAATTAAATCATATATGGTATTATATATATGATTATGGCTATTTAATAGATATATAATAAATATATATTTATTATAATGTAGTTTTAGACTCATATTAAGAAATTCAAACCTGTGGTAAGGGTTTATTTCACAATCTCATCATTATTCAGAATTGTTTATGTTTAAGTGTCCATTGGAAAAATTATATGATCGTTATATCTTAAAATAAATATATTTTCTTATCCTCTATTTATTTATGAAAATTATAAGATTTTATTTCATTTTCCTCTCTTTAAGTACTCAACATACCATAATAATGGTTTTAAGGAAATCCGACCTTGTTTTTATACTCAGCCAGGAATATTTCTCTTCCATGACCATATTTTCCTAAAAATGTATAAAATGAAATGTTTAAAATTTTAAAATGATTTATTAAAGACATTTTTACCCACATTTTACCTTTAATTTTTTTAAAAAGGAATCTTCTTTTGTTTTACGAATAAAGTACTTTTTGACCTTTTTATAAAAGTGTGAAAGGAATGGTTTTTACTTATATAACATAAATGAAATTTTATACAATAATGAGAACTAAATTACTTAAATATTCATTTAAAATTTTAAAAGGTTATTTTAAAATATATTTTTTCTTAATATTTTGGAAATTTTTAGATTTTAAATAAGTATTTTTAAAGTGAAAAAGGGTATTTTTCTCAAGAAATGTTCCAATGATATTTTGAAAGTATTTTCATATATATCAACATTATTTATTGAATATTATAATTTATTGAGGTTATAATATTATGATACCATCCACCATATTTCTATGCATGATTTATGTTTAGCTTGATTGGGTAAAGTATTGATATTTTGTATGCTAGTTCTTCCAATACAAATAGTTATTGATTTTTAAGGAATATTGATTAAATTATGTTATCTATTAATATGATTAATGGATTAGACTTATTAAATTATGTGTGGGGACTGAAATTAAATATACCCTTGATGAATTGATAGGTATCATGAGACAAAATAGATTGGGAATTTGGTCTAGGTCTTACCAATTTATATAGATGCCTTGGCATGAGACCTTGAAGGTTTTTTCAGATGTCTTGGAACAAGGTCTCGATGGTAAGTTCAGATGTATGAAATTATTTATTTCATCATTATGAAATTATTTATTAATTTACATGAGTTTATTTGAATAGTTTTTATATCATTGTATATGTTTCAAGCTCATGTGATTATTTTTGTGGCATTATTTGATTATATTTATTCCTACCACATTATTCATTCCATATTTATCTGTTACTATACGCATTCCCTTACTAAGAATCTTATATCATCCCTTTATTCTATTTTATTTCCCTAGGATTATAGGAAATGTTTTATGATTGATATGAAAGGATATGATTGAGTTAATGAAGATTATCCCAAAGAAAATACTATATTTTATTTCATGTTTTCAAATGTTTTTTGGGATTTATGTATATATGTAGTTTACCAAGATTACTAAACTATTAGGTTATTTGGGATGAAATTTATTATATTTAGTACCAATTTAATAAGTAACCACTAGATTTGGACTATTAGGGTCGGTGTATTTATAAGTATGATATGATTTTAAACTTACACTATGACATGATAAAATAGAAGGATAACTTCCACTGCATGAACTGTACATCTTATCAAAGTACTGTAAGAAAAATTCAGAGAAGCTTCATTATTCTTCATAAATTTCTGAAGTATATTGTTATATTTCCTATAATTCATCATTAAAATCCATTTAAAGGTATAATAATAACTTTTTTACACCATCATATCTATCTAAAACTCTTCAGTGATTCTTTATTTGTTTTATTTATTTCTTCAGGTATAGGTCAAGTTGTTTGTAAATAATATTTTCACATAATAGGTTATACAACCTATAATAATTATTCCTTGATTATGATAACTTAAATAATAGGTATAATACATAGGTTGGGGCTTCTTCTTGTAGAAAATTATAGTTTTTTTATACTCTTGAAAAAGGATAGTTTGTTTTGAGGTTGCTCCCATGTAAAAGTACTAGGTTGGATATTTTAACTATTGCAAATTTATATTTCTATTTAGTGGGTGACATACTCCATCAATTGGGGTTTCAAGAGCAGATTAATATTTTTTATTTTCAAACTAATATAAATTTTCTTATGCTAATATCTTTATTTTTTCTACATTCACTATTCTAAATCATTTAAGAAAGAATTGTTAAAACAATTAGAAAATTCGCCTATGGCCATGGTTTGGAACCGTGGCCGTAGGCCCTAAAACCATGGAAATAGAATATGGCCACAGTTTTGGAAAACCATGGCCGCTGTTGCAGTGGCAATAGGTCTTACCTACTTCCACGGTTTTAACTGTGGTAGTAGGGGACAATTACCACGGTTAAAATTTGTCATTAGGGAGCCTACTACCACCGTTTTAACTAGGGATTTAGGGCCCTAAGGCCATAGTTAAAACCATGGATATATCATTTACATGGTACAAAAAAAACTCTGTTCCCACCCCCTAGTTCCCCACCCCCACTGCTAGTTGCCCCTCCCCCTACCAGTCCCCCCTGCCCCTAGACAGCCCCCATACCCCCCTAGATAGCCCCCTTTCACCCCCTTGATACCCCCATTTCACCCCCTTGAACACCCCTTGTACCCCCCTGGACAGCCCCCCTGCACCCCCTTGAACACCCCCTGCCAGTCCCCCCTCCCCCTTCCAGTCCTGCCCCCCACCCTGCTAGTTTCCCCCTACCCATGCCCCTTGGAAAAGAACCCAACACACCCTCCCCCCACCTGCTAGTTCCCCTTACCAGTCCCCAACCACCTTGTCCTACCCCTTCTAGTCCCCCTACACCCCACCCACCCTTCCCCTTACACCCCTCCCCCCTGCCAGTACCCTCCCCCTGCTAGTTCCCCCCCTCTCCCTGCCAGTTTCCCCCTACCAGTTCCCCCCTCCCCCTACCAGTCCCTCCTACTAGTCCTACCCCCACTCTATCAGTTTCCCCTCCCCCTCTACCCTTCCAGTCCCCCTCCCCCCATCCAACCCCCCTTACACCCCTGCCAGTCCCCCCTTGCACCCCTACCAGTCCCCCCTCGCCCTGGCTATTTCCCCCCTCCCCCTACCAGTTGCCCCTCCCCCTACTAGTCCTTGCCCCCACCCTACCAGTTTCCCCTCCCCCTACCCCTACTAGTCCCCTCCCCCCTTCTATCCCCCCTTTCACCCCCTACCAGTCCCCCATCCCATACCAGTTTCCCCCTCCCCCTGCACCCTACTCCTACCAGTCCCCCTCTGAGGAAATACACACACAAAGGTTCTGAATATTTTTTGGAAACAAAACAAAAACCAATGATTTTTTCAGATTGTTTAACATAACTGATAAAAATTATAAGAAGTTTTATAAAATTGATGTCAAATGGATATAATAGTTGAACCAGAAAACCTTATCAAGGCACTCTCCTAGTTGAGAAAACATGTACTACTCATGGAATTAAAAAGATAACTTGAATAGAAACCATCAATACTAAAGATGTTGAGTATGATAAAATTCGCAAGACATGGTTAAGAATTATAATAAAACATGATGACATAGATAACCCATGAAAATTTAAGTCACTAAGATAATATACAGCATGAGACAAACCTGGCACGAAAAGATGAATCCAGAAGGTCAATTGAGAACACATGTACTACTCATGGACTGAAAAACATAACTTGAACAGACACCTTCAATACTAAATATGTTAATGAGTATGATAACATTCCAAATACATAGTCAAGGAGTATGATAAAACTTGATGACACTAAGAGAATATACAGAAGGATTAACTTACACATAGTTTGAAATTTTTTCAATATGTATTCATAGAAAATAAGTGCATACAAGAAACACCCTAATAGAATACAAGATGTTTAAATGATACTATAAAATTGAAACTCCTAAATCATGAGTTCAATTCCTCTGTTTCCAAAGGCCTTGATAACCTAGTTGTTAGAATCTTAAATCCTCAAATGTTTGATTTTGTGAAGCCTAGCTAGTTGTGCGACTTTATCAGGCATTGGGAGGTCATCAATGTTCCTCTCATAGAAAACTATAATGCTACTTCCCTTGCATGTATCTACACTGAAAAATAAATTTCTCACAAAAAATATATTTCCATGTGATATAAATTATCATAAAAAATAGACCATCCCCACTCACCCCTCCCAGGAAACACACAAACAAAGGTTCTGAAAATTTGTTTTCTAGAAACAAAACAAAAATCACTGATTTTTTCAGATTGTTTAACATAACTTATAAACATGATAATAAATTTTCAGAAAGTGAGGTCAAATGGACCTTAATAAGTGCATAAAAGAAACACACTAAGAGAATACATGATGTTTAAATGATACTGTAAAATAGAAACTCCTAAATCATGAGTTCAATTCCTATGTTTCCAAAGGCCTTGATAACCAGGATGTTAAAATCGTAAATACTCAAATGTTTGATTTTGTGAAGCCTAGATAGTTGTGTGACACAGTTAATGAGTATGATAAAACTTTATGAAATCAATAACCTATGAAAAGGTAACACACTAAAAGAATATACGACAAAATTCACTTGCACATAATTTGAAAAATTTTCTATATGCATTCCTAGAAAATAAGTGCATACAAAAAACACACTAAGAGGTCCATTAATTATGTTTTTTAATTCCTCTTACTTTCCAGCTATGTAAAATCTACAAAAATTACCCTTTATAAGCCATCACAAAATATAAATAAAACATACCATTGGGAAGAAACATTGACACATTGACAGTGAATATGACCTTTACCTTGAAAGCTTCTAAGATTAAAATATTATCATCTATCATCCTGCAAGAAGTTGTAGAATATTTGACACGTTGATATGATACAGTTTGGAAAAAAATACTTCCAAAATATTCTACAATTGAAATTTATCATCCTAGTGAATTTTTGGGGAAAACATAAATATACTTTTTCAAAATCTTTGAATAAAATGGATTATAACCATCGAACTATTCAATCAATTAAATACATAGTGAGTTGATAAGTAAATCTATACATTTATAATATTTGGAAACACCTAAAAACATAAAGTATCATGTATATAAGTTTATTCATATTATTTTATTAATGAAACAGATCAATAATAGCTGATGGGTCATGGATTTCAAAATCATATGCAAAATATCTTCTTGTAATTAACCATAAATATTTCAACAATAATTGTATTTTAATACCAAATCATTAGATTCAAATTTTAACTTTAATTTTGAAACATCTATTTCGTTAAAACTGTATAAAACACATTGAATGTAAATAAAACATGAATGCATATCATTGAATAAAAAGACTCATATTTTTGGAGGAAAGCGTGCCTTAGTGTTTGGATTTGTGTAACAGAAACATGTTTAGAATTAAGAGATGGAGAATAGTGAGTTCTCAGGGAATTGAAAACCATAGTAGTTTATGAGACATGTTTTGATTAATACCATGGATTCTTAGGTATGAGAAGTGTTAAGGTGGGGAGTTTGTAATACCCTATAGGTTTCTGATTCATTATTTTTGGAAGAAATTTTTGTTTTTAATATAAAGCATGGGTTGTTTCTTAAATTGGAATTTGGATCAGAAATATGAGAATTAGATGTTCCTAAATGGTATTTTTGGATTTGGTTTTAGTCCCCCCTGCCACCTGCTAGTCCCCACTAGCAGTCCCGCCTTGCACCCCCTCCCACTGCCAGTCCCCCCCTGCCCCTTCCCCTTCCCCACCCCCTTGCACCAAGAACTACAAACAAAAGATTTTTTCTTTTATCGTAACTAGCATGGAATCAAAAAAATTAAATACAATATTTAACTTTGATGCTTGGATATTAGTAAGGTTCACATTATTCCCTAATTGGAAGGATGCTGGCCTATATCTACCATCACCTTAGAGAGTCTCTTGTGCAGCTCTCAAAAAAATCATATTCAGGTGAAGTTTCATCAAACTACAAGGAAAATAGGAGCGTAAATACCTGAAAATCATCATTGAAAAATGAAAAATGGGATTTGAGGGTGAGCATAATTTTCTTTGGTGTACCATAAAGGATGGTCTTCTTGTGGTAAATGCCATCCTGCAGAAACAAATAATATAATAAGGTAAGATGCATACAAACCTAGAAATCACCTGTCAAATTCGATTCCGAACCTCAAACTACCAAAGCCAATTCTTTCTAGATTCTATATTTTTCATGCTGAATGAAAGATCAATTTCATTTTCATATTTATCGTCAAACCACATAAATTCCTTCTTGTGATTTTGGAGCTCACTATAGTATTCTTTTCCTTTTTAGATGTGCTTGTACCCAACCCCCGGTACACAGAGAATAAATTTCAAAAAAAAAAACAATTCAGAAATAAGGATTGATTGTGTTATTATAGAAATGAATATCGATTATATAACATTTATGTGAATTGAATTCAAAGCCCCCCCTTGCACCCCCACCCCTGCCCCTTCCAGTCCCCCATACCCCTACCAATCCCCCCTACCCCTGCTAGTCCCCACCCTCACCCCCGTTCATCCCCCAAACCCCTTCTAGTCCCCCCTCCCCCTGCACAAACCTATAGTATAAAAATACACCATACACATACACCTACAAAAAATTCTAAAAACCATTTCAGCATCTCATTTCCACAAAAAAAACTAATACATATAAAATTGAAATTTTATAAACAATGAAAAAAAATGATAGATACAAAAACTGTCAATAATGTTGCTCCAAAATGTCATCTGAATCCTACTCCTCATCAGCACTAATATCAATAGAATCAACATGTGTACCACCATCAGCAACATCATCATCACTATCAGCAACATCTTCAGCATCTCCACCATCAACAACATCTTCAGCCTCTCCACCATTAGCAATATCTTCAGCCTCTCCACTGGCATCTTTAGCTAAAAAATCATCTTCATCCTCATACATCGAGCGTAAAATTGATAAAAATCCATCCACTGTTGTTTCTCCCTCTAGAGGAAGTGAAGAGCATATAACTGATATCAACTTGAACAATTGTTCATTTTATTTTTTCCCTGTCTTTTGAGACTCTTGTCTAACTTTTTTGCTTTGATATCTCAATGGAATCATGTAATTGTTCTTCAGTAATAATTCCTACAATATTTCTAGAAGATTCAATACCTGATGACCAATATTTAGATGGCACAATTTTCTTTCTGGGTTTACAATGAAATCTGCCACTATGCTCGTTGCCAAGAACCTGATGTAAATAATTATTTGGTCCAAATGTGTCCGGTTCCTTTGCCATTAGAGCTTGAATAGCATTCTATAAAAGGGCATTACCATAGGAACAAGTGACATAATTTAATCAAGTATTCTCATTACCTATGAGGAAAAAACAACTCATATAATTTTTAGTGAATGAAACTGCATACTTAAAGCTAAAATTTTTAAAACATTCTTACAATTTTTTCCCACATTACCTGATTCACAACAGTTCCATCTTTATTTTTCCTACTAGAACAAAACAATAATGATCAGGTAACAAATCCTTCAAAATTTAATTCCCATTTATATATGAAAATTGAATATAAATCAATGAAAAATTAAATGTATATTCAATGTTAAATCATATATTACCTATGACAGTTCATGATCTGGCAGTGTAGTTCACACCAGAGTATGATTATATATCATGGTGCCCTTATTTCTTATGTTTCTTTCAGATGAATCCTATTAGTAAACAAAAATAAACTAGCCTTTAAACAAGTCAAAAGGGATAAAAAATCATCATTTCAAGTTAACAATTCAACAAGTTCAAGACATAACTGAAATAACCAAGTCTGAAAAATAAAAATGAACACAATCACATCTAATAAAATCATCCACTATAGAAAATTAAGATTAATGAAAAAAAAAATTTATTAAAAAAATTAAGATTGTAAATTACCTTGAAAGAGGAAAAAATCCAATATACAATTAATTATTTGTATTGTGAAATTGGGAATTCATTGAAGATAGGTTCATTTTAAAAAGGAGTACCTCTTCTTCTTTTTCTAGCCAACATGTAGGTCATGCTTGTAGGCCCGCTACATCTCCCCTAGTTCCATTAACCTAGATCTCTTAGTGTGAAGACCATCCAGGAAGTTATAGCAAAGCTGAATATTCAAAAAAATTTATCAATAATACTTTATAAAGAAATTGAAAAGTAATTTTAAAAAATATATTACCCAAATTTACGCCCAAGCCTTGTCTTTTATTTCTTGTCCAACTTTTCTCCACTCGATTGGTTGAATCAGAACAATATTGCTATGTCTGCTGAGTGTCCCCATGAAAGTCTGCAATTATTTACCATTTTATTCAATAATTTTCATTTCCTTGTTATACTAAACCATAATTTGCACGTGACTATTCCACACTTTATGCATCTTTGTACGACCATGTTTTTTAGTAGAAGATGGTCCTGAAAAAAGAAACAAATATTTTAAACATAGATAACTAAAATTTAATAAATATTTATTAATTTCATTACTTTTTAAACATTTACCAGTAGCACTATATTTTGTTGTTCAATCATGCACACTATGCTGAGGGGAAACAACTGGAGAAGTGTCTTCTATAGTAGACTACGGATGCTGAGGTTGGGTAGGAGGGTACATGTATATGAGGGGCATAACCAATGGAGGTGTACCCTCTATAGTAGACTGCAGATGCTGAGGCTGGGTAAGAGGGTATGGGTATACAGGGGGAATAACCAATTCTGGTGTACCCTGTAGAGATGAAAGTGGATAAGGGTAAAAAGGTTAAGGGATAGAAGGAGATAGACTACCCTGCATAGTAGGAGGAGGAAATGGATAAAAAGGACAACCACCCATGTATGGATAAGGCATATAAGTGGGAGGAATGATGGGAGGAAACTGTCCTGGTGATTGTATAGCCATGGAATGTGAGGCGGTATATGTAGGGGGCTGCATGTAGGGCCGATCCTATACTTTGGAGTGCCTGAACCATCTTCAGTGAACACAAGTTGCATCCTAGATGATTCCTATTCATATTAAATATGATTTGTGGAAAGTTCATACATAATAAATAAATAAATAAAGGACTCACCGAAACAATCATATTTGTCAGGCCAACTTCTCTAAATCGGTGATATTTTTTCTCCATTTTTTTTCTAAAAACCTCCTCGTAAGACATAATAATCTATAAATTCCAAAAGTGATGTGAAAATTTTAAAAATATAACAAAGAATTAAATAACTATAAATATTCCAAGAAAATTCATATTATTTTTCAAAACTTTACATCTTCCATTAAGTTTTTTTTCATTATGTTGTTTACTCACTAAATGAAAACATTACAAAACAAAAGAAGCTGATACTTTAAAAGTTTAAAAAAACACACACCAATTAAAAATAATATAATCTGAATACTTTGAAACATGTAATGCTAGGAATTCTCTGTTATAATTTTCAGTTCACAATCTATTCTCACAATTGAATCATTTATATCATTGAATGATATATTTGACTGAATACCGAATGGTTCATTAAAAAAATCACCATCAACCAATCCTTCATCAAAAATGTTTCTGGGAATAACATCAAAAATAACACCAAATTGTGGTTTTAAATGGTCATTTACATAAAATACTTGTCGAGCTTGTGATGAAAGAATATAAGGCTCATTTGTTCGCAGCTGACGTTTCATATCAATCTCTCTAAAACCATAATTATCTATATACAAGCCTTTTTGTGACATTGAATCAAACCACTTTCATTTCATCATAGTGAAACGACCATGTGCATAGTAATCTAATAAAAAAAATTCTCTCAACAACCCCATAATACGACATATTTTCTGATCGAGGTTGTCTGTCTAATGCACTAGCATAACAATCCATTGTAGCTCTTATCGTGACACCGTCATGCTGTATTGTCATCTTTATTGCACAAGTATTTATAATGAATTTAAAACCATTGACAACCATTGATTTATAATCAAGAACCACATTGTTTAGACCAAATGAAAATGACCTTATTTCAGTAGATACATCATCCATCGGTAAAATTTGGACCTGAAATATATCAACAAAAAATATTGAAAAACTACCAATGATTTGGTAATGTAAAAAAATAATTTTTTACCTTTGACTTCAACTAAGCAGGAAATTCTTTGCTATGTAATTGCTCCCGCCTCTTAATAGATAAAGAGTGATGTGCTCTTTTTATAATTTCACTATATTATCTACAAATATAAAAATTTAATGATATCAGGAACTATGAAAAAAATACACAATTTTTTTTATAATTTTACTTACTTGATGTAATCGTCAACCACACCAAAGTTAAATAATACTGTATGATGAGCCATTTTCCACTCATCAATATTCAAAGTACACAACTTGTATGATCTATATATCCCTCCCATTTGTGCCAGTGATGAAAATATTGGCTCAATGGGATTATATTTCTCATCTTCAGTTCTCATGGGCTGATTAGATCTAGTGGTGACATTAGGAAAATACATTGAATAAAAATCCATGAATTTCTGCACTAAATAACCTTTCACAATAGATCCTTCAGGATGATTCTTATTTCTCACAAATGATTTCAATGTAAACATCATTATTTCTATTGGATATATCCAGCGACTAGAAATGGGACCACCAAAAGAACTTCTATTGGAAGATGCATGGTTAGATGTAACATACATATAAAAATCAATGGGGGAAATATTTTATCCAAGTCGCAAAAAATGATCGATGCATCTTTTTGTAGTTTTTTCACAACACTTTTGTTCAATCTTTTAGCACAAAGATCTCGATAAAAGTGACATAATCTAATCACTGTGACCTTGAAATTATGTGATAGTAAATGTCGAATGGAAATAGTAATCAATTCATGAAACATGACATGGTAGTCATGGGTTTTTGAGGGATTTTAGTTTCACATATCGTGTATTCACTCATTTCAAAATTTTGCTCGAATAACTATCTGGAACCTTTAAACTTTCCAAGAATTTAAGAAATTATTTTTTCTCTATATTTGTCATCAAAAAACAAGCAAAAGGGACTTTCCCCTGATTCTGACCAATTAACTCAGGATGAAGTCTTGGTTTTATACCCCAATCCATTAAATCACAACATGAGCGAAAATCATATTATGTATTTCCCTTTACATTTAAAAGTGTTTCAATTAAAATTTCACACACATTTTTCTCAATATTCATTACATCCAAGCAGTGATGCAGCAAATTAGATGACATATACGACAACTCATAGAATATACTTTTCTTTCTCCAATTATTGTTGAAATTCAAAGGAACATTCTTCTGCTTGTTGCAATTTAACCGATCCTTTCCAAGAACAAAATTCAAACTATCATGTTCTTTAAGGATATCACCCCCTGACATTCATTGAGTTATTTCATCTATATCTATGGAATTATCAAACTATATTCTATTTTTTATGTATGGATGATCCATTTGTAGAAATTGTCGATGCTCTATGAAGCTGAAAGTTCATTGAAACTTTAATCTCCTAGAATGTGTATTTTTCATATATATAGGGAAAGATAATCTCCCCTTGGTACTCCAACCAGACATCATTCCATATACAGGGAAATCATTTATTGTCCATAATAATGCTGCACGACACATAAAGAAATCCTTTCTAAATGCATCATATGTCTGCACCCCAACAGTCCAAAGCTCCTTCAACTCATCTATTAATGGTTGAAAATAAATGTCGATATCATTTATAGGATCATTGGGTCCAGAAATCAATTTACTCATGATATTAACTAGATTTTTCATACACATCCATGACGAAAAATTATAAATATGAATGAAAACATGCCAAGTACTATGTGCAGTATGCATCTGCTTAAATGGGTTGAAACCATCACATGAAAATCCCAATCTAACATTCCATGAGTCGGCTACAAAATTAGGATGTGACCTATCAAATTTTTTCCATGCTAACCCATATATAGGATGAACTATATCATCATTATCCATATTTATTTCATCTTCATGCCATCTCACATTCTTATCCATTTTTTCTGAAGTTTTGGAATCAATGGAAAGTGCCACATCACTTTCTCTGGTACATGAGATTGAGTTTCATCTTTATTAGTCTTCCATATTGATGTACCACATTTTTTCACTCATTAACTTGAAACTATCCTTCTAGAATAGACAATAATCTTTAGGGCATGTGTGGATTTTTATACTTTAAAATCCAAATTTTTCAACCAACTTTGATGCCATATATCCATTTTCATTAATACATGAATCATCAAGTAGAAAGTCATTAAAAATAGTAAATAGATAGTTGATCACAGTATTAATAAATCCATACATTGTTTCCCCATGATACAGTCTCATTAAAAACTCTAGTTTGGTCATTTTTCCACATGATTGGTAAACTAGGGTGTTCGCATCTTCTAAAAACTTTCTAACATGATCAACGTCATCATTCTGATCATTAGATGAAAACTATGTTCCCGTATTCATTTCCTCTTCCACTACTCTACATAAAGTGTTGGCTTGAGAAGCAAATAGAAACCAATCAGAAATCAAATTTTCTGAATCAACGTCATTCTCCGTTTGAAATTTTTTCTCCATTGTGATACCAAACATTATATCCTTTTTGAAAACCTTTTTAGTGATGTGGTAACTTACTTCCTCACATGTTAACCATGGTCTTCCAATGCAATCAAAACATGTTCATCGAATCAATCCACCGTCAACACTAAGAGGGGGAAGTGCGATGCTCGCTCCTGCTTCATGGCGCCGGAAGCCACTGTGCCGGTCCCTCTCCCATTGGTGGGGGAGGGAACTACGACATCCAACATGGGAGCAGTTTCTTCTTTTTCCCCCTTTTCTAACCCTTCCCTCCTTCCTCCTTTTCCGTGAGCTTCACTGAGTCTAAAAGTCCCTGACTTGTTCGAGGGGAGCCCTAATCTCCCGATATCTATTGTGGAGTTCAAAAAAACCTCGACACTTCTAAAACTTACTTAGGTTGCTTGATTCGCACAGAGACGCCCCTCAGTTGATGCTTTTGATAGGTATGTTTTTGGATCTTGGGACTTACAATAGAAGGCGATGGTGGGTTTTCTTGATATCAAGAATATTATTATACACTTTGCTTCAGAGGATGATTTAATTAGAGCCTGGTCTATCACACCCCGGAGCTTCAACGGATTCCAGTTCTACTTCTTTAGATGGACCTATGACTTCCACATGAATCTTGATTCTTCTTTGATGGAAATCTGGGTCAGTTTCCATAATATTCCTCTAACATTTCAAAACCCCTCTATTATTAGGATGATAGGGAACTTAGTGGGTAGATTCTTGTGTTCGGATAGTCTTACTGAAGCTATATACCATACTGTTACTCCGCGAGTCTGTGTGGAAGTGGATGTGTCAAGAGTTCCGTTCGATAATATTTGGATCACTGTAGGTGAAGAGTTTCGGTATAAGAAACATGTTGTTTATGAATCGTGGTCTGATTTTTGTGCTGTCTGTAAGCATCTGGGTCATATGATGTAATCATGTAGACACAGTTCTTTGAATCCCACCAAGAAGATGAGTGCAGATAGTGGTAAGGCCAAAGAGGCCTATGTTGAGGCATCCTTGTCTGGACAGAAGTTGGTGGGAGTGGACACTAAGTCTAAATCAGCAATGGATGTCAAGAATGGATCACAGGAAGTCAATACTTTGGTATCCAACGTCTTCCGTCACTTAAGGAATGATTTGGGCGTACCCCAACCCTCTCTGCCTGATTTGGGGCTAGAGGGTTCTGCTGTGGCGGAGGTGCGGCCTGATAATGGTCCCGTTCTTGTGGATCCACACACGGTGGATGAAGGAGGCTCCATGACTCCCAGGGCTGTTTCATATGACGAGGCAGTGCGCTTAGGGGATATTACCTTTGACAAGGGTCTAGCTAAGTCCTCTAAGTCACCAAGGGAGAGAGACTCATCTGGTTGTAAAGTGCTGCAACGTGAGGAGGTGGCCGCTATTGTGCTAAGCAACAGATTTGAAGGCTTGTTGCATGATAATCTGGTTCAGAAGGTTGAAATTGACCCGGTTAGGCCTTCATTGGATCAAAAGGGGGGTTAGGGACCAAGTCTAGTGATGAAGACTCTGAATATTCATCAGGCGATATAGAAGGTGACACCCAAGGTGATTGGCCTTTAAGTCCGAGGTGCAATAAGAACCAGCGGGGTACTCGGAAAGTGAGGAAGGATTATTCAGATTTTCCTCCACTGAGGGAGACCAGATCAGTGAAGAAAATGAAGGGAAGTGTTCCTCCCTCCAAGGTTGATTCTCAAAATAAGCGGGGCTTGGTGTGGTGAGCGATTGTTCTGTGGAGCTGCTTATGCACTCAGAAGAAGAAATTGTTGAAGCAGTTTTGACAATTAAGGCTACTAAAGAAGATGCTAAAAAGATGATGGAAAGGTCAATAAGGGTGGATACCAATGAGGAGAAAATTAATTTGATTGACAGGATAGATCTAATATTGATCAGTGAATTCAATACTGGGAAGATCAGTCAAGAGGAGTACATTCAGTCTTGGGACAAGCTGGCATATCGGTTTGAAGATCTTTTGAGGGACGATAAAAATTCGCAGGGTTAATACTATTTCTTGGAAATTATGTAGGGAGATCAAATCTAATAAACTTAAGTTGTCCTTTAATGGTTCCATTATTTCCTTTAGTGCTTGAACTATGGTTTCTCACTTTTTCCTTAAAATTGTTTTCTATAATAAAAAATTAATTTTCAGTCAAATCAATCCACCGTCTGAACCATTGTTGAATGCAAAATCTAAAAAATATTCCAAATCCTTATGAAACTCATCAGTGATCCGATCAATATCATACATCCAAATTAAATCCATTATAATATGAATAAACAAACAGTTAGTAAAATTGTTGATTGTAAATAACAACATTGAAACTCATTCATTATTAATAAAAGTAGTATATAGACCCATTCACGCTTCTTGAGAAACATAAGTAAATGTCCAGGCTTAATGCATCAACTATAACATTATCATTTACTAAATTATATGAGATCTATAAATCATAATCATATAATAACTATACCCATATCCACTAATTAATATTTATGTCATGTTAAGAGAATACATAATGAAATCTCTTACTATTAGTTATTACACCATGACAGGTCAACCTTGGGTTGCTAGAAAGTTCCTAGATTTCTAGATATGGGTAAATATTCTAAATGAATAAATCATAATCATCAGTGATTTACATTATCTAAAAATAAGATACTAAAATACACAAGATACTAAAAGACATGAGATACAAGGGGAGGTAACATTTTATATCCTAATGAAAATATAATAATACGTACAAAGGGTATCATTCTTAGATACTTATATAGTGGAAAATGATTCAAATGTTGGATTCACGTGCAATGCATCATATTAGAATCACAAAATTAGAGTGGAACATGGGGTTTATATATTAAGGATGGTTTTTATAAGAATATTGGGTTGTAATACGTGTATAAGAGAGGGGCTGGTGTACAGGGAGGGGGAGGGACTGGGCAGGGAGGGGAAGGGGAGGGGCTGGGCAGGGAGGGTGGGGGGAGGGGGGAGGGGCTGGGTAGGGGGGAGGGTGGGGGCTAGGTAGGGGGGAATGAGGATGGGAAGGGGGAAGGGGGATGGGAAGGAGGGAGGGGGGAGGGGGATGGTGGGGGCAGAGTGAGAGGGGCTGGGTAGGGGGGAGGGTTCCATCATGAAAGAGGCAGGGAAAGGGGAAGGGGTTCGATCGTGACAGAGACAGGGAAAGGGGATGACGGAATGGGTTCGATCGTGAGAGGTAGGTTTCGATCGCAAGAGATGAGAAAATTTGATTTGGAGTGTTTGGAGATGAGTTTAGGTGAATTGAATACGTTCTATGTTTTATTAAATATATCTATAAATTATATTTGGAAGATAAAATTTGGCTAAGTCCTGAAAAATTTTAAGACTACTTATGGGAATTCATAAAACTTATAGAGTTTTTGTAAGTCTTGTTTTGATTTCATAAACTATGGAGGTATATGTGTGGTAGTATAAGAACTAGAGAAAAGACATCCAATTATAGTATATTCTTTTAAGAAATGCATGGAGCTAGGACAAACAAGTAGAAACTAAAAAAATATTTACCCAAGAAATGCATGGAGCTATTGACTCCTACACACTGACCCCAAACCCCCTTCACCCCCATACCCACCGCCCCCTTCCCCATTTACCTCACTGCCCCCACCCTTCACCCAAACTCCCCCCACTTTCACCATCACTGCCCCACCCTTCAACCCAACTCCCTTGAACCACCCCCTTTTACCCCCACTGCCCCCTTGAACACTCCCCCCACTTCCCCCACCTGCACACCCCCCTCACCCCCACTGTCCCCCACCCCCCCACACACCTACCCCCACTGCCCCCACCTGCACACTGCCCCCACCTGCCCCCCACTTGCACACTGCCCCCCCATCTACACACTACCCCCCATCTACACACTACCCCCTACTTGCACCACCCCCACCTGAACACTTCCCCCCTCACCCCCACTGCCCCCACCCGCCCTCCACTATCCCCCCACCCCCACGCTCACCCCCCACGTACACACTACACCCCCACCCTTCACCCCAACTTCTTTAACCTCCCCCCTTCACCCCCACTTCCCCCACCCCAACTCCTTTGATATTATTACATATAGTTATCAGATGGTTATGAAGATATAGAGTGGGAAATTCTAGATCCAGTAATTCAAGGTTATTTGAATCCAAAATATTCATGTGGTTTAGTGAATGATGAAAAAGAAGAAATTAGTGCTGCTATATTTGATATATATTCATGCAGTTTGAAATAGATACATGTGAAAGTTTGAAACTATTATTCAAGATAGAATAATTTATATGAACTATGTAAAAGAGTGATAATACCCAAAACAAATGGTTATAAAAATATGGAGTGGGAAATTCTATATCCATTAATTTGGGGAGATTTGAATCCAAATTATTCATGTGGTTTAGTGAATGCTAAGAAAGAAGAAACTGGTGCTGCTATATTTGATATATATTCAAGCAGTTCTAAATATAGAAAAGTGGAAGCTTGATAGTATTAGTCAAGAGAGAAGAATTTCTATACACTATTTAAAAGAGTGATAAGACCCAACATAGTTTCAATTATGAAGAACCACTATGTGTCAAAGTTAAAAAGAAGATGAATATCTAGTGCTCTTTGTGTTGAAAAAAAGAAGAGAAAAAAGTGGGAAGAGGTAGAAGAAGAAGCAACCAAGTAGTTCATGAAGTTTATAAGAAGAAGATATATGTTCCCCTAGTTCACACATGAAATAAGGGGAGAGATGAAGATTTATGTGTATTTTAGTTTATACAGGAAGGAATATAAAGAAGAATTTATAGAATTCTGGTTTGATAATATGAAGAAGAAGAGTTTTTATATAGTGATATGTATAAAAATAAAATAAGTGAATTGCTATTGTGAAATAGAAGAAGAAGAAGAAAGGAGTAGTACATGAACAATAAGGAAGTATTCTAAATTAGTGTTACAATATCTTGTTGTTACCACTATATTTATTGTAAAAGTATGAGATGTACCTGAGTGTGGGAAACACCAAATAAGTGTGTATTATACACACTCTATATTGTCAGGAGACTATAGTTTAAAGCTTAGAGGTATTTACTATGGGTTTTCTTACCTTAGGTGTTACCAAATCACACTAAGGATTAGAATTATCATACTGAGAGGTAAACCTTAGAAATAAATATGCCACTTTTGTGTGTGTGTTTGATTATGATATAATAAATAATGGAGGAAAGAGATAATAAAATAACCACTCACCTAATAGTGATAGAGGTAAGAAGAAAAGGGATAAAAATTTAAAATTTAAAAAAAGGTAATTAAAATTCACCAAAATCAATTCAACCCCCACTCAATGTGGTTCATATCTCAACCAATCCCCTTTAGTTGGTATTAGAGACAAATTCACCTCTAATTGGATTCTCTAGATTTAACGTTTTTCTATTTTAAATATTGGAAGGTTTTATTCCTAATCTATAATGAAGTTCAATTTTAGCAAAGATTTATCTATCTTAGATTCAAATTCTATTTCTACCATGACTAAATTTCTATGTGTGAATATTGAAATCATCTATAAAAATTAATCACTCTACTTTGGTAATCTGAGTGTGATTAATTTGTCCTAGAAGTTAGTGTTTTATGTGAGGATGAATCACATCAACCTAAAGTACCATTATATCTTAATATTACTTGAATATAGAGTGTTAGGGTTATAGAAGATAATTTGATGGTGTAATGTTTAATATATGTTCACAAAAACATTAGTCCATGAGATAATGTGACAATATTATTCCTTAATTGGGCATGGGTGAATAGATTAAAGAATGAATAGGAGCATTAAAAATAGTAGAAGTATAATGGGTGATGTTTTCCAATGTTTTTGAGGATACCATGAATCCCTTTAAGTAGTCTTTAGGTTTAATATTATTAGGATTTGTAAATAATGTTCTCAAAATATAGAAATTTACCTTAAAGGATAAATTTCTAAGGACTCTTCAGTTTTACTGGAGCAATGGATGTAGGATTTGTCTAGGTGGTAGTGATGTTTCTAAAAGATTGTGAAATTTTTATGGATGTAAGTTTAGTTGTATTATTATTTTCCAATTTTCTAAAGCAAGGTAATATATTACCTATCATTTCCTTTTTCACTTCATCAGTATCCCGATACATAGAATTTCCAAATTTTTCTAGACATTTTTAGATCATCTAAAACACTTCAAAATATTCTGGAATGCGTTAAAAACTTCTTCACATAGATATAATGATCTTTATCATTATAACTCTATGTAACTAAAGCATTAGAAAAAATTCAAATCTAATCACATAAATTAAATATATTAAACAAGTTTTTTCTCATAAATTCTTAAACAATAGCTTCCTCAAACCAAAATATGTAAACCTTCAACCAAAATAACATTTCCAAGTGAATGGATCTCTAATAATAACCAATGGTAGAATTTATCAAATAAAAAAGTTCAAATTAGGGTATCCTTAGTTTAAAGTAACTCTTACCAGTTCAACTACTGGAATGGGTGAATCATGATAGAAGGGAGTGAATAGGGTTTGTCCGCAAAAGCAGGGGTGGGTAGGGTTCCTTTGACAAATCTGGAGAGGGTAGGATTTTGTGAGATCAGGGGACGGGTAGACTTCTTTTGTGTGAGACTATGTCACGAGAGTAGGGAGAGATTGTATGAGAGAGGTTTATTCATGAGAACAGCGGGGGGTTCGATCATCCAGAGGGATTCGATCGCGGCAGGCATAGAGATGAATTCGATCGCGGAAGGCAGGGAGAGGGCTTCAATCATGCAAGGCAGGGAGAGGGCTTCGATCGAGAGAGGATCTCAAGAGGCAGGTAGGTTTGAGAGGATCACGAGAGGTAGGAGGTAGGGAGGTTTGATAGGATCATGAAAGGCGGGAGGTAGGGAGGTTCGATCGCAGCAGGCAGGTTATGTAGCGGGATGTGGACACAGTTCACATAAAACCTATGTGGGTAATACTTCTCTATTGCGATGATTAATTAAACAATGGCAATACAAGTGTGGTGGTATCCATATGTTTTAGTTGTGTAAATATTTTTAAACCACCAAATTCCATAATTATTTTTTTAATAACTCTAATAGTTGTAAGAAATTAAAATTCACTCCTCTAATGTATATTTCCTTCAATCATCTCCAGCCTAACACTTGGTATCAAAGAGTGGAACTTCTTAAGGAAAATTTAGCTCTATTATTCCTTTTCCTGATACCAAACCATTGGTATCAGAGGTAGAACTTAGAATAATATTTTTTTAATATTTTTTTGAGTTAAATTCATCCAATTACTACTAGGTAAATATCTATTTTAGTGATATAAAATCATGATTTTTAATTTTTGAATCCAGCGAGACCACCTCATTTAAATGGAAGTGATTATGGATATTAGAGAGTGAGAATGGTGGTATTTTGGAAGAATATAAGTATTGAATATTATATTATCATGGATAGAATTTATAAAATACATGAGGTTTAACTTTAAACTTTAACTGGAAATGATACTACAAAATATGTCTTTAATTATAATGCCATGAATTATCTTTATTTCTCTCTTAGTAGAAGTGTTTATAGTTATATATCCTGTTGTAAAAATGCTTCTGAAATTTAGAGGACTTTAAAATTTACTCATCAAGGAACTAATTTTTTTAGAGAACTAAGCTTGTAACTCATAGGGTTGAATTTAAAAAAAATTATAATTTCTAACCATGAAAGTGTAAATGAGATATTCAATAGATTCAAAAAGATTATAAAAAAAATGGTTGCACTCGATGAAGATATGAAGAGTAATGTTTTTATTGAAATAATAATTTGATATATATAAAATTAGTGGCATTAAAATAAATAATCTATTGAATAAAATAAATATTTTACAGAATAATCCTTGGATGATTTGATTGAATCTCTATTACAATACAATCTTGATTAAAAAAACATTGATCTTGATTCATATAACAAAATAAAGTGAGTTAATTTTAAATATAAATATGTTTATTTGAACTCTTCTAGTGATTCCTATGATTATTATAGCTTAGACAAAGATGATGATCTATATCAATTTGAAAAACGCATTCAGGGTTTCATAAAGAAAAACATTATACCAAAAAGGATGAAGGGAAAAGAAAGAGATACAAGAAGCATTTCAGAAGAAAAGTATTTAAAGGTAAATATTCTCTTATATTTTATAAATGTAGGAAACTTGGCCATACCAAATATAAGTGTATGATATTGAAATATCAAAGAGAAAAATAAAAAAAGGGGGAAAAGAAAAAGAAATATTCAATGTATTTTGGTTATATTTGTACTAAAAAACTAGACTTAAGTGAAGAATCTAGAAGATAAAAGGAGATTGGTAATATTTCTATGATGTGAAAATATCCTCATACCACAGAACCCTTTATTGATTTGTTAAAGAATATTGGTTTTTGATTAATGGATGCATTAAGTAAGGTTAATAGTTATTATTGGAACCCTTGTTTTAATGATAAAAAAATCATGTTTCTTATGTTATTAACGAGTTTTATGATTTGTGGTAGAATTTTATAATATAAGGAAAATTATAAAAAATTTAGATAAGTGTTGGAAATACTCACCATTAAAGATGAGTCACTGCCATACATGAATCACCATTGAGGATGACTCACTATCAGAATGAGAATTTGACAAAGAGGTGAAAACACCTACCCTCATACATGAATCATTATTAAGGGAGAGTCATTGTTATAATGTAAATTTGTCTAAGTATTGAAAACACCTACCATTAGATATAACCCATGTAAATTTAAAAATATATGGAAAAGACTCATAGCTATCACAAGTCACCATTGGGTTGAATCACCACTAGCCCAAGTCCCCATTAAGATGAATCACCACTTGTGTTGTCTCACTATTCAAAGGAGCCACTGTCACTATTTCTATTAATTTAAATTAAATTCTTATAATGAATAAATTATCAAATTTAATGTCAAGAATTATTATAATGATTGTTCTTAAACTATTGCAGGGATGCATTAAATTTTGCTTTAGTTATCCATTACGAGGATTAAAGGATCTGGATGATTCTTCCTGTATGCTACTATTAAACTAAGTACTATACTCCCTCATGTGGATACAAGTTATACTGATAGATATAGATGTAGATGAGAAGAGAGATTTAAAACTGAATTGAAAGTATAAGAGAGTGCAATGAAGTGTGCCTTACATAAGGTATCCTTACCAACAACTAAATATAGAATATCGAATATTATTGAACATTCTATTCCTTACAACTGTTAGAACCAAAGAGTTTATGAAATTCTATTTTACTGTGATTTTTAGAAGCATGAATGGAGCTCCTGTTCAAGATACATCAAAAGAGTCACAAGATTTAGATCACATTAGACCAAGAAAAAATATATTCTTTACATATTTTATTTTCTATATCTGTTTATTATCATTACATTACGAGCAGTGTGTTCTTACTCTGTATTTTAAAAACACACACTATCTCATGTAATTAAACTGGAAGATACTCGATATCTTATCAACTCCCTTTACAACTGTTTTCCCACATGTTGTGGAATAGTTCCTTGTGTGTCTTATGTTTTTTTATTCCCAAAGTTGTTGTGGAAGTGATCCTGTGTGTCCTAGATAGATTTTTTTCTATTTTATACCTGATCCAGGTTGTAGATCAAAGATTATTTTATATAATCTGCTTGTAAGTAGGTGATTTCCAAGTGTAGAGTATTAGTCCTTTGTTTGACACTGAACCTCTTGTATTTATTCTTCCACGTGTTTTGTTTTGTTTTTTTTGTTTCCAAACTTTAAACTAAATTTATTTTAAACTGTAAACAAAACCACTACTTTAATAGTTATTCTCAATTAGTTTTTATATAAGGTTTTAATTAAGTAAATTGATTTCAAAAGTTAAATTAATTATAATTTTTTTTAACTGAGACTTAATCAATATTTGAGAAATATTTTAAAGATCAGTAATTATATTGATCTTTTATTTTGATTAACTGGTTTGTTTTTAATTATTTGAATGATTTTATTTAAACCTATTTCGAACAATTTTTTTTATTGAGTACTCAATTCACCCCCTCTTGAGATACTCACTCTAACCAATATTTGGTATCAAAGAATTTTTAAAAATATTTTCAACTATGATTTAGTTTTGTTTTAAAGATCTTAAATTTCTGTTAATTCTAAATTTAGTTCTTTAAATGGATAATAGATAAGAAGGTTTTTATACAAACACAACTCTTTTATTTAATGAAAATAACTATTCTCAATGGAATATAAAAATTAAAATTCACATTGAAATATGAGTTTTGATATTTGGTCTGCTATAGAGGATAAATATGAATTACCTACCACTACTAGAGCTACTTGGGACAATGCTACTAAACTTTATTATAATAAAAGTCTCAAAGCTATGAATTCTATTTAATATGACTTATGAGATGAATAATTTAATATGATATATCATATAAAAGTACTAATGAAATTTAGGATACATTAGTTATTTCTCATGAAGGAACAACTAATGTTAAAGAGATGAGATTGAACACTTATACAATTAAATATGATACATTTAAGATGAAATATGATGAGATTATTTCTGATATGTATCTCAGGTTCAATGAGATAGTGAATACAATGATCTCCTTGGGAAATCTAGTGTTAGGAAAATATCAAATTATGAGACTGCTAAGATATCTTCGAGGGATATAGAGAGGCATATCTATTTCAATAAGGGAATCTTGTGACACCAGTTTACTACCTATCAAGGAGTTTATTGGGAAGTTAATTATGTATGAGGAAAGACTTAAGGTTAATCATGAAGAGGATTATGAAACTAGGAGAAAATATGTTACCATTAATACTACTTCATTGGAATAGAAATACAAGGAAAATTTTTAATTTGAAATATCTAGTGATGAGGAATCACCAGTTGATAGCGATGAGGAAGTGGCCCATCTGTTCATAAGGTTTAAGAATTTTTACAAGAAGAAGAAATTATTCAGAAAACCAAGCTAAAAGAAAAACTATGATAATAAAGGAAATTTTAAAAAGGAATGGAAAATGGATAACAAGTCAAATGATATTACCTGCTATGAGTGTAAAATAAAAGGACATGTTATGGCTAACTTTCTTAATTTGAAATAAAAAAAGTATGAAGATAAGGATATAATGTATAAGAATTCAATGAAATCACCATGGAGTGCCTCTAAGGATATCTCCAGTGACTCATACTCAATATATGAAGAAAATTCCAACATTGAAAATATGTGCTTCATAAAAAAAATATCTAAGTTACCCATTGTATCTACTATACTTAATTTTGATAATTTTGAAGATGAAAATGATGATGATATGTCAAAATAGGAAATGTTTGAGTATTGAAATATTCTTGAAGATAATTTTAATGAAATCAAATACCAATACAAAATTATGAATAAAAAATATGTTTTATCTTCTAGTGTTAAAAATAATCTTACATTATAAAAAGAAAAGAATGATCAACTATTAAAAGAAAATTCTAAATTGAAATTTTCAAATGATCAACTGAATAAATACTTAGAGAGATTTAAAAATGGAAGAGAAACCATCACTTAAATTCTAGGGGAAAAAATTTCTAGTAAATATATTACTGATCTAGGTTACCAAACTAGACAAAGAAGATTATTTAAGAGCACTTTTGTTCCTAAGTCTAATTTTGGAAATTCTACTTCTAGTTATTTTTCAAGTGCACACAATAAAGTTTTTATTTCAAAAGGTTTAAAATTGTATTATAGGAAACCTGTTAAGAAATTATGGGTTCTTGAGGCCCTAATTATTAACATATCTATACCCAAGAAAACCTGGGTACCAAAATCATTATTGGTATAAACTTTTTTTGAAGGAAAGATTCATGAAGAGCTCCTATAGAAATCTATGGTACTTGGAAAATGGATGTTCCAGGAATATGAAATGAGATTAATCAATCCTAAAGGACCTCATAAAGGTTGATAGTGGTCATGTAACCTTTAGTGACAATGCTAAAGTAAAGATCATTGGCCTTGGACAAGTTGGTAACACAAACTCAGTTTTAATTTCTAAAGTATTTTTTATTGATGGTTTAAAATACAATCTACTTAGAGTCTCACAATTGTGTAATGATGGTTTCATGTGATGTTTGAAAACAATGATTGTAATGTTTTTAATTATAAAAAGGATTTATTATTTACTACTTTGAGAAATGAGAATGTGTATACTGTTAATATTGATTCTTTGATTTCTTAAAATGTTTCTTTCTTATGTTCATTTCATAGAGAATATTATATTTGGCATAGGAGATTAGGCCACTATAATATTCACTCACTTAGAAATATTACTAGGAAATTTTTAGTGAGGGATCAACCCAAACTTTAATTTTCAAATGATAAATTCTGTAACCCTTGTCAAAAAGGGAAACAACACAAAATTTCTTTTAAGTTAAATAAATAAGTTTCAACTTCTCAACCTCTTGGGTGGGTTCACATGGACTTGTTTGGATCATTCATAGTTTCTAGTTTAAATGGGAATCACTTTGTTTATGTACTTATATATGAATTTTCTATGTATACTTGGGTATTATTTTTAACTCAAAAAATTTAATCTTGTTCTTATTTTACCAAGTATGTTAAATCTATAGAAAATATAAGTGGACTTAGAATTAAGACCTTGATAAGTGACCATGACTGTGATTTACAAAATCAAGACTTTGAATCTTTTTTCTCAAAAAATAAATATAGTCATAACTTCTATACACCTAGGAACCCTCATAAGAATGGATTTATATAAAGAAGAAATAAAACACTTCAAGAGATAGCCCAAAAAATGATTAATGAGTATTAATTACCTATCTACTTTTGGGTAGAGGCTATGAATAAAACATGCTATATAATTAATAGTGTTTTATTTAGAAATATCTTGAAGAAAAACCTGTATCAACTTTGTAATAATATGAATCATAAGGTTAATTACTTTATATTTTTTGGTTGCTAAGTATTTATTCTTAACAATGAGGATAATCTTGACAAGTTCATATCTAAGAGTGATGAAATAATTTTCCTTGACTATTCTACTTCAATTAAATCCTATATAGTTTTTAACAAAATAATTAAGACTATGTAAGATTATGTCCATGTAAAGTTTGACAAGATAGATCCAAATGAACCTAATACACCTTTATAAAACCTTTTGGATAATTTACTCACTTTGAACTTAAATTGAAAAACTTATGATTCATTTTTAAAACATGAATAAAAATATTCCAGTTCCGGGGAACATCAAGAGCCATAACCTAAACCTATAGAATATCATGAGGTGAACATCCCTTATTTTTCTAAAGCTATTATAACTCTTAAAAACCATCTGTTAGATGATGTTGTTGGAGACTTAGATATAGGTACACAAACTAGAGTTTCTCTAAGAAACCAGATTTAACATCAAACTTTCTTGTATCAACTTGAACCTAAGAACATCAATGATTAAATTAATGATGAATTCTGGGAAATGGATATGCAATAATAATTTAATCAATTTAAAATAAATAAAATTTGGGAACTTATTGATAGACTCAAAGACACCTTGACTATAGGCACTAAATGGGTGTTTAGAGACAAGGTTGATGAATCTGGAACAATAGTGAGAAATAAGGCTAGACTAGTTGCACAAGGGTATATTCAAGAAGAGGGTATAGACTATGAAGAAAACTTTTCCCCTGTATCCAGACTTGAATCCATTAGAATACTTCTTGCCTATGCAGTACATTTAGATTTCAAACTATATCAAATGAATGACAAAAGTGCATTCTTTAATGGGTATATAATTGATGATTTTTTTGTTGAACAACCCCCATAGATTTCAAAATTCCCATTTTAAAAATCATGTTTTCAAGTTAAAAAAAGATTTATATGGTTTAAATCAAGCTCTTAGAAATTGGTATGATAGGATCAACTCTTTTCTTATTTTTAAAGGATTTTCAAAAGGTATAGCCGATCCTTCCCTATTTATAAAAATACTTTCAAAATGTGTTTTAGTTGTTCAAATTTATGTAGATGATATTATTTTTGGATCTTATAAAAATTATTTGAGTATTGATTTTTTAAAAATGATGAAAAATGAATTTGAAATGAGTTTAATGGGTGAACTATAATTCTTTCTTGGTTTTAAATTTTTTCAAAATTAAGTAAAAATTATTTTAAATCAAAGTAAATATACTAAAGAAATTTTAAAACATTTTGATTTAGATAACACTAAGAGTAGTGAAAATATTATGAGTACAACCTATAAGTTGGATCTTGATGAATCTGGGAAATCATTGGATCAAACTAGTTATATATGTATGATTGGAATTATTTTCTACTTAATTTATAGGCTACCAAACATTACGTTTAGTGTGTATGTGTGATCATTTTCAAGAAAACCAAAAAAAGTCACACTTAGTTTCTGTAAATAATATTTTTAAATACCTCAAGTATAAAACCAATTTAGGATTGTTCTATCCAATTATATAATCATTTGAATTAGTTAGTTATTCAGATACTGATTTTGGTGATTCCAAGCAAGATAAAAAAGCACCTATGGAACATTTTATATTTTTGTAAATTCTATAGTTTCTTGGTGTAGTAAGAAATAAAATTCTATTGCACTGTCTACCATTGAAGCTGAATACATAGTTTCAAGTAGCTTCTATGCTCAAATTTTGTGGATGAAACACACATTTCTAGACTATAGATATCAATTCTGATATGTCCCTATAAATTGTAACAATACAAGTTCTATAAACATATCTAAGAACCCTATATATCACTCTATAACATAACACATTGATGTAAGACATCACTTTTTTGAGAGATAATTTTTAAAAGGGTGATATAACTCTTTAATACATTGGTACTGAACATCATTTTTATGATATTTTCACTAAGACCTTGAATTATGAGATAATTAACTACATAAAACATGAATTAGTCATGATTAATTTTTATTAAGATTAATTTTCTTTTACCCACCATTGGTGTTTTACCCACCATTGAGTTTTAACCATCATTGTATTTTACCCACCATTAATTTTTACCCACCATTTAGTTTTATCCACCGTTGAATTTTACCTACCGTTGAGTTTTACCCACCATTGGAAATAATCCATATTTGTCAAATTCTATCAATTTTTTAAGTCATCATTTCTAATTTCTTTATACCAATTATTTTTTTAATTTTTTAGTTTGATTTGAATTTTATTTTGTTTTTTATTTTATAAATCCCTAAATTATAGAAAATTACACATCCATATAATTTCAACACTTACTCCCTCATCCCCTTCTCTTGAGCTTATCGTGACCCTTTCTCTCCCAATTGTCAACCTTATCTAAAATTTATCTGAACCTTCCAAGATGATCACCATAGTTAGAATGAAAAGAGTGGCTGAATCTTCTTTGGACGAGTCACATCCTTCAAATAAGAAGAAAGGAGATTCAAGTCATTCTGTTATTGAGCTAGTGAACCCATAGCTTTCCAAGTGAGTCGTGGTACCTAGAAAAGAAGTTAATTCTAAATGTTTACTATCAATAAAGTCTTTAGTGTTCAGAGTTATTCTAGAATAGGGATGGTTAGAATGGTTTTATTCTAATGAGAGGACATTATATCCAAGGTTAGTGCACTATTTTTATAAATATGTTGAGTTTAGTTTTGAGGAAAATTATGTCTGGGTAAGAATCATAATAAATGGATGCAAAGTTGTTTTCTATTCAATGAAATGAGCAAGATGTTTTAAGGTTCCTCATGAAGGTGTTTAAAATGACTATCAAGGAATTATTCCAAGTGATAGTGAAAATTTTGTTTATGAGGATGCTTTGGTAGAGTTGACTAGAGATAGGATATTTAGAAGATCAGTTGCTACTGGTCTTGATGGTGAATGTAACTTTATTTTAAATTTTTTTCAACATATTCTATGCTTAAGGAAAGGTAATTTTTCCACAATGAGGTATCAAGTTGTTTATCTCCTTTGTCTTATAAAGAGTAGAGAAAAGATAAATCTGTGTAGATATCTGATGACTCATATGATGGAGATATGTAAGCCATATTCCAGATAAAATTATCTAATTTATCCTAAGTTTATCTTGACCATGATGAATGATAGGGTTTGGTTAATAAAGGATAAGAAACTATAGATAAATGTAACTGTTTTTTCATCATAAGGGTTATTTGAAAAAAATGAATATTAGTTGGAACCCTTGAAAGAAATAGTGGGTCTATGATAGTGAAAGGATTTATAAATACTTCAATCCAATTGAATATCCAACTAGACTAAAAAAACTAATAGATCAAATCTTAGATCTAGATGAGGTTGTTGTGTGTTCATATGAAGAAGAGGAGGCTACTGGCTCTGGTGATGAGGAGTAGGATTTTTATTTGGATGAAGGTAGTGACCTAGAACTACCTTATATTTCTCTAGCTATTACCTATGGTGATCGTAGACCACCTAGGTATCTCCTTGTCAGAGAGTCTCTTTTGAAATAAGGAAGAGAGGAGGAATAAATAGAAGTGTCAGGTGAATAATGGTTTAATATTACTTCTAAATAATCTGAATAAAATTGAAATGGTGAGAATGGTGATTAAGAAGAATAAGAAAAAGGAATAAAAAATTAATAAGGAGGATAAGATGAGGGAAATGGAAATGGATATGAAGATGATAGTGATGGAGGTTTTTACCATGATGGTCATAGTGGACGCATTGCCGCTGATGATGTTGAGATACCTTAGACACTTATCTATTCTATAAGTGCATCAATTATCTCTAGATATAAAGAGAGACCTAGCCTAGTTAGTGATGTTGATATAATATCCAGAGATGAAAAGTAATCATCTATTGAGGGGGAGGAATCCCCAAGTTTGGAAAGTCACCTTGTTGATCCTACTATTGATGGATACTATAGTGTGAATTCAACTCATATTCGTAAGGTTATTTATTAGAAAGTTTTTGATTAGTCAATTTATGAGAAGATGGAGGTTGAGGCCACTAATGTTGATCCTTCTATTATTGAGTCTACAGTTTATGACTCTATTGTTTTTTAAATATCATAATAAGTTTTCTATCAGTTTGATGGACCCAATGCTTTAGGAATGGGATAAGTTTCTTGGATATGTTATAATAGGCTTGGAACACTATGATTTAGATGGGTATGGTATCCTATAAAATCATGTTGGATATGAAATCCAAGAAATGAGGTATCCTAATGGATCTTTGGTTTCTTAGATAGATATGGTTGAGAGGGTTGTTGCTTCCTTACCAACACCTTCCATTACTTCAGTACCAATTAATGTTGTCACATGTGCTGACTTAGAATCTTTTAGAGAGAGGATTCTCTCTGATTTTAGATTGTTATTAAAAGATCAACCTCCCTTAGTTACCAAGATTAGTGAGAAGGATAAAATAAATTTGTTAGGTCTTTTGATTCAGCACATCCAGCCCAAAATGGTGCTTCACATTCGAGAAGTGGAGGTAAAAAATAGAAGGTTAGAAAATGATATAGAGATTATGAGATCTATACTAAATGAGATGAGGTATTCCTTTGAAGATTCCAAGACTTATTTACTAGAAGGATGTCTAATATTTATTCCATTGATTTTAATTATACTTCTCATCCTCCTTCTGTTGATGTTGAGTTGATTAGGTATGTTATTAGAGAAGAGATTTGTGCTGCTTCAGGTGATATACCTGATCTACCTCAAGAAATTTTGATAAAAATCAGATATAACAGTGACCATGTGCATATTATGGTTAGAAAATATATGAAGGATATGGAGGTTTATAAAGATTAAATTACAAAATACATTAAGTATTATCTATCTCAGATTTATACTAAGCATGAGTTGAATGATCATTTCAAGTTCTTGGCTGAGAAACTTAGGATTCCTTCAGTTACTTAGAATTTCAAAGGTAAAGTTAATCAGTTTAAGGTGATTAATATAGTTCTAAAGTTATTTATAGAAGAGAAAAATTATTTATTTAGTTCTATGGAAAGGGGTGGGAATATTATTATGGATTTATTAAACTTTATGAAACCCTTTAATTATGTTTTTGGAACTGTAGTGGCAGCTCAGGATTCCATTCTAGTTACTGCTCATCTCACCCCTCTATCTTCTTCTCCAAAGTTCTTCAGGATGAGTGCAACCAGAGATCCAAATTATTCATTACCTTCTCATTTCAAGCCATTCAGTCTAACTCTCATAGAAGCATTCCAACATCTCAGGCCTATCATTATTAGAGAAACTCCTTCTCTATATGCTATTCTTACAACCATCCCTATAGTTACCTCAACCTTACCTACTGAATATTCTAGTTCTAACAAGGAAAAGGGAAAAGAACCTTTTGATCCTTCAACCCATCCCAAAAAGCATTGATATTGGAAATTTATTCTTTGATAAAGATATTTTTTGTATGAATTTTCATTCTATCTTTTTGGATGTACTTCAATTTATTTTCTTAATAGAATTTCACTTATTATTCCTTTTCTGTTCTTTTTCATTTCATATTTTATTTTCACTTTTTGATAATCCCAAAAGGGGGATAATGGATCTATGGAATTTATTTATTTATTATTTGATTATTTTATTAATGTTATTCCTTTGATACCATCATATTAAACTATCTTTAATAACATATCTCCTTACTTTTATCTTTGATACCATTTCTTCTTTAAGCTGCAATTTATGATCAAAGCTTATTATTTTTAACACCAAAGTTTATTCTATACATGTTTTATACAATTACATGATTTTTAATCATAAAAAGGTGGAAATTTTTGTCAACCTTGTTTTAATAATCAAAAAATCATGTTTATTATGTTATTAATGAGTTTTATGCTTTTTGGTAGCATTTTTTAATATAAGTCATATTAGAGAAAAATTAGCTAAGTGCTGGAAAGACTCACTATTAAAGATGAGTCACTGCCAAACATGAATCAACCTTGAGGATAATTCACCACCATTATGATAATTTGAAAAAGTATTGAAAACACCTACCATTATAAAAGACTCACCATTGAGGGAAAGTCAATGTCAGATGTAAATTTGGATAAGTTTTGAAAAAACCTAATGTCAAATATAACCCATGGAAATTTGAAAAAGTTTGGAAAAAACTCTCCACCGTCCCAAGTCACCCTTGGGATGACTCACCACTAGCCCAAGTTATCTTTAGGATGAATCACTACCTGAGTTGTCTCACCTTTCAAAGGAGTCACTATCATTGTTTCTATTAATTTAAATTAAATTATTTTAATGGTTATATTATTTAATTTAATGTTGAGATTTATTTTAATGATTTCTCTGAAACTATTTCAGGGATGAATTAAAGTTCGTTTCAATCGTTCAGTATGAGGAGTAGAAGATCCATATGATTCTTCATGCATGCTACTATTAAATGAAGTATCATACACCCTCATGTGAATACAAGTGATGCAGAGATATATATACATAGATGTGAAGAGATATTTAAAAATTAATTGTATGAAAAAGAGAGTGAATTGAAGTGTTCTTTACATGAAGCATCCTTACCAACAAATATTGAATCTCATAAAACATTCAGTTCCTTCTTACAGTCAGAAAAAATAGTTCATAACACTATATTTTACAACAATTTTCAGAAGCATGACTCGAGATCCTGATGAAGATATATACAAGGGGTCACAATATTTAGATAACATCAGACTAATTTTTTTTTTATATATATATTTTATTTTCTCTATCTATTTATTATCTTTAAATTACAAGAACTGTGTGCTTACTCTTTATTTTAAATACACACACTGTCTCCTATAATTAAATTGGAAGATACTCGATATCTTCTCAAATAACTTTACATATTTTTTCCCACATGTTGTGGATGAGGTACTTGTGTGGGCTGTGTTTGTTTTATTCCCATAGTTATTGTGGAAGACATCTCGTGTGGCCTGGAAAACTTGATTGCTATTGTATACCTGATTGAGGTCATGGATCAAGGATTATTTTATATAATATTCTTTCCAAAAAGTGATTTCCAAGTGGAGAGGATCATGTCTCGGCTTGAGACTAAACCAATTGTATTTATTCCACTGTGTGTGTTTGTTTTGTTTTATTTCTAAACATTATACTGAATTTGTTTTAAACTATAAAAAACTGCTACTTTGAAGTTAGTCTTAATTAGTGTTTATATAAGGTTTTGATTATGTAAATTCATTTCAAAAGTTAAAGTAATTTTCATATATTGTTTTAACTGAGACTTAATAAACCTTTGACAAATGTTTTAAAAGATCAGAACTTATATCGATTTGCTATTTTGATTAACTAGGATATTTTTAATTATTTGTGTGATTTTATTTAAACCTATTTTGAATAGAAATTTTTATTATGTACCTAATTCACCCCCTCTTGAGATACTCACTCCAACTAAAAATGCTTCTAATTTTTATTTTGATTTTCAATCCTCTTCTAGTTCCAATTGTGATAAATCTAAAGTTAAATAGTTAAGTGATTTTTGTGATGAATTTCAAGAGGAAATGGAAAATATTGTTAAAAAGTATAAAATCTTACCAATTATTTTAATAATGTTAGCAAAGAAAATAAAATTATTATTTTGTAAAATAAATATTTGAAAAATACTATTTTTGAGTTTGATAAAGAAAAATAGGAAATGATATTTTTGAAAATTTATTTCTCAAAATTAGAAAAAAAGAATCATAATTTGAAAAATTATTCTTTTAGTACTAAGGATAATTTTTTTGTTGATTTTGAAATTATTCAAAAGAAAAATATGAAGCTCAATGCTAAGATTTTAAATTTGAAGGAAATTTTATCTAAATTAAATTTTTGAAGTTAATCTTTGGGTGAATTTTTGAGCTTGAAAAAATTTCTAAATCAAAATCCAATAGAAACTATCTTAGTTATGATAATAGATTACCTAAAATGTATAAAAAATAGATTTATTAAGGGTAAAAATAGATATTTTAAGGTTAAAAATAAAGTTATCTCATATATTACTTGCTTTAGATATGGATTATATGGACATTACCATAACGCCTGTTCTTTAAAAAAATTTCAACCTATCGGTCATACTAAGGATTATATATCTAAATATTATTTTAAAGTGAACAAGATAAACCCTTCTACAACATGGGTGCCTAAAGGTAATTTTTAAAATCATATTGGGAAAAAATGTTTTGGATTCCTAGGTAAGTATCTTTATTTTATTTTTATATCCAATATTAATATTCATATTGTTATATCATATGGTATTTTAACATGTGTTTTGGAATTTATTTTTGGCTAGTTAACATGTATTCTATGTTTATATTTTGGTTTACTAGTATATACTAACTGATGGTTATTTTTAAATTCTTTACATATATTATTTATTGATTATTTTTATTAACTTGTTTTCATGGATCCTTTAGAAATATTTTTAAAATTTCCAATTTTATATTTTTGGGAAAAATTAATTTAAGGTGATATATCAATTTTTGTTATATCATTATTTAATTTAAGGGGATATTTATGTTTCAATTTATCCCTTTTTAAGAAATAATGTTTTTAGGGGGAGTTTATTTATTTGATGATTTTTTTTTTATTTTGAGAGAGAAAATGTTTTTTAATCCTTTTGATCAATTCTAAAAAGGTGGAGAGATTTTGAAATTGATATTTTGTTTTGTAATTATAAAAAAGGGAGATAATTTTGGAGTAACTCATGCCCCAAACCTAGTTGGCCACATGACCCCTACAACGTATCCCTATATGCCAGGGGTTTCTAACTAGAAATAGTGGTGTGATGGTAAAAAAGTGGGGAGACTATACCCCATGTCAGATTACACAGTGGATTCAATAGTAATATACAGTAGCAGAAGTATAACCAAATAAAAAGATACAGTAAACAACAAAAGCATAAAAAATACAGTGGAATACCGAATAACTAAAAAATATAGCAAATGCATCATGGACAATGTCTGATACAAACATGTATACATGAAATGCTATTATAAAAGGAAAATAGAAGAAAAGAAACATACATTTTAAATAAAAATATAAAAGTAAAAAAAATCAAAAAATACTCCATAGCATCTCGAGCCTAAGCCCGATCCTCTACTCCTAAGCTCCATCTAAGAAGTGTGAATCAATAACCTGAAGAGTGGTGCTTAACCCTATCCATACTTACAAGAAATCAATCTTTTTGGGTGCCAAATAAGGCTTGAGTAGGGTGTGAAATAAGCATCTCATTAGACCACCACCAACTGTGTCTACATTTAATCCAAGAAGGCTCTTCTAAGTAAACAGTGTGCAACTAACAGTAGTAAAGTAAAACAATGCAGAATAAATAATCAACTTCCCCCTCGGGTTTCTAAAGGATACCAGGTGGGTCTACTTAATTCAGATCAAAGTTTGTATATCTGATCAAGTTACCATATATATATATATATATATATATATATAACTATCATTGGGTAAGAATTCTTCTCATCCATATAGGTATATAGAGATTGTAACTGGCGTGGGGTAAGCATGCCTCCCACCCATACACTTTTAGAGATTATAACTAGTGTGGGGTAATAATTACTCCCACCCATACATGTACATAGAGATTTTAACTGGTGTGTGGTAAGCATACCTCACACCCATACTCATATAGAGGTTATACTTAGTGTAGGGTAAGAATTCCTCCCACCCATATATTTATATCATAACTGGCATGGGGTAAGAATGCCTCCCACTCATATAAATATCAAAATCTCATAAGAATAGCAATGAAATATCCATTCATATCATATAACATAAGTAAAATCCATATTACATCACTTCAACGACATATGACATTTATTAAAAGCATAAGCATAAGGCATGGGTTCAACCATCCTATACAAGAAGTTCATTTAACAAAAAATCCATTTCATATAATGCCTTTTCAATAAAACAATAACAAGGGAGTTACCATGACTTCCCTTGAAACCATTACATTAAAACCAATTCATTTAAAAGGTTGTATCCACCAAGCCCCATCCAACCTATACAATCCAACCATTAAATTCTTCTAACATGTCAAATCCAATTACATGAGCACAAGTCTTGAAAAAGGCCATATCAAATAGTCACATTCTCAATTCGGAAATTCTAAGACTAATAGGTCCAAAAACCCATGGGGTGTCTTTTTTTCATCAAAATACACATGATACAGGGGTCAACTCAATTTAAACTCAATATGGAATATATAAACAAGATCTAGTCATTTTGGAGAAATTGTCCTAAAGTGGATAATTTTGTTGGCACACCCCTAGGGTGTCATTATTGATAATAAAGTATATATAAACCCCTAACCATGATTTAATTAAACTATTTCAACACACTTTGATCAATTTGACATGAAGGAATCAACACATCAAGGGAGATCAACAAAGGCTGGCTCATGGCACGATGAACAAAATATGAAATGGACAAAACTCAATTGGAAAACTATGTGAACACCTACCTTAGGGCTATAGATGAATCCTATCTTGATATCAAACTCATATTTGAATTATGTTGGAAGATATCCAAGTATCAGTATGACACCCAGAAAATAGGGTGAATGAGCCTGCATCAAAATAGCACAATAAATGGAAAGAACAACAAAGATAGAAGTAGAGATACTAGGGAAAATTACCATAAGGGTTCCAAAGACTCTGATAGATTGAAGATAGGTCACCAGACATAGAAGTTATCAATAATACAAGGAGGGATGAGGGTTTGATATCAAAGAGGAGGATAACCCTAGTTTTTTCTGCTGAAGGTAGGGGAAATAAGAAAATAGAACATTAAGTTTAAGTGGGGGAAAATGGTAAATTTTCCCCAAACCCTACCATGTACGGTTTATGAGCATAGTTTATAAACTGTTCACAAACCATGAATGAAGGCTCTATCCCCTTTCTATAGTAGGATTCATGACCATGTGTCTAGTTAGAATGGTTGCAAACAAACCATACAGACTTATAGGTGCCGCTATCTATAGCCACACCATTTACTCAAACTGTACGACCTGGGTCGCATGGTTTACACTAATTGTGCGACCCAACATACAACCCAATTTTCTAGACAACCAGCTCTGAACCAGCCCCAGATTCTCCTTTATCCTTCCCTAGGATGTAGAAAACCTTTACCATGATTAAAGAAAATATTCAAAACAAAAAACTAATAATCCATACCTTGGTCAAAAGTTGGGTCATTACAACCTCCCCTCCTTATAGAAACTCATCCCCAAGTTTTCCTTATAAGGGTAAAGAGGTTATATCAGCGAAGAGTTCCAGACACTGAGATTGTATATCAGCTTCCCGCTCCCAAGTATTTTCCTATATTCAGTCGTGCTTCTATAACACCAATACAAAAATAACGGACCTTCCTCAGAGTTTCTTCACACCCTGATCAACTATACAAATTGGATACTCCTAGAAGGATGAATTTATATCTACCTCAACCTCATTAGGTTGAAAGATGTGATATGGGTTTGGATAATATCAGCAAATCTGAGATACGTGGAAGACATCATGAATATACCAGTATCTATAAGGAAGTGTTAATTGGTAATCTAATGGTCCGATCCACTTTCCAACCTCGAAGGGTCCAATAATTCTTAGCGATAGTTTATCCTGATTCCAAATACATCTGTGCCCCAAACTGGGTGAGACTTTCAAGAAAACCCCATCTTCAACATCCAACTCAAGAGGTCTCTGATGTCTGTTGGCATAATACTTCTATTTGGAATGAGCTGTCAACATGTTCTTTTTGATCAGCTATACATGCTCTGTAGTCTCCTGAACGTGATGGGGCCCAAGAATAGATGCCTCCCCAGCCTCTAGTCAACACATAGATGAGAAAAAATATCTACCATACAAGTATTCATAGGGATCCATCTCAATGGTAGCCTGGAATATGTTTTTATAAGTAAAATCAACAAGGGGAATGTGCTTCTCTCAGGAACCACCAAAGACAACAATGAACACATGAAGCATATCATCTAACACCTGAATTGTACACTTCATCTGTCTATATGTCTGTGGGTGACAGGCCATGCTCAAAAGTACCTGAATTCCCAAGGAATTTTTCAACCCCTTCCAAAACCGTGATGTAAAATGAGAATCTCTATTAGAAAGAATAGAATGAGGTGATCCATTAATATGTACCACCTCTTTGATGTAAAACCTTCCTATCTCATCTATAGAGAAGGTCTCTCGTATAGGTAAGAAGTGTGGAAACTTCATCAAGTGATCAATGACAACCCACACTGCATCGTTTTCAATAAGGTGATTTGGGTTAACCAGTCACGAAGTCCATTGAAACATCATCCCATTTCCACTCAAGAATGGAAAATGGATGAAGAATCCCTACTAGACAGTGATGTTCCACCTTCACCTACTGAAAGATGGAAAATCGAGTGATAAAGATAGCTATCTCACATTTTATACTAGGAAACCAATATTTACATCATAGATATCAATACATTTTGGTGACATCGAGGTGAAATAACCATGTTGAGGTGTAAAAATCCCTCACCAGCTCCTCTCTAATGTGTTTTGGGACCCATAAACATCCATATAACAATAGAGTATCATCCCCATCGACCGTCCAACTAGAAAAAGTATTTTCATCTAAAACACTTTCTTGTAGGAAAAGGCCTTGAGGATCAGATATCTATCTCGACCTTACTCATTCTAAAAGAGTATATGTCATCTATAAGGCTAAGAGGATATTCCGACCATGATACTCATGAACCTCAACATCCATCTTTGAGAATAAGGCCATAAGTTTTCATTCATCACTTGATTCCTAAACTGCTTGTGTCTGAGTCTTTCGGCTCAGAGTATTGGCCACTGAATTCTCTTTCCTTAGAGTGTAGGCAAGATTGAAATCAAAAGACTCTAGGTACTCAACCCACCTATGCTACCTAAGATTCAGATCCTACTTAGTGAATATGTATTTGAGGATTTTTTAATATGTGGACACCACAAAATAATCTCCTAATAAATAGTGTCTTCAATAATGTAAGGCATGAAAATGGCGGTAAACTTGAGATCGTGCATAGGGTAATTCCTCTCACGAGGACTCAAATAACAAGAACCATATGCAACGAATTTCTTGTACCACATTATAACAACTCCAAACCCAACACTTGATGTGTCATAGTAGACTGTATATGCACTGTCTGTCTCTAGAAAAATTAGTATCATCACTAAATTTAGCATTCCATTTAGCTCCTAAAAGGATGATTCACAAGATTCAAACCATTAAAATTTCAAACCCTTCATTATCAAGCATGTAAGAGGCACTAAAAGGCCTGATAAATACTGAATAAAGCATCTTTAATATTCATCAATCCCCAAGAAACTCTGAATACCAAATATGTTCTTGGTTTAATCCCAAGAAACTACAGCTATCACTTTCTTCAATTTAATAGAAACTTCTATCTATGAGAGGATATGACCTATGAAGTGGAATTTATTGATCTAGAAGTGGAATTTATTGAGCTTAGCATAGAGTTAATGCTCTCTTAGAATATTCAACCTGATCTCAAGATAGATGGAATGGACGTGTCTGGAGTGTGAATACACTAAGATATAATCAATAAAGACTACCATGAATTAATCCATACATGGGTGGAAGACCCATTTCATATGATCCATAAAGACCACAGGTGTGTTCGTGAGTCCGAATGGTATAACTGGGTACTCTTAAAGACCATACCTGCTTCTGAAAGCTGTTCGAGGTATGTATGAAGTCCTAAAACAAACCTGCTGATAGCCCAAACATAGATCTATTTTTGAAACACCTTCTCTCCTCATTATTAATCAAAGAGGTCTTCTATTCTAGGTAGTGGATACCAGTTATTAATTGTAAGTTGATTTAATCGATGACAATCTACACAAAGGATAAGGGTACCATCTGCCTTCTTGGGAGAGAGGATAGGTGAACCCTAAGAAGAAGTTATAGGGTGTATAAAGCCTTTCACCTATAGATCCTCTAACTGCTTCTTGAGCTCTAGAAGCTTCTTAGGTTCCATCCTATAAGGAGGAATGGTCACAGGTTCTACTCTTGTCACAAGATCAATAGTAAACTCTACCTCTCTCATCGGAGGTAGAACATAGAAATTTTCAGGAAATACGTCTATGAAATGCTCCAATATAGGAGAGAAAATAATGGGTTCTAACCCCTAACCTTCAAGGTAAAGACTGGAAACCCGTGCTGTAACACTACCTAGTCTCTTTTGCTCGAGTCCTGATCATGTCACACTAACATCCCATTCTCCCTTGTGAATGTGATTAATTCCCTCTAGTGATTTGAATTTCACCCTCTGAAAATTGAATTTAATATGTGATCTGTAGGAAACTAGCTAGTACATCCCAATGATTACATCAAAAACTATAATATTAAGAACATACAAGTTCTATTCAAAAAGGTAACCGCCTATCTCAAGGGGGAAATTTTGAAAACTATAAATTCCCTCTAAATGGATACCTAAGGGTGTATCTAGTATCATAATGCCATGATAGTACTCAATTTCGAGGACCAAACTCTTAGTGGTTGTATCAGATATAAAAGAGTGAGACGTTCTTATATAAAAAAATCAGACACTAAAGTGGAGGTAACCAAAATAGTACCTCGTACAATAGATGATCCTGTGATTTTATCCTACGAAAAAGGATAAATTTCATGTAACTGGCCTCTACCATGACCCTGAGTCATGGCCTGACTGCCCTGACCAGGCCCAATCTTCTGGAACTGAGAATCATATACATGATTGCCTATTCCTTGATTCCACCTCAACTTGAATAACCAATAGTATTCTAGATTCTTGACTATCATGATCCAACTGATGAAGCTCATAATCTAAGAGTAGGTACAAATCCCTTCTCACTTGGAACTAGAGGGAAAGTCCTAAAAAAACATTGTAGAGGATCCATTCTTCCACAACCTCTATACTCTACTAGATTCCTCATACACTATCTCCTAAAATTTCTTAGCACTTGGCACTGGTGACAGATAAGAGAACTACCAGTGAAAGGAGCCTGACCACTACAATATCTATGAGGTTATTTAAAGCACTTCTTCCATCTAGAAGAATATCCACTAGAAGCCTTAGGTGCTGAACCACCCTAGATCGCACCGTCAATATATCTCAAATTTCTCTCTATAATTAGGTCCTGGTTGATGATATCAAAATTTTTTGTTAGACTAAACACATTGAACTGTAATCATATAGCATAACATAACCTACCCTTATACCGCCTATCATCCATTATATCATCAGCATCCAAAGAAGGAGTGAAACACTACAACTTAGTGAAACAGGATGAGTAATCCATAACTAACATGGTCCCCTACTACAGATTCATAAATTCTCTATCTTTTTAAACCCTTAGTGTCTAGGGAAATAAGTAATTGTATACGACACTCTAGAAGTTATCCAAAACCATCTCTCTATACTAGACTACCTAGGTGATGAAATCCCACCACCTTTTGGCTTAATTTCATAACATGTAAGCCATTAGTTTGACCCTCCGCTCTAGATGTGTCTCTAGATTATTGAAGATATAAATGATTGCCCCGATCCAAGACTCCGAAGTAAGTGGTCCACCATCCCCTTAGAATGTGGGAGGATGCTGCTACTAAAACTGACAAGACAAATCTACCATACTTAGGGAAGGTCTCACTTTGACTTTCATGCTCTGAATCATATAGAAGAATACCTCTCAAAACTTGGAATCGGTGCCCATATCAGGAATAGGAGGAGGATCCATAGGTGGCTTAACTGGAAAACAACTGGTGGATCAAGGCCCGCCACCTCAGTAATATGATCGTCCCTGCCTTTAGGGAACGCGACTTGAGGAGGTCATGGAAGCATAATGATACAATGACAATGAACATCTCATAATATATTCAAGAAATTTAGAAGATTGCATTTCAAAAACTAGGATAGGTATTAAAGCCTTCCTATGACTACAGACACGTCTCTCTGCCTACTTCAAAAGCCATGCCTAGATGATAGAACAAACCATAAGAAACAAGAAATATCCACTACCCACTACTAAGGCTAGGTTCAGGTAATGTTTCTACATTGGTCATGTGAAAGATGGATTTTATTAGGTTATAAACCATTTCCCATTTGAAAACATGCTTATTCGAACATTTAAAGAATTTAAATCAGCTTAATCCAATGATATGCCATTTTCTAACCCATAAGGGCCCATACACCTTATGAACTAAAATATGGAACTCAATTGGATGTAATTTTAATTTAAATTGTGCTTAAACATGTAATAATACCATTCTTAAATGGTTTATCTAGATGTAATTCCAAATTCTGATCCATAAGGGCCCATACCCCTTATGAATTAAAGAGTGGAACCCATTGACTCACACTATTTCATGGTCCAAAACCTGCAAGAAGGGTTAGCACAATTTTATATAAATAAGACAAGGAATAATGAATATGCACAGGTAATGCTTGCGGGAAATTAAATGTGACATGAAAAAATGCACGACCTATTCATATTGTGCCTATCATAATGCTTTTTCTAATACATAACCCTCATTTCATCAAGTCTAGATAATGAAATAAAAATTCTAATTATATCAATATCAATAACATCACAAGTCATGTGTATTACCCAATGGTGAAATCATATCAATAGTAAATAGAATAATCAATAATATTATCATTCAAGGAAACTTGGTTTTTACCCCGCACATGGGTTCATGACACCCAAGCATGGATTGTGACCAAGTCACAAGCATTCTAAATATTTAATATATTGTATAAAAATAGTAATAAATAAAGAAAAACCCATCTTATACTACATTGTGATGTCCTAAACCCGATTTCCACTTAACCCGTGTCTCGATCCCGATTGGCAACATGACCCATGGTGCATCTCCCTATATGATAGGGGATGTTTACTAGTAATGGGGGTGTGAAGGTAAAACAACAGGGAAAATATACCCCCATGTCAGAGTACACAATAGATTCAACAGTAATATAAAGTAGTAGAATCATAATCAAATAGAAAGATAAAGTAAATAGCAGAAGCATAAACAAATATAGTGGAAGACTAAATAACTAATAAATATAGAAAAAGCCTTATATGAAGTATCTGATACAAACATGTATGCATGGAATGCTAGTATAAAAGGAAAATAGAAGAAAAGAAACATGCATGATAAAAAAGGTACAAGATTAAACAAAATCCAAAAGCTACTCCATAGAATCTTGAGCCTAAGCCCAATCCTCTACTTCTAAGCTACATATAAGTAGCGTGAATAAACAACCTGAAGAGTGGTGTTTTACCCTGTCTATACCTACAAGAAAAAAGTTTTCTCAGGTGACAAAGGAATCCCGATTAGGGTGCGATATTAAAATCTCATTAGGCTATCACCAACCCTGTCTACGAGTAATTTGAGTAGGTTCTCATAAGTAAATAGTGTTCAGCTAACAACAGGAAAGTAAAACAATGCAGAATAATCAACCTCCCACTTAGGCTTCTAAAGGATACCTGGAGGGTCTACCTACTTCAGCTCAAAGTTGGTATATCCAATAAAGCTACCATATATATATATATATAACTAGAATGGGGTAAGAATTCCTCCCATCCATACTGGTATATAGAGATTGTAACTAATGTGGGGTAAGCATGCCTCCCACCCATACACTTATAGAGATTATAACTAGCATGGAGTAAGAATTCCTCCCACCCATACATGTACATAAAGATTTTAACTGGCATGGGGTAAGTATGCCTCCCACCCATACACATATAGAGGTTATACCTGGCGTGGGGTAAGAATGCCTCTCACCCATACATTTATATCATAACTATCATGGGGTAAGTATACCTCCCACCCATATACATATCAAAAGCTCATAATCATAGAAATGGAATATCCATTCATATCATATACTATAAAGAAAATCCACCTTACATCACTTCAATGGAATATTACATCAATTAAAATCACATGCACAATGCATGGGTTTAACCATCTTATATAAGAAGTTCATTTAACAAATAATCCATTTAATATAATTCCTTCTCAACAATACAATAATAAGGGAATGAACATTCCTTCCATTGAAACCATTAAATTAAAACTAATTCATTTAAAAGGTTTTATCCATCATTCCCTAGATAACCTATAAAAGACAACCATTCAATTCTCCTAACATGGTAAACACAATTACCAGAGCACAAGCCTTGATAAAGGCCACATCAAATAGTCACATGATCAATTTGGAAATTCCCAGACTAAGAGGTAAAACAACACATGGGGTGTCTTGGGTTCATCAAAATACACATGGCACAAGGGTCAATTCAATTTAAACTCAAGCTGGGAGATATAAACAAGATTTGGTCATTTTGGGGAAATTGGCCTAAAGTGGCCAATTTGGTTGGAACACCCCTAGGGTGTTCTTATAGAGAATCGAGGATATCTAAAACCCTAACCATAATTCAATTAACCTATGTCAATAAAATAATATTAGTTTTAATTGAAGAAATGAAAACATCAAGGGATATCAGCAATGGTCGGCTCACGGCATGAAAAAATAAATAAGAAATGGACAAAACTTAATTATAAAACTATATGAACACCTAACTTAGGGATGTAGATGAATCCTTGCTTGATATCAACCTCATATTCGAAGCAGGTTGGAAGATATCTGACTTTTAGTCCAATGCTCTGAAAATGGGGTGAATGAGCTTGCATCTAAATAGCATAATAAATGGTAAGAAGAACAAAGATAGGAGTAGAGATACTAGGGAGCGTTAACACAAGGGTTCCAAAGAATCTAAAGTATTGAAGTTCGATCTCTAGATAGAGGAGTTATCAAGAATACAAGGAGGGATGAGGGTTTAAGCTTAAGGAGGAGGATAACCATGGTTTTTTCCACTGGAGGTAGGGGAAATAGGAAAATAGAACTTAAAGTTTAAGTGGGGGGAAAATGGTAAATTTTCCCCAAACGCTACTATGCACAGTTTACAAACCATGCACAAACCTTGTGTGAAGGATCTATCCCCTTTCTGTAGCAGGCCGCATGATTGTGAATCTTGTCTGGATGGTTGCAGACAAACTATGAGGACTTACATGTGCCCTTGTTTATAGCCACACAATTTACTCAAACCATGTGGCCTGAGTCACACAGTTTACACTAACCGTGCGGCACAACCTGTAGTTCACTTTTTTAGACCTCCGGCCCCGAACCAACCCCAGATGCTCCTCAGGCCTTCCCTAGGCCATATCACACCTTTAACATGGTTAAAATAATGATTCAAAATGAAAAACCAATGATCCATACCTTGGTCAAAAGTCGGGTCGCTACAATAATTTATAATTACTATTTTTTAAATATTATGAAAAATTAATTTTCTAAGTATTTTATTTACCTTTACATAGTATGGAGAAGTTTATTTTAAGCTTTCTGTAATCCTTATACATTTCCCATTACCCTTAAATGAGTTTGGTTTACCCTTATGTAACTTTTTTTCTTACCTTATGTAGGTAGTTTAATTTTATGCTTACCTTTATGCAACTCATGTGTTACCCTTACACATCTCATAAAAACTTCTATATACCTTTATGAGTGCATATATTTTTACCTTTATGTATCATATATAAAATCCTCTTTACCTTTACAAATATATCTATTTACCTTTACACAATGTATAAAATCTTCTATTTACCTATACACAACTTATATAAATCATCTTTATCCTTACACATGATATTGAAATTGTTAGTTACCCTTACACAACATGCTAATAAACCCTTATTAGCGTGTAAAAAATGAGTTTTACCCTTACACAACCTATAAAAATTACTATAAACTTTACATATTGATTATAATTTATAGTCTAACTTTATGCATGTATGTTATATTACCTTTATATAGTTATGAAAATATGAAATTTTCAAATTACACTATTTTCATGTTTTTATGGTATTTTAAATTGTTAAAAGTTTATTATAAGTGTATACATTTTTTTAATGATTCTATACATTCTTATTAATTATATAGAACCTATGAGAATTTTTTTAGATCATGATAAATATATTTAATTATAGATTAATACTATTATTTATTTTTGTATAAATATGAAATAAATGTTTAAAATATTTCAAATTTACTTATTTAGGATAATTTATATGATTTTAATATTTATAAATTCATGTTTTATGCTAAAAAATTTATTTAAACTTAATTTAAAACTTTTAATTTAGTATCTTTAAAGTTTAATTTTATCACATATTTAAAAATGGAAAGAAATTTGAAACTAAATTTTTTAATATTACAGTTTGAATCTGTAAAATATTTATGAGATATATTTAACCTATTATCATGGAGATTTTTCAAACTCTTTAATGAGTGATTTGAAATGAGTTTGAATTGTTAGATTAGTTTTAAATTAAAACAATAATTATCCTCTCTCTATATCTATCTCCTTGATAATCTTGGATTGTCATTATTATTATTTTGAATTTTACTAACCAAAAAAATGTTGTTATTTAGTGATGATTTATTATTTTTCAAGGGCTCAAGGCATGCATGGAAGGATATTGGTGCTCATGATATGATTGCGAACTTACACCGTGATATGATAAAATAGAAGGAGAACTTCTACTAAGATTTTAATATATATTTAACACCTTGAGATTTTAATATATATTTCTATTTGAAAATATATTTCTCTTTAAATATATATTTCTATTTAAATAATTATTTTGATAGCTTATGATACACGCAATCCTGAGTCTAAATGAATTGTAATATAGTATATCATTATAAACTAGACATTGAATTTGTGGATATGAATAGAACTAACTAAATTATAAAGAAATTATTTATAAAATAAATTCATTAATTATCAATTTATTATAAATGGAAATAAAAATCATTTAAAATTCAAAATATGTTTTTTTGAAAAACTATTCTTATGTGCGCAATTTATTGTATCTTAATAAATTATATTAATCACTATTGGTGAATTATTTTAATGAAATTTATATTCTATATATTTAATCAAATGTTTTAATATTTATATAATGTTTTGTTTAGGAATTATATAGGAGTAAATTCAATTTTATACTTCAAAAGTATATTTACAAAATGATGTTTATCACATTTTTCACACTTATTGTAAAATTAATTTTTTCAAATTATAGGTATTGAATTTGATAAAATGGATTAAATATTTTGAATCAGGTGGTTTAATTTTTTTTAATGGGATCCCTTTTATTTTTAAACATTATGAATAGTAATCGGGGTAAAATTTATCACCTTAGTAAAAGGTAAATCAGACTAATATATGATAAAAGTAAGTGTTATGGTCACAATTTATCTTCCAAATTCCTATTGGATGAATTTAATTCTTAATTAACCACCTTAGAATAAAAATTTAATTGTTTAAGGGAAACTTTTCCCTGAAAATGACTTATATAATATTTAAAGAAAATAAAAAAAAATGTCACTCTCTTACTTTTAAATATATATTATGTGTTCACATAGGGACAAAATAAAGGGGTGAAAAAATATAGATTTTTATTTATAGAATAATAAAATTATTTTTATGATGGCAATTTATTTACAATTTTTAGTTATTATATAATTACCTTAAATGCTTATACAACACTAGCCCAATATTTATTCAATTAATGGAAAAATAAAATAAATGATTTAAAAAAATTAAAATTAATAAAATTTGTGTACGTTATTGTGATCCTTGAATTTTTTAGATAAATATAAATATCGTGAATATGTGAAAGGTTTTTATTCTAATTAAAGATTTGTCTTGATTCATTTGGAATCAAATTAAATGAATAGTGTCAAAAATGACAATAATGATATTTTATGAGAATAATATATTATTAAATTATTTAAAAAACATTAAAATATTGAAAGAGGACAAGGGGGACAATATATGGTTTAAAATTTCATACGTTTTCCTTTCATGATCCAATTTTTTTCTTATAATTAAAATTATAACCCATTAAGAGTGAAAAATATGTCACCGTGGTTAAGGAATAGGTTAACTAAGGGGTTAAACAAAAAGATAAGGTTTAAAATACCACTTAAACCTATCCAAATTTTATTATTTGATGAATTTTAAACCATATAATACCTTATATTTTAATATATAAAAATTTTGAATCATTTTTTTGAGAAAAACTTAGTTATATTTTAATGTTTTTAATATTTCAACGTGTGCCTTTTCCCTCCCTTATAAAATGATACATTTTTCGTCAATTATTTACACCACTTTGAGTAATCGAGATAAAAAAACACCTAAAAATTTATCTTCTAAAAAATATTTATCCATATTATAGATGTGACAGTATCCTCACAATACCAACCCTAGTTTCCATAATAAAAGATCTAAAGGAAGTCTCCCAAAGAATAAATAACCATCTTACCCAACCTATTTCAATTTATTTATTATTATAACACCTATAAATAAATTTTATTTATTAAAAAATAATAAATTCATTATAAAAAATATACATAAATATTATTATTATTATGAAACCAAAATTATTCACCATTTTTTCCATGAAATGGGAAGTGACAGTATCGCTCAAGCGTATGTACGACTTACCGTCTCCACGTAGCGATACAATTCATTTTTAATCACCATATTTTATGGATGAGTATTATGATAGGTTTAATGTTTATATATTATATTTATAAAATAATTTTTATTCTATAATAATAATATCATACCTACCTTTTTACCATCCAATCTGTTGGAAAGTGATAATGTTTCTCATGCGTACGCGTGGACTACCACCTCTACAAAGCGACATGATTCATTTGTCATTTTCACTTTACATGGATTGTAATAAGGATGTGTTTAATGAATATATTATATATAAATAATATATAAATGATCTATTAAAGGTGAATTATTATTTAAATTTATTTCATTCCATCTGTCGAAAAGTGGAAACAACATTCATGCATACGTACGATCTACTGTCTCCAAGAATGGTGTAATTATTTTTTATATCTCTATATTTTATGAATTACTATAAATACATATATAATGAATATATATAGTATTTATATCATTTTTAATATTCTATATATTATTTAACCATGATAAAAATGAAACGACCGAAGCTACCAAACCAAAACATATATGAAAAATGAAGCATTTATTACCCAAAATAGTGATCTTAACAAAGAGTTATTAATAAATGGGTGATAAAATATTATAATTATATCATATATGGTATTATATATATGATTATAGTTCTGTAATATATTTATAATAAATTTATATTTATTATACATTAGTTTCAAACACATACATAAGAAGTCAAACTTGATGTAAGAATTTATTTCACAAACTCATCATTATTCAAGATTATTTTTGTTTAAGTATTTGCTGGGGGAATTATATGATATTTATATATTAAAACTAATACTTTTCTTATAAACTATTTATTTCATAAAATTATAATTTTCCTTTCATTTTACCCACTTTAAGTACTCAAGATACTGAAATAATGTTTTAAAAAAAAATCGACCTTATTTTTCTACTCAATCAGAAATATTTCACATCCATGTCCATATTTTCAAAAAAAATTAAAAAATTATTTTTTTTAATATTATACAATGATTTATTAAATAAATTTTTACCCATGTTTGACCTTTCTACAAAATGTTTTAAAATGAATCTTCTTATTATTTTTTTAATGAGGTACTTTTCAACCTTTTTACAAAAATGTGGAAGGAATGTTTTTTAAATTATATGACATGAATGGAATTATATACCATAATGAAATATCAATAATTTTTATATTAATTTAAAAATTTACAAGTTTATTTTCAAATAAAATATTTTTCATAATATTTGAGAAATTTTTAAATTTTAAATAAGTGTTTCAATGAGAAAAAATTATATTTTTTTAAAGAAATTTTCCAGTGATATTTTGAAAGTATTTTAATATATGTAAATATCCTTTGTTGAATATTTTTCTTTAATGATGTTATACCCTTATGATACCATCCACCATATTTATCTAGATGATTTATTATCATCTTGATTGGAGAAAGTATTGATATCCCATAGGATAGTTCTCCCAATATGAACAATTATTTATTTTTGAGGCATGTTGAATAAGTTATAATGTTTATTCATATGATGAATGCATTTGAATTATTAAGTGATTGGTAGGGCCTATAATTACATATCCCCTTAATGAATCATTAAGACTTATGAGACAAAATAGATTATGTATTTTTCAAGGCCTTAACTATTTATGTAGATGTCTTGGTGCAAGGCCTTGGCAATATTTTTAGATGTATTGGTACAAGGAATCAATAGTAAGTTTAGATATCCAAAATTATGAATTCCATTATTATGATATTATTTATTGATGTCCATTATATTATTTTAATAGTTTTTATATCCTTGGATATGTATCAAGATCATGTGATTATTTATTTGGTAATTATTTGATTATTATTTATTCCTGACATATTATTCATTCCTTATTTAGCTTCCACTGTATGCATTCCATTACCAAGAATCGGTGTAAAGACCCAAAAAATTCAAGGAATTTTTTTTAATTTTCTTAGGAATTTTACAAGAATGCAGTTTATGGCGGCACCTAATCCCGAGACCCGGTGTGCCCAGAATCTTTTTCCGAAGTTTAGCTCAGGTATGTTCAGTGAACGAACAAGAGGGTTTTTATAACTTTTGAACCGGTGCTCAGAATCAAATTCCGAGGGCACCGATGGAATCACAGCGCCGATAATTGCTTAGAAACACCTTTTCCGGAGTTGTGTTTTCTCAGGTGTAGTTTTTAATTTTTTTTGGGGTTAAGTTAAGAAATAAAATAAAAGTGGTGCAAACGGTTTTTATTTTATTTTTCTTAACTTAAGTTAAGTGGATGATATGTGACCCACCATATCCTACCCACTTGGTAGGATATTTGTGAGGTGGGGCCCACACGATTCCCACCATTTCTTTTCTTCTAAGTAACACAACCACACCCCCTATTAATGAAGTCAACCCATGCATTTATTCTGGTTAAGAAATGCCTCATTAATGTGGCAGTTTAAGAATTGCAATTAATTCGCTTAACTGTTTCTTTCGTTTTTGAATTTTAAAATGCAAGGCTTGTGGAATAAAAATAATACAACTCTTATTTTTATTAGACTGGTGGTGTTGAGAGGCTAGGGAGAATTCTCAGGCTCTTGAAGTTCTTCCTCCTCGACGAAGAACGCGAAGAACATGAAGAACGTGAAGAACACAAAGAACGTGAAGAACGCCGGATCCTCAGAGATCGACGGCGCGACGTGACGTTCCTTCTTCTGAGACGCTTCTTCCGTGACACTCCTTCCGCGATGCGATGATTCCCCTTCCGCGACGCCTTCTTCCGCGACGTGCTTTTCCGCGACGAAACCTCGCTCGATAACGCTTGAGGTAGGGGTTTGATTCAATTAAATATTTGTGATTTATACCCACGAAATATGTTTAAATATTTGTCGGAAGACTTTTAAAACCGCTAACGCGGTGGGTGCGGACTAACGAATAAGTCCAAACCCACCGTCCCTTCATTATTGGTGTGCGGATCGACAGGCGACGATGAAGCAGGCCGCGCGGGCGTTGTAGGGTCTTCCCAATGTAGAACCGGTCCCGGGAGGGCTGTTGGTGAAGATGGCAGGCAAATCTGACCACCGAAGCTCGTCCGGTGGTCCGAGGAGCAATCCGCCGGCGCGCCTCACCGGCACTGGCCGGCCGCCAGGAGGCAGCGGTGCCCGGCGCGCCGCCGGAAAGAGCCGCCACAGCTGAAGCCACGGCGGCAGGCCGCAAGTCCCACGACTGTGCGGGACTGGAGGAGGTGGGACGCGACAACCAGCCACGTCCATTGGCAAGGGAGGCCCCCACGCGGGGTCACGGTTTCGTCCCGGGGGGGGGGGGGGGTCCCCCTTGTGCGGCCTCTTGGCCAGTGCCAACGCGCCGGGCCGCGCCCAGGCCTGGCCGGGCTGCGCCATCCGGGTCGGGTCGACCCGGTTTGGGCCGACCCAGGGGGTACCAGGCCGGGTCGGACTGGCCCCGAACCCCCTAATACCGGACTTTTTCGGTCTTTGCTCATAACTTGAGATACGGGCCTCTGATCGATGCATCGTCAGCTGCGATGCGATCCTTGGATCGAGATGGTCGTTTTGGTATATTATACTCAAGGTTTCAGAGAACTTTGGGTTCGGCCGGGTTGGTTCATACACGAAACCAACCGGGCCCTCGGAGCTGGAACACTTATAACTTGAGCTCTGGATGTCCGATTGACGTGCCGTCGACTTTGTTGGATTCCTGTAAGTGAGAAAGACCTTTTGGATTACTATGCTCGAGGTTTGGATGCAGTTGGAGAACATTCGGGTTGGTTTTGACTTAAAAACCAACCGGGACCCTGGGACAAAAAAGCTAATAACTCTCAGACCGGGAGTCCGATTGACGTGCCGTCTGTGACGTTGAGTTCCTGTTGACGATACAGAACTTTTGGATACATCAACCCCGGACTATGTGTCAGTTGATGTATCAGCCCCTCGGCTCATGGAGCGGACCCTCCCGAACGAGCTTGTTGTGTGCGGGAACCCTAGAGCTGGCTACGACTGCGACGACGATGACGACTGTGAAGAAATCCTCTGTGGATTCGACGGCGATGACTACAGAACTCAGCGATCCTACGTGGATCAGTGCCATCGATCCTGTGTGGGTCAAATCCTGTGTGGGTCAGCGCTCAGTGGTCCTTTGTGGGCCAGCGCCTACAGATCCTGTGTGGGTCCGATCCTGTGTGGGTCATTGCGGGGGTTAGTTACCTATCGATCCTGTGTGGGTCATTGCGGGGGTTAGTACCTATCGATCCTTTGTGGGTCCGACGGCTTAGATGAATCAGTGGTAATATCTGATCATCTCTATCATCATACGAAGAAGTATACCAGTGTGAGCTGAATCTTGACTTGCTTTCCTATGTGGATTACATTATTCTTTCCTGTGTGGATCGGGTTGTGATTTCCTATGAGGATGTGATTGAATTTGGGTTCAGATGTTGGAGCCGAACTAGGAATTGGTGACTTAGGTATATGTATGGACATATACCTAAGTAGTGTCGAATGTTACTTTGTGATTGTATATTTCCTTTGTGGATTATCCTTTGTAGATTCTAGGAGACCTTCAGGGGTCTCGGGGTCCCTACTGAGTAGCTTATACTTACCCCTGCACGGGCTATGCCCGCACTACGTTGTGTTGGTTGCAGACGATAGACATCGCTGATCGTGGTTGAGGCTTGCAGAGCAGGACGGTACCTGGAGGTGGACCACTAGGCGGGACGTACTCGGAGCAGACGGATGGACCCGAGGAGCTGTGGAGGCTATCTGTACCCACCCTTCAGGTGGGACTTCCAGTGGATGGATCAAGGCTGCGGCTTTACTTTTCAGTTGCTGTTTTCCCTTTCCAGTTGTACTTTAATTTCAGTTTGGGTTTGTATTCTGGCCCACTTACTTTTCCGCACTTCCTGTTGTACCCAGTCTTTACTTAGTGTTTACTGCTGCTTGATTGCTCTGTGGTGTTTGTTTTCTTTACAAAGTCAATGCCTTCCCTTCTTATCGGGAATTACACCTTGGTGCTAGTCGCCACCCCCTGGCCTATGGAAGGCGGGCTTGGGGTAGTCATAGCACGGGCCCCGAGGACATGTCGTGACAATCTGAGATCATCTATTTATTCTACTTCCTTTCCCCAGGATTCCAAGAAATGTTTTATGATTGATATGTTGGGATATTATATAAGGAATAAATATGATCCTAAAGAAAATACTATATTGTATTTTATGTTTTAAAATGTAATATGAGATTTAAGTATGTATCCAGTTTACCAAGACTACTAAACTATTCGGTCCCTTGAGATATGATTTATTGTATTTAGTACCAATGTAATAAGTATCCACTGGATCTAGACTACTAGGGTCACGATCTTTATAGTTGGCATCAGATCAAGTTTAGTAGAAACCTTGGGAACTAGATTTAGGAAAAAATATATTAGGGATGGACCTTGAGAATATTACCCAAGAAACCAAGATTATGATTTTGAGATTAGTTATACATAAATTTTTAATTAATATTAATTATTTTACTAGTTTTTTAATTATAAATTATTAGACATAATGTTATGATCTAATCTAGTACATTCCATTGTTTATAAATGGTTCCTAGAGAAAGGAATAAAATCCATATCAATGCATGTAATTCATGTAGGGATTGAACACCTAATAAGGATAATGAATCTGGATCTAGAGCTACAACTGTAGTTGAAAAAGTAATAAATATATTAGGAAAATTAACTCAGGTTATAACCAACAATCTTTCTCGTATAGAGCAGCCTTCTGATCCCCAATGTGGTGTAACAATGTTAAACTGTTTCATGAATCAAAAACCTCTATCATTCAATAAGATTAAAAATTCATTTGGAGATGAGGAATAGATGACTTCCTTAGAGAAGATATTTCTCTCTTTGATAATTAATGAAAGGGAGAAGGTATTCATGAATGTTTTTTGGTTTCGGGCACAATGAAGTGTGCGGTGGTGGGTGATAAATTAAAATTTATTTTAATAAATTTTTCCTAGAACTAAGATCCAAGATCTTGTACATCAAATTTATAATTATTTTATTTAATATTTTAAAATAACTGGGCTTAAGAACTTTCTTTATTAGTGATTTTTTATTGTCTGAAAAGACCCTTTAATATTACCTTCATTGCATTGCGAGGATCCAAGGATAGAATCCATCTAGCGGTGATCAACTTGTGATCCTATGATCTCCAAGCAACACCACTTGATCTTCAGGTGATATCATTGTGAGTATGATGTCTTGCGATGTTCGTTATTGATCGATCATTCTTTGGTATTGAAGAAATATCTCTTGCGCTTCTTATTCTTGAGAGGGAGAGAGGAGGAGTCGAGATAGATTTTTTTTTGTGCACAAAAATTATCTATTCTTGATTTTGGATGCTCTATACAATAGAAATAACCGTCTATATATAGAGTTAGGATTTAGGTTAAAATATTATTTAATTTTATTCCAACCATTAAATAAATTTTTTTACCTTCAATAAACCCCATAACACATAATAATGATAATATTATTTTTATTATTTTGCAACACATGCCAACTTGCATAATAATTTCTTTTATTTAACTGGATTGTTAATTAATATTTTTCGTCAGATATAGTCTTGATCCGTTCAAACTCCTTTTTCATTTATTGAACACCCAACTAAAAATTCATTGTAAATAAATATTTTATTCACATATTAGTGAATAAAAATTTATTCTAAATAAATATTTCATTTACATATCAGTGAAAAAAATTTATTAAATATTTAATAAAATAAATAAATATATTTTTATTCACATGTTATTGAATAAATATTTACTTAATTTATGCGTTCAATATAACTTGAATAAAATTATTCCTCAAACTTGAGAACAATATTTATTACATTAATTAAACTCAAATAGAATTTAATCGAGATCAATAGATGCACTTACTGTGTGACCTTCTAGGATTCTTTCTCACTGAAATTAGTCAGGCTTTATTAAAGTCAAAGATTACTATCTAGAAATGAGTCAAGGAACCCAAGATAAATAACTTAATGTCACAACATTGGAAACCACATAAGAACACTCACTATGTAATATAATCCCTTTGTCACAATATATCATCAAGCAGGTTGCACAATGGTTTCATAAACCTACTTACACGATATGTCTTTCTATGACTATCTGAAATAAACATGTTGTTACACCATGAGAATAGAATTTAATTTGATGGTTCTATTCCAATAAAAGGACTGAGATATCATCATCCATAAATATAGAAGGGAAAAATCCTTCCTTGTCTTATCCATTAATTACATGTCAATTGTGATGCACCTAACATACCCTACTTCCATCCAACATATGACATTACAATTTTGGTCAATAAATCCAAGTGAACGATTCATTAAATAAATTAATGATAATATTAAAGTCTAAGGACCATTAAACACACTCACATATAAGAATATTTGATGACACTATAACATATATAATTCCAACTAGGGGTTCTGTTCTCATAATCTCCCATCTTGAAGATTACCAAGTATGAACTTTATGGGGAGAATCCTCATTCTCTTACAAGAATTCACACCTAACAATCTAAATACTATGTATCCCATTATAGTATGTTATACATACATATAACTATATTAAGAATATTTTCATAGCACTTCAAGGTTCTCATAATAGTGGGAATCTACTTTAACCTTAACAATACGACAAATTCTCTAGGATATTATTACATTAATTCTATACATAAAAAATAAAAAATATGCAATAATACATTAAATTAATATTAAATCCATATAATATACATTCAATCAAAGTATAATCAGTTGGTCCTAGGATACTAAATCTATCAAACTCTCACTTGGAGTATATCCAACTGTCTACAAATTTCAGTCCGCTAGACCTCTCATGATAATCATGTTTCTACTAAGTCAAGTCTTTAGTCAAGGGGTCTTCCATGTTGTATTGTTTGGAAATATTTCTCATTGAAACCTCACTTATTTGAGAAAAATATCTCAAGAGGTGATACTTATGAAGTATGTTCTTCATCCATTGATGTGAAATTGGCTCTTTTGTGAGATCCACCACTGCAGTATTATCACAATAGAGTGTGATTGGATCTTTATTACTAGGTACCACATCAAGATATTGGATGAATTTATGAATCCATAATACTTTATTTTTTCCCTTAGAATCTGTAATATACTCAGACTTTGCTATAGAATTTGTTACCATAGCCCGGTTTGATCTCTTCTAGCTCACAACACCTCTATTCAAAGTGAAGATGTATCCCGTTTGTGACTTCATATCATATTGATCAGTTTAAAAACTAGCATCTGCATATACTCTAATGACTAGTTCCTCATATCCTAGATAGACCAGAAACATATCCTTAGTTCACCATAGATAATTAAGGATAGTCTTGACTACCATCCAATGATGGTCACCTGAATTAGCTTGATATCAACCTATTTCACTCAATGCATAAGAAACAACTAGACCAATACATATCATAACATACACGACGGACCCAATCACCGAAGTGTATGTAATAATTTACATTATATTTATTTATTCATGTGTATGAGGACACATTTTCTTTGAAAGATGAATGACACATGAAGTTGGAAACAATCCCCTCTTGGATTGTTCCATACTGAATCTCTTCAATTTCTTTTCAATATATATACTTTGACTTAGGATGAGCAGTCTCTTGGATCTATCATGATGGATCTTGATCCCAAGAATATATAATACTTCATTAAATTCCTTCACAAAAAATCATTTATTCAACAACATCTTAACATACTGTAATATTGGTATTTCATCTCCTATGAGTAATATGTCATCAACATATACTATTAAGAAAACGACTGCACTCATACTAAATAATTTGTAAACACAAGGCTCACACTCATTATTTATGAAACAAAATTATATTATGGCTTCATCAAAACTAATTTTCCATGACTGAGATGCTTTCTTTAATCCATAAATGTATTTTTTTCAAGTTTCATATCTTATTATCATTCTTAGAATAAAAAACCCTTGAGGTTGTGACATATAAACATTTTCCTAAAGGTTCCTGTTAAGGAAGGATATTTTTAAATCCATTTGAAAAATATCATAGTAATAGTAAGCCACAATTGAAAGTAGAATTATGATGGATTTTATAATTTCAACTAGTGAAAAGGTTTCATTATAGTCAATGCCTCAATGATTTCAAAACCATTTTGCAAATAGTTGTGACTTATAGGTGCTGACATGTCCTTAAATGTCCATTTTATTCTTGAATACCCATTTACAAAAAATAGTATTTAGATCTGCTAGAGGATCTACCAAAATATAGACTTGGTTTTCGTACATGGAACCCATTTTAGAATTCATGCATTCTTTCCACTTGGTAACATACATGCTACTTACTGCTTTCTTGTAGGTTAGAGAATCATTATTATCAACTAATAATGAGTATTAATCCTTAGTTAATATAATACCATACTTTTATGGCACTCTAACCACTCTTTTACTCCTACATAATACTTGTGTCCCTGGAATAGTTTCATCTTTCATGGGGATTTGTAGATTTTTTTTCTGTACCAACTCTTGTGTATCTAGAGCCTCAACTTCATCGAAGTTTGTCTCTCTCCCACTATCTCTTTTATATATTTGAACCCTCTTAAAGAATATGAAGTGTCTTTACACTATAACCATTTTTTACAATGGGTTTTATAGGTAATATCCCTGTGTTTCCTTGGGGTATCCTACAAAGGTATACTTTGTGCCTTAGGGTGAAATTTTTTTACCTTAAGAGGCATTAAAAATGCTTCACTTCCCTGAACATGTAAATTTGAAAACATGTTTTTTATTCCACTCCAAAATTCATATAGAGTACCATTTATCAATTTATCCCGTGATTGGTTTAGTATATGTGCTACTATTTATAGAGTGCATCCCCAAAAGGATAATGGAAGACTTAAAAGACTCATCATCAATCTCACCATGTCTAATAAGGTGTGATTCCTTCGTTTTCTTAAACCATTCCACTGAGACGTATAAGGAGGAGTGAGTTGGGATAAGATACCAAAATCCCATAAGTAATAAATGAAGTCTTGATTAAGATATTCACCACCATGGTATGAGTGATATTTCTTAATCTTCTTACCAATCTAGTTCTCAACGTCATTCTTGTATTCATTGAATTTATCAAGATAATCCAACTTATACCTCATCAAGTAAACACAACTATATATACTAAAATCACTAGTAAAATTTATGAAGTATGAGTACCCACCCCTTTATTTAATAGGAAATGGTCTATACACATCAATATGAACTAATTTGAGAATATATTTAACCCTTTAACATTTCCTAATAAATTGTGATTTGGTTATTTTTCCTTGTAAACATTAATGACATACACCATGTGGTTTTAGTTCAAAAGAATATAAATATCCATATTGATGTAATTTAGTTAAGAACTTTTCATTTACATGACCTAGCCAGTGATGTTAGAGTTGGGTGTGGTATGATTTATGTGAATTAACTTCTTTATCAATTTCCATTACTTGGTTCATGTAATCCAACACATAAAGACCATTATTTAAATGTTACTTACCATAAAAAATTCTATTTTTATAAAAGAAGAAAAATATATTTTCAAATTTGAAAAAAAATCCATATGTATCAAGTCTAGATACAAATATAATGTTTTTGGTAACATATGGAACATAATAATAACCTTTCAAAACCAAGATCATTCTAGTTGGAAACGTGAGGTGGTAATCCCCAATAGCTAAAATAGAAAGTTTAGCTCAATTGGGTACTCATAGATTTACCTCAACTCAATAAATATTTATAAATCTACTTGGTTCATATATTTGAATACATATGTGAGCACCACAAGCTGTATCTAATACCCAATTTATAGAAACAAATAAATTTCACTCGATAAAAAATGCACCTGAAGCTTCCCCTTGCTTCTTTGGATGAGTGATTTTTCTTCCAGTGGATCTTATTTCCACATGTGAAATAGGAAACATCTTGTTCTCTTTAATTCCCCTTTATCTTACTCTTATTGGAGGGGTGTAGAGAAGCTTTGGTCTTAAAGATCTTTGATTTCCCTTTCTGTTTGTTCACCATAAGTACAGAAGGATTTTCATGCTTCGTATCATTATCTACTTGGTGAAGAAGAGTGAAAAGATATGATATATATTTATCAATGTTTTTCATATTAAAATTCCCAATTAACTACATAAGATATAAGGGAGTGATTCCTAAATGAGGTTGGTGTTCTGTTCTTTGGGGAGTTTAAACCCCATAACCTATAGGCTCTCAATGTAGCTAATGATCTCATCTACATGAGGTATAAATGGGGAACCCTCCACAAGATTACACTGAAAGAGTGATTTGTAAATCTCAAAATACTCTTACCTAGATCTCTCATAGTATAGACCATGAAAGTGATTAATCATGCTATATGCATCCAAGTTTTGTGAGAATTCATGAGTTTTTTAGAAATCGATGAAAGCATCAAACATTGAACATTGACTATTTCACTCAATTTTTTTTCATAGACAAGGAACTATTCATCACTCGCCTCCTTTTTAAGTAGACCAAGCATTGAATATTCAAGAACATAAGATTTCTATTCATGGAGTCGAACAACCTGAAGTCATCTGAACCACTCTTGGAAGTTACTTCCAATTAGGAGGTTATCTTTTTCTAATACTGGTAACAGGGATAATGTGAATGATAAGCTTTCTATTTTATTATAAAATTAAAAAAAATAGATTATTAATACTTTTTCTTGATTAAAAATTATGTGAGAACTAATAAATTAATTGATTTTATTAAATCTACCACTATTTTATCAAGTCTCAAAGCCCTCTCCATTGAACTCAGAATATCTAGTTTCTTTAACATTATAGTGGAAAGGATCCATATTCCCCTTTGTAAAACTCAACAAGGGTTGGTCAAGCTACTTGAAGGTATTTAGGTAGGCGGGTCTTTGCCAATGGTGTTCTTGCATCTCCTTGATCTGTTGAATATCTTTCCCAATCCTGATATCTTGACTTGGATTTACTTAACAATTTCCTACAAATTACACCAAGTATAGTAAGGGATACTACTATTGATGTAAAATGTTTAAGTCTACCCGAAAATTTCTTAAGAAATCCCTATATAAAAGTAAGTGTCCCCATAAGGGTTGGTCAGACACTTAGTTTTATTGAGTTTTATTCCTAATCAAGTAATGGAATGCCAAGTCCTACTTAATATTTAATTGATGTATTTTAATTTATTATTCATAAAATTTATCTTTTTTTATCCTTTACATGTCTTGTTAATATTAACTGTATGTTACTTAATTAATTAACCATTTTGGTTAAAGCATTTACACATAATTTATTTATTTAATTTCCATCTTTTAAAATCAATTCATTTATTTACGTAATCATGACCTTGCATAAATAAAATAAATAATTTCATAGATAGAAATAAATAAATAAGCAAATAACTTGACCATGAGCTTATTTAATTGTTGATTTAATGAGAAAATATAAAATTAACCTATGACCCTGGGGAATAACTCCATTTTTTGATCTTGGTTTTAATTAAAATATTCCACCTATCCACCTATGTATCATATGATTTGAAATCATAATGGTTTTTTCTTAAACTTCCTCCATATGCATTGAGATGATCCATTAATTACAAGTATTTAGTACTCAAATGCAGGTGAGGGGAACCAAAGGAATGGTTAAAGGGGATTACATAAATATATTTGGACATGAAGGTCCTACATAATTATATAGGCAAGATGAAAAATAGACCACCATTTAATTAAATAATAAATAATTTAAAACCCATGAAATAAATTAAATTAAATAATTCTAAAACATACAAAGGTCTTGGTCAAGATCATGATTGGTAATACATGAAACGAATATGAAAAAGTAACCAACTAACATTTATTTTTTATTCATTATTTATTATAAATATGAACACAATTGTATTAATTAATTAACGAATTAATTAATTTCCTTTCTTCTTAATGATCATATGAACTTAATTAGAAATAGACATCATTTATGGAATTCATGGAAAATAAACAATAAAACCAATTAATATAAATTTATTACAATAAATTGATTTATCATCTATAGTTCTTTAAAACCATTATTAAATTTTCAAACACTCAATAGGTGTTAATAAATAAATTAAGGTTTTAATGCTACAATTTTTCAGTTTAATGTAATTTAATTATTTTATCAATTGGAAGACTACACAACATGTACAATCCATCTAAATAATGTGTACCTTGATTTCCGTGTATCTGAGTCACATGATTGGGGCTTAAGAATGTTAACCTAGCTGGATTACATGGAATATATATTCTAGATACACACTATGTATTTACTTTTCATGTTCCAGATTGGACCGGTCAATATGCAGTGTGCAATAAATTCACCGTGTGTAATTAACTACTCATCGCATCTATGTACAATGCACATGGGCACTTGATGTGTCCTCTAACTATACGCCATGTAACCCAATTTTACCTACAAAATATTTCGTGCTTCCTCATGGCGTCTCCAAACATTATTCATTTGTTTTTAAACCTTTAATAAAATAAAATACTTAATGAGCATGATTAATATGTCGATAACATTTTAATTAAAATAGAATTAAATAATGAATAACAAGAAATGAAAATTTAACCACAATTTTTTATAGATAAACAATCAAATAAATAATTATCAATTTAAATGTGACCGTTCTAATACCACTTCTTGGTTTCAGGAGTAGTGTAAGTGTTCGGTGGTGGTAGATATATTAAAATTTATTTTAATAATAGTTTCTTGAAACCAAGAGCAAGGATCTCACACGTCAAATTTATAACAAATTTATTTACAATTTTAAGAAATAAATACATGGACTTAGGAAATTTATTTATTTCTGAATTTTGATCATCTGAAAATACCCTTCAAATTACCTTCATTTCACTATAAGGATCCAAGGATAGAATCCCTCTAGAGGTGATCCACATGCGCTCTTATAATCTTTGAGAAACACCACTCGATCTCTGGGTGATAGCATGGTGAGTTGAATATATTATGTTTTTTGTTCTTGATCACTCGTTCTTAGGTTTTGAATAAATATATCTTGTGCTTCTTGTTCTTAAGATATAGAGAGATAGAGAAGGATGAGTCGATAGAGAATTTGTTGTGTGCAAAAATTCTCTATTATCAATTTTGGATGCTCTATACAATAGATATAGATATATATTTATAGAGTTTGTATATAGGTTTAAATATTATTTAATTACATAACAGACATTAAATAACATTTATTAACTTTAATAAACCCCATGAAACATAATAATAATAACAATATTTTGTGGTTCATGATAACTTGCACAATAACAAATATTATTTAACTGGATTGTTAATTAATATTTGTCACCAGACACAGTCTTTGTCTGTTGGAATTCTTCCTGAATTTATTGAACTCCTGAATAAATATTTTATTCATAAATAAATATTTTATTCACATACTAGAGAATAAATATTTATTTAATGTTCAATGAAATAAAGAAACATATTTTTATTCACATTTCAATGAATAAATATTTATTTAATTTATATGATCAATATAACTTGAATAAAACTATTTCTCAAACTTGAGAATAATATTAAGTCCATTAATTAAACTCAAATATAATTTAATTGAGATCAATGGAAACACTTAGTGTGTGGTTCTCTAGGATTCTTTCTCATTGGAATTAGGCGAGCTTTCCTAAAGTGCAAGATTACTGTTTAGAAATGGGTCAAATCACCCATGAAAAAGAACTTAATGTCACAACATTACAAACCACATACGAATGCTCACTAGGTAATATAATCCCTTTGTCATAATATCTCATAAATCAAGTTTCATGAAGGTTTCATCAACCTATTTACTCAATACATATTTCTTTGACTATCTAAAATAAACACATCATTGAACCATGACCATGAAATTTAGTACAAAAGTTATATTCTAATCAAAATGGTTAGATATAAGATTCCATAAAGAGGGAAGGGACAAATCCTTCCTTTACTTATCCATTAATGACATGTCAATCGTGATACACCCAATGTACCCTACTTCTTGCTAACATATGACATGATAGTTTTGGTTAGTAAATCTAAGTGAATGAGTAATTAAATACGTTAATGACAATATTTAAGTCTAAGGACCTTTAGAAATGCTTGCAAATAGAAATATCCAATGATAAAAAAACATGAATAACTCCTACTGGCAGGTCTCTTATCGTAATGTACCATCTTGGAGATTACCAAGTGAAAACTTCATGAGAAGAAGCTTCATCCTCTTACAAGCACTCACACCAGACTGTATAACTACTATGTGTCCCATAATAATATATTATCCAACTATAAAACTATTTTAATAATATTGTCATATAACTTTAAGGTTATCATCATAGAATAGAACTTATATGACCTTATCAATGTGAGAAATACTCTAGGATTTCGTGGTGGCCTGGTCCAAGGATCTCCCCGGTCTATCTTCTACATCCATCTTTCTAACAGGGAGGATTTTTGGTTTCCTAGTCTAGGGAGGATAGATGTAACATCCCAAGTAAGTAATGAATAATAGATATTTTTATCTATGTCTATTAATGATTAAGATAGTGTTTTAGAGGCTTAAAATGAAAATAAATCCAATCTTAAGCATGGAATACACGAATATTCTTAAAAGATTGTTTTACTGCCTTATGATGGAAAACCCTTTTTAAATATATCTTTTGACAATTTTATAAACTATGTTTGTCAAAATAAACTTATTCTTTATGATTGGGACATCAAAATTTACTTTTTGTGAATTTTTGGTATTTTTCTGACAATGTTCATTTTTTAATGAATAGTGAAAAATACTGCATTTTACATCAAAACTGCCTTTTAATCTAATTTATTTATATGATTAGATTATCTTTTGAATTGGTATTAATGTGTAATATGAATATATTTTTACCATTTAATCCAATGGTGGTCATTGGAATCAATTTCACTTTGAAATTGGACTTAAACTAGTGTCAATCTTTTGATACTTATTGTTTCATAAAAACACGCTATTTGCTCTGACAGCGGGAATTAATTATTAAATTAATTAATGTGACTTATACATTTTGAATTTTGTAAAATAGACTTCATTTTTGAATTTGTAATATCAAATATAGCTTAGGGTGAATTTTTGGTAATTTTCTGAAAAACTTCAATTTTTGATGAATAGTGAAACCACTAAGTAGTACTTATAAAAACTGATTTTTCCGTTTAAATGGAATTTTGCCATCATTGTGTTTTGAATTTCAAAAATCCGACATACATGGTTATCATTAAGAAGTAAAATGTGGTTCAATGAGATTATAAATTTTTTTGGTGAATAGTAACTTATTAAGTTCTTAATCGCGATTAGTGGTAATTAGTGTAGTTTAAGGTAAAAATAATGCTTTAATAAAATAAAATGAGCTTGACACATGTCCTACCCTCATTGGTTGTGTCATGTCCGACCATTACAAGCCATGGGTCAACTTGGGGACCCCATGGATCCACTTTGGTTGGGAAATGACATAAATTACTTTTTATTTAATGTAAAAGTAAAAATGACACAAACATAATATGTTTTACAAAAACAATTTTTACATGGGGTTATAACGATCAGATTTTTGATTATAAATAGTAATTGGAAAGCTAAAAATATTTCCTACATCATAGTATTTTTTTATAATTTTTAGACATTAAATAAATTAAATTATTTATGACATAATAATGATGCAGCGATGATATCATTATTTGACGATTTAAATAAAATGGAAAGATAATGTAAAATCTATGAACTAAACAAGTCCAAAACCAATTGGATGAGTGGATTTCAAACCCTTATCACCTTATCCACTAATTATATCAATGTGGGACCTTTTAAAACCGAAACACATTTTCAGATAAAGTAATATTTCTTTACTTTCCAAAAGTGCCCCTCCTCTCCTCTTATAAAAGGCCCCCAACTCTACCTCATTTCACACACTCCTCAAGCATTTGGATCGGCCAACCCCTGACCATTTACTCTCTCCACATACCTATACTCATCCTAGAGGATTCCCTTTGGGAATAATCCTTTCAAAGGAAGCCTTTAGGCTCAAATCAAAAGGAGTTACACTTTTAAAGGTAATTCATTCTCTCATGTTCATTTGTTTTATTTTGTTTCTCCAACCCCCTAAACTCTTTTTATTTACTTATTTTGTAACAAAAACAGTATCTTAAATATACTAGGATGTTTTTATAAGATTTATTTGAGCTACACTCTCACACAACTACATCAAATGGTTAAAGAACATACGGTTTCCGTGGATGGCGAAATTCTGCCTCCCGAAACGATGATTGTTCAATACTCATTTAACACCTTCATAGGTGGCCATTATGATGTCCCTATTTTTATATATGATATATAATATGTTTATGTTTTCCTTAAGCTTATGTTTTTTTCATTTTGGGCATACCTTTATGGTTTTCATTATGGGTAAACACGATATCTTCATTTTAGGAAGTGCGGACTACCGCCCCCTGAAAGTGATTTGATTCGTTAATACCATATGTGGGATGTGTAAAGGATAAAGTTAATGATATTATATATGTTATTATACTGGAATTATAATATACTTATATATCATTATGATTCCATTCCAGAAAATATGAAATAGAAATGGAAGTAGCGTTCATGCGTACGTACGGCTTACCGTCTCCATGAACGATGCATTTCATTTCTTACCTCTAAATGTGATGTAATATTATAAATACATGTATATGATGAATATATATGATATATATGTTATCCAAATCATTAATATCATTCTGGATATAATGAACCTTTGACCAAAGTAACAACATGTAAGTGTAAGAAGTCTATTTTTGACTTAAGAACCAAATACCGACAAAATGAACATTATTAACTTAAATGATTACATGATGTTCATAACATGGTATAAAAGGAATGATGAACTTGAAAAAGGTTTATAAGCAAGTAGAGATTAACTCAAATTTATTATTCAGGAGATTAAAGAACGGTCGGGTCAAGTCGGATACGAGGTATGGGACTTCGTCTCAATCTCCTTTCGTTGAGGCATATTTTATTTTATACACAACTTTCTTTTATACGGTGTATAAACCCCTTTGAATTTTATGTTTATTCAAAAGGAATCTTTTTTATACGAAGCGTTTACTAAATGACAAAAGGGAATGTTTTTGTCGTACGTATGCGGCGACAACGAATTCTCCGCCGTCGTGGCCGTTATTTGAGTTTCAGCTTCCTCTACAAGCCATACCTTCTTTTTAAAAGAAAAATAAATACCATGTTTTACTTTTCTTTTATTTTGGTATTGAAAATGGTTTTCATAATGTTTTTATATAAATGTGTTGTATTGATATCTCGTGATTTAAATGTGGAAATTTTATATTTCCTTTATGTATGTTTTATGTGATATGATTATGTTATGGTTCTTGGGTATTATTATGAAGACGGGTGGTTCCGTGATAAACTAAGGGTGGGTGAGCCCGATATAGCTCTCCAATGCATTGGGTAACGTGAAGGAGTGAAACATTAAGGTTTCTCCGAAGAGATTTAGGGAATATACTGTGATGGGTATTCCAAACGTAACCAAGAGGGTTACTCCCTACGTAAGAATGTTATGGATGCCTCAAGTTACCTTTATGTCTTATGATTTCTATGATTTATTCATGATTTGATGAGGTATGTTAAAGTACTTGTGTTTTATGGGTAAAGTATGATCTCATTCTTATGTATATATGTACCCATGTTTCCTTTCCATATTTTTATATCCCTTACTGAGCTTTTTATGCTCATCCCAAGTTTTTGAAATGTTTTTCACAGGTCAAGGGAAAGGTACATGATGTGATAATAGTGTCAAGAATGTGTCAAGAAAGAATCCATGTTTTATTTTAAATATGTTTCCATTGATGGGAAGAATGAATACTGTCTTTTTTGTAACCACTTTGTTATATGTGGAATGCAATGCAAGTTTTATGATCTAATTCTCTAAAAATCTAAACTCGAAAAGATCCTTAATGTGTAATCTTGTAATAACTCAAGATTAAGTAAGGTTTAAGGCTGGGGCCTTATAATAGAATGTGAGGTTCTTGATGGTTCTCCCTTTCTCGTTGGTCTTGGGGTACCCACTTCATCAAGGAATCTAGCAAGGTGTTGGTTTGGATCCGCCTCCCAGGTCTCCCTCTTCCTTTCCACAATCCTGCTATTTTAGAATCCTTGGGTAATGATGTGGGTTCTTTTATTTGCTCGGATATTGCTACCTGATCGCTTCAGGCCACTTCCTTCCTCATATTTGTGTGGAACTATATGTGGCAGAGAAACTCCCTTCTCTTATTCTGATCAGAGCTGGTGAAGGCTCATCTCGGTGGCAACATCTTTGGTTCCAATCCTTCCCCCGATTCTACTTGGTCTACGGCCTTCTTGGCCACTCAATTGAGAGGTGTAGGTGGTGACCGAATCTCAAAGAGTCTCACCTGGGTGGTGGCACCCCTTCCTCGGGCCCTTCTCCTGGATTGGATCCGTCCTTGTGTTTGGTTGGCGACTACTTGAAGTACTTGGATTTGGGATCGCCTCTTCCCAGTGTCTCTACAACCGCTGATGACGTGGTCCCCCCTGTAGTGGGTTGTTCAAATTTAAATTTTCCCACCGACACACATGAACTGTCCTTAGATGCTTCCTGCTTTTCAAAAGTAGTGGTCTCGTTCTCTTCTTCATAGTTTTTAGGACCTAATCTGGCTCTTCCTCCGATCAGTGAGCCTTTTTCTTTCAGTCTCGTTTGGCTCTTCCATCAGCCTCTGCTTCTAGGGCTCCAGTTGAGTTCTCCTACTTCAATCTCCTTCAATAACTCTTTGTTCTCTCAACCAGTGAACTATCAGTCGATGCCTTATGGATTCATCAAAGAGTTTTAGTCTTCTATATCTTCTTGGGAGAGGTTGGTGGTCCTCACCTTGTTTCCATAAAGGATTCCTCCGCACCCTTGGTTTCCGGCGAGTAAATCCTCTAACAGTTTTTCTATTCTTGAGGAGCCATATGAGCTCTCTATGGTATTATCTACCCTAGACCCCAAATCAAAGAACAAATCCAAGATGCACGCCTCTCCATCAAACAATGGCCACATCACTAGGTCCATAGTGAGGGCCTTTGGTTCTTCTATGGCAGTATCTAGGACAGATTTGATGGGTCAAAAACCCATCAATTTACTACTCTTTTGATCCATGTTATCATATGGAATGCTTGAGGCTTGGGGACCTGTGTGAAGTGTGCCTTAAAGAACTTAGAATGCCGCCGAAATCATGTTTCTATCGTAGTTATTATCAAACAAAAACAAAACGAGAATCACATCTCTCACTTCTCCAGAAGTATGAATTTTAATCATTTCACCAATGCAGGTAACATCAACAAGTACATTTAGATATTTTGGAAAGATGATATATTTTTAGACATTATTGAAGCCTCTTCCCAATCCATCTCTACCAATATTTCCAAAGGGTGAATCAACCTCTATTTTTCGTTTTTCTATACAAATTGTGAAGCTTATGATAGGTTGAGTTTATGGAATCACCTCTAAGGGTTTTATCCTGGTAATCTTCCCTAGTTTTTTGGAGGCGATTTTAACACAGTCTTGGATGTTTTTGAGAAAAGAGGGGGTGTTGATGCTTTTTCTCATGATCGTAATGATTTCCAAGATTTTTTGGCAGCCTCTAGTCTTATGGATATGGGATTATCTAGATGCAAATTCACGTGGTGTAACAATCATAGAGGTACTAGAAGAATTTGGAGCAAGCTCGATTGCTACCTATCCAATCTCCAAGGGTTTGAATCCTTTCCCTAATCCTTCATCACACACCTCTCTAGGTCTATGTCCAATCATGCTCCCCTTATTGTGATTCTGATACATGAAGACTCGGGGCCTAGGCGATTCTTCTACTCTACCAATTGGAATCATCATGAAGGCTTATTGCAGATGATCCATCTTTCTTGGGATCATCCTATAAGGGAATATGCTTGGTCTGATCTTATGAACCGACTCCTTCGTCTTAGGAAGGATATTCAATTTTGGATCTCCCGGTTCAATGATAATGATAATAGATTGGACTGTATCCAAAGGGACATCCAGACAATGGAGGACACCCTTATTGGATCTTGGGATAATAATTGTTTTTCCCGACTAGTTGAAAAGAAAAAAATTCTTGCGAAGCGGCTATTGGCTATCGAAAAGTTATCCAGGAAACATTCTCGATCCTTATGGCTTAAATAGGGGGATATAAATTTTGCTTATTTTCAGGCCTACCTCAAAGAGAAAAGGGTGAGAAAATGGAGCAACCTTAAGCTTTATGATGACTCTTTCACTTCAGATGTGGAAGTGGTTGGGAAGGTGGCACTAGAGCATTTTGAAAACCTTTTAGCTGGGCCGAATTCCACCAATGTTGGTTCCTATAACAGACTTGCTGAGGAGTTTTCCTTCTTGAATTTTATCCGAAAATTTATTAATGATAGTGACAACAATATGTTGATAAGGCTACCTGATGAGGATGAGATCAAAAATACTGTTTTCAGCATGAATAAAGAAAGTGTGCCTAGTCCCGAAGGCTTCTCGGGATCCTTTTTCATTGTGTCTTGGCCCATTATTAAGTCTCATGTCATAGAGTCCATTCTTGACTTCTTCATAGGTGGCCCCCTTACTCGGGATGCTTGTGCCACTAAGGTTATCCTCATTCCAAAAGTAAAGGACCCTTCAACCCTCAATCAATTCAGAACAATATGTTTGTGCAACTTTGCATATAAAATTTTGAATACTCTTATTAATGGGAGGCTCTGCAATGTTATTCCAAGAATTATTTTAGAATAGCAACATGGGTTTGTTAAGGGAAGAAATATTGAGGGTGCTATTGGTATTTCCCATGAGATGGTTAATGATTTAAACAAGAAAGTTTTTGGCTCTAATATCATGACCAAGATTGATATTGATAAGGCCTATGATAAATTGTATTGGAACTTCATTTTGAAGGTTATGAGAGTCTTGGGATTTCAGGATTGGTTCTATGACCTTTGATTTCATTTATATGCTTCTCCCTAGATCTTTATTTATCTCATGGGTAAGACCTTTGGCTTCTTTAAATCATTTTGTAGAGTCAGGCAAGGTGACCCCTTTATTCTACCCTATTCATATTAGCTCAAGAATCTCTTTCAAGAAACATCCATAAAGGTATTGCTGATGGGGCTGTCCTCCCCTTTAGAAATAGATTTGACAATGGTTGCATCTCCCACTTCATGTTTTCCGGTGATATGATCTTTTTCATTAATGGTATGAAGAGGTCAATTAACGGCTTCTCCAATATCATGTATTCTTATGGAAAAATGAGTGGTCAGATTATCAACTCCTGAAAAAGCAACGTCTTCTTTTCCAACAAGTGCCCACATCATCGCTCTAATGTTATTCAATCCACGCTAGGAATTCAACTACATCACCTTTCTATGGTTTATCTTAGAACTCCTATTTCTAATGGAAGGGTTAAAAAAATTTTGTTTGATAACATCAATGACTGGATCACAGAAAGAATTTGAAATTGGAAGACTAAATTTCTCTCTTTTGGAGGGCGTATTACTCTTATCAATAGTGTACCCACCTCTATTCTGATTCATGTTTTATCTATCATCAAATCCCCTAAAGGAACTCTTAGGAGACTTGAAAAGGTCATGAATGATTTCCTTTGGGATGCCAATCAAACCGGGCGTTGTCATTGGGCCTCTTGGCATCGAATGGAAAAACCTATTGAGTAAGGGGGTATTGGATTACGAGATGTGGAATACCACATGTGCTCGATGCAAGAAAAATTGTCTTGGGATATTCTTGAAGGGACATACCTCTGGGCCAAATTTATTAATAAAAGATATGGTGATTGGAAAATCTAGATCTCTCAACCCCAAAGATTGTCAGGCCTGGATCACTGCATTCTTAAACACCTGGAGGATATGGAGGATAACCATCATTGGATCATTGTTCGTGTTGACATCAACCTCTGGATGTCAAATTGGTCAGGCTCACTGCTTTACTTTCAAGGCTTCCCAGTCCCTTCAATTTCCTTTAAAGAGGCTAGTCTTTACCCAAACTACCTGAATGTAAATTTAAACTAGGATCAGAAGCTCATTTATGATAGTATACTGCTTTCTGATGAGCCGAATAGATTTTACTTCATGGGATCCAGTTCAAGAAGATTCTCTAGTCAGGATTTCAGGAATACACTTCATTCTTCTAGTGCCACAGATGCTTGGGCTGCAAAGCTGTGGTGTAAGGAAATTCCAGGTAAGATTAATTTCTTAGTCTGGCATCTTAGAAATCATGCAATCCCTACTGATGATAATTTCTAAAAAAGAGGTTTCCCTATGGTTTCTAAATGTTACTGCTGCTCGAGACCCCAATGGGAGACAACAGATCATCTCTTCCTTCATAGTGATTGGGCTTCGAGAGTCTAGAATTTTCTGTAGCTGGGTATGAACATCCATTTTTCCGGTGAGTCTTTTCAACTCTTCACAGAGTCATGGTTTATAGGTTTTGGTTATCTTGGGTTGGAAACTAAAGTTCGGGGCATGATCTTCATGACTGTTTTCTGGTATCTATGGGAAGCGAGGAATAACTCTCACCTTGGGGTGTCCCAGTTGCTACACAGCCTTCAAATACAAATCAAAATATCTATTGCAGAATTTAGCGGACTTCTAAAAAATGCGTGGAATTTTGCTACTCTCAGGATATTTCTTTTGGGTGTCTCCACATATTCTTCTACTAGCTCTTCCAACCAGCATCGATGGGTCAAATGGAGGCCACCTTGCACTGGTCTGAAACTCAATGTCGATGATTCTTGTGTCGATGGGTTTATGAGGGGAGGCAGTTTGATCAGGGACGACAGAGGTCCCATGCTGTTGGGATTTAGCACTTTCTTTGGTTTTGGAAACTTCCTAGGTGCCGAGACTGCTGATTTGGATTTGGGTATTTCTTTGTGCAGGAGATACAATCTTTCAATCTTAGAAGTGGAATCTGATTCGGTGGTTCTGGTCAACTTTATCCAACATAATGTTGATGTCCCCTGGAATCTGGTGTATTCTGTCCAGTACTGCAGAAGTTTTATTAATCATAATGTTTCTGTCTTTCACACTTGGCGTGAAGGGAACTTCACAGCATACTCACTCGTAAGACAAGGCAGGTCTGGAGAATCCTTGACTCTCTTCTCTAGCTTGGGGTCTCTTCTTAATGCGTGCAAACATTTTGTTAAAAATGATGTGTTAGGTCTTCACTATTTATAACCTCCTGACATTTCTTGGTCTTATGTTGTTCTATTTTCTTCTTTGAATAAGATTTTACTATTTATGGTAAAAAAATAGAAGTAAAAACCTTGGTACATGCCTAAAAGTAAAATGATTTTTCTTCAAGTGTGGAGAAAAATTACATCATTCTCATGAATGAAAGGGTAAGGGATAATCCATCTAAGTATAATGATTTTACTGTAAGGATATGGGGTACTATTCCAACCAATGCTCCAAACATCAAGGGAACTTACCATAGAAGAATACAAGGGAATAAATTCAAACTTATATAATTACTACAACTAATTTAGTAGTTTCTATTGATATTGTGAAAGGTACACTTATCATCCACTATAGAATTAATTTTTTTATTTGATTCTAGTTTACCCACTCTTTTATATCTAAATAATTTTCTAAGGGTATCATATCACCACATCAATGATTAGATATTGTTTTTTTTGGTGAAAATTACTAATGGTTGGATCACCAAATATCATGTCAATAATTCTTATCTGATAAAATTTTGTGGGATGGTTCTTCTTATGAGTCTTATTTTTCTTCCAATAGTTGAGTTTGACATAATTTTGGGTATAAATTAGATCTCCGAATATATATCCCATATCAATTTTTGAGGGAGGAAAGTTACATTTGATATTCCCAATCAACCTCTAATTATTTATCATTGTGAGGAGGAACTTGAACACCCAATGACAATTACTTCCATCATATAGGTTTTGTAACCTATTCACAAGGGATATTTATCTCAAATGGTTAGTAATAAAACCAAAATTTAAAATGTGTTTATTTTTCAGGAATATTCTAATGTGTTTTCTAAGGAATTTCCTAATATTCCCCTGAATTTTGAAGTTAGGTTTTTAATAGAACTCATAACTAGTGTTATAATTATTTCAAATACTCTATATAGAATAGCCTTGATTGAGTTATAAGAATTGAATAAGGAAATAAAAGAGAATCTAGATAAATGATTCATTCAACCAAGTGATTCTCCATGGGGTGAACCTATTTTTTGTTAATAAGAAAGATGGTTAAATTCATATTTTCATTGATTATCGAGAAATTAACAAAATTAATCTTAAGAACAAGTATCTTTAATCTTATATTGATGATATATTTGATTAATTATAAGGAGATATTTTTTTTCCAAGATTGATCTTTGATTTGGATATCATAAACTAAGGATCAAGATGGAGTATATACCCAACACAACCCCCCGTATAAGGTATAGTGATTATGGATTCATATAAATTCCATTGGGAATTACCAATTCTCTTTCTATAATTATGGATTCAATGAATAAAGTATTTAGAGATTACCTCAATCAATTTGTATCAGTCTTTATAGATGATATAATTATTTATTAAAAGATCAAGGAAGATCATGAAGAACATTTTAGAATTTTTATAAAGACCCTGTTGAAGGAAAATTTGTATTATATATTCAACAAGTATGAATTTTGGCTTCAAAAAGTTTCATTATTGGGTCATATAGTCTCAAGTGAGGGTATATCAGTAGATCCTTAAAAGACAAAATTTATTGAGAAATGTCCTAGACCAACCAAAGTAACTGACATACTTATTTTTATTTGGTTGGATGGATAATAACAATTAATTTTTAGAGATTTATCATGAATATCTAATACAATCACCAATTTGGTTCATAAGGGGGTTAAGTTCATGTAAATGGATAAATGGGAAGAGAGTTTCAAAGAACCAAAGAGAAGGTTTGTCAGTGCATCTATGATTACACTACCCTATAGTAGAGAAGGGTTTATTATATATATTAATGCATTAAATAAGAGATTGGGATTATCAATAATTCATAATGATATAGAGATAGCTTATTCCTCTTTCCAATTGAAGGTTCATGAGAAAAATTACCCAACTAATGATTTAGAGTTTCCAGTGATAAAATTTTCATTGAAAATACAGAGGAATTATATATATGGTGAATGGTGAGATATATATACCCATAATAAAAGCTTTAAGTATATATTTACAAATAAATATTTGAAAATGCACCATAGAAAATGGTTTTAGTTAATCAAAGATTATGATTTCTCAATACATTACCACCATGGGAAGGTGAATAAGGTGGCTAATGCTATGAGTCAAAAAGACCATGAAAGTTTTTCCATGATGAGAATTTAAAGTGATCCAATATTTATGGATTTTCAGAAGATGGATCTTGAAATAATGAGGAATGGGTAAAGATATTATCTTTCTCAGATGAATGTTCAACCATCCATCCATGAGAGGATTAAGAAGTCATAGAAGGATGCTGTGGAGTTATAGAAGAAGGTGAGTAATGTTCCTAAGTTAAACCATGAACATGATGGAATTATGAGGATTAGAAAACAAGTATGTATCCCATTAATAACATACATGAAAAATGATATGTTAAATGTGGCATATATTTCATTATTCTCTATCCATCTTGAAAGTACACAGATGTATAGAGATCTAAAAGAGAATTTCTAGTGGGACAATATGAAGAGAGATATTTCAGAGTATGTATATCAGTTCTTGGAATGTAAGTAAGTTAAGTCTAAGATACTTAAGTCTAAGGGGTTTTTACAACCATTACCCATACTATAATGGAAATGGGAAAACATCCCTATATATTTTTCATCGTGCTCCCCAAAACATTAAAAGTCCATAATGATATTTAGGTTGTAGTTTACCACCATAAAAAGTCAGAACACTTTATTAATATTAGAGAATACTTCTCTGTTGATCAAATATCTAGAATATATATTAAATAGTTGGAAGGTTTCATAGTACCACTATCTATTGTATCTGATTGGGATCTAAGGTTTACCTCAAAGTTCTGGAAAAGTCTTTAGTGATATCTAGATATAGAATTGAGTTTCAATACTTCTTATCATCCTTAGATAGATGGTTTACTTAATAGGACCATTAAAACTCTAGAATACATGTTGAGATATTTCTATATGAATTTCAAAGGTATTTTGTAACAACATTTTCCTCTGGTTAAGTTTTCTCACAAGATGATTCACATGGTTAAGGTTATCTAGAAGAATTATAAATTAAAAGAAGCTAATTGGTAGCCCAAGGATGTAATTAAACATACACATCATCATCTATTTTCATTATAGTGATATAATTTAGAGGGAATAATTATTTCTAGGGGGGTAGAATGTAACACCCCATATTTTAATATATATTTTTCTTCAAATTTTTTTTGATAGCTTGTAATAAATACAACCTCGAGTCAAAATGAGCTATAATATAGTATTCCATTACAAATTAGAAATTAAATTGGAGTGTATAAATATAACTAACCAAATTATAAAAAATTTAGTTATAAAATAAATCCATTGATTATTAATTGATTATAAATTTAAATAAAAATAATTTGAAAGTAAAAGAGAGGTTTTTTTTGAAAAATGGTTTCTATGTGCGCAATGTGTTTTTATCATAATAAATTAAATAAATCACTATTGGTGAATGATTTTAATGAAATTTATATGTTATAATTTCAATAAATTTTCTTAACATTCATATAAATTTTTTTAAGTCATGAGATTAGAATAAATCCAATTTTATACTTAAAAAGTTTATTTTTCTAAAAAAATGGGTTTCATAACATTTTGAGCACTTATTGTAAAATTAATTTATTCTTCTTATAAGTATTGAATTTTATAAAGTAGATTAAATATTTGTATTCTGGAGGTTCACATTTGGTAAATAGGTCCCTTTTATTTTTAAGCATTATGAATAGTAACCGTGGTAAAATTTATCACTTTAGTAAAGGGTAAATAAGGTTAATCTAGGTTAGAACTAAGTTTCAATCTCACAATTTATCATCTAAATTCCTTTTTAATGAAGTTAATTAGTACTTCATCACATTATCCTTAAAATTTAACTATTTAAGGGACACTTTTCCATAAAAATGGTTTATATAATATTTAAAGTAAAGAAAATTACAAAATGCCACTCTCTTACTTTTAATATACTTTATGTGTTCATATAGGGAAAACAGAAAGTGGTGAACAAATATATATTTTTATTTATATAATAATAAAATTATTTTTATGATGTTAATTTATTTATAATTTTTAGGTATTATATAATTATCTTAAATTCTTATGCAACACTGACACAATATTTAGTCAATTAATAAAAAAAATAAAAAAAATGATTTTAAAGATATTAAAAGTAATAAAATTTAGGTGGGTTATTGTGATACATGATTTTTTAGATAAATATAATATATTATGGATATGTGAAGGTTTTATATTCGAATTAAATCTTTTCCTGATGTATTTGGAGTCAAATTAACTGAATAATTTCAAAAATAAAAATAATGACATTTTATGAAAATAATATTTCATTAAATTATTTAAAAATCATTACAATATTTAAATAGGAAAAGTTAGATAATATACAGTTGAAAATTTATTAACTTTTCCTTTTATGAGCCAAATTTTTCCTTATAAGTAAAATTAAAATCCCTTAAGAGTAAAAAATATGTCACCACGATTAAGGTTAAAATATTTTAACTAAGGGTTTAGACCAAAAAATATGGTTTAAAATACCACTTAATCTAATCAAAATTTTATTGGTTGATGATATTTCAACCATATAATACCTTATATTTGAATATATATCCATTTGGAAGCATTTTTCTTGATAATGACTGTAATGACTCATATTTTCCATGTATTTGGATATTTTATGAGTTATTTTTGAGACAAGGTGCTCAGACAACATATGATTCTGAGGCCTGATGTGCCTAAAATAAATGTTTTAAATATATTAAATATATAAAATAGCACACACACATAATTTTCCTGAAAAAATGGAATAACTTCTAAACATGGGCCCAAATCATAAATTCGAGGCACTGTTGAGTTTAAAACCCGAGTTTTACGCTAGGTGCGACATAACCTTTTTTACTGCAGGTCATTTGTGGAAAATTCATCATGAGTGTAGAAATGAATAAAATAATAAAATAAATTGTTTTGTTTTGTTTATACAGCAACTTGAGAGTCTTTAAGTATATGGATATAAAAAAATTCCAAGGTTATCCACATAACCCTAGAGCCGTTAAAGAGAGCTTTGGAGGATCTCTCTTAGACGAACTTTTGCCAGATCTTGGATTGGGGATCGACGTGAAAAAGAATAGAAGTATCTCACCAGTGTCTATGATGTCACATCTTTATTCATCAACGATCGATCCAAATAAAGGTAGAATATTTATTTCTATTAGATTTATTCCTTATTTTATATTTTCTATGACGAACATAGATCAATCAACTAATAGATTGATCCATGAATCATGTGTATTGAGGGATGGGATTATTTTCGTTGGGATTCTTTTTGGAGGTTATTTAATAAGGTTCTTCATTTTTTTTATAATGGCAATGGATTGATGCCAATAGAACATGACTAAGTTTCATTCATATTATTGCATGTTTTATGGTTTTCTCCCATTATTCTATGTGCATTCATCATTGAGGTTTCTTTTTATTGGTGATTCGACCCAAATACCATGGAATCGAATGTTGTGTAGCTATTTCTTTATGCAATGATTCGATATCACAAATCCAAACTTGGTATGTAATGGGGATCATGTGATGATGACAATGACGAGGGGATTGAGATTGGTTTGGAATGTACGAGTGCAGTTTTTGGATGCGAGGTGATGTTGAAGGTTCAGGATGATTATCAAATGAATGAGGCCACCAAATATCATCTCTCTGGTAATGATCAAACTCAGTTGACCTAGATACGAGTTCCATGGGCATGATTGGTAGTGATGATGGCAGATCTGGGCATTGGACAAGTGAATGGAAACACGTGAAACCAGATATAGAAATCTAGAAATTTATGAACTACATGACATGTAACTAGGAGCCACACACCATGTGGGCCCCTCCTAGCATATGATAGGGTTACAAGAGGGAGATAAGAATCACATATAATGTGGTCTTCTTTAGTGAACTCAGCGTTTACCTCAGAGAATAAATGAACATGGGTTGGAGCACAGAGGCATGGACACGCCGTATACCCCCACACCAACATAGCCTGAACAAAGTAAACAGGCTAAACCATGCACTAGTACACGGTCAGAGTACATATGCAATAAAAAATCCATGTACTATTACACAGACATGATCATGAGATACATGTCATTTACACGAGTGGTACTCAAGGTCAAGGGACATGACTTGTAATCCTACTACATTTACTGTACTCATAAGAAGTTGGCTTGAAGCCCTTGTCCATTGTATCTTGTAAAAGTTTTGTTAGGGTCCATCCCCCATATCCATTCCCTGAGGGTTAGTATGGAATCTCCTCCTACACATATTATAATGATCTCTTCAACAAGACTTCTTGGATAAAGTTTTTAGAATATCTCCATGAGGCCTGAAGTGAGATCCTCTATTCATCTTTGTGCCCTAGGTGGAGTTCTTGGTATCATCATGACCAACACTATGAGGGAATTGATATTATACTTATTAGGTAAATCAATATTGAGTTGTTGGTATACCCCATTTCCATAGGAGTGATCCTCATATATGTATCATATATCTTTGTACTACTAGTGTGTAATTGTGATGGAGAGACTTAACGATCATTGCCTCTTAGATGGAAGTCATCAGTGTTATCAAAATTAGGAGTGCATTATCTCAGATGATTTCTATGTGGAACCTTCGAGATGGAATCCTAGGATGGAATTATGGTTGCGAATTAACTTTAGACCACATGTCTTTGTTGAGTATATCTGGATGTTCTTGTTATATGTGTTGTAGACATATGCTTATGTAGAGTTGACTGTATTCTTCTATTGTATGATTTTTGGTTTTGGGATTTCCTAGTTGGTATTATTATAATCACCCCTGAATGAGATTTTCCTGCACGTGTTGTGTCTTGTGCAGATTATCAACCTTTTGATAAAGTCCTAGATGCAGCAATACTAGATGGTACTTAGTGAGACTGGATAGATGAAGGTGTGTTCTTACAATATCTTGACAGTTGTCCCTAGTATGAATTTTAGGTTAGAATTGTTTTATAATCTTTTGGTGGGATTATTTTTGACCTCATTTACTTTACTTTTCTTCCAATCGTACTCTGGTTGTTGTATTTAGATGTATTCATGCATTGGTGTTTGGTTGTTATTACATTTCATCATTGTATGTGCTTGGAGATGTGTGTGTGTGTACATGCACTTAGAATATGGCCTCCCATGTCAGTGATATACCAACTTGGTGCTAGTAGATAGCACTTTATCTCTTGGAGGTGGGATTAGGGAGTCATGGCATGGGCCTTATTGGGATAGGTTGTGATAGAGTGGTATCAAAGGATTCTGTTCTACGTTAGGATCAAAGTTTGTGTGATTGATTTAGGGCAATAGTGTTAAGTGTATCGAGTTTGGATTTTAGGCCAGAGACTCTAGTTTTGGTGCGGCAGATGATGTATCTATACACCTGGAATATGATCACCTACCTTTTGACTTATTATATTAGAACACTGGTTGTAGGGAAAACAATGATACATGAATCATATAGGGATGGGTTGTGGTTTCCATATCCTTATTGAGTCATCTCTCCATATATAATCATTGATTGTGGTAAATCATTTTTACTTCTAGGATGCATCCTTAATGTAAGAAAGCTAGGATTTAGCATTAAGATCATGAGGATTATCCCCTCGGTTATGAGGCATCGATACAAGGACCAATTCCTGAGGTTCTACCTTCAGGTGGTGCCCTGGCTATACCCCCACCTATAGAGAATATTATGGTACCCGCAGTACCAGTGGATGAGATGCATAGAATGATCACACTCATGGGTTTCAGTAATAAAGAACCCTCAGGTTTTGAATCAAGCCTAACCCATAGGTGGATGAGGACTGGCTTGAGGTGGTGATGTGAGTTTTCCATCTGGTCAGGACACCAATAGATCATATGGTGGTCCTGGAGGTGATCCTTCTCTATGGATCAACATGATGACGGTGGGGTTTGGTGACTCAATATTGTGATGAGGAGACTCTATAGTTTTTATAGTTTGAGTTCCTTTTTAAATAAGAGTTATCTCTAGCTACAATGAGGGATGTACATATCTAGGAACTTTTGCAGCTCTAGTAGGGCTGCACGACAATAACTAATTATTCTTCTAGTTTTACCAACCTGTCCAGGTACTTGATGGATATGGTTTGTGACTACTTCTTTAAGGATAAGACCTTCGAGCAAGGGATTCATAGAGAAATATGAGCTAGTTTTATCCCTATATTAATTACTACCTATGCTAGTGTGCTAGAGCAATCCTTTGCATTTGAGAGTTTCTTGGATGAGAAGATACAACTGGTGGTTGTCTGTAGTGGGAAAACAGGAGCAAAGATCTCAGCAGTAGGTATCCAACATCAGTCTCAGGGGACTAGACCTATGAGATGTTTCATAAGGTCACAAGATATAAGACATATGATTTAGGGATCATAGGATCCCATAGAGAGGCAATGTTACTCATGTGATGTAAGGGGACATCTTGTATGAGATCGTACAACCCACTAAACAGCTGACAGAGAGACTTTGGATGGGCCATCAAGGCAGAGACAATGGTAGGAGTAGGTAGGTTCATAGGAAAGAGGATATGGGAGAGGAGCTGGGTAAACAACATGAGGTGGTAGATGCTTCGACTTGTTACCACCAACAGCCCTAGGTAATCCTTGCCGGGCTTAGGGAGTTGGAGGATAGGGGAGGGAACAACTGTAGATGGTCGAAGTTTATAACCCTAAGGCTTTAGGGATGATTCTAGGTATGATGTGTGTCTTTTCTACCTTATCCTCAGTACTGATAGATGTAATTTATAATCATTCCTTTATTTGCACCTATCTTGTATGATACTTAGAGATTCCAGTCGAACCCTTAGATCAACACTTATGCTTGGAGACTCCTATTAGAGATGACTCAATGGTCACACACTTATGCAGACGGTGTGACCTAAATCTTAGAGGTGAGAGTTTCTATTGGGATATATTTATATAGATTATAAGGCCTTATGACATCATCTTAGGTATAAATTGGTTATCCATAGTTCATGACCAGATTGACTATTTCAAGTGGAGGATATATTGTGTGCATAGTGAAGAAACTAAGTTCTCCTTTGTTAGTGAAAAGGAAAATTGGTAAGTTTAGGATGAAATCATACGTAGGAGGGTGGAAAAAATTACTCATCAGTTAGATATAATAACCCTTAGTGCAGTGGATGTCATGATTTCCTAGTTTCTTATAGTGGTAGGGGATTACAAGGACATCTTCCTTGAGTATGTTCTAGGTTTACCTCCCCACCAATAGATAGACTTATAAATTGATATACACCCAGAGATGACACTAATATCTACACCAAAATATAATATATATCTTATATATATTCATGAGATTAGGGTGAAGTTTAAGGACTTGCAAAGGAAGGAATTTGTTAGACCCTATGTTTCACCATGGGCAGCCCCAATTTTGTTCTCCAAGAAGGCAGATGAGAGATTAAGGTTTTGTTTGGATTATCGGTACTTGAAACAAGTGAACATGAAGAAAAAGTATCCACAACTAAGGATCTATTACCTCTTTGATTAGTTGAGATAGGCACAATGGTTCTCAAATATTGACCTCAGGTTAGGCTATGACCAGTTTGGAGTATGAGATGAGGATATATGGAAGACAACATTTAGATATCGATATGGTCACTATGAGTACTTGGTGATGCCCTTTGGTGTGATGAATACCCCAACATTGTTCATAAGACTCATGAAATAGATCTTTTTGACTTTATTATACCTTTTATTGGTAGTCTTCATCAAAAATATCCTTGTGTACTCAGTATCTGAGGAGGATCACACTAGAAACTCGAGGATGGTTCTAGATGTACTTTGAGATCACCAGCTTTACAGGAAGCTCTCAAAGTGACATTTATGGATTTAGGCAATCCAATTTTTGTGATACATTATCTTAGAATATGGAGTGTAAGTGGACCCAAATATGGTTGTGGTAGTGTTATCTCAGGAGCCACCCAATAACATTATGGAGGTATGAAGCATCCTTGGGTTGGTAGGATATTATAGGAGATTTACACCTGATTTCTCCAGGATATTAGTTCCCATGATATCTTTGAACAAAAATGGTTAGCCTTTAATGTGGATAGAATGGTTCCAGTAGACTTTTTAGTAGTTGAGATCGAAATTGAAAAGTTCTACCATCTTGAGATTACATGCGGAGGGTGTCGAGTATGTAGTGTTCTACAATGCATCAAGAACCAGGCTTTTTTTTAATGATGTAGAGGCATGTGGTGATTTACTATGGTTTATATCAGTTGAGACCACATGATAAGAACTACATGACCCATGATATTTATTTAGTAGTATTAGTCTTCATACTAAAGATGTGGTGACACAACTTAATGGGCGACCAGTTTATCATCAAATTTGATCATGAAAGTCTCAAGCATGTCTTCTCTCAGAAGGATCGTAACTTGAGACAGAGGAAATGGCTAGAGTTCCTCCAAGATTTTGACTTCAAAATTTTCTATACTCATAGTAATTCAAATATGGTAGCAAATTTTCTTAGCAGGTGATCTTGTTTTTAGTTTCTGAATGAGGTGTCAGAGCAGTTTGCCTCATTACAATTATCCTTTGTGGATGGGGATGGAGGATCTTACCTCCAATTCATGGTTTTTACACCTTCAATTTTATAGTGAGTTAGGGAGGAACAACTTGGGGATGTCGACTATGCGAACCTAAGTACTCAAATATCCACTGGATGTGCTCCTGATGGAATTTATGAAGGTGGGGAGCATGTTGTTATTTTCATAGGATAAAAGATGGTATCAGTGACATTGCAAGAGGAGGTTCAGAGAGAGTTTTAAACACCTCCTTTTTTGGTATATCCAGGTGTGGGAAATATATACCAGTACCACTGATGTTAGTTTTGGTGGATAGGGATAAAGAAGGGAGTCGCAGAGTTTGTCAGTTTATTCCTTACTTTTCAGCAAGTGAAGGATGTACACCAAGTTCTACTGGGTTTAGCTCAACCCCTAGAGGTTCTAGACTAGAAGTGGGATGATATATCCAAGTAATTTAAGATGGTATTACCATTTATTTATAGGAGACATGATTCTAACTGGGTGATCATAGATCGACTCACCAAGTTATCCCGCTTCTTAGTTATTGAGGAGAAGAGCTCAATAGAGAGTTTGGGATGACTCTATGTTCAAGAGATTGCCCAAATCCATAGATTTACATTGATGATAATTTCTGAATGTGATGCTCACTTCATATCCCAGTCGTGGAAGGGATTTTTGGAGGTTTTTGGGACTCAGTTACGCTTTATCACAATGTTTCACCCAAAAAATGATGGCCAGACTGAGCCGACCATTCAGGTTATGGAGGAAATTCTATAATAATTCTTGCAGGACTTTGGACATAGTTTGAAGGATCAACTACCAATGGTAGATTTTGTGTGAAATAATATCCACCATTACACTATTGGAATTGAAATATTCGAGGCTTTGTATGGGTGACCCTATAGGTCACCACTTTTCTGGACTAACCCTAGAGAGTTGGCACTCATGAGACCATATTTGGTCTGAGTAACTATTGAGAAGGTGAAGATCATCCAGGAGCAGATGAAGACTACAAAGATTCATCATAATTCTTATGAGGACATATTAATGATGCCTTTGGTGTTTAAGGAGGGAGACTATGTGTTCCTATGAGTTTCACCTCAATGTGGATTGCAGAGATTTGGCTAGGGTGGAAAGATATCTATGAGATTCCTTAGACCTTTCCAATTACATTATAGAGTTTGAGAGGTGGTATAACACTTAGCTCTAAAACCATACTTAGATTGAGTACATGACATATTCCTTTTGTCACAACTTATGAGGTACATGCATGACCCATCACATGTTATCGAATAGGATGAGATGGACATCAAGGATGGAGCTACCTTCATTGAGTAGCTGCTAGAGATCGAGGATTGATGATAAAGAATACTTTTTGGGCGAGATATTCATTTATTGCATGTCCAATGGAAGTATGAGAATCTTTAGGAGATCACCGGGGAGTGGGAGGCTCAGATTCATGCTCAGTACCCACATCTCTTTATGTTGCCCTTGTTTTGGATTTTTGAGATGCATATACCTAAGGTGAGGAGAATGTAATCACTTGGATTTTACATGTATTATTTTTGGATATTGTATGGATTATTTTTGATACCAAGAGCTAAGAATACATGGGATTATAATGCCTAATATGAATGTAATAAATGTTTGAAATATATTAAATAACATGTGTGTGCAATTTTCCTAAAAAAGTGGAATAACATTTAAATGGGTACCCAAATCAGAAATCTAAGGGTTATATTGAGTTTAGAACGTGGTTTTTAACCTAGGAATAACATAACCTTTTTCGATATGGGTTGTTTGTGTAAAATTCATCACGTGTGTGGAAAAGAAAAAAATAATTAAATAAATTATTTTATTTCATCATCACAGTGACTGGAGAGTCTTTAAGAATACTTCTATGATGAAATTATAGAGTTATCTACATAATCATAGAGCCATTAGTGAGATCTTTGGGTGATATCTCTCAGAAAAACTTCCATCAGATATTGGATCAGTGATCGATGTGCAATAGAATTGAATGATCTCACCAACGACTATAAAACCGCATCATTCTTCATTAGCGATCGATCTGAATAATGGTTGGATGTTTGTTTTGATTGGATTCATTCCCTGTTTTCTATTTTCTATAATGAAAATGGATCAATCAACTAATATATTGATTCATGAATTGTGTGTATTGTGGGATGGGATTATTTCCTTCAGGATTATTTTGGATGTTTATTTATTATGGTTATTCAGTTGTTATTCTAACAGCAAAAGACCGAGGCCAACTAAACACGACTGAGGTTTGTTCCTATTCTTGTGTGTTTCATGTATTTCTCCCATTGTTCTGCATGAATGCATCATCGGGGTTTCATTTTCCTGGTGATTCAACCCAAATATGAGGAATCAAATGTTGCACAACTATTTCTTGGCACAAAGATTCAATATCACAGATCCAGACTTGGTATGGCATGGAGATAATGCGATGATGACATTGGAAAGAAGATTGTGATTAGTTTGGAACACACAAGTGTGGTTATTATATACATGATAATAATTAAGATTTAGGATGATTCCTGAATACATGAGGCCACTGTAAACTATCTCTCTGATGATGATCGACCTTGGCTGACCCAGAGCTGAGTTCTACGTGCATGATTGTTGGTGACGATGGTGGATTTGGGCATCAGAAAAGAAAATGACAACGTGTGAAACTAGATATTAAAATATGTAAATTTACAAACTACATGACGTGTAACTCAAAGCCACATGCCATGTGTACCCCTCTTAGCGGTGAATAGGTTTATGGGAGGGATATAAGTTTCACATAGTTTGTGACCCTATCACATGGCGTGTGGTCCCCTTTAGTGAATTCAATGTGTACCTCAGAGGGTACATAGACATGGGTTAGAGTACATGGGAATAGACACACCGTGTACTCCCACATAGACATTGACTGGACAAAGTACATGGTCTAAATCATGTACTAGTTCATGGGTAGAGTACATGGGCAACCAACACACAGTGTACTATTTCACAGACATATGAATGATACATTGGACGTTTACACAGGTAGGACCCAAGGTCAAGGGAAAGGATGTGTAACCCTGCTACACACCGTGTACTCCTAAGAAGTTGTCTTAAAGCTCTTTTCCTCTGTATCTTGGACATGTTTCTTTAAGGTGTGTTCCCCATATCCATTATTAAGGGTTAGTATGGAATCAACTCCTACACACAGGATAATGAACCCTTCAAGAAGAATTCATGGATAAAGTTATTGGAATCCCTCCATGAGGCATAGAGTGAGATCCTCTATTCATATTCATGTCTGAGTTGGAGTTATTGGTATCATTGTGAACAACACTACGCAGGCGCCAACCCTATACTTTTTAGGTTAATCCATATTGAGTTGTTGGTATATCCCATGGACTTGGGAGTGATCCTCATCTATGTATCATATCTCTTCAGACTACCAGTATGTACTTTTGATGGAGATACCTGATGAGAATTGCCTCTCAGATGGAAATCATAATTCTTATCAGACTCAAGGGTGTGTTCTCCTGGATGAGTGTTATGTGGAACCTTCGAGATAGAATCATAAACTGGCATTACAATTGTGACTTACCTTTATACTATGTGTCTTTTTTGAGTATATCTGGATATTCTTGTTATATGTGTTGTAGATATATACCGGTTTAGATCTAAATGTATTCTTTTGTTGTATGCTTTATAGTTTTGGGGTTTCCTACTTAGTATTGTTATACTCACCCCTGCATAGGCTTTTCCCACACGTGTCGTGTCTTGTGCAGATAATGGACCTTATAATTGAGTCCTAGACAGACCAAGACCAGCTGGTACTTAGTGAGACCGAAAATACCATGGTGTGTTCTTATGGTATCTTAATACACTACTACAAAACTGGCCTTTAACAATGCTAGTATTTATCAACGATTTAAAAAATTTATGATAAATGGAATCTTTATCAGCGTTAAAGAAAGTGATAATAAATTTAACCTTTTATCAGTATTTTTTTAGTGTTGATAAAGAGACCCTTTATCGATGCTTTATTTTTAGCACTCATAAATGAATCCTTTATCAATGTTTTTTTATCATTGATAAAGGTCTAAATAAATAAAAGTAAATAATTAAAATAAATGATTATATTAAAATAAATATTTCAAATTTTATTAATTAAATAATTATTGATAAAAATGAAAAAATTGATTATACTATATATAAATTATTAATACTAATAAATAATATGTATTAAATATATAGATATATGCAAAATTAAAATTGAAAAAATAAAAAATAAAAATAAGTAAATTGAGAAAAATATTAAACATTTTATTAATTAGATAATTATTGATAATATTAATAAAAAGTATATATTAAATATATAAATATATATTAATATATATAAATATGATTTATATATTATAAAATATTTATGCACTTTACATTAAATAGTTATATATTTAGTGAATAATGATTTATAATTAAAAATTAATATGAATTAAAAATACTGTCTAATTGTATAGATTAATGGACATATAATTGAATGTCGTTTGATCTTTCAATTTAACATAGATCAAATGTGTGTTATATTGTTTTCAAAAATACGTAATTAAGGTATTTTTATATACAATGCACACACACAAAACTTATCCATTTTTTCAATATTGTTATAGTGTACTTATTTTTAATTTATTTAATTTCACTTATTTTTAACATGCATGCACTTAAAATTAGATATTAATTAATAATGTTAAAAACATATTTGTAAAAAATATTTATAAATAAAAATATTTATAAATATACATTTACTATATTTATACAATGATATATTTATAATTATAAATAAATAAATATTTTTTGTAAAAGTATTTATATAATTAGAAATAAATAATTATATATATTTAAATAATTATTAAATTTAAAATAAATTTACTTAAATAATTAATATATTTAAAATATTTATATTTATATATATTATATATATATATATAATTATATAAATATATATAATGATATAAATATTATTTTTTTAAAATATTTATATTATTATAAATAAATAAATATGTATTTAAATAATTATAAAATTATAATAAATATATTTAAATAAGGAATATACTTACTATATTTATATTTATATATATTTATTAAGTATATATATATATAATTAATTTTTTTATTTATAATTATAATTATAAATCCTTTATCAGTGCCTAAGTAAAAAGTGATAATAAAAGACATTTTATCAGCACTTTTTTAATGCTAATAATGATGAGGATTTATCAGCACTTATTACTTGAGCAATAATAAAAGGACTCTTTATCAGATTTTTTTGGAAGTGTTGATAAAAGTGTCGCGATCTATTTAAAAAACCCTAACCAGTTGCGAACCCATTGTGATATTAGAAGCTTATGCAGAAGCCACCCACTACTGGAACTCCTCCTTGGAAAATCGAAGCTCGAATCACACAAACCCACTCGACTACCTCTAGTTTCTTGAACATTGTCTGACATCTAGTTTTGGGTTGCAGTTAGGGTTTCTGAAGAAAAAATTGAGATCTGGATATGAGGGTCTTGTATTTTATTTAACCTAGAAAAGTAGGCCAACTTTTTTTCCTTTGTAGGTTCGGATTTTCTTTCTGTATTTTTAATTTTGTTTTTGATTTCTTCTTTGATGATGTCATCATTTATTTGTTGTCTGATCATTGTATTCTATTTTTCTTTTAGATTAAGAAAAAAACACTTTATTTATGATTCAGTTTTTACTTGAATATCGATTTGGATATCTTGTTTTGGTATTTTTAAATTTTTCTTTCGAATCAATTTTCTTCAATGTCTACATCTGTACCCCATCTTTCTCCACAATATTAATTTTTCTGATATTTTGAAATCTTAGAAAAGAACCTCTAGTCTGTAGATAAACCAATTAAATAAATATTTATCCCACTGTATAAATAGTGGAGGTTTTGGATATAAAAACCTTAAAAAAATGATCAAATTGATTTAGCAAACCAATTCTCAGTCTAGTGATGGTGTGAAGCAACAACATAAGATGATTTTATGCAATTAATCTAAGGTAATGTATTTATTTAAATTCTGTTTTAATTTTTTTGGTGTAAGAGTTTTTCATTAAAAATTTATTTGTGCATAAATGTGTAGTTTTATTTTAAGAGAAACATTAGTAAGGGTGATACCAAATTTATTTATTTTCAATGAATCTTTATTTTTAAAATTAGTATGGGGTTATATTTGTTTAACTATATTGTGATATTTTTCTATAAGGGTTATATATATTTTTATCAATTTAAGTTTATTATATATATATATATATGTTTGTAAATATATATTTTTATCTATTTATATGCATTTTCAGAAATTAAAATGTAAGGGTGATTTTATAATTTTGTATTCACAAATTATGGTTTGAGATTTTTAAATTAGGAATGGATTATATTTATTTTCATTAAAAATTATGTTTAAATTTGAATTTGTTTTGAAATTATGTGTATTAAAAATTCCATGTTATATATATATATGTTTAAATGTGTATGGGATAGACGTTGCAAGGGTTGGTGTGTTTTCCCCTTGTTCGTGATATATCTTGTTGATGTGTATTAATGATTTATTCCAACTTCTTTATGGACCTCCCTAGAATCTCGAGGTTGGGTCAATGTGTATTAGATGGACTTCCTAGATTCCTTAATATGGGTAGATTTAATGTAAAGACCTCCCTAGAATCCTTGGGATGGGTTGGTGTGGTGATATGACATCCTAAGAGTCTTGAGATGTTTTCAAATATTTGATATACCAATATTAATTTTAAATGTAATAATTCCTTAGGTTTTTGTATCAATTATTCAAAAAAATAGAATAGAAGCTATCAAATTCTATGTATTAGAAATTATTTTTAGGTATTCATCATTTTAGGTATACATTTATTAGTTCCACCCCTAAGAATATCTGATTACTATCCATGCATATGAAATAAATATTTATTTATTAAAATTCTTTATCAATGCAATTTTCTATCTTCTAGTTGATTGAATGAGAGTTTATTATTCTTGTTTATCATATTTGGGTTTATTATTACTCCTTAATTGTCTATATTATATTTTCATTTTTAGGGTATTTAAGAAATACTTGATGTGTGTAAAGCAATATTTATTATTTAAATTTATTTCTCGAGACTCATCCCCCATATCTTTTATAGAAAATTGTCGTCCTAATCAATTTCATCACTTGAATAGTCGTTATTTCAATTTTCTACTTGAAACTCATCCCCCATCTCTTTTATGTTGCTTTTACTACTCTGAGCATTAGTCATCCCATGGACGACTACTTTTTAGAGTATTTCAAGCAACACAGGTGCATGTACACAAGATATTAAGGATGTGTCAAACAAAAAAATGAAATGATAAATGTCCAGGAGATGAGTTGATGAGGATGAACATTTTTTATAAATTTAACCTTTGAATGAATTCATTGGACTACACTTTCCATAGTAGAGTAATTATTTTCTTAAATTTAGTTACCTATTTTATTCAATATACTAAAATTATTTGAAATAATCAAATGTCGAGTTTCCCTTATTAGTATTGTCTTAACTTTCACATTTGATAATGAATATATTATGTGTATTTATTTATTTATTGAAAAAAATTAATCTTTTATGAACCCATTAGAATGGATATGAATTGAAAATGAATGCACTCTAATTTTTTGACAAAAAATTATGAATATGGAGTTAAAGAGCTCATAAAATTTTCAAGAGAGCATGCATATGAATCTTCTAAATTCCTATGTCCATGTTTATGTTGTTGTTATTCAAGAAAAATTAGTCCAGAAGAGTTGGAAGAAAATTTTATTTATCACATAATAGATCAGATCTATAAATTTTGGACTAAACATAGGGAAAAAATGAATGTGAACACCGATTGGGATGATACTATGGTTTATGGATCATTATATATAAATAGCAGTGTGAATAATGATGAATATTTCATAGAAGAAACGACAATGGTAATTGAATATGACCTTCCATATTGTACAAAGTTCTTTTAGGAGTTAAATAATTGTTCAAAGAAACTATTGTATACTAATTTTACTAAATACACAACATTGCCAACTGCATTGAAGTTATATAATTTGAAAGATGGTGGAAGATGGAGTGGCACCAGCTTTAAAAAACTACTTGTTCTCTTGAATGATATGATAACAAAATAAAATGAACTACCATGCAAAACATATGACACTAAAATAATGTTATATTCAATGGGAATGATCTCTAAAAAAATATACGCTTGTCCATATGATTTCAGATTGTTTTTCAAGGACCATGAATGACTCATAAATTCCTTAAGTGTGGGACAAATCGATACATGAAAAAAGAATCAAGTCCTTCAAAATTTGTATGGTAATTTCCTATCATTACATGGTTTATAAAACTATATGGATGTTAGTAAATGAAGAGTCAATTGACATGGAATTCATATACAAGAATTAAATATGGGAAGCTACATTATCTAGCAGATTATCCTCAGTAGAAGAAAATTGATTATGAGTATGCTAAATTTAGAAAAGAGCTAAGAAACTTTCATCTTATGTTATCTACAGATGGAAAAATTCCTTTTGGTGTAAAAATTTGTACTCAAAGTACATAGCCCATCATATTGATAAATTATAACTTTCCACCATGGTTATGTATGAAGTGAAAATACATTATGTTGTCTCTGCTTATATTTGGACCAAAGAAACCCAATAATGATATTGATGTCTATTTGGATCCATTAATCTAAGATCTAAAATTCATGTGGGATACATGTGTTACAATGTATTATGCTCATAGAATTGAATAATTCACATTGAGTTCCATGTTGTATGTAATGATAAATAAATTCCCCACTTATGAAAATTTATCAGGCTATAGAATTAAAGGAATGTTGGGGTGTCCCATTTGTGAAAAATGCACATACTCAGCTTAGTTGAAACATTCCTCGAAGATGGTGTTTTTAAGACATCAGAAATTTTTACCTCAATGACGTAAATACCGATCCTAGATGACATAATTTGATGGAAGTATCGATCAAGGTACAATACCGTCTCTAGTAACATGCGATCAATTGTACAATAAAGTAAAAGATATTGAAACTATTTATGGTAAATCTTTTTTGAAAAACCTTACAAAATGAAGTTGGAAGAAGAGATCAATTTTCTTTGAATTACTATATTGTAATTTTTTGTATGTCAGACATTTTCTTGATGTCATGCATGTAGAAAAAAATGTATTTGATAGTGTTATCCACACAATAATAATTGTTCCTGGAAAAACAAAATATGTCATCAAGGATAGGTTAGATTTGATTGAAATATAGATATGGTAATACTTGACATTAGTTAAGGGTAAAATGAATAATTTTATTCCTCTAGTATCTCACACTCTATTGAGATAGGAAATATTGAAATTTTTTATTTTCCTTAATAGTTTAAAAGTTCCAGAACTGTATTCATCAAATATCAATAATGTTGTGTTAATGACTAATTTAAAGTTACATGGACTCAAATTACACGAATGTCATGTTTTGATGTAATATTTAATACCTATTTCTTTCCATTGAATTCTTCCTATAAATGTACAACATACATTAACCAAAATCTGCTTCTTTTTCAAATCCATATGTAGCAAAGTTATAGACCCGATGAATTTTACCATCATGAATAAGGAGTTTGTAGTTATATTATTTGAATTATAGATATTATTCCCACTATAATTATTTGATATAATGTTCCACCTGATGGTTCACATGGTTAGAGAGGTTCAAATATCTTGTCTTATCCATTATAGATGGATGTACCTCATTGAACGGTATTTGAATATTTTGAAAGGGTATGTCAAGAATTGAAGTTGTCCAGAAGGTTGTATTATAGAAAAATATATTGTTGAAGAAGCTATTGAATTTTTTACTGATTACCTATTAGATGTTAAAATCATCAGTCTCCCAAAGTCTCATCACAATGAATGCCCTATGGGTAAAGGGATTTCTAGAAGAGTTGTTATTACAATTACCTTGACAGAGCGGTAGCAAGCACACCTTTACATATTACATAATAGTAAATATTTTGATCCATACATTTAATCCCAAAAAGAAATTCTTATATATTTTAATCTATCAAGGGCTGAAGGATGGATATCAAATACACATAATCAACAGTTTATAGTATAGTTTAGAGATCAAAATTTTAAGGAGTTATTTGAAAATCTAAATTCAACTACCAAATGACTTCAATGGCTATATAGGGGACCAAATGAAAATGTTATATCTTACATTGGTTTTGTAATAAATGTTTATAAATTCTATAAAAAGGAACATGATGAATTCAGTACGATAAAAAATAGTGGTGTTACACTTGTGGCTGAAGCGATGCAATATCTGGTTCCAAGGATAGAAATCCAATTTTTGAAAATATGTCATATTTTGGAATTATCAAATGGATATATGTGTTGGTTTATACAACATTTTAGGTGATCATTTTACATTGAAAATGGGTTGACAATATCAGTGTAGTGAAAGTTGATAAAATGGGATTCATAAAGGTGAATTTCAGTGTGGAAGGGAAAAAAGACGAGTTGTTCATAATGGAATCACAAGTAGTGCATGTATTTTATGTCTCTAATCCAAAAAAAAAATAATTAGTCGATTGTACTGCTAGAGACTAAAAAAAATGTTAGTTCAGATGAAAATTAAACTGAGGATGACCCTTTCATTGGGAGATCACAATCACTTCATGATGATCCTAATATAGATAATGTCTTGTATATTAGAGGGGACTATAAAGAGGATATTTGGATTCTTGATAGAGGAACCAAATACCTGAAACCTTTTAAAAAATAAAGAGAGTTCAATGATAATGTAAAAGTGTTTTTTAATATACTATGTTTTTTCTCATAATATTATATGTTCTCTATTGCATTAACATAATCTAAATTAATTGTTTGACTACTCATGCAGGAAATGTATTCTACACATGTTGATGTTACCAATCCCTTGAAAGAATTAACTACAATGAAGGAAACCCTTTGGAAATATTTAAATCCAATGTTATGATATACTTTCTCTATTTTACCAAAAAAATTATATAATGGAACATTGATTTAATTTCCATTATTTATTGTAGAGTTTTATATTTTATTTTATGAGATTTATGTGCATCTATCATACCTTTGTAGGAAGAGAAATGATGATGTCTCTACTCAATCATAGAGGTAATGTTGATGTTTTCACAGTAAAATCATTGTCTATAGAATTAATGTATTTTTCTATATTTATGTTTAATTTATTTATTTTTTGTATTACTCATATAATAGTTTCTTTCTTATACAAGTGGATTATTTTATTCAAGTTGGGGTGGTATGTCCATCTTTCATGAATTTCTACACCAAAACTTCTACAAACTTCTTCTCCCTCAAAAACTTTTCACCCCTACAGTGTTGCATTTATCACTTTTCTTAAAGTTCTCTCTACTGAATTTATAGGAAGAGAAACGATGCTACCTCTACTCAATCATAGAGGTAATCTTAATGTTTTGATAGTAAAATTATTATACATGTAATTAATATATTATTTTATATTTATTTTTAATTTATTTATTTTTAGTATTAATTACATAATATTATTTTTCTTATATAGATGGATTTTTTTGAGTTGGGGAGATCTATCAATATTTCATGCCTTTCTGCACTAAAACTTCCATAGACTTCTTCTCCCCCAAAACCCTTCACCCTACAGTGTTGACATTTATCACTTTACTTCATGTTTCCTACACTGCTCAATCAAAAAGGTAATCTTGATGTTTCCATAGTAAAACAATTGTCCATATAATTAATTTATTATTTCATATTTATGTTTAATTTATTTATTTATAGTATTAATCATATAATAATTGTTTTTTTATACTGGTGGATTCTTTTTCTTGAGTTGAAGTGGTTTTTTCAGAGCTTCTCATGTAGTGTTCGCAGTTTGATGAATAAATTCAATGTAAATCAAGGTAACATTGATAATTAATATTGTTTTTGAATGTATATAATAATTATTATTTATGTAATTGTATAAAACAATGATTTAAATGTCTATAATATATTTGTTTTTCTTTTATTTGTGTTGTAAATTTCATTTCATTTTAATTATGTATTGGGACTTATTTTTATTGATATATGGTGTGTTTTTGGTGCTCCAGTGTGATGTTATAGTACATTGTAGTGGTAATATAGTTTGATGTTGCAACACATTGTATTGTGTCCCATTATCTGTGCTTCTAAAATAAATGGTAGAAGCACTGATAAAAGTAACTTTATCATTAATTTTATAAACGTTAATAAAAAACCATGGATTTTAATTCCACTCAGGTAGTCATCACTTTTCCAGTACTTATAAAGTCCATTTATTGAGTTTTTAAAGGTCCATTTTGTAGTAGTGATAACAGTCCCCAGTATTACTTTTAGGTTGGACTTGTTTTAGACTCTTTTGGTGGGATTCTGTTTGTCCCTGTTTACTTTCCTTTACTTCCTGTCGTACTCTGTTTATGGGATTTAGATGTATGAAAGCATGGTTGTTTTGATTTTTTTACATTTTAGTACTGTATGGGATTAGAGAAGTGTGAATTTGTAAAATTACTTAGGGTAAGTACTCCCTTATTAGTGATATGCCTACTTGGTTCTAGTCACCAGTCCATGGCCTATTGGAGAAGAGCTTGGGGATTCATGACACAATCACTTATTGGGGTGGGTTGTGATAATGAATTGGTTATATTATAGTCTTGTTAATAATTCCAAGTATTTATTTTTCCTACCTTATAAAAGGACACCCCTTAATTCACTTATTTACCACACATTAAGAAACCTAACTCAAAAAAGTCCTATAAATTTCTCTCTAAAAATAATTATCCAAGTTCTAGAGTGCTTGTATCCTCAAAATACCAACCCTCATCATCATTGTGTCCATTTTTATTTAAGGAAGAAAGAAAATAATAAGAAATCACACCTGACCTAAGGAGGCTTGAAATAGTGCAGGCTGAGGGCATCCCCTTGGATTAAAGACACACCCTCGAGATTAAAGAAATATATGTTAGGAGAACTGATGACTTCAAGGAATTGTTCATCTTGGGAAGCGAGATGATCCATTAATTTATTTCCTTCTTACTAGGTGTGATTGAACTTTATGCCATTATTGATAAGTGATATTCATTTCCTAATAATATAAGAGATCAACCATGGGGTATGGATTTTACCAACCCTATATTCTATAAGAAAGGATCTAAAGGAGGTCTCCTGAAGTAGAGGTAGTCATCTTACCTGACCTCTTTCAATTTGTTTTTTCTTATACCACATATAAATCTATATTATTTATAATAAAATAATAAATTATGTAGCCAAAATATAATTAAATGTTATTATGATTATGAAACCATCATTATACACCCTCTTTTCCATCAAGTGGGAAGTGATAGTATTGCTCGTGCGTATGCACGACTTATCATCTATATATAGCAATACAATTCATTTTTAATCACCATATTTTATGTGTGGGTATTATGATGAGTTTAATGTTTATATATTATATTTATAAAATAATTATTCCTTTTTAATAACAATATCTTATCTACCTTCTTATCATACAATCCATTGGAAAATGTTAACATCACTCGTGCGTATGTGCAGAGTACCGCCTCCATGAAGCGATGTGATTAATTTGTCATTTAAGATTTACATGGATGGTAATAAGGATGAATTTAATGAATATATTTGATATATATTATATAAAAATAATTTTGTAAAGGTGAATTATTATTTAGATTTCTTTATCTTTATACATCAAAAATTGAAAACAACGTTCATGCGTATGTATGACCTACCATCTCCAAGAATGATGTAATTCATTTGTCTATTTCTATATTTTATAGATAAATATAAATACATATAAAATGAATATATATGAAATTTATATCATGGTTAAAATATTCTATATTAAAAAACCATGATAAAATTAAAAGTACTGAAACTACCAAACCAAAATATACATGATTAAAGAAGCAGTTATTACCAAGAATAGTGATTTTAACAAAGAATTGTTAATAAAAAGGTGATAAAATATTATAAGTAAATCATATATATTATGATATATATTATTTTGGTTCTATAATAGATTTATAATAAATATATATTCATTATATAGGAGGTTCATACACATATGAAGGAAGTCAAACCTGAGGTAAGATGTTATTTCAGAATCTCATCATTATTATGGAATGTTTATGTTTAAGTCTTTATTGAAAGAATTATTTGATTTTTGTATCTTAAAACAAATTTATTTTCTTATAATATAGTTATTTCTAAAAATTATAATTTATCTTTTAATTTTCCTCTCTTTAAGCACTCAATATACTGTAATAATGTTTTTAAGGAAATTCGACCTTATCAATCTGGTCGGTTGGGAATAAATGTCTTCCTTGTCTGTATTTTACTAAAAATGTGTAAAATTATGTTTTTAAAATTTTAAAAATTATTTATTAAATACATTTTACCCATTTTTACCTTGTAAAAATGTTTTAAAAGGAATATTCTTTTCATTTTTTGAATGTGGTACTTTCTGACATTTTTACAAACTTGTAAAAGGAATGTTTTCTTAATTTATACAACATGAATAGAATTTTCCACCACCATGAGTGATTAGTTATTTAAATATTCCTTTAATATTTTACAAGGTTATTTTTAAGGAATTTTTTTCCTTAATAATTGGGAAATTTTTAGATTTTAAATAAGTTTTTTCACGGTGAAAAGGGTATTTTCTTCAAGAAAATTTTCAATGAGATTTTGAAATTATTTTCATATATGTAAACATAATTTTTAAAATATAATTATTTAATAAGGTTATAATATTATAATACCATCCACCATATTTCTATTGATTATTTATGATTAGCTTGAATAGAGGAAAGTATTCATATTCTGTATGCTATTTCTTCTAATAAAAATAATTATTGATTTTAAGGAATGTTGATTAAGTTATATTATCTATTCATATGATGAATACATTGGAATTAATAAGTTACGAATGAGGATCAAAATTATATATCCCCTATATAAATCAATAATTTTTATGAGACAAAATAGTTTTGGTTTTTAGTTGATTCCTTACCTATTTATATAGATGTCTTGACCTGAGACCTTGATGGAATTTTTAGATGTCTTGGTCCAAGGCATCAATGATAAGTTAAGATACATGGAATTATTCATTTCATCATTATGAATCCAGTTAATAATTCCCATGAGTTTATTTGAATAGTTTTTATATCCTTGTACTTTTTTCAAGCTCATATGATTATTTATGTGGAATTATTTGATCATCATTTATTCGTACTATATTATTCATGCTATATTTATCTTCCATTTTATGCTTACTAAGAATCTCAACTCACCCCTTTATCCTTTTTTTACTTTCCACAGGATACCAAGAAATGTTTTATGATTGATATTCAAGGACATTATAGAGGGAATAAATATGATCCTAAAGAAAATAATATATTTTATTTCATTTTTCAAATGAATTGTGGGATTTAAGTATACATATATTTTACCAATACTACTAATCTATTCAGTTATTTGGGATAAAGTTTCTTTTATTTAGTACCAATGTAATAATTAACCACAAAATATAGACTATTGGGTTAGGACATTTATAGTTTGTATCAGAGAAAGTTTATTAGAAACCTTGAGAAATAGATTTAGGAAAACATAGATAAGGGAACTTAACCTTATGATAAACCTTGAGAATATTCCCAAAGAAACTAAGATTTTGAATTTGATATTAGTTATACATTAATATTAAATTTATGTTAATTGGTTTATGAGTTTTGAAATTATACATTATTATTCATAATGTTATGATATAATCTAGTGTATTCTATTTTTTTATAAATAGAACCTAGAGGAAGGAATAAAAATCGTATCAATGCACGTAATCCATGTATGGATTACCCTCCTTGGAACGATAATGAAGTTGGAGATAGATATGTATCTAGAGTTAAACAAATCATAACTATATTGGGGCAGATAACTTAGGTTATAAATAATAACCTTGCCTGTATAGAGTATCCTGTTGATCCAAAATGTAGTGTAATAATGTTAGACCACTTCATGCATCAACAAACTCTATCATTAAATGCGACTAAAAATTCATTTGGAGCTCAGAAATGGATATATTTCTTAGAGAAGATTTTAATTACTTTGTAAAGTAACGAAATGGATATTATTTTCATGAAAATTTATCATTTATCAGGGGATGTGGATCAATGGTGGTAATTGATTCAAAACACCAAGGATGAGGAGGAAATAATGAGCATAAAATGGAAGTATTTTAAGGATTTTTTTGGGAAAAATATTTTCCTTGTGAACAATGAGTAGACATGGAGAGACAATTTTTTATTCTAAGGAAAAAGGAATAAGTAAATATTGCTAAGTATGAATCTAAATTTACTAGGTTAACAATGAATAATTTAAACTATGTATGTAATCGAAAGAGTAATATTGACCATTTCTTTGATGGGTTAAATCCAATAATTCAAAGGGAACTAGTCTCCCAAAAAATTTCATATTATGAGGATATAGTATCATGAGTTATCAAGATAGAGAAATAATTATCCAATTCTTATGGATTTTAAGTAAAGTAATAAAATAAGAGGATGAATGAGGAAAAAATGGATAAGGGGAATAAGATAAAAAATAATTTTATAATATGTGATAATTATGGAAGGAATCACCTTGGTATATGCCTTAAAATAAAAGGAGTTTTCTTAAAGTGTGGATAAAAGGTCATAATTCTCATAAATACAATGGTAAGGGAGAATAAATTAAAGTAAAATACTTTAACTGTAAAGATATGGGGTGCTATTCTGACCAATACTTTAAACATCAAGGGAAATTTCCACAAAATAAGCCAACGAGAGAAGTTCAAGCTTATACAATTACTAAAACCAACGTATAAATTCCTAGAAATATATTAAAAGGTACACTTATCACAAAATATTTTATTTAATTATATTTTTACTCACCCTTTTATATTTTAATAATTTTCTAAGGGTATTGTATCACTAAATCAATTATTTGATATTTAGTTACTTGTGAAAATTCCTAATGGTAGGATGAACACATCTCAAGTCTATAAATCCTCTCTGATATAATTTTGTGGGATAGTTCTTCCTATGCATCTTATTATTCTTACCCTAGTTGAATTTGATGAAATTTTGGATATGTATTGGCTCTCCCAGTATAGAGACCATATAAATTGTTGAAGAAGGGAAGTTGCATTCAATATTCTAAATAAATCTTCAATCATATATCATCATGAGGAGGAGACTAAACAACCGATAGAAATTACTTCCATCATATGGGGTTTTCTACCTATTCATGAGGGATATTTATCTCAAATGGGTGGGGAGAAACTCAAAATTGAAAATGCACCTATTTTTTATGAATCTACTGATGTGTTTCTTGAGGACTTTCTTCGTATTCCCCTAAACCACAAAGTTGAGTTTTCAATAGAAATCATACATGGTGCTATAACTATTTTAAAGAATCCATATAGACTAGACCTTATTTAGTTTCAAGAATTAAAGAAGAAACTCTAGGAGAATCTAGATAAGGGATTCATGTAGCCAAGTGCTTCATTATGGGGGAACCTGCTCTTTTTGTTAATAATAAATATGGGTCAATTAATATTTAAATTGATTATCATGAACTTACAATTATTACTATTATGAACAAGTATACTCTACCCCATATTGATGATCTATTTGATCAATTACAAGGAGCTCTATATTTCTCTAAGAATGACCTTCAATTTGGATATCATAAACTAAGGATCAAGAAGGAGGATATACCTAAGACGACCTTCCATACGAGGTATGATCATTATGAATTCAAATTAAATCCATTTGGACTTACCAATCCTCTTTATATCTTTATGGATTTAATGACTAAAATATTTATAGAGAACCTTGATCAATTTGTGTTAGTATTTATAAAATATATTATTATATATTCAAAGAGTAAGGAAGAGAATGAAAAACATTTAAGAATTATGATTAAGACCCCGAGGAAGGAAATATTTTATGGTAAATTCACCAATTATTAATATTGTCTTAAAAAAGTTTTATTCTTGGCTCATATAATCTCAATTGAGGTTATATCAGTGGATCCTTCAAAGACAGAAGTCATTGATCAATGGTCTAGACCAACTACAGTAACTAAAATCTTTAGTTTTATTAGGTTAGATGGATAATAACAATGTTTTATGAGACATTACTCACAATCATCTAATCCACTCACCAATTTGACTCAGAATGGGGTTAAGTTATTATGTATAGATTAATATGAAGAGAGTTCAAAGAACTGGAGAGAAGGTTGGTCAGTGAACCTATTATTACACTACCCTATAATAGATAAGGATTTGTGACCTGTAGTTATTAATTAAAGAATTTATTAGTATGATTACTCATGCATAATTATATGGTGATAGCTTATTACTCATTATAATTGAAGGTTCATGAGAAAAATTACCCGACTCATGATTTGGAGTTGGCGGTAATATTTTTTGCATTGAAAATATGGAGGCATTATCTGTATGGTGAAAGGTGTGATATATATAATGATCATAAAAGCTTTAAGTATATACTTACACAAAAAAGAGTTTAATATTAACCAAATAAAATGTTTGGATTTAATAAAAGACAATTACTACTCAATACATTCCCACCTTGAGAAGATGAACATGGTGGATGATTTTATGAGTCAGAAAGACTATGAATGTTTTTCCATGATGATAATTTAAAGAGATCAAATATTTATGTATTTTTAGAATATAAATATTAAAATCATGAGGAATAGGGAAAAGTCTTATCTTTCTTAGATGAATGTTCAAACATCCATCTATGAAAGGATTAAGAAGGTGTGTAAGGAATACGTATACTTACACAAGAAGGTGAGGAATGTTCCTAAGTTCAACCATGACCATGCTAGAATGATATGTTTTAATAATTGAGTATGTTTCCTATCAATACTAGACTTGAATAAGGATCAATTGGATGGGTCACATAGTTCATTATTCTCTATCCATCATGGAAGTATAAATATTTATAAACATCGATAAGATTATTTCTAATCGGACAACATGAAGAGAGATATTTCATAGTATGTATATCGATCAATATAATGTTAGTAAGTTAAGGAAATGAGACTAAAGTATAATGGTTTTTTATAATCATTATCAATTCCAAAATGGAAATGGGAAAACATCACTATATATTTTTTCATCGGACTCTCCAAAACTTCAAAAAGGCCATAATGCTATTTGGGTTTTAGTCAATCACCTTGAAAATTCAGAATATTTAATTACTAGAAAAGAATATTTCCTTATTAATAAAATTTCTAGAATATAAATTAAGTAGGTGGTAATATTTCCTATAGTACCACTGTCTATTGTATCTGATTAGGATTTGAGATTTACGTCAAATTTATGGAAAAGTCTTTAGTAAGATCTGGATATAGAATTGAGTTTCAATATTGCTTATAAACCTCATAAATATGGTCATTATGAGTGGACCATTAAAACTATAGAACACATGTTGAGATATTTTTCTATGTATTTAAAAGGTGTTTGAGATCAACACTTTCCTCTGGTCAAGTTTTCTTATAAGACAACTCACCTGGTTAAAGTTATCTAATATAATCATAAATTTGAAGAAGTTAATTTGGAACCCAAGGACGTAATGAAACATACATATCCTCCTTTTTCATATTATAGTGATATAATTTTTAGAGAAAAAAATCTTTTTAAGGGGTGTACAATGTAACCCCTTAATAATTTAGTATATATTTCTCTTCAAATAATTTTTTTGATAGATTGTGATACACAGAACCCCAAGTTTAAATATATAATAAAATAGTGTATCATTATAACCTAGACATTAAATTTTCAGGTATTAATATAATTAACTAAATTATAAAAAATATATTTATAAAATAAATTCATTGATTATCAATTTATTAGAAATGGAAATAAAAATTATTTGAAAGTAAAAGAGAGTTTTTCTCTAAAAAATTATTTTTATGTGTGCAATGTGTTTTTATTTTAACAAATTATATTAATCATAATTGTTGGATGATTTTAATAAAATTTATATGTTATATATCCAATCAAAATTTTAACATTCATCTACTATTTTTTAGTCATGAGATAAGAATAAATCAAATTTTATACTTCAAAATAGTATTTTTATAAAACAACTGTTTTCATCACATTTTGCACACTTATTTTAAAATTAATTTCTTCCAATTATAGGTATTTAATTTTATAAAATAGATTATATATTTTGAATAAGGAGTCTCAAATTTTTTAAATAGATCCCTTTGATTTTTAAGCATTGTGAATAGTAATTGTGATAAAATTTATCAGCTTGGTAAAGGGTAAATTAGGTTAGTTTAGGTTGAAACTAAGTGATAAGGTTACCATTTATCATATAACTTCTTATTTTATGAATTTAATTCTTAATTCATATCCTTAGTCTCAATATTTAATTTTTTGAGGGATATTGTTCCATGAAAATGACTTATATAATATTTAAAACAAAGAGAAATACAAAATGTCACTCTATTACTTTTAAATATATATTATGTGTTCACATAGAGATAAAATCAAGTGGTGAATGAATATATATTTTTATTTCTATAAAAATAAAGTTATTTTCATGATTGTAATTTATTTATAATTTTTAGGTATTATAAAATTACCTTAAATGCTTATGCAACACTGACACAATATTTATTCAATTAATGGTAAAATAAAATAAATGATTTTAAAAATATTAAAAGTAATAAAATTTGGGTGATTTATTATGATAAATTAATTTTTTATATAAATATAACATATTTTTTATATTTTAAAGGATTATATTTTAATTAAAACATTGTATTGATGTATTCAGAGTCAAATTAAATGAATAGTGTCAAAAATGACAATTATGATTTTCTAGGAAAATAATATCTTATTAAATTATTTAAAAATAATTAAAATATTTAAATATGAAATATAGATAATATATGGTTTAAAATTTCATAACTTGTCCTTTTATGAGCCAATTTTTACCTTATAAGTTAAATTATAACCCCTTATGAGTGAAAAAGACGTCATAATGGTTAAGGTTAAAATAGATTAACTAAGAGGTTAAACCAAAAGATAAGGTTTAAAATACCAATAAAACCTTTATAAATTTTATTTTTTTGATTATATTTAAACTATATACTACCTTATATTCAAATATATTTCTATTTTGAAGCATTTTTCTTGATAATTACTGAGTTATATTTTAATGTTTTTTATAATTCTAAATGTTTTTTTTCCATCCCTTATAAAAGGAAAACCCTTCATTTAATTATTTAGAAAAATTTGAGAAAAATAGATCAACTAATACCTGAAAATTTATATTCTAAACCTAATTATACATGTTATAGAGGTCATTGTATTCTCAAAAGACCAACCCTTGTTTCAATAAGATATGATCTAAAGGAGGTATCCTAAAGTAGAGGTAATCATCTTACCCAACCTATTTCAATTTATTTATTATTTTACCACCTATAAATATATTTTATTTGACATAAAATAATAAATTAATTATTAAAAATATAATTAAATGTTATTATTATTATGAAATCACCACTATCCACCCTTCTTTCAAACAAATAGGAAACAGCAGTATCGATTGTGCGTATGTATGACTTATCATCTCCATATAGCGTTACAATTCATTTTTAATAACCATATTTTATGGATTGTTATTATGAAATTTTTAATTATTATATATTATATTTATAAAATAATTATTCTTATATAATAATATATCATATCTACCTTCTTACCATGCAATCCTTTGAAAAACAATAACGTCGCTCGTGCGTACGTGTGGACTACCACATCCACAAAGTAGTGTGATTCATTTTTTATTTATGATTTAAATGGATGGTAATAAGGATTTATTTAATAAATATATTTATATATGTTATATAATTTTTTTGAAGTTTAATTATTGTTAACCTTTATTTCGTTCCATCCGTTAAAAATTGAAAACAACGTTCATGCGTACGTACATCCTACCATCTCTAAGAATGATGTAATTAATTTTTCTATCTCTATATTTTAAGGATTAATATAAATAAATATATAATTAACATATATGATACTTATATCATGGTTAAAATTCTTGATATTATGGAACCATGATAAAAGTAAAAGGACTAAAACTACCAAATCAAAACATACATGAAAAACGAAACAATTATTACCCAAAATAGTGATTTTAACAAAGAATTTTTAACAAAATAGTGATAAAAGACTATAAGTAAATAATATATGGTATTATATATATATTTATGGTTATGTAATATATATATAATTAATATATATTTATTATACTGGAGTTTTAGTCACATACTAAGAAATTCAAACCCAAGGTAAGGGTTCATTTCACAATCTCATCATTATTCAGGATTATTTATGTTTAAGTATACATTGGAATAATTATATGATATTTATATCTTAAAATAAATATATTTTATTATTCTCTAGTTATTTCTGAAAATTATAAGTTTTTCTTTCATTTTCCTCTCTTTAAGCACTCAACATACCATAATAATGTTTTTAAGAAAATCTTACTTTATTTTTCTACTCGGCCAGAAATATTTCTCTTCCATGTCCATATTTTCCTAAAAATGTATAAAATGAAAATTTTAAAATTTTAAAATTATTTATTAAATACATTTTTACCCATGTTTTACCTTTATAATTTTTTTAAATGTAATCTTCTTATAGTTTTCTGAATGAGGTACTTTTTGTCCTTTTTATAAAAGTGTGAAAGGAATGTTAGGCGGAGAAAGAAGGGAAGTGATGGCAAGAGGGGGGGGGGGTGAATTGCCTTTTAAAAAAGGATTAACAAATTAAAAATCAAAGTGAAAGTGCAGCGGAAATAAAGAAGGCAAGACACAAAAATTGATAACGGAGTTCGGCCAAAACCCGGCCTACGTCACCGCTCCCAACTCAACCGTTGAGAGATTCTACCGCTTGCTTTTCAATGGTTTTAGCAAGAAACCCACTAGACTTTACAGGTAGTCTAGAACCTATTACAGCTTGCTTTTGTTGGTTATGCAATAACCCACTTGCTTTTATTGATTTAGCAAGAACCCACTAGCCTTCTTACAGGTGAAGGCTAGCTCACCTTTGTCTCAAGTCTTTTACAAGGTAAGGCTTGACCAACCTCTTCACACCTTGAAGGTGGTGTGAGAACCCAAAGAAAGAGGGATTAAAGAAGTGGGGGGTTTGTAGGCACAAACCCAAATTTAAGCTCAAAATAAATAAAACAATAAAACCCGTAATGAGGAAGTCTTGGGCGCCAATGGATTGATGGAGCTGATAAAGGGCGCTCCCAAGCTTCTTTGACGGTGCTCCTTGGATATGGAAGTGTGTTGGAGCAAGTGGGGTTCCCTTGGAAGAATCTGCCGGAGCTTCGCCAAATGATCAAAGATGTGTCTGTTTGCTTCCGTATGGCTTCATGGTCCTTTATTTATAGAGGGGGAACCCTCATATGGCCGTTGGAGGTCTTCGGAGCCGTTGGAAAAGGCTTCGCAGCCGTTGGGAGGCCAAGTGGACAGGCTGGTCAAAGGCCCAACGGTTAGTTTGACTGGCTTCACCGGCTGACCGGTGCAGAGCCACCGGTTGGCCGGTGCCTTGGACGTTGAGAAGGCCTTCTGCCCAGGAAGCACCGGCTGACCGGTGACAGAGCCACCGGCTGGCCGGTGGTGAGGCAGTAGCCATCACTGTTGTATCAGGTTGCCACCGGCTGGCCGGTGACAGAGCCACCGGCTGACCGGTGGAACCTGGCAGTGGGAAATGCCTCTGCCAGGTCCACCGGCTGGCCGGTGCTATCACACCGGTTGGCCGGTGGACTTAATTTCAGTCCACTTCTTGTCCATTCTTGGGCCAACTTCTTGGCAACCTTGTGCCTATCATTCAAAAACACTTTAAACAAAATTAGACAAATAATAAGGTGATTGTGATCATGAAAATCAAACAACGAGGGGAACGAGAGGTACAACAATCTCCCCCTATTTTGATGATCACAATCACCAAAACAATAAATGTAAAATACATAAAAGAAAGACATGCTTAAAGGATAAAGAAAGTAAATGCTAATCATGATCAAAAGGATTCTCCCCCAATCAATCAAGAATTTCTCCCCCTTTGTGATTATCAAAATAGCACAGGGCATAAAACTTGATTGAGGGAAAGGGTTTGAAAAACTAGATATGAGAATTGAAAAATCAATTGAGATTTTTGAAATTGAAATGAAAATTTGAATAACAGTTTGAATTGAAAGTTTTGAATAAAAAACCAATTGAAATTTGAAATTTGAAACCAAATGAAATTTTTGAAATTGAGAGTTTTGAATCAAAAATGAATTTAAATTGAAAAATGAATCGAAAGAGATTTTTAAATTTAAGAAAATTTCTCCCCCTAAATAAAACAAAAGATCATCGGGGAAACGAAACTATTTTTGGCCCGGAGAGACTCGCCAAAAGGGATTTTTCAATCCAAATTTGTTTCATGGCGGGTCTTCTCCTATAAAACTCGTCCGAATAAAAAATAGATTTGGGTTGACCGTACCGGGCATTTTTGCAATCACACTCATAAATGAGGTGCCCGGGTTTCTTACAATAATTACAAAATTTAAAACTAGAGCTCCCCCTTACAAAAACAGTTGGAGCATGGGAGGAGGAAGCTTGGTTGGTGTAGCCAAGTCCATGTGTGGTTCTAGAAACACGTTGAGAACCAAGGAGTTTTGAAAGGTTTTGTTCTCCGTTGGTGAATTTAGCAAGAGATTCCCTTAGATCTTTGATTGTTGATTCCAAGGAATCAACATTGGGAATGTTTTGTAATTTGAGGGACAACTCCTCCTTCTCTTTGAGAAGTTGTTCCTTTTCGGAAGAGAGTTTTTTGAAATTCTTTTTCAAAGCAACGAATTTTGAAGAAATCTCATGAAAACCATTTTCTAATTGGTCTCACACATGTTGAAGTTCTTCATATGATAAATGATTAAAAGAATTTTAAGATGAGGATGAGGATGAGGAATCAGAAGAAGTTACCTCGTGAAATGCCATTAGGCATTTTGTACCTTGGTCGCTCGAGGAGGAGGAGGAGGAGGATGATGAGGAGGTGTCACTCCATGTCGCCTTGAGGACCTTTTTCTTTCCTTTTTCCTTAGCCCGTTTCTTGTTGAGTGGGCAATCGGGCTTGTAATGGCCCTTTTCGCCGCACCCGTAGCATTTTACCTTGGGCTCCGATCTTTTGTCGGGTTCTTGCTTTCGATGCTTGCGGGATTTCTTCTTCTTGTGCTTCTTCATAAACTTGTGCATTTGGCGGACGAGATTCTCCATTTCCGAGTCGCCGCTTGAAGATGAAGAAGATGAGGAAGATGAGGATGATGAGGAGGAGCTTACTTCTTTTTGTACCTTGAGGGCAATGTTCTTTGGTGTCTTGATTGGTGTGCCCTCCTTTTGAGCTTGCCTCCTCAACGTGATCTCGTAGGCCATTAGGGATCCAATGAGCTCCTCGACCGGCATGTTTCTGACATCCTTAGCTTCTTGGATTGCCGTCACTTTAGGTGCCCATGAGCTCGGAAGGACCCATAGAATCTTCTTGACCATTGCTTCAGCTGAAACATCATCACCAAGAGATTTTCTACCATTGAAAACGTCAGTGAAGCGTGTAAACATTTCAGAAATATACTCATTTGGATGCATTGAAAAAGATTCAAAGTCTTGTCTATACATATCTAATCTAGTATCTTTGACTTTATTAGTGCCTTCATGGGTCACTTCTAAAAGCTTCCAAATTTCATGTGAAGAAGAGAAAGTAGAAACATGATTAAATTCATTTCTATCTAACCCGCAATGAAGAGCATTCATGGCTTTGCCATCAAGCTCAAAATTCTTAATATCGGCGGGGGTCCATTTGGATTCATCGGGGGAAGAGAGAGTGTAACCTTGCATGACAATTTTATAAATGGGATAACCTATGCTTCTAAGAAAAGTGGTCATGCGGGTTTTCCAATAATTATAGTCGGTTCCATCAAAAAATGGAGCACGACCCAAAGAATAGCCTTCGGGGGCGAAAGAGGTAGATGCCATCACAATGGATCTTTGAATTTGAAACCGTTTAAGGTATTACTCAAATTACCCCTCTGATACCAATTGTTAGGCAGAGAAAGAAGGGAAGTGATGGAAAGAGGGGGGGGGGGTGAATTGCCTTTTAAAAAAGGATTAACAAATTAAAAATCAAAGTGAAAGTGCAGCGGAAATAAAAAAGGCAAGACACAAAAATTGATAACGGAGTTCGGCCAAAACCCGGCCTACGTCTCCGCTCCCAACTCAACTGTTGAGAGATTATACCGCTTTCTTTTCAATGGTTTTAGCAAGAAACCCACTAGACTTTACAGGTAGTCTAGAACCTATTACAGCTTGCTTTTGTTGGTTATGCAAGAACCCACTTGCTTTTATTGGTTTAGCAAGAACCCACTAGCATTCTTACAGGTGAAGGCTAGCTCACCTTTGTCTCAAGCCTTTTACAAGGTAAGGCTTGACCAACCTCTTCACACCTTGAAGGTGGTGTGAGAACCCAAAGAAAGAGGGATTAAAGAAGTGGGGGGTTTGTAGGCACAAACCCAAATTTAAGCTCAAAATAAATAAAACAATAAAACCCGTAATGAGGAAGTCTTGGGTGCCAATGGATTGATGGAGCTGATGAAGGGCGCTCCCAAGCTTCTTTGACGATGCTCCTTGGATATGGAAGTGTGTTGGAGCAAGTGGGGTTCCCTTGGAAGAATCCGCCGGAGCTTCGCCAAATGATCAAAGATGTGTCCGTTTGCTTCCGTATGGCTTCATGGTCCTTTATTTATAGAGGGGGAACCCTCATATGGCCGTTGGAGGTCTTCGGAGCCGTTGGAAAAGGCTTCGGAGCCGTTGGGAGGCCAAGTGGACAGGCTGGTCAAAGGCCCAACGGCTAGTTTGACTGGCTTCACCGGCTGACCGGTGCAGAGCCACCGGTTGGCCGGTGCCTTGGACGTTGAGAAGGCCTTCTGCCCAGGCAGCACCGGCTGACCGGTGACAGAGCCACCGGCTGGCCGGTGGTGAGACAGTAGCCATCACTGTTGTATCAGGTTGCCACCGGCTGGCCGGTGACAGAGCCACCGGCTGACCGGTGGAACCTGGCAGTAGGCAATGCCTCTGCCAGGTCCACCGGCTGGCCGGTGCTATCACACCGGTTGGCCGGTGGACTGAATTTCAGTCCACTTCTTGTCCATTCTTGGGCCAACTTCTTGGAAACCTTGTGCCTATCATTCAAAAACACTTCAAACAAAATTAGACAAATAATAAGGTGATTGTGATCATGAAAATCAAACAACGAGGGGAACGAGAGGTACAACAAGGAATGGTTTTTAAATTATATGACATGAATGAAATTTTACACCATCATGAGAAATTAATTATTTTAATATTAATTTAGTATTTTATAATTTTATTTTCAATTAAAATTTTTTCCTTAATATTTTTGAAATTTTCATATTTTAAATAAGTGTTTTAAAAGTGAAATAGGGTATTTTTTTCAAGAAATGTTCCAATGAGATTTTGAAAGTATTTTAATTTATATAAAAATTATTTATTGAATATTATGATTTAATTAGTTTATACTCTGATGATACCATCCACCATATTTCTATGTATGATTTATGATCATCTTAAATGGGGAAAGTATTGATATTTTTTATGCTAGTTATTCTAATATAAACAATTATTGATTTTTAAGGCATGCTGATTAAATTATGTTTTTTATTCATATGATGAATAGATTAGACTTATTACATTATGAGTGGGGAATGAAATTACATATCCCCTTTTTGCATTGATAGGTATCATGAGAAAAAAATAGATTGGGCATTTGGTTTAGGCCTTACCAATTTATATATATATCCGACAGGAGACCCTGATGGTATTTTTAGATGTCTTGGCATAAGGCCTCGATGGTAAGTTTATATGTCTGACATTATTCCTTTCATCATTATGAAATTATTTATTGATTTATATGAGTGTATTTTGAATATTTTTTATATCATTGTATATATTTTGATCTCATGCAATTATTTATGTGGCATTATTTGATCATATTTATTCCTACCATATTATTTATGCCATATTTATCTTCTAATGTATGCATTAACCTAATAAGAATATCATATCATCCCTTTATTATGTTTTCATTCCATAAGATGCATGGAAATATTTTATTATTGATATGAAAGGATATTCTAGAGGGAATACAAATGATCCCAAATAAAATAATATATTTTATTTCATGTTTTCAAATATATTTGTGGATTTAAGTATGTATCTAGTTTACCAAGATTACTAAACTATTAGGTTATTTGGGATGATATTTATCATATTTATTACCAATTTAATAATTAAACACAAGATTTGGACTATTAGGGTTGGGGTCTTTAGATTCATGATATGATTGTGAACTTATATCGTGATATAATAAAATAGAAGGAGAACTTCCACTACATGAAATGTATATATTATCAAAGTAATGCAAAAAAAATCAGAGAATATTCATAATTATTCATCACTTTATAAATTATATTGTTATATTTCCTATAATTTATCATTAAAATCCATTTCAATTGTTATTAATAACTTTTCTACACCATCTTATTTATTTGAAACTATCCATAGGTTCTTTATTTGTTTTATTTATTTCTTCAGGGATGGGTAGAGTTGTCTTTACATAATATTTTCACAAAATTGGTTATACCATATATAATAATTAGTCCTTTTTATAATAACTTTACTAATAGTTAGAATACATTGGTTGAGACTTCTTATTGTAGAAAATCCTAGGTTTTTTCTACTCATGCAAAAGGATAGTTTTCTTTGAAGTTACTTCCATGTAAAAGTACGAGGTTTGATATTGTAACTATTGTAAATTTATCTCTTTATTTAGTGGGTTACATACTCTATCTATTCAATATTATACTATCATGGATAGAATTTATAAAATACATGAGTTTTTACTTGAAACTTAAACTGGAAATGATACTGTAAAATATTTCATGAATTATGAAGTCATAAATTATCTTTATTTATCTCTTAGTTGAAGTGTCTATAGTCATATATCTTCTTATAAAACTGATTATAAAATTTAGATGAATTTAAAATTCACTAATCAAGGAAATAATTTTTTTATATAACTAATATTTTCACTCAAAGGGTTTAATTTCAAATAAATTGAATGTCTCACCAAGAAAGTGTAAATGAGATATTCTATAGATTCAAAAAGATTATAAAAAACATCATTTCACTCGATGAAGTTATGAAGAGTAAAGTTTTTATTGAAATAATACTTTAATACATAAAAAATTAGTGGAATTCAAATAAATGATCTATTGAATAAAACAAATATTTTACAAAATACTCATTGGATGAGATGATTGGATCTGTATTACAATTCAATCTTGAATAAAAAAATAATGATATTGATTCATCTGAAAAAATAAAGTGACTTAATTTTAAATATAAATATTTTTATGCTAACTCTTATAGTGATTCCTAATATTATTCTAGATCAGAGAAGGATTATGATTTATATAAAGTTTCAAAATGCATTCAAAGGCTCATAAGAAAAAATATGCTCCCAAAAAGGATTAAGGGAAAAGCAATAGATACAAGAATAATTTAAGAAGAAAATGATTTAAAGGTAAATATTCTATTATATTTTATGAATTTAGGAAACTTTGACATCCCAAATATGAGTGTATAATATTGAAATATAAAAGAGAAAAATAGAAAAAGGGAAATGTCACGAACCCGAGCCGGTCCGCGGCAAGTCCCGAGGGGCGTTCCCGATCCCCCCGGGATGGTAACAAGTGCCGAGCATTAAAATTTGAATCGTTGGGAACGATTTCAGCCCAAACTAAAAACAGGATCAAAAGAACGAATACAACTTAAACAAACAAACAAACACTAAAGACATAAACAAACTATACCACGACATACCTCCATGTGACCTCGCGGGTCACCACCCAACTACAACCAACGTCGCTCCCACACTGAGCGACTCAAGCAGGAGAACCTGAACAAAAGGAACCTGCAACTGAAAAGGTAAAAGATAGGCGTGAGCACAAAATTACTCAGTAGGTGAGCCCCACAACAAATCCCAATGCACTGCCAGTAAATAAAGAATCTACATAATCCAGGTTTGAACTTTAATATATAAAAGTAAGTTTTCATAATGCTTTACTTGAAAATCAAACACGAGACATTTCCCTTATTCCTTCTTGAAAGTTAGTTCCATTTCATTAGTTTTAAACTCATTCTGAAAAGCAAAGTATTACATTTTCAAATCTAACCCAAAGAGAATAAAGCATTTTCATTTGAAAACCATTTTTTCCAAAGTCTAACAGTATAGGCTGTGAAATATGACTGAAAGCAACAAGCAGGGAAAACAAGTGCAAGTAAAGGTAAACAGGCAAGGAAAACCAAGTGCAAGTAAAAATAAACCAGAAGTTATTAGCAATACCCATGGGCACACACACACACTCACACACTCACACACACACACATACTCACACACACACACTCACACCCAAGTGGTCCCCCATGTGCCGACGGAAGGCACCACACCAAATATGGTAGAGCACTATGGGTAAATCCCCTAAGGTTCATCTAGCTCGCGTGGGACCCTAGAACCTCGTGTCTCGGTGAAACGTGGCTTAGAAGGCCACGACCCTCAGAAAACGTGGCTTAGAAGGCCACGGAACTCAGAACACGTGGCTTAGAAGGCCACGACCCTCAGATATCATATGTTTAGTTAGTGTTACAACCGTCAATCCAGCTAAGTGAAACAGGGACGACACCCATTCGGTTCACTAGCGCACTAGTTCTAGTCCGCCCACCTAGATACCCAGGGTTTCCCCATGTGCTCAAACAAGTTCCACATTCACATAGTATATTTCTTCCTCATATCGCAGGCCGAACAAGATATTGCACACAAAAGTCACCATTTCCACACCCAAAAAACATTTCAAAACTTACGCACGCCGAAAATACCTTTCTAAAAATATAATTGTCATTACCTAATCATTTCGCAAAAACCCCTTTTGGAAACACTCAAACAAGAACATAAACAACTTTCACAACCTAGAAAGCATTATTTTTAATAACACAACAAGGGAAAACATCTTTCGTCAACCAATAACCACACATAAAGTTTCCAAAAACAATTTCAAAGGGTCACACGACGTTTTCTCTAATCAAGGTTATAAGAAAACACCATTTTCCATAAACAATACATCTACAAATTTACACATACCAAAAACATTTCAAAACCCAATTCAACATGTCTTTCGTTATTCAGGAAGAACCATTTAGCAATATTACTATGAAATCCCACAATTAAAACCAAGAAAACACTTTTAATGAAATGCTAGAATTAAACAGTTTGCATTATCAGCAAATCACCACACTATAAAAACTACTTAATGTTATTTTTTTTTAAATTTACTGAAATTCAATAAAATGACAAGGAATAAATAAATTCTTAATTTAGAGGCGAGTGCATAGGGAGACCTACCTCAAGATCCAAGCGCGGCGGTAAAACGACCTTGGAACCAAGGCGCGATGACACGACGTGTGTCCGAAGCCACGTGATAAAGTCCAACACTCTCGAAACTGAGGCGCGGAGACGGCAGAACCTCGGAAACAAGGCGCAGCGATGGCGCTTTCTCGGAAACACCCTGCGCGGGCCCTAAAACAGTATACCTTTAAACGGTCTCAATGATATTAATAACAGAATAATATTAATAATAATAACAATGTGAAAATAATCGCGGTGATAACAATAATCACAATAATAATTATAACACAACAACATAATAATAATAATAATAGTAATAATAATAATAATAATAATAATATTAATAATAATATGTTAGTAATCATAACAATAATAATAATAATAATATGAAATGTTAATATCAATAATAATAACAATAAAAATAAAAATAATATAATAATAATAATAATAATAAAGTAATATTAACATAATAATAATAATAAAATAATATTAACATAATAATAATAATAAAACAACAATAATAATAATATAATAATAATAATAATATAATTATAATGTTATTAATATGATAAAAATAATTAACGTTATAAAATTAAGATTAACAAACAAAAAAAAATGAAAAAAAGAAAAGAAATAAAACTCACAGCCTGGGGGGGGTTCGCGAGGGAGGCGGCGGAGCAGGGAGGCCGGGACGCCAGGAGGGGGTTGCGCGAGGGAGCCGGGATGACCAGCAGGGGGCGGAGGCAGCCGCTGGGCACGGCGAAGGCGGGGGTGCAGGGGGAGAGTAGGGGCGGCCACCGGAGAGGGAGCGCACCAGGGATGAGCGGGAGCGGGGGTCGGACAGGGGGAGGGTCACCGACGGAGGGGGAGAGGGAGCGGGTCGCCGGGATGTGGGAGAGAACGACGCCGGGACGGGGAGCGCCGGACGAGGCCGGGGCGCTGGGAAGCCGGGTGCAGGGAGGCGGAGCGCCGGACGTGAGGGCGGAGTGGGGCGGAGCCGGCTACTGCCCGAAGGCCGGGAACAGTGGGGTGCAGGCCGAGGGTGCAGGCCGGGCCTGGCGAGAGTTTCGATGACGGGAAACAGGGCCAGGGACGGTGCGGCTGTGCGGAGGGCCGAGAACGGCACGGGCTGCGTGAAGCTGGGGTGAGCGGGAGAGTGCTGGTGCGGGGAAGAAGAAAGAGGAGAAAGGGGAGATAGAGAGGGGGGTGGCGGCTGCGGGAGATAAGAGAGGGGTAGGGAATAGGGTTAAGTTAATATATATATATATCTAAACAAATAATAATAATAATAATAATAATAATAACACTATAATCATAATAATAAAACTTATAATATTAATAATAATAAAACTTATATAACAATAATAAAACTTATAATAATAATAAATAATAAATTAGTTAATTCAAATAATAATTATTTTTGACCAAATACTTAAAATAATAATTATAAAATAATTTAAAGATGTTACACATATATATATATTTGTACACATATAGATATATACATATACATACATTATTACGCATATATATATATATATATAAACGTATATAAACATATATACAATAACAATAACACACATAGAAAGGTATTAATAATAAAATACCAACTTAAAAAAATATAATGTTTAAAACACCGGGTGAACACACTGTCACCCGGGCTGAACGCACGGTCACCGCTAACGATGCGGTGACCGCGCACCGGCGCAAACCCACCAATCGCAATTAAACTCTGAAAAATTTAAACCGGGTCCAAGAAAGGAGAACAATTACAGACATCCGTGGTCGGGGTGTGACAATTCTCCCCACCACAGACACTTTCTGCCCCCAGAAAGTCACCAGGCCAAAAGTTGGTCAAGATTTAAGTCCATGCCCCAACGGAACTAAAGGGACCAGAGAGAACTGAGAATCTCGGGGATGACCTTACTCTGCACAGGTCACACCCGACCGATTCAAGAGAAAACTGGGGTCCGAGATTGAGGGGAGAGCACGAAGGGGTTCTCCCCACCACAAGAACTCAACTAGTGCAGAAAAATTTACCATCTAAATAGACAACCTTAGAAAAAGGGGGGGGGGTCGACGCGGGAACTCCCAACCGATTTAAACCAACTCTTATAGCACGATTAAAACAACACCTTCGTCGAGACATTGAATCCTCGACTAGAGTCAACATCCTTCAACACCAGGGAAAACCCACGAAAACCCTAAACCAAAACATCGAGTTAGAAACATGGCCCACTGAAATCCATGAAACACAACCACATCTGATGAGAATTGCTAAACAAAGGTCAACCCACACGAGAGTCAAACACACTTTTAGGAAGGACACCCGGTTTAGAATATTACATTCACACGACAAGTCCGCTTAGATTTATCATCGAACAAGTCCATCGTCACTTTATAGAAAAACAACACATTTACATAATCCAGACTACTTGGACTATAATAGAACAAGTCCATGATAACCCCATGGTAAAACAATGAACATACAATAACGTCAAAACTTAACAGCAGAAAAACAAGTACTAAAATATCTTGATTGTTCCACTGCTAACACGGAACACAAAACCTGGACCAAGGCTTCACACCCCTGGGGACTCCTGATTGTGCGCGAGCTTCACCCCGAGACTTGTAGTTGGGGCTCTGATGGCTGAAGCATCTTCTGCCTCACAGTCAGGTACTGACATTCTCTCATCACAACGTCCTCTTCAAGCGACGCTTCCTGCAAAACTTCTCCAGATGACCTAGACAACCGCATCGATGACATGTCTTCGGAGGGTTGCGACAAGACGACTTTAAATGACCGAAACGACCACACTGAAAGCATACCATCGAACAATCTGATGAACTGGAAGCTGGGACCAAAGGGGATAACTCGTTAGGAACAGGTATCTCTGGCGCCTTTTCCTTACCAGAGAGGGAACTCTTACGAACAACAACAGGGGACGCTGAAGTATTAACCACCCGCACACCGGAAACTAACTCGGCCAAGAAAGCTTCCTCCACCAGCTTCTCGAAACAAAGGTCTTTAGAAGGGAGGACTCGCTCCTTGATCTCTGGACGAAGACCCCCAGTGAAAAGAGAGACCTTCATGAGCTCATGCGACGCTACCTCTGGAGAAAAGGGAATCAGTTCCTTGAAATGGTCAACATATGCCTTCACCGTCCGTTGACCTTGTTGAATATGCACAAGCTCTCCCTTTTTCTCCAGCTTCACTTCCTCAGGTACAACCATTGGATGAAAGCTATTTTAAAGACATCCCACGTTATTTCTCCTTGCGTCGATGGTGGGGCAACCACCTTCCACTAGTCCAGAGCTGGACCCGCGAACAACTTCATAATTGCACGAACCTTAACATTATCGGGAGTTCCCAACGTTCTAAAGACACGCTCCACTTCCTCGAGCCATTTCACTGCCTCTAACGGACCCTGATCACCATGGAGAATAGGCAAAGTCTGAGGAGGACCAAAAACTGGGCATGACTTATCCGAATCCTTAGAGACCTTTCTGGGTGGCATCTCCTGAGCAACATATAAAACACAAAGCCAAAACCAACATCAAATCGAAGCAACATTAATAAAAGCGCCTTCATCAAAACAGTCAGCACAAGACCAAACAAACATAAACACAACCCAAAATAAAATCTCTTTTTCAAAATCCCCTTTTTATTTTAGATTATAAAACCACCCTTTTTTTTTCAAGACTACTTTCCAAAACCAATCCACTTTCAAACCAAAAACTTTTCAAAACTGTTTCCCCTTTAAAACCAATTTAGAAAACAAGGTCAAGCCATTTATTTCAAATACACACCCAGGTAATCCCATGAACTGTTGCACATGTCTTTATCCACGTTCCATTCATACGTGCATCAACACACACTTTCCATGCATTCTCACACATGTGCAGACGTTCACAAGGAGGACCTGAAGTTTCTCCCCAAATCATTCATAACCAATTCCAAGAAAACAACAGATTTCCAAATCAAGAGATTTCAGTTTCAAAACCCATTTCATACATTCAAAGTCTTTTAAAAGAAACCAGTCCAATCTTTCAAAAACTTTTTTCATTTCCAATCACGCACTCACACAAACCAAAACGAAAGCAGCAACCAAATTTGCATCAACCACTGAAGTGAGGGACTAGTAGTCACGCTCAACCTGGCGACATGGTAGTGAGCCATGTCTCGAGTCAGCATCGACCACTAGGAGGAATTCAAACCGTGTACTCAGACTCCACATGGGTCACTACTCCATGTGAAATCACGACGTAACGTCGGCTTGCCTCCATTGTCATCTCTCAATCAAAGACAAACCAGAAAAGACAAGGACACAATTCCCGAGCTACCCCTGGTAACTCGAAGATCAGTGCGAGCAAGAGTTCATGACGCTCTTCTCGTACTTACCCCTCGAGTTCCGACAGTCCTAATCTCCTTCTACCGGACAACCCAAATAACAAGAACCACCTCTGATACCATTTTGTCACGAACCCGAGCCGGTCCACGGCAAGTCCCGAGGGGCGTTCCCGATCCCCCCGGGATGGCAACAAGTGCCGGGCATTAAAATTTGAATCGTTGGGAACGATTTCAGCCCAAACTAAAAACAGGATCAAAAGAACGAATACAACTTAAACAAACAAACAAACACTAAAGACATAAACAAACTATACCATGACATACCTCCATGTGACCTCGTGGGTCACCACCCAACTACAACCAACGTCACTCCCACACTGAGCGACTCAAGCAGGAGAACCTGAACAAAAGGAACCTGCAACTGAAAAGGTAAAAGATAGGCGTGAGCACAAAAGTACTCAGTAGGTGAGCCCCACAACAAATCCCAATGCACTGCCAGTAAATAAAGAATCTACATAATCCAGGTTTGAACTTTAATATATAAAAGTAAGTTTTCATAATGCTTTACTTGAACATCAAACACGAGACATTTCCCTTATTCCTTCTCGAAAGTTAGTTCCATTTCATTAGTTTTAAACTCATTCTGAAAAGCAAAGTATTACATTTTCAAATCTAACCCAAAGAGAATAAAGCATTTTCATTTGAAAACCATTTTTTCCAAAGTCTAACAGTATAGGCTGTGAAAGATGACTAAAAGCAACAAGCAGGGAAAACAAGTGCAAGTAAAGGTAAACAGGCAAGGAAAACCAAGTGCAAGTAAAAATAAACCAGAAGTTATCAGCAATACCCATGGGCACACACACACACTCACACACTCACACACACACATACTCACACACACAAACTCACACCCAAGTGGTCCCCCATATGCCGACAGAAGGCACCACGCCAAAGATGGTAGAGCACTATGGGTAAATCCCCTAAGGTTCATCTAGCTCGCGTGGGACCCTAGAACCTCGTGTCTCGGTGAAACGTGGCTTAGAAGGCCACGACCCTCAGAAAACATGGCTTAGAAGGCCACGACCCTCAGAACACGTGGCTTAGAAGGCCACGACCCTCAGATATCATATGTTTAGTTAGTGTTACAACCGTCAATCCAGCTAAGTGAAACAGGGACGACACCCATTCGGTTCACTAGCGCACTAGTTCTAGTCCGCCCACCTAGATACCCAGGGTTTCCCCGTGTGCTCAAACAAGTTCCACATTCACATAGTATATTTCTTCCTCATATCGCAGGCCGAACAAGATATTGCACACAAAAGTCACCATTTCCACACCCAAACAACATTTCAAAACTTACGCACGCCGAAAATACCTTTCTAAAAATATAATTGTCATTACCTAATCATTTCGCAAAAACCCCTTTTGGAAACACTCAAACAAGAACATAAACAACTTTCACAACCTAGAAATCATTATTTTTAATAACAAAACAAGGGAAAACATATTTCTTCAACCAAGAACCACACATAAAGTTTCCAAAAACAATTTCAAAGGGTCACATGACGTTTTCTCTAATCAAGGTTATAAGAAAACACCATTTTCCATAAACAATACATCTACAAATTTACACATACCAAAAACATTTCAAAACCCAATTCAACATGTCTTTCGTTATTCAGGAAGAACCATTTAGAAATATTACTATGAAATCCCACAATTGAAACCAAGAAAACACTTTTAATGAAATGCTAGAATTAAACAGTTTGCATTATCAGCAAATCACCACACTATAAAAACTACTTAATGTTATTTTTTTTTAAATTTACTGAAATTCAATAAAATGACAAGGAATAAATAAATTCTTAATTTAGAGGCGAGTGCATAGGGAGACCTACCTCAAGATCCAAGCGCGGCGGTAAAACGACCTTGGAACCAAGGCGCGATGACACGACGTGTGTCCGAAGCCACGTGATAAAGTCCAACACTCTCGAAACTGAGGCGCGGAGACGACAGAACCTCGGAAACAAGGCGCAGCGATGGCGCTTTCTCGGAAACGCCCTGCGTGGGCCCTAAAACAGTAGACCGTTAAACGGTCTCAACAATATTAATAACAGAATAATATTAATAATAATAACAATGTGAAAATAATCGCGGTGATAACAATAATCACAATAATAATTATAACAAAACATAATAATAATAATAATAATAATAATAATAATAATAATAATAATATGTTAGTAATCATAACAATAATAATAATAATAATATGAAATGTTAATATCAATAATAATAACAATAAAAATAAAAATAATAATATAATAATAATAATAATAATAAAGTAATATTAACATAATAATAATAATAATAAAATAATATTAACATAATAATAATAATAAAATAATAATAATAATAATATAATAATAATAATAATATAATTATAATGTTATTAATATGATAAAAATAATTAACGTTATAAAATTAAGATTAACAAACAAACAAAAATGAAAAAAAGAAAAGAAATAAAACTCACAGCCTGGGGGGGTTCGCGCGGGAGGCGGCGGAGCAGGGAGGCCGGGACGCCGGGAGGGGGTTGCGCGAGGGAGCCAGGATGACCAGCAGGGGGCGGAGGCAGCCGCTGGGCGCGGTGAAGGCGGGGGTGCAGGGGGAGAGCAGGGGCGGCCGCCGGAGAGGGAGCGCGCCGGGGATGAGCGGGAGCGGGGGTCGGACAGGGAGAGGGTCACCGCCGGAGGGGGAGAGGGAGCGGGTCGCCGGGCTGCGGGAGAGAACGACGCCGGGATGGGGAGCGCCGGACGAGGCCGGGGCGCTGGGAAGCCGGGTGCAGGGAGGCGGAGCGCCGGACGTGAGGGCGGAGTGGGGCGGAGCCGGCTACTGCCTGAAGGCCGGGAACAGTGGGGTGCAGGCCGAGGGCGCAGGCCGGGCCTGGCGAGAGTTTCGATGACGGGAAACAGGGCCAGGGACGGTGCGGCTGTGCGGAGGGCCAGGAACGGCACGGGCTGCATGAAGCTGGGGTGAGCGGGAGAGTGCTGGTGCGGGGAAGAAGAAAGAGGAGAAAGGGGAGATAGAGAGGGGGGTGGCGGCTGCGGGAGATAAGAGAGGGGTAGGGAATAGGGTTAAGTTAATATATATATATATATCTAAACAAATTATAATAATAATAATAATAATAATAATAATAATAATAATAATAATAATAATAATAATAACAATATAATCATAATAATAAAACTTATAATATTAATAATAATAAAACTTATAATAATAATAAATAATAAATTAGTTAATTCAAATAATAATTATTTTTGACCAAATACTTAAAATAATAATTATAAAATAATTTAAAGATGTTACACATATATATATATTTGTACACATATAGATATATACATATACATACATTATTATGCATATATATATATATATAAACGTATATAAACATATATACAATAACAATAACACACATAAAAAAGTATTAATAATAAAATACCAACTTAAAGAAATATAATGTTTAAAACACCGGGTGAACACACTGTCACCCGGGCTGAACGCACGGTCACCGCTAACGATGCGGTGACCGCGCACCGGCGCAAACCCACCAATCGCAATTAAACTCCGAAAAATTTAAACCGGGTCCAAGAAAGGAGAACAATTACAGACATCCGCGGTCGGGGTGTGACAGGAAAAAAGAAAAATAAAGATTCAATGTATTATGGTTAGAGTTGTACTAAAAAATTAGTCTGAAGTGAAGAATATAAAAGATAAAAGGAGATTGGTAATATTTATATGATGTGAAAATACCCACAGGTAATAGATTCCTTTATTTATTTGTTAGATACTATTTGTTTTTGATTAATGGATTCATTAAGTAAGGTTAGTAGTTCTTATTGGTACCCTTGTTTTAATGATAAAAAAAATCATGTTTCTTATGTTATTAATGAGTTTTATGCTTTGTGGTAGCATTTTATAATATAAGGAAGATTAGTAAAAATTTATCTAATTGATGGAAAGAATCACCATTTAAGATGAGTCACCACTAGATATGACTCACCATTGAGGATGACTCACCATCAAAATGAGAATTTAACAAAGTTTTGAAAACACCTACCATCAGACATGACACACCGTTGAGGGTGATTCACCTTCAAAATATAATTTTAGCAAGTGTTGAAAACACCTACCATTAGAGATAACCCATGGAAATTTGAAAAAGTATGGAAAATTGTCACCGCCATCCCAAGTCACCATAAGGATGAATCAAAACTATAACAAGTCACCATTAAGATGACTCACTGCCCGATTTGTCTCACCTTTCAAAGGAGTCACCATCACTATTTCTATTAATTTAAACTAAATTCTTTTAAGGGATATATTATAAAATTTATTTTCGAGAGTTATTTTAATGATTGTTCTTAAACTATAGCAAGGATGCATTAAAGTTTATATTATTCATTCAGTATGAGGAGTAGAGGATCTATATGATTCTTCCTATTTGTTGGTATTAAATGAACTACCAGAATCCCTCATGTAGATACAAGTGATAATGAGAGATATACACATACATGTGAAGGGAGATTTAAAACTAAATTGTAAGAACAAGAGAGTGTAATGAAGTATTCCTTACATGAATCATCCTTACCAACAACCAACTATAGAATATTGAAGCTTATAAAACATTTAGTTCCTTCCAACAATCGGAATAAAATAGTTCATGAAACTTTATTTTACTACTATTTTCAAAATCATGACCAGAGCTCCTGTTCAAGCTACATCCAAGGAGTCATAAGCTTTAGAGCACATCAGACTGAGCAAAAATATATTCTTTACATATTTTATTTTCTCTGTCTATTTATTATCTTTACATTACAAGTAGTGTATCCTTAATTTTTATTTTAAAAACACACAATATCTCTTATACTTAAATCTAAATATACTCACTATCTTATCAACTCCCTTTAAACCTGTTTTCTGATGTTTTGTGGAATAGGTCCTTATGTGTCCTATGTTTTCTTATTCCCATGATTGTTGTGGAAGAGATATTGTTTGTCCTAGATTTCTTGTTTGATGTTGTATACATGATCCAGATTTCAGATCAAATATTATTTTATATAATATTCTTGGTATTATGTAATTTACAAGTGGATAAGATTAGGGATTGTCTTGAGACTGAACCTCTTGTATTTATTCCACCGTGTTTTTTTAATTTCTAAACTTTAAACTAAATTTGTTTTAAATAGTAAAAAAACCAATACTTTAATAGTTAGTCTTAATTAGTGTTTATATAAGGTTTTGATTAAGTAAATTGATTTAGAAAACTAAAGTAATTTTAAAATATTGTTTTAACTAAGACTTAATCAATATTTGAGAAATATTTTAAAGATTAGGACTTATATTGATATCCTATTTTGATTAAATGGGCTGTTTTTAATTTTTTGGGAGATTTTATTTAAACCTATTTCAAACAAAAAATTTTATTTGGTACTCAATTCACCCCCTCTTGATATACTCACTCTGAACAACATTTGGTATCAAAATATTTTTCTAAATATTTTTAAATGTGATTTTAGTTGTGTTTTAAAGATCATAAATTTTTGTTGATTCTAAATTTAGTTCTTTAAATGGATAATAGACAAGAAGTTTTTTCTAATAACACAAATATTTTATTTAATGGAAATAACAATGATCAATGGAAAATAAAAATGAAAATTCATATTGAAAGTATGGGTTTTGATATTTGGTTTTCTATATAGGATAAATATGAATACCTACCACTGCTAGAGCTACTTGGGATGATGCTACTAAACTTGATTATAATAAAAATTTCAAATCTATGTATTCTATTTACTGTGCCTTAAGAGATGAATAATTTAATAGGATATATTCTAGTAAAGCTACTAATGAAATTTGGGTTACATTATCTATTTCTCATGAAGGAGCAACTGATGTTAAAGAGATGATATTCAACACTTATACAATTAAATATGATACATTTAAGATGAAACTTGATGATCTGATTTCTAATATGTATCTCAGGTTCAATAAGATAGTGAAAAAATGAAATCCTTGGGAAATCTAGTGTTAGAAAAAGATCAAATTATGATACTGGTGATATGTCTTCTAGGGAGATGGAGAGGGAAAACTGCTTCAATAAGGGAATCCTATAACATCAGTAAACTACCTATCAAGGAATTGATTTAGAAGTTAATGATGTATGAGGAATAACTCAAGTTTAACCATCAAGAGGATAATGAACCTAGTATAAAATGTGTTTCCTTTAATAATACTTCGTAAAAAAAAACAAAAACAAATGTTCAATTTGAAATATCTATTGATAAAGAATCACCAACCGATAATGATGAGGAAATGGCCCATCTGGATAGAATGTTTAAGAAGTTTTATAAGAATAATAAATTCTCCAAAAAAGTAAGCTACAAGGGAAAGTATAATAATAGAGGAAATTGAAAAAAGTAATGGAAAAGGGATAACAATTCAAATGATATTACCTATTATGAGTGTAAAAGGAAAGGACATGTTAAGGATGAATGTCCTATGTTGAAATATAAGAAGTGTAAAGATAATGATATAAAGAATAAGATATCCATGAAATCCCCATGGAGTGCCTCTGAGGATAGCACTAGTGACTCATGCTCAACACATTAATAAAATCATGATATAGAAAATATGTGCTTTATGAAAAATATATATGAGGTATCTAATATATCTTCTATAGTTAATTTTTATAAATTTGAAGATGAAAATGATGATGATATATCAAAAGAATAAATGTTTGAGTATTGAAATATGATTAAATATACTTTTAATGAACTCAAAGAAAAATAAAAAATATAAAGAAACAACATGTTTTATATACTAGTGTTAACACTAATCTTACATTAGAAAAATAGAAGAATGTTCAACCATTAAAAGAAAATAATAAACTGAAATTTTCAAATGAGAAACTAAAGAAATACTTAGAGGTATTTAAAATTGGAAGATAAACACTCACTCAAATTATAGGGAAAAAAATTTCTAGTAAATATATTACTGGTCTTGGTTACCAACTCATACAAACAAGAGTATTTAAGAGAAGTTTTATTCCTTAGTATAATTCTAGAAATTATACTTATAGTTACTTTTCAAGTATACCCAATAAAGTTTTTATTCCAAAAAGTTTACAATTTTCTTATAGGAAACCTATTAAAAAATTATGGGTTCCTAAGGCCCTAATTATTAACATATCTAGACCCAAGAAAATATAGGTACCAAAATCATTATTTGTATAGAGCTTTAAGAACCACATAAAGGTTGATAGTGGTCATGAAACCTTTAGGGATAATTCTAAAGGAAATATCATTGTCCTTTTCCAAATCGGTAACACCAAATCAGCTTGAATTTATAAAGTACTTTTTGTTTATGGTTTAAAATATAATATTATAAGAATATTGTAATTGTGTGATGATGGTTTTCTTGTGATGTTTTAAAAAAATGATCTAAATGTTTTTAATTCTAAAAATTATTTAGTATTTATTGCTTTGAGAAATGAGAATGTTTATTCTATTAATATTGATTCTTTGATTTCTTAAAACGTTTCTTTCTTAAGTGTCTTTCGTAAATAATATTGGCTTTGACATAAGAGACTAGGACACTATAACATTCACTCACTTAGAAATATTACTTAGAAATGGTTATTCAGGGATCTACCCAAACTTGAATTTCAAAATGATAAAGTCTGTAACCCTTGTCAAAAAGGGGAAAACACAAAATTTCTTTTTAAGTTAAAGAAATAAGTTTCAACTTCTTAATCTCTTGAGTGGGTTCACATGGACTTGTTTGGACCATCGGATGTTTCTAGTTTAAATGGGAAGAACTATGTCTATATACTTATATATTAATTTTCTAGGTATAATTTCTATTATTTTTAGCTCACAAAATTGAAGTCTTTTCTTATTTTACCAAGTATTCGAAATATATAGAAAATTTAGGTGGACTTAAAATTAAGACCTTAAGAAGTGACAATGGTTGTGAGTTTAAAAATAAATACATTCAATATTTTTGCTCAAAAAATGGTATAGTCATAAATTATTTGCTCCTAGGACCCCTTAGCATAATGGAGTTATAGAAAGGTGAAATATAACACTTCAAGTGATAGTACAAAAAATGATTAATGATTATGAATTACCTGTCTACTTTTGGGAAGTGGATGTAAATATAGGCTTCTATATAATTAAAATAGTTTTAATTAGAACTATCTTGAAGAAAACCCTTACCAAATTTGTAATAATATGAAACCTAAGGTTAATTACTTTAGAGTTTTTGGATGAAAAGTATTTATTCTTAACACAAAGGATAATCTTGACAAGTTTTCCTCTAATAGTGATGAAGGATTTTTCCTTGGCTATTATAATTCAAGTAAATCATATACAATTTTTAACAAAAGAACCAAGACTATGGATAAGTATTTCCATGTAATTTTTAATGAGATAGATCCACATGAACCTAATACCACTTTAGAAAACCTTGTGTATTATTTATTCACTTTGAACTTAAATTACAAACCTTTTAATTCTATAATAAAACATACAGAATAATCATCCAGTTCTAGGGAACATCAGGAGCCTAAACCTGAACCTATAGAATATCCTAAGGTGGAAATCAATTATTTTTCTAGAGATATTAGAACTCTTAAATACCATATGTTAGATGATGTTGTTTGAAACTTAGATATAGGTACACAATCTAGAGATTCTCTAAGAAACCAGGTTGAACCTAAAAATTTCTTGTATCATCTTGAACCTAAGAACATCAATGATAAAATTAATGATGAATTATGGGTAATGGATATGCAAGAAGAACTTAATAAATTTGAAATAAATAATGTTTGGGAAGTTTTTGATAGACCTAAAGACACCTTTACTATAGGAACTAAATGGGTGTTTAGAAACATGGTTGATGAATCTGGCACAATAGTAAGAAATAAGGATAGACTAGTTTTATATGGGTATAGTCAATAAGATGGTATAGACTATGAACAATCCTCCCTTGGTTACCAAGCTTATTGAGAAAGATACAATACATTTTTTTAGTGATTGTGATTCATCAAATCCATACCAAAATGGTGCTTCACATTCGATAAGTGAAGGTAGAAAATAGAAGGTTAGTAAACAAGATGGATATTTTGAGACCTACAGTGGATAATATGAGGTATTACTTTGTAGATTCCATAGATTATTTTATAGAGAGAATGGATAATCTTTCTTCCATGTATTCTACTTACACTACTCCTCCTCCTTCAATTGATGTCGAGTTGACCAGGTATGTGATTAGAGAAGATATTTGTGCTGCTTTAGGTGATGTACCTGATCTCCCTTAGGAAAGTTTGAGCAAAATTAGACATAATAGTTACTGTGTACATATGATGATTAAGAAATATATGAACGATATGAAGGATGAAATAGAGAAAATTACAAAAGACATAAATAATTATATGTCTCAGATTTATACTAAGTATGATTTGAATGCTCATTTCAAGTTCTTGGATAAGAACCTTATGATGCCTTCAGTTACTCAGACATTCAAAGATATAGTTAATCAGTTGAAGGTGATGAATCTAGTGCTAAATTTATTTATGGAAGAGAAAAATTATTTTTTTAGTGATATGGAAAGGCATGTAAATATTATTATGGATTTATTAAACTTGATGAAACCCTTTATCTATGTTTCTCGAACTGCAGTGGCAACTCAATATTCCATTCTAGTTACTAATCATCTCACCCATCTAGCTTCTGCTCCAAAGTTATTCAGGCCAGGTGTAACCAGAGATCCATCTGATCTCTTACCTAATCATTTTCAGCATTTTGGTCTAACTCCCAGAGTAGTCCGATATCTCAGGCATATCATTACCATAGAAACTCTTTCTATACATGATAATCCTATAACCATACCTACATTTACCCCATCCTTACCTGTTAAATATTCTAGTTCTGTCAAGGGAATGTGAAAAGAACCTCTTGATCCTTCGACCCATCTAAAAAATTATTGATATTGGACTTTTATTCTTTGAGGGAGATATTTTTTTTTATGAATTTTCATTATATCTTTTTGGATGTACTTTAATTGATTTTATCAATAGAATTTATCTTATTATTCTTTTTCTATTTACATTTCATATTTTATTCTCACTTTTTTATAATCCAATAAGTGGGAGAATATATCTATGGAATTTATTTATTTATTATTTGATTCTTTTATTAATGTTATTCCTTTGATTCCTTCATATTTAACCACCTTTGATACCATATCTCTTTAATTTTATATTTTATACCATTTCTTCTTTGAGCTGCACTTTATGATCAAAGTTGATTATTTATAACACCAAAGTTTATTCTACACATAGTTTATAAAATTCAATGATTGTAATAATAAAAAAAGGAGATTGTTTCCACCCTTGTTTTAATAATAAAAAATAACGTTTCTTATATTATTAATGAGTTTTATTATTTGTGGTAGCATTTTATAATACAAGTCATAATTGAAAAAAATTGGCTAAGTATTGGAAAGAATCACTATTGAAGACGAGTCATCACCAGACATGACTCACTATTGAGGAGAACTCACCATTATTATGAGAATTTTAAAAGGCATTGAAAACACCTACCATCAGACATGACTCACCGTTGAGGGAAAGTCACCATTAGAATGTAAATTTGGATAAGTGTTGAAAACACCTAACATCAGAGATAACCAATTGAAATTTGAAAAAGTATAGAAAAGGCTCATCACCAGCCCATGTCACCCTTTGGATGACTCACCGCTAGCCCAAGTCACCATTAGGATTAATCATCGCCAGGGCTGTCTCACCGTTCAAAGGAGTCACTATCACTGTTTCTATTAATTTAAATTAAATTCTTCTAACTTATATATTATCAAATTTAATGTTAATATTTATTTTGATGATTTTTCTAAAACTATTATAGGGATTCATTAAATCTTGTTTCAGTCATCCAGTATAAGGAGCGGATGGTCTATATGATTCTTCATGCATGATGATATTAAATGAAGTAGCAGACTCCCTCGTGTGGATACAAGTGATAAATAGAGATATAAACATATATATGAAGAGAGATTTAAAAATAAATTGCAACAAAAAGAGAGCGTAGTGAAGTGTTCCTTAAATGAATCATCCTTACTAACAACCAACCGTGGAAGATTGAATCTCATCGAACAGTCAGTTACTTTTTACAATCAGAATAAAAGAGTTCACGACACTCTATTTTATAATAATTTTTAGAATCATGACTCAGTCTCCTTTTGAATCTATATCCAAGGATTCACAAGATTTATAGAACATCAGACTGAGAAAAAATATATTATTTATATCTTTTATTTTATCTATCTATTTATTATCTTTACATTATAAGGACTATAAACTTACTATGTATTTTAATAACACACAAACACACACACACACTGTCTTCTATACTTAAACTTGAAGACACTAAATATCTTCTAAAATAACTTTACACATGTTTTCCCATGTATTATAGAATAGGTCCTTATGTGGCCCGTGTGTGTTTTATTCCCACAGTTGTTATGGAAGAGGTCCTATATGGCATGGACAACTTCTTTTTCTATGGTATACCTATTTTAGGTTATGGATCAAATATTATTTCATATAATCTTCTTAGAAGTATGTGATTTATAAGAGAAGAGGATTGGGTATCGACTTGATACTGATCCTCTTGTATTTATTTAGATATGTGTTTGGTTTTGTTTTATTTTTAAACTTTAAAATAAATTTGTTTTAAACTATAAAAAACCACTACTTTGAAGTTTTTATTAATTAGTGTTTATATAAGGTTTTGATTAAGTAAATTTATTTCAAAATTTAAAGTATTTTTCATATATTTGTTTAAATGAGACTTAATAAATCTTTGAGAAATATTTTAAAATATCAGAACTTATATCAATTTGCTATTTTGATTAACTATGATTTTTTTAATTATTTGTGTGATTTTATTTAAACATATTTTGAATAGAAATTTTTATTGGGTACTAAATTCATCCCCTCTTAAGATACTCACTCCGACCAACAATGCTTATAATTTTTTTTATTATCAATCCTCTTCTAGTTTTGATTATGATAAATCTGAAGTTAAATAGTTAAGTGATTGATGTGATAAATTTCTAGAGGAAATGGAATTTTTTTTTAAAAATTATAAAAGTTTTTCCAATGATTTTAATGATGTTACCAAATAAAATAAAAATATTATTTTGGTAAATGAAAATATGAAAAATTATATTTTTGAGTTTTATAAAAAAATAGAAAATAATGTTTTTGAAAATTGATTTTTCAAAACTAGGAAAAAGGGAATCATAATTTGAAAAATTATTCTTTTAGTACTAAGGATATATTTTTTGTTGATTTTGAAATTATTAAAAAAGAAAATATGAAGATCAAGACTAAGATTGTAAATTTGAAGGATAATTTATCAAAATTTACTATTGGAAGTCAATATTTGGATGAATTTTTGAGCTTGAAAAAATGTCTAAATCATAATCCAATAGAAAATGTCTTAGTTATCATAATAGATTACCTCAAATGTATAAAAATAGATTTTTTAAGTGTAAAAATAAATGAATATCATATAACTACGGGAAAAAACGATTATTGTGAGGAGGTATTTGCGACGGGCCGTATTCTCATCGAAAAAACTCCGATGAAAAGAGTTTTTGTGATGGGAATATATTCCTGTCGCAAATGGTCAGTTATTTGCAACGGAAATACAGGTCCCGTCGCAATTGCAATGGCGCGGTTTGCGCACCAAAACGCGGGAAGCCTATTTGAGACGGGTAGAAGGCTACCCGTCGCAAGTACCCGACGATGGTAAATAGTATTTGTGATGGGGAAATTTCCCCATCGCAAATAAATATTCACCCGGAGTTATTTGCGACGGGCCCCGTCGCCAATACCGGCCACTATAAAGCCTATTTACGATGATCACCTTCAACCCGTCGCAACTACCCGTGGTGGTAAATACTTTTTTTGCAACAGGACTATTTATCCGTCACAAAAGAGCATCTAATGGGCGGTATTTGTGATGGGACTCATCGAAAATATCGTCGGCGGTAAATAGGAATTTGTGACGGGGATATCTGCCCGTCGCAAATTCCGGCAGCGGTAAATAGTGATTTGCGATGGGGATATCCACCCATCGCTAATGGTGTGACATTTGCAACGGGCCCGTCAGAAAAACCCTTTTACCCACTGCCCGTAATTAATGTGGGTGAAGGTATTTGCGACGGGCCCCATCGCCAATACCAGCAGCGGTAAATAGAAATTTACGACGGGGATATCTGCCCGTCGCTAATAGTGGCTATTTGCGACGGGCCCGTCGCAAAATTCCTTTTACCCGCCGCCCATATTTAATGCGGGCGAAGGAATTTGCGACGGTATACCATCGAAAATAATAGGTATTGCGATGAGATACCATCGCAAATACGACCGTCACAAATAATCTAACCTATATATACACCCCATCCGTTTTTTTCCATAACATTCAGATATCTGATCTTCTTTCTCTCTAATTTTCAGTTCTGAGTAGAATTTTTTTTGTTTTAATTTTTTCTTTCGAGAAGAGGAAGGAAAGAGAAGAGGAAGGAAGGCACATATTACTTCAAAGGTATTTATATTTTTTAATTGTTAATTTTGTTTTTAATTTTTAATTTTATTTTTTAATAGAATGTTTAACTATATAGTATAATTAGTTTATGTGGTTGTACCAAATAATCCTTGTCTGGATACGAAAAAGTAGAGGCAGCTCTAGAACAGATGTACCTAGGAGTGAAAACTCTGACAAGGTGTTTCGAGCTTGACTCAGGGTAACCTGGTACACGACAACGGGCCTTGCTGCACTCTTGGTTCGACACTCTCGGGGGATGTTTTGGTAATATTTAGAAATAAATATTTAATTATCAAATAATTAAGAAATAATTAGATTTAATTAAAATAATTATCAAATAAATAGGAAATAATTATATTTAATTGATTAGAAATAATTAGGAAACAATTAAAATAATTAGGAAATAATTATATTTAATTAGGAAACAATTAGATTTAATTAGGAAACAATTATATTTAATTAGGAAACAATTAGATTTAATTAGGAAAAAATTAGATTTAATTAGGAAACAATTAGATTTAATTAGAAAAAAATTAGATGTAATTAGGAAACAATTAGATTTAATTAGGAAAAAATTAGATTTAATTAGGAAATAATTAGGATAATTAGGAAACAATTAGGATAATTAGGAAATAATTAGGATAATTAGAAAACAATTAGGATAATTAGAAAAAAATTAGGATAATTATGAAACAATTAGGATAATTAGGAAACAATTAGGATAATTAGGAAGCGTGATTGACCGCTCATCTACCTCAATTTTCTTTTCATTTGTGTGTTGAATCTTGATAGGAAACTTCTGCCTCCACATGTAATATCTTCTTTTACTGTCAAAATTATCAACCTCCTCACCAATATAGAGGTGAGGAGGTTTATAATTTTGACAGTAAAACCACATATTACATGTGGAGGCAGAAGTTTCCTGTCAAGCCTCAACACACAAATGAAAAGAAAATTGAGGTAGATGAGCGGTCAATTACGTTTGTTTTTTCTATTCATTGATTGATTTACCACCTGGCCTATATGAATATCTTCGCATTTCTAATTAGTAACATAATTAGTAACATAATTAGTAATATAATTAGTAACATAAATAGTAACATAATATAAAATATTATATTACTCTAATATTAATAGTTAAATAATACTTATAATATAATTATTTTATTATTATATGTTTAATATTTATAAAAAAATATTAATATTATTAAAATTATAAAAAATTTATAAAATATTACAATTATCAATATTTTCAACAAGTTTTTCTTTATTCTTAACAGTTCAAATCTTAAAGGGTCGCCAATTTTCAGGTCATGCCCAATAAAAAGTTTGCGTCAACCGTGTCCAATATAAACTCTATAATTGTTCTTACTTGGTTGATCACCTCACAAGTAGCATTGCAATAGGACAACCCAAGTCATGTCTTTCTCATTACTTGTGTCATCCTATTGCAACACTACTTGCGAGATGGTCAAACATGTAAGGACAATTATAGAGTTTAAATTGGATAAGGTTGATGCAAACTTTTTATTGGGCATGACCTAAAAATTGACGACTCTTTAAGATTTGAACATGCTAAGAATAGAGAAAAATATGTTGGAAATATTGAGATTTGTAATAATTAGTAATAATTACTAATAAAATTAATCAAAAATCAAATAAATTCAAGTACATGGCTATAAATTGGCACAATTTCCAGTGGATTGATGACTACCTTTTGTTCAATGTTTCATATCTTTGCTACTTTCTCCCACTGAAATCAGTATGAAAAATGTGCTCTAACGTTTGTCAGAGCAAGTTTTTCATACTGATTTCAGTCGGGATAAAGTTAAAAAGAGATGAGCCGTCGGACAAATCAGAATAATTAGTAATATAATCTCCACAACGATGATTACAAAATTTTATTTCATTATTTAAGCATATTTCATTTTTCCAAGTATTTCTAAGTATTGCTAAATTAATAATAATTAGTGGGGATGATTACAAACTAACTATGTCACCAATAATTATTAGTAATTACTAATAAATAACTGTAATTATGTATCTTATTTTTTAGGATATTGTTTCTTATATCAAATTATTTAACAACAGTAATGGTTTTAAATTTTGTAGAAACATATATATGAATATAGAACAAGGAAATCGACATCAATCATTATTAGATGATCATGCTTGGATAAATATGCACAGAAATCCAAACGGTTCTAGTTTAAATCCTATATATGTTGATGGTGTTGAAGATTTCTTATCATTTGCATCATCAAACCCGGAATTTGTTTCAGAAGGGACAATTAAGTATCCTTGTAAAAAATGTGCTCTAAGAACATTTGAGACATTTGACATCGTTGGGAAACATCTCTTGCGTTATGGTTTTCAATCAGATTATATTTTTTGGTATCAACACGGTGAACATAGTTCTAGATAAGATACTAATAATTTGATTTCAGATCCATCACGGTTTCAGAATTTTGTACATGATGTTGCAGGGTCATCTGTTCAACAAATAGAAATCGAGGATGATGTTGATTTACCTCCCGAGTTGGCACCATCTGAATTTGCTGAGTTGTTTAGGTCTGCTGAGGATGCATTATATCCTGGTTGCAAGATAAGAAAATTAGAAGCAGTTGAAAAATTTATGGATATTAAATCAGATAATGGAATGTCAAATAACTATTTTGATCAGATATTTTCTTTGGTTAAAGCACTGTTACTTGAAGGAAATATGCTTCTTGCTAATTATTATGAGAGAAAAAGACTCATTCGTAATCTAGGCATTAGTTATCAAAAGATCCATGTATGTTCAAATGATTGCATCTTATATTCTGGTGAAAATGAGTCATTGGATAGTTGTCCCACATGTGAAAAATTGAGGTATAAAGAAGCTCAATCAGGGAAGTTTGGATTGATTCCTGTAAAATAGTTGAGATATTTCCCGCTTACACCCAGGTTGCAGCGTTTATTTATGTCTCAGAACACAACAAAAATGATTTCATGACACAAAACCAATATTTCAAATGGTAAAAGCTTGATTTATCCATCTGATGGTGATTCATGGAAAAATTTTGATCAAGTGCATCCGTATTTTGCTTTAGAATCCCGGAACGTGCGATTGGGTCTTTCTACTGACGGTTTTTGTCCATTTGGATATTTTGTTAGTCAGTATTCCTGTTGGCTTGTATTTATAACTCCGTACAATTTTCCTCCATGGATGTTGATGAAAGAGCCTTATATAGTTTTGACATTATTAATCCCAGGACATCCGAAAAAGAATATTGATGTTTATTTGAAACCATTGATTGATGAGTTAAATTTATTGTGGATTCATGGTGTTGGTACATATGATGCTGCTGCGAAATAGAATTTTGTAATGAAAGCTACTTTGATGTGGACAATTAGTGACTTCCTGGCATATGGTATATTATCTGACTGGAGTACACATGGTCCAAAATCATGTTCTTACTGCATGGGAGACAACAAAGCATTTATGCTCGTGAATGGAAAAAAACCTTGCTATTTTGACTGTCATCGCAGATTTCTTCCAATCGATCATCCTTTTCGGAGGAATAAACCTCATTTCAGAAAAGGAAGAATTGAAAGAGATGAACCTCCAAAAATTATCTCAGGTACAGAGTTAAAAGCAGTTGTATTTTCATTACCTTCCATCACTTTTGGACTGACAATAAACCAACAGGAAATTCATGGTTTTGGGAAAGAACACAATTGGAAAAAATGGAGCATTTTTTGGAATCTGCCATATTGGTCTGATTTGTTGGTCCGACACATGTTGGATGTCATGCGTATTGAGAAGAACTGTTTTGATAATTTATTTCATACAGTTTTGGATACACCATGTAAAATCAAAGATAATGTAAAGGCACGATTAGATCTTGCCCAAATTTTTAGGTGACCAAAACTTGAATTGTTTGAAAATGTCAGATCACAGAGATTAATAAAGCCAAAAGTAGATTATACAATGAACAAAGAGAGTCTCTTATTATTTTGTCAGTGGATTGCAGATTTGAGACTTCTAGATGGCTAGGCTTCCAACTTGGACAGATGTGTTAAAAATGGTCATATTACCGGATTAAAAAGTCATGACTGTCTTGTTATAATAGAAAGACTTATGCCTATTGGATTAAGAGGTTTGTTGAATTCTAAGATTTGGGATTCGATAACAGATATATCATATTTTTTCCAAGACATGTGTGCAGAAACAACAGACTACGATACACTAAGGAAACTGGAAGAAGCTGTTATTGTAATTATATGAAAATTTGAAAAAATCTTTCTGCCGGATTTCTTTGACTCGATGGAACATTTGATATTAAATTTTCCACATGAATCAAGATGTGGAGGTCCAGTTCAGTTTCGATGGATGTACCCATTTGAGAGATGCATGCAGAAATTGAAGAAAAAAGTCCGTAACAAACCATCAGTTGAAGGCTCAATTGCTGAAGTTTATTTTCAAGAAGAAATTGCTTTATTCTGCTCTTATTATTTTTAATCTGAATATCCCTCAAAATTTAACCACATGGGCCAGAATAAGGGGAATTTTGATGATGATATGAACAATCAATTATCAGTTGTCAATTATCCCGAACTTGGCTTTGGTGGAGTTCATGATAGATGGCTTTCAGATGATGAACATCATAGAGCTCATACATATGTTCTACTCAACTATGAAGAAATGTCACCAATTGTACAATGAGTGCTCTTATCCCTTATTCTATAGATTATGTTACAGTAAATTAATCATATTGTATTTGTAGGTTATATGATGATCATATCAAGAAAAAATTTCCACAAATTACAGCAGCTGGCTAAGAAGAACGTCGACAAATTTTTTTTCCTACTGGTTTCAAAAACTGGTAACATACATTCTTTTTTGGTTTTACATATAAAATCAATTTATTACTTGTAATAGTGATAAATGTTTTACAAATTTTCAGGTATCTGTACATACTGATAATATTGATAGTCGATTGCGTATATTGAGTAGCCCACCATCCAAAATGGTTAAATCTTATAATGCATATGTGGTGAATGGTTATCGCTTTCATACACGTGAATATGGGGAATCAAAGAAAACAATGTATAGTGGTGTTTGTTTGAATGGATCACATCATAGAGATATTGAAGTTGACTTTTACAGCAATCTTGAATAAATTATTGAACTGTGTTATTTGGGACATAATTATGTAACAATGTTTAAATGTTGATGGCTGGATACTGAGAGAGGCTTGAATATTCATACGTCTCATGGAATTGTTGATATTAAACATAAAAGTATTCTTGCAGTAAATGAACCATTTTTATTGGCTCATTAGGCACATAAAATTTATTATGCAAAATACTATGCTACTGCAAAAGAGTTGGATGATTGGTGGAGTATAATAAAAGTTAAATCTCGAGAAAATCAGTTTACTCAAACTGAATGTGGTTCCACTAAAGTGCAAGGAAATGAAATTTTTCAGGACACTCCTCAAAACACATCTTTTTCACAAAGAGACATGAATATCGAGGATGACACCCCACAATTAAGGGTCGATGATGATGATGTTGTCAATGATGTTACAATTGAATTTGAAATGACAAGAGATGATGAAAGTGAAACTAATATGGAAATTGATGATGTTGATGAGGAAGATGAAGACATTGACATTGAAAACTATGAAGATTATGATGAATATGAACATTGACACAATAAAATGATGGTTAGAATCATAACAAATATATATCTATACATAATAGTTATTTTCAACTGTTTACTAATAACAATCATTTCATGTTTCAGATGGACTCAGAAACATTTCGTCATTTGCTGGAGGCTGATCTACCTATGGATGATGAGGTTCTTGAGTCATCTGACCCTCAGGCTGTTGGCACTACAGGGAGCACTCGGAGGGGGCGTGGTCTTTCCAGACTGATGATTCCAGATCCTATCCCGGAGCGACGTCCACCTCTTGGATTCGATGCGCACACGAGGTGGTATGGTAACCTGCGTATTTTAGTTATCTTTCATTATAATTTATTAATATTCTAATTGTTTGATTATTTGTTCTTTTTCCATAGTTTTACGCATATAGCTATTGGACAGGGGAGCGCTATCTTGCGCAATTATTTTTCTCAGCCCTGGATCACATGGGATCAGATTCCCGCTGATGTGCAGGCTGCCGTGTTCGATCATTGGCTGGTATGTAATTAAATATCATTTATTTTAAAATTTAATTCATTAATAACTTTATTTTTAGGGTTTATGGTATCCCATCGATGAGAGCATGCGTGCCACTATCCACACGGCATGGGTGGTGTCTATGCGTGACCGTTTCCGTCAGTTTTTGCATAATTTGAGAAAGACGACTGTGAAGAAAGCCAGAGTGATAGAATTTGATGAGTCCTGTAGAGCCCACCGACCAGAGTACATTTCATCTCACATTTGGGATGGATTATGTACACACTGGTTGGGTGGTGGGTTTCAGAGGAGATCTGCATTGGGTCGACAGAATCGGGAGAGACAAGAGGTGACACATCGAGCCGGTAGTCGTACATTCAGTGCGCATAGAGAGCGTCTGGTAAGTACTTTTTTTTAATATTTTATACAACTTTAAATATAAACAGTTTATTTTATATTCATATAGGAAGACGAGTAGCCCGGTATTTCAGCGTACAGTGTTTATCGGAGGATGTACACTGACCCGGCTACTGGAGAGATTATAGGTGACCGTCAGCGTCAGATTGTGGTCAGTATTATTTTCTTTTTAGTTTTCAAATTAAATGCATATAATCTTTTCATTATTTTAATTTCTAATTGAAACTTAAGGAGTCATATGAGGCCACGACCTCTCATACACAGGCTGAGAGTCAATATGAGACGGGTGATCAGACTAGTTCCCACCATTTTGTTGAGACGACATGGATGCAGGCGACCCAATATGGCTTCGAAAAGGGCCGAGTAGTTGGTATCGACTCTCATTTGACTCCTGAAGCTTATTATGGTACTGCTGCGATGTCGGTGTCCAGCTCGAGAGGAGCTCATGGAGAGACATCATCTTCTGCCTCACAGTATCAGGAGCAACTGCGTGCTCAGAGTCAGCTTATAGAGTATTTGCGTCAGGGGCAGGAGCAGATGCGTCAGCAGCACGATGAGGAGATGCGTCGATGGCAGGAGCAGATGCGTCAGCAGCAGGATGAGGAGAGACATCGATATGAGGAGCAACATCAGAAGTATATGGAGTATATGCATCGTATGACTCATAGTTTAGGGATGGAGTTTCCTCCACCACCTCCTCCAGGTCCTCCAGGTCCTCCAGATTATCCAGCCCCCAGTGATTTTTTTAGATGTAATAAATATTTGAGTTCTTAGTTTATTGTCATATTAACTATTTACAGTTCCTCTTTCATATTGGTACGAATATTATGTGATTTTTTTAATATATTATTAATTTTTAGTATTATTTTTAATGTCAGCTTATTTTCGTAATATTACTTTTAATATTTTATATTTATTGTTAATATTGAGAAGTTTATAAATTTATAATTTTATTAATATTAATAATATTAATATTATTTTTTCATAAATATGTATGTTTATTTTAATAATAATATTATTATATTAATTTTTTATATTAATAATATTAGTACTATTATTATTATTTTTTGATATTAATATTTCATAATATATAATATTATATTATTTATATTCATATTATTATTATTTTTTGATATTAATATTTCATAATTATATTATATATATATTTTATTATTAATATTATAATAATATAATTTATTTATATTATTAATATTAATATTATTATTATATAGATAGTTTAATAATAAAAATATTATATTAATTTTTTATATTATTAATATTAGTATTATTATATTATATTATATTATTTATATTCATATTATTATTATTTTATATTAATATTTCATAATTATATTTTATATATTTTTTATTTATATTATAATAATATAATTTTTTTATATTATTAATATTATTATTATTTTTATATAATATTATACGATTTTTAATAATTATTTTATTTGGTTTTTTTTAATATTTGCGATGGGAACATTTGCGACGGGATTTCCCGTCGTAAAGGTTTTTTTACTGTACCATTTGCGATGGGACGAATACCCGTCGGGAAAACCTTTCTGCGATGGTCCGTCGCAAATACCTTTATCGCAAGTATTTTTTAAATTTTGCATTTGCGACAGGATTCTGACCCGTCGCAACTAATATATCTGCGACGGCTCGTCGCAAATACCTTTTTTATATATAAACGAAAACTCGTTTGCGACGGGGGAAAAATACCATCGTAAATACTCTTGTTGCGACGGGACCGCCACAAAAACATCTATTTGCAACGCTGTTTTCGGCAACGGGCGATTTGCGACGGAACCCCGTTGCAAATCGCCCATTGTAAATATTCAGTTTTCCTGTAGTGTATGTTACTTACTTTAGATGTGGATTATATATAAATTATCCTAATGGATGTTCTTTACAATTTGGTCAACCTATCGGTCATACTAATAATTATATTTCTAAATATTCTTTTAAAGTTAACAATACTAAGCCTTATACATCATGGGTTCCAAAAGGTACTTTTTTAAATCATATTGGACCAAAAATTGTTTGGATTCCAAGATAAGTATCTTTATTTTATATTTATAGCCAACATTTATATTCATATTGTTTTATCATATGGTATGTTAATATGTGATTTAAGATTTATTTTTGGTTAGTGAAAATGTTTTGTATGTTTTATATTTTGTCTTACTATCATATGCTAACTGATGGTTATTTTTAAATTCTTTTCATATATTCTTTAATAATTATTTTTATTAAGTTGTTTTAATGGATCCTTCAAAAATAGTTTTTAGACACTCAATGATATATTTTAGGGAAAAATTAATTCAAGGGGATCTATCAATTTTTATTATATCATTATTTAATTTAAGGGGATATTTATGTTTCAATTTATCCCTTTTTAAAAAATCATGTTTTTAGGGGGAGCTTATTTATTTGATGATTTTTTTTATTTTGAGAGGGAATTTTTTTATTCATTTTGACTAATTCTAAAAAGGTGGAGCGATTTTAAAATTAATATTTTGTTTTGTAATTATCAAAATGGGGGAGAATTTTGAATTAACCCCTTGAACCAATTTATTTAGTGTTTTGATAATTACAAATATTGTGTTGTTTTTATAAAATGTTGTTATTGATTTAATTATTATTTAATTATTTTTAATTATTATTCATTTATTCTTATTATTATTTATAATTATTATTTTTTAAATCTTGTGAAAAATGATTTTTCTAAGTATTTTATTTACCCTTAATTTGTATTAAGAAGTTTTTTTTACCTATATGTATGCCTTATAAGTTTCTTATTACACTTACGTGAGTTTAGTTTAACGTTATGTAAATTTTTTTCTTCCCTTATGTAGGAATTTAATTTTATGTTTTCCTTTATGCAACTCATGTGTTACCCTTACACATCTCATGAAAAATTCTAAATACCTTTTCACATGCATATATATTTTTTACCTTTATGAATCATATATAAAATCCACTTTACCTTTAAAAATGTATCTATTTACCTTTACACAATGTATGAAATATTTTATTTATCTTTAAATAGCTTATATAAATCCTTTCTACCCTTACACATGATATTGAAATTTTTTGTTACCCTTACACAACATGCTAATCAACTCTTAGTAGCATGTATAAAATGAGTTTTACCCTTACACAACCTATAAAAATTATTATTACCTTTACATATTGATTATAATTTATAGTATACCTTTATGCATGTATATGATATTACCTTTATATAGTTATGAAAATATAGAATTTTTATATTACTCTATTTTCATGTTTTTATGGTATTTTAAATTGTTTCATGTTTATTACAAGTGTATAAATTGTTTTAATGATTATATAAATTCTTATTAATGATATAGAACTTATGAGAAGTGTTTTTAGAGTGTGATAAATAGATTTAATTTTTGATTAATACTATTATTCATTTTTTGATAAATATAAAATAAAAATTTCAAATATTCAAAATTTAATTATTTAGAATGATTTATATGATTTTAATGTTTATATATTCTTGTTTTATGCTAAATAATTTATTTAAACTTAATTTATAGTTTTTAATGTAGTATCTTTAATGTTTGATATCATCACATATTTAAATATTCAAAGAAATTTGAAATTCAAATTTTGAATATTACAGTTTGAATTTGTGAAAGATTTATGAGATATATTTAACCTATTATCATGGAGATGTTTTTAACTATTTAATGAGTGGTTTAAAATAATTTTGAATTGTTCAATTAGTTTTAAATTCAAACAATAATTATTCTCTCTCTCCATCTCTCTCCTTGATAATTTTGGATTATCATTATTATTATTTTAAATTTTTATAACAAAAAAACAAGATGCTTTTTAGTGTTGATTTATTATTGTTTAAGGTATCAAGGAATTCATGAAAGGATAGTAGTGATCACGATATGATTTTGAACTTACACTGTGATATTATAAAAGAGAAGGAGAACTTCCACTACATGAACTATACATCCAAACAAAGTTCCATAAGAAACATTTAGTAAAGCTTCCTCATTATTCATCACTTTCTGAAGTACATTATTGGATCACTTGGACTTCATCATTCAAATCCATTTTAAGATAAAAAATGAAATATTCTATACTAGTATATCTATCTAAAACTCTCCAATTGTTATTTATTTTTTTTATTTCTTTTGGGATGGGTAAAGTTGTCTACACATAATCTTTTCACACAATAGGTTATACCATGTTTAAAAATTATTCCTTGGTTATGATAATCTAACTAAAAGGAATAAGTCATAGGTTGGGAATGATCCTTGTATAAAATCATGGGTTTTTTCTCACTCAAAAGGCTATTTAGTTATAGGTATGCTCCCTTGTAAAAGTCCTATTTTTGGGACTGTACCCATTATAAAATCATCTCCCAATTTAGTGGGTTCCATATTCCATAAGTTGGGGTATAAATAGTATATTAGTACCATTTAAATCCAAAATAGTATAAAATTCCTTGTGTTCATGTCTTTATTTTTTCTGAATTCACTCTTCACAGATCCACTATTCGTAATAATTTAAGAAATAATTGTTTAATATTTTTAAACCATAAAATTTCAAAATTATTTTATTAATAAATTTTATATTTTTAAGGAAAGAAGATTAATCTCCTATTTTCTATTGCATTCAATTATCTATAACCTAAAAAACATTACAATTCATTCTATACAACATTGGTAAACATCCCTTCTTAATGATAAATAAATTTAGCAATTTACCAATATATGTATAAGGACCTGAACTTAAACATTAAATAATCCTATGTTTTTAGTAAAGGATTCATTTTATTTTATTCTTGAATATTATTTAGGTTTATATTTTTATAAAATTATATTATATCCATACAAAAATAAATATTAGATCAAAAAGTGAAAACTTTCACTTAGTATCCATTTTTCCCTCAAAATAAAGCTTCTAATATATAAAAAGATTTATTTTCATGACTTACCTTTATGATTTTGATCTTGACCTCATCCTTGTACCTAATCATCCTTAAAACCATATAAAAACATTTTAAAACATGGAATGAGCATAGAAAATTTAGTAAGGGATATAAAATAAATACATAAACTTATTAGTACATGAATACATATAAAAAATTTCCTTTTTCCCCCACAGGTGGTTGGGGTGGTAGGAGGGATGGGGTTTGGGGCGATGGTCATGAGGTCAAGTCCCTAGGCTGCTTTATTTTTAGTGGTTTCTTTATAGCATGCGTGAGCTTCTATAGGTAGTTATACCCTCTATAATAAAAATTTTCCTTTTCAAAAGAACCTTTAAGATCAGCATAAACATTTTTTTACCCAAGAAATCAACTTCTATGACCAAATAGTTTTATAAAAAATTTAATAATAAATCCTAAAGGAAAAATAAAATAATAAAGGTTTATTTTAAATCATGATAATACGATGATTTTTTTCACAAATTTATAATTTTCACCCAAAATAAGAACCAAATAAGTTTCTTTAAACATAAACTCATTACCTTACCTTGTAGAATCATAAGATTTCTATAAAAAACCATAGAAATAATAAATGAATCATGTATATAACTTAAGGAATCATTTTCATATCACTCTTATATATGTAATAAACTTCACTATTATAAATAGAATAACCTCTATGGTTATATATGGAATACAATTCATGGTTACACTTGGAATAACCATCACAGTTACACTTGGAATGACCCTCACGATTAACTTCCAAACATAAATATTACCTAATGTATTGGAGGGACATCACAAACCCACCCATCCATGGTTTATAATGGAACTAACCATAATCATAAAAAATTAACAAGAACCATAACTTATTCATAACACCTAAAATATTATAGTTTTCAAAACATTTTTTTACCATAAGAATACATTTACAGATATTAATATATACCTTTCCATTAAAACCCAATTGTGAAAATTAAAATTCCTAGAAAAAAGGTAAAGTAGGATTTTATTTGAATAAAACATGGAATATTATAAAGGAATCAACGAATAAAATAATGGTTATAGTGGTGGGAAAATCCATTGATGTCATATATGTTAAAATAGTATATTCCTTTTTTTTGTTTATAAAGAAAGTCAAAATGTTTCAAGTAAAATATGTAAAAATATTTCTTTTAAAAAACTTTGAAAGAAATTAAATATAAACATATATTATATTTTATAATACATTCATGTATATATATATACATATATAAAATAATTTTAAGAATATAGACATTTTATAAAAAAGAGTTTTAATTGAAACTTTAAAAGAGGATTTAAAAAAAAGTCTCATACCTTGAGTCCAAATCATCATGTACATAATTTATATTCATGATTAATAAACTTATTTTTAATTATATAATTTATTAAGAACCTTTTTTAGTTTATTGTTCCTTTTACCATGTTATAATAAATTACTTAATAAATTAAGGTTACGTCATACATTTTGACGATAGTCGGCTCATATGTCCAAACTGACTTCGGTATGTTGACTGTGGTCAATGAGGTCAATATTCCATAATCTCCATAATAATAATGATAAAATAAATATAATTTTTACAAATAAATTATACTTTCAAAACCTATCATGAAATATGGTTATGAAAAATTAAATACATTTTAATCATGGAGATGGTAGGCCGTATGTACACATGAGTAACATTTTCATTTTCAACAATCATTATGGAAAGAAGATAAATATTATTTTATATTTAAAAATTATCATAATATCATAAATACCATATTATTTCTATAAATATACTTATATATATATCATCTATGTTATATGGTGATGAAAAATGAATCACATCTCTTTGTGGTGGCAGTAGTCCACATGTACGCACAAACAACATTATCATTTTTCAGTGAATTAAAAGGTAAGAAAATAAATGATATATTATATTTTAACAATGATAAATATTTAATTAATATCATATATATATATACACACACATTAAATCCATCATTATAAACAATCATAAGAGGAGGTAATGAAAAAATAATTACATCAGTTCGTGAGGCGGTAGCCCACCGTACACACGAACGATTGTCTCATTTTCCATTTGATGAAAGAGGAAATGAATATATATTATATTAAAATATAATTATATGGGATATAATAGTGTTATTATTTAATAATGTTTTAATAATGAGTAAATAATTTTAAAAAATAAACAAAATAAAAACACTTGATTAAGAACTATACCTCTTCTTTAAACAACCTCTTAAGGTTTACACCAAAAGATTTCCTAGGCTAGTTTTATGATAAAAAATGGCCTATATGAAATTATAATGTCTATAAGAAATGGATTTGGGTAGGTTTTGGTTGAGCCAAAATTCTTTTTAATGGTTAAGAAAAGAGTAGAGGAGGTTCCCTTTTATAAGTGAGGGGAGGGACACTCTTGGAATTTCTTAAAGTATTACATTAATATAATTTAATTTTAATATTAGAATGGGAAAATTATATTATTTAAATATAAGATTATTTTGGGTCTAAATACTCCCATTAAATAAAATTTTTACAAATTTATGTGATTTTTCACCCTTATACTTTTTTTAACCCATTTTAATTCTTTTTGACAATTACCATGGTATTAAATTTTTTACTCTTTAGGGGTCAAGGAAGTTACTATAATAGGGAAAAAGGTCCATTAATGGACCATGGTTGATATTATAAACCATTTACCACTAATTTGGAGGAATAAAATATTTTTAGTAATTTTAAATCATTTAATAAAACATTATTTAGTATAAAATATCATTAATGTCAATTTTGACATTATTCATTTAATTTTACATTAAAAACATCAAGAAAAGGATATAACTCAAATATATAAATTTTAAAACCCCAAAAATGTTATAATTATATATATTTTTTGTAATAAAAAAATTCATTCAAATATATCACTTTTAATGCTTTTAAAATCATTTATTTATTTTCCTTTTAATTAAATAAATACTATGCCAGCACTGTGTAAGAATTTAAGGTAATTATATAATTAATAAAAATTAAAAATAAATTACTATAATTAAAATAAGTCCATTATTCTCAAAATAAATATTAATATTCATTCACAAATGTCTTTTTTTCCCTATGTGAACAAATAAGATATTTTTAAAAGTAAGAGAGTGATATTTTTTCGTTTTATTTACTTAATTTATTATAAAGGTCATAATAATGGAAAAATGAAAAAAAGTAATATATTAGAATGTTTTATGATTATGGATTAAATTTATTCAAAAAATAAAATTTAGGAAATGGTTAAGGTTACTTTTAAGTCCTCATCACATTATTTTTACACTTAATTAACATATTTTACCTTTATTGTGACAACATATTTTTACTATTTTTACTATTCATTATGATAAAAAAATTGAGTTGAAATTATTAAAAAATATTAATTATGATGATTAAAAATATGGAATCCAATTTACCAAATTCAATTCATATAATTGATATAATTTAATTTAAAATTAAATAAAAAATGCGACGAAAAGCGGTTTTCTAAAGAATTGTTTTCTTAAGTATAAATAGTTTTTATAAGAAAAAATGAAACATAAAATTGATTCCAAATACCTAAATTATATTAATCATAATATAATTGAAATAATTTTACTTTAAATTCTTTTTATAAAAAAATTAAACTTTTTATATTGTTTAAATGGAAAGTTGATATTAATAAAAATCAGTATTTTTCACTATTTGTTGAAAAATTAATATTTTAATCAAAAATTAATCTTAGGATAATTTTAAAATGATGAATTCAAAAATGAAATTAATTTTTTTAAATTAAAATTAAATAATTTTAAAATTAATATTTTAAATAAAACCTTATAAGAAAAGTGTTTAATAAAATTATTTTCTTTTTGATTTTAAAACAATTACATAAAATTTTTATAATGAATAATTATATCTAAACCATGAATAATAAAAAATTATGAAAATGATTTATTCTATCATTAATTAGGTTATTATATTATTTTCCCCCCTTTTTAAATGCATCCTCATAATTTTATTCACTTTTTAAAAAAGTGGGGATATCATTCCTTTAGAATTTTTAGATTCCCATGTTGCTTCATCAACCATATTTTTTTTCTAAAAAAACTTAACTTGGTGAAAAAACTTATTATATAACACTTTCTCTCTTAGATCTATAATATATACATGCTATTTCTCATAATGAATTTTATCTTTTAACTGAACAACCTCATGGATCAAATCATGATATGAATCTGACACATATTTTCTTAACACAGAGACATGAAATACATTGTGTACCTAGGATAAACTCAGAGGCAAGGCTACTTAGAAGGAAAATGATTCAAATTTTTATAGTATTTTATATGGTCCAATGAACCAAATACGTAAGTTCCTTTTTTTACCAAAATTCATAACCCTTTTCTATAGAGATACTTCAAGGAATATAAGATCACCTACCTCTAAAGAAAGATCGTTCCTCCTGTTATCCAAATAACTTTTCTTCCTACTCTGAGTCTTCATCATTTCTTGATGAATCATATTTACTTTATAAACCATTTATTCTATCAAATATAGTCTCATAAACTTCCTTTCCCCCAATTTATCTCAAAAAGTATGAGTCTGACACCACTTTCCATATAACGACTCAAAAATATTCCATCTATATATTGGAATAAAAACTATTATTATATGAAATCTCAAATAATAAAATATGTTGATCCCAAATTCCATGGTAATTTATATAACAAGAATGAATCATGTATTCCAAGTTATGAATCAATTTATTAGACTATCCATTAGATTGAGGATAAAAAATGTACTGGAATTTAATTTAGTACCTAATGACTTCTGAATTCCTTTCCAAAAATTAGAAGCAAACTTGACATTAAAGTCAGATACAATAGAGAGAGGAACTCTATTAAACCTCACTATATTCTTAAGGTAAATTTGAGAAATTTTATCTAAATAAAAAATATCTCAAATGGGAATAAAATGTGTAGAATTTGTTAGTCAATCAATAATAACCTAAATTTCATTATTACATTGTGATGTCCTTATAAATACCACCATGAAATCCATAGATACATTTTCCTATTTCTATTCTAGAACTGGAAAAGGTTGAATCACCACCTTCATTAATTTTCATTCTACTTTAACCTATTGAAAAGTCAAACATTTCATAATAAATTCAATAATATATCTTTTCATTCCATCCCAATAATAATACTCCTAAAGGTCTCTGTACATCTTAGTGCTACTAAGATGAATGGAAAATAGGTAATTATGAGTTTCACTCAATAATTATCTCTTAAACTAGGAATTAAATGGTACACATAATATTTTTCCAAATTTTATAACACCTATTTCATCAAAATTAAACTTTATAAAACTTACCCTTCATAACAGATTCTACCTTTTTCTGTAAAATATAACCCACCTTCTAAACTGGATTAATTCTTTTTTAAAGATACAATTGTAATAACACCTAAAACAAAATAGAGGAAGTTCCTACATGCATAATTTCTAGGAAAAAATTCATCAAATCACTAACTAATGGGTCATTTTCTTAATGTAACATGGTTAGTGTAGCATTATTTTTATAACTCAAGGAATCAACTAATTTTTTTACTTTATCAGGATGGTAATGAATTTTGTAGTCATAATCCTTTATAAATTCTAGATATCACCTCCTTCTCATGTTCAACTCTTGATAAGTGAATATATACTTCAAACTTTTTTGATAATTTTATATTTCACAATTGGCTCCATATAAATGATGCCTTCAAAATTTTAAAGCAAAAAAAAAACCATATAATTCTGGAACTTGTGTAGGATAATTTGAATGATGCTGTTTTAGTTTTCATAAAACATAATCAATTACTTGACCATTCTGTATCATGACATAACCAAGTCCTTTTAATAAAGCATCACTATTAATGAAAAATTCCCCATTATTAAATGGAATATCCCAAACTGGAGAATTCACTTATCTTTATTTCAATTCTTGGAAATATTAATTACATTCCTTTGTCTAGATGAACCTAACTCCTATTCATGATAACTTAGTTAATGGGATAAATAACCATGAAAAGTCTTCAAAAAACCATAGTAATAGTAGGACTAACCACTTTAGTTTATGAATCTCAGTAATATTTGTAGGTATTATCCATTCATCAACCAATTTAGTTTTATCAAGATAAACTATTATTCAAAATTTATTTATGATGCGTCCAAATAATTAAATCTATTGTAACCAAAAATCATATTTTATAAATTTTTCATATAGCATATTTTCTTTTAGTTTTTACATAACAATACATAAATTTTTTTCATGATCCTAAAAACTTTTTTAATAAATCAAGTTATCATCAATAAAAACAACCAAGAAATTATCCAAATATTCATTATAAAATCCATTCATAAGATCCATAAATATAGTTGGGGAAATTTTAAACCCAAATGTCATAAAAAAATTCATAAAACCTATATCTAGTCTAAAATGATATTTTAATAATTTAATCCTCTTTCAGCTTCAACTGATGGTACCCAGACCTTAGGTCAACCTTAGAAAAATACTGAGCTACTTGGAGATAATTAAACAAGTCATCGATATGAGGAAACCAATACTTATTCTTAATAGTAATATTATTTAAATAACCATATATATAATCAATAAAATTCCTCATAGAACCATATTTATTTTTAACAAAAAAAATATAATCACCCCATGGTGAAGTTCTAGGATTAATGAAACCTTTATCAAGTAAATCATATAAATTATTTTTCAATTTTAGAAGTTCTACTTGATCCATTTGATAAGGCAGATTTGAAATTGGATTATAATCATAAAATATGTCAATAATAAATTTAACTTCATAATATCCTATAATATTAGGCAACTCATTTGATAAAACATCAAGGTATTATTTTAATATCGGTACATAATTTATCTATACAGTTTCCTTATTTTCAACAACATGTTCAGGATGGAACTCATTAAAAAAATTTAATAGTTTCCCATATTATTGATATGTTATTAAAGACACAAATTAATTCTTGAATAAAAATTGAAACTATTTATAAAAAACAACTTCTTTAGCTCTATAATATTTCTTAACATATTAAAAAGAGATCCAATCCATACCTAGAATAACATAAAACTATAATAGGAGAAAGACAACATTGTTTACTAGTAAAGTCTTTCAACATACAATAACAGGAAAAATATTATAATTTCTTTTTTCCTTAATACTTCCCCTAGTTTTTTTACTAAAAATTTTGGATTCATTTCTTAAGGTGAAATTTCAAATTTACTAGAAAATTTCTCTCAAATGAAAGAATGTGTACATCTGAAATCAAAAACGACACTTGAATAATCTGAATAAATAATCAATATACCTATTACCACTTTATTTGATGCCTAAAAATATTTTTAATTAGTTATAAATAATTTCACCACACCCCTCTTATAATAAATGGACGCTTCCCCTCATTTGTGTTTTTCTTCAAACACTCATACACATAATTCCCCATATTAATCCATCTTATAAAAATTAGACTTACCATCTCAAAGATATTTTTAATTTCAATCATGAGCTATATACCTCAACATACCACATCATAATCACTTCCCATATTTCATAAGGCATTCCCTATAGTGTTTTTTACCACACCTGTCACAAATTAGAAACCTGATTTTATTACCTTCATATTTACTTGATGGGTTCTTTCCCATTTCTTATCACTGGAATTATTTTTTTTATTATTTATAGAGAACACTTGATCATTAAAAAACTTTATTTTCACCTTCCTGGAACATTAAAAAAGTTTCTCATAACTTTTAAATTCATATGAATCTAATACCCTTCAATATCTTTACTTTAATCTTGAGTAAAACTGATTACTTTTACTATCAAGATAATGAATAAAATTTGTTGCGTACCATTCTAACTGGGTGAAGTTTGCTTCATATGTGGTCACTAAATATTTCTCCTTCTATTTTAATTCCAATAATTGTTTTTCCATCTTATGTTAAACCAACTTAGGAAAATACTTATCAAGGAAAATATTCTTAAATTAATCCCATTCCATGGAATAAATATATACTGTTTCCCTGATATTATTAACCATTGACCACCATTGGTCGAATTTACTTTCAACATAGTAAATAGAAAGAGTTAACTTTTTATGATCTAAAAAACCCATTCCATAAAATATATTTTCTAAGGATTTAATCCTTCCTTCAACTACCACTGGGTCATAAGATCCACTGAATATAGAAGGGTGTTATCTCATAAAATGTTACATTATCAACATGTTCCTCTATATAATAACTATTTACTATCTTGCATTGATATAACCACCATTTATATCTTATGTCAACTATTCCATCATAGTGAAAAATGGATCAGTTCTAATTCAAACAATTCTAGGTTATTGATTTAGAAGGATATTATCCTCTTAGTTCTTTAATACTATAGCTTCCCCATTTCCTCTATCAAAAAAATTATGAACAAACATATTTTAGATAAAGAAACATGGAAATATTAAAATAATAAACTATTTTAAGAATAAATTAAAATTTCTTAATGGTATTTACTTACATTATCCTAACCTCTAATGTTATCTAAACCTTTTCTATGATACCAACTATAAGGACCCAAACCTAAACATTATATAATCCCATGTTTTTATTCAAGGATTCATTTTCTTCAATTCCTAAAGATATTTTAGGTTTAGATTTTTAGATAATTAGTTCATGAACCTTACAGAAATAAATATTACATCAAAAATTGGACACTTTCAATTAGAATACATTCTTCACAAAAAATAAATTTTTATAATATAACATGTTTTATTTTTATGAAATATCTTCACAATTTTGATGTTGACCTCATCCTTGTCCCTAATCATCTTTAAAAACTTGTTAAAATAATTTTAAAACATGGTATGAGCATAAAAATCTCAGTAAGGGACATAAAAAATAAAGAAACCCACTAGTCCATGAATACTTATAAAAATTTTCCTTTTCAAAATAAACTTTGGGTTCGGTATAATCATTTTATTTCCCAAGAAATAAACTTATCAAATATTTTCATAAAACATTTAATAAGAAATATTAAAGGAAAAACAAACTTATAAATGTTTCTTTGAAATCATGACAATCTCATGAAAAATTTCCACCATGTTATACTTTTTACCCATAAGAAGTAGGAAATACTTTTATTTAAAGATAAACTCCTTAGATTACCTTGCAGAATCATAATATTTCTATAAAAACCATAGCAATAATAAATAAACCATTTAAGTAATTTGAGTCATCATTTTCATATCAATATTACATATGGAATAACTTTTATGGTTACACATGGAATAACCTTCCTGGTTACACTTGGAATAAACATAATGATTACAATTAAAATAACCCTCATGATCAACCTAAAAATATAAATCTTTCCCAATTCATTGGATGAATATCATAGACACAACCATACTTGTTTTATAATGGAACCACCAATAATTATAAAAAATTCCCAAGAACCATAACATAATCACAATAAAATATTTTATTTTTTAAAATATTCTTTTCACACATAAGAATATATTTCTAGATTTTGATATATCCCTTTCCTTTAAAGTCCAATTTTCATAAATAAAATTCTTAGAAAAAAAGATAAAGAGGGTTTTTATTTGAAGAAAATTTGGAAGAATATAAAGGAATCCAAAAATCAAATAATGGTTGTAGTGATGAGAAATTTTTTTGATGCTGTATACATTAAAACAGAACATACCTTTTTTCATTTATAAAGAAAGTCAAAATGTTCCATGTAAAATATATAAAAAGATTAATTTTGAAAACCTTTGAAATAAATTTGAAAAAAATAATATTTCTTTTTTAATTAATTCATGTCCATAAAGATACATCCATAAAATATTTTTTAGAATATGGACATAGAATAAAAAAGATTTTTAAGGTAAACTTTAAAAGAGGATTCTTAAAAGAAAGTCCATCACCTTGAGTCTGCCTCATTATATACATTATTTTTCTTCTCGAATAATAAACTTAGGTTAATTATTTAATTTACTAAGAACTATTTTAAAGTTTATTATTCCTTTAACCATGTTATAATCAATTACATAATCAATTAAGTTCACATTAGATATTTTGATGATATTCAACTAATATGTCCAAACTGATTTTGATAGGTTGACTATAGTCAATGAGTTCATTATTATATCATTTCAAAAGTAATAATCATGAAATTATTATAATTTTTATACATTAATTATACTATTTAAACCAACCATGAAATATGTTTATAAAAAAATAAAATATGTTACAATCACGGAGATGATAAACCGTATGTACGCATGAGTAATGTTTCCATTTTTCAAAAATAATTATAAAAATAATGAAAGTATTATTTTATATTTACATAATGATAATTATATTATAAATACAATATTATTTATTTAAATATAATTATATATAACATCCATTTGATGTGGTGATGAAAAATGAATCACATTGATTCGTGGAGCAGTAATCCACATGTAAGCACAAATGGCGTTATCATTTTTCAGTAAATGGAAAGGTAATAAAATAAATGATATATCATCTTTTCAAAATTAAAAATATTTTATGAATATCATATATATTAGTTAAATCCATCATTACAACCATAATAAGAGTATGTGATGTAAAATTAATTATATCGGTTCGTGTGGTAGTAATCTTCCGTAGACATGAAAAATAGTTTCATTTCCCATTTAATGGAAGATGAGATTGATATAGGTAATTAAATTAATATAAAAATATATAATTATATAATATATAATTTTTTATCATTTTATTATGGTTGAATAATATTTATAGAAGTTATAAAAAGAAACAAAATGAAAACACTAGGTTAATAACTATACATCTTCTTCAAACGACCACTTAAGGTTGACAAAAAAATATTTCCTAGCTTGTGTTTATGATAAAAATATCCTATAGGAAATGAGGAGGGATTTAAGGAAGGTATTTTGTGAGGTATTGGCCAAAAAAAGTATTTTTAAGGGAGAAGAAAAGAGGAGAGGAGGTTCCCTTTTATAAGTGAGTTGAGGGGCACTCTTCGAATTTCTTAAAGTATTAAATTAATATAAATTAATTTTCATATTCTATTAGATCCAAATTTAAAAAAATTTAATATAAGATGAGTTTTTTTAAAATAATCTCATTAAATAAAAATTAGATAAGTTTAGGTGATGTATCACCCTTATCTTTTTGTTTTTATCCATTTGTACCCTTTTTTACAATTACCATGCTATTAAAGTTTTTACTCTCTAGGGGTCAATAAATTTACTATAAAAGGAAGAAAAGTCCATAAATGGAACATGGTTTATATTATAAAATAATCAAAATTAACTTGGGAAAATATAATATTTTTTTAAATTTTAAATCAACTAATAAAACATTATTTATTATAAAATATCATTAATATCATTTTTCACACTACTCATTTAATTTGAATTTTAAAAACATCAATAAAATGATAGAATTAGAATATAAACTTTTAAAACTCCCAAAAAATTTTATAATTATCTAATTTTTTTAGAAAAATAATTCATTCATATTATATTATTTTTAAGTTTTTTAAAATAATTTATTTTATTTTCCATTTAAATAAAAAAACAACATGTCGACGTTACGTAAGAATTTAATGTAATTATAAAATTACTAAAAATTAGAAATAAATTACCATATTTAACATAATTTAATTATAATAAAAATAAACCTTAATATTCATTCACAACTTGATTTTGTCCTAATTTCAACACATAAGATATTTTTAAAAGTAAAAGACTGACATTTTGTCCTTTTCCTTACTTAAATTATCATAAAGGCCATAATCATGTATATATGGAAATAAGGGAAATATATTAGAATATTGGATGATTATGAGTGAAATTTACTCATACAATAAAATTAATTTATTTTTTAGGGTTATGTTTTAGTCTTTATCACATTATTTTTACCCTTGATTAACCTATATTACCTTTAATATGGTAACATATTTTTTCTATTTTTACTATTCATTATGAAAAAAATTAAATTGAACTTATTACATAATATTAATTAGGATTATTCCAATATGGAATCTATTTTATCAAATTAAATTCACTAAAGTGGCATAATTTAATTTAGAATTAATCCCACAAATGCGATGAAAAGCAATTTTCTAAAGAAAAAGTTTTCTTAAGTATAAAACATTTTTATATAAAAATTCATCATAAAATTGATTAAAAATATCAAAATTTGATTAATAGTAATATAATTGAATTAATTTTACTTTAAAACCTTTTTAAAACAAAATATAACTTTTTAAATTCTTTAAATGAATAGACAATTTCAATAAAAATCAACATTTTCACTATTCATCGAAAAATTAATCTTTTCAGAAAATTATAAAAAAAATTATCTTAGGGTAATTTTGACATGAAGAATTGAAAAATGAATTTCATTTTTTAAAATTAAAATTATATAATTTTAAATTTAATATTTTAAATAAAATATTATAAGAAAAGAGTTTAATAAAACTGTTTCTTTTTTGATTTGAAATAAATTACTTAATATTTTTATAATTAATATTACTATCTAAATCATGAATAATAAAAAATATTAACATTAATTATTCTATAATTACCTATGTTGTTAAAATATTCATTTTTACTCAATCCATGAAACCTTTTAGATCTATCTCTATAGATATTCACACCCATTATGTAGGATGCTTCAGCCATGTCTTTCATTGAGAAGAATTTTCCCAACCACAACTTTATAGAGTGTAAATATGGGAAATTATTTATGATAAGGAGTATATAATCAAAAAACATATCATAAATATAAAAAAACTACCACTAATATACTTGTATACACAAGAATCATCTATATTATTTATGAAACCAAACTTTTTGATTACATCATCAAACTATATATTCCAAACCTAAGAAGCTTGTTTCAATCCAAAAATGCACCATTGTAACATGAAAAACTTAAAATAATCATTTGGAACTTTAAAAACATTAGGATTTATCATATAAATATACTCAACTAAATTATCATTAAATAAATAGGCTTTTAAATCCATATAATATGTCCCATAATTATAATGTGCTGTTATAACTAGCAACATATGAATGTATTTTGTCATTGAAATTAGTGAAAAAGTTTCTTCATAGTCAATATAATGATTTTTTGTGACTATTTTCCACCAAGAAATATTTATAAGTATAGAATATATGATTTATGGAATTTTTATTATGAAAATACCACTTTCAACCTATGGGTTACACTCCTTCAGGTGCATCTATAATCACTCCTCAATTCACTATACTATTCCACCCCCATACAACTATAATAAGATATTTTTAATTTAAAATACCAATTTAATAATCAATTTAAATTACAATTTTATTTAAATAGTTAATATTAAATACTACTAAAAAGAAAAATTTTAGTTTTTTTAGGTTTCCATTATAGGAGGAGGTTATTTAGAGAGAGTAAGATGAAGAGAGAGAAAAATGGGCAAAACTGGATGGAACCCCAAGAACACATGTACACTAATTCTCATATTATGAAAAATATATCCATCTAATTGGGATGAAATTTTATTTAATTAATTTTAAAAATGTGGTATATAACTATTAATAAGACACCCACAAACAATTAATCCATGTAGTGTCCCAATTGAAGTTATATGTCTAGAAAACTAAAACTGCTCAATGTCAAGAGTATTTTTTGTAATTTTGAAAATATCTCCCAATTTATAAGTCCACTGATATATAAATTTTATCGGGATAAATTTAATAGGATATCTAAAAAATATTTAGTTTTTTAAAAGTCAAGATAATTCCATTTACTTATCTAATCCAAACCATAAATGGTATTACAAATACAGGGTTCCCAAAACCTCCTTCCACATTGCATATAAAAGGGAACCTTTAGAACCACATTTGAAAGCTTAACAAAGGGGAAATGTTCAATAATTTTGGAGATTTAAAATTTTCCCCTCTTAATAATATAATTTATAGTGGCCCCTATCCTTATAGGGAGATCAAGGATGAAGGGATATTTTCATACAATCCTTATCCTCCTCTCTATGGTCATCTAAATGGTGGAAGATCACTATGAGGGATCTACCTACATGTCAAGGTAGTTTCAACACATATATTAAATATTGGTTTGGTTTAATTTGGGTTTAAAAACATTTACTTCCATTTATCTTATAGTATTTCATATCTGAATTCTTTTTTTAATGCATGTAATTGGTATTCACTTTATTTCTAACCGATCGATGTGATGTTTTGAGTGTGTGACTTGTGTTGTTTTGATTGGAAAACAAAATAATCATTTTAATTCACAAAATTTTTGATATTAAAATTTTATTTATAAGATATTATAACATGAATAAGAGCTATTCATTGGTTATAGAATTTATATAAAAAGGTTTTGTTCTACTTGAATTGATATAAAGTCTTGGAGAGTAATCAGGATTACGATTAATATAAATCAAAGATTTACTCTAAACATAATGAACTTTTTAGAACTGTGAACTTGACATGTTTTGTTGAAAACATTAAATGATATTATTCTATCATACTTTATAAAGAAAAATTTTATTTTTATTAACTATTAAACTATTTAAATTAAGTTTTTTTATTTTGAATCAGTATTTAAAATCCCTTTTGTTTTATGTTTTATTTTTGAAAAACTTATGGTACATACACACTATTAACTACCATTTATTCTTGTGATATGACCTAGGGTTTTACCTATACTATAAAATCATCTTAAAAACATAATAAATTTTCCCTGTCATGACAACGTGATCAAATTTTACAATAATTAAAGGGGAACACTTTTGTTTTTACTGTGATTTTTTATAAGAACTTAGTGTATTTTGTAAATATTTGTGTATTTATTTTATTCTTTCACATTTTTTATATAAATTTATATTCTAAAATAAAATTTTAGGCCTGGTTCATGATACATTCTGCATCAAGTTGAATACATCCTTTCAAAAATGAATGAGAGAGGATTTTTTGTCATTAACACTGAGAAACATCGAACTAAAATCTGGCCGAATTCACTCATTACCAAAATTTCAAGGAGTTTCCTAGAGAACACCCAAATAATAATTTAGAGAAATTCCATAATTTATTTTCAACTTTAAAGCCTTAAAATGTGGATGAAGAACTTATAAAACTTATACCATTTCTATTTTCATTAGAAGACACTGTAAGAGATTGGATATACTATATTAACTCTAGAATTATAGGTAGGGTAGACATGAGACACCTTTTTCATGAAATATACTTCTCATAATATCAAACCAAAACAATAAAAAAATAAGTTTATATAATAATAAAATCCAATGGGAAAACACTTCATGAAAACAGGGAACAATTTATAAGACTTTTATTAAGTTATCCACATCAAAAAATACGCTATAAACTTTTAATATAATAATTTTATGAAGATTTAATTCCTATTGATCATAATATGATCAATGTGGATATAGGTGGTTCCCTTGTAGACAAGATTCCAATTGATGCAAGGAACCTCATAAAAAACATGGCACATAACTCTTAACAGTTTGGCTTGATATCCAACATACCCATTAGAGGTGTCCATGAGGTGAAAAGTTCTGACTTTGAGAAGAAGGTGGATATAAATTTTGGATGGGTAAGTACCCTATTCTAACAACTTGCACTTACCTAAGGGAAATCCTAACCTCCTCTTCAAATTCATTGTGGTATATATGCCTCCGAAACCCACTACTCTAAACAATTCCATCAATTGATACAACCTTCTATGTTTCACGAGGTAATCTTCCTAGGACATCCATATAACCAACTGATTAGGAAAGATCCATACTATCCATCAAAAGTTGTATGGAAATATATCCAAGACTACAGTAAATTGTTTATCCTAACTAACCTCAACAATCATGGAACCACCTGAGGCATGGTAGTCATCCTCCAATACCACCCAAAATTCCTCACCCACCTCAAAGGCCTTTCTAACACCCCATTCAAAACCTGATCCTAGATTAGATGAACTAACAAAAAAAATTTCCACAAATAATATCTGATTCCAAAAAAATCTTATGCCACTATCCAAGATCTAAGAAATCAATTCAGACAACTTTATAACTTGGTGGGTGAAATCCAAAGTCATGGGTTGGGTAAACTACCATCTTAACTAATATTAAATCCAGGATATTAGGTAAATATTGATGTCATCACCCTTCAGAGTGGTACCCAACCTGAAATCAAAATTACCCCACCATTATAGCCATCCCCACTTAATAAAATAAGCATTCCAATGATCCCTAAATATCTAAATGATAAAAAAACTTATCCTAAGAGAAAACCCAACAAAGGAACAAGAGTGTCTATTAAGGAGCCACCTTTCCCAACCATTCATCTTCTATTACCCTAAAGGGCCACCCAACCATGAAAACTAAAATAACCTAAACATTGTAAAGAAATATTGGAAACAATTTAAAAAATATAGGTTAACACCCCATTGATTGATGATATGAAAAAAATTCCAAGATATTCCAAGTTCCTAAATGAGATGTTTACACATGGAAGGTGAATTTGAGGTGATGAAAATGTGACCTTATGTAAGAACATCAAAACATTTATCCAACCATAACTTCCCACCAAATATAAAGATTCCAAAATATTATAAATTCCATGAACTATAGGGGAGTATTTATTTTTTAGGTTATAATTGATTTTAGTGCCTTTATAAATGTGATACATCAATCCATTTTTTCTTCATTATAGGTTAGGGAGATAATTTCGACATGAAATTTTATTCAATTGGAAAATTGGAGTACCACTCACCCCACTTATGTGCTAGAGGATGTTTATGTGAGGAATAAAAACTTAATTTTTCTTGCTGATTTTTATGTGATTAAATTTGAAGATGATAGTATGAATGGACATGCCCCAATTTTATTAGGGAAACCTTTATTGAAAAAAACTAAAAATATAATTAATATACACAATGCTACATTATCTATGGAGTTTGGTGGTGAAATTTTCTACTTTAACATCTTTGATGCCATGAAACACTCATCAAAAGATCATTCCTCTCCTTTAGTTAATTTTATTGATATAATACATTTATAAAAAGAAAATTATCTTCTTTACCCTAATACCATTTTATATTTTTCATCATTGATATACATGCTAGGAAATGATTCATGTTTTGATTTCTATAATGGTCAAGGAAAATTTCAGGCATGTTCATTAATTAATGATTTCTTATAAACTAAATACATAATGACTATAAATGATTCTACTAAAAAACACCTCTTCAGAGGATGAAAATGAGTTTTTCTCATTCCCTCTACTTCACCCCTATTTATGAAAATACTTCATATTTCTTGACCTTGTATGGGAGTGTGAACAAGAACTGATATAAGAACATTTTTCCATTATTTATATTATCCCAAATGAATGTATGATATTTTTCTTTATTATTCGAAATAAACTAGATAGGTAAAAATACCATAAAGTAAATTCCATTATATATATATATATATATATTTGTTTTTATTTAATTAAATAAATAAATAACTACACAACATGTACCCTGATTCACGACACCATATAATAATAATATATACATATATGTATATAGTTTATATAATAAATACATTGTATCACATATTTTGAATATAACTACTTTATTTAAAATATATAAAAAACAAAAAAATAATATGTTAATAAGCACACACACACACACACAATAAATAAAATCACAAATGAAGCCTATAACAATGGTTTTGATGGTCTATGGGAAGCGACTGGTCCCTAATTCAATTCCCCATTCTATCCATCAGGTCAAGATTCATTCTTTTCTATTTTTGTTTTTTGTTCCATGTAATATATAACTATGCATATAATTTTCAATAATTATAAAAATTTAAATTTAAAGAAAAAAATAGTAGGGGAATGAATGAGGATTCACAGTTTTTAGGTGTTTCATGGAATCAAAATAGTCACCTATTCAAATCCCACCTTGACCATGGGAGTCACATCTATTCCACTTCTTCTTATTTAAAATTTAACACATTGTGTATAATGTTAATCTATTTTTCTAATTCTTATTACATAACATGTGATATTTTAATAACTATTAAAATAGTTTGAAAATAAATAGGAAACCCATGATGATGTTGGCTAGACTAGTAGGGTTACAACTTAGGGTCTAAAAGACCTAGGTTTGTGTCTTTCCATATGACTCAATTATATAATTTTTATTAAAAATCAAGCCACTTGTCATGTATATGTATATACATCATGTTTCATATGAATTTAGTGTTTTCATTAAATATAAAACAATTTAAGAATAAATTTACAACTGAATATGGGGTTAGGGTGATAAAAAGAGTCTTTGTCCATCATCTAAAAACCCCTGGTTCGAGTCCTTCCAATCTTTCCAATTTCATCCATTTTTAAAAAGTACATGATATGTATATATAGAATTCACACCATATATATTTTTAATCTTAAAATTAATTTTACCTTTTTATTTTTTATGGGTTAAAAAGTAAAATAATGTAAAGCAACCTCACATGTAATGGTTATATATTTTCTTGTTTTTGGTGTATTTTCTTATTTTTATTATTAATAGTAATAAATAAATAAATTAATATATCTATAAGTGACACCCACCTTGTTATATCATTTATTTCTATCTTCTCTTTAATTACAGTGATGAAACTACACACTCTAGGTGTGTGTGGGGGGTGGTGGTGGGGGGTGGGAGGGGGTGGATACATTCTCGAGGTCATTATGTTTTCTATAATCTTTATTATTTTTTCCCTCTTTATTTATTGATGAATTTTATTTTTATGATCTCTATATATCTCTAAATTTTATAATGGAAATACCATATTAAAATTCCATATAATCATGGAATTTTTTGAAAATGCATTTAGAACTTCCTTTTTTCACATTATTTGAATTTTTAAATAAAGTTTATTTCAATAATGGAATGTGAGTTTGAGAATAAAATTAAAATTGAGGGATTATTTTAAGTAAAAGTAGTTATTGTTAAATTATATAAATGATTATATCATTAAAAAACCTTTGATATATTGATACACTCTAAATGAGTAGTTTGTGGGTTAATTATTTCATTTAATATCTCTACACATCATTGCACAAAACCAGCAATGTAACACCCCTAGTTTTTATGAATTATTATTTTTCAAATAAATTAATTTCTTTGGTGGATTTTATTACACGCTACACCAAGTTAAGATTGCGCTACATACAACACCGATCTTAGCTTTCGAAACACACCACACTAATTTTAGATTTTGAAACATTCCACAATAATTTTGGATTGGGTTACACATGATACTAAGTTTATATTTAATTACAAAAAACACTTATATTAGACTGTGTTATAAAAAATACTGATTCCCTTCAATAGCTGGTGTTATACACATGATTGAGTTTTACCGAACTATAATATACTATTAATACTATTATTAAAATAATATTATAGTTAACACCTAGACATTGGAATGAAAGTTATGAATAAGGGTAAATAAACTACAAAAATATGGTTTAAACATGTATATAAAATTAATTCTTTTCTTACAAATTAATTATAAATGAATGTAATAACTATTTGAAAATAAAGAAATTACTTTTCTGAAAAACTATTTTTTCTATGCACAAACACATTTTATCTCAATAAATTAATTAAATCAATTTTGTTGAATGATTTTAATGAAATATATATTATAGATTCAATTAAATATTTAAGATTCAACTAATTTATTTTCCAGATAAGAGATAAGAACAAATCCAATTTTACTTACAAAAAGATGTATTTTACTAAAAGGCAGTTTTACTAACTTTTAATGGAGAACTTATTTTAAAACTAATTTTTGACACATATATAAATTATATTTGAAATATTAAACATCATTATTGAACGTGTAACATAAAAATTATCTTAGGTTGAATTTTTGGCATTTTTCTGAGAAGTTTCATTTTTTGATGAATAGTGAAAATATTGAATTTTAATTGGATACTGACTTTTCATATAAATAATTTGTAAGGTTAAATTATATTTTTAATTTTTTTAAAAGTATAATTAGTTCATTTTTACATCTATTTATCCAATTTATTTCATTTTAATCAATTTCAAATTGAAATTGGATATAAAAACATCTCAAACTTTTGAAAATTTTTACTTTAAGAACCCCGTGTCTTGTCCTGTCTGTGAGATTAATTTTAAGTTAGTATTTTCAACTTATTTGATTGGAATTTTAAAAAAAATATTTTATATTTTTAATCATCATAATTTATAATTACTAATAAATAAAACTTAAATTTTTAACAAAATTAATAGTGAAATTAGTTAAAATTAATCATAGTGATTGAGAGAACAACAAGTTGACTAAGGGACTAAACTTTAAAATTAATGAGAAAATGAAATATACACTTATTAAAAACCAATTTTATGTCCATATTTAGAACATATAACATATTTTATATAACATTGTTCATTATTTGAGGCACATTATGTTAGGGAGACCTCTTAATAGTGTTTGCATTTTGGTATTTACAAGAATGTCACTCCCCCCTCCACTATAAAAGGGCACTCATACCCATCACTTATTAAAAACTCTCAAGCCATAAAGATCATAAAAAAACTGAGTTAATAAACTAAAAAATTCACTAATATCAACCCAGAAGCCTTAATTTGGAAATAAATCCAACCAAAGAAATTCTTTCGTGAAAACTAAACCGAGATACCTGAAGAAGAGGCAACATTCATCAACGAAAGTTTTTGTATCATTTCTTACTCAAACCCATTAAATTATTTTTATATCCTAATTATATAACAACCTAAGTTTATATTTATATATTAAATATATTTATATGTTTTAATTTTAATTATATGACCTAAAAACTTCAAAAACTTCCATCAAATTGGGTACACAATCACCATCTGTGTGTACAAAACACTTCCTCCTCACAAACCGATGTCTTTTTTTCTTCCATTACCACCTTTAATGATTTATAATAATTATGGATTTATAGTTCATATATGATATATATGATATTTATTATTTCTTTATTATTCTTTAATTATTACATAAAAAATACCTTCATGCTTTCCATTTTGTGGGAATACGATAACGTCCTTCAGGTGTATGACATACTACCGTCCTGCGAAGCGATGTGATTTTCTCATGCTTTATATTGAATGTATTAAAGATGGGTTTAATATAAATATTTAATATATATGAAATAATAATTCTTCTGGAATGATAATATATATATATATATAATTTACTTTTATTTCTTGCAACATGATAAGAAAATGGAAACAATGTTAATGTGTACCTACGTCCTACCGTCTCCATGAACGATATATTTAATTTCCTATTTCTATATTTTATGGATTATTATAATTATATATATAATGAATATATATATTATATTTATATAATTTTTTACATACTGTAAATGGGGAGATCATGTTCATATTAAGAGGACCAAAAATAAAAAGTCAAAACATATACGAAAAACAAAGCAGTTATTACCCAAAACGTAACTTTAACATGGAATTGTTAATAAATGGGTAATATAAAGTCATAATAAAATAAAATATGGTATTATATATATGAATATGGTTATTTTTTATATGTATAATAAACTTATATGTATTATACATGAGTTTTGAACGTGTACAAAGGAAGTCAAGACTTAAGGTAAGAGGATTTTTAGTCTCACTTTTATTTCTATGATACTTAAGTCATATTCACCACTCATTTATTTTGTGTGGTGTATATACTATGTTATCACATTTTATATCATGAATTTAATTTTATTTCATGGTATTAAAATTTTCAATTTATGTTATTCTTTCACAGGGATCACGATTCTAAAGTTACTCAAGTAGTAAGAGATTTCCATCTCACTTTTATTTTCTACGAGGCACAAGCCATGTTCACCACCTATTTATTGTATGTGGTGTTTATAATGACCATGTATATATTTTATGATTATTATATTGAGAATTATTTAGAATTATACATCAATTTTTGGATCTATCTTTCATGGGTTTTGCGGTTAAAATATTACCAAAGTGGTAAGAGAATTTTGTCTCAATTTTACTTCTTTGAGACACATGTTATGCTGTACACCTATATTATTTTATGAGGTGTATATATTACTCCTTTGAAATTTTATATCAGGAATATACTTATTTTAATGAAATTTTAGGCTTCATTTAAATTTATTATTTCATGTGGAATATGATTCAAAGTTACCAAACTGGTAAGAGTTTATTGCTACAATATCATTGTTTATCAGGATTGTTTATAATTATGTTTCCATTGATAAAATCATATGATCAATATCTAAATAATTATCAAGAATTTTATTATACTCTAGTTATTCATGATATCTTTAATAAATGGTACCATTTTCCACTCTTTGGTACTTAAGTTACTTAATAAAATGTTTTTAAGAAAACTTGACTTTATTTTTCTCTCTAATAGAAAACATGTGTTCTTTCAAGATATTTTTTTCTAAAAATGTTTTCAAAATTTTTGAAAATGATATTTTAAGATAAATTTAAGGGAAAATAATTTTAATTTTTTTATGTTTTAAAAATAGTTTAAAATGGTTTTCAAATATTCATTTATATGTTTTTAAGGATTTTATCAAAGAAAATGGGTTTCAAATTATTTTATGTTTTAAAAAGTGTTTAAAAAAGTATATTTTCCTCAATAAATGTTTTATAATATCTTTAAAAATTATTTTCCATCTGATACAATGTCCATTGATGTTACCTATTCCTTAATAGGGTTATGATCCAATGATACCATTCATATTCTCTTTCTAAATGGTTTATTCTTTGATGTCATGATGTTTATGGAAGCCCATTTCTCTTCCATGGGTTACAACAAGAATAAATGCCTATGGAACCCTCTTATTTCTATAGGTTATTATATAATTATTATGAAACCTTTCTCTTTTACACAGGTTATGACATGATGAAATGTTTATGATACACATTTCATTTCATGGGTTATGATATGATTAAATTTTATGATCTTGTGGAACATATAAATATGGTTCCCATTATTCGATGGGTGGGGCATATATCTCTCATCAATTCATTGGTTAATGATAAATGTTATATAAGATTATAGGGTACATGGGTTGTTTTACCAATCGCCAAAACAATAGAGTTCATGGGTTTTTATCCAAAGCCTAAAAATAGGAGGGTATATGGGTTGTTAGCCCATACCTGAAAATAAAAGGGTACATGGGTTGTTAGTCTAAGATAAAAAACAAGAGGGTACAAGAGTTATTAGCCTAATCCCTAAAACAATATGGTACATGGTTTGTTATCCCACACTTGAAAAAAAGACGGTACCAGGATTAATATCCCTATCCAAAAAATAAGATGGTAAACAAGTTGTTAGTCCAAGCCTGAAATTATAGGGTACACAGGTTGTTATCCCAATCTTGAAGTAGGTATACTGGTGGTTATCCCAATCCTAACATGTTATGAATGTCTTGGTGTCTATAATTGATTTAATATTTTCTATGCTTATGTGTATGAGAAAAATTCTATTTCTTATGCCAATGTTATGCTCTCATAGATCATGTTCTTTGATTCCCTTATGATTCTTGTCTTATGAACTACCAATATTTATGCCATGAATCATATTTATGATCTATGACAGGTTGGGTGTGAATTTAATAAGTTATATTCATTATCATGTACCCTTATACTTATCTTATTCTTTCATATGATCATAGATTTATATCTCTTATATTTACCCTTAATGAGAATCTGAGCTCACCCTTTATTATGTTTCCTTTCCTTAGGTTATGAAGAACTTTTTATGTAGGGGTTGTCTATGAAGAGTATTAAATGGGAAGATATTTATGGAAAAAAATTATGATCTTTCACAAGATTATAATTTTGTGTTTTCTTGTTGCCAAAGGCACTAAAATGTTACAGTTCTCGGGTATGTGTTCATATAAAGTAATGAATATTCATAAAAAATGATGTAATATCCATTTATATTAAGACCGGTTCTCTATAGTTTATATAAAAGGAAATTTTTAGTTAACCTTTGGAAAATAGGATGAGATAAATTTAGTGATATCCCTAGGGATATTTCTAAGGATATGTCTAGGGATATCTCTAAGGATAGGTCTAAGGATGATATAATGTTTATGAAAATGTCCTGGAATTTTGGTAAAGGATAGAGTGAGCGGTTTTTAAGAAATTACATCCCTTGTTGAATAAAATAAGTGGATTTGAACCTGGAATATATGTACATAGGGGTAACAACCCCGAGACCACCATCTTGAGATAGACTTTATAGAGAACTGGTTCACAAAAACAGGTCTTGCTGCACATATAGTTTAACACTACCGAGGGATATGCTTTATAAATTCACAAACTATTTACGAAACATTATGAAGGATTTAAATATAAGGTGACTATGAAAAACCAAGGATAAACCTAAGTTGTCATATACTAAATAATAATGTGTCATGATTTAGAAATTCTATAAGTGATTTTTTATGATTATGTGTTTTTCTGCTATGATAAGTGTTTTATCACAATACTTTATGGTTTTAGTCAATGGAGGGAACCCAAATAAATTGGGTTAACATTGAATGTGATGGAAAATTTTCTGATGAGTATAAAAATAGGGATGATTAATGGTATAAAAGATTTTGTGATTATACCTAATCATTTTTCAGGGAACATGATTGACAATGTGTACTTCAACCAACTCACAAAATCACCTAATAAAATAAAGAACAAGTTCTCTAAGAGATCAGGGGATGGTAACCATGGAGTAATGAAGTTTCAGTATTCTATATATCAAAATTTGTGAATAATAACTCAAGGAAACGTCTTAAAGGAATGAGAATATGTCTTATGTGTAGGGAAGAAGTATAAAAATTAAGTAATTACTGAGGAAAAATGAATATTTTAGTTAATGAAATGGATGAGAATATTGGTCTACCTATAGTATTATCAATATTTGAATGTTTTATGTATAGCAAGAATGGGAATTATGAAAATCAATGTCTTTATGGGAATTCTCATAAAGTAAATCATCAAGGTTGTAAGAGTAATAGTTTTGTTTCTGATAATGAAGAGGCTACAGATGACATATAAAAAGTATGTATTATTTTAATAAAATTGTTTATAAGAATGATTAAATTGAGTTTGAAAAATGTTAATACATGGTTTTTATTTCATATTTTAGGAAATGGGTATTAAGTAATAAGATAATGAATCCCAGTTAATGGTTTTATAAATAAGTGTTATGATTAAAGTTTATATGTATTGGAATTCAAGAATTATGTTATATGAATCATGAAGTATATTTTTTCATTAAGGATTTGAAAAATATATATTAAATGGTATTGATGAACTAGAAAAGTGATTGAATAGAAAGGTTATATTTTGATCAAGGGAAGGTAAAACTTAATGTGTTCTTTCTATTGATAAAATTGTGTCTATCTTGGATAAAGAGATGATTGATATAGATAAAGTAAATTGGATAATATTGATGAACTCAGAAATGATAAAGTATTTGTAAAAAAAGTATTTTATGTTATCAATGATGAATTCTACCAAATTTTTAGATTTAAGGAATAGATCTAATAATATTTTTTTATGTAAATAATAAAGAATAATGTATGTTTTTAATATGGTTTTATTGTAATTCAGGTTATCACCATGTTTCATGATAATACATGATAAAGGTATTCACATGTTTGGTATGTGACAACCAATAACTACTTTATGATATACGGGGGATCAATGTTAAGCTAATTTTGAGAAATTTAGTGACCTTCTTTCAAAATTTATGTATTTTAATCTTTTGGAAGGGTTACAAGGTTAACCATTTATGGAATGTTTTAAGTTAAACTTCAGATGAGGTTTTAGAGATTAAAATATTATCACACCACATGAGGATTTATTCATATTGGATAACCTGTGCAAATTTTTTTTGTTTCAATGTTAACTAATGATATAAGGAATGATATAACATTCTATTTATGGATCTCATGATATGTTAATGATCTAAGAATGAAAAAATCCACCTTTATTTCTTAGAGTAAGATATTAAGTAGAAATTGATCAAGTCACTACCAAAGGATGATATTGTGCATATGGAATGAAATGAAATTAAATAAGTATATATTCTTGTGATTTTTTTTTTCAACTTTAGGAAAAGGGTTTTGAAATAAAATTTTGTCATGTTTTCATTATTTTTGATGGTATCAATGACCTTTTTTCAAGACTCTTTGGTTTATGTCTTTGTGATCATGAACATCCTTATTACCATGTTCTCGATCACTCTCCATTAGTATTTGGGTGATAGTTTTATCTTCAATTTCCATTTTTTAACTTCCCACCTATTTTCTAATATATGGAAACCAAGATATGAGTTACTTTAGGTAACCATTATATTCCCAACTTTCCTTTTTAAAGGAAGTTTTAGAATTCATTTTTTACAATGTGGGTTTCTATGAAAGGAACTTTCAAGTATTAAATCTTTAATGACCTAGATGAATATTGGGGGAGAATTAATTTTATTGGGGGTAGAATTTACACCCTGATTTTTTATGAATTATTATTTTTGAATAAATTAAAATTATTTTATGGATTTCATTGTACGCTACACCAATTTAAACTTTCACTACACGCAACACTGAGTTTATCTTTCTAAACAAGTAACATTGAGTTTATATTTTTAAACATGAAAAACTGAGTTTGGATTATGTTACATTAAATAAAAAGTTTATATTTCATTACATGCAACAAATATATTAAATTTAATTACAGAAAATATTGAGTCCCTTCAATATCTTGTGTTACATGCAAGATTGAGTTTTACCGAACTACAATATACTATTAATAATATTATTAAAATAATATTATAGTCATCACCTAGATGTTAGAATGATAGTTATGAATAAAAATATCAAAACTAGGAAAATATACTTTACACATGAATATAAAAATAATTTTTGGTTACCAATTAATTATAAATAAAAGTAATAACTATTTGAAAATAAATAAATTCCTTTTCTAGAAAACTATTTTTTTCTATTCACTAATACTTTTTATCACAATAAATTAAACAAACCATTTTTTATGAATTATTTTAATGATATATATATATATATTATATCCAATTAACTACTTAACATTCATCTTATTCATTTTCAAGACAATATATAAGAATAAATCAAATTTTACGCATAAAAAGATATATTTTTTTAAAAGTTAGTGTTACCGCCTTTTAATAGTGAACTTATTTAAAACTAATTTTTGAAACTTTTATAAATTATATTTTAAACAATAAACAAATTTTTTGAAATCATAAAGTTAAAAGTATAATATGGTGATTTTTTGATATTTTTTTGAGAAGTTTCATTTTTTGATGAATAGTAAAAAATACAGAATTTTAGTTGAAAGTTGACTTTTCATCTAAGTAATTTATAATGTTAAATTATTTATTGAATTGGTTTTAAAGTATAATTATTTAATTTATACATATATTAATCTAATTTAGGTCATTTTAATCAATTATATACTGAAATTTTATATAAAAACAATTCAAACTTCTGAAATTTTTTAATATAAAAACCTATTGTCTCATCTCGTTTGTGGGATTAATTTTAAATTAATTTATGCCACTTATATAATTGGATTTTAGAAAAATGGATTACATATTTTAAATCATAATAATTTATAATTACTAATAAATCCAACTTAAATTTTTACCAAAAATGATTAGTGAAAATAGTTAAAATTAATCACAACGATTAAGAGAAGAACAAGTTTACTAAGGGACTAAACATTAAACTTAAGGGAAAAAATGAACTATAATCTTGTAAAAACCCCAATTTTATGGATATATTGATACCATATAACCTATTTTCTTGAAAATATTTCATTATTGGAGGCACATTATATAAGGGAGACCTCCCAATAGTGTTTACCTTTTGGTATTTACAAGAATGTCACTCCTCCTTCACTATAAAATGGAACTCACTACCCTCACTTATTCACACCTCTCAAGACATTTGTATCATAAAAGAACCAAAAAAATAAACTCAAAAATTCTATCCTATCAACCTATAATCCTTAATTTTGGATTAAATCCAACCAAGGAATTCTTTTGGTGCAAACCAAAAGGAGATACCCAAAGAATAGGTAACATTCATCAATGAACATTTTTTTATTAATTTGTAAGACCCATTAAATTATTTTTATATCATTATTATATAATAAAATCAGTATCTGAAATATAAATTTTTTATGTTAAGTATATGACCTACAACTTCACACCCTTCCATCACATGAAATATCATGAATTTAATTTGTATAATAATATTAAAAGTTTCAATTGATTTTATTCTTTCATGGGGCTCGTGATTCTAAAGTTACTCAAGTAGTAAGGGATTTCTGTCTCACTTTTATTTTTTGTGAGAGACAAGCCATGTTCACCATATATTTATAATATGTGGTGTGTGTACATCCCATGTATTTATTTTATTATTCTAATATTGATAATTATTAGGATTTACATAACAATTTTATGGTATCTCTTTCATGAGGTTTATGGTTAAAATATTACCAACAAAGTAAGGTAATTTTGTCTTAATTTTATTTCTTTGAGACACATATTATGTTGTGAACCTATATTATTTAATTAGGTGTATATACTGCCCCTTTGACATGATATATCATGAATATAATAATTTTTCATGACATTTTATGCTTCATGTAATGTTATTCTTTCATGGGGATTATGATTCAAGGTTACCAAAGTGGTAAGAGTTTATTTTTACAATCTCATCATTTATCAGGATTGCTTTAATTATTCTTATATTGATGAAATAATATAACCCATCTCTTAAAAATTATTGAGAAATTTATTATACTCGGTTTATTCATGATATCATCAAGAAATGGTATCATTTATCCACTACATGGTACTTCTTTTAATTAAGAAAATGTTATTAATAAAACCCAACTTTATTTCCCTCTTTGGTTGGAAATCCACGTTCATTCAAAAAATATTTTATAAAAATGTTTTCAAAATATTTTAAATTATATTTTAAGATAATTTTCAAGGAAGATTATTTTAAAATGTTTTATGTTTTAAAATGTTTTCAAGGATTATTTTATAAGTTTTCAAAGTAGTTTTCAAAGAAAATGGTTTTCAAAATTTATTATGTTTTAAAAATAGTTTTTAAAAGAGAAAAATGTTACTTTCCTAAAGAAACGTTTTAAATTATTTTTAAAAATTATTTTACATATAAGATGAAATCCATTTATGTTACCTATGCCTTAATAATATTATGATCTCAGGATACTATTCACATTCTTTATCTAAATGGTTTATGTTTTAATGGAATGATGTTTAGGAAAACCCATTTCTCTTCCAAAGGTTATACCAAGAATAAATACCAATGAAACATTATTATTTTCATAGGTTATTATATAATGATTATGAAACCTATCTCTTTTACATAGGTTATGTCATAATTAAATGTTTATGATACCCATTTAATTTCATTGGTTATGATATGATTAAATTTTATGATATTGTGGCACATATAAATATGGTTTTAATTATGTGATGAGTGGGACATATATTTAGATACAATGAATTAGGTAATTATAAATTTTATATGAGCATATAGGGTACACGAGTTGTTATCCAAATCCTAAAAATAATAGGGTACATGGGTTGTTATACCAAGACTAAAAATAAAAGGTTACATTGGTTGTTAGCCTAAGACTAAAAACAAGAGGGTACATAGGGTGTTAGCCCAAGCTTGGAAACAAGAGGCTACACGGGTTGTTATACCAAGCCTAAAAATAGGAGGGTACATGGGTTGTTATCCCAAGACTGAAAATAAGAGGGTATATGGGTTGTTATCCCAAGCTTGAAAACATGAGGGTACATGGGTTGTTATCCCAAGTTTGAAAACAAGAAGGTATACGATTTTTTAGACCAAGACCAAAAACAAGAGGGTACATAGGTTTTGATCCTAATCCTGAAGCAGGTATACAGGGTGCCATCCCAAGCCTAAAATTTTATGAATGTCTTGGTGGCTATCCTTGATGTAATATTTTCCATTGTTATGTGTATGCCACAAATTTCTTGTCTTATTCCAATTTTATGCTCTCATGGATCATATTATTTGATTTCCTTATGATTCATGTCTTATGAACTGCTAATATTTATGCCATGAATCATGTTTATGATCTATTATAGGTTGGGTATTAACTTTGGATGTTGTTTTCATTATAACATACCCTTATGGTTATCTTATTATTTCACATGATCATATCTTTATATCTCTTATATTTACCCATACCGAGCATCTGAGATAACCTTTTCTTATGTTAACTTTCCCCAGGTTATGAATAAAGGTTTTATGTAGGGTATTTCTATGAAGAGTTATAAATGGGAAGATAATTATCGAAAAAATTGAATATATTTCACCATATTATAGCATTGTGTTTCCATGTTTCCAAAGGCACTAAACTATTATAGTCATCAGACATGTTTTCATGTAATGTTATGAATATTCCTAAAAAATAATGTAATATCCATGAATGTTTAGCATAAGTCACTATAAGATAATGTGAACCTTTTATACTTAATTATATATATATATATATATATATATATTAAAATAAATTTTAGTCATCTTTACAAAATTATTTTTTTACACATTCATTCCTAATATGACCAGTTCGATTACTTTACTGGATTGACCTATGGTTGATTCAAAATGTTGTTGTTGAAAAAAAAAACTACAAAAAAATATAAATTAAAAAAAATAGGACAAAACAAAAATGGTTTGGATTTTGGGTATTATTAAGTGATTGGGTTCTAAAAATTTTATTACAAAGGGTATAGGGCAGTTTTCGTTGAAAGAATCGGGTAAGCCAAACTTTATAAAATAACTTGGATTTACTAAATGAAAAGTGAAGAGATAAGAATGAAATAATTTTAAAACACACATGTGTAGATTTAGAGGCATGTTTTAATGATGTATTTCATCTCTGAATAATATCACACGTCTCTTTGAATTTTTTTCTAATATAATTTATGAGGCACTCATTTCCATGCTTATTGAGATTAACTCTTTGATGTGGTTAGTTATTTTCTCAAATTGCTCTCATGATTTTAATTTACTATGAATTCTAGATATTTATAAACTAGGTAATATCAACATGATTAATTTTATTAAATGTTACTTTTCCCAAGAGTGAAATTTTTTTGGTGAGTTGGTGTGATTGTACCATGATTCTCTATTCTATTCCATCCTTATATCACTCTGTTAAACTATTATTTTTTATTGAAAATACAGATTTAATAATTAATTTAACTTCTCATATGATTAAATTAGTCAATTTTAAATAATTTTTAAAATGAAAATTTTAATTGTTTTGATGTTTCTATTGTAGGAGGAGGTGATTTGTGGAGCCCAAGATGAAGAGGGAGCAAAATGGACCAAACTGCATGGAATCTCAAGAACACATGTCCTAATTTCCATATTCTAAAAAGTATTTCTATCTAGATGGGATTAAATTTTATGAAATGATTTATTAAAATTTGGTATATAACTCTTAAGAAGGAACCCAATCCTAATTAATCCATCTGGTGGCCCAACCTAAGTGATTTTTCCAGAAATCCAAAACTGATCAAAGTCAAGAGTATTGTTCTGTATTTTGAAAGTTTTTACCAATATAGAAGTACAATGGATGTCAAATTTTATAATAAGAAACTAAAGAGGTCGTAAAACAACTCTTTATTTTTTTCAAAGTCAAGATAATTCAGTTTACCTATCCAAATCCAAACCACACATGGTATTAAAAAAATAGGGCACCCAAAACCACCTTCACATTGCCTATAAAATGCAATCTTGGGAACCTCATTTGGAAGCTATAATGGGGAAAATGTTATACCATTTTGAATTTATGAATGAGTCCTATATTCAACATATAATTTATGGAGGCCCCTATCCTCATAGAGAGATCAAATATTAAGGCATATTTCCATACAAGAATTCTCATCCTCTCGATAGCAAGCTAAATAGTGGGTAATCATTGCGAGGAAGCTACACACATGTAAAGGGAGTTTTGGTACATATATTATTGACTGGTTTGGTGTAATTTGGATTTAGAAATGTTTAATTCCATGAATATTATAGTATTTCATATTTGAATGCTTGTTTTGATGCATGTGATTGATATGCTCTTTATTTATAACTGATCAGTGTGAGGTTTTGGGTGTGGAACTTATGTTGTTCTGATTGGAAAACAAAAAAATACTTTTCTTTGCCACATTTTTAAGATTTAAATCTTATTTTGAATCTATTATACCGTGAATTAGGTATGTAACTTGGCTATATGATTTTTATGTCAAGGTTTAATTATACTTTCATTGAGATAAATTCTTTGAGATTAATCCAGATTCCGATTGATCTAAACCAGCAAGTTAATATAAAAATAATTAACTTTTTAGAACTATGTAATTGAAATTTTGTCTCGTAAACTTTAAATGATGTCATTATAAAATAATATATAAATACCACTTCTATTTTTCAACTATTAAACTATTTAAATTACGTTATTTTGTTTTGAATCATTATTTAAAATCCACCTCATTTTCTGTTTTGTTTTTGAAAACCATATTGGAAATACACACTAAAAACCATCAAAAATCCTTGGGAGATGACCTGGTATCTACCATATACTGTAAAATAATCTAAAAAACTCATAAATATGACAAATCATAACAATATAATCAACCAACCAAGTTCAAAACTTGGTTAATGTACATGAAGTCCATTTCATATTTCATTGAATTTATTCATTTCTTAGAATCAGAACTCTAAATGGATTCTTGTTAACTAATAGGTTTATCATCTATGAACATCATTTAATTATCATTTTACATAAGAATACATATATCACAGGGTCTTGGATAATCATACTAGGAATTAGAAGTTCTTGTGTAACTTGATTTAGTTCTTCTTCTATAACTCTTTTGAGAAACCAACTCAACTTCTATCTCAGGAACTCTTCATGTTTTTTGGTCTTAAACTTCTTTGAGATAAATTTCCCACTACTAACTCCTAGAATAATATATTCCTTCATAATAAATACAATATTTCATTCCAAATTGTTTTTTTGATCAGTAGGACCATATATATTTTCATGACCCCTACCACCAAAGACACCACAATGAAGCACTACTACAAATCGGGGTTTTAACAGCACTAGTTAATGGGTTTTATCAGTGCTTAAAAACAATTGATATTAAAAGTGATGTTAAGAGGGGGGGGGGGGGTCTTTAATAGTTCTAAAAAATCACTATTAAAGGCAACCTTAAAGAGCATTTTTTAGCGCTATTAAAGTGTGCCTTTAACAATGATTTTTAGCACTGTTAAAGTTTGGATTTTAATAACACCAAACAAGTTATGTTAAAAAATATGGGAAAAAACTAATTTTTCATGTACACCAAAACCCACCTTTCTTAGTGATTACTACCCCATTTATCAGTGCTTTCCACTACCCATCTACTATCACGTACCCCACCCCTTTCCTTAGATCTAGAAGGCTAGACTAAATTCTCGCGCATGCCTTGATTTGATATGAGGACCTTCCTTATGCAACTGAAGCTCTTTACCACTATGACATGCATGTTTTGTTTTATATTTATGGACTTTTCTATTTATTTATATATATATATTTAAATGTTATATATATATATACACACAATTATATATATTTAAATATATTATATATTAATATTCAATTATATATATTAGAATATATATATATATATAAGAATATAAATGTATATATATGTGTGTGTTTATTAATACACACATATAAGTATATATAAAAATTATTTATACATATTATTCCAATTTTATAAGGTAAAAATGGATAATTGATTACTTTAAATAAAATTAATAATACATATTTATTTTATATATCTATAAATAATTTTTTATGTAAATATGTTGATATAATTATTTATAAAAGTGATTTATTGTAAGAAAATATAAGAAAACATGTATATATTTAATTATAAATAAAAATACATTCTTAAAATTGATAAAATTTCAAAACCATAAAATCAAAATTAATGTAATAACTGGGAATAAATTTAGACCCACCAAAATAAGGAAATAATACCCCCTTAAATGAGGCTGAAAATCCATCGAATATCAAATAATTAGGGAACCCCAACTAAAAACTCAATTTTAGAGGACTTCTAAGCATTTTTTGGACTCAAAAAAATAGTGACCAAGGTTTCCTCATTTAACACGGTGTGGAGCTCATTACATGATTCAATTTGATATGTGGTAGATCCCAAACAGACACTTAGATCAAAATTTATGGCCGTTTGAAGTTTGAGTTATGTTTTCAACTTATTTTAGTTTTTTTATTAATTTTTTGATTTTTTTACTTTCAAATTTTTATTAAAGGACTATTACTGTATAATATTTAGAAAAGTATTAATTAAAAAAAATTTAAAAAATTTTATAATCCATTTTTACTAAATAACTTATATATTATGTGTAAATGTTTATTTATCCATATCTAAAACATATTTTAAAAACATATATTATATTTATATCAATATAAATATATTTTTATATTTTTATAATTTTTAATGAATTATTTTTAAATATACCCTTTATCATTGATAGTAAACAAGCACTGATAAAGGCTCCCTTTATCATTGTTTTTTACTAACGTTGATAGGGGTGGTCTTTATCAGTGCTTTTTTAGAAGAGTTAATAAAGATGGGCCTTTATCATAGCATTTTTTAGTGCTGTTAAAGACCCCCTTTAACAAATATAAAAAAAGTTCCATTAAAGGCCCCCATTTTATAGTGCTTTTTATAGAATTGATAAAAGTGGTCTTTAACAACACTTTTATCTAGAACTGGATAAAATCAGTTTTGTAGTAGTGTAAGGGAGAGGGATAATGACCCCCTGAGTCTCACCTCTAGCAGGCCTTAGGTTGGTGAATAGAACCAATGCTATAAAAATATCATGAAATGGGAGGCATTACACACTATAATAATATAAGTCCAAGAGATAAGATGAATCATCCACAAAAAAATTCATGACATAAAATAAAAAATAAACTAAATCCATCCCACAATTTATGTGTAAATAAAATCAGTATAGATAAAAGTCTCTAAATGTAAATACCCAAAAGAAAAGAAAAAGAAGCAACACAACAACTGTTCAAAGGTCTTAGCTAGTAATATCTAGAACAATCCACATAGTCCTCCTGGAAACCTAAAAATCAGTTTATATATATAGGGTGAGCATATAAGTATACTCACTAGGAAAACCAAAGTCTCCCATGAACATGTGAAAGAAGCATACAAATGCACCCATAAGAAAATAACTGAACCAAAAACACCTAAAAATTTCAACTATATATCTCAAATTCATTAAGTCATAATCAATATATAACGAAATCCAACTATAATAGCATAATAATAATCATATCTATAAAGGTTACCCCACACCGCTTTCCCATGATTTTCCACTCTCACACCCCAACATCATATGTCTTGGTACTTTTATCTCATCCAAATAACATATACCACCACCCCACAACACAGTCACTTCACATCATGCCCATAGAAACTTGGGACAATTCCCCATATCATGGTCACATGACATCATGCCCGAAGACACCTAGGCCACCATGCACAACATAATCATATCACATCTCTCCCAAAGACACATGGACCACCACCCCACAACACGATCATATCACATATCTCCCGAAGACACCTGGGCCACCAACTCATAACATAGTCATATCACATCTCACCCAAATATACCTAGGCATTAAAAAAGTTCAATAATAGACCTCTAGCCATCACAACCTATGCATATATACTTTCCTGGAAGAGAGAGTGGGAAAGATCTTGTATCCAACCATCCATCCTTATCATTGGAATGCCAGGAAAAACACCCCCATGTGAATATATGGGTGTCGTCCCATAGTGATTGATGAAGGTGGGGTGTGTAGAGAAATCACATGGAATATACACATATATACAAATAGCCACACATACTCCCAACCTATGGGTTCTCAACAAAGCACTAACTAACTCACAACTTCCCCACTTTCATTACCACCTTTAATGCATAACACCACACAATCCAAAATCCACATTTCATATTTCTAACTAATTCCATCATCTAGACCATTCATTTAATTATTAAGAATCAACCAAATTTTTCTACACAAGCCAAAATTTATTTTATTCATTAACCATTTAGATCCTATTAACCAAACCAAACCCCATCCATTTCAATAATTATTAAATAATTATTCCATCACTACCCAATCATTTAGCACAACCAAACCATTCCCATAGGTATCTCATCATCCACATCGATCCATCACCTCAACACCCTGAAATCATAGGCAAAAAAACCATCACCTTGCTTCCCAAAATCATGGCCAAACAAACCATCACCACACCACCCCAAAAGCATGGAAAAAAATAAACCAACACCTCATTTCCAAAAAATAATAGCTAAATAAACCATCACCATACCACCCCAAAATCACAGCCAAACAAACATTCAACACACTTCCCCAAAAGCACATCCAAACAAACCATCGACATGCCTCCCCAAAATCAAATCCAAACAAACCATCATCTCACCAGTATAAAAGCATGAAAAAATAAACCACAACACATCAATGATAATTTTACAAATTTAGCAAAAGGTCTTTTTATCACATTTCACTTTATTTTAGGGGTGTTATCACATAATACATAAATCCAAAATCAACCATTTTATTAGCCAAATATAAGTGGTTAAAAGATTTATATTTATTTAAGGTGATGAAAAACAATCACAATAAGAAAGGTTTTCAAAATTCATGTCAGATCAGTGAAAACATAGCCCCCAACAACTATAATTTCCAACAGGAATTCATCTTGTGAAAACAAAATATCATAATAATATCAAATCTATAAAAGCATGAAAATCATGTCCTTTTCACATTAAATTTCAATTAATCATTTAATTTAAATTGATTAGGCTATAAAAAACAAGTCCTATAGATAAAAAAGAGTAAACCCCTCACACACGACACACAAAAGTGATAAACAAGGGATTTATACCTTAAAGAATATTTTACAACTCATTGTGTACCACATAAAAAATAAGAAATGCCCACAAACCAAAATTGCATGCAAAACCAACGAATCAACCTACACCACATCAAGGGTTATCAAAATCACAACCTAACTCACAACCCAAACCAAAACCACACCAACACATCATATCACTAAATAATAATGTAAAGAAAAACATGATTAATAGAGGATAACTCACCATGGATCCCCAAAAGGCATCAACCAAAACCAGTGGAACAAAGCAGGAGAATGAGGGTTGGAAGATCCTACAAAATTACCTAGGGTTTTCTAGAAATGAGAGAGAGAGGGTAACAACCAAATGAATAAAAATCATCTGAACAAAGGATTTATAAATTGGATCCCACACCTTTCAAATCATGAATTAGGTTAACAAAATGAATTCCATGAGAATTATTAAAATTCAAACTTCTAACAAAATTCAGATCACCTTAGATTGATTTAATTATACATTATTAATTACATTATTGATGTTAATTCATTACATAGATTCTTATATTTCTAAACACAATCCATGAATTCATCAACTACTTAAACCAGAAATCACTAAATAATGTTGTTATTCCCTTTCATGATGTGAACCTCCTGCAGTAGTACTCCTACAGCTCCAATATCCATCAAACCCTCAAGGGTTTTCCCTGAAAGCATCCCCAACACTCTATAACCATCAAAATTTAAAAAATAATGGGCTGGGAAGGCATATAATGTTACACATGATACCTCCCCAATGATTCTCATCCTCGAGAATCAAAAAACCAAATCTGGAAATGAAAGGGGTCTAAACAACCACCCCATGAGATACCAATCAAGGATCTCATAATAACAAAAACACTGCCACCTACCAAACTCACCAACTAAAACACCCATAATATTTCCACACAACCACATCACCACACAACCACATCACCACCTATCACTAGGAACAACACCACATCATCCGGTACTATCCACAAGATAACACACACCACACAACCACTATACAACCATATCAGCCTCCACACAGCCTAAACTAACAACTACTAAAACCAACAAGCCACACTGCTCCAAACATATGAATTAAGTAATTCCATCCTCTATGTCAAGATAATATCCACTCTAGGAGGAACTAACTCACCCACACGATCTTAATCATGTCATAGTATAATGAATATCGATTAGGAATCAAGTACTTCACCATTTTTATATATGGAAACATTGTTACACATCACAAATCAGAGAAAATATATCATCAGATAAAATAACAAGGTTCAAAACATCACGTTATCTAGGAAATACTAAAATAGAGAAAAAAACTCAAAATAGTTATGGGTACTAGCTATGCATATGTGTCTCTTACTCCCAAGTACTTTCCTCCGTGGAAACATTACTCCATAAAACACGAACCAATTGAATGGTCCATCCATGAAGAACCCTCTCTTGATGACCCTGGATCTCTACTAAATGCTCCATAGAAATCACATCATCCTTGATATACGATTCTACCTAGTCAATTACATGGGAGTAATCATGAAGATACTGATGAAGCTGAGAGACATGGAAGATTCCATGGATCCTATCTAGCTGTAGTGGAAATTCGAACAAATACACCACCTCACCACCTCACCCCAACACCTCAAAGGGTCCAAAAAATCAAGGAGAAATCTTACCCCCAATGGAACCTCTACTGTCCATGTTAAGGGGAGACCTTCAACAACATGTGGCCTCTAACCTCAAACTCCAAGGGCCTCCTCCTATGATCATCATAGGCCTTATTCTAGTCCTATACTATTTTATTCTTCTCTCAAACAAACTAAAACTTTCCTATCATGCTCTGTACCACATCGAGAATAAGAACTGGTTACTACCTAATGTCTATCCAACATAATGGAAAATGAAACGACCGCCCATAAAAATACTCAAATGCGGCCATGTTAATGGATGGGTGATAAGTTTTTTTACAATAAAACTCAACCAAAGGAAAATGTCACAACCAAGATCCACCAAATTATAAGATACATAACCACATCATGTCATCCAATGTCTTGATGGTCTACCATGTATTCTCATCCGTATGAATGTGTAAATCATTTTTGGGGAGTGTTGGAACCAAGGATTTTGATATATGGAAAATGGAGTCTAGTTTGTGTTTGTGTTTGATTAACACTAGGTTGACTAGGGAGTTTTCAAAGAAAGTGATATTATAGTAGAAGATGATTATAGTGTTGAAGGTGGCATATTTTCCTAGTTTTTACCATATTTTTTGGCTCAAAACTAGGAGGAAGGAGTAAGAATTGTGAATGGTGTATTTTTAGGATCGAATCTTCTCAAATATAGAAAGGCCTAATTTTCATGAAGATTGGGTTTCAAAAAGGTTATGCTTCGCAAAGATATGGAGCATCATGAATGATATTCATGAATTCATGATGGAAAGACAATGATTTATAATGACTATGAAAAATCATCACAAGTTCTTGATGAGTTGATAGTGTTCTTCATGACTATAAAAAAGTATTGTGAATAGGTTGAATTTCACTAGATCTTTAGAAATGAAGGAGATTCACAGACATGGATTTAGAGGTTTATGAGAAATAATTTGTAGGTGTGTTATCTTCTCAAAAAAGAGAGCCTATAAATAGGTGGATACCCCCACTTCATTTGACATACATAGAATTGGAGAAAAGGATGAATCAATCTGACTTTGTGAAGGTTGGGAGATTTGAAAATATATAATTCTATGTGAGGTTTATCATCATAAAATGACTATTTATTTCTTTACAAATACGAATGGTTATGAGTTATTGAATTTTTATGAATATTGGGAGGTTTTATAAGACTTAGTGTTCCAGGAATGTAGGGATCATCACAAATTAATTTGGTTCTATAAAGGTAGTTAGCTTCACAAAGGTATTTTGTTCCACAAAAGAAGTTAGCTTTGTGAAGGTAGTTTGTTCCATGAAGGAAGTTAGCTTCATGAAGTTAGTTTTTCCCATGAAGGAAGAATGATTCATGAAGGTTGGGAGCTTTGAGAAAGTATGTGGGTTTGTAAAGGCTGGTATTTCTTTGAAGCATAAATAGGGTTTCGTGAAGGTTGGAAGCTTCAAAATCAAGTTATGTTGAACATCTAGTTTAAGTGAACAATGCTTTCATGTTAATCAACTCAGGACTATGATGCAAGAAAATTATCATTCTAGTTAGGTATAAATACATAAATGAAAGTATACCAAAGAAAAATTTATATTTTTTAATCTGAGTGATACTTCACCCATAGAAATAAGCTTGGGGGATTCGATGGAAGTTTTCTGAGGGAGGCGGTTTTTTATCCCTAAAATATTTTAAAGGTAGAATTCCTGGGATAGAGTAACTCTATCTGAACTTATTTAATCTACAAGTAGTAAATATTATTGGATATAGGTATGACTGAAACACTATCAGTGTTTTCTCCTTATACCATCTCTTAGTGGTGAACCAAGTAAAACTTTTGTGTTGTCTCCTTGAATGTGAATGTTTTATTACTATAAAATTCCATTAGACATTTTTAACAAGTTCCTTCTAATGTGGGAATAATATCCATAACTTTAAAATAAAAATTTGACACCCTAATTTACCCCTCCCCTCTCAGGGTATTCTGGGGTCCTACAAGTGGTATCACAACCAAGGTTCACCAATGTTGGATTGTCTATAGTAAAGCTATTCTCTTTTTAAGATTTTAGTTTCTTTTCTAAGTCAATAATGAAGTGAAGCTTTGATGAAGTGTAAATTATCTCTAAGAATAAGTCTATATCCATAAATGCCATGATGAATAGGAAAAATAAAGAGAATAGAAATTTGAAAAATTCCCTCTTATATAAAGAAGTTGTAATATCTGGTTCTCTATGACTTTTGACAATGAAGATATATCAGGTTTGGAGATTAAAGAGAAGGTGGCTCAGGTTTCCACAAAATAGAAGGACAACCTTTCTACCTCATTTAAATCAAAATATTCAAGTGACTAGGAGGTATGTGTTAGCACCTTTGAAATTTATCCTCAAAATAAAGGATCCTAGAAAAAATGGTGACGATGATCAATATATAAACTCAAAATAATTTTTAGTTGTTATATTAAGAAATTTTCTGCATGATATTCCTAAATAATGATCCTACCTTGTTTTTGGATTCATTAAATTTATATAGGTAGATATCACCCAACTGGAAGGAGAAGCTGATGATTTGGAAAAGGACTTGCAAGGAAAAATTCTTAAATGTTTAAATATCTCTATATAGGTTGGAACCTTTAAAGAAAAAAAAGGTAATTTTAAGTAATTTATTCCAAATACCTCAAAGAAGTTTAAGAGAAAGTGGGAGTCAGAAAAACTCTTGAAAAAAATATCCATGCTCTTGAAGAGAAATTGAAAAATAGCACTAATGTTAAGGGTTTACAATTGAATGAAATATCCATGAAGATTAAGGAACTTGAAACTTTTATTTAGAATAAAGTTAAGATGCATGAAGATGATGTTTTTATAATGAATAAGTCTTGTGAATAAAATATGACTATGACTAAAGATCAGAAAATATACTCAATATAAAATGCCATGATTTGGAAGCTCAGTTGGCCAATCTTGAGAAGACATATATTGAAACATTACAAAATAATGAAACAATTTCTACAACTACTCAATGTTCACTAGATTATTCTAAAGATGAATTACCTCCAACATGTGAAAATATGATCATAACATCTTTCGATGACCTACATCAAGTAGTAGAGAAGAAACATGTACCATTCATACCAACTTGTATTAATGCTTTTGAACCTATTATCATGAAAATTATAGGTTTTAAGATAAATACTAAAGAAGTATGGATTAATAAAGGTGATATTAAACCTATCACCATGACTAGGGTGTATAGGAAAAATATTATTGAAGTTGGTTACCCATAAAGAGCACAAAAATTCATGAAGAAGATATAACAACCTTATAAAGAAGATATAAGGAGGTTAAGGTTTGTTGGTCAATGTTATGGATGAAACAAATTTTGTCATTGTGAATTGAATTTATAATAAAATAATTTAATGAAAAAACATAAATAAATCCTATTTAAATGGAGATAAATATAGAGAATAAGAACAAATATCCATAGGATTAGAAGAATCTGTAAACTACAAACAGATTTGAGAAGATTGATAACATCTATGATGTATGCAATGGAAGTGGTCACAAGGTTGGTACATGATTATCCCAATATTAATATAATGTTGATAATAAAAGAATACCACAAAATCTAGCTAATTATGAAGAATCTACCTTAGGAAGAAATCAGAAGAATATTGTGGACAAACATTCTCCCAATAAGATCTCATGTAATTAATTTGAGAAGACTTTAAATTCTAAATCCAAGAAGTTGAAGGGTAGTGCATTAAAAATAACCACTAAGAGGGATTTTAATCAAAAGAACCCATATAGAAGATCCAAAATTGATGAAATAGTTCCTAATAACATGTTATTTATTTGGATAGAAGATTTGGAAAGAATGAGGAAACATGAAGATGTACACGCTAAGGTTGGTAAAAAAATGAAAATGAAATATTCCATATTATGAAGTCAAAGTGCATGAGAGTTTAAAAAAAATGGAAACTCTCATGTTAAAGAAGTTTTGTGTGATAGATTCAAGAAATATGGTCATATTGAAAAAGGTTGTTTAACCTTACTACAAGAAAATGAAGAAGTCCTTAAGAGGAGTAAGAATGTATCATCCATGAAGGTTGTTAAGAATAAAAATAATCCATACAATACATAAGATAATGTTAATAGATACATGATTCAAAAATATAAATCATAATATATGATCAAAATTTCAAGAATGAAGACTGGAGAAAATGGAGCAACTTGGTTGAGAAGATCATCTCAATCATGTTGTTCATATTGATGAAGCAAGGAGGATCCACCTTATTTCCTTAATCTTTGTGAATTTTATTTGTTATAATAATGTAGGTAATTGAAGGTAAAGAAAGTTCTCATGGGGGGAACCTAATAATTAGTGAGGGCTATCAATTCATGATAGGAAAGTTGAAGAAGTCACTATCTTTTAATGATTCCACAATTTGGTATTAAAATAAAAATATGATGGAGGATAATTTTTCAATGAAGCTGAAGATTTTCTATTCTAGACAACTAGGATAATGAAGGTACCATCTTGGATTGATCTTATTTTTGATATCTTGGAGAACAGATGTTCAAGAAGATTATCCTTGGTGAAGTTGTGAAAGTTTTCCAATGTGGACAATCACAAGTTGAAGATACATTATGATGTATTTTCCATACTGAAATTTCTTGAAATCCATTCTTGATGAGATTAACAATTACAAATATATTGAGAAGTGTTTCCTTTGATGGGAGAGACAAATGAAGAATGACAAAGAATCTACCAAAATCATTATTTCAATTCTTATCAAACCTTCTTATTCTAGAAACTAATTGAAGATCATGTAATTAGAAAAAGGGGTTTCAAGTTGATTTAAATTAAAAGTTTCTTATCAAATTTTTTATATTCAACCTATACTGAAAGTGAATGAAACTTAAAGATAGGTATATGTGTTATCATCTCATGAGGTATCATGATTAGTGGGAAAGGGACATATTCAGATGCTGAAATAGTGAAAGCATTGGAAAAAATTCAAATCTTACAAAAAGAAGATGATTTAGATGAAGAACCATAAGAGGAATTCATTACTATAGAAACTTTATCAGAACCTCATAAAAGGATCTCTATGGTCTAAAGAAGGCACATCGATCATGGTATTCTTGAGTGAATGATTATCTAAAAAAGCTTACATTTAAGAGGAGGTGTTGATCATAATCTTTATGTGAATAATTCAATGGTAAATCAATTTATGGTGATTTTTATGTGGATTATATTATATTTATTAGAAGTAGTTGGTTTAACATAAGGATTATACCTTAATTTCTTAGCAAAAATGTGCAATAGAGCTGTTGAATAAATTCAACATGCATGACTCCAAACCAATGTTGACTCTGATTGTGGTTGGGAAAAAACTTGGAAAGCATGAGGATTAGACATTTATGGATCCCACACTATATAGGAGAATTATTAGAATCTTATTATACTTGATTGAAACAAGGACATATATCATCTTTCCAACATGTGTAGTGGTCCGATTTCAAAGTAATCCAAACACTACATGAAAATGACCATTTCGTGGTGGTTTAAACCACCTCCATATGCTTCTGTGGAAGTTTCAAAAAACTGCCACTAAATTGTGTGTCGGTATACAATACGTGTAGGTTTCCTTAATTTAGCGGTAGTTTATGGTAATAGTTTTAGTGGACGCATTTAGTGGTGGTTTTTTATAGTTTTAGTGGTGGTTCAAACTACCATTAAAAAATCATTTTCTCCAGAAAAACTACCACTAAAACCAAGATAACCACCAAGAAATAATAAAGTAATATGAAAACTGTTTAGCAGTGGTTAAAACCGCTGCTAAATTATTTTCCGTAGTATTGGTTTTAACCACCACAGATAGAAAAATAGAAAAATTTTAGCAGAGGTTAAAACCACCGCTAAATATAATACATTTATTTTTCAATAGTTAAAACCCCCTCTAAAGATTGATTTACAAAAAAACAACTGATTTTTAGCCTCAGTACCAATGCCCTGAAAAAAACCATTCCAATTTCACATGCACATACATCCTGCATCAAAAAGAATACCAAGAGACCAACATTTTCATAAAAATAATATGATATATACTTTAATAATAGGTTTAGTAGGATTTGGGTACATAAAATTTATTCTAAGTACATGAAGTGTCACTTTTGGATATAGTGGTTTCACAATTATGGATATTTGTTGATCTCGAGTATGTTGATGTACTTGTGTATCTGTCATAACTGAGGAATGTAATCGATAGTTGATGTTTTATGGGATTGTATGGGAATTAAAAGAGAATCATTTTGGAGATCTCTCACTTAGCATTTCCAATGACCAAAGTTACCAAGAATGGATTCACGTTTAACTGTACATACTAATGTGAGGAAGTTTCCATAGTGTTTAAGAAGTGGTTATTTTCATCTCTTATCCTAAGCATTCCCAAGCCAAATGTTGGATATGTAGTGAAATGTGATGAATCTAGTTATAGCTAAGGATATGTTATGATGTAGAGTGATAAATTAGTCACTTTGGGTTTCATCATCTTTTAGCCCACAAGATGAAATACTCCAATCCTGTATTTTAGTTTGTAGTTGTGGTCCATGCATTGAAATGATCATGATAGAACCTCTTAGGAGAGATATTTGTTGGTTATTTTGGCACCTAGAATGCATATAATACTTTCTAACTGCATGGACATAATATTTATCAGATTAATTTCATAGAGTAATTGTATATGTTTGACATCAATAAATAGTATTCAACTAGAAATGGAAATGTAGTGTTAAATGCATTGGGATAGAAAATATAAAATATGGGAGAACAAATTTCATTAGCTGAATAGAAGATCTTATCTTAACTGTAAGACTAGTTGGTGGGTGTAGTTAAGGGTTTAGTCGAAGTAATGTGGGTATCCTTAGAAATAATGTCTTCATTAGTTAAACATGTAAAGACAAGTTAGAATATTGTTCTGGAATGTATCATGATGTGTGATAGGTTAGAAGAATGTGAATCTATTTTAGGATTTAATTTTGATATACATGGAGTGTTTATAGTTCGTATCATGGTAATGGTCACATATTCCATGAGAGATAAGTTTATGAGATCCTATAATGCTTTGAAGTGGTATGTTCACCCAGGGATGACCATGATTTATAATAATGAAAATTGGATGTTCTCGTGGACCTCTATAGAAAGAGACACCGAAGGCTTTGTTTCCCATTGATTGACTTCTCCAAAAATTATCACCGAGTGTCAGTGTTCATAGTTTAAGTGGGATGTTCACCTAGGGCCGACCTATTTTACCTCATAGTTTTGGTAATTATAATATAAGTCTATGAGTTGATAGTTGAAGTTGTGTATAACCTTTTATCCTCGATCAATGAGCAGTCAGGAAGGATAATCCAAACCATATAGGACATGCTTCAGGATTGTATTATAGATTTTAGCCACCATATGCATCTTTTGGGGAGATACAAATTCTTGTAGTGTAAGACACTCAATTGTTCAATAGATATTTTTAAATTCTAATATTAATAAAGTGGACAATCCCTCTACCTTAACAGGATCAAGACACTCAAGAGTTCAACAGATATTTGTAAATTTTATAAAACATATTTTGAATAAGAGGAAATCATAAGAGGTAGTGATCACATGCCAATTATAAAACATGAGAAGAGAATACTATAAAATTTTTATAAAGAAGGGATATCTAGTAAAAACAAGTTAAAGGGAGTTAAAAAACTGGATATTCCCAAGAAAATCAATAAGAAGGCTGATTGTTCATCCTTGGGTAACTAACCTAACAAATTTAAGAAAAATTAATCATAAAAAATGGTTCATGATAATAAAGAATTGACATATATGGTGCATACCACACTAGAGAAATCAATACATAAAAGGAAACATCAGAAATCAATAAAATAAATAAAAGTAAACATGAGAAATCAAGAAAATGTTAGGTCAAGAAAATATTTGGTGAAAACTATGTGCTATACATGATACATATACAAAACGACTGTTACCATATTTTTCCAACATATCAACAATACAAATAATCATGGTCTGATGATGAACACAACTCATCGCCCTCTCCACCTCCATCTCTACTTCCTACTACCACCTATTAGAACATTATATTGAAAATTAAATATCGTTGTATATTTATATTTAAACTTAAAACCAATAAAAGTTTTAAAACTAAATGATTTTTAATTTTTTGTAATTTACTGCTCACCACCAGCCAATGAAATACCACTGAGGGAAGATCTGGTCGTCTTCTTGTATAAATCAATCAATGCTTTCTACAAAGAGGATATCTGAGCCCCCTGGTCTTGAACTATGTTTCATAGAGAAACAATCTCTCTGTGAGTATCTCTGGGTATAGACTAAATACAACTAGGAGTAGATACAACTATAATCCCCAGTGGCCTGCCAAAGACCTCAGATGGTACGGGTCCCAAACCCATCCCACACACTCTATCAGGATGCTCCTCTATACAGGATTGACATCCCACAGTTCTTTAATTTTTACCTATAAATCAAATAGTAGTCATATTATAAGTAATATATATTAACATATTAACAAATTATAATAAGTTATTATAGTGAAAAATGAGTTCATACCCCAACTTCTTTGGCAAACTCATTAACAAAACTTCCATCCGATTTTTGTTGAACATTCAACGACACTTTTTTTTGGGATGCTTCGTTCCCTAAAATTTGTGACTGAATTAAGAAAAAATAAATCAAACATTTAATATATTAAACAAATAATATTGTCTTTTAAATATTTAAACCAATGAAAATATTACCAGAGCATATCGGTTTATAAAAAAACTATTTGACCCCGCAGTGTGAGGGATGACTTTCTTAGCCCGGATTGATGCATTCTTTCTTGAAAGATCCTGAAATAAATAAAATAAAATTTAATAGTAATGTATTCAATTCCATATCCTCTTCATATACTTATATAAATGTAAAATAATATTAATATAGTAATATATATTTAAATACCATCTGCTTCTCATCACAATGTCTGTCAACAAGAACTTTTAATTGCTCTTTGGGTACCCCATCGGATAGATTGTCATACATCTTTTGGGAGGTTAATGAAGTATCGTTGACATCTCCCCACAATATCCATTTAAATTATTTGCATTTTTTGCCAATATTTTTCAATGTCCACTTTTGTGCTATCACATCAGTAACCGTAAAGTGGGAAAACATGTGTACACAGAAATTTATTTTGAAAATATTAATAACATTTCATTCAATTACACCATAATGTATTAAAATTACCTTTATTTGGGAATAAAAAAACATAATTTTTCCAACTTGTAGGCATATACCTCCAGTAATCATACAAAATAGGAAGGGAAACGGACTTTGCAGCCAGATGGCCTAAAATTTGGCCAAGTAATCCTACGAAGTCATCAGTATGGACCCCATATGAATCAAATGGGATAACTATCTTCTCTCCAATCAAATTACATACATATGAACTTTTTATATTTTTCTCCACACTTGCATTTTTTCCATATTTAATGAACTGATAGTTAGTATAAAAAAAGTGCAATAAATTTATTCATATTAAAATTTGTACCTATAACAGTCACCCTCCAGTATCCCCGTGAAGAACTAGAAGTGGCGCATCGCTCCCCCACTGTTGTGGCTCTTGAAGTGAGAGGCGAAAACTAAACTGATAAAGGTCCACTCATGGAGGGTGTGAGAGATGGTGTAGGAGGAGATGGTGTAGGGGGAAAGTGGATGGTGGCTTAGATGTCATAGGGAGAGAGACAGATAAATCGTCATCTATCATAGTGGTCGATGAAATAGTATATTGCTTCCTCCTTGGAATTCTTGTCATTTAATAAAATAAAATTAAGTTCAGAACAAATATTTCAAAAAAATTATCCAGAAAAAAAATTAAAAATGATAACTGATGCACAATACTAAGAAACAAAATATACAGAACAATGATAATGAATGATTACACAAATGAAATAATTGGTTTCTAAATTAATACATAATTGTATATATAATAATTTTCTCCTTCAATAATATCATTTTCCTACTCCATTACTTCATCCACTTCATTCATCCTTTCTAGACTAATATTTTCAATATCATGATGGAAAAATAATTCTGCTTCTTATTTTTTATGAGATTCAATGTGAGAGGTTAAATCATCAACTTTATCACCCATATCATAAAAATCTCTTTATTTTACGTGAGAAAATACACTCCACCCTTCATCCACAACATCATTCACATAATATACCATTTTTTCTTGTGATGATAAGATATATGGATCATGCAGTTCACGATCACCAACATCAATCAAGTGAGAGAAGTTCACAGAAGTAAATTGAAAGGAATATCTTTTAACACCTCTGATAATATCGACGCAATTGAATTTGAATAAAGAAAATTAAAAATGCATGTGGTAGTTTAATTAAATAATATTGGTCATCTTCCATAGTATCCCACTTCAAAAAAATGTAAATATACCACTATTCTGTGTTCTCAAACCCTATTCTCGATCGACTGTATGAAATCTAAATCCATTTACATTATAAGCATCAAACTTTCTAACTTGTTTTAGAGGACCTTGAGAAAGAAAATTCAAATCTTTGGAAAACTATGCTTGAGTATCAGTATTCATGATCTAAAAAAAAGAAATATACTTTATTAGAATTACAAAATATATGTGTCAACCTAATATTCATATTTATTAAAATATTTATGAACTTACATTTCGTGCAAACCATTTTACAATCTCTTTATTAATAGCTTTCGTTATATATTTCTCATTTCGTGTTCGGCCTCTCATTTATCTATTTGTTTTTATCCTAAAATATTTAATAAATGGATCTGCAATTTTACTATTCAACAGCACATATCTATGTGCCTATAATAATTACATTTCTTTTAGTGTAACATTTGTAGTCCTCCCAACTAATCAGCCAATAATAGGAAATATTTTTGATTTACCATGTATTTGAGATTGAGTTGATGTGTCGTTAACACATCCAAATCAATTAAATATTATCTCAATATTATCCAAGTATCTATAATAAAAGGTAAGACACTTCTCTACCAAATATCCTTCAGTAATAGAGCCTTTTGGTTGAGCTTTATTTCTCACGTATGATTTCAAATGCCTAAGATATCTGTGAAATAAAATAAACAAACATAATTATTCATTTAATTAAGTGAAAAAATTTGATTAATTAACTAAAAAACATATAAATAAAGTACCACTCAGCTGGATACATCCATCTATAATGAATAGGGCCTCCTAATTTAGATTTCTCAACCAAATGCACAGTCAAATGCATCATGATAGTAAAGAACGGTGGAGGGAATATCATCTCCATTGCAAAAAGTGTCAATAAAAACCTCTCCTGAAGGTTTTCAAGATCAAATGAATGTAGATATTTCTCACATAGTTGTCTAAAAAGTGTGCATAATTGGAGTACATTAACAATAATGTTTTCAGGTAATATTGTATGCAATACTAATGGTAGTAACTACTGTAACAAAATATGTAAATCGTGACTTTTCAATCCATGTAACTTATGATTATTTAAGTCAACACACCTTGATATGTTACTTTAATACCCATCAGATACGTTCACATTCTTTAAAATTCTAAGGAATGTGTGTTTATCCCTATTTTTCATTGCAAAAATTGACAGAGCATACTTATCATTCTCATTTGACCCAAGATCACATTTTAAGTTCGTTACTTGTAAGTATTTCCAAGCATTGAGATGATCTTTTGACTTTCCATGCTCATTAAGCAACGTGAAGATAAAACTGTCATAGAAATTATTCTCGATATGCATCATAACAAGATTATGCCACAACAAATAAAATTACCAATATAGAACTTTGAAGAATATACTTTTTTTCTTCCATTATTGCGTTTTGATTTCACTTGATGATGCACTTCAAACCCATTTCCAAATATCATTCAAATGATGAACAATACCAAATTATTTTTCAATATTTCCATGTTGTGTCAATATTTCATAACTAGTTAACAACTTTGGAGGTGTTTTATGATAAATGAAACTGTTAAATTTTGATCCGTTCTACTAAAATCTATGAGATGCATCGAGAAATCTTTGATGGTATAAGAAGAACCATTTTCTACTATGAGGTAGCAGTTTGAGATCAAAATCAAAGTTACAAACAGGAAAATCCAAAACCAAGTAAGTATTGCAACCAGATAAATTCCCAAGCCTAGGGAAGTCACTAATGGTCCACATTAAAGCAGCATGCATTTTGGACATTGCTTTAGAATAAGCATCAAATGTCTCAACACTTTTGCTCCATAATTCCTATAATTATTCAATTAAAGGATGCAAGAATACATCAATATAATTTATAGGCATTTGTTTTCCAGGAATAATCATTAAAATAATAAAAGACATTTGTTGCATATACATCCACAGAGGTAGATTGTAAAGGATCAAAATAACTAGCCAAATGCTATAACTGGTATGCAAAGTCCCAAATGGGTTGAATCCATCAGCAACCAATCCCAATAAAAAATTCCTAGGATCAACTGATAAATCTATATGTAATGAATAAAATGTCTTCCATGATTTTTAATCTTGTGTATGTCACATGAACTCATCATTGTTATTATCTACAGAATTCCACTTCATGTGTTTGGTGGTTATCGATGACATGAATAATCTTTAAAATCAAGGATTTGAAGGAAAGTAATAAAAAACCTTTGTAGGTGTGTTCCTTTTCTTCTTCTTCTTCATGGGAGTTTGTTTATTCAGACTTCCAACATCACCCATTGAATTCCATCTTGAAGAGGAATTTTTTTTTCAATACTTTCTACTTGAATCCTCTTACCAATAAAGCATACAATCATTGGGACCTACATGTATTTTTGTATAATTAAAACCAAGCATGTTAACAAATTTTTTAAAATCATAAAATACTCGGTGATATTTTCTTCAAGAAATGCATCATGCAACAGTTACAATATCCTAGACATTTGCTTATTTGTAATTCCATATAGACATTTGATATGGTGCAACTTCAGTAGAAAATAAAGTTTTGAATATTTCAAACATCCACTATACAACTCTTGATTTCCATCGTCAACTAAAACATGAAACATATTTTCCTCAGTGAATTTTTATCTTACATTAGTCTCCACATAATCAAGGGAAGGATCCACTAATTTGTTACAATCTTGATCTGGTTTTCTACAGTCTCAAAAACATCAATTTCCACGTTGCTATTTGTAGCACCCTCATCTGGTTGTTCTGATATGTTTGGATGTTGATGGTGGTGTATTACAGTGCCGAATGTATCATTTATAAGGTTTTTAATTTCATTTTCCATTTTCTACGAATTTGGGAGCTCATTCTATGTATTGATATCAGTGCCCAACCTTTCTGTTACGTTCGATTCTCCGTGCCAAATCCAACAAAAATATTGACCAGGGAATTTCTTCAATATTAAATGTTTATAAACTTCATATCTCTTAAAACATCTTCTAAATTTATATTTAGGATATGGAAATCTTATTCTCCCTTCAATGGATCAGTTGGAAATTGAAAACTCTAAAAAATCTTATTAACCCTTAACATACTAAGGTGTGTTCCTTGGTAATGTGATCCAACTTTTATCCATGTATATCACAACGTGCCTACACAATATTAAAAAAATTAAAAAACATAAATATTACTAAATAGGGAAATAAATTTATATATACTATATGAAAATATATATAAATATGTTAAATAAGTTTTTCCTATATAAATACATATGGTAAATAATGAACCCACCCACTAGAAAACCAAAGCATGAAAATTAAAAATATCTATAAAATAAGAGGTGAACAAGGATCCCATCCCTGTAGTTTTTTATATGTCATTCTACACCAGAATAGATGAAAAAACTGATGATGTCATAACTTTGATATCACTAAGGTTAGGTCTTGATAAATCATATAATAATTGAATAGAAGTTAGGAATATGAAATGGAAAAAAATCTCTCACCTTAAACATGAGTCACTACTTTAAAAAAAACATGGAGAACCAAGATATAGAACATACCAGGAATCATCAGGTGAAAGGATTTATGGCTAGGGTAGATGAATCCAAGTCTTATAGAAAGTGGGAGAACCTATTAAATTTACCTTTTCAATTTCAATTTTTTTTTTCAATTATAGAAAATAGGAGAACCTATTAAATCCATAGTCTTACAGAATTCATATAAATTATTCAATCCCTAAAAAATAGACAATAAGGGTAGTATTAAATATTGTGTATATTAATATTTTTTGGCTACTTTGTATGTTATTGGTGTCCTCGAATTAGGATTAAAAGAGTTGGTTATGGTCTGGGGTTGAGAATTTTAGAACATGTGGGGTATCATGGCGACGTTTTATGGGTAGAAACATGTTATGACGTTGCATGTGATTAAAGTTTTCAGATATGGGGTTGATCATGGAACATCAATGGGGGTTGAAACATAATGTGGACCTCTGTCAAAAAGAAATTATAGTTGGCCCTGTGATGTTTCCTTTTAGTATCTAAGTAGATAGGTAAGTATAACCTAAAACCGGGATAATTAAATGTTTGGTATGATCTTCATAGATAATTCATGTAAATATTTTTTCCCATCACCATGATTAAAAAAATAAAAAATTTCATATATCCTATCTGAAAGGCATCTGAATAGACTCTCTATTAGTATTAATAGATGTTCAAAAATTATTTGTACCAGTTATCATCATCAAATTGTTGAAGAGAACCATTTTATTGTGTTTTTATAAAAAATACCCACTAGAAAATGATAGAAAACTTCTAGATGTCTCATAAGTAGGATCCTTGGTAAGAAAATCACACATATATTCCAAAGGGTTTATTGAAATGATTAATAAAAAATAATAACTATTTGAAACCATAGGTACTGTAACATCCCAAGTAAGTAATGAATAATAGATATTTTTATCTATGTCTATTAATGAATTAGATAGTGTTTTAGAGGCTTAAAATGAAAATAAATCCAATCTTAAGCATGGAATACACTAATATTTTTTAAAAGATTGTTTTACTGCCTTATGATGGAAAACCCTTTTTAAATCTATCTATTGACAATTTTATGAGCTATGTTTGTCAAAATAAAATTATTATTTATGATTGGGACATCAAAATTTACTTTATGGGAATTTTTGGTATTTTTCTGACAATGTTCATTTTTTAATGAATAGTGAAAAATACTGCATTTTACATCAAAAATGCTTTTTAATATAATTTATTTATATGATTAGATTATCTTTTGAATTAGTTTTAAAGTTAAATTAGAATATATTTTTACCATTTTATCCAATGGTGGTCATTGGAATCAATTTCACTTTGAAGTTAGACTTAAACTGGTGTCAATCTTTTGATACTTATTGTTTTATAAAAACACGCTATTTGCTATGACAATGGGAATTAATTATTAAATTAATTAATGTGACTTATATATTTTGAATTTTGTAAAATAGACTTCATTTTTGAATTCGTAATATCAAATATAGCTTAGGGTGAATTTTTGGTAATTTTCTGAAAAACTTCAATTTTTGATGAATAGTGAAACCACTAAGTGGTACTTATAAAAACTGATTTTCCATTTAAATGAAATTTTCCCATCATTGTGTTTTGAATTTCAAAAATCCTACATACATGGTTGTCATTAATAAGTAAAATGTGGTTCAATGATATTATAATAATTTTTTGGTGAATAGTAACTTATTAAGTTTTTAATCGCGATTAGTGGTAATTAGTGTAGTTTAAGGTAAAAATAATGCTTTAATAAAATGAAACGAACTTGACACATGTCCTAACGTTATTGGTTGTGTCATGGTCGACCAAGAAGATCCATGGGTCAACTTGGGGACCCCATGGAGACACTTTGGTTGGGAAAAATGACACGAATAACTTTTTATTAAATGTTAAAGTAAAAATGACACAAACATAATATGTCTTACGAAAAGAATTTTTACATGGGGTTATAGAGATCAGATTTTTGATTATAAATAGTCATTGGAAAGATAAAAAGATTTCTTACATCATAGTATTTTTTTTTATAATTTTTAGACATTAAATAAATTAAATTATTTATGACATCATGATGATGCAGCGATGACCTCATTATTTAACGATTTAAATAAAATGGAAAGATAATGTAAAATCTATGAACTACACATGTCCAAAACCAATTGTATGAGTGTATTTAGAACCCTTATCACCTCATCCACTAATTATATCAATGTGGGACCTTTTAAAACCGAAACACATTTTCAAATAAAGTAATATTTCTTTACTTTCCAAAAGTGCCCCTCCTCTCCTCTTATAAAAGGCCCCCACCTCTACCTCATTTCACACACTCCTCAAGCCTTTGGCTGGGCCAACCCCTGCCCATTTACTCTCTCCACATCCCTCTCCTCATCCTAGAGGATTCCCTTTGGGCAGAATCCTTTCAAAGGAAGCCTTTAGGCTCAAATCAAAAAGAGTTACACTCTTAAAGAAAATACGAAATAGAAATGGAAGTAGCGTTCATGCGTACGTACGGCTTACAGTCTCCATGAATGGTGAATTTCATTTCTTACCTCTAAATGTGATGTAATATGATAAATACATATATATGCTGAATATATATGATATATATGTTATCCAAATCATTAATATCATTCTGGATATAACGAACCTTTGACCAAATTAACAACATGTAAGTGTAAGAAGTCTATTTTTGACTTAGGAACCAAATACCGACAAAATGAACATTATTAACTTAAATGATTACATGATGTTTATAACATGGTATAAAAGGAATAATGAACTTGAAAAAGGTTCTTAAGCAAGTAGAGATTAACTCAAGTTTATTATTCATGAGATTAAAGAACGGTCGGGTCAAGTCGGATACGAGGTATGGGACTTCGTCTCAATCTCCTTTCGTTGAGGCATATTTTATTTTATACACAACTTTATTTTATACGGTGTTTAAACCCCTTTGACTTTTATGTTTATTCAAAAGGAATCCGTTTTATACGAAGCGTTTACTAAACGACAAAAGGGAATGTTTTTGTCGTACGTATGCGGCGACAATGACTTCTCCGCCGTCGTGACCGTTATTTGAGTTTCGTCTTCCTCTACAAGCCATACCTTCTTTTTAAAAGAAAAATAAATACCATGTTTTACTTTTCTTTTATTTTAGTATTGAAAATGGTTTTCATAATGTTTTTATATCAATGTGTTGTATTGATATCTCGTGATTGAAATGTGGAAATTTTATGTTTCCTTTATGCATGTTTTATGTGATATGATTATGTTATGGTTCTTGGGAATTATTATGAAGACGGGTGGTTCCGTGATAAACTAAGGGCGGGTGACCCCGTTATAGCTCTCCAATGCATTGGGTAACGCGAAGGAGTAAAACTTTAAGGTTTCTACGAAGAGATTTAGGGAATATACTGTGATGGGTATTCCAAACGTAACCAAGAGGGTTACTCCCTACGTAAGAATGTTATGGATGCCTCAAGTTACCTTTATGTCTTATTATTTCTATGATTTATTCATGATTTTATGAGGTATGTTAAAGTGCCTATGTTTTATGGGTAAAGTATGATTTCATTCTTATGTATATATGAACTCATGTTTCCTTTCCATGTTTTTTATAACCCATACTGAGCCTTTTATGCTCATCCCAAGTTTTTTTGAAATGTTTTTCACAGGTCAAGGGAAAGGTACATGATATGATGATAGTGTCAAGGAAGTGTCAAGAAATAATCCATGTTTTATTTTAAATGTGTTTCCATTGATGGGAATGAAGAATACTATCTTTATGTAACCACTTTGTTTATTTGTGGAATGTAATGCAAGTTTTATGATCTAATTCTCTGAAACTCTAAACCCGAAAAGACCCTCAATGTGTAATCTTGTAATAACTCAAGATTAAGTAAGGTTTAAGGCTGGGGCCTTATAGTTGGTATCATAGGTCGGTTTAGATAACTTTAGGAGTTAGAATTCTATTAAATGATTATCCAAAAAAAAAATTTAAATGATATAGCATTTGAAGATTACCATGTTGCTTCATCTAAGAAATGTTTGTTCAGAATGGTTTTCCGCAGAGGAAACAGGGAAACAGTGCTAAGAAGGCATACAGAAGGAAATAACCTTCCGAATCAGCATCCAGAAATGGTCAGAATTGGAACTGAACAGTTTGTTGCAGTAATGGTGCAGTTGACTCAAGCGATAAATGGTGGTGGTATCCATGCACGAGATCATCCAGATCAACCGCAGAGGAACATGTCAGTGGTGGAACATTTAATGAGGCAACATCCACCATCATTCAGAGGATCATCTGACCCTGTGCTAGCTGAAGGGTGGGTTAAAGCACTGGAGAAGATTTTTGATGTCATGGGGTGTTTAGACAATCAAAAGGTTAGTCTTGCTATTTACCGTTTGGAGGGTGAAGCAGATCAGTGGTGGTATATGGTTAAAAATATCAGGGACGCCGATGAGATTGATGCTCTTGACTGGGATGAATTCAAAGGTATGTTTCTTGAGAAGTATTTTCCTAAGGCTGTTCGACTTAGGATGGAAAAGAAATTCTTGGAATTGAGGCAAGAGGAAGACTCAGTGGCTGCCTATGAAGAAAGGTTCACTCGATTGGCAATGTATGCTCTAAATTTTATCCGAGACCTTGATAGTAAAATCAATCATTTTTACTCAGGATTAAAGCCAAAATATCGAAGGGAATTAGCTTCTCGTGAATTTAAAAGTTATGAAAAGCTTGTTCGATGTGCTGAGAAGGTGGAAATGGAGTTTTCCGATGACCAAGTATTCTATAACAACCAGCAGAAGAAGAGACCGAGGTGGCAGGAGAATGGTAAGAATTCTTCAAAAAAGTCTGATGGTAAGAGAACTAAGTTTCCAATTTGTGATAAATGTCAAAAAAGGCATGCTGGGGAATGTCTTCTGAATTCTGGAAAGTGCTACCGATGTGGTAAGATGGGACATAAGGCTCGTGATTGCACTGAAAAGGATCAAGGTGAAGGTAAGAACAAATTTGATTTACAGTTAGTGAAATGTTATAAGTGCAATGAGATGGGTCACTATGCAAACGAGTGTCCGACAAAGAGCTTGAGTGATGGGAAGCAGTTAGACTACAAGCAGAAAGGGGTGGTGAAATCCTTTGTAACTACTTCAGCAGATGTTGGGCCATCAAATGAAGTCGTATCAGCTCCAGGAGCTCAGTTTTTTTTCAAAGATTGACTTGAGGTCAGGGTACCATCAGTTGAAAGTAAAAGATGCAGACGTTCCGAAGACCGCGTTCCGTACGAGATATGGCCATTATGAATTTGTAGTAATTCCTTTTGGGATAACCAATGCACCTGCTGTATTCATGGACTTAATGAATAGAATTTTCCATGAGTTCATGGATATGTTTGTGGTGGTTTTCATTGATGATATTTTGGTGTTTTCTAAAAGTAAAGAGGAGCATGAAAGACATTTAAGGGTTATCTTGCAAACCTTAAAAGAAAAGAAACTGTATGGGAAATTCAGCAAGTGTGAGTTTTGGTTGCAACAAATTTCTTTCCTTGGTCACATTGTTTCTAAAGATGGAATAACTGTTGATCATGTAAAAACAAAAGTTGTGGAAGAATGGCCAAGACCCACAAATGTAACCGAGATTCGTAGCTTCCTTGGATTGGTAGGCTATTACCAAAGGTTTGTAAGAAATTTTTCACGGTTATCTAGTCCAATGACTAAGCTAACTCGGAAGGGTGTTAAGTTTATCTGGACAAAAGAATGTGATGATTGTTTTCAGGAATTGAAAAGAAGATTGGTGAATGCTCCAGTTTTGGAACTACATTCCAGGAATGGTGAGTTTGTTATATACATTGATGCTTCATTGAAAGGACTTGGTTGTGTCCTAATGCAGAATGATCAGGTAATTGCTTATGCTTCACGACAGTTGAAAACTCATGAGGTAAATTACCCTACACATGATTTGGAATTAGCTGCTGTTGTTTTTGCTTTAAAAATTTGGAGGCATCATTTGTATGGAGTAAAGTGTGAAATATATACCGATCACAAAAGTTTAAAGTATATATTCACCCAGAAAGAGTTAAACATGAGACATAGGAGATGGCTAGAATTAATCAAGGATTATGATTGTACAATTCATTACCATCCGGGAAAAGCAAATAAAGTGGCTGATGCTTTGAGTCGAAAAAGAAATGATTCATTAACAATGTTGCGTTTGGAACGTGATCCTTTGGTTAAGGATTTGATGAACTTTGGCATAGAAGTTGTTGGTGCAGGAAGTCCTTCTGTTTTGTTTCAGGTATCAGTGAGATCTTCTCTATCAGATAGAATCAAGCAAGCACAGAAGCAAGACAGTGAGTTGCAGAAAAAGGTAGAGATGGTTCAGAAAGGTAAGTTGCCTGAATTCAACATTGATAATGAGTGTGTTTTGAGATCTGGGACGAGATTGTGTGTGCCTTGTGATTCATAGTTGAAGATAGAGTTGTTATGTGAAGCTCATAGTTCTCTGTTTTCAGTTCATCCGGGCAGTACTAAGATGTATAGTGATCTGAGGGAGTATTACTGGTGGGATGGAATGAAAAGAGATATTGCTGATTTTACTGTGAAGTGTTTGACATGTCAACAGGTTAAAGCAGAGCGACAGTTACCTAAAGGGATGCTTCAGCCTTTACCAGTGCCAGAGTGGAAATGGGAGAATATATCCATGTACTTTGTTGTTGGATTACCGAAGACATCTCGAGGTAATAATGGAATCTTGGTTATTGTTGATCGCTTGACGAAATCTGCTCATTTCCTTGCTATACGAGATACTTTCTCTCTTGATCAACTTTCCCGTTTGTATCTTAAAGAGATAGTCAGGTTACATGGAGTTCCTCTCTCCATTGTATCGGATCGTGATCCCAGGTTTACTTCTAACTTTTGGAATGGCCTTCAGAAGTCGTTGGGTACTGAATTAAATTTTAGTACAGCTTTTCATCCTCAATCAGATGGGCAGTCAGAACGAACAATTCAGACATTAGAGGATATGCTACGAGCCTGTTCTATGGATTATCAGGGAAGTTGGGACCAACATCTTTCTTTGGTTGAATTTTCATATAATAACAGTTTTCATTCCAGTATACGGATGGAACCATTTCAGGCATTATATGGGAAGTGGTGTCGAACTCCAGCTTTCTGGGATGAAGTGGGTGAAAGGAAGTTGATGGGACCAGAATTGGTAGAAGAGATGGCATAAAAAGTTCAGCTGATTCAGAAACACATGAGAACAGCTCAGAGCAGGCAGAAGAGTTATGCGGATAACCGGAGGAAGGATCTATCTTTCGAGGTAGGTGATCATGTTTTTCTCAAAGTATCACCATGGAAAAGTGTAATGAGATTTGGTAAGAAAGGAAAGTTGAGTCCAAGGTTCGTTGGACCATACGAAATTCTGGAGAAAGTTGGATCAGTTTCATTCCGAGTGGATTTACCTCCGAGTTTATCTCAGGTACACAATGTTTTTCACGTTTCGATGTTGAGAAAGTATATGCCAGATCCATCTCATGTTTTGAGTCCAGAGGTAGTTCAGCTGGAAGATAACCTATCTTATGAGGAATAACCGGTCGAGATTCTTGACCACAGGGAGCAAGTGTTATGGAATAAGGTGATTCACCAGTTAAAGGTTTTGTGGAAAAACCACATGATTGAAGAGGCAACATGGGAATCTGAAAATGCAATGAGGGATAAGTACCCCCATTTATTCGATAAGTAAATAAATTGCGGGGACGCAATTTTCTAAAGGGGTGAAGGATGTAACATCCCAAGTAAGTAATTAATAATATATATTTTTATCTATGTCTATTAATGAATTAGATAGTGTTTTAGAGGCTTAAAATGAAAATAAATCCAATCTTAAGCATGGAATACACTAATATTCTTAAAAGATTGTTTTACTGCCTTATGATGGAAAACCCTTTTTAAATCTATCTTTTGACAATTTTATAAGCTATGTTTGTCAAAATAAAATTATTATTTATGATTGGGACATCAAAATTTACTTTGTGGGAATTTTTGGTATTTTTTTGACAATGTTCATTTTTTAATGAATAGTGAAAAATACTGCATTTTACATCAAAAATTATCTTTAATATAATTTATTTATATGATTAGATTATCTTTTGAATTAGTTTTAAAGTTAAATTAGAATATATTTTTACCATTTTATCCAATGTTGGTCATTGGAATCAATTTCACTTTGAAATTAGACTTAAACTGGTGTCAATCTTTTGATAGTTATTGTTTTATAAAAACATGCTATTTGCTATGACAGCGGGAATTAATTATTAAATTAATTAATGTGACTTATATATTTTGAATTTTTTAAAATAGACTTCATTTTTGAATTCGTAATATCAAATATAGCTTAGGGTGAATTTTTGGTAATTTTCTGAAAAACTTCAATTTTTGATGAATAGTGAAACCACTAAGTGGTACTTATGAAAACTGATTTTCCATTTAAATGAAATTTTCCCATCATTGTGTTTTGAATTTCAAAAATCCGACATACATGGTTTTCATTAAGATGTAAATGTGGTTCAATGAGATTATAATAAATTTTTGGTGAATAGTAACTTATTAAGTTTTTAATCGCGATTAGTGGTAATTAGTGTAGTTTAAGGTAAAAATAATGCTTTAATAAAATCAAACGAACTTGACACATGTCCTAACCTTATTGGTTGTGTCATGGCCGACCAAGAAAATCCATGGGTCAACTTGGGGACCCCATGGAGACACTTTGGTTGGGAAATGACATAAATAACTTTTTGTTAAATGTTAAAGTAAAAATGACACAAACATAATATGTCTTACGAAAACAATTTTTACATGGGGTTATAAAGATCAGATTTTTGATTATAAATAGTCATTGGAAAGATAAAAAGATTTCCTACATCATAGTATTTTTTTTATAATTTTTAGACATTAAATAAATTAAATTATTTATGACATCATGATGATGCAGCGATGACCTCATTATTTAACGATTTAAATAAAATGGAAAGATAATGTAAAATATATAAACTACACATGTCCAAAACGAATTGTATGAGTGGATTTCGAACCCATATCACCTAATCCACGAATTATATCAATGTGGGACCTTTTAAAACCGAAACACATTTTCAAATAAAGTAATATTTCTTTACTTTCCAAAAGTGCCCCTCCACTCCTCTTATAAAAGGCCCCCACCTCTACCTCATTTCACACACCCCTCAAGCCTTTGGCTCGGCCAACCCCTGACAATTTACCCTCTACACATCCCTCTCCTCATCATAGAGGATTCCCTTTGGGCATAATCCTTTCAAAGGAAGCCTTTAGGCTCAAATCAAAAGGAGTTACACTCTTAAAGAAAATACGAAATAGAAATGGAAGTAGCGTTCATGCGTACGTACGGCTTACCGTCTCCATGAACGGTTAATTTCATTTCTTACCTATAAATGTGATGTAATATTATAAATACATATATATGCTGAATATATATGATATATATGTTATCCAAATCATTAATATCATTCTGGATATAACGAACCTTTGACCAAATTAACAACATGTAAGTGTAAGAAGTCTATTTTTGACTTAGGAACCAAATACCGAAAAAATGAACATTATTAACTTAAATGATTACATGATGTTCATAACATGGTATAAAAGAAATAATGAACTTGAAAAATGTTCTTAAGCAAGTAGATATTAACTCAAGTTTATTATTCAGGAGATTAAAGAACGGTCGGGTCAAGTCGGATACGAGGTATGGGACTTCGTCTCAATCTCCTTTCGTTGAGGCATATTTTATTTTATACACAACTTTCTTTTATATGGTGTATAAACCCCATTGAATTTTACCTTTATTCAAAAGGAATCCTTTTTATACGAATCATTTACTAAACGACAAAAGGGAATGTTTTTGTCGTACGTATGCGGCGACAACGACTTCTCTGCCGTCGTGACCGTTATTTGAGTTTCATCTTCCTCTACAAGCCATACCTTCTTTTTAAAAGAAAAATAAATACCATGTTTTACTTTTCTTTTATTTTAGTATTGAAAATGGTTTTCATAATGTTTTTATATCAATGTGTTGTATTGATATCTCGTGATTGAAATGTGGAAATTTTATGTTTCCTTTATTCATGTTTTATGTGATATGATTATGTTATGGTTATTGGGCATTATTATGAAGACGGATGGTTCCGTGATAAACTAAGGGTGTGTGAGCCCGTTATAGATCTCCAATGCATTGGGTAACGCAAAAAAGTGAAACGTTAAGGTTTCTCCGAAGAGATTTAGGGAATATACTGTGATGGGTATTCCAAACGTAACCAAGAGGGTTACTCCCTACGTAATAATGTTATGGATGCCTCAAGTTACCTTTATGTCATATGGTTTCTATGATTTATTCATGATTTTATGAGGTATGTTAAAGTGCCTATGTTTTATGGGTAAAGTATGATTTCATTTTTATGTATATATGAACTCATGTTTCCTTTCCATGTTTTTTATAACCCATACTGAGATTTTTATGCTCATCCCAAGTTTTTTTGAAATGTTTTTCACAGGTCAAGGGAAAGGTATATGATATGATGATAGTGTCAAGGAAGTGTCAAGAAATAATCCATGTTTTATTTTAAATGTGTTTCCATTGATGGGAATGAAGAATACTATCTTTATGTAACCACTTTGTTTATTTGTGGAATGTAATGCAAGTTTTATGATCTAATTCTCTAAAACTCTAAACCCCAAAAGATCCTCAATGTGTAATCTTGTAATAACTCAAGATTAAGTAAGGTTTAAGGCTGGGGCCTTATAGTTGGTATCAGAGGTCGGTTTAGATAACTTTAGGAGTTAGAATTCTATTAAATGATTATCCATTTTTTTTAAATGATATAGCATTTGAAGATTACCATGTTGATTAATCTAAGACATGTTTGTTCAGAATGGTTTTCCACAAAGGAAACAGGGAAGCAGTGCTAGGAAGGCATGCAGAAGGAAATAACCTTCCGAATCAGCATCCAGAAATGGTCGGAATTGGAACTGAACAGTTTGTTGCAATAATGGCGCAGTTGAATCGAGAGATAAATGGTGGTGGTATCCATGCACGAGATCTGCCAGATCAGCCACAGAGGAACATGTCAGTGGTGGAACATTTCATGAGGCAACATCCACCATCATTCAGAGGATCAACTGACCCTGTGCTAGCTGAAGGGTGGATTAAAGCACTGGAGAAGATTTTTGATGTCATGGGGTGTTCAGACAATCAAAAGGTTAGTCTTGCTATTTACCGTTTGGAGGGTGAAGCAGATCAGTGGTGATCTATGGTTAAAAATATCAGGGACACCAATGAGATTGATGCTCTTGACTGGGATGAATTCAAAGGTATGTTTCTTGAGAAGTATTTTCCTAAGTCTGTTCGACTTAGGATGGAAAAGAAATTCTTGGAATTGAGGCAAGAGGAAGACTCAGTGGCTGCCTATGAAGAAAGGTTCACTCGATTGGCAAGGTATGCTCCAAATTTTATCTGAGACCTTGATAGTAAAATCAATCGTTTTTACTCAGGATTAAATCCAAAATATCGAAGGGCATTAGCTTCTCGTGAATTTAAAAGTTATGAAAAGCTTGTTCGATGTGCTGAGAAGGTGGAAATGGAGTTTTCCGATGACCAAGTGTTCTATAACAACCAGCAGAAGAAGAGACCGAGGTGGCAGGAGAAAGGTAAGAATTCTTCAAAAAAGTCTGATGGTAAGAGAACTAAGTTTCCAGTTTGTGATAAATGTGGCAAAAGGCAAGCTGGGGAATGTCTTCTGAATTCTGGAAAGTGCTACCGATGTGGTAAGATGGGACATAAGGCTCGTGATTTCACTGAAAAGGATCAAGGTAAAGAAGGTAAGAACAAATTTGATTTACAGTTAGTGAAATTTTATAAGTGCAATGAGATGGGTCACTATGCAAATGAGTGTCCGGCAAAGAGATTGAGTGATGGGAAGTAGTTAGACTACAAGCAGAAAGGGGTGGTGAAATCCTTTGCAACTACTTCAGCAGATGTCGGGCCATCAAATGAAGTTGTATCAGCTCCAGGGAGCTCAGTTTTTTTCAAATATTGACTTGAGGTCAGGGTACCAACAGTTGAAAGTAAAAGAAGCAGACGTTCCGAAGACCGCGTTCCATACGAGATATGGCCATTATGAATTTGTAGTAATGCCTTTTGGGCTAACCAATGCACCTGCTGTATTCATGGACTTAATGAATAGAATTTTCCATGAGTTCTTGGATAAGTTTGTGGTGGTTTTCATTGATGATATTTTGGTGTTTTCTAAAAGTAAAGAGTAGCATGAAAGACATTTAAGGGTTTTCTTGCAAACCTTAAAAGAAAAGAAACTGTATGGGAAATTCAGCAAGTGTGAGTTTTGGTTGCAACAAATTTCTTTCCTTGGTCACATTGTTTCTAAATATGGAATAACTGTTGATCCTGCAAAAACAAAAGTTGTGGAAGAATGGACAAGACCCACAAATGTAACCGAGATTTGTAGCTTCCTTGGTTTGGCAGGCAATTACTGAAGGTTTGTTAGAAATTTTTCACGGTTATCTAGTCCAATGACTAAGCTAACTCGGAAGGGTGTTAAGTTTATCTGGAAAAAATAATGTGATGATTGTTTTCAGGAATTGAAAAGAAGATTGGTGAATGCTCCAGTTTTGGCACTACCTTCCAGGAATGATGAGTTTGTTATATACAGTGATGCTTCATTGAAAGGACTTGGTTGTGTCCTAATGCAGAATGATCAGGTAATTACTTATGCTTCACGACAGTTGAAAACTCATGAGGTAAATTACCCTACACATGATTTGGAATTAGCTGCTGTTGTTTTTGCTTTAAAAATTTGGAGGCATCATTTGTATGGAGTAAAGTGTGAAATATATACCGATCACAAAAGTTTAAAGTATATATTCACTCAGAAAGAGTTAAACATGAGATAGAGGAGATGGCTAGAATTAATCAAGGATTATGATTGTACAATTAATTACCATCCGGGAAAAGCAAATAAAGTGGCTGATGCTTTGAGTCGAAAAAGTAATGCTTCATTAACAATGTTGTGTTTGGAACGTGATCCTTTGGTTAAGGATTTGATGAACTTTGGCATAGAAGTTGTTGGTGCAGGAAGTCCTTCTGTTTTGTTTCAGGTATCAGTGAGATCTTCTCTATCAGATAGAATCAAGCAAGCACAGAAGCAAGACAGTGAGTTGCAGAAAAAGGTAGAGTTGGTTCAGAAAGGTAAGTTGCCTGAATTAAACATTGATAATGAGTGTGTTTTGAGATCTGGGAAGAGATTGTGTGTGCCTTGTGATTCACAGTTGAAGAGAGAGTTGTTATGTGAAGCTCATAGTTCTCCGTTTTCAGTTCATCCGGGCAGTACAAAGATGTATAGAGATCTGCGGGAGTATTACTGGTGGGATGGAATGAAAAGAGATATTACTGATTTTACTGTGAAGTGTTTGACATGTCAACAGGTTAAAGCAGAGTGGCAGTTACCGAAAGGGATGCTTCAGCCTTTACCAGTGCCAGAGTGGAAATGGGAGAATATATCCATAGACTTTGTTGTTGGATTACCGAAGACATCTCGAGGTAATAATGCAATCTGGGTTATTGTTGATCGCTTGACCAAATCTGCTCATTTCCTTGCTATACGAGATACTTTCTCTCTTGATCAACTTTCCCATTTGTATCTTAAAGAGATAGTCAGGTTACATGGAGTTCCTCTCTCCATTATATCGGATCGTGATCCCAGGTTTACTTCTAACTTTTGGAAATGCCTTCAGAAGTCGTTGGGTACTGAATTAAATTTTAGTACAGCTTTTCATCCTCAATCAGATGGGCAGTCAGAACGAACAATTCAGACATTGGAGGATATGCTACGAGCTTGTTCCATGGATTATCAGGGAAGTTGGGACCAACATCTTTCTTTGGTTGAATTTTCATATAATAACAGTTTTCATTCCAGTATACAGATGGCACCATTTCAGGCATTATATGGGAAGCAGTGTCGAACTCCAGATTTCTGGGATGAAGTGGGTGAAAGGAAGTTGATGGGACCAGAATTGGTAGAAGAGATGGCAGAAAAAGTTCAGCTGATTCAGAAACACATGAGAACATCTCAGAGCAGGCAGAAGAGTTATGCGGATAACCGGAGGAAAGATCTATCTTTCGAGGTAGGTGATCATGTTTTTCTCAAAGTATCACCATGGAAAAGTGTGATGAGATTTGGTAAGAAAGGAAAGTTGAGTCCAAGGTTCGTTGGACCATACGAAATTCTGGAGAAAGTTGGATCAGTTGCATACCGAGTGGCTTTACCTCCGAGTTTATCTCAGGTACACAATGTTTTTCACGTTTCGATGTTGAGAAAGTATATGCCAGATCCATCTCATGTTTTGAGTCCAGAGGTAGTTCAGCCGGAAGAGAACCTATCTTATGAGGAACAACCGGTCCAGATTCTTGACCACAGGGAGCAAGTGTTACGGAATAAGGTGATTCACCAGGTAAAGGTTTTGTGGAAAAACCACATGATTGAAGAGGCAACATGGGAATCTGAAAATGCAATGAGGGATAAGTACCCCCATTTATTCGATAAGTACATAAATTGTGGGGACACAATTTTCTAAAGGGGGGAAGGATGTAACATCCCAAGTAAGTAATTAATAATAGATATTTTTATCTATGTCTATTAATGAATTAGATAGTGTTTTAGAGGCTTAAAATGAAAATAAATCCAATCTTAAGCATGGAATACACTAATATTCTTAAAAGATTGTTTTACTACCTTATAATGGAAAACCCTTTTTAAATATATCTTTTGACAATTTTATAAGCTATGTTTGTCAAAATAAAATTATTATTTATGATTGGGACATCAAAATTTACTTTGTGGGAATTTTTGGTATTTTTCTGACAATGTTCATTTTTTAATAAATAGTGAAAAATACTGCATTTTACATCAAAAATTCTTTTTAATCTAATTTATTTATATGATTAGATTATATTTTGAATTAGTTTTAAAGTTAAATTAGAATATATTTTTACCATTTTATCCAATGGTGGTCATTGTAATCAATTTCACTTTGAAATTAGACTTAAACTGGTGTCAATCTTTTGATATTTATTGTTTTATAAAAACACGCTATTTGCTCTGACAACGGGAATTAATTATTAAATTAATTAATATGACTTATATATTTTGAATTTTGTAAAATAGAATTCATTTTTGAATTCGTAATATCAAATATAGCTTAGGGTGAATTTTTGGTAATTTTCTGAAAAACTTCAATTTTTGATGAATAGTGAAACCACTAAGTGGTACTTATAAAAACTGATTTTCCATTTAAATGAAATTTTCCCATCATTGTGTTTTGAATTTCAAAAATCCGACATACATGGTTGTCATTAAGAAGTAAAATGTGGTTCAATGATATTATAATAATTTTTTGGTGAATAGTAACTTATTAAGTTTTTAATCGCGATTAGTGGTAATTAGTGTAGTTTAAGGTAAAAATAATGCTTTAATAAAATGAAACGAACTTGACACATGTCCTAACCTTATTGGTTGTGTCATGGCCGACCAAGACAAGCCACGAGTCAACTTGGGGACCCCATGGAGACACTTTGGTTGGGAAATGACATAAATAACTTTTTATTAAATGTTAAAGTATAAATGACACAAACATAATATGTCTTACGAAAAGAATTTTTAAATGGGGTTATAAAGATCATATTTTTGATTATAAATAGTCATTGGAAATCTAAAAAGATTTCCTACATCATAGTATTTTTTTTATAATTATTATACCTTAAATAAACTAAATTATTTATGACATCATGATGATGCAGTGATGACCTAATTATTTAACGATTTAAATAAAATGGAAAGATAATGTAAAATCTATGAACTACACATGTCCAAAACCAATTGGATGAGTGGATTTCGAACCCTTATCACCTCATCCACGAATTATATCAATGTGGGACCTTTTAAAACCGAAACACATTTTCAAATAAAGTAATATTTCTTTACTTTCCAAAAGTGCCCCTCCTCTCCTCTTATAAAAGGTCCCCACCTCTACCTCATTTCACACACTCCTCAAGCCTTTGGCTCGGCCAAACCCTGCCAATTTACTCTCTCCACATCCCTCTCCTCATCCTAGAGGATTCCCTTTGGGCAGAATCCTTTCAAAATAATCCTTTAGGCTCAAATCAAAAGGAGTTACACTCTTAAAGAAAATACGAAATAGAAATGGAAGTAGCGTTCATGCGTACGTACGGCTTACCGTCTCCATGAACGGTGAATTTCATTTCTTACCTCTAAATGTGATGTAATATTATAAATACATATATATGCTGAATATATATGATATATATGTTATCCAAATCATTAATATCATTCTGGATATAACGAACCTTTGACCAAATTAACAACATGTAAGTGTAAGAAGTCTATTTTTGACTTAGGAACCAAATACCGACAAAATGAACATTATTAAATTAAATGATTACATGATGTTCATAACATGTTATAAAAGGAATAATGAACTTGAAAAAGGTTCTTAAGAAAGTAGAGATTAACACAAGTTTATTATTCAGGAGATTAAAGAACGGTCGGGTCAAGTCGGATACGAGCTATGGGACTTCATATCAATCTCCTTTCGTTGAGGTATATTTTATTTTATACACAACTTTCTTTTATATGGTGTATAAACCCCTTTGACTTTTACGTTTATTCAAAAGGAATCCTTTTTATACAAAGCGTTTACTAAACGACAAAAGGGAATGTTTTTATCGTACGTATGCGGCGACAACGACTTCTCCGCCGTCGTGACCGTTATTTGAGTTTAGGCTTCCTCTACAAGCCATACCTTCTTTTTAAAAGAAAAATAAATACCATGTTTTACTTTTCTTTTATTTTAGTATTGAAAATGGTTTTCATAATGTTTTTATATCAATGTGTTGTATTGATATCTCGTGATTGAAATGTGGAAATTTTATGTTTCCTTTATGCATGTTTTATGTGATATGATTATGTTATGGTTCTTGGGAATTATTATGTAGACGGGTGGTTCTGTGATAAACTAAGGGCGGGTGAGCCCGTTATAGCTCTCCAATGCATTGGGTAATGCGAAGGAGTGAAACGTTAAGGTTTCTCCGAAGAGATTTAGGGAATATACTGTGATGGGTATTCCAAACGTAACCAAGAGGGTTACTCCATACGTAAGAATGTTATGGATGCCTCAAGTTACCTTTATGTCTTATGATTTATATGATTTATTCATGATTTTATGGGGTATGTTAAAGTGCCTATGTTTTATGGGTAAAGTATGATTTCATTCTTATGTATATATGAACTCATGTTTCCTTTCCATGTTTTTTATAACCCATACTGAGCTTTTTATGCTCATCCCAAGTTTTTTTGAAATGTTTTTCACAGGTCAAGGGAAAGGTACATGATATGATGATAGTGTCAAGGAAGTGTCAAGAAATAATCCATGTTTTATTTTAAATGTGTTTCCATTGATGGGAATGAAGAATACCATCTTTATGAAACCACTTTGTTTATTTGTGGAATGTAATGCAAGTTTTATGATCTATATCTCTAAAACTCTAAACCCAAAATATCCTCAATGTGTAATCTTGTAATAACTCAAGATTAAGTAAGGTTTAAGGCTGGGGCCTTATAGTTGGTATCAGAGGTCGGTGTAGATAACTTTATGAGTTAGAATTCTATTAAATGATTATCCCCAAAATTTTTTTTTAAATGATATAGCATGTGAAGATTACCATATTGCTTCATCTAAGACATGTTTGTTCATAATGGTTTTCCGCAGAGGAAACATGGAAGCAGTGCTAGGAAGTCATACAAAAGGAAATAACCTTCCGAATCAGCATCCAGAAATGGTCGGAATTGGAACTGAACAGTTTGTTGTAGTAATGGCGCAATTGACTCAAGCGATAAATGGTGGTGGTATCCATGCACGAGATCAGCCAGATCAACCGCAGAGGAACATGTCAGTGGTGGAACATTTCATGAGGAAACATCCACCATCATTCAGAGGATCATCTGACCCTGTGCTAGCTGAAGGGTGGATTAAAGCACTGGAGAAGATTTTTGATGTCATGGGGTGTTCAGACAATCAAAAGGTTAGTCTTTCTATTTACCGTTTGGAGGGTGAAGCAGATCAGTGGTGGTCTATGGTTAAAAATATCAGGGACGCCGATGAGATTGATGCTCTTGACTAGGATGAATTCAAAGGTATGTTTCTTGAGAAGTATTTTCCTAAGGATGTTTGACTTAGGATGGAAAAGAAATTCTTGGAATTGAGGCAAGAGGAAGACTCAGTGGCAACCTATGAAGAAAGGTTCACTCGATTGGCAAGGTATGCTCCAAATTTTATCTGAGACCTTGATAGTAAAATCAATCGTTTTTACTCAAGATTAAAGCCAAAATATCGAAGGGTATTAGCTTCTCGTGAATTTAAAAGTTATGAAAAGCTTGTTCGATGTGCTGAGAAGGTGGAAATGGAGTTTGTCGATGACCAAGTGTTCTATAACAACCAGCAGAAGAAGAGACCGAGGTGGGAGGAGAAAGGTAAGAATTCTTCAAAAAAGTCTGATGGTAAGAGAACTAAGTTTCCAGTTTGTGATAAATGTGGCAAAAGGCATGCTGGGGAATGTCTTCTGAATTCTGGAAAGTGCTACCGATGTGGTAAGATGGGACATAAGGCTCGTGATTGCACTGAAAAGGATCAAGGTGAAGAAGGTAAGAACAAATTTGATTTACAGTTAGTGAAATGTTATAAGTGAAATGAGATGGGTCACTATGCAAATGAGTGTCCGGCAAAGAGCTTGAGTGATGAGAAGCTGTTAGACTACAAGCAGAAAGGGGTGGTGAAATCCTTTGCAACTACTTCTGCAGATGTCGGGCCATCAAATGAAGTTGTATCAGCTCCAGGGAGCTGAGTTTTTTTCAAAGATTGACTTGAGGTCAGGGTACCATCAGTTGAAAGTAAAAGAAGCAGACGTTCCGAAGACCGCGTTCCGTACGAGATATGGCCATTATGAATTTGTAGTAATGCCTTTTGGGCTAACTAGTGCACCTGCTGTATTCATGGACTTAATGAATAGAATTTTCCATGAGTTCTTGGATAAGTTTGTGGTGGTTTTCATTGATGATATTTTGGTGTTTTATAAAAGTAAAGAGGAGCATGAAAGACATTTGAGGGTTATCTTGCAAACCTTAAAAGAAAAGAAACTGTATGGGGAATTCAGAAAGTGTGAGTTTTGGTTGAAAAAAATTTCTTTCCTTGGTCACATTTTTTCTAAAGATGGAATAACTCTTGATCCTTCAAAAATAAAAGTTGTGTAAGAATGGCCAAGACCCACAAATGTAACCGAGATTCGTAGATTCCTTGGTTTGGCAGGCTATTACCGAAGGTTTGTTAGAAATTTTTCACGGTTATCTAGTCCAATGACTAAGCTAACTCGGAAGGGTGTTAAGTTTATTTGGACAAAAGAATGTGATGATTGTTTTCAGGAATTGAAAAGAAGATTGGTGAATGCTCCAGTTTTGGCACTACCTTCCAGGAATGGTGATTTTTTTATATACAGTGATGCTTCATTGAAAGGACTTGGTTGCATCCTAATGCAGAATGATCAGGTAATTGCTTATGCTTCACGACAGTTGAAAACTCATGAGGTAAATTACCCTACACATGATTTGGAATTAGCTGCTGTTGTTTTTGCTTTAAAAATTTGGAGGCATCATTTGTATGGAGTAAAGTGTAAAATATATACCAATCACAAAAGTTTAAAGTATATATTCACTCATAAAGAGTTAAACATGAGATAGAGGAGATGGCTAGAATTAATCAAGGATTATGATTGTACAATTCATTACCATTCGGGAAAAGCAAATAAAGTGGATGATACTTTGAGTCGAAAAAGTAATGCTTCATTAACAATGTTGCGTTTGGAACGTGATCCTTTGGTTAAGGATTTGATGAACTTTGGCATAGAAGTTGTTGGTGCAGGAAGTCCTTCTGTTTTGTTTCAGGTATCAGTGAGATCTTCTCTATCAGATAGAATCAAGCAAGCACAGAAGCAAGACAGTGAGTTGCAGAAAAAGGTAGATCTAGTTCAGAAAGGTAAGTTGCCTGAATTCAACATTGATAATGAGTGTGTTTTGAGATCTGGGAAGAGATTGTGTGTGCCTTGTGATTCACAGTTGAAGAGAGAGTTGTTATGTGAAGCTCATAGTTCTCCGTTTTCAGTTCATCAGGGCAGTACTAAGATGTATAGAGATCTTCGGGAGTATTACTGGTGGGATGGAATGAAAAGAGATATTGCTGATTTTACTGTGAAGTGTTTGACATGTCAACAGGTTAAAGCAGAGCGGCAGTTACTGAAAGGGATGCTTCAGCCTTTACCAGTTCCAGAGTGGAAATGGGAGAATATATCCATGGACTTTGTTGTTGGATTACCGAAGACATCTCGAGGTAATAATGAAATCTGGGTTATTGTTGATCGCTTGACCAAATCTGCTCATTTCCTTGCTATACGAGATACTTTCTCTCTTGATCAACTTTCCCGTTTGTATCTTAAAGAGATAGTCAGGTTACATGGAGTTCCTCTATCCATTGTATTGGATCGTGATCCCAGGTTTACTTCTAACTTTTGGAAAGGCCTTCAAAAGTCGTTGGGTACTGAATTAAATTTTAGTACAGCTTTTCATCCTCAATCAGATGGGCAGTCAGAACGAACAATTCAGACATTGGAGGATATGCTACGAGCTTGTTCTATGGATTATCAGGGAAGTTGGGACCAACATCTTTCTTTGGTTGAATTTTCATATAATAAAAGTTTTCATTCCAGTATACAGATGGCACCATTTCAGGCATTATATGGGAAGCGGTGTCAAACTCCAGCTTTCTGGGTTGAAGTGGGTGAAAGGAAGTTGATGGGACCAGAATTGGTAGAAGAGATGGCAGAAAAAGTTCAGCTAATTCAGAAATACATGAGAACATCTCAGAGAAGGCATAAGAGTTATGCGGATAACCGGAGGAAGGATCTATCTTTCGAGGTAGGTGATCATGTTTTTCTCAAAGTATCACCATGGAAAAGTGTGATGAGATTTGGTAAGAAAGGAAAGTTGAGTCCAAGGTTCGTTGGACCATACGAAATTCTGGATAAAGGTGGATCAGTTGCATACAGAGTGGCTTTACCTCTGATTTTATCTCAGGTACACAATGTTTTTCACGTTTCGATATTGAGAAAGTATATGCCAGATCCATCTCATGTTTTGAGTACAGAGGTAGTTCAGCTGGAAGAGAACCTATCTTATGAGGAACAACCGGTCCAGATTCTTGACCACAGGGAGCAAGTGTTACGGAATAAGGTGATTCACCAGGTAAAGGTTTTGTGGAAAAACCACATGATTGAAGAGGCAACATGGTAATCTGAAAATCCAATGAGGGATAAGTACCCCCATTTATTCGATAAGTAAATAAATTGCGGGGACGCAATTTTCTAAAGGGGGGAAGGATGTAACATCCCAAGTAAGTAATGAATAATAGATATTTTTATCTATGTCTATTAATGAATTAGATAGTGCTTTAGAGGCTTAAAATGAAAATAAATCCAATCTTAAGCATGGAATACACTAATATTCTTAAAAGATTGTTTTACTGCCTTATGATGGAAAACCCTTTTTAAATCTATATTTTGACAATTTTATAAGCTATGTTTGTCAAAATAAAATTATTATTTATGATTGGGACATCAAAATTTACTTTGTGGGAATTTTTGGTATTTTTCTGACAATGTTCATTTTTTAATGAATAGTGAAAAATACTACATTTTACATCAAAAATGCTTTTTAATCTAATTTATTTATATGATTAGATTATCTTTTGAATTAGTTTTAAAGTTATCCAATGGTGGTCATTGGAATCAATTTCACTTTGAAATTATACTTAAACTGGTGTCAATCTTTTGATACTTATTGTTTTATAAAAACATGTTATTTGCTATGACAGCGGGAATTAATTATTAAATTAATTAATGTGACTTATATATTTTGAATTTTGTAAAATAGACTTCATTTTTGAATTTTTAATATCAAATATAGCTTAGGGTGAATTTTTGGTAATTTTCTGAAAAACTTCAATTTTTGATGAATAGTGAAACCACTAAGTGGTACTTATAAAAACTGATTTTCCATTTAAATGAAATTTTCCCATCATTGTGTTTGGAATTTCAAAAATCCGACATACATGGTTGTCATTAAGAAGTAAAATGTGGTTCAATGAGATTATAATAATTTTTTGGTGAATAGTAACTTATTAAGTTTTTAATCGCGATTAGTGGTAATTAGTGTAGTTTAAGGTAAAAATAATGTTTTAATAAAATGAAACGAACTTGACACATGTCCTAACATTATTGGTTGTGTCATGGCCGACCAAGAAAAGCCATGGGTCAACTTGGGGACCCCATGGAGACACTTTGGTTGGGAAATGACATAAATGACTTTTTATTAAATGTTAAAGTAAAAATGACACAAACATAATATGTCTTACGAAACGAATTTTTACATGGGGTTATAAAGATAAGATTTTTGATTATAAATAGTCATTGGAAAGCTAAAAAGATTTCCTACATCATAGTATTTTTTTTATAATTTTTATACATTAAATAAATTAAATTATTTATGACATTATGATGATGCAGCGATGACCTCATTATTTAATGATTTAAATAAAATGGAAAGATAATGTAAAATCTATGAACTACTCAAGTCCAAAACCAATTGTATGAGTGGATTTCGAACCCTTATCACCTCATCCACGAATTATATCAATGTGGGACCTTTTTAAACCGAAACACATTTTCAAATAAAGTAATATTTCTTTACTTTCCAAAAGTGCCCCTCCTCTCCTCTTATAAAAGGCCCCCACCTCTACCTCATTTTACACTCTCCTCAAGCCTTTGGCTTGGCCAACCCCTGACCATTTACTCTCTCCACATCCCTCTCCTCATCCTAGAGAATTCCCTTTGGGCAGAATCCTTTCAAAGGAAGCCTTTAGGCTCAAATCAAAAGGAGTTACACTCTTAAAGAAAATACGAAATAGAAATGGAAGTAGCGTTCATGCGTACGTACGACTTACCGTCTCCATGAACGGTGAATTTCATTTCTTACCTCTAAATGTGATGTAATATTATAAATACATATATATTCTGAATATATATGATATATATGTTATCTAAATCATTAATATCATTCTGGATATAACGAACCTTTGACCAAATTAACAACATGTAAGTGTAAGAAGTCTATTTTTGACTTAGACACCAAATACCGACAAAATGAACATTATTAACTTAAATGATTACATGATGTTCATAACATGGTATAAAAGGAATAATGAACTTGAAAAAGGTTCTTAATCAAGTAGAGATTAACTCAAGGTTATTATTCAAGAGATTAAAGAACGTTCGGGTCAAGTCGGATACGAGGTATGGGACTTCGTCTCAATCTCCTTTCGTTGAGGCATATTTTATTTTATACGGTGTATAAACCCCTTTGAATTTTACATTTATTCAAAAGGAATTATTTTTATATGAAGCGTTTACTAAACGACAAAAGTGAATGTTTTTGTCGTACGTATGCGGCGACAACAACTTCTCCGCCGTCGTGACCGTTATTTGAGTTTTGGCTTCCTCTACAAGCCATACCTTCTTTTTAAAAGAAAAATAAATACCATGTTTTACTTTTCTTTTATTTTAGTATTGAAAATGGTTTTCATAATGTTTTTATATCAATGTGTTGTATTGATATCTTTTGATTGAAATGTTGAAATTTTATGTCTCCTTTATGCATGTTTTATGAGATATGATTATGTTATGGTTCTTGGGAATTATTATGAAGACGGGTGGTTCCGTGATAAACTAAGGGCGGGTGAGCCCGTTATAGCTCTCCATTGCATTGGGTAATGCGAAGGAGTGAAATGTTAAGGTTTATCCGAAGAGATTTAGGGAATATACTGTGATGGGTATTCCAAACGTAACCAAGAGGGTTACTCCCTACGTAAGAATGTTATGGATGCCTCAATTTACCTTTATGTCCTATGATTTCTATGATTTATTCATGATTTTATGAGGTATGTTAAAGTGCCTATGTTTTATGGGTAAAATATGATTTCATTCTTATGTATATATGAACTCATGTTTCCTTTCCATGTTTTTTATAACCCATACTGAGCTTTTTATGCTCATCCCAAGTTTTTTTGAAATGTTTTTCACAGGTCAAGGGAAAGGTACATGATATGATGATAGTGTCAAGGATGTGTCAAGAAATAATCCATGTTTTATTTTAAATGTGTTTCCATTGATGGGAATGAAGAATACTATCTTTATGTAACCACTTTGTTTATTTGTGGAATATAATGCAAGTTTTATGATCTAATTCTCTAAAACTCTAAACCCGAAAAGATCCTCAATGTGTAATCTTGTAATAACTCAATATTAAGTAAGGTTTAAGGCTGGGGCCTTATAGGTACTCTCATAAGATGAATTCATGAGGTAATAACTTTTGATTAATCATATTTAATTGAAACTAAACTTGATAAGGTAAACATTTTGGTGATATAGATGGATCTGAATCAAGTCATTGAACAAAAATCATATGAGGTATACATTTTATGATCATATTCGAGCCATTTCACTAACCAATGTCTTGATGTTTAGGGAATAGAAAGTTTTACAGTAACCTTACAGCCATGGAGATTCTAAAAAAACTAGGAATTGAGAGAACTTAACCATATCTATTATGGATTTTAAAATCATCATATCTATGATAGACCCACCTTATAAAAATAATTACTCAAACCAACCCCCATTCTAATAAGAAAACCAATAGTTCCAACACTCACCACCCTTCTGAAAACACTATAAAGATCTTTACAACCAATGTGACCAACAACCCTCTCTCCTACAAAATAAAACATATGACCATTCATCCCCTAGTGTAAAAAATATGATTCATACACAAAAAAATACATAGATGGAATTGAATTGAAATAAATAATAAAAATGTTGAAAGTAATTTCCAAAAACCCATTAAAAATTCTAACAAAAATAGTACCTATACCCTGCGAGGAACACTGAGGGGCGACGATAAGCATTGAGCGATGAAATGGGTCAGGACCTGCTGCGTGGAGGTGAGCTAGAGCTTCAGGGGGTTGGTGGAGAGCTGTGATGAGGGGCAGTGAGGCAGCGAGGCGCGCTGAGGGGAGGTGATCTAGGGCTTCAGGGGTCGCGAGGGGGGGGGGTCTCATGGGGGTCGGGGGGGAGAGAAGTTTAAGGTCTGTAAAAAAAACATTTATCAGTGGGTTTTAATAAACCAATGCAAAATCATTTATAAAAAAATTAGCAGCGGTTTATTAAATCGCCGCAAAAAAATCACTGTAAAAGGATATTTATGTTGTAGTGGTTCATTACCACATATTCTATAAAAAATAGATCTATGAATCATTAGGAAAAAATGTTTCAATATATAGTTTACTTGAAGAATTTGAAAATTATAATTTATAGAGAAAAAAGAAAAAATTGGATCTTTTAGAAGAAATCTTCCATAAAACTGATAAACTAGAAACATATAATATTTGATAATGAACCTTTCCTATGGTGAATCCATGATGTATATGGCTTCTTGAATGGTTCAAAATTTAATAGTTCAAAATATCCATTACAATTTGGCCTAAAGGTTAACCAAGACACTCCCTACCATAGGGACACATTATAGTTTATCCCCATGGGTCATGATGCAAATAATCTCCAAAGGGATGAATAGGAAAAACTAAATCCCATTTTCCAAGGTAATGTTGTAGAAATATTCTTCCCATTATGAGGAATTAAACTCCTCGGAAGGGAGTTAAAATTAAATAATCACTTATTGAATTATAATCTTATACATCATCTACCAATATGGTTTAACACATGGGTTTCAAATTGATTGGCCATCTATAGAATATATTTTTCAAAAAACTTGGCTAAAAACCCAAACACATGTTCAAAAACTCCACATATTCCTCTAGTGTATATAATTACCGATGAAAAGGATAATCTTTTACCCAATTTACATCACGTAAATTATTTTTTCATCATGTCATTACCCCATGTAAAACAAATATTCAAATACATATGAAGAACATGGAATAAATATTCATGGTGGGAAGGGAACCATATAAGATTTTTACAAAAATTTTCTTGGAGAGTTTGAATTTAAATTTCATTTAGACTAATATGAAATGAAAAACTATTGTTAGGGTATCTAAAAAACAAATTATCTTGATACAATGTCTAGTTATTTGTATAATTAATTAAATTACATGAATGTAATAATTAACAATACAAGATAAATCATTTGATGAGTTGGTATCATTTTTTGAAAAAAACTACTATTATAAGTTCAATAAATACCCTGAATTGAAGAATTTAAATGTGATATTATTATTTAATATGTAATTTAAACATCCTATATTAATTTATTTTATTCTTTACGGCTTAGAAAAATGTGATCTATAGAATACATGTCTCTTAAATGATAATTATTTACTAGAGATCATACATTTATCTACCTGTATGATTTAAATTAGTGGGTTAATTTATTTTATAAATATTTTTTTATGTATTTATTATGAAAATAATATATGAATAATGATATTACAAAAAATGAGAATTCAAATTTTTCTTTTATGAAAACAAGTGTAACTTAATTTTGTGATAGTTTATTGTAATGGGATATCACTAGACTCTAAATTCCTTTGTTTTGTTTCATATACTACATATTTAGTGAAACAAATCATATTTATTGGAGATTATATTTGATTCATAATGAAATTTATCTATAATTTTTTGGTATTTATCTAAACATCATATCAGTTTACGATTTCATTTTCTATGGGTTTACAATGGATGGATTTGATTCCTCTAATTAATCGGATATTTTGCATTATTTTAAGGACTATGTATCGAGCAACTGTATTATTTTAGAGGCCTCTAACAATTTGTTTTTAGTGAGGTTAATAATTATAAAAGGGTTCTTAGGATTATTTTTTTTCTATTATTAAGAAACGTATAATAAATTTATTAGGGTAAAATAAAACATATGACCATTCATCTACTAGTGTAAAAAATATGATTCAGCCACAAAAAAACACATAGATGGAATTGAATTGAAATACATAACAAAAATGTTGAAAGAAATGTCCAAAAACCCATAAAAACGTATAAAAAAATAGTGCAGATACCCTGAGAGGTGCGCTGAGGGGCGGCGAGAAGCATCGAGCGGCGACACGAGTCAGGACCTGCAGCGGGGAGGTGAGATATGGCTTTGGGGGGTTGGCGGTGATGGGCAGTGAGGCATGTTGAGGGGAGGAGAGATAGGGCTTCGGGTGTCATAGGGGGGGTCTCACGAGGGATGGGGGGAAAAGGGAGGGGTCTCTCAGGGGGGAGAGAAGTGTCGAGACTGTAAAAAAAAACAGTTTGGCGGCGGTTTTTAATAATCCACCAATAAATAATTTATAAAAAAATTAGCGTCAGTTTAGTAAACCGCTGCTAAAAAGCAGCTACAAAAATCTATTTATGTTGTAGTGAAAGGAAATTTTTTTGGAAGCAATTAAAAGGATCATGCGATATATTCAAGGTACTCTCAGTTTTGGATTTTAGTTTGCTGTAAAAATAGATAATGAATTATCAATATTTTATTATGTTGAATGGGCTGTAAATGTGACAGATAGAAAGTCCACAAGTGGTGGAACATTCTTCATTGGCAATAAATGTGTAATATGGTTAAGAATGAAATAATAAATCACATCCCTTATATAACAAACTAAACCTAGAAGCATGGATTCATTGAATTATTTTAATACATTGGAATAGATAAAAGTGTCAAATCTCAAAGGAACGATCAATTTATAGTCTTGAAAAATATATTACATATGTGAACCTTACATTACAATTCAAAACACAAAATACAACATATATAATCCTTTTATAGAACCATTAATATCCAAGACTAACCCTTTATATCAGTCATAATACACATCTTGAAATCCTGGGAAAGTAAAACATAAGAAAGGGGTGAGCTCAGATGTTCAATAAGCGTAAATAATATAATCAATTATAAATAATCACAAACTTTTAAGTCATGGTGTATAACTAAAACACATGCCTTTTAAACATAATCTTGGGCCTAATATGAAAATAATAAATAATACCATATAAAATAATCATATGAGCTAGAATATATAAATATGGATATTCTACTAGTCGAATAATCACATGGAATATAAATAAATTATATCCTAATGATGGAATTCATAATTCCAGACATCATAAACATACCATCAAGGCTTTGGTCAAGACACCATACATAAATGGGTAAAAATACAAACTAGTTTGTTTCATGAGACCTATTGATTCATAAAGGGGCTATAGTGGTCCCCTCCCATCACTTACTAAGTCTAATGAATTCCTCATATGGAAAGGGTGAGACATAAATAATATACACATTCATATTGAAAAAATATCATATGAAATGTGAATAATTTAACCATAAAACATGAATGATTAAAAAATAGAACATACACAGTCAAACTGATCATAAACCATTCAATAAAATATTTTAGATGGTATCATAAGATATCAACATCAATTAAGCATAAAATTCAACAAAGGGTGTTGACATAGATAAAAATACTCTAATAAAATTGTTATAAATATCTTGATAAAAATACCCTTTTGTTTGAAAATATTTGTTTTAAAGTCACAAATTTATAAAAGAAAACATTATATTTAAAAAATAACTTTTTAAAATTTTAAAGGAATCTTCAAAACATCAAGAATTTATGATGTCAATAAAATCTGATCAAGCTGTATAAGTTGAACATAAACAATCTTTCAATATTTTTGTTGAAAATGTTATAACGTACCTTGTTTGGAAAATGAAAAAAAATATTCCATTAAATTTTTTTTATAAAAAGTATGACATGGGTAAAATACGTAAAATATTGTTAGGATATTAGTAAAAATATTTTTAAGGAACATGGACATGGATGATAAATATACCCCATCAGATACTTGTGTATAAACAATCCCAAATAATTATGAGATTGTGAAATTAACCCTTACCTTACGTTTTATTCCATCCGTATGTGTCTTAAACTCTTGTATAATGGTTTTAAACATATTTTTAACTTATAACATAATCATAATAATATTTATGATACCATATATGATTCATTTATGAATTTATATTAACCTTTTATTAATAATTACAAGTTAAAGTAACGTTTCGGGTAATAGCCGCTTTGCTTTATCATATGTGTTTTGACTTATTAGTATTGATCCAATTACTTAGATAATGATTTAATTACTTAAATAATATAATAAATTATTAATAAATCATATATATTTATTATATAAATATAATATATATATATATATGAAATGGAATACACTGTTCTTGGAGATGGTAAACCGTACGTACGCATGAACACTGTTTCCGTTTTCTTATCATATTGAATGGAAGAAGGTAAATGAAATATATGAATATATATACTATTTACATTGAATTATAATTTTATATATTTTATTCATAATATAAATTTTACAATCATTCTTTAATGATTAATATGGAAGATGAATCTCATCGCGTTGTGAAGACTGTAGGCCGAATGTACGAACGAGTGACGATATCATTCTCTTAATGGAAAAATGGTAAGGAATAAGATAATATATTAATTATATAGAATCAATATATTTTCATATTTATTATTTATATCTATTATATCCATTATTATACCCATCCAAATAAGGTGTTTATGAAAAAAATATTACACCACAGCGTGGAGACGGTCATCCATACATAGACATGCATGGTGATATTGTTTTTCGTAGGATAGATAAAAGGAGGAATATTGTTGTTCCATAATCATAATAAAATATAATCATATATATGATAATGTATTTATTAATTTTTTATGGGTACAAAATAGTAATAATAAGTAGAATAGGAAAAGAACTTGAATGAGTTGGTAAATCAATTACCTCCTCTTCGATAGAATTCCTTTAGATTTCCTCTTAGGAACACTAAGGGTGGTCTTTTTAGATGACAAATACCTTCATAAATTATCTAATAATGTTTATAGAAAATATGTTTAGGGTTTTATTATGTTATAATTCTAAAAGTGGTGTGAGTAAGTGAAGGAGGAGGTTCCCTTTTACAAGAGAGGGGAGTGGCACTTTAGGAAACTCTCAAAATATTAAATTAATATAAATTGATTTTCAATTTCAAATAGCTCCAAAGTAATTTATTTAAAATATAATATGAGGATGAGTCAAAATAATATCAACCAAAGTTTTTTATACATTTTTATATCACAATATTAACCTTATCTTTTGGATTTAACCCTTAATTAAACCCTTTTGCTCTTACCGTGACAACTTGGATTTTTTACTCTTCAGTGTTAATATAGTTACAATAAAATGAAAAAAGAACACAAAATGGATCATTTTTGACATATTTAACCTTATTATAGTTATATTTCTGAAATTTATATTTTTTAGAATTTTATATCATTTAATAAAATATTATTTATTTTAAAGTATCATATATATCGATTTTGATACTATTCATTATTTTTCTTTTAAAAAATATCATGAAAACATGATAACTTTGAACAAACATTTCTAATATATCAATAAAATTTATAGTGTTATCTATAAGATTAATTTATTTCATTAGTTATGTAAAATTATACATATTTTAGTATTTTTAATATCATTTATTTGATATTTCCAATAATTTAAGAATTACTACATCTTTATTACGAAAGCCTTTAATTAAATTATTTATTCTCTAAAAATTTAAAATAAATTATCATGATGAATATAAATTTGTTATATTTCAATCAACTATTTATAGTATAATTTATCTTATGTATAACCCTATATTAAAAATTATTTAGTTATTAAAAATATGAGTATGACATTTTTAACTTATCATTAAATAAAATATAATAAATGTCATATTCTCACCGAAGTGGCTTAAAAAATTATAATTTTAGCATAATTTTTATTATCGTCAAATCCCACTTATAAAAAAAATTAGGAAATGTGTTAGGGTAATTTTATAGTCTTTATAATATTATTTTTACCCTTAATTACCCATTTATCCTTTACCGTGGTAATTAAAATATTACTAAATTTTACTATTCATATTCCCAATATAATTTTTTTACCCACTAATTTCAAATAAGGAATCCATTTTTAATAATTAAAAACATATAAGTTGTAGTAATTAATGTAAAATTAATCCCATTGATGGGGTGAGAAAACAAGTTATTAAAGTTTAAACACGCAAAAGATTGAAACGTTTTTATATCTAAATTCAATGTATAATTGATGCCAATGACCAAATTTACATTAAATGATAAAAAAATAATATATTTATGCATTAAAACCATTCAATAATATTATTTTACAAAATAAATTATTTTGACAAAAAAAATTATTTTCAATTAAAAGTTAGTATTTTTTACTATACATCAAAACATGAAACTTATCAGAAAAATATAAAAAAATTAACAAAAGTAAATTTTTATATCCCATTTTAAAATAAATATTCTATTTTTTCAAATAAATTATATAAATGTTTGAAAAATTGGATTTAAAATAGGTTCACCATTAAAAGGTGGTAAAATTGCTTTTATTAAAATAAAGGTTTTAATGTTTAATATTGGGTTTGTTATTATATTATGCCTATAAAATCTATTAGATGAATATAAAAAATATTTAATTGAATATGTAAAATATATATTTCATTAATATAATTCTCTAATAATAATTAATTTAATTTATTAGGAATAAATGTCTTTGTGAGCATAAAAATAGTTCTTTATAAAAACATTTCCTATATATTCAATTGGTTTATATATTCATTTATAATTGTAACCAATGAATTAATACATATATTTTTATAATCTAGTTAATACTATTAGTATCCTCTAACTTAATGGATAGGTTATATCTTATTATATTATATAATAATATTTTAATAATATATTATTGTTTGGTAAAACTCGGCCTTGCGTGTAACGCAAACCAACTCATTATTGTGTGTAGCGTAATATTATCCTGGTGTTACATACAATGTAATTTATAAAAGAAATTGAATTTATTTAAGAAGATACATAATGTAAAATCTTGGGGTGTTACATTCTCCCCCCCTTTAATACATTGCTTCCTCGCAATTCGAACTCATAATCGAAATCTAGGATTTTGACTATTAAAAATATCTTTATTAAAATCCCACATTGGAAAAAAGATTAATGTATCCTATACTTTAAAATATAAAGGGAAGTATGAAGTTTACTAAAGATAACACATACTAGGGTTCTATATAAGAAAACATGTACATAGAAGAGAAATCTAAGTAACAAGTTCTGATGGAGAGGGATAAAGAACATGGTCAGGATAAAGTTAACAATCACAAAGCTATAAATCTATGATGGTCTAAGGGACCATTTGATTTATTTGAAAAAAGGTACTAGGATATCATTTTTTGGTTTTAATATCCTTTACCTAGAGGTTAATAATTAATTTACTTCATAGACTAAGAACATAAGGAAACATACTCATTTTATATGTAATGTTTCATCATTTAACCAATTTCTACCACAAGATCACCCTTTTTTCCAAAAGATTATAAAATTCAAATATATTATATTTATCTTAATCCTGTAAGGTTATAAAAATGAACTTATAATTTCTCTAAAATACTATTTAAATAAATAAAACTATGTTATACTAACTAGAACATCACGTAAGCTAGTGGTAGGTAATACACCCTTGTCGCCCTTTAGTTATGGGTTCAAGTCTCACAGCCCTGCTAGATGCGATAGGTTGTCGCCCAAACTGTGGATTGTCCATTCTCTAAAACTATATTATTAAAAAATTATAGAAATAAATTTAATATATTCAATATTAAATAATTTTTTTAACCTCAAACAATTATATCCAATGTTCAACTTAATCAAATTTAACCTTAAGACTATTCAAAAATACATCTATCCAAACTCAAAATCTAAAAATTTATAAGGAAGGTCACTAAATTTACAAAATAAACTTAACATCAAATCCTCCCCAAACAACATAATGCAGATCTATTTTTCACATACCAAATATATGATTACCTTGATCACCACAATATATTAATTAAAACATGCATTCTTCCAAATCCGTAAAGAATAAGTACAACAGTACAATCCTTATATATCTCATGATTCTTATAACTATAATATCATAACATAATTATTGAATCCAAAAATAAATTAATTATTCCACTTAGACTATAGTAATAACATAATATTGACCTTGATTTCTTTGTTCTTGTGAGCTATATTTACTTAAATCTTGGGACAATAATTTTCAAAGTGACCCATTTCATTACATTTGAAACAATGCACATTAAATACCTTTTTATTATCCTTGAAATTATTAACATGGTATCCTTTCTCTACACACTTTTATAAAACTCCCATTCATTTTAATCAAGTACCAAGGTTATTATTTCCACAATTACATGTGGGAAAATATTATTTCCCTTCTTCCCTTTATACAATTTTTTCCTAACTATCCTATTATTCTCATGATTCCCTATAAATCCATAATACTCAGAGTACTATTTTCTTATCCTTTTATCATATGATACTATGTCCTCATATGATGATAATACTTGGGAGATTATTTCCCTTTGAAATATTTTCTTAAGATCATGAACGTTATGATCCTTCTTACTCTTTGGATCACTTGAATCAGAAAGGTTCACATTCCTTCTAATAGGATATATTTCTAAATGATAAAATACACTAGATTAGATCATATCATAATGTATAATCCTATAACCATTAAAATACTTAACATAAATTGTGAAATTTATGTGTATCTAGTCTCATAATTATAAATGCGGTTTCTTTGAGGACATATTTACTTATAAATCCTTCATAATGGGTTGTAAAGAAAATGTAAATTTTCATAAACATATCCCTTGGGAGTGTTAAACCAAGTGTGCCGTAAGAACCATTGTTATATAACAGGTTAAGCCAGGTCAGGATCGACACACCTTATTAGTGTTGTTACTCCTAGGTACATATATTCCAGAACCACGTCCGCTTGTAATATCTAGACATGGATGTATTTCTAGTAATACTCACAAAATCTACACCTTACCAATATTCTAGTATGATTTTATATTTTTATCCTCAATTTTATCTTAGGTTTATGTTACCTAATATGAGTTTTCTAAATCTAGTTTCCAAGGATGCTGCTAAACTTACCTTGATACCAACTGTTACTTCCTCGGTTCTCTCATTTCTTCCATTGAAGGCTTGTGTTTTGGTCGCCCTCCTCCACCTTAACCTTCTCTAGTCTGAAATTTCTTTGTGCCTCTTTGAGTCGAGGATGGTGTGGAGTTTTTATGAGACTTAGGGATTGTGGTTTGGTGTTCATTGGGTTTCTGAATGCTGCCTGAGTTGGTCTTTCTTCCTTGGCTTCCCAAACCCGTTATGACCTAGGGTTCCACCACTTCTCTCTAGGTTGGATTTTGAGTGATCAGTACACATGGTTTTGGGTCATACGGTTTACGGACGTGGAGGTTTCTATTTGGGTTTAATCCTCATCCTTCTTCAGGGTTCCATTCTCGACCTTGTTCCAGGGTCTTACTTGGTTTCATGTTTATATTCTTTCTTGATGGAGGTTTATTATTATTATTTTTTGTTGGTGGTATCATTCGGTGATGTTAGTGGATGTTTTTCTAGATATGGTGGCGATTTACAGTGAATTTGATGGTAATGGTGTTGAATAGACGAGGACGGTGACGATGGTGTCAGATTCATCAATGGTGAATTTTTTTGGTGGTTATGAAAACGTCATTGAAGTTGTTTAATTCAGTTTTTTTTATTTTTTTTGGTGTTATGCATTAAATTTTGTGATATTCTAGTTTACGATGGCAACAATGGAGTTCTCAGGAGACATTATATATGATGGTGAATTTTTAGATGATGGAGGTATTGATTGGTGCCGACGGTGAGGGGAGGCCTACGATGGTGGTGTACAAGCACTATGATGGTGAACATGGGTGACATACCTCCACCTGATGTGGGTGCACCTAGATCAAGGATTAGGGTTCAGTGTTGGAGAGTTATGTTTTTCAAGGTGCGTGGCTCGAGGTGACTCTTCAAATGAGGCAGTATGATGGTGTTTATTTGAGATTTAAATTTTGAAACTTCTATTTCAAAGTTGTTCTCAAGTGGGTGTTTTTGGTTGTAGATGGAGATGGAATGATGACAATTTGGGTTGAACGACATGATTTTTGTATGGTTTGATGGTAAATGGATGTCTAATACTAGGTTTTTACTAATTTTTGAATCTGGTTTTTGTGTTTTACATCTAGTGATGTTTTAATTTTTAAAGTTTGAAATTTTGATTTATTGGAATTATGTATTGTGCGGTTACCAATAAACCAAAAATAGGCTTTTAGAATATTAAAAAAATAGATTTGGAGTGGAGGGAGTTCATAATGTGAGACATCATAAACATACCGTCAAAGCTTCGACCAAGACACCATACATAAACAGGTAAAAACCCCAAATATTTTTCCTCATGAGACTTAACAATGTATCAAGGGGCTATAGTGGGCCCCACCCATCACTTAATAAGTTAAATTCATTCCTCATATGTAAAGTGTAAAATGTAAACAAAATACACTTTTATATCAAAAAACTACCATAGAAAATGTGAATACTTTAACCATAAATGATGAATGGTAACAAAATAGAACATCCATAGTCAAACAGATCATAAGAATTTAAATAAAATATATTATATGGTATCATAAGAGATCAACCTCAATTAATCATAAAATCCAATAAATAATTTTTACATAGATAAAAATACTCTAATAAAATAGTTAGAAATATCTTAAGAAAAATTTCCCTTTTCTTTGAAATCATTTATTTAAAAGCCACACATTTATAAAAGAAAACATTTTATTTAAAATTAAATTGGTAAACTTATAAAATAAGCTTCAAAAAATCAACACATCATGATGGTAGTAAAATCCTCTCATGTCGTATAAGTTAAAAATAAACATTCTCTTGGTATTTTTTTTAAAAAGTTATAAAGTACCTCATTTCAAAAATGAAAAAAAGTTTCCTTTCAAACCATTTTATAAATAGAAAAAACTGGGTAAAAGACATAAAAAATTGGTAGGATAATAGTAAAAAAAATTCAAAATATTTTTAAGAAACATGGACATGGAAGATAAATATTCCCCAACAGATACTTACATATAAATTGTTTTGAATAATAACGAGATTGCGAAATTAACCCTTACCGTAGGTTTTATTACCTCCGTATGTGCCCAAAAATCCTATATAGAAATTTTAAACATATTATTAAATTATAAAGGAATCTTAATAATATTTATTATATCATAAATGATTCATTTATAAATTTATATTACCATTTTATTAACAATTCGAAGTTAAATCAATGTTTTGGGTAATAACTGCTTTGTTTTATCATACATGTTTTGACTTGTTATTCTTGATAAAATTACTTAGATCATGATTTAATTACCTTAATAATGTAAAAATGATTTAAATATAATATATATTTAGTATATAAATATATATAAAATATCGATATATGAAATGTAATACACCATTCATGGTAATGGTAATTCATACGTACGTATCCATGCTGTTTTTGTTTTCTTATCATACTAAATGGAAGAAGGTAAATTAAATATATGCCTACATATATTGTTAAATTATAATTATTATGTCATATATTTCATATTTATTAATTATATACATTTTTTAATCATTTTTCAATGATTAACATGGAAGATAAATCTCATCGTGTCGTGGAGATGATAAGTCGTACGTACACATGAGCGACGATATCATTCCCTTAATGGTAAAAGGGTAAAGAATTAGATGATATATTAATTATAAAAAATAAATATCATGTCATATAGATTATTTATATATATTATATCCATAATTACACCCATCCAAATAAGGTGTTAATGAAAAACTGATTACACTACGGTGTGGAGACGGTCAGCCATACGCACACACGTATGGTGATATTGTTTTTCATAGGATGGATAAAAGGAGGAATATGGTTGTCCAATAATCATAATAAAACCTAATAATATATATTATAATTTATTTATTAATTTATTTTTTTGAAATATAGTTATAGGAATTATAAGATGAAAAGAACTTGAATGAGTTGGTAAAACAATTACCTCTTCTTCAATGGACTTCCTTTGGATCCCTTATTAGGGACACTAGGTGTGGTCTTTTTTGAAGACCAAGACCTCCAAAACATATATAATAATTTTGGGAGGATAAATTTATAGGTTTTTGTTGAGATATAAGTCTTAAAGTGGTGTGAGGAAGTGAGAGAGGAGGTTCCCTTTTATATGAGAGGGGAGGAGCACTTTAAGGAACTCTCAAAATAATAAATTAATATAAATTTATTTTTGATTTAAAATAGACACAAAGTGAATTATTTAGAAGATAATATGAGTATGGGTATAAATAATCTCAACCATTTATTTTTGGATATGTTTAGGTCATAATATTAACATTCTATTTTGTCTTTAATCCTTAGTTAAACCCTTTAACACTTATCGTGAAAACTTGGATTTTTACTCATTAGGGTTAGTATAGTTACTATAAAATAAGAAAAGAACCCCAAATGGATTAGTGATGACATTTTTAACCTTATTATATTTATTTGGAGAAAATTTATATATATTTTTTATTTTTTATCATTTAATAAAATATTATTTATTTTAAAGTATCACATATGTCAATTTTAATACTATTTATTATTTGTCTTTTTAAAAATATCATAACAACATGATAACTTCAAAAAAAACTTATAATATATCAATAATACCTATAAGTTATCTATAATTTTTTTTTATTTCAATAGTTATGTCAAATTATATTTATTTTATCATTTATAATATCGCTTATTTGATATTTTTGTTAATTAAACAATTATTGCATCTTTATTATGAAAGCCTTTAATTAAATTCTTTATTCTATAAAAATTAAAAATAAATTATTATGGTAAATATAAATTTATAATATTTAAAATGAATATTTATTGTATAATTTTTCATTTTTATTTCCATATATTAAAAAATATTTAGTTAATAAAAACATGGGTATGAAATTTTTAATTTATCTTTAAATAAAATATAATAAATGTCACATTCTCAACCAAGTGGGTTAAAAAGGTTATAATTTTAGACTAAGGTTGATTTTTTCAAAACAAACTTATCTGATGAAATAATGACAAGTGTTAGGGTAATTTTAGAGTCTTTATAATATTATTTTTACCATTAATTACCTGATTTACCCTTAACCATGATATTTAAAATATTACTAAATTTCACTTTTAATATGCCAAAAAAAAAATAAACTTATTTAAATAATTTGGACCCATTGATTCCAAATATGAAATCCATATTTTAAAATTCAAAACAATTAAGTTTTATTAATTAATTTAAAATTAATCCCATTGACGGGGTGAGAAAATGAGTTATTATAGTTTAAACATGGAAACGAATGAAACATTTTTTATATTTGAATTCAATGTAAAATTGATTCCAATGAACTACATGGGATTAAATGATAAAAAATAATATATTTATACTTTAAAAACATTCAATAATATAATTTAACACTATAAATTATTTTGATGAAAAAAAGTTGTTTTCAATTAAAATATAATATTTTCACTATTCATTAAAACAAGAAACTTATCAAAAAATACCAAACATTTAACCAAAGTAAATTTTTATATACCAATTTTAAAAAATAATTTTATTTTCTCAAATAAATTATATAAAAATGTCAAAAATATGATTTAAAATAGGTTCCCTATTAATAGAAAGTAAAACTGCTTTAATAAAAATTTAGGTTTTTATGTGTAATATTGGGTTTTTTCTGGTCTTATACCTATAAAATATGTTACATAAATATAAAAAATATTTTATTTAATATATAACATATATATTTCATTAATATAATTCTCTAATAGTGATTAATTTAATTTATTAGGATAAAATGACTTTGTAAGCATAAAAATAGTTCTTTATAAAAACATTTTCGATATATCAGGTTTGTTTATATATTCATTTATAATTAATTTATAACAAATTAATTAAAACATATATTTTCATAAGTTAGTTAATTCTATTCATAACCACTAAATTAATGTCAAGGTCAAGTATTATTATATTAAATAATAATATTTTAATAATATATTATTGTTCGGTAAAACTCGGCCATGCGTGTAATGAAAACTACCTCATTTTTGTTCTTTGCATAAGCTTATCATAGTTTTTCGAACAATTTAAGCTATCAAAGAAATTGAATTTATTTAAGAAGATACATACTATAAAATCTTGGGGTGTTACACCTTAGTACAGATGAAGTTGAGTATATATCTACTACAAAGGCTTGTACTCATATATTGTGGATGAAGCAACAACTAACTATATTGGTGATAAAGTGAAAAAACCAATGGTTATTCACTATGATAAAAATAGAATGATATATCTTATGAAGAATATAGTTCAACACTATCGAAAAAACATGATGAGATCAGATATTACCCCATCAAGGGAAAAAGTTAAATAGGGTGTGATTTAAATGGCGCATGTAGGAATTGATGACCTAGTGGATGAAATTATGACTAAGCCCTTAGTAACACTTGTGTTCAAGAAACATCAGTTTAACTTCGGTGATAAGACACCTCCCGATGCATTAAGAGATTTTAAGTGTTCCCCTCTCCCCATTTTTCTTAACTATTTTGATCTGTTTGTGGAAGTGATGCGAGTTTATGGGGAGATGAGATCCAGGGGGAGTCTTCTTTAAGCTTTGTAAGTCCAAATTCATGTTATTTGGTTTTGTTTAAAAATGGGTATAATAGAGAAATTCATTGTTAAAAAGGTTCTCTAGTTGAAGGTTTTTACAAACCATGCAATGCTTCTATGAAACAATGAGAATTAGGTGTTATGAGGAAATAATTCATATTTATAAGAGTTTTTCTTGGAAATATTTAAGAATTCCAAAACACAAGAACCCTATTCTTACTTCCCATCTCATTTTTTACAATAATATTTTCTCATCTAGACTTAATGTATTGTATGAGTTTTTTCTTGCCTATCAGATTTTGATAATCGGATGAAGATTTATTGATTTTTTCTGTATATTTCCAAAAAACAAAAATATAGAGATTATTGGAACCAATTATTTTCATAGATGGAAATAGATTCTAGTTTTTGTTTTTTTTTCAATATACACTGGGTTGATGAATTAGTTTTTAAGGTAAGTGATCTTAAAGTACGAGATGACTACAGTATTGAAGGTGGAATCTTTTCCCAGTGTTTTTCAAAATTTTGGGATCAAAATCAAGAGGAAGGAGAAAGCATTGTGAAAAGTGATTTTCTAGGATTGAATCTTCACAAATATGGTTGAGGAATGATTTTCATGAAGAATGGGTTTCACAAAGGTTGATGTTCATGAATATATAGAGCATCATGAATGTGATTCATGAATGAAAAATGGAAAGATGGTGATTTTTCATGACTTTTAAAAATCATCATGATTGTGCAATGAGTTGATAATGTTATTCATGACTATAAGAAATATTTTCAAATGGGTTGAATTTCACTGGAGCTTCATGAATCAATGAGCTTTACAAATATGGATTTTAAGGTTTATGAAAAATCTACTAGAGGAATGGTATCTCATGAAATGTTGAGCCTATAAATAAGTAGCTACCCTGACCTCATTTGACATGAATAGAATTGGAGAAGAGGCTGAATCACTCTGATTTTGCAAAGGTTGTAAGATTCGTGAATTTTGAATTCTATGCGAGTTTGAGAATCATGAAAATACTGTTTAAGTCTTTATTAATACCAATGATTATGAGTTAAGGAAGTTTCATGAAGGTTGGGAGGTTTGCGAATAATTAGTGTTCCATGAAAGTAGTGAGCTTTGCGAAGGCATTTGGTTCTGCGAAGGAAGTTAGATTTATAAAGGTAGTTTGTTATGTGAAGGTAGTTAGTCGTGAAAAGGTAGTTTATTCTATGAAGGTAGTTAGCTTTGTGAAGGTAGTTTATTACATGAATGCAATGAGATTTTCAAATTTTGGGAGATTCGCGAAATTGTGTGGGTTCATGAAGTTTGGTATTTATTTTAAATATAAAGGGGGTTTTATGAAGGCTCAGAGATTTGAAAAAAAAATTGTGTTGAACATATGGTCTAAGTGAACAATTATTTCAAGTTCATTAACATAGGAATATGGTGTAATAAGAGTATCATGCTAGTTAGGGACACAGATTTATATACCAATATATTTAATCGAACATCATGTTTTTAAACTGAGGGAGATAGAGGGAGTCGATGGAAGTGTTCTAAGGGAGGAAATGTGTTATCCTTAAAATATTGTAAATGTAGTGTGACTAGAACATAGCGACTTTGTATGAAATTATATATTCCATAACTAGTGATGATTAGGGAATTTAGGTATGACCGACACACTATCAATGTATTCTCTTTGGACTATCCCTTAGTTGTGAACCAAGTAAAACTGATGTGTTGTCTCCTTGCATATGAATGTTTGATTACTACATAATTACATCCAAAAATTTTAACAAGTTCCTACCAATGTGGGAACAATATCCACATCTTTAATATAAAAAGATGACACCTTCATTAACCCCTCCCCTCTCAGGGTGTTCTGGGGTACTATTAGGAGTAATTGAGTTACAAAGGTATTCTACAATCCCCTACAGACTCTTGATGAAAACATGAATCCTAATATAAGGAAATGGACCTTGTAACACTATGAAACCAGACACCATAATCCATATAACTCTTAGAAAAATCATCCACTATGCCCGACTCCTTGATCTCTAATAAATGGGTCTATTTAATCATCAAATCCACGATCACCAAGATAACATAAAAATACCAAATATTGGGGTAAAACTATAATGAAATCCATTATGATGTCATCCCATTTCCACTCAGGAATATCAAAATACTGCAACAAACATCCAGGAACATGATGCTCAACCTTTACCCACTAGAAAACCAAACACCTCACCCTGAACTTTTCCACTTCCCATTTCATCTCAGGCCACCAAATCCATGTCCTCAAGACAAAATATATCTTTGAAACTCTTGGGTATATAACTAAAGTTGAGTTTTGAAACTCATGAAGGAATCCCACATTCATTGCTTCCATAAAAAAAACTCTCCCATGAAACAAAATATAGTTCTGAACATCCTCTGACCATCCCTATGGAGCATCAATAAGGCCAAAATGACCACACATCACCTCTACCTATGATTATACCCCATGAGAATATAACACCTACTATATTAGATAAGACTACACCATCATATGAAGCAAGTAACCTATACTATAAATCACCCTTACATCCAAGTTTAAGGATGTAAAATCCTCTATTTCCCTCCAAACAACTCAATATTTCTAAACAATATCCTTCTGAAACTTCCTTCTCAAAGCTCCAGAAAAATAATTTTTCTTTCATGAGGTGTAGGATATCTAAAATCCATAATCTTGAAGAAACTTCATATATGTATAATTCCAAAAATTCATATCATGCTGATAAAAGATATACTTAAAATTAATATGATCTATGAAGACAAAACATTTCTCCCTAAAGAGGAAATTCTACCAAAAATTTAGTGTAAACACAACCACTGTTAGCTTCAGATCATGGGTGGAATAGTTATGATCATGTTGAATCAAATTACTAGACCCATAAGAGATTACTCTCTCTTATACATCAATTCACATCTCAATACCAAATGGGAAGTTTTAAAAAACACCTTAAACATCACACCCACCTTAGGAAACTAAAGCATTAGAGAATAGACCAAATTCCACTTTAAGAAACCAAATGCTACATGGAACCAATCACTCCACACAAAATTTTGGTTATTCTTGGTCAACGATATCAACAAGGACACAAATTAAGAGAAATCAGACATAACCCTCCAATAATATCCTACAATACTGAAGAAACTAAGAACCTCTACCACTTTCTTGGGTTTTACTCAAGAAAAAAATTCCTCAAATTTTGATGGGTATATTTCCACACCACAATGAGACACCACATGCTTGAGGAAATTCACCTATCATGTCCAAAACATACAATTGGACAATTTTATATAGATTTTTTGTGTCTAAGAACCTCAAAATAGCTATGATATGATCAGAATTATCTCTCTGTGACTTTGAGTGGATCAAGATGTCATCGATGAACATGACTATGAATTGGTCCATGAATTCATAGAAACTGATTTCATCAATCCCATGAATATATCTAGTTCATTCATGACATCAAATGACATGACCAACAACTCAAAGCGCCCATACTTATATCTAAAGGTAGTGTTTGGGACATAATACTACTTTACCTTCAATTAGAAATATCCAGACTGTAGATCAATATTAGAAAACTAACTCTCCCCTATCAGCTGTTAAAAAAGATAATCTATCCTTGGAAGTGGGTAATGGTTCTTGAAAATTACCTGATTCAACCTCCAATAGTCTAAACAAAACCTCATACTACCATTCTCCCTTTTGGTGAACAATACTGGGGCACCCAAGAACAAAACATTGGGCTAGATAAAACCATTTTTCATCAGATCATCTATTAGAATCCTCAAGTCACACAACTTAGAAGGTTTCATATGATAAGGATCCATACAAAATCATTGAAGCACTAGGATACAATCCTATCCGAAACTCAACATCACATTGAGTGGGTAGTGTCACAACCTTCTTTAGAAAAAACAGACAAAAATTTCTAAAAAACCCTGTAAACCTCCACTATCTTAGCCTTTTATAACTCAACAAAAAATTCAGCCATAAAAAAAGAAGGGGATCCATATGATGACTGCCCACCTGAAAACCCTGCTCATTAATGAAAACCACACGCTGACCATCCACATATGAGAAAAAACTTTCCTCCATAAGTATTAAATAAAATAATGTATAAAATAAAACTATTAAATTCCAATAATAACATCTTATGAATGCATATTAATCAAGAAAAGATCTCCATAGGATTTATGTGGCCCCATCATTAGTCTACTTCTCTAACACACATAAAAAAATATAGTCTAGACTCCAAATAGCATAGTCAACACCATGGTAGTGAGACAACTCTCTACATATAGTCTTATAATATAAAATATAGAGGGTATAACAAAGGAGTGTGAAGATCCTGAATCAAACTAGTCACTGATAAGGGTAGAATAAAAACTGATCATACATCAAATGATCTATGTCCCCTCTAGAACTTCTACCACCACAATGTGAAACTAACTGTTCCCATCTACTATACCTATATATTGATGACCAACTCCATGCCCATGTTTGGTTCTAGGACCATGAACACAAGGAACATCCTGAGGTTGATCTCTACCTACTCCATCTCACCTTATCAAATCATAATCCTGTTGCCCCTACTGTTGAAATAGTATCACTAGAAACTATTGATAAGGATACACCAAACCTATCAACCTCCTCCAAATTGAGATTAAAGAACCATTGGGAACTAGTTCTATTGATTTACACAAACCCCATATAAAAAAGAAACTATCCTGAATTCCCCAAGAAAAGTACAAAAATCACTAGCACTAGAAGGATGGAAAAGAGGTTGCTGAGATTGATTCTTCACTGGTCAAAACCTTGAAGACCCTGGAACCTAAGACCTACCACTAAAAAATATTCTCCATTAGGAATGCTTCGGGTTCCCCTATCATAAAAAACCTCATCATGAGTTAATCCTCTTGACCACCTCCATATTTTTCTGAACCTACAGATATGTTGGAAAAATAAAAGGAGTAACTTCATAGTAGATCAAAGGAAATATTGACTCCTCAAAAAATTTCACATGAGAATCCTCATTTGGAAAAAGTTATAGTAAAAACAAATAAGGTCCTTGAAATTAATTCCCAACTCCTAAACAGACATAATCCACTAATGAAGAGAAATAAGCTCCTACCTCTTTACTGCCTTCATGGTTAATGAAAAGAACTATTCTTGGAAATATTTCTAAAAGTAGACCCATGGAAAATCCACCTCATTCCACTCACCTAGATAAAACATCCACCATTGAAGCACAATTCCCCACATATGACTAAATGCCAAAGGGAACCAATACCCAATCAATGTACGAATAAAACTGAAATTGATCTCGATCTCCTATAATCATCACTTTATATTCACATCTAAAACACTACCCTATTACTTCACCAAGGTCTACTACATAAAATCACACAATGTTCCCTACCACTGATTATCCTCCTTAACCAGATCAGCCCTTAGACAATCAATCAAATCATACTTTTGAACCTCTACTTATTGAATCACATGAGTAAAATGTCTAGGATCAATAGTGGAAAGGAAAATAATAATTTCCTAATCCCAGTAGTATGAAATTTTATTAAGATTCATTTAATTTATTTTATTAAATTTAAATTTCTCAAAGCAACCTAATTCAAATAGAAACACAAATCATCATGGTACATGTACCTCTTCTAGGACTCTACACTGAAAATAGGTCCACCTCACTCGGCAATTATATAATCTCAATGTCCATAAAATAGATCATGGGCCCCCAAAAATTCTGTGTCTTAGCCAGTCTACTTGGCCTATGTCACACACCAAGGTCGATTGACACTATTTCCATACCATCCCATGTAATCCTCACTTTTTCCAATCTAAAAACTTCATCCTATCTATCAACCATCACCTATAATACCAATCTATCATTAACCCCTCCCACCAATGATACCACAATGAAGGGAGAGAGATAATGACTCCTTGAGTCCCACCTTCAATAGGCCCTGGGTTGGTGACTAGCACTGAGGGTATAAAAATATCATGAAATAAGCGGAATTGTCCTATATAATAATATAGAATCAGGAGATAATATGAATAATCCACAAAAAACTCTATGAAATAAAATAAAAAATAAAGCAAATAAATCCAACAATGTATATATATAAAAATAGGTACAGGTAAACATATCTAAATTTAAATACCCAAAAGTAAAGATAAGGCAGTGACACAACAACTGTCCAAAGGTATGATCTAGTAATGTCTAAAATGATACATAAATTCTACCTAGAAACATGAAAATAAGTATATATACATAGGTTGAGAATACAATTATACTTAGTAGAAAAACAAAATTCTCTTGATCACATGTGAAAGAAGCACACTAATGCACTAAAGAGAAAACAATAGAACTAACAGAATCTAAATAGGCCAACTATCTATCCTAACATCCCTATGGTGGAATCATTAAATAAATAAAGTAAAATATAATAAATTATTAATAATAATATTGATAATGGGTGATCTACACCACTTTCCCAATAATTTTCCACTCTCACACCCCATCATCATATGTCCTTGATCTATCATCTCTTCTAAATAACATATAACACCACCCCAAAAATGATCACATCACAAAGAACTATCAAACACTTGGGCCTCCACCCCACAACACTATCACATTAAATCATTCCTAAAGACACTTGGGACACCAATTCATAATTTGGTTATATCACATCTCACCTGAAGACACATGGGTGACCACCCCATAGTATAGTCATATCACATCTTGTCCGGAGACCCCTGGGACATAACCCCACAACATGGTCATATCACATATCACCTAAAGAAACTTGGTCCACTACCTAGTTCACTAAAAGACCTTCGACCATCATAAATTGTGCATATCTATTTGTTTTGAAGAATGGGAGGGAAAGACTGAGTATCCATCCATCCATCCTCATCACTAGGATGCTAGGAAAAACACCCCTGTATGAATATGCAGATGTACTCACATAGTGATCAATGTGGGTGAGGTATATATAGAAATTACAATGAATATACAAGTATATATAAATAGTCACACACAATTCAAACCTATGTGTTCTGAAAAAATTACAAACCAAATCACAATACCCCCACCTTTATTTACACCTCTAAATACATAACAATACACAAGACATAATCCATATTTCTCATTTATAACTAAATCCGTTATCTATCCCATTCGTTTAATTATTAAGAATCATCCAAAATTTACCAAAAATCCCATCATTTATTTATTCATTAACTTTTCCATCCCATTAACCAAACAAAACCCCAACCATTTCAATTATTATTAAAAAATTATTCCATCACTATTTGGTAATCTAGCACAACAAAACCATTCTCATAGAAGTCTCATTATCCATATAGATCCATAATCTTTCCATCTCAAGAGCATGAACAAATAAACCATAACCTCACCACCCAAAAATAATGGCCAAACAAACCATCACCTAGACACCCCAAAAGTAGGGCAAACAAAAACATTAATATACCTCCCAAAAATCCTTTCCGAACAAACCATCACCACGCTACCCTAAAAGCATGACCAAACAAACCATCACCACACCACTCTGAGAAAATGTCCAAACAAACCATTACCTCACCACCCAAAAGCATGACCAAACAAACATCACCATGCCACCCCAAAAGCAAGACCAAACAAACCATTACCTCACCCCCCAAAAACCATGATCAAAGAAACTACAACACAACAACGCAAATTTTATTAATTTAGAAAATGGGATTTTATCACATTTCACTTTATTTTAGGGATGTTATCACACAAGACATAAATCTCATGAAAACCATTTTATTTTAAAAATATAATTGGTTATCCAATTTCGATTTTTTAAGGTTATTCCAAACAATGACAAAAAGAAAGGGTTCTACAACTCATGTAAGATTAATGAAAACAAATCCCCCAATGGAAATAATTTTATTCAAGGAATTCAGTCAATTCAAAAAGAATATCATATTAATATCAAAGATATAAAAGAATGAGAATCATTCCCCTTTACCCTTAAATTTTAATTAACTGATTAATTTATCTTGATTAGACCAGTGAAAACCATTCCTCATAGATAAAAAAGTAAACCCATCCCACATGATACAAAAAAGTGAGAAAAGGGATTACCTACCTTTAAGAAGCTTTTCCAACTCACTATGAACCACATGGTGAATAATAAGTTCTTGTAAACTATAACCACACAAAAAAACCACATACCAACCTACACCACATAAAGGGTTACAAAAAACACAACCCAACTCATAACCAAAACCAAAACTGCACCACCACAACAGATCTATGAAGAATAATGGAATTAAAACTATAGGGAAGAGAGGATAACTCACCATGGATTTCCATTGGGCATCAATCAGAACCAATGGATAAAAATAGGAGAAGGAGGGTTGTAAGATCCTCTAAAATTTCCCAGGGTCACTTGAAAATGATAGAGAGTGGGGTAAAATTGAATGAATAAAAATTGGCTAAACAAAAGGATTTAAAACCTATATCCCCACCATTTACATTATGAATTAGTTTTACAATGTGAATTCCATGGGAATTACTAAAAGTTAAACTAATACTGAAATTCATGTCACCAAAGCCTGATTTAATTACACATCATGAATTACTTTCACGATGTGAATCTATTTCATGGATTCCTCCATCACCACACACAATCTATGAATTCATCAGATACCCAATCCCCAAATCATCAACTCACATCATTAATCCCTTTCATGATGTGAACTTCCAACTATAGTAATCCTAAATCTTCAACCTCCACAAAACCCTCTAGGGATTTCCTCTAAAGAACCCCAAAACTATTGAACCATCAAAACTAGAAAATTAATAGTGTGGGTAGGCACATACTGTTATAAATATAATATCCCTTAGTTTCCTTATAATATCTAATAAATAATAACTTTTCAGACTTAGGGTCAATTTTCTTATAATAAAAACATTGTAAATATGCTTCACATATCTAAATATTCATAAAATACATATTGGGATGCTTCCCAATCCATATCTCACATTGTGTATTTATCACCACTTCATATAGAATGTGTTTAAGTAGGAATGTTGTAGTTTCTATAGAATATCACCAGATTGAAATAGGAAGGTTACACCGACTCATCATTGATCGAACCATGTATAATTGGGTATGATTCCTTCTCTAGGAAAAATCATTACACTATAGTGTTTTAGGAGGAGTGAGTTGTGAAACAATTGCATAATCCCTTAGATGATCAAGGAATTCTTGGATTAAGTATTTACCACCCCTTTATCTAATCAAAGAATCTTAATAATTCTACACTGTTAATTTTATACTTCATTTTGAAACTCTTTGAAATTTTTAAAAGTTTAAAAATTATGTTTTATTATAAAAAAGTAACCATATCAAAAAAATTCATTGGTAAAGGTTTTTAATTACTTAAACCCACAACTTTCTTGAGTACTCATCAATTCACATAATTCATAATGAATAAGATGCAATAGTTATCCATCCATTTCACCTTTTCCACTCAAATTTTATTTAAACATTTTTCCTAATAAATTTTTTTCTTAGTTATCAAATGATTCATAAATGAATGATTTCAACAACCCATATCTATTTATTCTATCAATGCAATTCTAATTTATATGTATAAGGAAATAATTCCAATGGTAAGTGGGATTAAAATAAATCTTATCCATATTATTCTGAATTTTATAGAAATAATTATCCATATCCATAATGTATAAACCACTTACCATATTTCTAGTTACATATAAAATTTAATTCATGTATATATAAAAAATATTGTTCTTAAATATGAATGAAAATATCATTTTTTTCCAAAAAAGATACAAAAAAATTATAGTAGGAACATAATAATAGCTTTATAATTCTAGAACTACTCCACTAGGTATACTTAGATCATAAGTTATGACCTCCAATAGAGAAACAAAAACCAATAAAATGATTTCTTTAACTTTTATGTTGATATGTTCATAATAAGACTCTTTAAGAACACCTCTAAACCTTATCTAATAATATAGAATAGTTTTATATTTTATACCTATAAGATATATAAAAATGATAAACATGACACATTTCATTATCTATAATAAATAAATATATATGGGTGAGTAACATGTTTTATATATTTTCACCAAGGAATTTTAATGAAAGTACTCCCACTAAAATGAATACCCCATACATCATTACCTTTAATGAAACAAGTGGTGGTTCTCAGTATAGTAGAAGTTCCTATTAGTTAGTTTCCAACTAAACTTTTTTCATAATAGATGAATAATATGAAATTTACATGATAAATATTGACATGAATAATGAATTTAATTTGAATATTAATTGACATGAAAATAGAAACCAAGAAGACATGATAATCACATATAACTTATAATTAATTAATTTATATAAATAAATATGAAACATTGAATTTATTTATTCATTGATGATTAGATATACCCCTTATTAGGATACCATTATCACAGGTAGAGGATTCAAGGGAATAACCCCTTTAGTAGTGATCCACACATGCTTCAAAAAACTCTGAGCATCAGCATAGGAATCCCCACATATTAGCATGGAAGATTATAATGCTTGGGTCATTCATCAATGATCACCACAAGAATAACTTCATGTTGAAGGAATCTTATTGAACTCTCTAATATTGCGAGGTTGGTGTAGGAGAATCACCCTGCATTATGGAGATAATTCTAGGAGAAGAGATCTCTAGGGCTTGGGATATTTCTCTCTAAAATTTCATTGTAAATAATTATGATTATGTTTAGAAATGAAATAATCCAGTTTAAAAAGAGCTAGGGTTAAACAAATAATAATTTCATAATATCCTTCATTATTTTTCTTAATCCCCAAAAAAACCCATATCTAAATAATAATAATATTATTTACTCAACATGCGCTAAACAAACAATTTAAATGAATAAAAAAATAATATTTATTAAAATAATATTTTATATTAAATTTATCATTATACCACTAAACTTGATCCACTAATCCTCCTCATTATTTATCGGGCCTTGGATAATAATTATTTATTTAATAAATAAATAAAACAACATTATTGACCGATAAATGAAAAATGATTATATTCTCAAAATTAGTGATTAAATATTTATTAAACATTCACATAACCAAAAAAATAAATATTTTTTACCTTGTTAAGGAACTGGAATAAATAAATATTTTATATTTACATAATTAATATTTTTCTTATGAAATGAATATTATTTAATTTTAACTCAAATAATAGTAAATTGAATAACTAGTGACTGAATATATGTGATCAACCAAATATGAATAATTATTAAACCATTTATGAGAATAATATTTATTCAACATGTTAAATTCAAATATAATTTAACTGAGGTTTCAAATACATTTATTGTATGACACACTAGTCCCCTTTCTTAGTAGAATTAGGTTGTTATGCCTAAATTATAAGGTCATAATCTAGAAAAATTCCAAGACACCCATTGAAAAAGTGGTTAAATTCTACAATGAAAATAACCACATATGAACATTCACTGTGTAATATAATCCCTTTGTCATAATATCTTTAATCAAGCAGGTTGCGTACTTGTGTCATCCACCTATGCACTCGATGTCTCTTTCTTTCAATTTTCAAAAATAAACTTTCCGATAGAACACCATAGACATGTAATTAATCAAGTAGTTCTATTTCTAAAAAAGGGAGTAAGATATCAACTTATATTAAATAAAATTAGAGGCAAAAATTTTCTTATAATATTCATTAATACAAAAAACCCACAATACACCCTACATTCCCTACTTCCCATGAACACGTGTCATCACAGTTTTGGTCAGTACATCAAAGTATGTGATTCATATTATAAATTAATAATAATCCTAAATTCTAATGATTATTACACATGTTTTAATATAGGAATATATTTTGACACATATAAACGTGGATTTACTGTTTGCGGGTCATGTTCTCGTATTCTCATACTCCAAAGATTACTAAGGGAATACACCATAATAAAGTGTCTCAAATAATTATGAGTCTTTACCTATAATATCATATATAATTTTCATCCCATAAAATGATATAATAAATATATATAACATATATTTAAGAATAATTTCATAACACTTATAGGTTCTCATCATAGCAAGGAACTACTATGACCTTTTAGTGAGACAGGTTCCCAAGGACATAATCACATGGATGTCATAGAGAATAATGATCATCATGTGATAATGAATTAATTAATATTAAAGACTATTAATATTCAATAATATGAATATTAATTTAATTAAGTGTATATACTAGTTGGTTCTAGGAAACTAACTCTAGTAGACTCTCACTTTCACTAGTTAAACTGTTAACAACTCAACTAGTTAGTCTCATATGATAATATGATTCTAATGAGATATGGTTATAGATATTAATCCCACAATCCAATGAAATAACCCAATTTTGTTTGAAATTAAATTCCATTAAGAAATGAATAAATCTCTTATTAATTAATTTATTTATAGGAAACACATGCAATGTATTTTATTTTTTTATTTTGGGAATTATAGAATATATCCATAACGTGTCTATTAGACTTAAAAAACAGTTAAGTATCATAAATATTGTTAATTAATCCATTATATAATGACCTTTAATATTATTATATATTAACAGTTATAATAAAATATAGTTGACACATAATAAAGAAGAGATGACCTTGACCAGTAGAATCATACATTATGCAGCCTATTTGTCAAAGCTTCTAAGGGATATGGAATAAATGGGATTTTACCTTGACCAAGCCCAAGATGATATTAATAAACTGAAACTTGAGTGAAACCATTTATGGGAGAAGTTAATTCTTTATAAATATCACCATCAAATGGCCCTAAGAAAGTACTATTATCTCACACATTACCCTTAGGGCATACACCAGTGTAATAAGCAGTTATACAAATAGACCCCAATATTATTAATTTTTATATTTTATTTTAAATTAAATAACTATTATATTGATCAATTTTTAATATTACTTCATATATATACCTGATTATTAAATGAGTTTGATAAAAATTAGATTTTGATATCAAGAAATCAAAATTATATTTTTAGGAAATATAGAGTTTCAATTAAAACAATTTTTATGATAAATTTAAGAGTTTTGAAATAAATCTTAAATGGTATTATTAAATAATATTTATTTAAATATAAATAGTTATATAATTTAATGAAGTCCCATGTAATTATTATAAGGGTCAGAAAGCTATTTTTGTTGCAAAAACTGGTATTTTTCAATAAATAATGATTTTTATTTAAAAGTATAAATTCATATATTTATAAAATTATTCTGGTAAAATAAATATAATTTTTGAAATCATCATGTCAAAATTATCCAACGGTGAATTTTTCATAATTTTCTAAGGTAGTCAAATTTTTGGGTAAAAATTAAATACAATATAAATATAGAGTATATATTATTACATCATGATTGTCAAAATGCGATGAAATAAATACTATAAAAGTAAACCCTGAAAAAATAGGTTTTACCTTTAAAATAATTTGTTTTTTTATTTATTTTATTTATTTTAAAAACCTACAACTAATCCTCCAAAACCTATATTATATTCTAAGGTTTGAAAAAATTCTTTGTGAACATAAATCACTTCCACTTCATGAATGATATTATTTTAATTAGTTTTGTTCTTAACCCTATATAATATTTTAAATGAATCCTCTTTGTAAGAAACCATGGATAGAAACCATTGGGGGATTTGTAGTTTTGATTATTTTATTACTTAGATTCTAAACCCTATGTTTTGAAATTAATAAAGAACTCCCCTCTATTTTTCTATATATACCCAGCCAAAATCCCATTCCTCCTCATTAAAAAATCATTGATAATTAAGTTAATCTTCATATACATCTCTAAATACCTCCCATGGTTTTACCAACATCTTAAGAATCTATTTCTAATCTTTTAGAAGCAACCTATCAAGTAATGAATTCCCTTCCTCTTCCTCTTTATTCAAGTACTTTCTTTGTATTAAGAATTTTTATTTTCTATTTTTCATGTTGAAATGTGTTACTAAAAAACCATTTACTACATTTATGATTCCCAAGTAATGATATACCACATTTAACCATCATTAATATCTTTCAGGGACCTTTTTGTACACCTATTATGCTACTAAAATTATTCCATAATTCACCATGCTGAACTATTGTGTTTGAATACCCATCCCCATATCCACTCAAGGGTATTAAACTAGTTGTGAATATACTTAATTTATTTTTTAATACCATGAATTTAACCCAAAATCCTTAATCATGGTATTAAATCTTATTAAATACATTATAACGTTGAATGATACATGTACCCAAGGGGTTAGCCTAAGTATAATATGTTATGATGTCTCAACATTTATCCTTAACTTATACTTATGATGTCATGTTTTATATTTCTTACAAATTACTATGATTCCTTTTTATTATCATATTATGTCATTATTTTATGTTTATGATTAGGATTCTCATCTTTTTATGTCACTATGTTATACCTCTTGAATAACATGTACTCCTTTAATTAATGCCATGTTTTGATTATTACCTTACCAGGCTTTATAGATCACCCCTTTCTTATATACATCCCCAATTATCTGGTGAATTATTAGAATATAAATGGAATTTAGGGTCATTTTATGGAGTGTTTAAATAATGTAATTGTATCCATATTTAAAGTTATTGTGATATGTATCTAATTTCCCAAAGACACTAGGCATCTCAATCTTATAGGATTGTATTATATGTATCTTTATGTCATAAATCATGAAATAAAGTATATAATTGATATTCATTTTCATAGTTGTTATCAAAGAGAAGTTCTTGTTATTTTTTATGATTAATATTATAAAACTTAGTAAAATCCTTAGGTAAAAGTCTAAACATAAGAAACAATTCCAAAATTTTGGTAAAGTATAGAGTACTTGGTTTTCTAATTAAATACATCCATGTATGGATACTGATAAGTGGATGTAGCTATAGAATATATTTACCTTAGGTAAATAAATCTAAAAGTGATTTTTGGGAATTAACTAACCTATACATAGTGCATGACCAAGATTCATAATACTAGACACCTAGACAAGCACTCAAGGGGGATATGATTTGGTTAATCATGTGCTTTTTACAAACCATTATAAAAGGAACATAAATTCCAATAAAATTTAATGTTAGTAAATAGGTCATGTATAACTTATATTTAATCCTATAAATTAATAGGTTAAGGGATAAATGTCAATTATGGGTTATCCCTTCAATGTTAATAGTTTCTCTTTTACATGTTTGAAAATTATTATCCCTAATTTTATTTTATTTTACTCAATGGAAGGAAATGGGAGGAATTGTGTCAAAAACTAATATCATGGGAAATGTGATAACTTCCCAAATGAGATTCCTAACTATACATGAGAAGTATTTGAGATATTCATAACAATATTTACTCAATTTAATCAATTTCTTAATAAAAAATTTAATCAATTGAAATCCACATATCCACATAAGAAATATAAATTTACAATTGATACATTTATATAAAAAATGAATCCAAATTTTAGTGTATATTTTGATACTTTAATCACATAAAAATGGATCAAATTTATCGAAACTATCTTCTCTATCCTTTAATGCTCCAAGTAAGATAATTTCATGTTGTATGTTTATCATTTGGAGGGAGAAGCTGATCAATGGTGGATATTGATCAAGAATATGAATCTCAAGGAATAAATCAAAGTGAGGGAGTGGAAATAATTTAAGAAAATGGTTGTTAGTAAATATTTTACTCTAACTCTCCAAATTAAAATAGAGAGGAAGTTACTTGGACTTAATAAAAAGGAAGAATAATTTATTGAGGCGTACTAGGAAAATTTTACAATACTTTCATGATACACATAATTTTTTTTTCATTGACCCTGAAAGTAAATTTGAACTATTACTTAGTTGGATAAATAAAAATATATGAAAATCATTGAATATTAAATACTTTGAAAACTGTAAATAATTTATTTTATGTTCCCTCAAAGTTTAAGTAGTGATGAATGAATCTTAAGGGTGTGATAGGGATAGATCTAGAAAATAGATAATGAAGTTTAAATCTAGGGGAGTGATGGAGAAATATCATGTTGTTAAGAAATTAAAACTTCCCACTTGTTAAAATTGTGGGAAGATGCATCCTAGAAATTTCATGAAGGGTAAAATGAACTACTTTAGGTGTTTGAAGGAGGGGCACCAAGCTAGTTAATTCCAAAAAGGGAAACCCACAAATGTGATGGATGAAAAAAAAGTTTGAGTCAACCCTCAATATATTTTTAAATGTTTCAACTACAAGAAACTAATACACTATGAGAACCAATGCACTAAGCCAATGTATGTTGAAGATAACCAATGAAGATAACTTATAAGGCTTAGTGAGAAAGAGTTAGAATATTCCATTATAGCTACTAAGGTGGATCCTAAACATCAAGTGGTGGTAGGTATGTTAGTTATTCATTCAATAATAGTGAATAAACTATTTTATTTTGGTTTTGTGAATTATTTATTATCACAAAATTTTAGTAGAACTATTTAAATACCACCTAAAAACATGGAAGTTTAGTAGTTGATGAAAATGAAAAATGTGTCTATTATTACATCCCCAATATATAATTTTCCCCCTATCTATATTTTCAGGAGGAATTTCCCAATGATCCTTATGATTCTCCCTTTAGTAGAATTTTATTCTATTATGGGTATAGATTGGAGTTACTTATACAGAGCTAGCATAAATTACTAATAGAAGTAAATCACCCTTCGTATCATGAATTACTATCCAATTATATAAAAGTGTAAGGGGAATAATGGATATAATTGGAATCATTATATAGATCATGCATATAATTACCTTATGGGAAATAATATATATCTTGAATTATTGAGACTAAGGATATGATTATCCTAGATGACATGACCATTTTAAGAGAATATGATGATGTTTTCCTAGAAGAATTTCCTAGTCTTTATTCTAGTCGAGAAGTTGAGTTCTCAGTCAAACATATACCTAGTTCTTTTCTAATAACCAAGACTCAATATATAATAACCACTGTTGAACTTGAATAGTTTATAAGGAAACTATAATAGAATCTATATAAAGGTTTTATACACCCAAGTGCTTCACTATGGTGTGAACCTATCCTTTTCATTAAGAATAAGGATAGGTCAAAATGCCTTGACATTAATTATCCTAATATTTACGAGATCATGATAAAGAATAAGTATCCTCCACCATGAATTGAATTGTTCGGAAAAAAAACATGAATAACATTGCTTCTCTAATGTTGGATATTCTCTTGGGATATTATCAAGTAAAGGTGAAGGAGGATATCCCCAAGAATACTTTTTATACAAGGTATGAACACTACAAGTTCATAGTGATTCCATTAAAACTCACTAATTATTTAGATATCATCATTGAATTAATGAATAAAGTCTTTAGGGATTACCTCAACAAATTTTTTATAGTATTAATAGATGAAAATATTATTTATTCTAAAAAAATGAGGAATCTAAAGAGAATTTGAATGCTGTGATAAAGACCTTGTGAAAGGAAAAGTTGTATGCTAAGTATAGTAAATGTGAGTTTGGGATAGAGTAAGTAACATTTCCAAGGAATGTTATCACCAAAAAAGGGATATATATTGACCATTTGAATATGGAGGAAATTAAAGGATGGTACAAACCCAAATCTATAATGAAGATATGAAGTTTAATTGGATTAGTTGGGTACTATCATTGATTTGTGAGAAACTTCTCATGATTATCAATCCCAATAGACAAGATAACTCGAGAGGGAGTGAAGTTTTTAGGGACAAATTAATATAAGGATAAAGTTAAAGAGTTAAATAAGAGGCTATTCATAGAATATATGATCATATTAACTATTAGTGGGGAAAGATTTGTGATCTACAATGATGCATCTAAAAATTTATTAGGCTATGTACTTATGAAAAATGAAAAATTAATAGCCAAAAACCCTTGAAAATTAAATATCCACAAGTGTAACTACCCAACACAAGATTTGGAATTAACTATAATGATATTTGTATTGAAGATTTTTAGAAATTTTCACTATGGTGTAAGTGTGACATATATATGGATCATATGAGCCTCAAGTATATATTCACACAAAAAAGAGCTAAATATGCACCAATGAAGGTAGTTATATCTATTCAATAAATATATCTATTCAATTCATTACCATCCTAGGAAGGTGAATAAATTGGTATTTGATCTATGTATAAAGAATCCTTTATCCCTATCCACGATGAAGATTAAAATGGAACGAATATTCTTAGACATTTAAAGTATGGAAACATAAATCCTAAAACAAATGTAATCTAACCTTTATCAAATAATTACTATACCATTAAATATTTAGAGGATCAAGGAGTCCCAAAAATATAATGAGGAGCTACAGAGAAAGGTAGTGAATATTCCAGTGTTCAACTTTTCTAAATATAGAGTCAAAAGTTTTGGAACCTGGATATATCTCCCATAAAAACAAGAACTAAATATAGAACTTGTGGATAATACATATAAATCATCTTTACTTATTTATCTCGGAATCACTAAGATGTATTAATATCTAAATAAAAACTTATGGTGAGATAACATAAAGAGGGATATTGTAGAATTTATATCTTAATGCTTGGTATGCCAACAAGTCAAGGTTGAATGAAAAAAATATAAGTGTATGATGAAACCATTTTCATACCAGTATGGAAATGGGATAACATAACCATAGATTTTTTTCATAGGAATCCCCATGACATATGAAGTCCACAACTCCATTTATGTTCTATCCAATCTCCTTATAAAGATAGTGAATTTCATTATTATCAAAGAATATTTATCTATCGAACAACTCATAAAGATATACATAATATAATTTATGAGACTGTATGGAGTACTAATATCCATTTTATTTGATCAAGATCCATGTTTTAACTTGAGGTTATGGGGAATCCTTTAACAATAATTGGATACAGAGTTGAGTTTCACCATTAATTATCACCCTCCAAAGAAAAGTCAGTTTGAGAGAACCATTCAAACTCTATAGGATATACTGAGATCATATTCAATGGATTTAAAAGGATTTTTGGATTAAAAATTCCCCATATTTTAGTTCCCATATAAAAATAATTTCCATTATATAATTCAAAGGTCACCTTATGAGGCTCTGTATGGGAAGAGGTATTATACTCCAACATGCTAGGATAAATTTAAAGAGTAGAACCTAATGGGTCCTAATCTTTTACAAGAGATAATAGATAAGGTTCAAACCATTAAACATCATATGAAATCTATGAAAATTATATATAAAATATATGTATACAATCTTCAATGATACCTAGAGTTTGAGGTCAAAGATAAGACATTCCTTCATATATCACAATGGAATAAAGTCATGAGGTTTGGGAAGCAGGGAAAGATTAGTCCAAGATATATCATCATATTTGATATACTTTATTTCTTTGGAGTTTTATCCTATTTAATATCACTCATATCTGACCTATCTCAAGTACATGATGTGTTACATGCATACCTATTAAGGAAGTACATTCCAGACCCCTTATATGTACTGAATCTAGAGGTGGTGCATTTGGAGAATGATCTTTTATATGAGGATCATCTGGTGAAGATATTAGATCATAGAGATAAATTTTTACCAAACAAGACAAACCGCCTAGTCAAATTACTAGGTAGGAACCATCAATTTAAATAGGTAACATGGGAACCAAAATAGGAGATGAAAAAAGTACCCTATTTTGTTTTAGTGTATAAAATGAAATTCCAAGGGTGAAATTTATGAAGGGGGAAAGAATGTAATGACTCCAAATTTATAAATAAAATTAACTTATTAATGAATAAAAGACTTATTAAGTAATGTAGTTATATAAAACACATGTATTATATTTAATTTTTTATTTTTTATTGTGATGCTCTCCGAGTCATAAGTATGCTTTAGTTTGCGCATGGTTAATCCTTGGGGTCATTAGAGAGGTTTCTAAGAGTTAAGGGTTAAAAAAATGGAATTTTAGAAGAAATAGGATAGGAACATGATTTAATCACACATTTAGTACAAAAAATATAGTAACCATGTGGTATTGATCTATGAAGCTTAAATGTAATTTTTCATAGTTTGAGTACAGTTGGCCAAAAAGTGCAGCTCACTAAGAAAACCATGATGGTGTTTGGGTAGTTTTCAAAAGGTGTCACTTGACTTGATCATGGTTTTTAAAACTATATGACTTATCCCTAGGTATCTTTAAACATTATTTTTCAATGGTACAAATGCCACTCATGGTTGGTACACAGTTTGTTAAACTGTGTGGACTAACCATGCACCCCGATCCAAACCCGATTGGAACCACTAAAAAGTTTGAATATACATCTTTAATATTGATATTTTTTATATATAATCACCTCATAATATCCATTTTTCTTGAACTAAAATTCCTCCAGTTCTTTAGAGGATTCTCCCATTGATTACATGGTGATCTTCCTTTGTTATTAGTGTATCTCTTTAATGTATGTTATGTTTTTGATATGATTTTCTCTCATATTTTTATATCCTCACTTGATATATTTTCCCATTTCCATGTTAAAACAAAATTGGGTTGTGTTTTCCATATATTAGGGGTTTTATAGATAATTTATGATGTTCCTTATGGATCTAGGCTTTTGAGGACCTGATCTACTCATACTTAATCTCTATTTTCAAAGGAAAATTGTTTCCCTCCATTTGTGAGGTATGTGTCTCTATAAAAAGGTTATAAATCATGAATTACTTGATGTTATTGTGAATTACTTTGGTTTGTTTAATTAATTTGTTTTATTTGATATCAAAGTTTAATTGTTTCTTGAAATGCATGTTTTTAATGGAGTTTTACTATAAAAATATATTTGTGCACACTATATCTTCAATAAAATTCCTAAATGGATATTTTAGATCTAAAATGGATTTTAAAGAATGAAATAAGTTATTATTCATTATAAAAATGTTTAAAAAATTATGAGAATGGGTTTCAAAGTGTTTCTGGAAAATATAGCACATTGGGAACCTTTATTGCATCGAGAAATGGACATATTAAACCTTAGTGTGTGTGACACCATTATTGGTTATTTTTTTGATATTGATTGAATGTAATAGGAATCAATATCTATATGATTTTTCTTCCTATCATAGTGATTAATGTTCCTTTATGTGTATGATTATGTATTCACATAGGCTAGATCCCAACTTGTGCTTAGTTTTATACATGATGGTACATTTCATGTTTGGGTTCTCACATATTTATCTTATGGTATATACATGAATAGTTTTTCATATGTTTTCATAATATCTCACATATAGTTATTTAACATACTCCAAGTTTATATTAATATGATATTCTTTTATGGAAAACAAAGTATATATTACAAAATGCGTTCTCTTATGAAATTTCATTATAAAATGGTTTTGTTTTAAAGCTAGAACTAACTTTTTCATGGTGTTAGACTTTTTATAGATTCTTTGGTGAAATCATAATAGGATTTATGTTCAAGCATTGCTTATGAATTTGGTCATTTGTAGATGTGTTTTTAAGATATAGGTAAATGGTATAGCATCTTATAATTCATTAGCTTCTCTTGGTGGTTGTCACCTTCTTAGTGAGATGGAATAGTGGTGATGGATGGAAAAATGGAGAATCATTTTTTTATTATCTTATTTTATTTTTAGTTTTATCATTTATGATTTATAATGTTTGTATCATGGATATACACTCTTATTCTATAATTTATTATGTTGGTTTATCTCATTTCAGTTATTCATGAGATTTTTTTGGTTGTTTTTTTGATCCCCAACTTTTATCAGGCCTTCTCGTGTGATTTTCATGTCGACTTGGGATCATTCATTAAAAAATGGTATTAGAGGGATTAACTAATCATAAGTTCTATGACACTGACTAGGAATGGTTCTAGGTCAATAGTATACAATATTTAACACTCTCAGAATTCAGGTAGTAAGTGTGGGAGGGTTCTTGGACAACTCACTTGCATGTATGATATTGAGTTACATGGGTGGTTAGGAATTTTCTATAATATTGAGACTTGGTTTTGAGGATATTTAAATAAAATTTATTTGGATCTAATTTAATTAAACCTTTTACATTTTAACTCTTTGTCTTCCATTCAAATAATCCATGATTTCTTTAAATACTTATCATTTAAAGGTTTAAATTTTTGGATTCATGTAGATGGTATTTTGATTATGTAATTGATATGAATATAATTGGAAATTTTATTTTATTTTAATTAGAAACTCCTCTTGGAAGATCTATTTTGAGTCCCAGAGAAAAAGTTGTGAGATAAGTTCCACATAAAAAACCTTTAATGAACCCTTATTTGGTATAAGATGTTATCAGTAATATTCATACTCTATCTATAGAAGGTGTTGTTAACTAGGGTTGAGTGATGGATAATTTCTTGAAATTTACCAAGAAAAATACACTCATATTTCATGGTGACAAAGGACCCCATGAATATGAAGAGTGGATCAAGTAGATTGAAATTTTATTCAATTTTTTGAAAAAACTAGATAACTATAAGTTGGGTTTTTACAATTACATGCTTAAAGGGATTATAGGGATATTTTGGGACTCCATAATTCAAGATAAATTGCACAAGGATATTACCCAGAATTCTTTTAAGAAGATACTCAACTTGTAGTTCTATCCTAAAAAATTAAAAGTTAAAAAGAACCGACAATTTCAAAACATAGAGAAAGGGAAGCGTTTAGTTTTGATGTATGGAACCCATTTCTCCAAGTTGCTTCAAATAGAACCTAATATTTTTAAAATTTATTAACTTAAATCTTGGAGGATTGAGATGGGTCTAAGTGCCAATATTTAATTGATGCTAATTCTCTTGTGCCTAACAAACTTTATGGAGGTAATTGATAAAGCTGTTATGGATGAGGTAGACATAGCTAATAAAGTAGGTTTAGGTGGAGATTTAGTTTCAATATGAGGTATACATGGTGTGTCTCCTATATAGAAAAGGAAGTTTAAGGGCACTTAATTTTCTTCCAGAACAGTTTCAGGGGATTTTTAGGATAATAGCAGGTAGTTTTCTATCAGTGTAGAAGGTCTCATCATACTAAGACTAACTGTATAGAAGCTCCCAAGACATGTCACCATTGTGGAAAATCTAGCCATCTTGGTCATTTTTGTGTTAATATGTTCCAATTAAGTAGTGTTGTATCCAATCTCCCCAAGGGTTCATAGGTTCATTATGATACTTATAAGGGTGGTGGGTATTATAACTATTCAAAGGGGGATATTCATGAAACAATGAAGGATTAATAAGGATCTGAGACTAAATTTCTTAATTTAGTGTAGTATATACTAAAGGAATCTAAAGTTGGTCTAAATACTATTATATTTACAATTTTTATTTCATCCTTTATGGTATAGAATTGTTTGATATAGGTGAAAATCATTATTTTATATCTTCTAAGTTAATTGGAATATTTTCATTATGTTATAATCTTGTGTCATTTGGGTCAGACCTTTCCACACCTTTTGAAAAGAGGATAGAGCAAGGTTTCAAATATCCTGATTTTCTAAAGAAGATAGATGAATTAGAAGTGGTGTGGTATTTCATGGTTCTTGATCTTGATATCTTCATCCTTATTATTGGAATAGATTATATGAACAATATTAAGGCCTAGATAAACTATTATCATCATCAATGTTAGTTTTTTATCTCATAATGGAGTCTCTAATATATTTCAGGGAGAGTGGTATTCTAGATCAAGGAGATAGGGGCTTGTTGTACTTTATTCTAGATTGATATCATGTTTATTGTTAGATATTTTCCTTGATGATATTGGTTGTCACTTGAGAATCCCACTTTCAGTAGTGGTGAGTGAATACCCTATGGCATTTCCAACCAATTTTTCTGGGTTACCACCTCAGAGATTGTCCAAGTTCACTATTAACCTACTCACTAGTGTGATACCCATTTCAATTCCATCTTATCACATGTAACCTAATGAGTTAAAAGAACTTAATATTAAACATGTGGATCTTAAGGCAAAGGGATTTATTCATCCTACCATGTCACCTAGGTCTTCACCTATTCTATTTTCCAAGAAGGTATATGGATGTCTCAGAGGTGATGTTGATCATTGAAATCTTAATTAGGTGACTTTTAATAAAAAGTATCCATTCTCAAGAATTGATGATATTTTTGATCAACTTAGAGGATATATTTTCTTTTTTTAAATTAACCTATAATTGGGGTACTACCAATTAATATTCTAAGAAGAGGATATATCTAAAACAAAATTTATAAGTTGGTATGATATTTTTGTGTTTTTGGTTATGTCATTCAGTATCACTAATTATATAATGTTATTTATAGAATTAATAGACCATATTTTCATCGGTTCTTGGACTATTTCCTAGTCATGTTTTGGATGAAATTTTAGTGTAATCCAAGTCATAGGAGGAGCACATGGATCATGTGGATATCATAATTAGAATATTGAAAGAACATTTCTTACAGGGTAAGCTATAAAAAAGTGAATTTTAGATCCAAAAAGTAAATTTTAGGAATTATTTTATATCGGAGAGGGGAATATTATTGAATCTTGAAAAGATTCAGGTGGTAATATCATGGGAGAAACCTAGAAATATTTTTGATACTTGAATATTTTTGGTCTTGGATAATTATTATAGGTGGTTTGTTCATGAATTATTCAAGATTATATATCTAATGATAGCTTTGAATCATAAGGGTTTTAATTTTGAATGGAATTAAAAATGTCAGATATCATTCAAGGAATTGATGAAGTGGTTGACTTCAACTCTAGTTATGATTCTTCTGAAATTAATTTTGGGTTATGATGTTTTCTATAATGCTTCAGGTATAGGATTTGGGTGTCTCTTGATGTGGGAAAAGAAGGTGGTGGACTATAGTTCTCACCAATGAAAACCTCATGAGAAGATCTAACCTACCCATGACCTTGAGTTGATAGCTGTTATACATGCTCTCAAAACAAGGAATTATTATCTCTTTAAGAGGCAATTTATAGTATATTTTAATCATAAGAGTCTCAAGTATATTTTTACTCAAAGGCTCTTAAATTTATGATAGAGATGATGGTATAAGTATCTTTTGACTTTTAATTTTGATATTTATTATACTCTATGGAAAGGGAATGTGGTCACTGGTGCATTGAGTATAAAATTACTAACTCAATCATGGAAGGAAATAGTATAGGAATGGTCTCTAATGAGTTTGTTCACTGAGATGAGATTGGGATTGGAAGAGGCTAGTGGAAAGGTTTTCCTAGATTCTATGAGGTCTAAATCATAATTTTTTATTAGATTCATAATGAATAGGTAGAAAACATTTATTACAACCATTTTAGCAAAATCTTAAATTGTGGGGAGATCTAGGGGGATTGGTCTCAGTCTCCCATTGATGATTTGTGTTTTTAAGGAAGGTTGGTTATTACTATATCTATATGGTAGGAAATAATGGATAGTTGGCACCTATCATTTTGGTCTATACACCATGGTTCTACCAATATGTATCTTGATCTGAGACATCAGTATTGGTTTCCAGGGATAAGGTGGTTAATTGTAGGTTTCATGTCCCAATGATTTCTCAAAAAATTAAGGTAGATCACTTGAGACCTGCTAATTTATTGAAACACTTTTCCATTTTAGTATTGATGTGATAAGTGACTTCTATAGACTTCATTTCTGATTTAACATGTAATCCTAGTGTTAAGGATGTGATTTCAATGATTATTGATCGACTTAAAAAAATATATCATTTCCTCCCAATCATAGAGATGATGAAGGTGGTGTAACTCAGACACATGTATATCTTATAGGTTTTGAGCCTCCATTATTTTTCTTTTACAATTGTTTCTGATAGGGACTCATGGTTCACATCTAGATTTTGGAAAGGTTTTAAAGAGTTTATGGGTTCCTAGTTGAAATTAAGCATGGAATATCATCCATATATGGATAAAAAGATTAAGTGGGATATTTATATCCTTGAGGGTATACTTTGGGCATGATTTCATTATTTTGGTGGTTTGTCGGAAAAGAATATCCCTCTGGTTGAATATGACTATAAGAATATTTATCAAGATTTTATTAAAATGGAACTGTTCGAATCATTTTATGAGAGTCCATATATATCTACCTTGAACTAGGAAGAGTTGGGAGAGCGGTCCTTATTTGGACCAAGCCTTAGTCAATAGAAGATAGAGAAAGTGTAGCTAATTCGCAAGAGGTTAATAACTTCTTAGAATCATAATAAATCCTATACCGACCATCATCATCAGCTCTAGAGTTTTTGGTTGGTGATATATTATTTTTCAAAGTTTCACCTCACTTGGGAAACCATCAATTGGAAAAGTAGGGTATGTTGGAATTGACGTTTTTTGGCCCCTTTGATATCATTAAATGAATTAAAAAGTTAGCTTATCAGTTGGAATTTACATCATACTTGATGTTAATTCACAACATGTTTCATGTCTCCCAGCTGAAGAGGTATCAACCAGACCCTCCCCATGTGATTGAATGGGAATATATTGATCTTGGGCTTGAAACCTATATGGTGGGATTGTTAGTTCAGATTATAGATCACAAAGATATGTTATTGCATGATAAAAAATTTCCCTTGGTCTGTGTACTATGGTAGTGTAGACATGATATCCAGGAAACATGGGAGAGGAAATCGTTTATGAGGAAATAATGGCATTCTATTTTTGTGAGTATAGAATCTTGATCACTTTTTGGGGATATAAATATTTTATGGTGGGTCCCTCTAGGCTATAGGTTTTTTTTGAGCTTGTTTTATCCTTAAGGTCATTCTAAAGGTGGATTCAGAGGTTGAACTATTGTAATTTTGGAGGAAACAAGATATGTGAAAAGTTTAGGCATGTGGTTAGTACTAACCATGCAATAACCATATGGTATGGTACTATGAGTGTAGCGTACCCATCCCTGGATCCACCTGAAGGCTGCCCCGAGCCAGATTGGCCATATATCCTCAAGCACATCTCCTCGAATTCTATAGGTTACAGACTAGCAGTGAGGACCTTTTTCATATCTGTGGGGAATACTATTCCCTCATAGGTAATAAGTAATAACACATCAAAAGTAAAAAAAAAATTAATAATAATTAGAAGAAGTATATAAATGAATAAACTACAATAGAAGCAATATAAATAATCCAACTGAAAAATAATCAACTGCAAACGCTCAAAAAACAATATCATGCCATGATTTTTGTCTAAACTGAAAGTAAGGAAAATATAGACTCAAGCATACTATCAACTAAAATAAAAGATACAAAGAAAAAACTGCATTATGAGAAAGGCTCGGTCCTTTTCCCTAGTCTCTATCCTAAGTATCTAGAAACAATCAAGCTTCAGAAGCAGCACACTTCCCTTTGTCAATACCTTCAAGCATGTAATCTACTCAGGTGTCAACTACTCCTGATCAGAGTGTAAGATAAAATCCTAGTAGACTGGTACCCACAATTTCTAAACCTTTCCACTTCATGATATAATAAAATTCAATGTTCCATTATATAACAATTGAAGATAAATAATTGTGTTTAATGAAATAAATAACTCATCCCGGGTTCCCAACAAAACCCATCCCTAATCACTTACTTCAGCCTAAGTCAGAATTCTAAAGGGAGTACCTGTAAGATGATTACACACATGCATGTATACAGAGACTAAAAGATCAAGATAAACCGATAAAGTGGAATACCCTAAGCTTGTGCTTTAACTTGTGGTTTAATTCATGTGTTAACCAGTTGTGCTTCAACATACTTGAAAAATATCACCCATCTCAAGAGACTCAAGGAAGAATTAATATAAAAATTCAGTGCATCATTATTAAGGTTCAAGTTGAGAGTTGGAGTCCGATCCTGTCCTGAAGTATCGCTACGGAACATCCATCAAATTATCCAATACCACCAACCCCGTCCAAGCAAATCTTTCAAAAGACCAAGTATCACTCAAGGCATGGGTTTACCTTGAGTCCGTCCTGATCTCGCAAAAAGTGGTAGAACATCATCCGAGGATGGATTAGACACATTTCCAATAGATCCATCCCTAATGGTCCATTTTGGAACCAGTATCACTCATAATTATTAGAAATATCAGGGAAGTCTCAATCTAGAAAATCCAAAGACACTACCCCCAGCCTGTAGTGGTAACTAGTCAAAAAATGAAGGGTCTGAGAATGGACCTTAATATGGGACCAACCTTCATTCCCCACCTTTAATTTAATTAATGTTTTCACAGTAGAAGATATGACATAATAATCATATGAAATTGTATCTTGAAAACTAAATAGATACACCCGTGTATCTCAAGTTATAAATTAAATATTGCCGCATAACAATCCTAACATGGAAATATACCACATCAACAAAATAAGATATATGAAATTTTTAATAAATAAATAATTCATCACAAACAACTACCAAATATCCAAAAATTCAAAGTTCATAATTAATCTAAAATAATTATTTAAATTAAACACATCAAAAATATGTTGCGCAACACATGCAGTTAATTAAATTAAATGCCTGAGCTAATGAAATTTATACCAGACACGTTGGCACATCCAAAGGGTTATCTAAACACATTGAAACAAATTAAATAATTTATTTTATGATAAATAGAGATGTAAAAATTAGGTGAAATAATTAAATTAAATAAATTGGGTGAATTTTCACAAAGTCGGTAGGCACCGGCTAACGACACAATAATGCATTTTTATAAATCGCAATGATACATAGGGAAAGTGAGTAGAGACCCTAACTTATAATTTTAGATGATTCTATGATCCATGGTAGGCTTTGATTTGACCTAAAATGGAATAAAATAGAATATTTTAGAAAAACCCCAAAATAGGGTAAAATCGTTCCGCGATGAACTATATGCATGATACTCAACGAAATCCTATTATTCAAAATGTGAATGGTTAGCCTTGACCTAAAGATTAATACACACCTGACGGTGAAGAAAACATACAATTAATGGAGTAGAAGTGGTCTTCTGAATGGGTTGTAGGGTAGTGCACCACCTAGGGAGAGGTAGGGGCATGACGCAAGGGAGAGGAGGAGAGAAAGAGAGAAAAAAATAAAGGAAGAAAAGAAAGAAAAGGAAAATAAAAATAAGAGAAAAATAAAAGAAAAGGAAAAAGGAAAAATAAATAAAAAATAAAATATAATAAAAAGGATGGAAAATAAAAAAGGATTAAAATAAATAAAAATGGAAATCTACCATTTTAATTATTTTTACTTTTTCCGTAACCCCCTTTCTATTTTATTTCTAAATTTATTTTTATCTCTTATTTATTTTTTTTAAATTTCTTTATATATATTATTATTTATTTTTAGTTCTTAATTAATTATTTTAGTCCTGAACACCGCGCTAAAGCGCGACATAACATTTTTCATAAAATTCATTAGTTATTTATTTAATTTAAAAAGCAGCCTGGGACCCGTAGCGGGGTGCGTAAACACGCACCCTGGGTCTATTTAAAGATTTAGATGACAAAAATTAAAAATAGTCCATACCTGATTAGGGAAGGGACGTTACAACCTCCCTTTCTTAAGACAACCCATCACTGAGGTTCCCTTCCGACGGTAGTGGAACATTGTTAGAGAAATGTTCTGGCCACTGCGCATGTACATAAGTCTCTCGCTCCCAGGTCTCATCCTGAATGCATTAGTGTTTCTATAAAACTCAGAATAGGGGGATTGATTTTCCTCAGAGGACTTCCCCACTATGGTCAATGATACGGATCAGATGCTCCACAAAGGATGCATCTACCTCAAGCTCGATGTCGTCAGGTTCAAAATAATGAGATGGGTCAAGATGATATTGTCAGAGCTGAGATACATAGAAAACATCATGCATGGTAGGATACCCATGAGGTAGTAGTAACTAATAGGATTCCAGAACAACTCTCTCCACTATCTAAAATAGTCTGATGTATCTCAGTGATAACTTTTCCTGCATCCTGATCCACATTTGACCCAACCTTGGAGAATCACACAGAAAGACTCGGTGTCCCACCTCGATCTCCAGATTTCTGCAGTGATGATCAGTATAAGTCTTTTGTCTAGAATGAGCTATAGTCATATTATTTTGAATCAGATGGACTTGTTCAGAAGTCTCATGAACAAGAAGAGGACCCAACTGAGCAGCCTCACCTGCTTCGAGTCATCATAAAGGTAAACAACACGGTCTACCATAGAGGGCCTCATACGGAGCCATTTGAATTGTTTCCTGGAAGCTTTTATTATAGTTAAACTCAAAAAGAGGTATATTATTCTCCCATGAACCTAAAAAATCAAGTATATAGGCATGTAGAATATCCTCTAACACTCGTATAGTTCTCTTGGACTGCCCATTGGTCTGAGGGTGATATACAGTACTCAGAAGTACCTGTGAACCCAACACCTTTTGCAACCCTTTCCAGAACTGTGAAGTACAACGTTCATCTTTGTCTCAGACAATAGATAGAGGCATTCCATGAAGTCTCACTATCTCCCAGATATACATCCTTCCCAACTCATCAATTATAAAGGTATCCTAAATAGGTAAGAAGTGTGTAACCTTGGTCAACCAGTTGATAATCACCCATACTGCATCACTGCCTCGAGGAGATCTTGGAAAGCCTGTGAAAAAACCCATGGTGATGTCATTCCATTTCCATTCAGGAATGGTTAGGGGCTATAGGAGTCCATCAGGTCACTGGTGCTCTTCCTTCACCTATTGGTAGGGGGTACACCGAGTGATGAAACTAGATATTTTCTTTTTTATATGAAGCCACAAATACTATCGACACATGTCTCTATACATCTTGGTAATTCTAGGATGAACTTCCGAAATAGAGGTGTGATATTCCTTCATCAGCTCTTTCGTATATCCAAAGGTACCCATACATGGCCATGGTAAAGGAGAGTTTTATTTCCTTCAACAACCCAACTAGGAGGTGGGTTCTCTCCTAAATTATTTCCCTCAAAACGAGCCCCTCAGGATCAGTCAGCTGTTGCCTATCAACTTGCTCTAGGAGAGGGGACGTCACTATAAGAGCTCTTAGAACTGGTTTCCCGCTCTACTCCTGAACCTCCAGATGTATATCTAAAAACAAATACATCATCTTCCACTCATTTCCAGCTACCTTCATGCCTTGTGCTTGTGTCTTGTGGCATAAAGTATCCACCATGACATTACCCTTACCAGGGGTATAATCAAGCTCAAAATCAAATGACTGTAAGTATTTGACCCACCTGCACTGCCTTAAGTTCAAGTCTCATTGAGTGGAGATATATTTTAAGATTTTATGATCCGTGTAAAAAACAAATCTTTCACCCAACAAGTAGTGTATCAAAAAGCATAGAGCATGAACCAATTATAGCAACTCAAGGTCATGTACATGATAGTTCTGCTCGTGAGGTCTCGGCTGGTGGGATTCATAAGCCATGACTCGATCACCCTGCATCAAAACTGCACCCAATCTGATTCCTGAAGCATCAAAATAAATATTATAACTTTTACCTGGTTCAGGAAGAATCAAGATCAGGGATGAGGTTAGTCTCTCTTTCAATTTTTGAAATGAATTTTCACTAGATTCTGACCAGATGAATTGTACACCTTTCTTAGTTAGGTCCGTAAGAGGTGCTTCTAAGAGGGATAAATCATGGATGAAACACCTGTAATAGCCAACAAGCCCCAAGAAACTATGGATATCGAAGAAACAATTGGGTTTATCTAATGAAACTACGACGCTCACCTTTTCTAGATCAACTAATACCCCTGTTTCAGATATAATATGACCCAAGAAGTGTACCTTATCAATCCAGAAGTGTCATTTACTGATATTAGTGTATATCTGGTTCTCTCTCAGTGTAATCACAACAATCTCAAGATGGGTTTCATGGTCATATCTAGAATGTGAATAAACCATGATTTTGTCTACGAAGACTATCCCAAAGGAATAAGGATAAGGGTAAAAAACATGATTCATTAGATCCATGAAGATTGTCAGCGCATTTATGAGGAAAAAAGGCATAAACAAATACTTGTACAAGCTGTAACTGCTTTGTAATGTTGTACATGGTATGTCAGATGGTTTCACACGCACTTGGTGATATCCTAACCTCAAATTAATCTGGGATAAAACAGTTTCTCCCCAGAGTTGGTCAAAGAGATCATCTATATGAGGCAATGGATATCGTTTCTTTACTGTGATCTGGTTGAGTCAAAGATAATCCACGCATAACCTGAGGGTACCATCTTATTTTTTTTAAAAAGGATAGGTGAACCCCATGAATATGTGCTAGGTCTGAGGAAACCCTTAACCTCTAGGTATTCAAGATGATTTTTGAGTTCCCATAGCTCTTTTGGTGCCATATTATAAGAAGGAATAACCACTAGTGCCACACCTGGAATGAGCTCGATAGTGAACTCCACATGCCTCATAGGAGGTAAGCCAGAGAAATCATCAGGGAAGACATCCCTAAAAAGATCCACCACTAGAGGGAACTCAACTATTTGTATCCCCTGATCGCTCATAAAGATACTTTCCAACTGAGCTGTCACTCTGTCCAACCCTGTGTATTTAGTCTTATCTTGTTCTACCTGTATATCTATTCCCCTTTGTGTAGATAGGTGTCACCATCAGGGGATGTAAACGACACCCAACGATGATATCAATACACTTAATCATGATAAAGATCAATCCATTTCATACTAAGAATGAATTTGATGCCAGACATGTCAATGATATAGAAATTCCAAATGAAACAGTACCCACCTATCTCAAGGGGGAACTCTTGGAACTAGATTATGCCCTCTGTACTGACTTAGAGCGGAGTGTCAAGAGACATGACACCGCAAAGGTATTAAATTGTAAAATCAAGACTTTCAACAATAGTAGCAGATATAAAGGAGCGTGATGCGCCATTATTAAAAAGTGTAGAAACTAAATTAGAGGCTTTCAAAATAGTACCTCTAACTGTATATGGTTCTGCACTCTACTCCTCTGGTGCTGATTGCACTGTGTACATGAGACCTGAGCCACAACCCTGATATGCTGCTTGGTTGTCCTAATTAGGTCCACTCTACTGATGCTGATAATCTAGAAATTGATTTCCTCAACCATGTCCTCCACAATTACCTTAGTCTGATCGGCCGGTGGAAAAAAACTTCCATCCTACTGTGGAATCATAGATCCCATACCTGTCGGAGGTGCAGGTGCGAGTCCTCTACCACTGGATGATGAGGAGATGGAACGATAAAAACATTGAAGGTGACTCATCTTTCCACAATCTCAGAACTGCTTCGGGTCTCTCATGCACTGTGGCTTCTTGTGACCATCTCTTATGCACTGATAAAATGCGATAGAGCAATCAAAACATGCTGTTTGGATAAGATTTCAGCCACATGCACTTTCAAAATGGTGTTTCCTACTGCTAGAAGAGCCATCACCCTGTCTCAAAACTGAATTGCCCTGAATCACCGGTTTGGCTTCCCTGACATTTTTCTTTGAGATTAGAGCCTGATTTACGATCTTTGTGATAATGGTCAAATGGAAGATGTTAACCTGTTAGCAGATAGTATACTCAAATCCATCCTCCAAATGTCTCTTAATAGTTTTCATGTCACAAGTCAGAGATGGGGGAAACACTGAAGTTATGTGAAACAAGTAGAATACTCTAACACAGTCATAGAGCCCTGCTGAAGATGTAGGAACTCCCCAACATAATCATCTCTCAGAGTCTACGGAAAAAAGTGATCATAGAAAGCTACTTGGAAGTCTACCCAAATCATGTCACTGGTCTGCTCAGCCAGAGAAACAATGTCCCACCAGCACTTGGTAGAGTCACGAAGCATATATACTACAAGTTTGAACCTTCACTCTGGAATAATCTTGAGGTGGTCGAAGATAGACCTTATGGATTCTATCCATGACTCTACAGCATGAGGGACACCACCCCCTAAGAAGGTGTGTGGGTATTACTGCAAAAAGTCCCGTGTGAGGTCTGCCATAGTTAGGGCAGGTCTAGGGATATTTTGAACTGACTGTATAAACCTGGGGAGACTATACCTAAACTGAGCATCAGGGTCCCTTATAAGATCAGTATGAGGTAGTTCCAGAGGATTCACTACAAGAGGTACCACTGGTGGTTTGTGACCCACCATCTATAGAATGTTCTCATTACCACTCTCCTAAGGTACGACACAGAGACGTCAAAATGACATTGGTATAAAACATACAAACACAACCCATTATACAAGAGTATAGAAGATGAGGAAAACAAGTAAGGCGAAAAAATAGGTTAGGTACATGGCATGCCTCCGAGCACTACACAACAAATGACCACTTTAAGATCCAGGTTTTGTTATGGAAGAGAAAACTAAAAAGGATCACTAAACAAGTTCTATAGTCCATTACCAGGTTAAGTTAGGTTAGTATCTAAAAAACTATCCCAACTTTATATTAACATACCAACATTCCAAAAAATTTACCACTAGGCACAACAACATTCACATGCAAATAGGAAAATGCATGCTAAAAGTAGATATGGCATGGAAATATGCATGTCATTTTAATCCTATGGTACCTAATATGATGCATGAAATGTATTTCCCTCATATCATCGGGTTTCATTGGTAAAAACCCATTATCTCAAAAATACCAAATCAAATAAAAATTCAAAAACAATTGAGTCACCCAATAGTGAAACCATATCAACAATAACTGAAATAAACAATAACTGTAATCCCAACCCAAGAATTTGGCTTTCCCCTATACATGGGTTAGATATGTCCAAGAATAGAGTACTTTCCAAATACCTATATCCTAGTATCCTATCTAACACAAACAGTAAGACAAAAGGAAAAACCACCTTTGATATTACTTTGTAGCATCCCCATCCTGGGAGCCACCTGAAGGGTTCTCCAAGTCAGGTTGGCCATATAACCTCAAGCGCATCTCCCCAAACGTCAGGGGCTGCCGACTAGAAACGAGGGGATTTTTAGTGTCTGTGGGGGAGACTATTCCCTCATAGGTAATAGGTAATATCATAGTGTAAGTAAAAATAAATAAATAATAATTATATTATGTTTTGGAATTCCCAGGGTCTGGGCAATATGGAAACATTAAGATCCCTTCAGTTATTCATTCAGAAACACAAACCTATTCTTATAGGTCTGTCTGAGCCTAAAAAAATCTTCTCCTATGGCATTGCTAACATATAGAACTTGGTATTTTATCTAATTGACACTAATAGGTGTTCAATAGATGTAAAGAGTCTATGGGTACTGGCTCACTATTCTATTGGAAATACCACCATGGTGATGTCAAGTGATCAGCATGTCACCTGTTCATTTAATCACCTTGGTTCCCATTTTACCTATTATTTCATCTATGCTCGCAACATGTATTAGGATCGTAGGAATCTGTGGATGGATATTACATCTCTCAAATCTGTCACCTCTAATCCTTGGTTATTATTGGGGACTTCAATGCAATTTTGAATCTAGATGAGAAAATGGGAGATGAAAATACCTCAATCTCCTCCAGGGAGTTCATATTACGTATTGACCAGAATGACCTGATTGAGGTTAATTTGGTGGGGCCAAATACACTTGGTTTAAGAAGCATCTGAATAGCTTTGTGGTTAGTAATATTGACAGGGCCTTTGTTAATGAGGCCTCTCTGGACACTTGGGGTACTATATCATGCTCAAATCTCTCCAGACTCAACTCTGACAATCATCCCATCTTGATGGATCTTTCTGAGAAGGAATCTAAACCTCCCGTCCCTTTCAGGTTTAAAAAGTCTTGGGTCTCTCAACCTGAATGTAAAGTTATTGTTCAGAGCACTTGGAGCCCTGTGAATTATAGAGATGATTCCTTTTCCTGCATTTACAAACTCAAAATTATTAAGAAGAATTTAAGAATATAGAGAAAGAATTGTTTTAGTTCCCTTGATTCTGATATTTCTACCCTTAAAGATTCTCTTTAGAAGGCTCAAGAGCTCAATGAAAATAGTTATTTTTCTGATGGGATTTCAGTGGAAGCAGAGTTATCACTTAAATTAAACAATATTCTAAACTTGAAATATTACTTGCAAAGGGATTCCTTTAAATCCAAATGGTTAAAGGATGGTGACATGAATTCAAAGTTCTTCAACTCTCTTCAAAAAATCAGAAAGGTCTCAAAGACTCTTTCTTTGATTAATAATGGGGATTGCCTCATTGAAAATAGAGAAGATCTCTCAGAGCATGTCATGTCCTACTTTAAGGATCTTTTTAATGGCTCCCACTCCAGAATTTATCCTCTGGATGGGATGATCCCAAAATTGGTTACTCAAGAGGATAACTTCATTCTTTCTGCTGTTCCTCTTTATCCAGAGATCAAGGAGGCTATATTTAGCCTCAAATCTGATAGCTCACCTGGTCCTGATGGCATTGGAAACTTCTTATATCAAACTTTCTGGGACTTCATTCATGCAGATGTTTGCAGGTTAGTAATTCATTTTTTCAAAGGTGGAGCTCTTCCTAAAGGTTTAAATTCCCAGTTCTTTTCCCTTATTCTGAAGGTGGAGAATGCCAATGAAATTCATCTCTTTAGTGTTAAGTCAAAAGTCTTCTTTTGGCTTTTACATCATGTTTTGTAAATCACAAATATATTCTGTCATATTTTGAAAATCTCAAATGTATTATATCATATATGTTTGTAAATAACAAATTGTCTTTTATCATGTTTATCGTATCGTACGATGTTAATCGTACCGACCAAAACATATCGTACTGACTCTGTCAAACGTATCGTACTGACTTTGTCAAACATATCGTACTGACTCTGTCAAACGTATCGTACTGACTCTGTCAATCGTATCATACTGACTCTGCTATTCAGATGATCATTATTTGTTTTGGTACTTTGTCAAAAAAACTCTCTCTGCATATGAATCATACTCATGTTTTACATTTCTATATATCTCTTGTCCTAACAAAACGATGTCGTTGAGTTAGTTATGTACTAATCAAAACGATGTCGTGCTTTCTGTTTCAATATGACCGTTGGAGGCAATATGACCGTTGGAACCCGAGGCCTATAAATAGGAGGTCATTTGAAGCTGAGAGTACAACTGATGAACGAAGAGACTCTGTGAACTACGAAGATTCTAGAGAGAGACACTGTGACTTCTCTCATCAGCCTTGTGCGTCCGATCATCGTATCGAGGGCTTTCAAGTAATTGAAAGACAGAGGTGCCGATTACCTGCAAAATCGAGGGCTGCCGGGGATAGGCAGACAGACGAGCCGATCATCGTATCGAGGGCTGCCGGGGATAGGCAGACAGACGAGCCGATCATCGTATCGAGGGCTGCCAGGGATAGGCAGACAGACGTGCCGATCATCGTATCGAGGACTCACCAAGGTGTTGGTGAGACAGACCTTTTTATCCTAGGTGAAAGGATAACCCTTCTCTTTGGGTTAAAAGAATTGTATTACTTTTACATTTCCGCTGCTGTTTGTATTAGAAAGGGATTGTATCGTTTCCTTTCTTCCTTACATATTCTATTGTAATTGTTTCAATTACAATCATTCTATTACATATTGTATCAATTGGTTCTATACGCTTTAAGGTAGAATCATTCATATTTGTATTACTCTGATTATTGTGTTCATCTTGAATACAATTGTTTTACTTTACATTAGTATTACAATACATCATACCTTTTACATTCAATACAATTGTGGGTGTTTGTCTTTGTATTAGTTTAAGATCATTTAAACTAATCTCTTTGTTTCTAAAACTCAAAGTTTTTAAACCTACAATTCACCCCCCCTCTTGTATTGTTCCATCTAATAGACTTATTTCGACTATTCGATCCAACAATTGGTATCAGAGGAGGTTTTCCACTGATTTGTTTTACTAGCTTTATTTCTTATTACTATCTTGAATACTTACTACACTAACGTGTGGAGTGGAAAAGTTGTTTTTGTTATATTAGATGGCAGGAATGAATATCGGATCTATAGATAATCTGAATCCTTCTAGACCACCAATCTTTGATGGGAATGATTATGAGTATTGGAGAGATCATATGAAGACTTTCGTCATCAATACTGGTGTAGACAATTTTATTATGCTTACTGGGGGTTAAAAAATTCCTGACAAAGAAGTTAGTACTTTTACCAACCAAGAGAAGCAAGAATATCAACTGAATTACAAGGTACGCAATACTTTATTATGCTCTATGACCAGGAATATATATAGTCAGATATCTTCATGTGAAGCAGCCAACTGTATTTGGAAGAAATTAGAAGTCACTCATTTTGGTACATCCAAAGTTATAGAAACAAGGAGAGAAATGCTTCGAGCAGAGTATCATGGATTTGTTTTTCCTTATGGAGAGCCAGTATGTAAAGTGCAACAAAGGTTTATGACAATTGTCAACAGCTTACAATCTATGGGAGAAAAAGGTTTTGATGATGAAGCTCTTGTTGATAAGATTATAGATATTATGCCAAATGAATGGGAGTCAAAAAGAACAGCTATTGATGAAAATAGAAAAGTTTCCCAGATTACTCTTGATGAACTCTTTGGAACTCTTCTACAGCACGAGACAAGAATGAAGAGAGATGCTGATTTCAATAAGAAGAAGAATGGGAATGGAAGTGTAGCCTTTGCATCTAAAGCCAAAACACCTGAAAGGGTTACAAGGTCTAAATCCAAGAAAGTTGTTGTATCTGATTCAAGTGAATGTAATCTTTCGGATAATGAGTTAGCTAATCTTGCTCGGAGGATGAACAAGATTGTGGGAAAGAAAGATTTTCAATATAGATTCAAAAAGAAAGACAGGAAAGATAGGAAAGATTCAGAGGTAACTTGTTATGAATGCAAGAAAGCAGGACATATAAGGCCTGATTGTCCTTTACTAAAGAGGAAAGATAGAAAAGATAAACACTCTGAAAGAAACAAGAAAAGGTTTTATAAGACAAAGAAGGTCTTGAAAGCAAATGATACATGGAGTGCAAGTGGTAGTGATTCCTCAGATGATTCTTCTGAATATGAGACGTCAGGACAAAAGAATATTGGACTTCTAGCCAGACTACCAATTGAAGATCATTGTCTCATGGCTAAGGTACATAATGCTGAAGCTGTTACAAATGTCTCTTTAAATGCAAATTATGTTAATAATAGATATTATGAATCTTCAAACGTATCGTACTGACTTTGTCAAACATATCGTACTGACTCTGTCAAACGTATCGTACTGACTCTGTCGATCGTATCGTACTGACTCTGCTATTCAGATGATCATTATTTGTTTTGGTACTTTGTCAAAAAAACTCTCTCTGCATATGAATCATACTCATGTTTTACATTTCTATATATCTATTGTCCTAACAAAACGATGTCGTTGAGTTAGTTATGTACTAATCAAAACGATGTCGTGCTTTCTGTTTCAATATGACCGTTGGAGGCAATATGACCGTTGGAACCCGAGGCCTATAAATAGGAGGTCATTTGAAGCTGAGAGTACAACTGATGAACGAAGAGACTCTGTGAACTACGAAGATTCTAGAGAGAGACACTGTGACTTCTCTCATCAGCCTTGTGCGTCCGATCATCGTATCGAGGGCTTTCAAGTAATTGAAAGACAGAGGTGCCGATTACCTGCAAAATCGAGGGCTGCCGGGGATAGGCAGACAGACGAGCCGATCATCGTATCGAGGGCTGCCGGGGATAGGCAGACAGACGAGCCGATCATCGTATCGAGGGCTGCCAGGGATAGGCAGACAGACGTGCCGATCATCGTATCGAGGACTCACCAAGGTGTTGGTGAGACAGACCTTTTTATCCTAGGTGAAAGGATAACCCTTCTCTTTGGGTTAAAAGAATTGTATTACTTTTACATTTCCGCTGCTGTTTGTATTAGAAAGGGATTGTATCGTTTCCTTTCTTCCTTACATATTCTATTGTAATTGTTTCAATTACAATCATTCTATTACATATTGTATCAATTGGTTCTATACGCTTTAAGGTAGAATCATTCATATTTGTATTACTCTGATTATTGTGTTCATCTTGAATAAAATTGTTTTACTTTACATTAGTATTACAATACATCATACCTTTTACATTCAATACAATTGTGGGTGTTTGTCTTTGTATTAGTTTAAGATCATTTAAACTAATCTCTTTGTTTCTAAAACTCAAAGTTTTTAAACCTACAATTCACCCCCCCTCTTGTATTGTTCCATCTAATAGACTTATTTCGACTATTCGATCCAACATTTAGGCCTGTGGAATTGGTTAATACCATTTACAAAATCATTTGTAAAATTCTTGCGAGTAGGCTTTCCTGCATTGCCTGCAAAATTGTTTCTCCAAATCAATTTGGCTTCATCAAAGGAAGATCAATTCAATATTGTCTTATTACTGGTTCAAATTTCATTAATCTCCTCAACAAATCTACCAGAGGTGGTAATATTGCCCTCAAATTGGATGTTAAGAAAGCTTTTGATACAATGGATTGGGGTTTCATCTGCAATATCCTTTCTATGTATGGTTTTGATGATGTCTTCATTAACTAGATCAAAGAAATTTTATCCTCTGCTCATATTTCAGTCCTTATAAATGGATCTCCTGAAGTATATTTTGATTGTTCGAGAGGGTTAAGAAGGGTGATACTATATCTTCCATTCTTTTCTTCATTGTTGAGGACTATCTCAATAGGATTCTTTCTATCAGACTGGCAATGGAAAATTGAAGTCTATTCATGCTGGAAGGGGGATTGGTGCTCCTTCCCACCTTCTATATGCTGATGAAATCATCCTCTTCACTCAATGTGATAAAGGTAATGTCAAGAATTTAAAGAGAGCTCTTTTGCACTATGAAATGGTTTCTGGATAGGAGATTAGTTGGAGCAAGTATTTTGTATACTTTGGAATAATATTCTCTCTTCAAAGAAAAAATGGCATCATTAGATAATTGGGCATTCATGAGGGGAATCTTCCCTTCACTTACTTGGGGGTACCCATGTTTTAGGGAAGGCCAAAGGTATGTAATTTTTCTAGCATTGTTGGCATGATTAGAAGAAAACTCTCCACATGGAAGGGAAAATCTCTCTCAATTTCTGGTAGGGTTTGTTTAGTGAAGTCAATCATCACTTCCAAATTTGTGTACTCTTTTATGGTGTATAAATGGCCGATTTCTTTGATCAAGAGTATTAAAATCTCTATCAAAAATTTCATCTGGAGTGGTATCATTTTGGAAAGGCGGCTGGCAACGGTCCCATGGAATTATATCTCCAAGCCTTATTATGTTGGTGGTCTGGGCATCAAAAATATTGGAGGCTTCAATGATTATTTGTAGGTTGTGTTTATTTGGAGGCTTATAAATATGAAATCTGAGGCTCTTAGTTTTCTTTGAGCCAGATTTACTCATAGGCCCAAAATAGGGAACTTTAGTTATTTCAACTCCTCTGTGTGGTCTGCCTTCAAAGGTATTTTCTCTAAAATTAATGTTGATTCTCGGTGGTTGGTTTCCAGAGATTCATATCTTCCATTTTTGGAATGTAACTGGACCAGGAATAATTTGATTGACATGGTTCGAGAGGAGTAGTTGAATATGGATTTTGACTTTCCAATTAAAGATCAGATTCAGAACATGGATAACCTTCCGAATCTCATCACCTCTTTAGTGGAAAATTATTGCTAGTCTTCTAGAGGTGATTTTTGGGCATGGGAACCTGATGTCAATGGTATTATCACATCTAAAGGATTTTACAAGCACTCTTTTGAAAGCTCATCATAATTGAAATGTATTGGAAATCTACACAAGAAGTTTCTAAGGCCATCCAGATCCATTCTAGTATGGAGGTTGGCTCATAAAAAATTACCAACTGATGAATTTTTGTGGGTCTATGGAATTTCCCTTTTCTCTACTTGAGATTTATGTTCTCAGAATAGGGAAGATTTGGATCATCTCTTCTTTAGTTGTACAGCAGCATCGGTGATGTGTAGGGCGATTTCTGATATTTTTGAAGTTTTTTTGCCTCAAACCAACTCAATATATGAATTCATTAAGAGTTGGAATTTTCTGAAATTGTCACCGCAAATCTGGAATTTTTTTCAAGTTGTGATAGAGGAAACTATTCATTTCATCTGGTCTTTGAGGAACAAATTCACACATGAGTCACAACCTTTTTGGGTTGGTGCTGGTCTTGCAGGTATCCTTGCTGCTATGCGTGAGGTGGAAACACCTAAAGGTGTGTTTTTCTATAATTCAATTCATGATTTATCTGTGTTGAACCGGATCGAGATTAAAGGTAATTTTCAGCCTCGTCTTGGGACAATGGAAGTCATCTGGAAGACACCATTTTGTGGGTGGATTAAAGTTAACTCTAATGGTGCTTCAAGAGGCAATCCAAGCCCCTCTGGTTTTGGTTCTATCTTTAGGGATTATCCAGGGAATTATCTTGGGTGTTTTCATGGATCATGTGGTATTTCCTCCACTCTTGAAGCGGAGATGCTTGGTGTTATTGTGGTTGTGGAGAAAGAAAATGCGCGGGTTTGGGACAAGATTTGGATTGAGTGTGACTCTATGGCTATTGTATTTGATTTATGAAATGGGTCCATGAACCTTTCGTGGAAGCTTACTAATCATTGGATTAGATGCCTGGATTCTATCTACTCAAAGGAGCACTTTGTTACTCATATCTACTAAGAGGCAAATGCGTTGGCAGATGGTCTTGCTAATATGGGTGTGAATGGTAATGATTATCTTTGGATGGATCATATGCCAGATGTTATCCTTCCTCTCTATAGGAAGGATCTTGGTAAATCTTCTTCTTTCAGACTTGTGTAAGTTTCCTTTCTAATAATATAGGGATCTTTCTTTTCTTAGCAGGATCTCAATTTGTTTAAAAATAATAATAATTATCAGAAGCATATAAATGAATAAACTATAGTAGAAGAAATATAAATAATCCAACAGAATAATAATCAAGTGCAGACGCTCACAAAATAATATCATGCCATGATGTCTGTCTAAACTAGAAGTATAGAAAATAGAAACTCAAGCATACTGTCAACTAAAAGAAAAGACAAAAGGAAAAACCTACATTATGAGAAAGGCTCGGTCCTCTACCCCAGTTTCCATCCTAAGCAGCTAGAAACAATCAAGCATCGGAAGTATCACACTTCCCATTGTCAATACCTGCAAGCATATAATATACTCAGGTGCCAACGACGCCAGAGCAGGGTGTGAGATACAATACAAGTAGGTTGGAACCCATGATGTCTAAACCTTTCCATTTTATGCATTAATAAAATGAAGTGTGCCATTATATAATAATTGCAAATAAATAATTGAGTGCAATGAAATAAATAACTCATCCCGAGTTCCCAACAGCACCCATACCTAATCACTTGCTTGGCCTAAGACAGAGGTCTAAAGGGAGTACCTATAAGATGATTACACACATTCATGTATATAGATCCTAGAAGAGTAAGACAAACATAGAAAGAGGCATACCCCAAGCTTTTGATTTAACTTGGGTTCTAAGTCACGTGTTAACCAGGTGTGCTTCAACATACTAAAAAAATATCACCCATCTCAAGAGACTCAAAGCAGCATTAATATAAACCTTCAGTGCATAATTATTAAGGTTCAAGTTGAGAGTTGGAGTTTGATCCCATCCCAAAGGTATCTCTATGGAACATTGTTCAAATTATCCAATACCATTGATCTCGTCCAAGGCAATATTTCGAAAGACCATGTATCACTCAAGGTATGGCTTTACCCTGAGTCCATCATGATCTCACAAAAGGGGTCGAGCATCATCCAAGACTATCATAGCCACATTGCCAATGGATTCATACCCGATGGTACCTTTTTGAATTGGTATCAGTCATATGTATTGGAAATCCTAGGGAAGTCTTGGTCTAGCAAATCCAAGGACACCCCTCGCGAATAGTGGTAACCAGTCAGGAACAGAGGGTCTAAACATGGCCCTTAATATGAGACCCACCTTCTTTCCCTACACTGAATTTAATTAAAGTTTTCACAGAAGTAGATATGACATAATAAGCATATGAAATTGCATCTTGAAAACTAAACAGATACACCCATGCATCACAAGGTATAAATTAAATATTGCAGCATAACAATATTAACAAGTCAAGATACCACATCAGCATAAGAAGATAAATGAAATTTTTAATAAATAAATAATTCATCACAAACAACTACCAAAAATACAATAATTCAAAGATCATAATTAATCTAAATTAATTATTTAAATTAAACTCAACAAAAATAGGTTGTGCAACACATGTAGTTAATTAAATTAAATGTCTGAGCTAACAGAATTTATACATGCCACTTAGGGACACCCAAAGGGGTTTCTAACCACATTGAAACAAATTAAGCAATTTAATTTATGATAAATAGGGATATAAAAATTAGGAAAAACAATTAAATTAATGAAATTGGGTGAATTGCACAAAGTCGGTAGGAACCGACTAACGACACAATGGTGCATTTTTATAAATCACAACGAAATGAAGGGAAAATTAGTAGACACCATAACTTATACTTTTATATGATTATATGATCCACGATAGGATTTTATTTGACCTAAAATTGAAGAAAACAGAATATTTTAGAAAAACCCCCAAAATAGGGTAAAATCATTCCATGATGAACTGTACACATGATACTCAACAAAATCCTACGATTCCAAATGGCCAAGGTTATAATTTCCCTAAGGTTTATTGTTCACCTAATGGTGAAGAATACAGATAACAGACAGAGGAGCGGTGATCTTCCAAAGGGGTTGTAGGGTGGTGTGCCACCAAGGGAGAGGGAGGGGCATGACGTGAGGAAGAGGAGGAGAGGAAGAGAGAAAAAAATAAAAGGAAAAGAAAAATAACAGAAAAATAAAAGAAAAGGAAAAATGAAAAATAAATGAAAAATAAAATAAAATAAAAATTATGGAAAAGAAAAAAGGATAAAAATAAATAAAAATGGAAATCTCCCATTTTAATTGTTTTTACTTTTTCTATAACCCCCTTTCTATTTTATTTCTAAATTTATTTTTATCCATAAATTCTTTATTTTAAATTTCTTTAAATATATTCTTATTTTTTAATTCTTAATTAATTAACTTAATCCTAAACACCATGCTAAAGATCGACATAACATTTTTCATAAAACTCAGCAGCTATTTAATTAATTTAAAAATATGTCTGAAACCCACAGCGGGGTGCACAGACGCATGCCCTGGGTCAATTTAAATATTTAGACAACAAAAATTAAAAATATTCTATACTTGATTAAGGTAGAGAAGTTACAATGAGGCTCTCGTGGAATTTTACAAATTTTTACCATGGTTATCCAAACCACATAGTTCACCATGAAAACCATGCATGTGTTTGGGTGGTTATTTATAGGTGTCACATTTCATGATCATGGTTTGTAAAACAATTAAGATCCTCCCCAAGTAACACTTCACCTTATTTTCAAAGGAATAGTGACCACACATTTTTGGAACATGGTTTGTTAATACATGTAGCTGAACCATGTTCCTTGATCCAAACCAATAAAAGTTTATAATTTACCACTTTTCTCTTGATTGTTTTTATATATAATAACCTCCCAATATCCATTTGGCTCAAAAAAAACATCCCTTAGTTCTCTAGAGGCTTCTCCACTTTCTTCCTTGGTGATCTTCCTTCATTCTTGGTAGTTTTATTCAAGTTTTGTTTTGTTTTGATTTGTTTCTCCCTCTATTTATTATATCCTCACTTGATATCTTCTCCCCTTATCTCATTGGAACCTGATAGGGATGTGGTTTCTAAATCTAAGGGGTATGATTGAGAATTGATGGTTTTATATATAGATCTAGGCCCATGAGGACCTAATTAACTTGTTTCTAATCTCTGTTCTTGAAGGTGAATTAATTCCCTCAATTCCTGAGGTAGGTGTCTCTATATAAAAGTTCTAACTCATGAATTTCTTGAAGTTCATATAAATTTCTTTTTTTGTTTAATGAAGTTATTTTATTTGATTTCAATGTGAAAATAATTCATGAAATTTATGTTTTAAAGGATTTTTTCTGTAAAAACATATTTTTTCACACTACGTGTTTGATTAAATGCATCACTAATGATTTTGGATTTAAAATCGTATTTCAATAATTGGAGTGGTGACTCTTTGCTATGAAAATGTTTTATTAATTATGATTATTATTTTCAAATGGTTTTTAGAAAACATAGCACATTTAGAACCTTGGGTGAATTAGGGATTGGACATATGCAACCTCAATGTGTATGACAACACTAAGAGTTATTTTCTTAACATTGATAGGCTATAGCATGAATCAATATCAGTAGTATTCAAGTTATGATAGATTAGTGCATAGTGTTACTTTTATTGTTAGATTAAATATTCTCATAGGCTATAAATCAACATGTTCTTGGTTTTATATATGATGGTACATTTCATTTTTGGCTTCTCACATGTTTATATAATGGTTTATCCATTAATTGTTTTACTTACGCTTTCATACTATATCACATGTAATTTTTATATTCTCGATTTATGTTAACATGTGATGATTTTATGAAAACCAAAGTTAGGTTTACAAAATGTTTTCTCTTACAAAATAACTTTATAAACTGGATTTGTTTTAAATCTATAATTAAAAGTTACATGGTGTTAGAGTTTGTATAGATTAATTGGTAAAAACCGACTGGGATTTTTTATCACACCCTAATTTTCCATTAGGAATTTGTATATATGGTTTTACATTTTTTTGTTCAAGGGAATTTAATCTTATAGTTTTCTATCTTCTCTTGGTCTTTATCACCTTCTTAGTGAGATATATTGGTGGTGATAGATGGTCACATAGAGACTCAAATTTTGTCTTGTCTTGTTTTATTTTAGGTTTAGCATTTTTTATTGATGTTGTATGGATCCTAGAAGCACACTATTCTTATGAATTTTACTACTTTGATTAATATCCTTCTGGTTATTCATGATACTTTTTTGATTGATTAGTTTATCTCTACCATGTGGAAGGCCTTCTCTGGTAATGTGTGATGTCGACCAGGCTGGTTCATTACATGTACCTTTATAAAATATACTCATAATTTGTCTTTCAAACTTAAAAGACCATTAATAATCATAACCATTATTAATATATCTATTCTATAGTGATATTTAAGGTCAATATATATAAAGTTTTATAATAAAATCTAATTGACAAATAAATAAGATGTGAGGGACTTGACTAGTAGCATCATACCATAGGAAGACCAGTTATTAATGATTTAGATGGAGATGTAATCACTATGATTTTTCCTTGAACAAGCCCAATCCATGATTCAATAACCAAAATTTGATTGAAAATGTTTATGGGAGACATTCAAGCTTATACAGATCACCTCCCAAACCATGTTCATCGAACCATTATAAGAAAGTACTACCATCACACACCTTACTCTTAGGGATTAAATTGGGGCAATAAGGGGTTATATATCTAGACCCTAATAGTATGAAATTTTATATTTTATTTTTAATAAAATAATGATTATATTGACCCCTTATTATTATTATTTATATATATATATGATTATATAAATAATTTTATAACAATTGGATTTTGATATGAATACACTAAAATTGTATTTTTGGGAAATTTATAGTATCAATTAAGTATTCATAATAAATCTAAGAGTTTTGAAATAAATTTTAAACATTAATATTAAATCATATTTAGTTAAATATAAATGGTAATATAATTTAATAAAGTCCCATGTAATTTTTATATGGAGAAGAAAGTTTGTGTCATAAAAATTAGTATTTTTAAATAAATAATGATTTTTATTTTAAAGTTTAAATTAATATTTTTATAGAATTATTTTGTTAAAATAAATATGTTTTTTTAAATAAACATGTTGAAATTATCCAATGGTGAATTTTTCATAATTTTCCAAGATAGTATAATTTTTGGGAAAAAATTAAATATCTTATAAATATAAAATATATATTATGACATAATAATAGCTAAAATGTGATGATATAAATACTATAAAAGGAATAAAAGAAAAAAATATGTTTTTTACTTTCAAATAATTAGTTTTTAAGTTATTTGTTTTAAATTTTATGAACCAATAATGAATCCTCTGAAACCTATACTATATTTTATTTTTTTAAAAACAATTCTTTATGAACATGACTCACTTACACATATTGAATGATATTATTTTATTGAGTTCAATTATAAACATAATAAAATATTGGGAAAAACTCATATTTGATAGAAAACATGGTAAATATCCATTTTAAGGTTTTTGGTTTTGATTTTTTTATTCATTCAAGTCCAAAACCAAAGTTTGAATATTGATAAATAATTCCCCCCTCTTTTGCTATAAATAATCACCCAACATCCCATTATTATTTACTAAAAACCAATTAATCATAAAGTTCCTATCTCTATACTTATCTGAATCCCTCCCAATGTTTTCCCAGTCTCTTAAGAAGCTTCTGTAAAGCTTTTAGATGCAACCTATTATGTGAGGGATACTCTTCCCCCTCATATTTATTAAAGTTCTTCCTTCATATTTTGCCTTTTTATTTCCAATAGGGTATATTAAAAGGTGTTTTTACACATCCCTTTATTATCATTATGATTACAAAGTAATGATTGACCACATTTCACTATCATTAATCCCATCCATGGACCTTTTTATACACCTATTATGATGCTGAAATTATTTTTTGATTCTCCATGACAAACTATTGTATTGTGAATACCCATCCCCTTTTAGACTCAAGGGTTTTCACCTAGTTTTACCAATAATTAATTTATTGGGTACTTCAATTTATGTTACCCAATCTCCTTAATATTAGGATTAGAAGTGATGAAAGACATTCTTATATTGTATGATCTAGGTGGAACACAAATGGATGTGTATGATGTGAATGTGATGGATGTACTTGAAATTATTTATCCCTCCAATGCATTGGGTAATGTTTTTATCTTATGAGATACCATGTATGGTACATGGGTGTTTATACTAATCACAATATGTTATGATGTCTTGTTATTTATCCTTGGATTATTCTTATGATTTCATGTTTTATATCGTTGCCCCATTCCTATGATGCTTTGATGTTATCATCTTATGTCATTCTCTGATGTTCATGATTATGATTATCACCTTTTTATTCCACCATGTTATAAAACTTTAATTACATTTACTAATTTAATTTATTCTATGATTTTATTATTCCCTTACTGAACTTTATTTCTCACCCCTTTCTTATGTACATCCCTAGGTTATCCCATATAGTATAAAAGGATCAATAGAATTTAAGGGCATGTTAGAGAGTTTTTAAATAATGCCATTGTATCCCAATTTCATGTTATTGTGCTATGTATCTAATTTTCCAAATACACTAGGACTATTGATCATATATTATTTTATTATGTTTACCTTTATGTAATAAATCATTAAATAATGTGTATAAAAGATATGGGTTATCAAATTCTACCTGTGGCTGATCTGCTTACTACCCATTTCTCTAAGAAAACCCCTCTAGTGATGATATTACCAATTATACATCCACTTTAAACCCTAAAATATTAGATAATAACATAATTAAAATTCATCATGATATGATTTAATTTTACTATCTTGTTACAACTCCAAAATATGGAATAAATCATTGCTAAACTCGTTTTTTAAGCTGCATCAGAATCCTCAATATACTCAGCTGAATATAGATATGACAAATAAAATCTATAAAAAACATTTAACCAATCATATTGACTTATACTTAATATTATTATAGACCAAAATTATCTGAATAATGATAGTTTTATATTCCATGGAAGCTATCATTCCCATTAGTCCAATTTCCAAAATCTCACCTAGTTTTACTTTCTCAAGCACCATGATCTGACTGTAGCTTGTTTAGTTATAATAGTCTTATTTGATATTCATAGTCTATAATTTATACATAACAAATAGAAAACCTATGAAAATTTCATGGCATGTGAGATATATTTACAAAGTACTCTTAGGCATATGTAATCTATACATCACAAAAATACCATGTGACATTGGAACAATTTTAGTGTATTTTTTCATCTTGTATTTTCAATACCATGTTAATTGTGTTCTATGAAATGGATTAAAAAATACCTTGATCTATACTAGTATATATTTAAGCCCATAATTTATGATTCTTCTTAATTCATATTTTTATAAATTCTTTATTCTTATATAACTATAGGAATGATCACCTGTTTTACATATGTCGTTAAACATGTCTATCATGGAAAAATATAATAATCCCACTAACCACTTGTAGATACCAGATAATATTTAATTTCGAATGAATATTATATGACTATTATACTTGTTTCAACCAATAAATGGTTCCTTGAAACTTTCATTCCATATTGGATTTTTGTGATGCCCCTATATTTTTGGTCATGTCATATAGACATGTACCATAAGGTAATATCCAAGGGAGGTGTCCATGAAATATGATGGCTAATATAATTTACATAGTAGATATGATGGGTATAATTAAAATGGATTTAATTATGATGGATTGGTATTACTATTCAAGCCTTATTGGTACCTTTTCTTGTATGATACATGTCTTGTTTCTATTGAATACCCACCAATAAATTTTCATCAATCACCAAAATACAGAATGCATTTTCATATATGGAATTCATATTTGAATACATAATAACTTTTCAATCATATCTATTTGAAAATTTATTCTCCTTTTATGAACAATTATTCTTATCAAATAATACATCACCCAATATGGATAATATAAAACCACTACTATGGTTTTAATTTTCCTATATAGTATATCTCTTTGAAAAAAATTCATCCCAATAAATATTGTGGAGTTTAATGTTCTTATAAAAACTTTTATATCTAGATAAAATATTCAATGGAAGAATTTCCTTCTCCCACTATCATAACATAAATTTCCTTCCAACATAGAAATCTAGTTGGTATGATTAATACCTTTCAATCTTGAGGATATTAATATCCTCAGTAGTTACACGATAATAAACTTAGATACACCTTATTTTTACTTTTACATACATTTGAAGATAATTATAACTTAACAAACAATTAAAACAATAACACCTTAGGATATGACATTAATGGACTCCAATTATACCACAAATTATATGATATCCATTAGTCAATTTAGTAGGAATATGGTTAGTTTTTATACTAACATTTTTTGAAACATGTCTAAAAAGGAATCATGGAAGATTTGAAATATTTATAATAATATTCTTCAATATACCTTGTACAAAAATATATACATTATTTGAATACAATAATGAAAATTTTAGAATAACCTTTACTCTAAATTTAATGACTAATGAATACTTGGTTAAGATATACTTCGACATACCAACTTAGAGAATCTTGTATATTTTACCAAGTGTATTCACTACTTTAATTTACCATTCCTAAAAATTATTAAATGAATTTATTGAAAATTAAATAAATTTTCCTCTCAAGATTTATCATGAAATAATTTATCCAATATATTTGAACAAACTCTAGAATTATTGTGGCATAATTTTATTTATAATGGTTTATTTATCTTAACCTTGATAAGTAGGTTTTTCAGTATACATATTGTTTTAGAAAAAAGAAACTATACACTCATTAAGGTACACAATTTTCAACACTCTACATTGGTACATGATTAATTCATAGAATCCCAAATTCAAAGTTTTTCTAGGAACCATCATTGATCAAGACGACGACCATGGGACCCAAAACATAGTTGTGTTGGTGGTACGACACGTGTAGTGGATGGTCTTCAAGATAGCCGTGATAGAGGATGGAGAAATACTTATATAGGGGTCGAAATTGGCATGGATGTTGATGACAGACATAGGCAGACCTAGATCCTTTTTGGACACTGATGGAGGCCGTTGATCTTCATGATGGTTGCGATGGTGGACAGGGGAATGACTTGAATCATTTTTGTATGTCGATGGAGGCGAATGATGACAGTGGACTAAAAATACATGGAAGATGAGGGAAAATTGTGGAAAGGTTCCTTTGGAATATATTTTTCTTTATGGGTTTGGGGATTTAGGCCCAATGTATTAGGTTTTAATTCCCAATGGGCCTACAAAGGCCATGTAATGGGTTTCCTCTTCCCAAAAAATAACAAGAGGTATTTGTTTCAATAAAAAAAGACATTCACCCATACTTGTTTTAAAAAATTATTCTAGTATTACTAAATTTTTAATTATGTGTAGAACACCTATAAAAACATTAATTTTAAAAATAAATAATGTCTCATTATGTCCAACATAATACTGAGATGAATGTATATGTTACACTTAATATAAAAAATTGTTCAACTAGAATATATCTATTAGGATAGGAGAAGTTGGGAAATTATCACCACTGATGAAGGAATCACCATTTTAATACTTTGGGAGAATTCACCTTTACTGGTCAAATTCACTTGATTCTCATTGTTTATATAAGAATCAACCTTTATGGACACATGGGGGGGGGGATAAACCATACTTCTAGTAATGTTTCTTTCTTGGTTTCAATTTTTTTAATGTAATACAGTATTTAATACCCAAGAATTAAAATAAAAACATTACAATCCATGATGAATATATTTGAATTAAATAAAACTACTTACGTCTTATTCAATTTATTATAATTCTCTTTTAAATTACCCTTTTTTCCTGATGAGAATAAAATTTTCTCATGTTCTCCACTCAACTTCTAAATCATTTGTCTCTGGAAATACATTTCAAAATAATATTTTAATGTAATTTATTCATGGGGTTTTCAACCTTTAATTTCATATTATTCACCATAATGGTTGTGGAACCATGTTACTCATAACTCTTATTTAACTAGTAAATCTACATTAAAAGATTAATGTATTGTTCATCTATACTATTCATCTATTAATACTATATGAATAAGAAGAAACTAGAAGATGAGAATAATAATATGAGATTAATGGATAATTTATTATCTATATGGAAGCTTAAAATCATCAAACTAATAAATTTATATCAATATATTGAAGAAAATATCATTAACTAAGTACCAAATTCTAGTATATATTAGTATAAAGTAGTTATATTCTAATTTATCTGAAATTATCACTTTATACTTCTCAAGAGATAAGATAAGAGATGTTATAGTATATGAATCCATGTAATTATGTTTCATTATAATTTATTTGTACATAATTGACATCCTATCCCAATGGGAAGTTGAATAATTTCCATGTTACTCTTATAGGCATCCTTCTTACCTTTGAATTTTTCATGATGTGGTTAAATAGGTTTTGGTGAATTCCATCACCCAGTGTAAATTTTCTTGTAGTAGTTAAGTGTATAAAAAAACTATACTACTCTTGGAAATATGTACCGATGAGTACATGGTCTTTGTCCTAAATGATCACAGTGTTATGAGGATTTGTATTTCCAAACTATAAATTAATTAAAGTAAATTTAAGTTTTATATTGATTACGAAATATGTTACATAATATGTTTTATTTATTATCCACCAACAATTTAATCAAAACTCGATATCCCTTACCATAAGTTTTAAAATATGATGTCACATTAATATCCTAGTGGAAAGGATCTATATGCACCTTATTATAACCCAAGAGATTGGATGGTCAATTAATCAAAGGTATTTAGGTAGGTAGATCTTTTCCAAAAAAATTAACTCATATCTCCTTGATCCATTGAGTGGTCTCCCCAATCAAGAAATCCTATATTTTCATTTCTATAATAGTCTCTCCAAATTTAAAAAAAAATCCAAATAAGGCTACTCCTCTTGATGTGAATTTGGTAAAGTCAACCCAAAACCTTATTTAAAACTCTCTGTTAAATATTAGCATCATAGTGATGGCTAGATAAAATACAATGATATAGTGGTTGCATTATAAATTAGGTAATTTAAGGCTATACCAAATTAATATTTTTAATTTGGGGGATTTGGTCTTTATACATAAATTTCCCATTTTTATATTTATTACATTCCTTTTAATGTTAATTGGATTAACTCAAGTTATTAACCATGTCTAATATAAAATTTATACACAGTATAATTTATTTTAATTCTATATTTCATATTTATTACTTTATTAATTTATGTGATCGTGAAAAAGAATACATATAAAAATCAACCCTGAAACTTTATATAAATAAAATGATAAAAGTGGTATGAATATGATATTTTCTAATGGTTAGTTTATCCAGTGGATGATAAACTAACCCTTTTCCCTAGGGGAAAACTTCTTAAATCATAAATTGGTTTATGCTATATAATTCTACATGTATTCCAAGTTATCTCATAGATTGATTCCATCTTGGATCCGAACTTAAACCACATCCACTCATCTAGGAGATCCATCTATTATATAAGATTTCCTCATATAGAGGTGAGGGGAACTAAATGATTGGCTAATGGGTTTATATAAAATAAACCACATGCATGCATGCCCTTATATAATGATAAGAGAATATGACATGCATTCCATCCTTTTAATTTAATAAATTACAAAACCATGAAATACTAATAAATTAAATAACAAATCACATAAATAAACCAGACTAAGCTCCTGATCATCCACACACATGAAAAGAATATGGTAATGTAAACTATCTAGAATTTATTTCAATTTGTTCTTTATTATTAAGATAAATTTTATTGAATTAATTAATTAATTAATTAATTAATTAATTATTTTATCTTAATGTCCATATGAAGAGTCTTGTGGATACACATAAATTGATACATCATGAAAAATAAATAGTTCCACCAGCATTTACAGATATTTACGTGGGATTTATTGAGTATTTAGATAACTGGTAACCTTGTTACATAGTCAGCACTCTAGTTTCCAACCATGTAATTTATTTTTAATTCTGTAATAAATTTTATTCATGTAATTTAATTCTGATAATTATAGGGTGACTACGTGGTGTGTAATAACAAGAAAAATGATGTGCAAACTAGTAAAAATATGGCCTTTAACAGTGCTAGTAAAATGCCTTTATCAATGCTATAGAAGTACTGATAATGAAAGATATGTTAAAGGGTTGTCTTTAACAACACTCATAAGAAGTTCTGATAAAGGCCCCAATTAACAACATGAAGAAAAGGCTCTGATAAAGGAGGAATTTATCATCATTTTTTGGCACTGTTAAAGGGGACCTTTATCAGAACTTTTTTTAGCACTGTTAAAGGACACCATTATCATCACTTTTTAGCACTGTTAAAGGAAACCTTTATTAGTGAAAAAAAAGAGCTGATAAATGCCCCCTTTATTAGATGATTTTTAACCATTGATAAAGGGGGATAATTTTTTTGTTCAAACCTTTTCCTACCCCACCATTTATCAGCGCTTCCAACCCCCTTTATTAGCACTTGTTACCCACTCACCCAAGCGGTCCCCCCTTTATCAGTGCTTTATATAATTCCAGCCTCCTATGTGTATCTCTATCTCTAGTAATTTTCAAACCCGAGACCTCCCCCTCATATGCCTACGCCATTTTCACTAACCTATATTTTTGTGTTCTGTATTATATGATATATCTATATATTTATATATATTTCATTACATTTTTTACCCATATATATATATTTATGTATATATGTATATTTAAATATATATATATATATAATATGTTTTCATGTGTGTGTGTATGTGTATGTGTGTGTTTATAAATACATAAATACATACGTACATACATACATACATATATTTATATATTTTTGTGCATCTATAAATATAATATAAATATTTATATTTTTTATATTTTTTATATATTAATATTTATATACATATATTAGAATATATATATAAATATATATCCATTTGTCAAAACATACACACAAATATTTATATATACACATTATATATACATTAATTGTATAGGTATATATTCAAACGTTTTTATTTATAATAAAGTGGATATTATTTTTATTTGGATAATGTTTATATATTTAGAAATATATTTTATATGTAAATATTTTTACATATTTATTTACAAAATTAATTTTTTATGTGTGAATATATATAATATGTATATATTTTTATATATTTTTTTATAAATAGAATAAAAATGTGAAAAATGATAAAATTTAAAAACCATAATATCAACATGATTGTAATCCCTAGGAATAATTCTAGTCCCCACCAAAATAAGACAATAGGACACCCTCAAATGAGGCTGAAATTCCATCAAATGTTAAAAAATTGGGATACCCCGACAAAAAACTCAGTTTTGGAGGCCTTTTGGGCATTTTTTCCTTAAAAATGTTATCATGATTCCCTATGTCACTAGTTCATAGATCTCATCGCAGACTTTGATTTGATATGTGGTAGTGTCCAAATAGACACCCATATGAAAATTTATGGCCGTTTGAAGTGTAATTCATGTTTTCAACTTATCTTTGACTGTTCATTAATTTATTTAATTTTTATGTCATCCAACTATTATTAAATTACTGTTAATTGATAATAATTAGAAAATTTTTAATTAATAATATTTTTTAATTATTTTATAGTCCAATTTCACTAAATAAAATATATATTAAGTTTTATTACCTATTTAAGCTTATGTAAAACATATTTAAAAATATATAGTATATTTATATCAATATAAATAAATTTATATATAAATATGTTGTTTTTAATGAAATATATTTTTATGAAATATACCCTTTATTAGTGCTATAAAAAAAGTATTGATAAAGTTTGGCCTTTATTAGTGATTTTTTTCTAGAACTAATAAATTCCCCTCTTTATCAATGCATGTAAAAAAGCGTTGATAACGGCTCACCCGTTATCATCACCTTTTTTATAGTGATGATAGGGGGATTGGTTGGTTCTTTTTTACAAGCACTGATAAATGTCCCCCATTAACAATGATTTTTTAGTACTGTTAAATTCCCCCTTTAACAGTGATTTTTCTAGCGCCGAAAAAGGGGGTCTTTAACAGGGCTTTTAGCTAGCACTGTTAAAGTCCTATTGCTGGATAAACATATTTTTTTAGTAGTGGAATGTCATTTTACACATATCTAGGATATAATACTAAGGATGCAACATGTGTCTCTGCTAGGGTACATGGCATATTCTGATGAGCCACACACTGGGTATTTATCATGCCTTATGTTTGTGAACCCTACTTGCCAACTCAGTATGTTCTTTAGATATAGAGAATAATGAGTCACACAACATATACACCAACTACAAGCCATTTAAATCATTAATTTTATAGTTTTCAATATCACACATTGATCAATGTGTACTTGACCACATGATTTTCCTAAATTTAATTATGAAACAGTGTATTCTATATCACATGAATACCAACTACATTTTATACAATCCAAAAAACCATGTGTTGGTATGGACCAATCAAAAAATGGTTTTTTAATTCATTTAATACAAAACCACATTCCATTAATCACTCAAATCGTTATGTATCCCATGAAAAGTCCAGTTTTGATGAACCTTAATATTCAATGTGTACTTTTCAATTACACATCATGTAACCTTATTTACCATCTAGAACCTATGGAACCTCTATAGTGGTGTCTCTAATTGTTCTTTATGTTTTATTAACTCGTTTAAGATCGTATGATACTTGAATGAATCATATTAATAAGTTGAATAATATTAATTGAAATTTGGGTTAAAGAATGAATAAACTAGAAATTAAATACTAAAAAAAATGAATAAGGTTGATCAAAGAATAATAAATAGTTATAAATTATTATGTGACTTATTTGATACCATTTTAAGGTTTCAAGTGCAGTAGAAGAACCTATTGGGTAGTTTCCAACTCATTTTTTTGTAATCTATGAATAATATGAGATGTACATAATGAAGAATGCTATGACCAATGATGTTAATTCAAAGAATAATTGACCTAAAAATTGAAACAAAAATTGAAGAATAATTAAATATAATTTATAATTATTTTTTTATATAAATAAATACCTTATGTTGAATTATTTTTTTCATTGATGATCAGATATACCACTTATTGGCATAACATTGTTGCGGTGAGTAGATTCAAGGGAAGAAACTCTCTAGTGATGATTCACACATGCTTCTCGAACCTTTAAATGTTTCTATAGAAATATATGAGTTCATTCATGGATGATTATAAGGTTTTTTTCATTATTCAATGACCCTCACAAGAATCGATTCTGGTGGATGGACTCTTCTTAATATCTTAAGTTTTTAGGGGTCAGTGGATGATAATCACTCCATGTTCTTGACAGTGTTTTAACATAAGATCTATCTAGGACTTGGAAGATTTTTCTCTAGACTATCATTGTGCACAATGATGATTGAGTTTATAAATGACATAATCAGTTTTAAAAATAGGTAGGGATAAAAAAATAATTATCACACCCCAGTGAACTCCATGTCTAAATAATAATAATAATAATAATAATAATAATAATAATTTCTTGATGTAAAAATTCAACCCAGATGCCACTAAACTGGTACCCTGAATTGGTGAGAAAATGGATTCAAGAACACCTCCCCATATGCTAGAGGATTCCAACTAGAAACAAGAGTCTGTGAGGTTAGCACAGTGATATTATGCCCTCTTTACTAGATAACACAACATGAAAGTAAATAAGTAAATTAGATAAAACATCATAGAAAATCATCAAATATTGATAAATAAAATATAGGAGATAAATACCAAATCACCTACCATACTATATCATAAATTACAACCATACCAAAATTAAATAAAATGAAAGACTATAATATAGTGTAACTTCCAGAAGTCCTGATATCAAGATCGACTCCTGACTCTTAAGATCCAACTTATACAAACAATCAATCATCACATAATTCCTTTACCAAAACTTACAACATAAGACTATGAAACATATTCTTGGGACCAAGTTACATGGAGTCTTGATCAAGGTGTGAGTATAATATATTAGGCCACCTCCAATGGTTTTGAATGAAAATCTAGCCTCTAAGTATAAAGCATAAATGTGATTAACAAAAAATTAAAGAACTAATAATAATAAGATATACAAATAAATAAAACCTCGTCAAGACTCAAGTATCAAAGGGATAACCCAGGAATACTATACCTACTTCATTCAATTCTAGTGTAACACGCTGATATTTTAAGAAATGTTTTTAAAATAAATATAATTTCTTCGATAGTCTGCATTACACACAACAATGAGTTTAAACGAACCACATTACATTATTAAAATATTATTATAAACTATACATTGGATTTATGTATAAGAATAGGAATAAAAAAATTATTAAAATATATATCTTACACATGTATACAATGAATTCATTAGTTTTTAATTATAAATGTAAATAAAAATCATTTTAAAATAAAGGAGTTGTTTTTCTGAAAAAATTGTTTTTATGCGCATAATGTATATTCATCCTAATAAAGAAAATTGATCACTATTGGTGAATGATTTTAATAAAATTTATATATTATATATTCAATATTTTTTTATCACTCATCAAATATTTTTTATTATGCATAGGATAATTATAAATCTAGTTTTGTGGTTAAAATGTATTTTTTCTAAAAAGTGTTTTTTGTCGCATTTTTCATATTAATTAAAAATTAATTTCTTCATTTTATAGGTATTGGATTAGATAAAATTAATTAAATATTTATAATCAGGTTTTTTAAATTTTTTAAATATTACCCTTTAATTTTTGGTCAATATAAATAGTTACCGTGGTAAAATTTATCACCTCAGTAAAGGATAAATCAGGTTAATCTTGGTAAAAAATAAGTGGTAAGGTAATATTTTTTCATTTTAATTCTTATTATATGAATTTAATCTAAACATTATAACCTCAGTATTGAGATCTATTATTTTAATGGAAATTTTCAATCAAAATTACCTATATAATATTTAAATCAATGAAAGTTGCAAAATGGAACTCTATTTGTTTTTAATATCTCTTATGTGTCCATGTAGGGACAAAAGAAAGTGATGAATGAATATAAGTATATATTTTGATCTTAATTAACATATTTTCTAGATATAAATTTATTTTTTAATTTTTAGTAATTATATATGACCTTAATTTTTTATGTAACACTGATTTAGTATTTCTCCATTTAATAAAAAATATAATAAATTATTTTAAATTTTCTAAAAGTGATATAATTTGAATGAGTTAATGTGTCACTTGAATTTTATAGATATAAATGAAATATTTGGGAGGTTTTAAATCATTATATTATAATTATCATTTTTATTGATGTAATTAATTTTTAATTAAATGAATATTGTTAAAAATGATATTAATGATATTTTATAATAAATAATATTTTATTAAAGGATATAAAATTCATAAAAATATTATATTTACCCAAATGAATTATATATTATTTTAAAAATAAACCATGGTCCATTTATGGGTCGTGTTTCATTTTATAGTAACATTATTAACCCTTGAAGGGTAGAAAACTTTAATAATACGATAATTGTCAAAAGGGTCCATGAGGGGATAAAACTGAGAGATAAGGGTAAACGTGTGATCCGAACATTTCAAAATTTGATTGGATGAGATAATTTAGACTCATCCTCATATTATATTCAAATATTATATATTTTGATCCATTTTTACATCAAAATTAATTTATATTAATTTAATATTTTATGTAATTCCAAGATTTCCCCTCCCCTTAATTATAAAAGGGCACCCTCCTTTCTCTTATTCACACCACTTTGGGCGTTCTAGCTTAAAAAACCTCTAAAAATTAATCTTCTACAATTACATATCCAAATCCTACTGGTTTTGGTATAAAAACCTATTTAATGATTGAATAAATCACTTTCAAGTTTATTAATATAGTTATACTCATTATAAAAATATTAAGTAAAATTTTAATTCAAAAAGAGAATAATCTTAATTAAACACTTTTATTATAAGGATTTATTTAAAAGTTGAATTTATAAATTTTAGAATTTAAATTTGAAAAAATTAATATCATTTTTTAAATAATCATATAAAAATTTACTTGGGGTGAAATTTTGGGATTTTTTAGAAAAATATTGATTTTTTAGTGACTAGCAAAAAATACCGATTATTTTTTAAAAAAGTTATTTCTTTTCAATAAATTAAGTAATTTTAAAGTCACAATATGTTTTGAATATGATTTAAAGTAACATAAATATTATTTATTTATATTAAATACACTTAATTACTTTTTAAATAAATATATATTGGATTTTAGTATAAGTTTGTTTTTGGTTTAATAAGAAGAATTTTCTTAAAAAAAATTAAAGTGCATAATGTTTCTCCATTTTAAATAATTAAAGTAATACCTAAGGTGAAATGTTTTAAATAAAATTTATATATTATATATTAATAAATATTAATTTATATTCATTAAATAATTATCATTAATCATAGATTAAATATAAAATATTCTTTTTCTTAAAAAATACACTTCCTGAAAGCCCACTTTTTCATCAGATCTACAGGTTTAATTTTATATTAAAATTTTCCTCTTTGGCATATTGAATTTGATAAAATTGATTCCATATTTAGAAAAAGAATAATTTATATTATCTAATAATATCAACTTAATTTTCAGCATAATTAATAGTGAAAATATAAAAATATTTTACCGTAGTTAAGGTGGAAAGGGATTTACTAGGTGAAAAAACTAAAAAGATAAGGGTTAAAATAAAATAAAAACATATCTAAAATCTATTTTATAGAAATATTTATACCTTATAATTTATAATTCTCGATAATGGTCCATTTTGAAGCCTTGTTTCATGCAATAAATGTGGGTACACCTTTTTATTTTCAAAACTTACAAATGTGTCACTCACCTCACTTATAAAAATCCACCCCCTTTTCCTCTCTTATTCAAACCTTAAAATAACTATAGACATGACAAGAACTGAAAAAATAACTTTATAACTTAACTCCACATGATATATATCTCTTTTTGTATCATATATCAATCCTAATAATGCATCTGGTGCTTACCTATGTTGGTTGTCTGAAGAAGAGTTATTGTGATTAACTATATATATTTATTTTATTTATTCTTACACCTCCTTAAAATATTATTGAATTATAATTATATAATAAAAAAATTATCTCCAAAATTATTTTAATTTATTTTGTTAATTTAATAATCTAAATATTTCTCCTCTTCCATGAAATAGGATATGAAATCATCATTCATGTGTATGGTGGACTACCGCCTCACGAACCGATGTCATTCATTTTCCATTATTACCTCTCAGAGTTGGTTATAATGATGTATTTAAATTATATATATGATATTTGTAACATATTTATACTTTTTTAGTTATTATATCATATATACCTTCTTACATTCCATTCTTTTTGGGATAAAATAACATTTGTGTTTATGGAATACTATCATCTCATGAAGCGATGTGATTTGTTTTTCACTAACAATTTATATAGAAGGTAATAAGGATACATTTACTAGATATATGTGATATAAATTATATAATTATGATACTAATTTCATATTTATCATTCTTAAAATATAATATATCATTTTCTTTCTTACATAGAAAAATGATAACATCATTCATGAGTACGTGTAAACTACCACCACCACGAAGTGATGTGATTATTTTTTCATCATCACAACACATGGATGATATATATAAGTATATTTAATAAAATTATATGGTATTTACTATATTAATATCATTATATAAAGATAAAATAACACTTAACTTCTTTCCATAATGATCGTTGAAAAAATTGAAATGTTACTCATGCGTACGTATGACTTACCGTCTCTGTGATTGTAACATAGTTAATTTTTCATAACCATCATTACTGATTGGTTTTAAAAATATAAATACTATAAAAAAGGATAAAAATGATAATTATTATTATTATATATATTTCAAAATAATTACCTCTTTGACCATAGTCAATAGACCAAAGTCATTTTTTATATATAAGCTGAATACCATCAAAACATTCATAGTAAAATTAGTTAATTAAGAAATTTTTATGGAATTGTAATAAGTGAAATAAAAGGAATATTAAAAATTAAATTTTTTCCTAATCAAGTAAAAAAATTAACATACGTTATTATTCATGAATATAAATACACACGTGAAAATTCTTACTCAAGGTAAGGGACTTCGTCTCAATTTCCTTCCATTGGGAAATATTTTGATATTATGCACCTATATTATTTTATAAGGTGTATATATAGACCATTTGACATGTTATATAATTATTTTATCTCTTCTCATGGTATATATATATATTTTAATGTTATTATTTCATAGGTCTTACGATTCAAATGTTTCTGAAGTAGTAAGGGGATTTTCTTTAAAAAAATTCTACTTTAAATTTTTCCTTTAAAATCTATTTAAATTACATTTATATGTTTTTAAAATTATTTTATAAATTTAATTATATGGAAATGATATTTTTATAAGGTTATTTTTTTTCTTTCAAATTTTTTCAAAAAATGAATCTTTACATGGAATGTTTGACTTTCTTTACAAAAGAAAAAATAAATATTCTATTTTAATGAATACAGTGACAACATAATTTCTTATTACTGTAAAAATTTGTTAAAGATTTGGATTCATTTAAAATATTTCATATTTAATTCAAATAAAAACCCTCCTTTCCATCTTTTAGGAATTTTGGTATTGAATTTTTTTTAAAAGAAAAGGGTATTTTTTATTGAAAATGGGTTTTTAAAGGAAAATGTTTTTTTTGATATCTAAAAGTTATTTTCATACAATTTTAAAAGATTTTTTTATAGTTTTTGATGATATAAAAGTGAAAGAATAAAAAACTTTTAATCATGATATGTAACTTGATCATTATAAGAGAAATATGTGAGCCTGGTGTATCTTATATGATGGGTGCACCCAAATAGTGTTGGGTGAGCCTTATATAGATTATATGATTGGTGAGACCATATAACACTCCAATGCCTTGGGTAATGTTCCATATCTTAATAGAAAATAAATATATAGTTATGAAAGGGTTTCTCCTATGGATTTAACTAGGCTCTAGTTACTTTAGACATAGGTTTAGAATGGGGTTTGAATGTAATGCTTTAAGTTTCTAAAAAAAGATTTTGATTTACTTAATATGGGTAATAATGATTTTATTTTAAAAAAGTGTGTGTTTTTTATTTGAAAATTATTTATTTATTTCAATTAAAGAACATTGGGATAAAGGTAAAGGATTTAATAGGTTTTCATTTTTTTCACTGGACAAATACATTTTCTTTATTTTTATTTCCATTACTAACCTTTTTTTACTCATCCCACATTTAAAAATGTTTTTATAGGGTTTAAGGATGGGTAAGAGAAATGAATAATTCAAGTTCAAAGACATGAATATTTTCTATAAAAATAATTCATGCTTTATTTCAAAAGTTTTATATTATGGAAAAAATGGATACTAATCATAAGTGTCTATTTTTAATTTATACTTTTTATGTATGAGTTGTGACCTAATTATTTAAAACTCTAAAACTAAAAAGATTTTAAAATTAAATATAATGAATTATTGAAATAAAGATCAAGATGATGTAATGTTTAAGTATAATTCATTATATTTTTCATCAGAAGAAAAAGAAGGAATTTGATCATTGGGAACTCTCACATATGAGTATTGGATAAAGCATAGATCTACACTCAAGGGATTCATGATGAAAGGGCTACCACCAGGGATGGTGGTGTGTCCTACTCAGGAGGTGTAGCTACCCATGGAGTTCCTTGATAAGTTTCAATTTTAGTCCAATAGAAATAATTTCATACCATTTTAATTGGTATCAGAGGTTGTTTTAGATAACATTAGAGTTTTAAGTTAATGACAATAGCATACCATTGAAATATTTTACTTTATGGTTATGTTGAAATGGTATAGAATTTTGAGATTACTTTATGGATTAATGTAAACTACATCTGTTTATAATGGTTTTCTATAGAGGAAACAAGGAAGATGTAGTGAGAATATGATGATAGAGAGAAATCCTTCCAAATCAACATCTCAATATGGTTGAAATTGGAATAGAATATTTTTTTTACAATGTTGTATTAATATAAAAAAGATATAAATGGTTGTGGTATCCATGATAGAGAGGAACCCAATTAACCATAACGGAACATGTCTATAGTGGATAATTTTATGAGACAACATCCTCCATCATCAAGTGGATCAAATGACCCTGTGGTAGTTGAAGGATGGATTAATTCCTTATAGAAGATATTTAAAGTAATAGGATGTTCGAAACATCAAAATTTAACTCTTTCCATTTATCATTTAGAAGTTGAAGCTAATCGATGGTGATATTTGGTTAATAATACCAAAGAGAAAGATAATATTGATTCCATGGAATGGAAAAAATTTAAAGATATTTTACTTGAGAAATATTTCCATAAGGATGTTTTAATCCAGATAGAAAAAAATCCTAGAATTAAGGAAAAAAATAAGAATATTCTATAGTTGAATATGAATAAAAATTTATAATATTATCCAGGTATGTGTCGTATTTTATTCAAGAAAATGATATTAAAATTAATATATTTTACTCAAGGTAGAAACCATGTTTATTAAGATCTTTGAATGCATAAGAATTTAAAATTTATAAGAAAGTGGTTTATTGTGCTGGGAAAGTTGAGATCAAGTTTATTAAAATGTATGTTCCTTGAGAAAACAATAGTATGAAAAGGTCATGGTGGAAGGAAATAGAGAAGAAACTATCTAAGAAGTTAAAAGGTAAGGCCCCAAAATTTTCTAAGTGTGGTAAGTGACATTTACAAAAATGTTTTATAGGATTTGGAAAGAGTTTCTGGTATGGTTAGTTTGGTCACAGGGCTCAAGACTATAAGGAAATGAGTCTTGAACAACTAAAGAATGGGGTAACTAATGGACATAGAATAGTGAGGTGTTTTAGTTTCAATGAGTTGGATCATTATGATAACATGTGTCCAATGTTAGTTTCATAAGATAGAAATAATCATGATAAAAAAGGTGGATAAAATTCATTTCCTATAATTTTAGTTGATGTTGGACCATCAAAATGAAGTGGTGATAGGTATGATACTTGTTTATACAAATTATTCCAATGATCTATTTGACTCTGGATCTTCTCATTCCTTCATTTATGATAGATTTTCAAGTAAAATGGGAATATCACCACATGAAAAGAAGATATAACTTTTGGTGAAAACTCTGGGTGGAGATACTAAATCAACCAAGATTTATTGGAATCTACCTGTTGTTATTATTGGGATGGAATTTACTATAAATCTAAATGAACTGGCCATAAAATATTTTGATATCATTCTTGGTATGTATTTTCATTTAGTTTATCTTACTAAGTTATATTATAGAACTAATAAAGTTATGTTTAATGATTTCATCCCTTTTATTTACCAATAAGATAAAAAACTTATTAGAGATAGTAGTAAAAGTTACCTAGCTCATATTTTTGAAAATAATAAAACTGTTCAAATTAGTGATGTTATCGTATGGAATGAATACATGGATGTATTTTTGAATGATTTTCCTGGTGTTATTTCAAACCGAGAGGTTGAATTTACTTTTCATGAACTGACCCAACATGATTCAATCCAGAACCAACCCAATCCAACCTTTAATATTCCATGGGATGGAGGATAGTATCGAGTAGGCACATCACACACATATGAGGAATTAGCCTAATGTATTTGTACACACACACATCTCCAAGCCCATAAAATGCTGATTTTTTTAAAAACTTATTATAATTCAAGAATACATCTATAGTCCCAAAATCAAAGTATGAGATAAAGTACCATAAATCATAAAAGGGTTCAAATATAATCTTACCCAAAACTGCAATATAAATTCGGACCTACTCTTAAAGAGGGGAATTATTTCAAATGAAACATCAGTATACACCTCAGTCTGTCTAGCCCGAACTAATATCCACCTTCTTATGGTCCTCAAAATACTCTATAAAAATTCTCATCATCTGTATAAGGCATGACTTGTGTGGGCACATCCCATTCTGGTGTGAGTATAACAATACCGTGTTGGAAAACCTAAAATCAATAAGCATAAAAAATCAAGAGTAGTCTTCTCATCAAACACAGGTATGCCAGAAAAGATATAAGACATAATGATAATGAAGGACATCCTAGATATACACATAAATGAACCTGAGTGACAAATGTATCTCAACTACTACTATCTATAGATCTGATGTAAAATTTCAAGGTAATGCTCATCTATGATATATCACTATAGGATCCCTTTTATCCCTGATGGCACTCAATTGAGAGATATCACTCCTCAGGAATTGTTAATATGATGAAACATCCCCACTATAATAAAGGTCACACTCATAAGGTCTATACAAGAAGAAAAACAAAGGAAATTAGGGGGTTCATCCGAGATACACACTCCATCAGACTAATACCCCATCGATGGTGATATTTGGTTAAGAATACCAAAGAAAAAGATAATCTTGATTCCATGGAATGGAAAAAATTTAACGATATTTTAATTGATAAATATTTCCCTAAGGATTTTTTACTATAGATATAAAACAATTCCTATAATTTAGTAAAAAATATGAATATTCTATAGCTTAATATGAAGAAAATTTTACCTTATTAGCCAGGTATGTGCCATATTTTATTCGAGACACTGAGTGTAAAATTAATATATTTTACTCAGGGTTGAAATCGTTTCTATGAATATCTTTGGATGCATAAGAATTTAAAAGTTATAAGAAAGTGGTTCATTATGATGAGAAAGTTGAGATCGAGTTTATTAAAATGCATGTTCCTTGATATAACAACAGTAAGAAAAGGTCGGGGTGGAAGGAAATAGAGAAGAAACTAGCTATGAAGTTCAAATGTAAGCCCCCAAAATGTTCTAAGTGTGGTGAGAAAAAGTTATAACAATATTTGATAAGTTTTTAAAAGAGTTTCCAGTATGGTTTGTTTGGTCATAGGGCTCTTGACTATAAGGAAAAGAGTCCTGAACAACCAAAGAATGGGGTAACTAATAGCCATAGAATGGTGAGGTGTTTCAGTTTCAATGATTCCTGTCATTATGCTAACATGTTTCCAATGTTAGTTGCATAAGATAGAAATCATCATTATCAAAAACAATAAGGTGTATAAAAGTCATTTTATAATATTTTAGTGGATGTTGGACCATCAAATGCAGTGGTGATATGTATGATAATTATTTATCCAAATTATTCCAATGCTCTATTTGATTATGTATCTTCTCATTCCTTTATTTATGATAAATTTTCATGTAAAATGGGAATATCATCACATGAAAAGAAGATATATCTTTTAGTGAAAACTATGGGTAGAAATACTAAAGGAACAAAGATTTATTGGAATCTTCCTGTTGTTATCAGTGGGATGGTATTTCCTATAAATCTTGTTGAACTGGACATAATAGAGTCGGATATCATTCTTGGTATGGATTTTATTTTATTTTATTATGCTAAGATAGATTGTAGAACTATTAAAGTTATGTTCAATGATTTCATGCCTTTGATTTACCAATAAGTTAAGAAATTTATTAGAGATAGAAGTGAAAGTCACCTAGCTCAAAATTTTTAAAATAAATAAAATGTTCAAATTAGAGATGTTCTAGTAGTGAATGAGTACATGAATGTATTTTTGGATGATTTTCCTGGAGTTATTGCTAATCATGAGGTTGAGTTTACTTGTCATGAACTGAACCGACATAAATCGATCCACAAATAACCCAATCCTACCTTCAATAGGCCATGGTATGGAGGCTAGTGTTGAGTAGGAATATCACACACATGGGAGGCATTAGCCTAACATACTCGTACACACACACACACATATCCAAGGCCATATAATGATATTTTTTTAAAACTAATTACAATGCATGAATACATCTATAATACCATAATAAAAGTATGATATAAAGTATTATAAATCATAAAAGGGTCCAAATATAATCTTACCCAAAATTGTAATATAAAGTATAACCTACTCATAAGGAGGGGACTGCTTTCAAATGCAACACCAGTATATACCTCAGTCTGTCTAGCCCATACTAAGTTCCACTCTCTCTTGGTCCTCCAAGTACTCTGTAAAAAGTCTCATCAATAGTATAAGGCATGAAATGTGTGGGTAGATACCTTCTAGGGGTGACTATAATAATACCATGTTTTAAACCCTAAAATCAAAAAGCATAAAAATAAAGAGTAGTATTCTCATCAACAATAAGTATGAGAAACAAGATATAAGACATAATGATAACCAAGGATATCCTAGATATACTCATAAAAGACTCTGAGGGAAAAAGGTATCTCAACTACTACCATCCATAGATATGATGAAAATTTCCAATGTGACACTCGTCTAGGAGGTATGACTAAATGATCCATTATATCCTAGATTTCACTCAATTGAGATATATCACTCATCAGGTATTTCTAAGATGATGAAACATCCCCACTATACTAGAGGTCACACTCATCAGGTCTATACAAGAAGAAAAACATTGGAAATTGAGGGTGTTCATCTGAGATACACACTCCATCAGACTAATACCCCATCGATGGTGATATTTGGTTAAGAATACCAAAGAGAAAGATAATCTTGATTCCATAGAATGGTAAGAATTTAAGGAAATTTTACTTGAGAAATATTTACCTAAGGATGTTTTACTTTATATATAAAAAATTTCCTAGAATTGAGGAAAAAATATGAATACTACATAGCTTTATATGAAGAAAAATTTGCAATATTTTCCATATATGTTTCATATTTTATTCAATACACTGATAGTAAAATTAATATATTTTAATTAGGGTTGAAACTGTGTTTATGAAGATCTTTGGATGGATAATAATTTAAAAGTTATAAGAAAGTGGTTCATTATGCTAAGAAAATTGAGATCTTGTTTATTAAAATGTATGTTCCTCGATATAACAATAGTTATAAAATGGCAGGGTTGAAAGAAATAGAGAAGAAACTAGCTAATAAATTCAATGGTAAGTCCCCAAAATGTTCTAAGCGTGGTGAGAGACATTTCCAAGAATGTTTGATAGGATTTGGAAAGAGTTTATGATGTGGTCTGTTTGGTCATAGGGCTCATGACTATAAGGAAAAGAGTCTCGATCAACCAAAGAATGGGGTAACTAAAATCCATATAATGGTGAGGTGTTTTAGTTTCAATGAGTTGGGTCATTATGCTAACTTGTTTCTAATGTTAGTTTCATAAGATGGAAATCTTCATGATAAAAATAGGTGCACAAAAGTAAATTTATACTATTTGAGTTGATTCTAGACCATTAAATGAAGTGGTGATAGGTATGACACTTGTTTATCCAAATTATTCCAATGCTCTATTTGACTCTGGATCTTCTCATTCCTCTATTTATGATAGATTTTCAAGTAAAATGGGAATATCACCACATGAAAGGAATATATAACTTTTGGTGAAAAATATGGGTGGAAATACTAAAGAAACCAAGATTTATTGGAATCTTCCTATTGTAATCATTGGGATGGTATTTCTTATAAATCATTTTGATCTGGTCATAATAGAGTTTGATATCATTATTGGTATGTATTTTATTTTAGTTTATCATGCTAAGATAGATTTTAGAAATAATAAAGTTATGTTCAATGATTTAATGCCTTTTATCTACCAATAAGATAAGAAATTTATTAGAGATGGCAGTGAAATTTACCTAACTCATATTTTTGAAAATAAAGATTCTGCTCAAATTAGTGTTGTTCTAGTAGTGAATGACTACATGGATGTATTTTCGAATGATTTTCCAGGTCTTATTTCTAACCAGGAGGTTGATTTTACTAGTCATTAACCAACATGACATGAATCTATCCACAACGAACCCAATCCTACCTCTAATAGACCATGGGATGAAGGCTAGTGTTGAGTAGGAATATCACACACATGGGAGGAATTATCCTAATGTACTCATACACACAAACACACACATCTCCAATCCCATACACTGCTATTTTTTTAAAAAAGCTGATAACAATGCACAAATACATCTATAATACCACAATCAAAGTATAAGATAAAGTACTATAAATCAGAAAAGGGTCCAAATATAATCTTACCCAAAACTGCAATACAATGTTTAACCTACTCATAAGGATGGGACTGATTTCAAATTCAACATAGGTATACACCTCATTCTATCTAAACTAGACTAAGCTCCACCTTCTCCTGGTTCTCTAAGTACTATGAAAAAAGTTTCATCATCTATATAAGTCACGAAATGTGTGGGTAGATCCCATACAAGGGTGAGTATAAAAATAAAAAGTTAGAAACCCTAAAATCAATAAGCATAAAAAATCAAGAGTAGTCTTATCATCAAACACAGGTATGTCAAACAAGATACAATACATAATGACAACCATGGATATTCTAGATATAAACATAAATTAATCTTTGTAATAATGGTATCTCAACTACTACCATCCATAAATCTGATGAAAAGTTTCAAGTTAACGCTTATTCTAGAAGATATTACTCCAAGAGACCTACCATCCCTGATGGCACTAAATTGAGAGATATCACTCATCAGGTATCACTAAGATGAAAAAACATCCCCACTATCCTGGAGGTCACCCTCATCAGGTGTATCCAAGAAAAAAATATCAAAACTTGAGAGGGTTCATCCGAGATACACCCTCCATCAAAATAATACCCCATCAATGGTGATATTTGGTTAAGAATACCAAATATAAAGATAATATTGATTCCATGGAATGGGAAAAATTAAGGAACTTTTACTTGAGAAATATTTCCTAAGGATGTTTTACTCTAGATACAAAAAAATCCTAGAATTGAGGATGAAATATGAATATTCAATAGGTTAAAATAAAGAAAATTTTACAATATTAGCTAGGTATGTGCCATATTTTATTAGAGACATTGATAGTAAAATTAATATATTTTACTCAGGGTTGAAACTTGATGCATAAAATTTTAAAAGTTATAAGAAAGTGGTTCATTATGCTGAGAAAGTTGAGACTGAGTTTATTAAAATGTATGTTCCTTAAGATAACAATAGTAAGAAAAGGTTAGGGTGGAAGGAAATATAGAAGAGACTAGGTGGGAAGTTTAAAGTTAAGCACAAGAAATTTTCTATGTGTGGTGAGAAGCATGTTAGGACCAATAGGGGCCTAAATACCATGAGAGGGGGGTGAATTAGGGTATGGATATTATTTTTCTAAATTCTTTCTGCCCCAATAGATCTTGACCTCTTTATTACAAGGGTCACTTTGTTTGAACTTGTGTGTTTATTATGATCACTTCTTTTCTTCTTTATCTGATGATGATGCTTTGAATGTAATGAAGGGAAGCAAGCAGGCAGGCAAAAATATTTTTACTTGGTTCACCCTCACTGAGCTACGTCCAAGGAGCATACACCAGTGATTTTCTGATGTACCAAATCCACTAAAAGCACACTACTATTTAAAAAGTTTGGGATAGATCACTTCTATTCATAGGCTCACTGCCTTTACAAAGTTTAGGGCCAGCTCACAGCTTTCCCAAGGGTCACTCCCTGTTTCTCTCTCTCTGGCTCACTACCAGAGGAGAGGATCACCTTCTTTCTCTTCCTTTGCTCACTACTCTGGAAAGGATCCATTAATAGTTTATAGACCTGTAGGTCTCTTCATTATTACTAATGAATACATCCTCTATTGTATGTATATGCTCTGTTGAAGTCCAACTTTCACCCATAGATGAATCTCACTTTGCACCGAAGGTATCGGGAAATCTTCCAGCTTTCGCGTAGCCCTAAAATGACTGGCTTACTTCTCCCATAACTGGTGCAGTTATCCAAGTCGGCATGCAAGTTCCGTCGTGAAATTTTAAACCATCACACAAGTTCACCTCAACCACTTGCACAACACTTGCTTCTTCAACTCCAAACTTGCACGACTCACACCCTTTTACGCCCAAACTAATTTAGGCGCACAACCATCAACTATTGAACTTTTTCAAATCCTAGTGTGAAAGTTTCACCTAACCACCTATGTGACACCCCCTTCTTGAACTCTAAACTTGGGTGACTCACACCCTTTCTCGCCCAAACCACTTTGGGTGCTTAACTATCAATTAGCGCGCAACTTCTGAATATCTTTATACCTGTGCAACCACACAACCACTTGCGCGACCACAACACCTGCATGAATGGAGCTCTATTTTTCTCTAAGTGTTGAAATATATATATATAATGAGGAGGGGTGAACCTCTATTTATAGGCATTTGGACACCCTGAGCACCGGGCATGCAAGTCTCCTCTCGGTGCACAAGTCCAGCCGCCCTAGTCTCTGCCACACAAGTCACTTGCATGACCAAACCCAAAACTTGAGTTCCCCTTTTTCCTTTTCCATATTTTGATGTTCTGATATTTAAAAACTTATGGCGCGCAAGTTTCCAAGTATCTAAGACACCGGTGCACAATTACCTTTTCCAAAAACACTTTTCTCCATTTGTCGATTTTGATGTCCGAAAATTTAGCAAACACTGGAAAACAGTGCTAGCTTGTATCTGCTCTTTTTGAACCACCTCCAGATCGACCATTCCTTTGTCGAAGTTCTTGAATAAAACACGGATCATTAACCACATAACTTGAACTCGACATTCCACCATGAAAACTCTTTTGTCAACAAATTTTTACGTCACAGTTTGCTTTGTCAATAATCACAACACAGATGTCCACTTTTTCAACAAACACAATCACCTCAAAAATGATTTAATGATGCCTTGAGGGATATTTTCTTAAAAAATAATTTATAGGAATGTTTGATAGGATTTGGAAAGAGTTTCTTGTGTGGTCATTTTGGTCACAAGGCTCATGACTATAAAGAAAAGTGTCTTGAACAACCAAAGAATGGGGTAACTAATAGGCATAGAATGGTGAGGTGTTTTAGTTTAAATGAGTTGGGTAATTATACTAACATGTTTTAAATGTTAGTTTCATAATATGGAAATAATCATAATAAAAAAGGAGTATAAAAGTCATTTTATACTATTTTAGTTGATATTGGACCATAAAATGAAGTGGTGATAGGTATGATACTTGTTTATCCAAATTATGCCAATTCTATATTTAACTCTGGATCTTATCATTCATTTATTTATGATACATTTTCAAGTAAAATGGGAATATCACCACGTGAAAAGAAGAAATAACTTTTTGTGAAAACACTGGGTGGAAATACTAAAGGGACCTAGATTTATTAGAATCTTCTTGTTGTTATTAGTGGGATAGTATGTCATATAAATATTGTTGAACTATCCATAAAAAAGTTTGATATCATTCTTGATATGGATTTTATTTTATTTTATCATGCTAAGATAGATTGTAGAACTAATAAAGTCATGTTCAATGATATTATGACATTGATTTACCAATAAGACAAGAAATTTATTAGGGATGGCAGTGAAATTTACCTAAATCATATTTTTGAAAATAAAGAAACTATTCAAATTAGTGAAATTATAGTAGTGAATGAATACATGGATATATTTTTGGATGATTTCCCTAGTGTTATTACTAGCAGGGAGGTTGAGTTTACTTGTCATGAACTGACTTGACATGAATTGATCCAAAAATAACACAATACTACCTCCAATAGGACATGGGATAGAGGCTAGTGTCGAGTAGTAATATCACACACATGAGAGGTATTAGCCTAATGTACTCGCACACACACACACACACACACATCTCCAATCCCATAGAATGCGGTTTAAAATAATAATAAAAATTCTGGAATACATCTAAAATCCCACAATAAAAGTACAAGATAAAGTACTATAAATCATTAAAGGTTTCAAATACAATATTACCCAAAACTGTAATATAAAGTCTAACCTACTCATAAGGAGGGGACTACTTTCAAATGCATCACTAGTAGACACCTCATTCTGTCTAGCCCAAATTAAGATCCACCTTATCCTGGTACTCCAAGTACTGTGTAAAAAGTCTCAACGTCTGTATAAGGCATGACATGTTTGGGTATATCCCATACAATAGTGAGTATAAAAATACCAAGTTGGAAACCCTAAAATCAATAAGCATAAAAAATCAAGAGTGGTATTCTTATCAAATACAAGTATTTTATACAAGATATAAGACATAATGACAACCAATGATATCTAAGATATACTCATAAATGACTCTAAGGGACAACGGTATCTCAACTACCACCATCCATAGATCTGATACAAAGTTTCAAGGTAAGGCTCATATAAGAGGTATCACTCTATTAGCCCTTCTATCCTTGTTGTAACTCAATTGAGTGATATCACTCATCGAGTATTTCTACGATGATAAAACATTATCACTATCCTAGAGGTCACAATCATTAGGTACATATATGAAGAAAAACATAGGAAATTTAGGGGGTTCATCTGAGATACACACTCCATCATACAAATACCCCATAGATGGTGATATTTGGTTAATAATAACCAAGAGAAAGATAATATTGATTCCATGGAATGGGAAAAATTTAAGGATATTTTACTCGAGAAATATTTTCCTAAGGATGTTTTACTCCAGATAGAAAAAAAATCCTAGAATTGAGGAAACAATATGAATATTCTATAGCTGAATATGAAGAAAACTTTACAGTATTATCCAGGTATGCGCCGTATTTTATTCAAGACACTGATAGTAAAATTAATATATTTTACTTAGGGTCGAAACCATGTTTATGAATATTTTTGGATGCATAAGAATTTAAAAGTTATAAGAATGTGTTTCATTATGCTAAGAAAGTTGAGATAGATTTTATTAAAATGTATGTTCCTTGAGATTATAAGAGTAAGAAAAGGTTAGGGTGGAAGAAAACAGAGAATAAACTAGCTAAGAAGTTCCAAGTTAAGCCCCAAAAATGTTCTAAGTTTGGTGAGAGACATTTCCAGGAATGTTTAATAGGATTTGGAAAGAGTTTCTAGTTTGGTTAGCTTGGTCATAGGGCTCATGACTGTAAGGAAAATTGTCATGAACAACCAAAGAATAGGATAACTAATAGCCATAGACTGGTTAGGTGTTTTAGTTTCAATGATTTGTGTAATTATGATAACATGTTTCCAATGTTAGTTGTATAAGATGGAAATCATCATGATAAAAAATAAAAAGGTGTATAAAAGTCATTTTCTACTATTTCAGTTGATGTTGGACCATCAAATGAAGTGGTGATAGGTAAGATACTTGTTTATCCAAATTATTCCAATGCTCTAATTGACTTTGGATCTTCTAATTCCTTTACATATGATAAATTTTCAAGTAAAATGGGAATATTACCACATAAAAATATGATATAACTTTTGGTGAAAATTTTGGGAGGAAATACTAAAGAAACCTAGATTTATTGGAATATTCCCGTTTTTATCAATGGGATGGTATTTCTAATAAATCTTGTTGAACTGGCCATAATATAGTTTGATATCATTCTTGGTATGAATTTTCTTTTAGTTTATAATGCTTATATAGATTTTAGAACTAATAAAGTTATGTTCAATGATTTTGTGCCTTTTATTTAACAATAAGAAAATAAATTTATTAGAGATGGCAGTGAAAGTTACCTAACTCATATTTTCGAAAATATATAAACTCTTAAAATTAGTGATTTTCTAGTAGTGAATGAATACATGGATGTATTTTTGGATGATTTTCTTGGTATTATTGCTAACTGGGAGGTTGATTTTACTTATCATGAACCAACACAGCATGAATCAATCCACAACTAACCCAATACTACCTCTAATAGGCCATGGGATAGAGGCTAGTGTTGATTATTAATATCACACAGATGAGAGGTGTTAGCCTAATGTACTCATAAACACACACACATATCCAAGCCAATACAATGATGTTTTTTTAAAACTTGATAAAAATTCATGAATAAATCTATAATACCACAATCAATGTATGAGATAAAGTATTATAAATCAAAAAAGTGTCCAAATATAATCTTACCCAAAATTGTAATATAAAATATAACCTACACATAAGGAGGGGACTAATTTCAAATGCAACAATGGTATACACCTAAATCTGTCTAGCCCAAACTAAGATCCACCTTCTCTTAATCCTCCAAGTACTCCATAAAAAGGCTCATCTTCTGTATAAGGCATGACTTGTGTGGGTAGATCCCATACAGGGGTGAGTATAAAAATACCAAGTTGGAAACCCTAAAATAAATAAGCATAAAAAATCAAGAGTATTCTTATCATCAAACTTAGGTTTGTCAAACAAGATATAATACATAATGATAACCAAGGATATCCTAGTTATACTCATAAATGACTCTGAGGGACAAAGGTATCTCAACTACTACCATCCATAGATCTGATGCAAAGTTTAAAGTTAACACTCATCTAAGAGGTATCACTCCATGAGCCCTTCTATCCCTGATGTCACTCAATTGAGAGATTTTACTCATCAATTATTGATAAGATGGTGAAACATCCACACTATTATAGAGGTCACCCTCATGAGGTCTATCCAAGAAGAAAAAAATAGGAAATTAAGGGGGTTCAGCCAAGATACACACTCCACTGGACTAATACCTCGTCGATGGTGATATTTGGTTAAGAATACCAAAGATAAAGAAAATCTTGATTCCATGGAATGATAAAATTTTAAGGTTTTTTTAATTAAAAAATATTTACCTAAGGATGTTTTACTCAAGATAGAAAAAAATTCCTAGAATTAAGGAAAAAATATGAATATTATATAGCTGAATATGAAGAAAAGATTAAAATATTTTCCAGGGATGTGCCATATTTTATTCGAGACACAGGTAGTAAAATTAATATATTTTACTCAGGGTTGAAACTGTGTTTATTAATATCTATGGATGCATAATAATTTAAAATTTATAAGAAAGTGGTTCACTATTCTGAGAAAGTTGAGATAGAGTTTATTAAAATGTATATTCCTGGAGATAATAATAGTAAGAAAAGGTCAGGTTGGAAGGAAATAGTGAAGAAAAAAGATAATAAGTTTAAAGGTAAGCCCCCAAAATGTTCTAAGTGTGGTGAGAGACATTTCTAGGAATTCTTTATAGGATTTGGAAAAATTTTCTGGTGTGTTCAGTTTGGTCACAGGGCTCATGACTATAAGGAAAAGAGTCTTGAACAACCAAAGAATGGGGTAACTAATAGCCATATAATGTTGAGGTGTTTTAGTTTCATTGATTTGGGTCATTATGCTAACATGTTTCCAATATTAGTTACATAAGATATAAATCATCATAATCAAAAACAAAAAGATGCATAAAATTCATTTTCTACTATTTCAGTTGATGTTGGACCATCAAATGAAGTGGTGATAGGTATGATACTTGTTTATCCAAATTATGCCAATGCTATATTTTACTCTAGATCTTCTCATTACATCATTTATGATAAATTTTCAGGTAAAATGAGAATACCACCACATGAAAAGAAGATATAACTTTTGGTGAAAACTTTGGGTGGAAATACTAAAAGAACCAAGCTTTATTGGAATCTTCTTATTATTATAAGTGGGATAGTATTTCCTATAAATATTTTTGAACTGACCATAATAGATTTTGATATCATTCTTGTTGTGTATTTTGTTTTAATTTATCATAAAAATATATATTGTAGAACAAATAATGTTATGTTCAATGATTCCATGGCTTTGATTTACTAATAAGATAAGAAATTTATTAGAGATGACAGTGAAAGCTTCCTAACTCATATTTTTGAAAATAATGAAACCATTCAAATTAGTGATGTTTTAGTAGTGAATGTATACATGGATGTATTTTTAGATGATTTTCCAAGTGTTATTGCTAACCGAGAGGTTGATTTTACTTGTTTTGAACCAACCTGACATGAATCGATCCACAACTAACCCAATCCTAACTCCAATATGCCATAGGATGGAGGATAGTGTTGAGTAGGAATATCACACAGATGGGATTCATTTGCCTAATGTACTCGTACACACACACACACACACATATCCAAGCCCATAAAATGTTGATTTAAAAAAAACTGAAAACAATTCATGAATACATATATAATCCCACAATCAAAGTATGAGATAAAGTACTATAAATCATAAAAGGGTCCAAATATAATCTTACCCAAAACTGAAATATAAATTCTAACCTAATCATAAGGAGGAGACTACTTTCAAATGCAATAGTGATATACACCTTAGTCTGTCTAGCCCAAACTAAGATCCATCTTCTCATGTTCCTCCAAGTACTCCGTAAAAAGGCTTATAATCTATATAAGGCATGAAATGTGTGGGTAGATCCCATACAGGGGTGAGTATAACAATACCAAGTTGGAAACCCTAAAATTAATAAGAATAAAAAATAAAGAGTAGTCTTCTCATAAAATACAGGTATGTAAAACAAGATACAAGACATAATGATAACCATGGATATCCTAGATATAATCATAAATGACTCTGAGTAATAATGGTGTCTCAATTACTACCATACATAGATCTGATCCAAAGTTTCAAGTTAGCACTTATTCTAGGAGATATCACTCCATGAGAACATTTCATCCTTGATGGCACTCAATTGAGAGATATCACTAATTAAGTATCGCTAAGATGATGAAACATCCCCACTATCCTAGAGGTCACAGTCCCCAGGTCAATCCAAGAAGAAAAACATAGAAAATTGAGAGGGTTCATCTGAGATACACACTCCATCGGTACACAACGTGTCTCAAAAATCTAGGAACTACCCATGTATTGAACTTACATGGAATTAACTTTTACACAACAAAAAAAATTCCAATGTGGGTATACAACATGCAGGTGTTGATCTGGCACTCAACATACCATCTTTTTGTGCCCCTGTACACCAAGACATTCTCATGTACTTGGCCTTTTCTGAGTAAATGGAATTTGGGGCCACATGGACACCTAGGAATGTACTCTATGAACACATTGATCTAGTCAGATAAGTGTTACATGGCTCGTGACATGTGTCACATAGAATTTCATTCTTATCTCTACATGAAAACCCTAACACCACATAGATGGATCTACATGAAGTGTGTTCTTCCAAACTACATATTGTGTAGTATGGTTTTTCATAAAACCATATAAATTCCCATGAGTCTTCATCCACACTTCCCAATTACTTCATATTTATTACCTAACTTTCTAAAAATCACGGATCTCGATCTATGTGAGCCTGTCTTCACTATTAGCTGAATTTTAGCCATTCCCATCACTAGAAAATCAGTCATTATCATTCCTCCCCACTCCTACATGCCAAAATCGAACTGAGGGTGTCAAATATAACCCTAATCTCCCACCATATTCATGAACCATGATTCTATCACTAATCCCAAATCTGGATCTATATAAATGAACCATTTCACTAAAGATATAATACACAACAATTTCTTCTAGGTATTCATTGAACCTATGACTAAAAGAAGTACCAAAGATGATCACGTGTAGAACATGGAATAAAAACATGATATACAAGAATTGGGAATGAAACTTGGCCATTTTCATAGTGTCTATGATCGTCTCTATTAAAAAAATGATCAATAATCAAATAGAATAAAAAATATCCCCCAAATATCAGATAAAAGAACCCATACCCACAATATGATCAATTTGTGAATAAATCCACTATTCAATTGATTTGAGTATATAATAGTATAATAATATGATGAAAAATAAAAAAATGTCATACCTAGAGTTTATATTGATTTTTTATGAAGAGCGGTCATGCGTTTCCATTGTTGGTGAGATCCATGAACTCCTTTGGTGCATGATCCTCGATCTGATCTTGTACACATTTTGTTTTCCAAAAATCCTCCAATGAATCGTCTTAATCCTTAGGTTATGAGAATAACCCTACAAACTAGGAATAGTGATGATTAAATTGATTATTCTAGGATGTTTAATTAAAATAAATAATGAAATAAATGAAATAAATTTATTTATTTTATTATTTGCGCCTGCGATAGAACTTTACCAAAACGCCCGATGATGAAAAATATTATGTCTAACCTAGGGTAAACCATACATTCTGAAATCCATGGTGGTATCAAATTTATGATTACAGACATATTTTGGGAGATATTCTACTTCTTCAAGAAAAATACCCACACATGATATTAATATATCTAGTATTTTTGAAATATCAATTTTGGGAATACCAGGCCTCAAAATCTCATGTTCTCTCAGTACCTTGATCTGAAAATATTCCATGAAACATTCCAAAATATTAAATATAAAAAAGAGGCACTATATTACCATTGAATTACTTCTTGATTTTAATCATATTTCTAAACCTACATATTTAATGACTGAAGTGGAACTTTTAGAATTAAAAAGTCAATTGTTGTAGTTACTAGATAAAGGTATCGTTTTCCATATCACTTAACCATGGGTTGATCTCAAATTTTTATTAAAATGAAATATGGTTTAATGATACTTTTCATTGGCTATAGTTATTTGAATAATATCATTTTTAAGAAAAAAATATTTTACCTCATATAGATGATTTTTTTGATAATCTATAGGGAGCTCGGTATTTTTCAAAGGTTGGTATAAGGTTCGAGTATCATTGATTGGTTTGTTTAGAACGTCAAATTAGATATTTAGTTTACTATAATTTCTACAGTATAGTAGTAACCCTAGGTCGTCTCTCAATGGAGACTTAGATCATTAATTAAAAAAATAAAGATATTATTATAAACAGTGAAGGGGAATGATATTTTGGAAAACTTGGGGTTTGATAATTTAATATTCCAAATGAAAAGAAATAAAAGTGAGAAAACAAAATATAAATTAACAAAATGAATTAAGTGTGAGCAACTCGGTGAATTCTCATGATGATCATCCTTTATCACTTCAAGAGAAAGGTCATAGATCTTTTAATCCCTATTTTGTAACAACTAGTACCATAATGTTACTGAGTTTATTATAGGATACCTCCTAGGGTTCGGTCGAAAACACAAAATAATTCACCGGATACCATCAATTATTGGGTGATTTGTGTTCGACTTTATAATCGAAACTCACCTTGGAAACACATGAAGAACTCAATTTACTATCCAATTTTGTATGTTATTTATTTATGATACCATGGAATAAATATAAATGGACTTGATAATGCTTATGTGAGTTCAATTGACCAATATGAACCACACAAACACCGCAATTGAATGAGGGAAGAAAAAGGGATGAAATCACATGAAAGGGTACCCCAAAAACATGATCATTTGAGTTTGAGTATAACGTACCAGTATATAAATCAATTAAATAAGAATAGAGGATAAATAAAAATAACATACAACATAGAATTAAAAAATATCATTCAAAATAATACAAACATGAAGCTTGGGATTACATCATGTTCCTCCCTAGGTGATCACAAGTGGTTTAGAAATCCCTGGGAGGGGAGGAAGAAGAATATATTGAAGTATAACTTTCCATATCCTCTAGAAATTATAGGTTTACTAGGAAGACTCCTTTGGCACTCAAAAATTTCAGCACCTTTCATCCTGGTCAAACTCTCAAATGGGGGTCCCAAGGTGTCAATTTATAAGCAAAGTGGGAGGTAGTTTTGGGCACCATGATTTATAGAATCCTATTTATCCATGGTTTTGGCTTGTCATACAGTATTAAATCACTTCTCAAAAAACTAAAAAGTTGTTTTACGAAACTATTTCTATATCCATGTCAAATTTAGAGGCCATATACTATTTATAATAAGATATATTTATAAAATACAATGGCAAAGTTTTGACCCCATACAGATTCATTTTATTGGACAGATAATTTTAGATGAGCCTCTTAATTAACAAATTGGGCTTGGGTTTCTTCATGAAAGTTTTATCCAATGGGGCTACGAATCAGATAAAAAAATCAACCTAATTAGATTCACTAATTTCTAGGATCATGCAAAATAGTGGACACATATTCATGAGATTTCATGTAGTTTGGCTCATTTTCATTCCACATCATCATGAGCTCTCTAAATCACCTCCACCATCGATGAAATCAACAAAACAAGTGAAATTACCATATTTAACAGTTAAAAGAACCAAATTATTTAATTAATAATGAAGTGAATTTTTTTATTATAATTATAATTTTCAATAAAAAACCAGTTTAATACGTCGGTATAAGGGTAAAATAAAACAGTGAATCGTGGTCTGATCACACCCCCAAATCTAAATATTTGCACTTTGGGGAAAAGTATAGTTTCCTAATCATGTACCATTCATAAATCAAAGGTTTCAAAACATCCAAGATTCTTATTAAATTAAATTCATCATGTCTCATTTATGGAATCAATTTTCCTATACTTTTTCTTCTCTCGCATTTGAATTTGTTCAACTTCACACTACTGGAAATATGACTTATACCAATAGTTTTGGCCAAACTGTTGGTATAGTTCATTAATTTGTACCTATACCAATGGTTTGGCCAAAACTGTTGGTATAGGTCACTTATTTGGACCTATAACAACGGTTTTGGACAAACTGTTGGTATAGGAGGGTCTATACCAACAGTTTGGCCAAACTATTGGTATAGGTCCATTATAGAGGATCGGTTTGTCCAAAACCGTTGGTATAGGTGCTTTGATTTTTTAACTAATATTCTTACCGATAACATATATAAATCAAAATTTAAAATAATAATGATAATACATATATATATTTATGAAATTATGTTTACAAAAGTCCTGTTAGGTTAGTGGTTAGGTCATTAAATTATAAAATGGAGGTCCTGGGATCAAATCCCACTGAATGTTTTTTTTGAAATACATATACCAACAGTTTTATGGAACCATTGGTATAGATTTTCATATTACTTATACCAACATTTTTCCCAAAACCATTGGTATGGACCTATCCCCACGGCTTACTTTCCCATGGTTCTCCAAACCATTGGTATAGGCTATACCAATAGTTTGGAGGCCTATACCAATGGTTCCAAACCATTGGTATAGGGGATTTTTCCAGTAGTGTCATTTTTTCACCCATGAAATATGTTGCAACCTACCCCACATATAAATTTTCCCTCATCACTCAAGGAAAATATGAAAGTGTAATTATTCTCTTTTCCCAGAGTTCATGTGATCCTACCATATGCTTTCTAAGATTCTGAATTCTCTACTAGCAGAACCTAGTGTTCTACTCAAGAGGACTTCCAATAGGTTGTTCCGAGGTTCAAGGGTTGGTAGGATTTAATGTTTTAAAATATGAGGAAGAAGAGGAGTGTTTAATATCTTACTTACAAAACATGCCAAAATTCAGTAATTGTTCACAATGAATGTACACACTCAACCCCACACAAATTTCATCACCTCCAACTCAGTATCCCCATTTTCTATTTGGGTGGGTCACAACCAAGTAGTGAATAATAATGAGTAAACATAATATTTTCTCCATTTTATTCTTTTTTTATATTTTTTTCGATGTACATAAATATTTTTTAACATATATATTTTTTGGAGATAAATATGGAATTTTTTTTAAAATAACAACACAATATGGATAGTTAACCCCCTTCCCAAGGAAAATGTTGGCACTCTTTATATAAAACCATAACAATGATTATCTCCCTAGAATCCCCATGTAAACACACTCTCAACCATAATTTCTGAAAATAAAACAAGAATATACACAAGATATGGGTAGGCAGGGATACATTAGATTGTAATCTACCTACCTAATAGGCATTTAATGGTCTCTAAGGCCTAATAAGGATAAAATGTCTAGGTGGACAAAAATAGAGGTTAATTGTACAAAGAGATTTTCAATGAACGATTGCCTCTATCATGAATGTATCATACTCGAATCTTAGGCTTCAAGTAGAATCAAGGAAATTTCTAGTTTCTATACATGATCCGAGAATCTCAAGATAGGGATTAAAATAAATAATATGCAAGAAAGGGCTTAGAATTTCTCTCAGGTAAGGGATTAAAATATTGGTCAGTGCTAATGAGAAATGGGATTCAAAACTCCATAAAACACACTAAGAATTATTTGAAAATACAAACTCTAGAAAAATATTCCATATCAACATTCATTTGGTAAACATTTTTACAAAAATGATGGAATTTACCATCAAATCGACTCAATATTGAAAACTTATTTTGGATATTCTTTTTAATATCAATTTTTATCTAAAAACACAAAATAAAAGAAAGGAAACAAAAATGAAAACACATTTTTTTCACATTTTTTGTTTTCTTGTTTGTTTTTTAATCCTAACAATGACATTTCACCCACACCCCCCACACCTATAAATTAAATTGTCATCAATGAAAGTATTTTAAATAAATAGACAAGTAAATAAAGGTAGGGAGAAGGGATGACTTTTGAAGTGGTGTCATATGTGGCATCTATCAGTTATATTTTCTCCATGAGATGCTTTAAAAAATCCTCATAAAAGTGTTTTAGCCTCTTCCCATTGACACTAAACCACTTTCTAGTCTTCTCATGAAAAACCTGTATAGCACCAAAAGGGTAAACAGAAGTAACAGTATATGGACTAAGCCATCAGGAATGAAGGTTACCTAGGTGGAGATTTAGCCTAGAATTATATATGAGAACCTTCTCAATGATATGAAACTTTCGACGATGAACCATCCCATCATGTATATCCTTTTTATTATATTTATAGATTTGGGAGTTCTTATATGTATCACATCAAATTTATTCTAACTTTTGAATCTATAACTTCTTATGCTCACCTGCATATGAGATATTCATATTACATCATTTAACAACCAAATATTCATGGTTCTCTACCTCTACCAAGAGGTGATAAGCCTTTCCAAACACAATCCTATATGGTGAAATTATTATTGGGGTTTTAAAATCTGTATGGTACACCCAAAGTTCATCATCTAAGTGCAAACTCTAATCTTTCCTATTGGGTTGTACCATTTTTTCCATGGTTTTATTAACTTCACGATTTGAGATTTCAGTTTGTCTGTTAGTTTGGGGGTTGCATGAAGTGGATATTTTATGAACAAACCCATACTTATGAAGAAATGTTTTCATTTTATGATTAAAAAATGTTAACCTTGATCACTAATGATGAATCTAGGAAAACCAAACCTATTAAAAATATAGGACCTCAAAAAATCAATAACCACTTGAGAGTTGTTGGTCCTGGTAACCTTTTCTTCCACCCATTTAGAGACATAGCCCATACTCAATAATATATACACAAAGAAAAATAAATTAGTAAAAGACCCCATGAATTCAATGCCCCATGAATTGAAGATCTCACAAAATAACATGGGCTGTTGGGGCATTTCATTCCTCTTTGAGATATTCCCTATGAATTGACAGTGAGCATACGACTTAAAAAACTAATGGAAATCCCTGTATAATGTTGGTCAATAAATTAATGATTTAAGGACCTTTCAAGCAATATGTTGAGATCTAAAGTGACGCCCACAAGCCAAAGTGTTTAAGAAGGTCAAAACATAGGTGAACTCATGTTTAGGGACACACCGACGAATGACATGGTCATGAGAAATTCTCCAGAAGTATGGTTCATCCCAAATGTACTATCAAAAATCATGCTGAAGTCTATGGGATTGTGAAGTGATAAAATCAAAGGGGACCCTAGATATTGCTAGAAATTCACAATATCTGCATTTTAGGGGTAAGGTCCACAACATCACAAAGGTTCTCATGAGGGAAGAATTCTCCAATGGGAATGGGTGAGTCAACATGATGGTTTGGTGGTGTGGAAATCCTACTAATGTGGCCAACTACCACATTTTACATTCCTCTCTTCTCTCTAATCTCAACATCAATCTTCTGGAGGAGGATCATCCATCAAATGAGGCGGGGATTAACTTCAGGTTTCTTTAGGAGAAAACGAAGGGAAGCATGGTCATAAAAGACAATTATTTTTTATCCAATATGATATAAACAGAAATTTTCCCAAGAAAACAAAAAAGAAAGAAGTTATTTTCCTGTGGTTGTGTAGTTTTCTTGGGCATTTTCAAGGGTACGTGATACATATGCAATGGCATGAGGAGAATTATCAACCCTTTGTGATAAAACTACCCCAACTACAAAGTTAGAGGCATCACACATAAGTTCTAAGGGAATATCCCACCTTGGTGGTTGGATGATGGGAGGTGATGTGAGACTCATTTTTAGTGAATTGAAAGAATACTCACATTTTTTATCAAAAAAATTCAGAATCCTTTTTCAATAATCGAGATAGGGGAAGTGTGATCTTACTAAAGTCTTTAAAGATTCACCAGTAAAAACCAGCATAAACTAAGAAATATCACACATCAAGAACAAATTTTGGATTTGGAAGGGTTGAAATTAATTAAATTTTTGATTTATCCACTTGAATTCCCTCTTTTGAAATAACATGCCCAATAACTCTCCCTCATTCAACCATGAAATGAAATTTCTCATAATTTAATATAAGATATTTTTCTGTGAAATGATGTAGGATAAAACCTAGGTGAGCTAAAAAGTCATCAAAGGAAGTTCCATAAACTATGAAATCATCCATAAAAACTTCCATGAAATTCTCTAGGTACTTATAAAAAATACTCAACTTATATCACTGAAAAGTAATGATATAATTACATAGACCAAAAGGAATCCTTTTGTTTGAAAATGTGCCAAATGTATAGGTAAATGTTTTCTTTTATTTATCCTTGGGGGCTATAAGTATTTGAAAATATCCCAAATAGCCATCAACGAAACAATAATGGAACTTACCAGCCAATCTTTCTAAAATCTGGTCAATTAAAGGTTGAGGAAAGTGGTCCTTTCATGTGGATTGATTCAGTCGATGATAGTCAATATAGACTCGCCAACTATTTTTCACACTTGTTTGAACCAATTCATTCCTTTTATTAGACACTACTATTATTCCAAATTTTTAGGCACAATTTGAACTGAACTAACCCATTTACTATCAAATATAGGATAAATGATCCCATTATCAAGTAATTTACTGACTTCCAATTTTACCACTTTAAGGAGAGTGGGATTAAACCGGTGTTGAGCCTGAATTATGGGATTATCCTCACCATCCAAAAGTATATGGCGCATACAAATATATGGGATAATCATGGGAATATCTTCCAAATTCCATCATATATAATTTTTACACTATCTTTAAAAGTCAATCATTTTTTATTCCTGTTGTAAAGAGAGGTTATTATCAATAATGATAGGAAATTGGTCAATACCCTCAAGATAGGCATATTTTAAATTAGATAGAAGTGGTATTAATTCCAACACTGATGGTTTTTGGATTGAGGGAGGGGATTTAGGGGTAGTGAGGTCCATGAAACTATATATCTACTCATGTTTATTCTATAACGATATATAATATATTGAAATGATATTTTCAGAGTCATTGATAGTCATAGGTACCTCAGAATGAACACACTCATCAATTAAATCAAAATATTTACACTTTTCAGAATCCAGACTACACTAAAAACATGAATCAAAACTGAAATAATCTAGGGACAAGGAAGAGAAAAATAAACCATATTATGGGTTGAGCAGTGTGTGTGTGTTTCATTAGAGTGAACTTCCATATAATAGACAAGAAGATTAGAGTGATCTTCAATGGGGTGTTTTATGGAATCATGAATATTAAAACTTACCTTTTCTCCACCAAACTCCATGGAAAATGTACAATTGTGAACATTGATTATCATATTTACTATTTTGAGGAATGGTATCCCACGTATGAGAGAAGTATGTCCTTGGGTTCGGGTATCATCCATCTCAAGAGTGTAGAATTCGGTGAGGAAGATGAGATTCTTCACTTTTACAAGGATGTCATAGACCACTCATGATGGGTGTGTTGTTCTCCAGTTGGAACATTGTACTATGATTCATGTAGGTTGAAGCTCGCTAACCTATAGATAAGTGTACAAAGAGTAAGGAGTTACATTAATTAAAGAACATAAATCTAGAATAACATATGAAAATAATGTATCCCCTATGGTGAAAGGTATCATTAAAGTTCATGGATCCTTGCATTTGGTTGGAATTTCTAGTTGAATCAAGGATAATAAATTCCTTCCCATGTTGAATCTCTCATTCCCCTTTAGCCTTCGTCTCTAGGTAAAAAGTTATTTAAGAAATTTGGCATATCCCAGGATTTGTTTAACTGTATCTAGTAAAGGAATGTTAACTTTTAACTTTTTAAATGTATCCATTATCTTTTTATCAGTATAATTATCAAAACATTTCTTAGATTTAGAGAGTCTTTCGAGGAAAGGAAGAGGAATGATTTGTTCAGTCGAATTCTCAATGAAAATTTGTTTAGATTTTTTGTTTAGTTTTTCAACATTAGAATATTTTAAGGGTAGGGAAAGAGAGTTTTCAAGAGGGGGACATACCTTTTGGGTAGAATAATTGGAAGAAGAAACTTCTTTACCACTACAAAGTGTTATTGCACAAACATTACCTTTGTCTTTTAGATTAGAAAAAGGTTGGGATTGTATTTTTCTATAACCTTGAATCTTTATCTCAATGATGGTGTTTTACAATTGTCCCACTTGAGTTCATAGGTATTGAATAACTGATTGTGTAGTCATTTGGAATTATAGGTTCTAGGTTTCCATTTGCTTTACCATATCCTTGAGGCTTGGTTCATATTTAAGAGGAGGATGATTATTCTGTGATGTTAAAGGATAAAAATGTTTCATACCTTGGCCTTGTTGATACCAGTTCTATTTAGGGTAGCTTGAGCTACCTTCTTGTTAGTACTATGGTTGTGCTTTCCACCGGGGGTTTGTAATGGGCCTGAATGGTTCTTTCTTGAAGAGAGGTGCTTTTTGGAATGGACGTCTATAGAATACAGCTGTACAAGACTCAGATGAATCCTGAAGTTTTGGGTACTGGACAGAGAAATGGGTGTTATCTGAAAAAATACCATAATGTAATGGAATAGAAGAAGAGTGTGAGTTACCTTGTTCTTGATATAATTTCCTTACAAGTGTACTCGTATCGTCAAGTTTATTTTTGAACTTTTGTTATAGGGATGGATGAATTACCTCATGAACTCATTAGGCTAGTTCAATTATTCAGGTATCAAATTGTTGGGCATTTTGATACATGTTGGCTATTAAGTCACAAGCGGTAGAAAGAGTTTTAAAAACTAGGGAACCACCAGATGCAGTATCTATCATTCCATGATCCATGGGGATAATTCCCTCATAGATGTATTGAATTATAAACTGTTCACTAATTTAGTGGTGGAGGAAACTTGAGCAATGTCTTTTGAATCTCTCCCAATATTAATGAATGGTTTCTCCTTATGATTTTATAATGCCACATATTACTTTTCTAATTGATGCAATTTGTAAGATAGGGAAGAAATTCTCTAGAAGTAGTCATTTAAGTTCATTCTAGCCCCCAATTATGGTAGGTATATAGTACAACCAGTCTTTGGATACACCATCAAGGGAGAAAGGGAAGACCCAAAATGTAATGAGATCCTCATATACCTTTATAGGTTTCATTGTGGAGCACACTATGTAAAATTCCTTGAGATTATTATGATAGTCTTCATCGGGAAGAACATGGAATTTAGGAAGTAGGTAATGAGGACTTATCTCAGCTCAAATTTGGCTACTTCCTCAGGATATTGGATGTATGTATGTTGGTACTCCACATATGGGGTGGTCAGTTGTTTTAAAGTTTGATTATTTGAAGACTTGTTTTCTTGGATTTGATTAGATTAAATTTTTTATTGGTCTAGGACCACATGAGGTTCTATAAGGGTTTTCTCAATGTTACTTTATTGACCTACTATAGATGACCTAATTTGTGAGTGAAGTGTCTTTTCTATTTCAAGGTCAAATCCAAGCAGGTTTTCTTTTTTATTATTGAGTCATGAAAATAATCTATTTTTTTATTTTTTACCTTTTTTTATTGAAGATTCATAAAATAAGAGAACTTAAGAAGATTGAAAGGAGAAAAGAAGAGATAATTTTATACTACAGAATGAGAGAGAGAAGAAGAAGAGAGTGAGAGAATGAACACACAAAACAAAAAAAAACCAAAACAAAAAAAATTGGGGGGGGGGTATCAAAATTAGTAATAAGTAAATTAAATACTAAAAGTTAAAAAATGATCCTAGCTCCCTAGAAATAGTGCCAAAATTTGATCGTGTTGTCAATTACGTTAAATTAGATGTTTATTTTACTAGAATTTCTACAGTATAGTAGTAACCCTAGGTCGTCTATTGACGGAGCCTTAGATTATCAATTCAAAAATATAGTTGTTATTATAAAAATATAAGGGGAATGAGATTTTGGAAAACTTGGGGTTTGATAATTTAATATTCCAAAGGAAAAAAAGGAAGCAGTAAAACAAAGTGGAAATTAACAAAATTAATTAAGCATGATCAACCTGGGAAATTCTAATGATACTCATCCTTCATCACTTAAAGAGAAAGGGTATATATCTTTTAATGACTAGTTTTTAATAACTAGTACCATAATTTTACTATGTTTATTCTAGGATACCTACTAGGGTTAGGTTTAAAACACAAAATTATTCACTAGATACCACCAATGATTGAGTGATTTGTGTTCAAATTCATAACCAAAACTCACCAAGGCAACACACGAAGAATATAATGTGATATCTAGGTTTGTATGATTTTTCTTTTTGATATCATGACATAAATTTATATGGACTTTAAAGTGATTATATGAGTTCAATTGACCAATATGAACCACATAAACACCGCAATTGAATAAGGGAAGAAAAAGGGATGAACGGTGTGTGAAACATCACATGAACGGGTACCCCCAAAAATGATCATTTGAGTTTGAGTATAACATACCAGTAAATAAATCAATTAAATAATAATATAGGATCAATAAAACAACATAAAACTAGGAATTAAAAATATCATTCAAAATAATACAAACATGAAGCTCGTGATTACATCACGTTCTTCCTTGGGTGATCACAAGGAGTTTATAAATCTATGAGAGGGGAGGAAGAAGAAGATGTTGAAGTAGAACTTCCCCTAGAATCCAAAACTTCTAGGTATGATGGGAAGACTCCTTCTGGACCCAAAAATAGTAGCACCTTGACTCCTGGTCGAACACCCAAATGGGGTGTTGAAGGTTCCAATTTATAGGCAAAGTGGGAGGTGGTTTTGGGAACCCTAATTTTGAGAATCCTATTGGTCAATGGTTTTGTCTGGTTAGACAGTAGTAAATCACTTTGTAAAAAATGATAAATTTATTATCCCACACGTTGTATATCTCTATGTAAAATTTGGAGGCCATATATTGTTTATAATAATTGATATTTTTGAAATACAAAGGCCAAGTTTTGACCCCATGCTGATTCATTTTATTGGATAGATCAGTTCGTAAGGACCTTTTAGTGGACTAATTAGGCTTGAGTTATTTCATGAAAGATGTATCCCACAAAGATATGGATCATATCACAAAATTTCATCCCATTTGGATGCACTTATTTCTATTATAATGAAAATAGTGGACATGTGTTCATGGGATTCCATGTAGTTTGGCCCATTTTCCTTTCTCATTATCACAGGATCTCTGAATTACCTTCACCTTCTATGAAATCATCAAAACAAGTGAAATTTACCTTTTTAACAGTTAAAAGAAAAAAAATTATTTAATCAATAATGAAGTGAAATTTGTTATTATAATCATAATTTTCAATACAAAACCAATTTAATACATTGGTATAAGGGTGAAATAAAATAGTAAATCACGGTATGATCAACCATCAGATAAATGTGAAGGATAATTTCATTTAGAAGACATAATTTCAGACTAGATATGGACACTATGAGTTTTTAGTTATGCTGTTTAGGTTGTCTAATTCACCCACTATATTAAGGGACCTTATGAATAGAGTTTTGCATGATTTCTTGGATAATTTTGCGGTTGTCTTTATTGATGAAATTTTTCTATATTATAAAATTTATGAGGAAGATGGAAATCATATAAATATTATCCTGAAAAACATGAAATAAAAGAAACAATATGGAAAATTTAGTAAGTGTAAATTTTGGTTTAAAAAAATTTCTTTTCTTGGTCATATTGTTTCTAAAGTTGACACAACTATTGGAAAACATAAAAAAGTTGTTTAATAACGTCTAAGAGCCAAAAATATCATGGAGATTCATATTTTCTTGGATTAGTGGGTAGCTATTTGTGGTTTTATGAAACTTTTACTCGGTTTTCTAGCCTACTGACTAACTTAACTTGAAAATGAGTTAAATTCATCTGGATAAAAGGATGTGATTCAATATTTTTAGGAACTAAAAAGAAGATTGGTGAATGCTCTAATTTTTTCCTTTCCTTGCAAAAATGGATAATTTATCATATAAAGTGATTATTTATTAAATGAACATAGTTTTTTCTTGATGTAGAATGATTAGGTAATTGTTTATGTTTTACTTTAGTTGAAACCTCATGAGTTAAATTACCCTACACATGATTTGAAATTATTCACTGTGGTTTTTTTACTGTAAAAATTTGGAGACATCATTTATATTGAGTAATGTGTGAAATATATATTGATATAAAAATTTCAAAGTATATATTCACTTAGAAATAATTAAACATGAGAGAGAAGATGGTTGGAATTGATCAAGGATTTTGAGTACTTGATTAATCACCATAATGGTAAAGAAAAAAATAATCAATGCTTAGAGTCAAGGAAATAATGCTACAGTAACCATGTTACATTTATAATATGACACTTTGGTTAATGATTTGATGAATTTTTTCATAGAAGTTGTGGATTCGAGGACATCCTTTGTTTTTTTAGGTTTTAGTGCAATATAATTTGTCAGAAATAATTAAGCAAGATTAGAAGGAGGATCATGATTTTTAGGAAAAGGTAGAATCAATTAAGAAGGGTAAGTTTCATGTTTATAATGTTATTGAAGGTAATGTTATCTGATTAGGAAAATTATTATGTGTGTCTTGGGATTCCTAGTTCAAGAAATAGTTGTTGAGTGAAGATCGTAGTTTTTTTTCCATTCATCAGAGAAACACTAAGATATATCAAGGCCTTTGGGATTATTATTGGTAGGATGATATGAAAAGATATATTGCTGAATTTACCGTGATATGAATGACTTGTTAGTAAGTTAAATAAGAAAAACAATTACAAAAGGTAATACTTCAACCTTTTCCAGTTCCAGATTTGAAATGAGGAAATATATTTATAGATTTGATGGTGGTATTACTAAATAATTCTCAAGGTATCAATGTGTTTTGAGTTATTATTGATAAATTAGATAAATTTGCACATTTACTCCCCATTTGAGATAATATGTATTTAAATTATATTTCCCAATTTTTTCTAAAGAAGATATTTAGGTTATATAGAGTTCATATCTCCATTATAATAGATTGTGATCCTAGGTTTACATCTCATTTTTGTAAATAATTTTAGTTTTTATTGGGTACTGAATCAAATTTCAATACAACTTTTCATTCTCAATATGATGGACATTATGAGTGAACAATTCATACCTTAGAAGATATGATTCCTTCTTGTTTAATGGATCACTAGGGAAGTTGGGATCATCATATTTCTTTGGTTTATTTTTTTATAACAAAAGTTTTCATTCTAGTATATAGATGGAATCTTTTGAAGAATAATATGAAAATTAGTGTAGAATATAATTTTTTTGGGATGAAGTAGAAGAAAGGAATTTGATGGGACATGAGTTGGTAGAGGAAATAGATAATAAGTACAGTTGATTCAACAACATATAAAGATGGCTAAGAGCAGACAGAAAATTTATGTAGATAACCAGAGGAAATATCTTTCTTTCGAGGTAAGTGATCATGTTTTTCTAAAAGTATATCCATGGAAAAGTGTTATGAATTAAAAAAAGGGTAATCTAAGTTTGAGATTCATTAGACCATATGAAATCAAAGATAAATTTGGATTAGTTCCCCACCAAGTGGTTTTCCCCCCAAGTTTATCCTAGGTATACAACATTTTTCATATTTTAATGTTAAGAAGATATGTGCCATATTCATCTCATGTTTTGAGCCCTAAAGTAGCTCAGTTGGAAGAGAATATTTCTTATGAGGAATATCGTTTTCATATTATTGAATTTATAGAGAAAGTGATGTCGGGTAAGGTAATTCACCATGTTATGTTTTTATGGGAAAACATATGGTTGAAGAGGAAACATGGGAATCTAAAAAATCTATAAGGGAAAGATATCCACACTTTTTTAATAAGTGAATAAAATTACGAGGATTTAATTTTCAAAATGGGGGAAGAATGTAGCAACCAAATTAACAATAGAATAAATAAATTTCAATTTTATTGATATAGTTATATTCATTATACAAATATTAAGTAATTTTTAAATAAAAAATAAATTAGTTTTAACTAAACACTTTTATTATAATGTTTTATTTTAAAGTTTAATTTTTAAATTATACAATTTTTGTAACACAAAAAGACGTTAAAATATTTTAATTTTAAAATAAATTTTATATTTTTTCTATATTTCTTCATACACAACACTATGTTAAGTTTACGTTACACCCAACACTAAGTTAGCTTGCGTTACACGTAAGATTGAGTTTTATTTCCTTTTAATGGTCCACCTATTTTAAAACTAAATTTTGACACTTATAAATTTTATTTTTCAAAAGAAACTTAATTTCTAAATTTGGAATATCAAAATTATCCCAGGTATTTTTTTCTATTTTTCTGAGAAGTTTCTTTTTTTGATGAATAGTGAAAAATAATGCATTTTAGTTAAAAACTGTCATTTCATATAAATAATTTTTAATGTTACTTTTTTTAAATTATTTTTTAAGTAAAAATAGAAAAAGAATATATCTATTAATTCTATTTAGTTCATTGGAATTATTTTTATTTTTAATTTATATATACATACTTAATGATCTTTTGAACATTTTCACTTTAAAAACCCACTTTCTCGTCACGTCTACAAGATTAGTTTTAAAATTAATTTTACCACTTTTGTGAATTTAATTTAAAAAAATGGACATTAATAGTTGTAATTAATATAATATTCATAGTCTAATGAGATCAAAATAATTTTTAATTAAAAATATTAATAAAAGTAATTAAAATTAATTACAATGATTAAGATAAAATTTAGCTTAACAAGGGATTAAACCTTAAACTTAAGGGACAAAATGACCTAGAAATTTGTCCAAAATACATTGTATGAAAATAGTTCAAAAATATTACATATTGGTTCTAATTATATAATTTATTTAGATACATGGTCATGAAAGTGACCCATATAATAAGTTAAGTATGTAAAAAAGACAAAAGGGAACCTTTCTCACCTTTAACATTTATAAAGCTTTAGAGCATCAAAGATGCTACATAATTTAAGTTATAAATTTTATTTTTAAAGGTAAATGAGTTTTTTTATCATTTTAATTTAAATTTAATTTTCATAGATAATACAATACATTAAACACTTAACAAACACTAACACATTGATTATTTAGTTAATAATTAAATAAAATAAATGAATCCAAAAACATTAAAAGTAATGTAAATTTAATGAATTATTATGTTACATTATTTTATAGGTGAATATATCATTTAAATCATCTTTAAAATTAATATATTTGAATTCCAATATTTTTTTATATTTTTAAATTAAAATTATATAAATAATTTTAAAATTGACCTTAATATTATTTTACAATAAATGATATTGTATAAAATGATTTAAAATTAATAAAAATATTATCTTTTGAAAAGTGATTTTTTAGTGTTAATAAATACCAAATATGGTCAATTAATTAACCAATTTATATTTTATAACTAACATATTGAATCATAGATAATAAAAACATTATTATCATAGTTCGGGTTAAAGAAGTGTTTTTGCGAGTTACATGCGCTTGTATTAAAGTTAATTTCCAACACACATGGTATTTTTTTAATTAGATATAATATTTAGATTTAAGTGGGTATTTATGTTATAATGAATCTAACTTTAATTTGTTATTAATGGTTAAATTACTTATGTTATAAAACTAGTTACTAGAATAAAAACCAAATTGATTAAATTGGTGAAACTTAGAAATTAAGGGAAAAAATTATAAAAATTCACTTCTTTTTGTTTTTAAAAGATTTTTATAGATCATAATTAGATTTTACTCCATTATGTTTTCATTTTGGAGGCACATTAGGTAATGGATACCTCCCAATAGTGTATACCTTTTGGTATTTACAAGAATTCCACTCCCCCTGAATTATAAAAATGCATTCACTATTACCCTTCCTCACACATCTCAAGACGAATTGGATCATCCAAAATCGGCCCAAATAAGCTCCCAACATCCCTATATACATCCTATAACCCTAACCTTGTGAATAAAGTAAACCAAGGATTCCCTTTGGTGTAAACCAAAAGGAGTTACCTAAAAAAGGGGTAATAATATTCGATGTACTTTTATATGTTTTATTTGTATCTCCACCCCTTAGTTTAATTTTATTCCATGATTATATAATAAAATAAGTACACTAAATAAATGTTTTTATATTAATATTTTTACCTACACTTACACAAACTTCCATGAAATGGGTAAAAAACTTACTATTCTTGTACGAAGAACTATCACCTCACGAAATGATGATTGTTCGTTTTTTTCGTTTACCACCTATCATGGAAGGAATTATGATGGAAAACCAATTTTTATATTATATATATCATATTTATGTTATATTTATTCTTTTGTAATTTTTATATAATTCATAACTTTATGTGTTCCATTTGGTGTAAATATGATAACCTCGTTTATGGACATGTCAATTATCACCTCCTCAAAGCGACATGATTTGTTCACACATTACATGGATTGTATTAAAGAGTTTTTAATTAAAAATATGTTATATAAATTAAATATATATGATATTAATGCAACAAAATAAATTTCTATAAATATAATATATCATTTTCTTTATTACCCTTTTCACACGCTAAAAAAAGTGACAACATCATTCGTTGACAGGTGGGCAACCACCTCCTCAACACAATGTGATTACTTTTACATCAAAAGAATTATATATATAAGTATATATGATTAAATAAAATTTTATTTATCATATTATGATCATTATGGAAATATATAATTTTTCTTACCTTATTTAGATAAAAATCATTGAAAAATGGGAATGTTACTCATGCCTACGTACAACCTACTGTCTCCATGATTGTAATGTTAGTTCATTTTTCATAACCATATTTCATGATTATTTTTAAATTTATAATTTATGTATAAATATGATAATTATTTCATGATAATTATTATGGATATGTTTATATAATTACCCCTTTAACTATAGTTAACCTACCAATGTCATTTTTAACACATGAAGCGAATTTGGTCAAAACACCTGATGTAAACATTATTATTTAAGTAGTTGTATAAAAAATTGTCATAAGTGAATTAAAAGTGATAATAAACCTGAAAAAGGTTATGAAGGAAGTAAATAATTAAAATATTTTTATTATTCATGATGACAAATACACATATGATAAGTCGTACTCAAGATAATGGATTCTTATCTCAATTTTCTTTCCGTGAGGCATACGCTATTTTCACTACTTATTTTGTGTGGTGTATATACTGCCAATTTTGATATATTATTTCATGAATTATTTTATCATCATTGTATTTAAAAATTTAAATTAACGTTATTACTTATTTATGATTATTGTTCAAATATTTCAAACTGGTATGGGACACCTTAGAATGTTTAAAGTTTATTTTCCTCAAGAATAATTTTAATGATATTTCAATGGTATATCCATTCATCAATGTCGACAAACCTTATTGTTGATTATACTTTACTAATGAATTATTGATAAATACATATTATTTATTCAATAAGGATATTTTATGATAAGACACATTTTTTAGTAATTAAATCAATTATTCAATATATGAGGAATGATTTAGACATGATAGACACAGATTAGGGACCGTTTAAAGTAAGAACCTCGACGCATCGGTAGTTTCATGGGACAAATTCAGCTGTACAAACCCTTTTTGTCTGTAACTAATATGTTTTAAACTATCTTTTGAAAGGTATTGATAGTAGATTTAATGTTGGAGAAACAAAATTTGTTTGTAGGTCTGTATGTTTTAAACAATCTTGCAAAAGGTCTTGATGGTAATGGTTTAATGTACCTAAGAAACATGGCATCCAATATTTAAGAATTTACTTTATTTAAAATTCTATTGTTATTATTATTTTTATCCATGATATATTTTCTTTGAAATTATATATGGATTTATTTTATTCTCATTTTATAAATTAAATGAAATGTTTTTCAGTTATTTTCATTTCTATATTGATTTTTACTTATCAAGTTATATAAATTTCATGTGTTCTTATTTATTTATATTTAAATATTGATTATTCTAATTGATTCCTTATTGATTCTATTGTACTTACCCTTATAGAGAATTTGATTTTACCCTTATTTTTTTCCTTTCCCCAGGATATGAAGATGAATTCTTGGAATGAGTTTCAAGGACGAAATTTATTAGTCCTTGTTATGTATTATGTTTTATTTTCCATTTACTAATATAATATGTGAATTGTGTATATAATCTTGTTTTGCAAAACTACTAAACTAATTGGTCCTTTAGGATTTAATTCCTTTTTAAACATGCCAATTTTTAAAAGTAATGTGTCAACTCATGGATTTTGGGTCTGGGGTGAAACAGTTAGTATCAAAGAAAGTTTAGAATCATCCTTAGAAACTAGATTTAGAAAACATATATTATGGTGCATAAACCTGAGGTAGAAATTTAGTATAAGTATATAGAAACATCATGAATCTTTGGTAAGGTAGAGATTATGTTGGTCTTTCTAGAAATACATCCCTATCTAGATAATAAAAGTAGATGTGGTTCTGAAACATGTTTACCTAGGGGTAACAACTCCGACAAGGCATTTTAGTCCTGGATTGAGTGTTACTTAGTGCAGAATAATGGGACTTACTTTGCACATGGTTTTACCCTCCTATGGGATACACATAGGATAATTCAAATTTTATTTACAAATCATTATATAGTATTTACAAGTAAATATATCCCTAGAGAAACCATGTTCATTATTATGAGATTAGCTATTCATAAATTTTTCAAATTATGGTAAGTGTTATTCTGTATTTATAATTATAAAAATTTAATAATTTTATAAGATAATATAGATTATTCCATTGTTTAGAAATTAAACCTTAATAGAACAAGTGTATCAATACTCATGGACAATGTATAGGTTTCTCTACCGAGAAAGTAAATGTAGCTAATATTGGAACTGAGAAAGTTATAGATATATTAGGGAATATTAATCAGGTTATAACACATAACCTTTCCCAAATGGAGAAACCTATTCCATAGTGATACTCTATGATGTTAGATCTATTTATGAAATAGAGGCTCCCATCATTTAGAGGGACACTAATCCAATGGAAGCTAAGAAATGGATTAATTATTTGGAGATGATATTTATGGATTTGGAATGAAGCAAAAAGGAAAAGGTTACACTTGTGGTGTATTATATCAAAGGTGATACTGATCAATAGTGGTCTTTGATCTATAATACTAGGGAGGATGAAGAAATATAACTCATGGAATGGAAATATTTTAAGGATACATTCTTCAAAAAATATTTCCCCATTTAGCAATAAAATTAGATGAAGATGAATTTACTTATATTAAAGTAAAAGGATGAAGAAAATTTTGTGGAGTATGAAGAAACCTTTAAAATGTTATCCATGTTTGCTACAGATTACATAAGAAACATAGAGTGCAAGATTGATCGCTTTTTTGAAGGTCCTAAGCTAAGTATTCAAAGGGAACTGATCTCTGAAAAAAGTTCATCATGTGATGAAATAGTTTTATATGACATCAATAATAAGATAGAATTATCTAATTATTATGGATTCAAAGGGAAGCCAGAGAATAAGCGGAAGGTAAATCAGAAAAAGGATAAGGGAAAGGAGAGAATGAAGGATTTTTCTGCATGTGATGATTATAGAAAGAAACACCCTGATACTTACACGAATGGAATGAGAGTTTGTTATAGGTGTTCATAAAAATGAAACTAAGTTCTTGATTGAAAGGGAAAGAAAGAAAATTCAAATGTAAAATGATTCCACTATAATGAGATTGGGCAATAAGCAAATGAATTCCCCAAATGTCAATGGAATATAAGCAGAAGAAGTTATGGGATCAACATCAAGTTTATGTTATTGATACTACTGAAGTGGAATGATTAATGTGACTATGTATTTGGATCCTTGAGTAATGTTGTAAAAGTATTTTATCAATGTGTAGGTTATAAGAATTATAAAATATGTAAGGATTGTACTATAGTACTATTTCAATAAGGATTTGAGATCATATGTTTAATGGTACCAAGAAAAGTGATTCAGTTGTAAGATAAACTTTAAAAAAACATACATGGTTGTGGGAAAGATAACCCTTAATATGTTCCTGATGTTAAAAAAATGAATATTGAATAAAGAGATGATTGACATGGATAAAGTAAATTAGATACTACTAACTACCTTAGAACTGATTATAATTATTCAAATCATAATATTTGTAAGGTTCATAAGGTTAACCATTTATGAAATGGTTTTATTTGGTCATTGGATGACGTTTTAGAGATTATTTTATTACTTCACTATATGAAGTATCTTATGCTAATAGATTAAGTACAAATAGTTCAAGGCATAATAAAAGGAAAATATTGTGTTTATTGAAATAAGTATTTACTTATATTCTTAGAGGGTGAAATAATTACATAACTCTAGAAAAAAGGTCTTGAAATAAATTTTTTGTTCTATTAGCATCATTTTTATGGTATTGATAACCTTTTTAATAACTATGGTTTATAGATTCATGGTCATAAAATTTCAACTGAACATGTTCTCTATCACTCTCCATCAAAACTTGATAGTTATATTTTTCTTGCATGTCTATATTTTCACTAATTTTATCCTATTTAAAAGGCTATTTTTGTGACAAAATTCTAATTTTAATTTCCCTATTATTAATAATATATTTTATTAACCCTATTTATGATCTTGGTTTTTCTAATAATAGTATTTTTAAATATCAAACCCTAGATTACTGAGATCATGTTTAAATTACGAGGATGAAATTTAATTAAGGTGGGGAGAATATAACACCCTAATACTTTAAAATATTTTCATTTTAGAATAAATTTTATTTTTTTGCTATATTTATTTATACGCAACACTATGTCAAGGTTATGATACACACAATATTGAGTTAGCTTGCGTTATAAGCAAAACCAAGTTTTACTACCTTTTAATGACACACCTATTTTAAAACTCAATTTTTACACTTTTATAAATTTTATTTGTAAAAATAAACTTAATATTTTATTATGGAATTTCAAAATTATCTTTGTATATTTTTTTGGTATTTTTTTAGAAGTTTCATTTTTTGATGAATAGTGATAAATACTACATTTTAGTTAAAAACATCATTTTTATCAAAATAATTATTAATGCTATATTATATTTTAAATTTTTTTAAAAGTAAAAAGAGATCAATTAAATATCTTCTGATACAATATAAATATTAAATTAAATCTTGAATATTTTCACATTAAAAACCCGCTTTCTCGCTACGTTTGTGGGATTAGTTTTAAACTTAATTTTACCACTTCTGTGAATTTAATTTGAAAAATTGGACATACATGGTTTTAATAAGTATAATATAAATATTATAATAATATAAAATTATTTTTTGACCAAAAATATTAGTAAAAGTAATTAATGTTATTTCTAGTGATTAAGGTAAAATTAAACTTAACAAGGAACTAAATCTTAAACTTAAGGGCCAAAATGACCTAGTAAATTTTCCCAAATCCATTTTCTTAAAATAGTTATACCATATCCCCTCTTGGTTCCAATTTTATGAGTTATTGGGGAAAATTTTCATGAAATTGACCCATATAATAAGTTAAGTAAGGAAAAAAGACAAAAGGAAACCTTCCTCACCTCTAACATTTATAAATATTTAGAGAATGGGAGAAGCTACATAGTTTCATATATATATATATATACATATATATATATATATATTATTTTAAAAGGTAAATGAGTTTTTTCTCATGGTAATTTAAATTTATTTTTTAGAGATGATATAATACATAAAACACTGAAAAAACCTTAACACGTGGATTATTTTGTTAATAATTAAATAAAATAAATGAATCTAAAAAAAATTAAAAGTAAAGTAAATTTAATGAATTATTATGTTAAATTGCTTTTTAGATGAACATATCATGTTATATAACTATGAACTTAATATATATGAATTAAAATATTTTTTTATGTTTAAAAATTAAAATTAAAATTAAATAAATAATGTCAAAATTTTCATTAATGTTATTTTACAAAAAATGATACTTTAATAAATTATTTAAAATTAATAAAAATATTATATTCTTACAAATTATTTTTAACTGTTAACAAATACCAAATATAGGCCATTAATTAACCAATTGATATTTTATAATTAACAGATTGAACCATAGATAGTAAAAAAAATTGTTAACACGATCTGGGTTAAAGAAGAGTTTTTACATGTTATATGCACTCGTTTGATAATTAATTTCCAAAACACATGGGGTTTTTTATTTTTTAAATTAGATATAATATTTATAATTAAGTGGGTATAGATTTTCTAATAAATATTATTTTAATTTTATAAGGCCCCGACCTTAAACATTACAAAATCATGAGTTTTAATCAAGAATTTAAATTGAGGATCTTCTCAGGTTTAGAGTTTTAGAGAATTATGTTATAACTATTACATAACATCTCAAATATTAAAAAGTAGACAAGTATACATTATATACATTTTATTATAATATAAAACATTTAAAATAAAACATGAATTATTTTTCTTGATAAAATCTTTATAACCTTTATCTTGATTTCTTCCTTCCTCTTACCCATCCTTATACCCTGTGGAAAACATTTAAAAAACATAGTGTGAGAAAAAAAATATCAGTAAGGGATATAAAATAAGGAAATAAAATTTTAGTCAATGAATATCTATAAACCCATAAAATCATAAGAATACTGAAAAATTTCATAGAAATCATAAATCATAAAGGTAACTTGTGGCATATATATCATACTTACATTGTAGCTTTCACAAATACATAGGGAGTAACCTTCATGGTTATGTTTGGAATGCCCATAACAGTATATTACCTACATATATTTATAGAAACCTTATTTTTTTTAACTTTATCTCATTACCCAATTCATTGTAGAGATATCATGGACTCAACCACCCTTGTTTTATCATGGAACCACCCATATATATAAGTAATTCCCAAGAACCATAACATAATCATAACACATAAACCATGCATAAAGGAAAAATAACATTTACACATTGAAACCATAAGATATTATTTCAAGATATAATCAAATAATTCTCAAAACCATTTTCAATACCATAATACCTAAAAACAGAATATGGTATTTACAATTCTTTTAAAAACATTACGTCTTGTAGAGGAATCCAAATACCAAATAATGGTCATGGCATCATAAAGGTCATTTACACCACATATGTTAAAAAACATTCCATTTTTCATTTAGTAAAACACTTCACATAAAAAATATTCTTTTTTAAAACCATTGAATGAAATTAAAAGTCAAAGGGTTTGATTATACACCGTATAAAATAATTTTCTGTATGACATCAAAATATGCCTCAATGAAAGAAGATTGAGAAGAAGTCCCTTAAAAATATTGTATCATTAGATTAAGGATAAATCAGTGAAATAAATATGTGCGAAAAATCTAAATACATTCAATATAAGTGGATATTCATTGTGAAATAATCAGATATCATTCACACATATTATTGGAAAAAAACCAATGACTTGGGTATTTAACTCAATCAATGGATATTGAGTTACGATTTCCCTTACCTTGAGTCTGACTCATCAACTACAATCGTTATATTCCTAAATAATAAAATTAGGTTAATTTTTAATTTCTATAAGATTTTTCAATTTTATTATTCTTTTTATATCACTTATTACCATGTTATAAAAATTAAATAATTATTTAATTTCATATCGGACGTTTTGTTGATATTCAGTACTTGAGTCGAAAATGAACATGGTTTTGATGTCACTAGTCTGTGTGATCATAAGTCCATAATCTCCAAAATTTTATTCATGAAATAATAATCACTTTTATACATTAATAATAATTTTTAAATAAAACCAATAGTTATGGTTATGAAAAATAAACTATGTTATATTCATAGAGACAGTATGTTGTACCTACGCATGAGTAACATTTTCATGTTTCATTGAACATTATGGAAATAATTAAATTATTATTTAATCTTTATAGAATGATCATAATATTATTAAAATCATAATAATCATTTATATATACTTATATATACCATAAAAGTGATGAAGTGAATAAAAATGATTCACATCCCTTTATGGAGGTGATAGTTCACACATACGCACAAACGACGTTATTGTTTTTATATTCATGGAAGGTAAGAAAATAATTGAAATATTATTATTTTATAATGATAAATATTTAATTAATATCACATATGAATATTAATTAACTCATTATAACAAATCTTGATATATGGTAATGGAAAATAAACTAAATTGGTTCGTGGAGGTGATAATTCACCCATACGCATGAACGATTAATTCCTTTCCCATTTGATAAAAGTAGAGATAAATTTAAGGAAAGATATTAAAATAATAAAATTTAATTATATTTATTATAATGTATTTATTATTTCATCTTGTAAAAATAATATTTAAAGTAAGTGGAAGAAGAAATAAAATAGGAACTCTTAAAAAAATGATACATCTTCTTCCGTTGATCATCTTTGAAGAACATCTTAACACCTCTAAGAAGGGTGTTATGCCTACAATAATTCCCCAAGAATGTTTTTAGAGATTCTCGGAAGAGTTTTGAGAATATATTGGATGAAAAAAAGGCTTTGGAAGTGTGAGTATAAGATAATAGAGGGTACCTTTTTATAGGGGAGGGGAGGTGTACCATTAAAAATTCTTAAAATATTAAATTAATAAAGATTAATTTTTTAATATAAATGATTAAAAATTGAAATATGAAGAAGATAAGATGATTATTTTTCTAAATACTCTTATCCAATAATTTTTATACATGTATTGATTTTATTTTGAACCTTATCGTTTTGTTTTACCCTTAATTATTCTCTTTTAATTTTCATTATAGTAACAACATTTTAATTATTAAGAGGCTATTAATTTTACTTATATAGGGTAAATTTCCCATAATTGGACACTCAATGAAATTTTAGACCTTATAATAGTAAATTTTTTATTTTAAAAGATTTTTAGTATTTTTAAATATTTTAATAAATTAATATTTTTATAAAACATTAATTATGTCAATTTTTACACTATTCATTTTACTAAATTTAAATAAAATCTAAAAAGAGATATAAATTAGAACCAAACCATTAAATAGTATTATAACATGTAATATTTACCTATAAAAATTGTGTATGACATAAATTATGTAAAATAATATTTATTTTAATATTTATAATATTATTTATTTGATTCCATCATTAAAAAGAAATTATTGCATTATCATTGTGTCATAATTAAATTTAATTATTTAATGTATAAAAATTATAAATAAAATACCATGATGTAGGAAATATTTTTATATTTATAATTAATATTTATAGTTAAATAGATAAATTATATAAACCCATATTAAAATTGTTTTAGTATGAAGATATATGTTTATAACATATTTTCCTTTAATTTAAATTGACAGTTATAAGTGTCAAAATCACACCCAAGTGACTTCCAAAGGCTAAATGTTTTTCCCAAGGATTTTTTTGGTTGCACATATATCATACAATATTATTATGACCAATTTTAGGGTACTTTTATATTATTATAATATTATTTATACCCTTATTTACATGATTTACCCTTTAACGTGGTAAATGAAAATATTTACTAATGACACTATTCATCATGTCCAAAAAATAAAAGGGACCTATTTAAATAATTTGTACCTTATGATTAAAAATATTGAATCAATTTTTCCAAATTTAAAACACATAACTTGTAGTAATTAATTTAAAATTAATTCTCATTGTCAAAATAGAAAAATGAGTTTTTGAAAAGTAAAAATCATCAAAATATTGACATGCGTTTATATCATACTTCAATGTTAAATTACCTAAAATGAACAAAATTTTATTAAATGATAAAAAATTAATCTAATTAAAATTTAAAACCAATTAAAAAGACAATATAACTATATAAAAAATTTGATGAAAATGTAGTTTTGAATTAAAATGCAGTATTTTTAACTATTCATTAAAAATGAATTTTATCAGAAATATACCAAAATTCAACCAAAGTAAATTTTTATGTCAATATTATAAACAATAAGTTTATTTTTTGAAATATAACAAATAAAATTATCAAAAACTATATTTAAAAATGATTCTCCATCAAAAGGTGGTAAAAATGCCTTTTTTGAAAAATACATCTTCTGTGCTTAAAATTAATTTTGTTCTTATATATTTTCTAGAAAACAAAAGATATTAATTTTAAACATCACATTAAGTTTATATTTCATTAATATAACCCAAAAAGAGTGATATAATTTTATAAACATAATTATTCTCATTTAAATAGTTTTTCATAAAAAAAATATCCTTTATATTTAATTGGTTTTTATTTTCATTTATAATAAATTTGGTAACCAATGAATTATTATATAAACATGTTTAAACCATAGTTTCATAATTCAGTTAATACTGTTCATTATCACCATTCCAACGACTAGGTTATAATGGTAATATTTAAATAATAATATTTAGTTGTTCATTTAAGCTTGATGTAGCGTATCATGTACACTATTGAACACAATGTTTCTTTATTAAAACTCAGGATGTTAGAAATTTTGTATTAATGGTTAAATTACTTAGGTTAGAAAACTAGTTTAATAAAAACCAAAATGATTAAATTGGAAAAACATAGAAGTTAAGAATTTTTTTTATAAAAATGCACTTATTTTTGTGTGTTGGGGGTTTTTATCAACCATAATTCTCTGTTAATCCATTATTATTATATTTTGGAGTCACGTGAGGTAAGGGATACCACCCAATAGTGTATACCTTTTGGTATTTACAATAATTTCACTCCCCCTCCATTATATAAAGGCATTCACTATTCCCCTTCCTCAAAACTATCAAGAAACTTTACCTCATCTAAACTCTACCCAAATAAGATCCAATAATCCATATAATAATAATAAAATTCTCACCTTGGGAATAGAGTAAACCAAGGATGTTATTTTGGGTAAACTAAAAGGAGTTACCCGAAAAGGAAGTAACAATCTTCAATATACATTTATGTTTTATTTGTTTCTCCACCCCTTGGTTTCTTATTATTACATGATTATATAGTAAAATAAATATAATAAATATACTAAAATGTTTTTATGTTATGGTTTCTACCTACACCTACACACAATTATACCAAATGGGTAACAAACTTATAGTTTGTGTATGGTGAACTACCACCTCACGAAACAATGATTGTTCTTTTTTCCTTTACCACCTCTCACAATGAGAATTATGATGGACACCCTATTTTTATATGATATATATGGTATTTATTTTGTATTTATTCTTCTTTAATTTATATATACCACATAAATTTATGTGTTCTATTTATTGTAAATATGATAACTTCGTTTTTGGATGTGTGGACTATAACCTCCTCAAAGCGATGTGATACGTTCACACATAACATGGGATGTATTAAGGATGGTTTTAATTAAAAATATGTGACATAAATATCATATATATGATATTAATTACATAATTAATTTTCTATAAATATAATAAATCATTTTCTTTATTACGCTTTTCACACACTAAAAAAAGTTACAACGTCCTTCGTGGACTTATGGACTACCACCTCCTCGACGCGATGTGATTCCTATTACATGAAAAAAAAATCTATATATAAGTATATATGATTAAATAACATGGTATTTATGATATTATGTTAATTATGTAAATATGTAATGTTTCTTACCTTATTTCCATAATGATCCTTGAAAAATAGGAACATTACTCATGAGTACGTATGACCTATCGTCTCTATGATTATAACGTTGGTTCATTTTTCATAAGGATCTTTAATGATTTTTTTAAAAGTATAATTTATTTATATATATGATAATTATGTCATTATTATTATTCTGGAGATGGTTATATAACTATCCTTATGACCATAGTCTACCTACCAAATTCATTTTTAACACATGAACGGAATTTGGTAAAATCACCCGATGTAAACATAATTGTTTAAGTAGTTGTATACAAAATTATAATAATTGAAGTAAATGCGAAAATAAACATGAAAAAGGTTTTGAAGAAAGTAAATAATTAACATATGTTTATTATTTAAGAAGATAAATACACAAAAGACAAGTCAAACTCAAGGTAAGGGATTATTGTCTTACTTTTCCTTTCATGATGCATACACCATTTTCACCACTTATTTTTTTGTGTGGTGTATCTAATTCCCCTATTGATATATTATATCATGAATTATTTTAAATTTACGGTATTTAAAGCTGTTATTTAATGTGATTCCATCATTAGGTTTATGATTCAAATGTTTCAAAGTGGTATAGGATACTTTGGAATGTTTAAATATTACATTCCTCAATAATTATTTTAATGATCTTTAAATTGTATTTCCATACATCAAAATTAAAAAACAATTATCTTACTTATCCTCCATTGAATAATTATTGATAAATATATATTATTTATTCAATATGGATATTTAATGATAAGGAACATTTTTTTATTAATTAAATCAATTATTTGATATATGAGGAATACTTCGGACATATAAGGCATGGCTTGGGTACTATTTTAATAAAACCCTCAATGAATTAGTAGTATAAGGGGATGAATTCAGATGAACAAAATCTTCATGTTTGAAACCATTTTATTTTAAACTATCTTGTGGAATGTCTTGATAGTAGAGTTAAGGTTGGACAAACCAAATTGCTTTGTAACTAGTATGTTTTAAACCACATTATGAAAGTTCTTAATGATAATGGTTTTATGTACCTAGGAAACATGGTGTGCAATACTTAGTCATTTCCTTTATGGGTAATTTAGTTATTATTATTATTATTGTTATCTGTGAGATTTTTTCTTGGACATTATCTATGTATTCATTTCATTCTCTGTTTATTGATTAAAGGGCATGTGTTTCAGTTATTTACCTTTCCATATTGATTTTTCCTTATCCAGTTATATAAATGGAATGTTTTCTTAGTTATTTACCTTTCTATTTTTACTATTCTAATTTATTCATTATTTATTAGTCTATAATTACCCTTAATGATCATTTGAGGTCACCCTTATTTTCTTTCATTTCCACAAGATATAAAGATGAATTCTTTGAATGAGTTTCAAGGATGTAGTTTATTAGTAATTTTTATGTATTATGTTTTATTTTATATTTCCCAATTTAATATGGGTATCATTTATATAATACTTTTTTTCTAAAACTGTTAAACTGATTGGTTCTTTAAGATTTGATTCCTGGGAATCATGTCAATTTAATAAAGTATTGCACTGACTCTGGGATTCTGGGGTCAAGGAACTGCAATATTAATTTTAAAAAATGAATATAATTTTAAAATAGCATATCAAAATTTACATAGGGTGATGTTTTGGGATTTTTCAAAAAACATTGATATTTTTAGTGAAAATATCGATTTTTTGTAAAAAAGTAATTTCTTCTAAACTAACCAAGTTATTTTACATTCCAATTATGTTTTTAATATTATTTAATGTAATATGTGAATTATTTATTCATATATAATCCAATTATTTACTTGTTAATAAAATTTATATTGGATTTAAGAATATGTTTTTTTTTAAAACTTGGTTTTTCTAAAAATTGTTTTAAAGTGCATAAGGTTTCTCTCTTTTAATTTATTAAAATAATACATAATTATGAAATTTTTAAATGAAAAATATAAATTATATATAAATATATATTAATTTATATTCATAAAATGATTATTATTACTCATAAAGTTAATATAAAACCATCTTTACCTTGAAAAATACAATTCGTGAAAACCCACTTTTTCATCGCGTCTATGAGTTTAATTTTAAATTAAATTTTAGAAATTATGTGAATTTAATTTGAAAAAATGGATTAAATGTTTTTAATCATCATAATTTATATTTTATAATAAAATCAACTTAATTTTTTACCTTAATTAATAGTGAAAATAATAAAAATATTTTACCATAATTTAGGTGAAAACCGATTTACTAAGGGGTTAAACTAAACATATGAGGGTTAAAATGACCCAAAACATTTTCTAAAATATATTATCCAGAAATATGTAGAACTTATAAATTCTAATTCTAATAATGGTCCATTTTTTATCCTTTTTTCATGTGAAAAACAAGGGTATACCTTATTCTTTTCAAAAATTATCAGTGTGCCACTCACCTCACTTATAAAAGGCTACACCTCTCATCTACTCTTCAGAACTTCAAATCCATTTTTTGTCTAATAAATACCAAAATACCTACTTATATTATCTTCCCAAGACCCATATCCCTTATTTTAAACGTGACTCTATCCTAATAAGTCTTTTTGTGCTTACTTAATGAGGTTTTCTAAAGAAGAGGTATCATGCTTAACCGTATATATTTATTTTATTTGTTATTACACCTCATTAAAATATTATTAAAATATTATTATATAATAAAAATATTATCTACTATATAATTATATGTTTTTTTATTTTTTAATAATCTAAATCCATCTCCTCTTATATCAAATGGGATACAAAATCATCATTCGTGTGTACGACAGACTACCACCTCGCAAATCGATGTCATTCGTTTTCCATAATAACCTATCATTTATTTTTATAACTTTGTTTTTAAAGTATATATATGATATTTTTAATATATTTATACTTCTATATTTACAATATCATATATACCTTTTTACTATCCATTTTGTAGTGGATATGATAACGTTTCTTATGTGTATAGCAGATTACCACTTCATGAATTGATGTGATTTTTATTCACTAACGCTTTATATGGAAGTTAATAAGGATAAATTTAATGAATATATGTGATTTAAATTACATAATTATTATATTCATGTCATAATTATCATTCTAAAAAGATAATATATCATATTATTTTTTACACTAAAAAATGATAACGTCGTTCGTGCGTATGTATGGACTACCGCCTCCACAAAGTGATGTGATTATATTTTCATTAACAAAACACATGGATGATTATATTTAATTAAATAATATTATATTTATGATATAATAATAATTATATAAAGATAAAATACTACTTACCTTCTCTCCATAATGATCATTGAAAAAATGGAAATGTTATCATGTGTATGCACGGTTTACCATTTTCGTGATTCTAATGTAATTAATTTTTATAAAATTAATTCATGATTGTTTTTAAAAAGTATAAATATTATATAAAAATTATAATTATTTAATATTTAATATTTTTTATATTTTTAAATAATGACCTCTTTGACCATAGTCAACTAACCAAAGTCATTTTTGACATATAAGACGAATACCATCAAAACTTATAAAGTAAAATTAATTTATTAACTATTTATAGAATGGAAATAAGTGAAATAAAAGGGATATTAAAATTGTAAAATGTTATTAAAAAATTAAATAATTAACATAAGTTCATTATTTATTAATATAAATACACATGTGACAAGTCAGACTCATGGTAAGAGACTTCGTCTCAATTTTCTTTCATTTGGGAATATTTTGATGTTACACACCTATATTATTTTATAATGTGTATATACAGCCCACTTGAAAATTCATATCATTAATTTATCTATTATAATGGTATTTATAATTTTTTAATGTTATTATTTCATGGGGAATGATATTTTTTTCATGGGAATACGATTCAAATGTTTCCAAAGTGGTACAAAACTTTTCTTTTAAAAAATACCTATTGAATTTTTTCCTTCAAAAATAATTTATTTTCCATGTATATGTTTTCAAAATTATTTTAGGAATGTAATTATATAAACATTAGAGTTTTGTAAATTAATTTTTTTGTTTCTTGGAATTTTTTTCAAAAAAGTAATCTTTATATGGAATGTTTAACTTTTTTACAAATGACAAAAGGAACGTCATATTTTAACGTATAAAATGACAAACAATTTTCATGATGCCATAAAAATTATTTTAACTTTCAATTCCTTTAAAATATTTCATGTTCTTTTGAAATAAAAAACTCTTTCCTTTTTTCTAGTTATTTTGGCACTATTATTTTTTTGAAGAAAAAGGGTATTTTGGTATTGAAAATGGGTTTTTTTAAAGAAAATGTTATCTTGATATCTGAAAGTGATTTTCATACTAATTTTTTTAAAAGATAAAATTATTTATGATGAAAAAGTTAAACCATAAATTTTTTCATTCAAGATATGAAACACGAGAATTATAATAGAAATGAGTGAGGCCAAAAGATATTATACCATTGTTGCACCTTGATAGTGCTCTAATTCATTGAGTAATATTCCATGTATTAATAGGAAATAAAGAGGGAATTACCAAAGTGTTTATCCTATAGATTTAAATAGGATCCTATTAGTTCTGACATGGGTTCAAAACAGGCTATGAATGTGATTCTCTAAGTTTCCAAAAATGGGTTTTGATTTGATTTATATGGGTTTTAATGATTTTATTTAAGAAAAAAGTGTGTGTTTTTTCCATGAAAATTATTTATTTATTTATATCAAATAACATTAAGTTAAAAGTAAAAAATTTCATGGGTTTTCATGTTTTTATTGGAACAATGGTTTTTCATTCTTTTATATTTACCTTAAAGAGTTTTTTTCTCAACCCACAATTTAAAATGTCTTCCACCAGGATTAAGGATTGGTAAAGAAATGGAAGAAATCAACTTAAAAGTCCTGAATATTTTTTATGAAAACAAATCATGATTTATTTTAAATGTTTTATATTATTGAAAAAATTTATACTAATCAGAAGTGTCTCATTTATAATTTATGGTTTATGTTATCTATGATTTATGACTTAATTTTCCAAAACTCTAAACCTAAAATGATCCTCAAATGTAAGAGAATAAATTATTAAATTAAAAATAAATATTATATAATGTTTATGTTTATATCTTTATATTTTTTATCAAAACAATGAAGGAATATTATCCTTGGTAACTATCACATGTGAGCATTGGACGAAGTATGACTCTATGCCCAAGGGCTTCATGGGGAAAGCGTTTCCCCTAGGAATGGTGGTGTGTCCCACATATAAGTTTTATCCAACTATGGAGTGACATAAAGTATCAATTATAGTCCAATAGAAATAATTCTAGACCATTATATTTCTTCTTCCAAAAAGGCCAACCCTAGAGCCCTTCATAGAAGATTTAAGGGAGTTGTCTCAAAGAAGAGGTAATCGCCATAAATGATCAATTTCCTTTAAATTTTTAGTTTACATCCTATAAATATATTATATTATTCATAAAATAAAAAATTCCACATCCTCAATATATTGAAATATTTTTATTACTATTAAAACACCATTATTCACCCTCTTTCTCATCAAATGGGAAGTTAAGGTATCACTTGTGCGTACGTACGACTTATCTTCTCCACCTAGAGATATAATTCATTTATCAGTAATATAATTTATGGATTTGTATTATAATGGGTCTAATATTTATATATGATATTTATTACACAATTACACTTTTATAATGAAAATTCCATGTCTACCTTCTATTTATAAAATCCTTTGGGAAATGACAATGTTGCTCGTGTGTATGTGTGGACTACCACCTCCACGAAGTGATATGATTTATTTTTAATTTATATTTTAATTATATGGTTATGAGGATAAATTTTATGAATATATAGGAAATATATGACATAAAAGTTTCTTTTAAAGGTTAATTAAAATTTAACTTTCTTTTATTTGATCCATTAAAAAATGAAAACAACATTCATGCATATGTACAACTTACCATCTCTATAAATAGTGTAATTCTTTTTTCCGTACCTAAATTTTGTGGATGACTACAAATATTTATATAATTAATATATATGAAATTTATACCATTATTTTCTTTATTTATATTATGGAACTATAATTAAATTATAATATCCAAAAATAAAAAACCAAAACCTACATGAAAAACAAAGCAATTATCACCCGAAATAGAGATTATAATAAAGAACTATTAATAAATGAGAGATAAATGGAAAAAATTAAATCATATATGATTATATAAATATATATATATGATTATTGTTCTATAATAATATTTATAATAAACCTAAATTTATTATATAGGAGTTTCAAAAATGTATGAAGGAAGTCAGACTGATGTAAGGGGTTTTACATTACAATCTCAATGTTTGTTAGGATTGTTTATGATTAAGTTTTGATGATGAAATATTATTATAAACCTATTAATATACTCCTTAAATTTATCATCCAATTATTGTTTCTTGAAAATACATTTTTTCTATCAATTTCCTCACCCTATGTACTCAAGAGACCGAAAATATTATTTTTAAGAAAAATCGTCTTTAGTTATCTCTTCAGTCGAAAAGACATGTTCTTAAATATCTATGTTTTCTTAAAAATGTTTAAAATAATTTTTTTTTAATATTATAATATGATTTTTTAAAGTCATTTATAACCATCTTTTAATTTTTAAAAAATGGTTTGAAAGGAATTTTCTTGTAATTTTCCAAACGATTTACTTTGTGACTTTTCTGAAAATAGTGTGGAAGTAATTTTTTTACTTATATAGAATGAATGAAATTTTCCACCATCATGGATAATAAATTCTTTAAACTATATTTACAATTTACCAAGTTTATTTTCATATAATTGTTTTCCATAATATTTTGGAATTTTTTTTGATTTTGAATAAGTGATTTAAAAATGGAAAGGTTTTTTCCTAAATAACCATTTAATGATAATTTGATCCATCAATGACAACAAACTTAATTTTTTAATTATTTAATATTAATATGATCAATGGATACCATCCTTATTCTTTATCTTGATTTTCTAGGTTTATGATTTCATGATGTTTATGAAAACTACTCCATTTCCATGGGTTATGCTATGATGTAATGTTTATGAAAACCAATTATTTTCTTAGGTTCTGATATGTTGAACATTTTATAATCTTGTGGAACACAAATATATTATTTTCATTGTATTATGGGTGGGACCTATATATCCATCCAATTAAATGTGTAAAGATTTATATCTCATGAGATAAAAAGGACTGTAATGGGGAGTGAACCTAGTTGAGTAAGGGAATATTTCTACTATGATAGTCTTGGGAGTAAACCTTGACTATTATGATGGATTGAGGAAAAAAATCATTCCCCTATAATAGTCTTGGAAAATATCTTTGAATAATATAGAAATGATTTTCTATGCTTATGTTTATTCCATAATTCCATGCCTTATGCCTATATTATGCACTCATGGATCATGTTCTTTAATTCATTTATGATTCATGTTTTATAAACTATTAATATTTATTCCATGACTCAAGATTATGATTTATAATATATAGGTCATGGTTTTAAAATGTTAATATCAAGTTATCATAATATTTTTCTAATTCTATTCTTATATGGTCATTGATATCTACCATGTTTACCCTTACTGAGCATAAGAGATAACCCTTTCTTATATTATTCCTATGTTATGAAGAATGGTTTTATGTATGATATGTCTAAGAAGGGTGATAGTTATAAAGATCTAAGTGAGATATTATGTATAAATATTATGAATAAGTTTTCTATATTTCATAGTTCACAAATATATTTAACCTATGTTATTCTAGAGTGGATCATTATTTTATGTAAAGAATATTTATCTACTTAGATATAATATCAATGTATGAAAAGTTTGGGTCACTATAAGTATTTTATCTAAACATGGTAGAAGTATCATATATCAATTTAGTTACAAGGAACATCATCAAGGAAACCATAATCAATTGGACCAAGAGGAATCTACATGGATCATACATAAATTCCCTCCCAGCAATTCATAAGAAAAATCATCTACCTAGTCTAAACTCAAGGGAATTCCCTTGATATTCAGAAGCATGGATCAATTAGAATCCATATATAACACTCAAGGGATTTAATATCAATAATAATTGAGTATAATATATGGATATCATCCCTTGTAATTAATCAAAGGGTGCCTTTATGAATCCATGACATTAATCCTTGAAATTCAACAAATGTAGACATTACTCAAATCCAAGTGGAATCCACCCCATAAAATTCATAGTAATGGATATAAGCATAATCCATTGGCCTTACTGAGGAATTCCATATCATTGAACCTCATTTAATCCCTATAAATTTCCACTCCCAATTTTCACATGACTCCCCTAGAGGAATCCGAGGATCATCCATGAAATTCCATACTAATACAAATCATAAGTAATATAAAGAACTCTCCAAGTAATTCCATATAAAAAATCAATTCCAATAATTTCAAACAAGCCATTATTCAAAAATTTACCTATAAAGAAATTAAAAAAGTTAAACCAAGTTCATAAATTTGGTTCATTACACATATATACAATTTTAATACTTTGAGTCATGTTCACCATATAATTCAATTCATGGATTCATTAAGGATTTCAAAGGCTATAAACACTAGTATATCCTAAGGGTCATTCTTAAAAACATACATTCCAAAATAAATCATCATATTACTAAGGGTATCCTTAAAACACCTATTTTAGTTACCCAAAACTAAGGTATAAGATAAAATCACCATTTTTGTAGCTCTAATGAAGGTATAACCCAATTCAACATGTTCCTATAAGTCTAAGTGGGTTTTCAAGACATCTATAAGGAAATAATCAATTTAATTTAAATATTATGTCAAGTGTCTAATAAGATGACATGATTAAAGATTATAACATGAAATAATATGGAAATAATTTAAGGTAAAATCACTTATACCACATACCTTAACCTTATAGAGTCCTACTAATCTGATATTAGCCTTTAGTTCAAGTAGAAATAATACAAATCGAAGAACCAAACATACACCTTTCAAACATATCACAACCCAAATAAATGTCATGATAACACTAGATAGTGAAAGAATAAAATAATAGAAGGTAGAGGATGAGTAGAATTACCTCAATCTCTCCAATGCATCCAATGAAAGCCAATATCCCAAGAAAATGTGGAGATCCATATAGAATAAGGGGAGGAAGAGAGAGGCTCCTACACAACTATAAAATTAAAAAACAACCCAAAAAACAAGTTCAGAATAAGGGGTGAGGGGTGGAATATCTATTTTGACCCCAATCAAGAAAAAAGAAATAAGAACCCATCAGCTAGCTAGTTCTTGACTCACTAGTCATATAGTGAGCCCAGGTAGACTGACACCTCTATTAGAGTGTCGTTGGCTAGCTGGTGGTTCTAAAATTTCTTTATGCAACCCCAACTTATACTCCTAAGCCTCTTGATCACTTTAGATACCCCTTAAATCCCCATATCACCTTATTCTGAGTCCAAAATGGATCTTTTTAGTGGTTCCAACCGTCAAAATTCAGATCCAAATTATAGTAGAAAAACCGATCCATCCACAAAAAAAACTCAAAATTTCCTAAAAAATAGGACACCCATAAAAACATGGGGGTTTGCACATGACACATGTTAAACACATAGATAAAATAAATATTAATTCCATGAATAAATAGATTAATATTTATTCAAATAATATTTAATATGAGATTTTACACTGGTCCGTTAAACTCAATCCACCAATCCTCCTCATTTATTGGTTCTTGAATGATGACTATTTATTTAATAAATAAATATCAATGCATTATTTAGTAGTAAATAAATAAATAATATATTCAAAAAAATATTAAAAAATTATTTATTAAATATTCACATATCTAAATTAATAAATATTTTCTACCATGAGAATGAACCAAAAGAAATAAATATTATACATCATATAATTAATATTTACTTTATGAAATGTGTATTTATTTAATATTCAACTCAAATAATATTTTATTGAATAACTAGGGTCTGAATATATTTGACCAAAAAATATGAATAATTATTAAACCATGTATGGGAATAATATTTATTCAACATGTTAAATTTAAATAGAATTTAAATAAGGTGATGAATACACTTAGTATATGACCCTCTAGGCCCCATTATTAGTGTAACTAGGTCATTAAACAAAAATTATAAGGTTAACATCTAGAAACATTCCAATGAACTCATAGAGAAATAGGTTAAATTCCTCAATGACAAAAACCACATATGAACACACATTGTGTAATATAATCCATTAATTGTGATATCTATAATCATGCATGTTTCATGGTGCTGTCATCAACCAATGTGCGCGATGTATCTTTATTTAACTTTATAAAAATTAACTTTCCAATAGAACACCATGGTCATGGAATTAATCAAGTAGTTTTACTTCCATCAAAGGGCTTGAGATACCAACTTCCATTAAAGAGTAGAAGGAAAAATCATTTATTTCATTATTCATTAATATAGAAAACTCATGACTCACCTAATGTTACCTACTAAATACAAAAATGTGTTATCATGAATTTTTCTAGTGGATAAATTTACATGACTCAAAACATGAATTAATATTAATCTTAATGTCTAAGGACCATTACCCACAACTGTAGAAAGAAACATCCAATGACACATATAAATTTGGATTTCTTAATGGTGGTACATGTTCTCATAATATCTAGATCTAAAGATTAATAATATCATAGTGTAACACCCCAATATTTTATGATATATTTCTATTTAAATATGTTTTTATATCTTTGATAAATTTTATTACACGCAACTCTAGGTTTAAACGAACCGTGATATACTATTGAAATATTATTATTAAATGTGACAGTTATTACTTGACTGTTGGATTGGAGGGTATGAATAGATCCAAATAATTTATTTGAGAATACTTTTTAAATATGTATAAAATTAATTCATTGGTTTTAATTGGTTATCAATTAAAATTAAACCATTTGAAAGTAAAAAGGAGATGTTTTTTTGATTTTTTATGAGCACTATATGTTTTAATATTAGTAATTTAAATTAATAACTATTAATGAATTATTTTAATGAAATTTGGATATAATATATCCAATAAAATATTTTAACATTCATCTAATGGTTTTTACTATGAAAGTAATAAGAATAAATTCAGTTTTATACTTAAAAATGCATTTTCTAGAAACAGTTTTCCTTACATTTTGTGAACTTATTTTAAAATGAATTTAAGAAATTTATAAAAATTGAATATAATAAAATTATTTACATATTTTTAATTATAATTTTAAATTTTTTTATTGATATCAATTTTATTTTTTCATTTTGAATAGTAACTGAGGTAAAAAAATCATTACCACGGTAAATGTTAAAAGGGTTAACGAGGGGTTAAACTAAAGAGATTAGTGTTAAAATAACCTAAAAAATGTATATATAATAATGGTTAAGTGTATTTAAATTAAATATTATATTATATTTTAATTTGGGTTTCTTTTTTTTCATTTTCTTTTGAATAAGACTTTATTATATTTTAAAGTTTTAAGTATTTACAGGAGTGACACTCCCCTCATTTATAAAAGGGCACATCCTATACTATCTTATCCACAACAATTTATCCATTTATTTAAACCATTATATGACCAAATAATATAAAAAAATACTTTTCCATGACTTTTAGTTACTGATATTCTCAAAATACCTATCCAATATTCCTTAAGGTGCTTTTCAAAATAGGATACTCGAAGAAGTGGTATATGTTCTTACTGATATTTTTCCTGTTTCTTTATTCTTAAATATTATAAAAATTCTTTAAAACCATATTAACATGATAGAATCAATATATTTACTATAATTATATGTTTTTATTATATTTTTAAATCCATTTTTATCTCCTTCCCATCCATTGGAAAATGATAACACCACCTATGCATACTTGTAAACTACCACCTCCACAAAGCGATGTGATTCCTTTTTCATTTCCAATTTACATGATTGGCCATAAGGATTTATTTAAATAATATATATTATATTTATGATATAATTATTATTCTTTGAAGTTAAATTATAATTTAAATTTATTTTATTCCATCCTTTAAAAAGAGGAAACATCACTTGTGTGTGTGTACTGACTGTCATTACCACAAAGTGATGTAACTAATTTTTCAACAATGCTTTATATGAATATTTATAAAAGTGTATATAATGAATAAATATGATAATTATTGAATTATTTATATTATATATAGGATGAAACCATGACCAAGGTGCAAGTAACCGAACCATCGAACAAAAACATGCATATAAAGCATATGAGTTTTCACCTGAATGGTCATTTTAATAAATAATTGTTATTAAAATGATAATTAAAAATTATAAATGAATAATAAATATAATTTATTTATGAATATTGTTATGTAATAGATGTATAATAAATCCATATTTATTATATAGTATTTTTGAATTCATCTGAAGCAAGACATGACTTGAGGTAAGGGTTTATATTATAATGTCATTTCTTTTTGGGATTGTTTCTATAAAATTTACAATGAGGTAAATTATATGATAATTATACTTAAAACACCATATATTTTCTTATAATTTTATTATTAATATAATTTTTAAGTATTACTACAATTTTACACTATTTGGTACTTAAAAATATTGAGAAGTTTTTTATTGAAGAAAAACTTACCTTATTTCCTCTTTAGTTGATGAAATTTTTCTTCCATGTCCACGTTATTTAAATTTTTTAAAGATAGTTAATTTATATAATAAATTTATTATTTAAATTCATTTTTAATCATATTTGATTTTAATTTCAATGTTTTAAAAATTAAATTTTATAATATTTTTTGAATAAGTCATTAATGACTGTTTATGAAAAGTGCTAAAGGAATCTTTATTTTAACATTTACTACATGAATTTTGTTTTCCATTATCTTGAATTTTATTTTTTCTAATTTTTAATTTATATGTTTCTATTTTTATTTTAAAATAAAATTTTCATCTCAATATTATGGGGTTTTTGGGTTTTAAAGATATTGAATGAAAATGATATATATTCACTATTTTCAAAGAAGTGTTAAAATAATCTTTTAAAGGTATTTTCATTTGTCTCAACATCCTTTAAGGATTTTTATGATTCAATCAGTATATAATATTATGATATTATCCAAATTATTTATTTTTTTGGATTATGATGATGATTATTTAAGCATGATTCTATGAAAACCATTTCTTTTCCATGAGTTATGCTATTTTTAAATGATGAAATGTTTATGAAACTTGTTTAATTTTCATGGGTTATGCTATGATGAAATGATAAATGTTTTTATGATATTGTGGGACACATATTTATTATTTTAATTATATGATGTTTGGGCATAGAATTATATAGACCTCTAATGTATTATGGAAATAATGATATCTCATTAGATAATATGGACTGGAATGGGGAGTGAACCTAGTTCAGTAAGGGATTATATCCATTATGACAGTCTTGGGAGTGAACATTGACTAGGGAAATGATTGAATGAGGAGTGAACTAAATCCACTATAATAGTCTGGAAAGTGATCCTTGAATAAAGAATTCATTTTTAATGATTATCTATTTTCCAAAAGCCTTTTTCTTATGCTTATGATAATTTCTCATGGATCATGATTGATTATTCCATATTCTTATAACCTATGTGTTTTGTTACGAAAAATCATTTTTCCATGATTCATGATTAAATATATTTGATTTATTGGGAATGAATTTTTTATGTTATAATCATATTATCATACCCTAGTTCTTATCTTATTATCACTTATGATCATTTATTGATATCTCCTATGATTACGCTTACTGATCATATGATCCCACCCTTTATTATGTTTCCTTTCTCTAGGTTATGAAGAAAGGTTTTAAGTAGGGTGTGTGTAATAATTGTACCATATGAGAAGAACTCTGTGGGAGATATTGAATATATTTCATGAAGTAAGATTATTATGTAACTAGACTCCCAAAAAACTATACCTTTATGGTTTTGGAGATTTTATTGACATGAGTTGTATCGAATATTCATCTAAAATGATGTAATATTTATGTATGCAATGGTTGAGTTCACTTAATTGATATCTAAGTAAAGTTTAGTTATTTTAGATATTTAGATTATAAAACATTTGTGAAAACCTAGGGGATGAGTCTAAGTATATGATATTATTATAAAGTTTTGGTAAAATATAGATTTTGTAGTTTCCAAGAAATGTGTTCCCTATGAGGATAATGGAAAGTGGATACAGATGAAAAATAAATGCACCTAAGGGTAAACACTATAAAAACAACTAGTTGAGTATCAAATATATCTTTAATCAATGCATGATGAGTGGGCCTATGATTGCACACCTATCTAGACACTCTCTATGGATATGATTTCTATAATTTACATTATTTTTATGAACCATTATAATGAATGGGTGGATAAAATATATGAATTTCCATGGGTTGAAAGAAGGTTTCATAATTTAAGAAATCATAAGAATGATTTTAATAATCATTTAATTGTTTATTACTATTATTAATGTTTTACATTCACACAAATTTTTTAGCTTTATTAAATGGTTAGAACCAGGAGGAATCATGTAAAAAACCAATATGATAGTTAATATATGAACCATCCTCATGAGAAACCAAATGAAATAAGAGATGGGATGTGAAATATTATAGTTATGATCACACTAATATACCAATATATAAATAGTAACATGAATTATACTAAACTTCAAAATATCCAAAGGAAGGGAAAACTCATTATTGAGTATTTTATGTTGAAACTTTCACTATCCATTAGTATTTCGTCTAATCCGCTTATTTTTTTCAATAGATCAATTATATAGAAACAATATTCTCTATTCTTCAATGATCAGACCATGAGAATGATATTTTGGCAAAATATAGTTTAAAAGTTGAAACTGATCAATGGTCTACTCTTATTAGGAATAAGAGTTAAGTGGAATTGAATCCATGAAATAGGAAGAGTTTAATAAAGTATTTTTTAAATAATTATTTAATCAAACCCTTAAAACTAGGATGAAGAGGGAATTTATAGAAATAAATCAGAAATATGAGGAATCCATTAGTATCCATGAGAAAAATTTCTCCATACATTGAATTAATTATTTATATTTTATCATTGATGTGGAAAGAAAATTGGACTGATTCATTAGTGATTTAAGATCAAGTCTTAGAAATGAATTAACTTTAAGAGAATTGGTATATATAGAGAAATTGTTTGATGTTATCTCAATCTTGAAATGTATATTATCTACTCTCATTTTTCTTATTTATCTTGTGATAGAAAGATAAATATGAAATTTTTATAAAATTTTATTAATAAAACCCATGGAGGAAAGAAAATTAATCTTCCGTCATGATAGAAGTGTGGGTGGAAGCATGAAGGAAATTTAATTATGGGTTATGGTAAGTTTTTTAAGTGTTTATAACAATGACATTGAGAAAACTAATGATTAAGTAGAATCAAGAGTCCAATAAATGAATTGAATATAGAGAAATATCAACTGAATATTCTACCCACACTCAAATTCTATAATTTCAAGGAGTATATACATTAAAACAATAAGTGCATGAATGAAATGGGTAATGATGAAAATAAATGTCAATAATCTCATAATGAAATTGATAAAGGGAATTATCATGCAGTCAAAACTTCTAAAGTGGGTCATAATAATGAGGTGGTGAAAGGTACACTTACCATCCACTTTAGAACTGAAAATGTTTTATTTGATTTTTGATCTACCCACTCTTTTATATCTGAAGAATTTTCAAAGGGTATCACGTCACCACCTAACTGATTATATGTTGAGTTAGTAGTAAAAACTACTAATGTAATGGTTATCATATCTCAAGTATATATATCCTCTTTGATATAATTTTTTGGAAATATGATCCTTGATAATATTTTTATTCACCCTCTAGTTGAATTTGATGTTATTTTGGACATGGGTTGGATCACTTTATATAGTTCTGATATTAATTGGCAACGAGAGGAATTCACATTTGATATTTTTAATAAACCTATGATCATTTTTTTTCAAGTATAAATATGAACTTCCAATAGAAATTACTTCCATTGTATGGGTTTTATTACCTATTCATAATGGATATGTATCTCAAATAGTTAGGGAAAAACTCAACATTGAATATATTCCTACTATTTAGGAAGATGATAAGGTTTTTCCTAAATATTTTCCTAGTCTTCCACTAAATCCCTAATTTGATTTTTAAAATGAAGTCATACCTAGTGATACACCTATTTTAAAGACTCCATATAGAATACCCTCAATTTATTTGCAATAATTGAATAATAAAATCTAGGAGAATCTTGATAAGGGATTAATACACATGATTGTTTCACCATGGGGTGAACCTATTCGTTTTATTAAGAATATAGATGGTTCAATTTTCATTTTCATTTATTATTGAGAACATAATAAGATCAATATTAATTACAAGTATCGTATACCATATATTGATGATTTTTTGATCAATTGAAAAGAGTTAACTATTTTTAGAATATTGATCTTTAATCTAGATATCATCCTTTGAGTTTTAATAAGGAGGATATACCCAAGTTAGACTTATATATGAGGTCACTATGAATTTATAGTGATACTATTTGGACTTAACAATTCCAATTTTGTCTTCATGGATTTAATGAATATAGTCTTTAGAGATTACCTCAACTAGTTTACGGTAGTTTTATAGATACTATTCTTATATATTAAAAGAGAAAGGAAGATAATGGAGTTTATATGAGTGTTGTGTTAAAGACCTTGAGGAAGGATAAAATATATTCTATATTTATAAAGTGTTAATTTTGGATATAGAAATTTTCATTATTGGTTCATATAATCTAAAACCAAAGTAAATCGGTGGACCCTTAAAAGACTGAGGTTATTGAGAAATGGTCTAAAAAACTACAGTGACTGTGATCCATAGTTTTATTGGGTTGTATTGATACTATCAATTATTTGTGATGAATTTATCATGGCTATATAATACAATAACCAAGTTGTTATAAAACGGATCCAAGTTCCTTTGGATAGATGAATGTGAGTAAATTTTCAAGAAGTTAGAAAGAAGGATAGTCAGTTCACTTGTTCTACCACTACCCTATAGGGTATAAGTGTTTGTGATCAATAGTGATGCATTGAATAAGTGAATGGGGTGAACATTCATATATAATTATATGGTGATTTCTTATGCCTCATTATAATCGAATATTTATGAGAAAAATCACATAACTCTTGATTTGGAGTTGGCAACAGAATTTTTTTGAATTAAAAATTTGGATTAATTATCTTTATAGTGAAATATGTGATATACTTACTGATAAAAAAAATCTTGAAGTACTTATTCATATAGAAAGATTTAAATATTTTCCAAAGGAGAGAGTTGTAATTAATTAAATATTATGATAGCTTAATACATTACCACCTTAGGAATGAGACCAAGGTGGATGATACACAGAGTTTGAAAGACCATGATAGTTTTTCCATGATGAGGATTGAAAGAGATTCAAAACATATTGATTTGTATAATATAGATACTAAAATAATTGGTAAACGAGGTAGATAATATCATTCTCATATTAATGATCAACCATTTATCCATGCGAGTATTAAAAGGAACATAAGAATGATGTGGCACTATAGAATAAAGTGAGGAATATTCCTAAGTTTAACCATGACTATGATGGAATGATAAGGTTTATTAATTTAGTATGTGTCATGTTAATACCATATTTAAAGGATTTTTTGGATTAATCTCATAGTTCATCATTATTTATGTTGGAACCAATTTATGTATAAGGTTGTATTTGTTGTCAATAGTTGTCAATGAAGGTCAAAATGAATGAGATCAAGAAGTACTCCAATGAAATGGAGGAATGGAAATTCAGACGATTGTTGTACTGATCATAAGTTCAAAGAACATGTGTCAATGGTGACAAATTCTTTACAACAATGAATAATGTGAGGTATAATCCATCTGAGGATGATTAAAGAAGAATGTGGTTTTGATGAAGACCATGAAATTCCTCATGATTGCATGAGAACCATGCAAGAGACTTCTTGAAGAATTGAATCATATGTTTCACATGAAGTAGATAATGACGGTTGAAGAAGAAGACAATGTGCAAGGGATTGGAATTCTGAGATGGCCATGAACATCACATTGTCTCAGAAGATGATGATGCTAAAGTTGTTCCTTCAAAGAATACATATCACGATAGTGGAGTTTGTGATGAAAGCAGAAGAGTTGCTGAAGGATTCAAATCACCAAGAAGAAGTGTTTTTGATGTGATGGTTCTTATTGACAAAGCAAACAAACGACATACAAATTTGTTGACAAAGGAGATTCCATGGTGGCATGTCATGTTCAAGGCCTATGGTTTAAGATCCATGTTTTATTCAAGAATGTCGACAAAGGAATGGATGATCTGGAGGCGGTAAAAAAATAACAGATACAAGGTCGCACCATTTCCCAGTGTTTGCCAAATTTTTGGGCCTGAAAATCAACAAATGGAGAAAAGTGTTTTTGGAAAAGAGACATGTGCGACGTGTACTTAATGGAGAGGAAACTTGTGTGCCATATGAAATTCAAGATCAGAACATGAAAAAATGGCAAAGGGAAGAGGGCCATGCAAGGGTTGGGTTGGTCGTGCAAGTGACCTGTGCGTTGTGAAGAGACTTGCGCACCAGTGCCTAGAAGGACCAGAAACTTGTGCGCCTATCGTTTTTCAAGAACACAACTTCAAAATATGGAAAAGGAAAGAAGGTCGCACAAGTATTGGTTGGTTCGCGCAAGTGAGTTGCGCGACAGAGGATAGGGGTGATGAGCTACGCACCGAGACTTGCGTGTCGAGGGGTGACTTGTGTGTCGCCACATAGGTTGATTAGTTTTCCTATAAATAGAAGACCACCCCTCTTCATTTAGAAGGAGCTCAACCCTTAGATAAAATCAAAGCTCTCGTCACGCAGTTGTAGGAGTCGCGCAAGTGGTGAATGGTCGTGCAAGTGGTTTGGAGAGACTTGTGCGCCAGCTCTTAGAAGTTACGTGCCAGTTGATGGTTGCGCACCCAAGGTGATTTGGGCGAGAAAGGAAGTGAGTCGCGCAGGTTTGAAGTTCAAGAAGGAAGTGTCGCACAGGTGCTTTGGTGACACTTGCACACCAGTTTAGACTTGTGTGCCGAAGACTTGCGCACCGTATTGGGACTTTTGTGCCATATTGAGATTAAAGAGGAAATCTAAATGATAAATGCATGATCTCATGCATACATGGAGAACTTATTCTGACAATGCCAAGTAAGTTGAGCTTCACTTATTGAGTAATCACATCAGTGGTTCTAATTCAGTCAAACGAAGACAAGAGGATCTAGTGTATTAGTCATTTCACTAAAGAAGAAGGTTTGAACTAAAAATAGCATCAACTATAAACCATGATGTAAGAAAATTCTCATGCTCAATAGGAGACAAATAATTCAATGAAAATATATGGAAGAGACCTTCATGTCTATAAATTGAGTGGGACTTCACCAACGACAGTGAGCCAGGGGGAGTCAACGGGAGTGACCCGAGGGACGCAGTGAGCTATCCCTGAACCTTTGTAAAGGCAGTGAGCCTGGGGCAGAGTGACTGTTCCCAAACCATTGAAATCCACAACTAGTGAAGATTAGTGGAATTTGGTATGACTGGCAACTTGTCGGCGTATGGTCCTTGGACGTAGCCCTTAGTGGTGAACCAAGTAAAATTTTTGTGTTATCTCTTTGCATGTGAATGTTTCAATGCTGATCATATCCATAATACAGGTTTAAGTAGTTCTTACCAATGTGGGAACAAGATCCACAACATTAAGAAGAAAAAAATGACACCCTGATTCACCCCTCCCCTCTCAGGGGGTCTCAGGGTCCTATACATTATTCATAAAATACGTACAAATATTTATATATATCTAAAATATTATTTCTAGTGAGAAAAAATGAAAAGGAATATTTCAGAGTATATATAACGATGCTTGATATATTAGAAATTTTAGGCTGGTATATAGAAGTATAAAGTTATGTTATAACCTTTACCCATTAAAGAATAAAAATGGGAAACATCACTATGGATTTTGTCACGACCCGTCCCCCAGGGCCCATATCATGACTACCCCAAGCCCACCTTCCATAGGCCAGGGGCTGGTGACTAGCACGAAAGGCGTAAATCCCTAAACTGGGAAGGAATTGCCTTTATAAACTGAACACACACAATAGAGTATGCAACAAGAAGTAAAACTCCAAGTAAAAACTATATACAAAAGTGTGCTGGAAAGTAAAAAGGGGCCAAAAAATACAAGCCCAAATGTAAATTACAAGTACAACTGAAAAAGGGAAAAACAACTAAAAGGTAAAGTGTGACTCTTGGATCGTCCTCCGGGGTTCCTACCTAAAGGGTAGGTACATATGGCCACCTCAGCACTCCATGTCTATCAGAATCCTCTGTGTACTGACTCGTCATAAGGTCCGCCTCCGGGTACCGTCCAGTCCTGGTGCCCTCGGCCTCCATCAGCGTTGTCCGTCATCTGCATCCAACACAATGAGGTTCAGTCATAACCCGTGCAGGGGTGAGTATAACGATACTCATTAGGGACCCCGAGACCCTCAATGTCTCTCAATAACCATCAAGGATAAACCAAAAATTATGAAATCAACATATAACCATCACTTAGGTATATGCCCATACATGTACCTAAGTTATCAAGTAACTCATATCATTCGTGAGGTAAACACAAAAGTCATTGACTCAGCTCAAACCAGGATTTCATTCTAGGGTGTAGTATCAAGAAACAACCCCAGTAACACTATTGGAACCTTGACTACTGGTTTACTCCTCCTCTATAGAATACTGTGGGAATGATGTGCTCACATAGTGGTGCTTCCCACTATCCTGGACTACTGTGGTACTCCTCCTATCGAGTACCGTGGGTTTGCTGTGTCACACAGAGGAGCTCCCCACTATGGGTCTGCCGTGATCACACAGAGGCGCTCCCCCTCATAGCCTGTTGAGGTACTCCTCCTATCGATTACTATGGGTCTTCCACATCTCAAAGTGGCACTCCACACTTTGGGCCTGTTGCGCTCACACAGAGGTGCTTCCCACTAGGCTAGTTGAAACACTCCGAGTCAAAAGGTCAGCAGTCGTTAGGACTCATCCAACTACTAGGTCTCTACACTCCATTTTCTCATATCCAGGAGGATCCACTCCATGAGCTACAGATCGATACTCCAACTATCACTAATTCCCATGTAGAAGTATCTCAAAGGTCCACCTAGTCATAGGAGTCTCAACACAATAGACAACACGTCAATCGGATGCCCAGTCTGTGAGTTATTGGCATTACCGTTCCAGGGGCCTAGTTGATTTTTAGATTCAAACCAACCCGACCGTATCCCAACTGTGTCCAAACCTCATGTGGGGTATGTAAAAAGAATTGTCTCGCTATAAGACTTCTGTCACCGCATGTGGTTCGTCGATCAGACACCCATAGCCCAAGATATGAACGAAAAGGAGTAAACTGACCAAACGGGTCCGCGTCCGGTCCGACCCAGTCGGACCGACCCAGCTCGACCCGATCCGCGGGTCTGACCCTATTTGAGGGAGTGGTTCAGCCCTAGGAGGTTTCCCGGACCAATGGGGCAGCCCGGCCTGATGGCGGCCCGGCCAGAGTGGGCGGCCCGGCCTGATGGTGGCTCGGCCCGGCAGCCCGGCTGGCTGGCGGCCCGGCCGGCTGACGGCCCTATGGCTCGCAGGTCCACCTAGCCGCGCCGAGGGGGAAAGTGACGTGCCCCTAGCTCCTGAACGAATCTTCCTTTCAGGTGTAAGCTGAAACTGGAACTAGGTGGTGCTGGTCCAGGACACACGTGACTCGATGGGGTCTCACGCCTCTTGATTGGCCGAGCGGCCAGCTGCTCCACTTGCTCTATAGCAGCCCTATCTTTCCATGACCTCCAGCTCCTCCACGGGGCGCGCCAATGCCACGTAACCTCTACCACAACCCCCTGCTGCTCTCCGTGCAGTGCGATAGCATTGTGCACCTCCACTGCGGCTCTCCTTTCGCGCAACACGACGGTGATGCGCCCTCTTGGCGACCTGGCAGTCTTGCGCCGTCGGTTTCTTCACGGCCGGTCTGATGCCAGTCTCATTAATCCACCTCCGTCATTATCAAATGAGAACAATCAAAGGGGGAGGGTTGGGCTGTGTTCATGTGGTCTGAGCCCTCCATGTTACGTTGATATCAATCGGCATATCTCAACCAAAATTTGAACAATGAATAACAGGAATAAAATCAACCCAAATCCCTACCTCACTTGTCCTTTGTAAACGGTGGAAGGAGAGGAGTGGCAAACATCAATTTTTTGATGTTGGGAAGTGTCTGGGGTTAGAAACCAGGGAAGAATCATCGTCAACGTTCTTCGCGGGTGATAGTTTCGTCCCTCGACCAAAGGTTCTTCGTTGGTGGAGGAAGCGTTCTTCATGGGTGAATTCTTTCCTTCCCAAATCTCCACCAAGATGCCAACCAAAAATAATTGATGAAGTTGTCTATTATTTTTTGGCACAACCATTCGAATTATTTTGTTTAATTAAAAGAGACAAATCTATTAATTAATTGGTGGTGTTAGCTCAAATAATTAATGGTGGAGGTGAAGAGTTTCATCCTCCTTTATGGGGAGTTAAGGGGGGGGGGTTTAAAGCTCATGTGGGATCCACCAAGAATATCCTCCCATGGGAGGTAATCTGTGGGTGGTCCCCACCACCATAACCTCTCATGGGAGGTTATGGTGTGGTGACCCCCACCACTAACCTCCTCTTGGAGCATTAACCACCAAAAATAAAAATAAAGTTAACACTTTATTTTTATTCAATTTTAATTTAAAACTCCAAAAACTAACTTCCATTATCATTAGAATGAAACTGCGGTGAAGGTCTCACTAAGCAATCACTGACGCTACGAGTTCAATGGTGCCCTCAGATTTCAGTTCCGAGCGACGGTTCAAAAGTTATAAAATCCTGCTCGTACGTTTACTGAACGTACCCGAATAAAACTTTAAAGATTGATTCTGAGAACATCGGGCCTCGGAATCAAGCACCGTAAATTTTTGTGGACTCATAAAAATCCCATGAATTAAAAAAAATCCACAAAATTTTCAGGTCTTTACATTCTCCCCACCTCAAGGTTTTACGTCCTCGTAAGCTACAACTCGAACTAAGGGAAAAAATAGGGGTATTGAGAATGCATATGAGCCTCTCACTCCCACGTGCTCTCCTAGATGTTCCCGTGCTGCTAGCGTACGTGCACCATAGGTATCGGCCATCCACATAGGACCCGCTCCTGTCGATCCTCAATCTCCACTGGAACCTTTGTGAAAGTCACCCCATCATCGATGTCCAGATCCCCTTGGTCGATGATGTGGGATAGTTCATGCACGTATCTCCTCAGCTGAGATACATAGAATACGTCATGCACTCGGTTCAATTGAGGTGGAAGAGATAAGAAGTAAGCCACCTCACCTACTCTGCTGAAGACTTGGAAAGGTCCGATGAACCACGAAGATAACTTGTCGCCTTGTCCAAATCTCCGTAAACCTCGTCGAGGTGAGACCCGTAGAAAGACGTGGTCACCATCCTCAAACTCCAGAGGTCTCCATCTCCTGTCAGCATATGAATTCTGCCTGCTCTATGCAGTTTTCATCCACTCCTGGATGATCTGCACCTTCTTCATGGTAGCTCATACCATCTCTGGTCCCACTAGTGTTGACTCCCCTGGGTCTATCCAGCACAGTGGCGATCTACAAGGTTGACCATACAAGTCCTCAAAAGGTGCCATACTGATGTTGGAGTGATATCTGTTGTTGTAAGAAAACTCAACCAAAGGAAAGTGTTCCTCCCAGCCATGACCAAAGTTGAGGAAACAAGCACAGAGCATGTCCTCGAGGGTCTGGATGGTGTGCTCGGTCTGACCATCTGTCTGAGGATGGAAGGTGGTGCTCAGAAGAAGCTGTGTCCCAAAACCCTCATGCAACTCCTTCCATAGATGAGAAGTAAACCATGCATCATTGTCGGAGACAATAGATGAAGGTACTCCATGAAAACACACGATCTCCTACACATAGAGGCATCCCAAGATCTCTACTGAGCCCTACTCTCAGATCGGTAGGAAGTGGGCCGACTTGGTGAGTCGGTCAATGATCACCCATATTGAATCGTGACTCATGGATATACGTGTAATACCCGTCAAGAAGTCCATAGATATCCCATCTCACTTCCACTCTGGGACCTCTAAAGGTTGTACCAAGCCTGCTGGTACCTGGTGCTCTGCCTTCACTTGCTGACAAGTGGGGAACCATGAGACAAACTTTGCTACTGCCTTCTTCATACCTGGCCACCAGTGTTATCGTCAAAGGTCTTGGTACATCTTTGCCACTCCTAGATGTACCACTAGAGGGGAAGTGTGGAACCCCCACAACACTTCCTCCTGAATTGAAACTGGTACCACGGTACGTCCTCTGAAGAGAATGACGTGCTCCTCACCTTCAGAAAATCCATCAGGTGCCTGCCCTATGGATATCTGAGCACGTCATGTCTCACAGTCAGCGTCCCCATGCTGAGCCTCCTTGACTTACTGAAGAAGTGGAGTAGTGAATATAAGAGGCTGAAGATAGGCTACTCAATCCCTATCCACATATGATATCTGTAAGGCGGCCAACTGCTCTATCGCCTCTCCTAGCAGCTGAGTACCAGATCTCCTGCTGAGATCATCCGCAACAATGTTCCCCTTCCCAGGAGTATAGACTATCTCAAAGTCATAGTCCTAGAAGAACTCAAGCCATCGTCATTGTCTCAGGTTCAGGTCCTTCTGAGAGAAGATATACCTGAGACTCTTGTGATCAGAGTACACGTTAAAACGTTCGCCCATTAGATAGGGTCTCTACATCTTCAAGGTGAAGACCACTGTTGCTAACTCCAAGCCATGGGTAGCATAGTTCTGCTCATGTTGTCTCAGCTACTGAGAACCATACGTGATCACAGATCGCTCCTACATCCGGACACACCCAAGTCTAGTCCCTGATGGATCATAGTAAACTACGTACCCTACACCCTCCTCTGGAATCCTCAATATGGGGGCACTAGTCATCCTCTACCTCTGCTCCTGAAATATCTGCTAGCATCTCTCCGACCACACGAAGGGTTTCCCCTTCTTCGTGAAGGCTGAAAGTGGTGCTGAAACTTTGGAGAAGTCCATAACGAATCTATGGTAGTATCCATCCATGCCCAGGAAACTTCGTACCTCCGTCACACTCCTGGGTGGCTCCCAAGCAAGTACTGCCTCAATCTTCGCTGGATCCACTGCAACTCCATCCTCCGAGATGACATGTCCCAAGAAGTTAACCTCTCGAATCCAAAATTGGCACTTCGAGAGCATACAATAAACCTAGTGCTCTCAGAATGTGTCCAGTACCACCTAAAAATGATAGGCATTCTACTCCTCAGTGGTAGAGTAGATCAGAATTTCGTCGATGAAAACGATGACAAAGTGATCGAGGAATGGATGGAAGATCCTGTTCATGAGACACATGAAAACTGCTGGAGCATTGGTTACACCGAATGGAATAACCAAGAACTCATAGTGGCTGTACCAACATCTGAAGGTCGTATTCTACATATCCTCGTCTCAAACTCTGAGCTGGTGATAGCCCGATCTGAGGTTTATCTTCGAGAACCACCGTGCTCCCTTGAGCTGATCAAAGAGGTCGTCAATCCTCGAAAGTGGGTACTTGTTCTTCATGGTCACCTGGTTTAGGCGACGATATTCAACATAAATCCACAAGCTCCCATCAGCCTTCTTGGAGAATAGATCGGGGCTACCCAGGGGGAAACACTGGTCTAGATGAATCCCTTCCCCTACAAGTCCTATAGCTGTACCTGCATCTCACGAAGCTCGGCATGAGACATCTGATATGGTGGAGTAGATATCAGTGTCATCCTGGGGTACAGATCAATGTAGAAGTCCACCTCTCTATGAGGAGGTAGTACTGGAACATCATTATGGAAAACATCTGTGTACTGGTCCACCACTACAGGATAAGTTGGAATCTCTATATGAACTACTCTGAGGGCAAGGTAAGCCAACTAGTGAGTGATTGGCTGCACCCTCATTAGAGTAAGTCTGTCCTATGCTTAAAAGGTTCCCTTCTTTCCGATAATGGTAAACCTGGTTCCATCCGTGCAGACACACCACACTTTGCGCCTAATACAGTCAACCTGAGCAAGGACTATAGATAACCAATCCATACCCAAGATGACGTCCTAAGGCCTCAACACTGCTACGAGGAGATCCCAGCCGAAGCTCTCACCTCCTAGAGTAATCTCACACTGCTGTCACCAGTGCGTAATTATCGAGTCTACTGCTGTAGGAGTCTCTAGCCGTAAGGATCGAGCCAACAACTCCATTGGAATCTCCGAGCTTGGAACGAGGGCAGTGGCAATGAAAGAGTGACTGGTGCTTGTGTCTATAAGAACTGCAGCTAAGGTGGAGTAGACACAGATCGTACCTCGAATCATCTCCAGAGTGCCATGGTTGTAGGCCTCAGCTACCTGAAGCTGAGATCTCCCCTATCTACCCACTCACTGCGGTCAGGGTGGTCCTCCTGGTGGTGGTGGTGGTAACACCTTGAAACGTCATCCACTACCAACTGCTTTACCAGATCCTCTGCCACGTCCGCCTGTGCCCTAGGGACTACCTCGATCGAACCTCTACCTCTGCCTGGGAGGTCCCTCAACTAACTGCTGATCATCTGAATGGTGGGTTGGATAGTCATGTGCCATGTGACCCTACCCACCGCATGAGTAACACTGTCTGATCTTGGTAGGTAAGTCACTACCCCGGGTTCCCCGCACAAAATATCCTGAGTCCTACAGTCGTCCACCCATGGGTCTGGTCCTCTTGGACCTCTATGTCATCTATCTACTGCCAGCTGCAGAAAAATCCACTGCATGTCAACTAGTAGTGGATCTCGCTTCCGGAGACTACTCAGCAAGGAAACTCTCCACTAGGAGGGCTCTCTCTAACACCCCCACCTGCATCGGGATGCTGAGGGAGATCATTGAGGATATGATCTCTCACCTGATCCCCTTATCGAAGGTCCGAGCCCTGAATAATGGGTCTCGTACCATATCTGTGGAGTAGCACAAGAGGTTGGTGAACCTTGCCAAGTACTGGGCTACATTCATTCTACCCTGCTATAGATGCAGTAGCTCCTATATCCACACTTCTCGAAGGGTGGATGGTACAAACTCTGCCAGTAATAGGCTCTCGAATTCTATCTAGAGTAATGTTGCCTCATCGTGGACCTGAAGCATCAGGCTCAACCATCTACCTACTACTGCCTAAAGGGTACTGGTAGAAATGATCACCATGAGGTCTGTTGGTTGTCCCTACCTGCATGGAGACTCTCACCATAGCCTCCATCCAATCCTCAGCCACCTGTGGGTCCGTCTCTCCCCGGAACCTGGGTTCCCTCTAGCACTGGAACTCATGCAATGCGCTCAGGCGATGTGCATCATCTGCTGCTGGGGATGGTGGCATCGGTGGCCCAACGGGAAGTGGAACCGCTGGTGCCCCCTCTGGTGCCTCAATTGGAAGAGGACCCTGCACCGAGGCCTCGTCGCTCAGTGGGCTGTCAGAGCGTATGACTCTCAGGGCTCTGTGGGGAGGAATCCTGAACAAAACAGATGTGACAAGGTCAAAAGACTATACTTGGTGATCTGACATAGTTGAGATGACTGAAGAAAGCTTTTAGAAATTACAAATGCAATTAGGGTTTTCGTGTACTGAGTCAGAAATCAGAAGTCGGGGTCTTGGTGTATGGATACGATTTCTTCCGCACAAACACTAGACTCCCTAACCTAAAAACCACACTCAGTACCCTTAAAACTATTTCTTCAAAGAAAAGAAATATTATAGTCCTAAGTTATGCGGTAGAATCACCACCTCTGATACCAATTTTCCATGACCCGTCCCCCGGGGCCCATATCGTGACTACCTCAAGACCGAAATCCATAGTCTAGGGGCTGGAGACTAGCACCAAAGGTGTAAATCCCTAAATTGGGAAGGCATTGCCTTTATAAACTGAACACACCCAATAGAGTAAGAAACATGAAGTAAAACTCCAATTAAAAACTGTATACAAAAGTGTGTTGGAAAGTAAAAAGGGGCCGGAAATACAAGCCCAACTGTAAGTAAAAGTACAACTGAAAAAGGGACAAACAACTAAAAGGTAAAGTGTGGCTTCTGGATCGTCCTCTGGGGTTCCTACCTGAAGGGTAGGTACAGATGGTCACCTCATCACTCCACGTCTCTCAGAATCCTCTATATACCGACTCGTTGTAAGGTCTACCTCCGGGTACCGTCCAGTCCTGGTGCTCTCGGCCTCCATCAGCGCTTTCTGTCGTCTGCATCCAACACAACAAGGTGTGGGAATATCCCGTGCAGGGGTGAGTATAATGATACTCAGTAGGGACCCCGAGACCCTCAAGGTCTCTCAATAACCATCAAGGATAAACCAGAAAGTATGAAATCAAAAAATAACCATCACTTAGTTATATGACCATACATATACCTAAGTTATCAAGTAACTCATCTCATTTGTGAGGTAAATAAAAAATTCATTGACTCAGCTCAAAACGGGATTTCATTATAGGGGGCAGTATCAAGAAACAACCACAGTCACACTGTTGAAACCTCAGCTGTTGTTGTACTCCTCCTCTATAGAGTACTATGGGCCTACCGTGCTCACACAGAGGTGCTTCCCACTATCCTGGACTACTATGGTACTCCTCCAGTCGAGTATCATGGTTCTGCTGCGTCACACAGAGGTGCTCCCCCCTGTGGGTCTACAGTGCTCACACAGAGGCGATCCCCCTCATAGCCTGCTGAGGTACTCCTCCTATCGAGTACCGTGGGCCTGCTGCATCACATAGGGGCGCTCCCCACTGTGGGCCTGCCGCACTCACACAGAGGTGATTCCCACTGGGCTAGTCGAAACACTCCGAGTTGAAAGTTCAGAAGTCATCAGGTCTCAACAAGCTATCAGGTCTCCGCACACCACTTGATCGTCTCTGGGAGGATCCACTCAAGGAGCTAATAGTCGATACTCCAACTATCAAAAAAAACCCAAGTAGAAGAATCTCAAAGGTCTGCCTCATCATAGGGGTCTCAATGCAACAGAGGGCACGTCAATCAGACGCCCGGTCTGTGAGTTATTGGCATTACCATTCTTGGGGCCTGGTTGGTTTTTGGGTACAAACCAACCCGACTGTATCCCAAATATGTCCAAATCTCAATTGGGGTATTCCAAAAGAACTTTCTCTCTCTAATCCTTCCGTCTCCATAGGAGGTTCATCGATCGGACACCCATAGCCCAAGATATGGGTGAAAAGGTATAAACTGACCAAACGGGTCCTGGTCCCGTCCGACCCAGTCAGACCGACTTGGCCCAACCCGGTCCACGGGTCTGACCCGGTCTGAGGGAGCGTCCTGGCTTGAGGAGGTGGCCCAACCTGATAGGGAAGCTCGTCCTGATGGCGGACCTACCTAAGGGTGGGCCGACCCGGTAGCTCGGCTGGCTGGCGGCCCGGTGGCCTGGTGGCTCGCGGGTCCGCCTCACCATGCCTGGGGGGGAATCCACGCGCCCCCTACCATCCGAATGACTCGGCCGTTCGGGTGTGACCCAAAACCGGTTCTAGGTGGCGCTGGTCTAGCACACGCTGGACCCGACGGGGTCCCGCTCCTCCTGGATGGATGAGCGGCCAACCGCTCCACCTGCTCCGCTGCGTCCCGCCCTTGTCATGGCTCCCCTGCTCCGCGTGGCGTGATGATGCCACGCTTCCTCCACCGTAGCCCGACCTGGCTTTGGACTCCAGCTCCTCAGCATGGCACGATAGCGCCGAGCCACCTCCGCCGCGACCCTACATGGCTACGTCCCCCTGCTGCCCTTCGCGCGACGCGATGGTGCCGCACACCTCCACCACAGCCCGACATGGCTGCAACTCTCCTTCCGCACGACACGACGGTGCTGCGCCCTCTTGGAAACCAGGCGGCCTTGCACCGTCGGTTTCCTCACGGTTGGTCCAATGCCGGTCACGTTGCTCTGCCTCTGTCATCATCAAACGAGAATAATCAAAGGGAGAGGGTCGGTCCATGTTTGTGCAGTCCGATCCCTCCACATTATGTTGATATCAATTGGCATATCTCAACCAAAATTTGAATGACGTAGAACGGGAATAAAATCAACTCAAACCCCTACCTCGCTTGTCCTTCATGGATGGTGGAAGGAGAGGAATGGCAGACATCGATTCGTTGGTAGTGGGAAGTGTCTAGGGTAGGAAACTGAGGAAGAAGCATCATCGATGTTCTTTGCAGGTGATGGTTTCATCCCTCGACCGAAGGTTCTTTGTTGGCAGAGGAAACATTCTTCATGGGTGAATTCTTTCTCTCCCCAAAGCTCCATCAAGATGCCAACCAAAAATAATAGATGAAGTTTTCTATTATTTGTTTGCACAACTATTCAAATTCTGGTGTTTAATTAAAAGAGACAACTCAATTAATTAATGGGTGGTGTTAGATCAAATAATTAATGGGGGAAGTTGAAGAGTTTCATCCTCATTTATGGGGAGTTAAGGGGGGTTTAAAGCGCATGTGGGCTCCACCAAGAATATCCTCCCATTGGAGGTTATGTGCGGGTGGGCCCCACCACCATAACCTATCATGGGAGGTTATGGTGTGGTGGCCCCCACCACTAACCTCCTCTTGGATCTTTAACCACCAAAAATAATAATAAAGCCAACACTTTATTTTTATTCAATTTTAATTTAAAACCCCAAAAACTAACTTCGATTCTCGTTAGAACGCAACTGCAGTGAAGGTCTCACTAATCAATCACCGATGTTGTGAGTTCAACGGTGCCCTCAGATTTCAGTTCCGAGCACCGGTTCAAAAGTTATAAAATACCGCTCATACGTTTACTGAATGTACTCGAACAAAACATCATAAATTGATTTCGGGCACACCGGGATTCAGAATCAAGCACCATAAACTTTTGCAAACTCGTAAAAAACCCATGAATTTAAGAAAAAAAAATTTCCATGGAATTTCCATGTCTTTACATATTTCATCATTAGACTCCCCAAAACATCTAAAGGCCATAATGATATTTGGGTTAGAGTTGTTTACCTTAAAAAGTAATAATATTTTATTATAATCATTGAAGATTTATCTCTTGATCATATTTCTATGATATATTTTAAGTAAGTGGTAATATTTCATGGAGTACCACATTCAATTGTATCTGATTGGGATCCAAGGTTTACCTCAAAGTTCTAGAGAAGTATTCAATAAGATTTGAATATAAAGTTGAAATTTAGCAATATATATCATCCTAAGACTAATGGATAGTCTAAGAGGACCATTGAAAGCCTATAAGTTATTTTGAGAGCATGGTATATGGATTTCAAAGGTTTTTAGGACCAACACCTTTCTCTATTTTAGTTTTCTTATAATAATAACTTTTAATAAAGCATTCAGATGAATCCTTATGAATCCATTCATATAAGGAAATGAATAACTTCAAAATTGTTGGGATGAAGTTGGAGAATAATGATATTAAGACTTAACATCTATAAGGAAATTGTAGATAAGTTTAGATCCATTCAATAATACATCAGGGTAGTTCAGACTCAATTAAAAAGTTGTGCTAACAATTTTTAGTGAGATCTATAATTTGAAGTTGGTGAAAATGTATTAATTTGAACATATACTTAGTATTATGTTATGATATTTTAAAATAATGGAAATAAAATACTTAGATATATCAATCCATTATAAATTTATGGCCATATCAATATGGTTTCTTATCTATTGGAACTTTCATCAAATGTCCCTCAAGTTCACGATGTGTTCCATGTATCTCTCCTGAGGAATTGCATACATGACCCCTCACATGAAATTAAATCAGATTTCATACCCTTATAGAATGATAAATATTAAGAGGAAATATAAATGAAGATTATAAGTAAAATAGATAAATTTTAATAGAATAATACTACTCACCTATTCAATGTTTTTTGGTGAAATAATAAATTTGGGGAAGCTATGTGGAAACCATAAGATGTGATGAGATAGAAGTATCCTTAGTTTTTTGTATCAGAGTGATGTAATTTCAAGGGAAAACCCTTATAAGGGGTTATAATGTAACACCCAAATATTTTATGATATATTTCTCTTTAAATAAATTTTTATGTCTTTTATATATTTCTTTACACCCAACACCAAGCTTAAATGAACCATGATATAATATTAAAATATTATAATTAAATTTAATAGTTATCACCTAGATATTGGATTGGTTGGTATGAATAGGACCAAATAAATTATGAAAAGTTATTTTTACACATCTATTAAATTAATTGATTTCTTATCAATTCGTTAAATGAAAATAAAATCATTTGAAATAAAATAATATATGTTTTTATGAATATCGATTTTTATGCACATAATGTGTTTTTATATTAATAAATTAAATTCATAACTATTAATGAATGATTTTAATGAAATCTTTTGATAATATATTAAATAAAGTACATTAACATCCATATAATTGTTTTTACTGGGCAATGAATAAGACTAAATTCAGTTTTATGATTTAAATTGAATTTTTCTAAAAACATGTTTCATTTCATCTTGTGAACATATTTTAAAATGAATTTATTCCACCTATAGAAATTAAATTTTATAAAATGGTTTCTATATTTTTAATTATAATTTATGCATTTTTTAAATAGTTCAATTTAATTTTTGGTCATCATGAATAGTAATCGAGGTAAAAATTCATTACTATAGTAATGGTCAAAAGGGTTAACAAGGGGTTAAATCACATGAGCCTCAACCTAGTTGGTGAGGTATCCTTAAGTGCATCCATGAGACCTAGGTTCAAAGCCAGGTAGAGGCATATTTCTGGGGGTATTGTAGCAGTACTTTAGTAGGTACTGTAGCAGAACTATACACTGTGCGGGTACTATAGCAGGCACTGTAGCAGGTACTGTTCGGTACTGTAGTAGCTAGAACTATTCACCTTGGGCCACTTGTTTAGGCTTGGAGTACTTAAGGCTTTCAGGCCACCCATGACTTTGGGTCAGTAGGGATTTTGAGCCACCTCAAGGCCTTCAGGCCACATGAAGTTACACCAGAAAAAATCTATAAAAAAGAGTATCCCCAAAAGAGGATTTAGAGCAGGTGAACTCACCAGAGAAAATCCAAATGGATTTGTTAGAATGAGAGGGTATGGATATGACATCGGGACTAGCCTATTCTTGCACGGGAAGGCTAGCTCTATGGTCATGTGAAGGTGGAGAGCTACTATCATGATGAAGATGCTGGGGAGGGGCAGTTCCTTATGGATAGTCTGGTTGAATTCCCTAAGACCTTCGGGTCATGTAACATCACAAGCCTACGGGCCATGTAATATCTGAGCCTACGGTCCTTGTAATGATTCCCCCTCATCCCTTGAAATGGGGGTTTTCAAAAATCTATAAAAATGAAGGCCTTTGGGCCATTCGGGGGGGGGGGGGGGTAACGAGGGGTTAAACTAAAGATATAAGGGTTTAAATAACCTAAAATTGTTTCTAAATATTAATGGTTATGTATATTTAGAAAAAAAAACTTATATTATAATTTATGTTTATTTGGTGAAACATTCACTTGAAAATGAATTTATCATATGTTAATGTTTTAAGTATTTAAAATAGAGGTACTCACATAACTTATAAAAGGGTTCCTCCTCTCCCCTATTCTACAACTAATTGAGAAAATTATATCAAATAATATTTCTTGAATGACTATCTCGAAATAATTATATATGAACTTGAGGTTATGGTGTTCCCAAAAGTACCATCCAATAATGCTTGAGGTTCTTTTAAAAGGAGGATACCTGAAGAAGAGGTGTGTGTTCTTACTGATCTTTTTCATGTTTCTTTCTTCTTAAAAATCCTAAAAATGTTTTATAAATTTAATAAAATTATTGAATAAATATATTTAATATACTGAAATTATATTATTTTAATTATTCATCCATTTTGTACCTCACTTTTATCTGTTGTAACTGATAACGTCACTTGTGCGTATGTGTGAACTACAACTTCAATGAGGTGATGTGATTCATTTTTCACTTACTATTTACATAGATTGTCATAAATATGGATTTAATGAATATATAATATTTATTATATAATTATGATTATATAATTGTAAATAATTATTTAAATCTATTTCTTTCCATCCACCAAAAAGTGTAAAAAACACTCATGCATACATATGAACTATCATCTCCAAAAAGTGATGTAACTCATTTTTATTTACTACTTTATATGAATGATTATAAAATTATATATAAGAATAAATATGATATTTGTGAAATTATTAAAATTTTTATATTATGAAACCATTACCAAGGTTCATTTACCAAATCCATCAAACTAAATCATCCATTGAAACTAGACCGTTTTTCAAATAGATGTTCATTTGAATGACTAATTTTTAATAAACAGATAATTGAAAATGATACAGGAATGATACATAGTAAGTTATATATGAATATTATTGTATAATATATTTATAATAAATATAAATTTATGATTTATGATTTTTTAACATGTATGAAGCCAGACAAGACATGAAGTAGGGGTTTATGTTACAATAGCATTTCTTTTGAAAATTGATTGTGTTAAATTTACATTGATAGATAGTTTTTGATACTTATCCTATAAACCTAATATATTTTATTATAAATTAGTCATTACTTTAATTTTTAATTATTATTACCATTTTAATCTCATTATTACTTAAAAATATCGATTTTGTGTTTTTTAAGAAAAACCAACCTTATTTTCTCTTTGGTCAGTAAACTTTTTCTTTCATATCCATGTCTTTACAATGTTTTAAAAAATGTTATTTTATATGATGATATGATTATTTAAATTAATTTTAAAACATATTTTAATTTACTTTAATGGGTTTTAAATGAAATATTTAAAATGTATTTTGGAAGAGGTTATTTATGGCTTTTTAAAAAAAGTGTGAAAAAATAATTATTTTAACATTTACCAAATGAATGAATTTTACCACCGTCATGAATAATATTTTATTTGAATATAAATTTTTAATTTTATTTAGTTATTTAAAAGTAAAAACTACTCTCAGTATTCTAGGAATTTTTATTTTTTAAATATATAAAAAGAAAAAGGTTATTTTTTTGTTTTCAAAGAAATGTTCAAATTATATTTTAAATCTATTTTTCATCTATATCGATATACTTTAAGGATTATTATTCTTCACTAGGGATATTATATTATGATACCATCTACTTTATTTCTCTATATCAATTGTGATGATGGTGATTTAAGGACAATTATTTGAAACTCATTTCTTTTCCATGGGTTATGCTATGTTAAAGTGATGAAATTTTTATAAAACCCATTTCCTGTCCATGGGTTATGATATAATGAAATAATGAATGTTTTTATGATCTTATGGAATACATATTTATAATTTTAATTATTTTATATGTGGGATAATAATTATATAGTCCTATAATGTATTGGGTAAATATTGATATCTCATGAGATAATATAGATTGGAATAAGGAGTGTACCCAATTAAGTAAGGGCCTATACCCATTATGATAGTCTTGGGAGTGAACATTGACCAAGGAAATAAAAAAATGTGGTGTTAACCCAATCCACTATGATAGTCTTTAAAGTGATCCTTAACTAAGGAAATTATTTTATATTCTTATGTATAATCCATAAACCTATGTATTATGCTTTTGATATGTTCTCATGGATTATAATTTATTATTTGTGTTTTTAAACTCTTATCAATTATCTATTTTGTTAAAAAAATAATTATTCCATGATTCATGATTAAATATATTTTACTAATGGGGTATGAATTTTTTTTTTGTTATGATCATGTTATCATACCCTTATTCTTATCTTATGCTCGCTTAAAATATTTGATTGATATATCATATGTTTATCCTTACCGATCATTTAAGTTCAACCTTTCTTATGATTCATTTCCCTATGTTATAAAGAAATGTTTTAAGTTGGTTATTTCTAGGAAGTATACTATATGGGAATAAATTTTTGAGGGATATTAGAGATCTTTTATGAAATAAGATTATTATGTATCTAGTCTCGAAAACACCAAACCTTTACAGTTTTAGGTCATATATTGTTATGAGATATATTGATTATTCATATCAAATGATGTAATATTTATGTATAAAATAACTTGGTAACCTCACACGCACCATGAGAAAGTATCTCAAAGTCTTATAAGTCTCCAACCCTGATAGCTTGTATCATTTTCATCCCATTAAATGATATCATCTAGCTATAGAACATATATATAAGAATACTAACATGAAACTTTTATATTCTCATCACATTGGAAAACTGTTATGAAATTTTAATGTAAACATTACCCAGTATATTATTATATATATGTCATATATAATAACGATCATAATGTGGTAAAATATTGATTAATATTCAATAATATAAATATCCAGGTAGTAAAATGTACATAGTAGTTGGTTTTATTGAACTAACTCAAACACCAATATCCATATTTTACTAATTAATGGTTCATTTAAACCTAATACTTTTAAGGTCTCCCACCTAAATGAAAACCAAATAAAATGATAATAATAGAAATTTTATCCTATTAGGATCACTCATTACTTGCTATCTTGACCTTATATAACCTCGTGTCGCCCAAATTTGATATTACCTACCTGGTTAGATGATTAAGGTATCAAAAGTTTCTACCTTGGAAGGAATATCACACTTAGTATTTTAGGGGTTTTATTTTATTTCTTTATGAATTATTAAAATGATTTAGTTTTATAATACCTATTCTATCCACCAAATTAAAATGTTCGAACAATATTAATGTGTAACTCTTTACGCAACACACCGTTTGTGTTACTCACCTAAAAATAGAATCCAAACATATTTACACATACCCAAATGCATCTTATAAACAATATACATGAACTTTTCATATAAATTTTTAGAATTAAATTAAAATAATAATTGGTACATGATTAAGCATTGAGACATAGATAACCAACCCCCACTTTTCTAGAATAAGGCATAAGCCTCCAAGATAGTGGGAAGTCTAACCTTAAGTTCATCTATCGAAGGATAATTTTCTAAATAGAGATTTCAATTCCATCAAAACTCTAATTCATAATATTTATAAACTATATTTAATAAATAAATTCAATTTAATAAATTTAATTAAATATTGATGTTAAGGTAGATGTAAAATGAATTTTATGTTTTCGTACCTAGAATATAATTCATGGCATGTAAATTTTTTAAGAAGAAATGTATCATATAAATTAAAGCATGAAAACTATTAAAATTTAATAAAAAATTATAAATATTAATATTTAAAAGTTATAAATAAAAAAATATAAATTTTATTATTTAGTTAACATGATAAATTAATATGAACTTTTCATTTTTTTAGACATGAAGGTTTTCTATTTACAATTCCTAATACTTATATTCTATAAACTATAACATTTTTTATCTAAAATATAAAAAAATATCATTTTTAAGGAATATCAAATCTTATAACTGATAGTGCTATTATTAGTCATAAGTTGTGATTTAGAATCTTATATATGTAGTAGGTTACAACAATAGGGTATCTTATACATGTATATTACATGGGTGATAACGCACCATGCATAGGTAATATGACTTGAGTTATAGTGCTCCTTACATAGGTTCTAGTGCTCCCTATGTAGGTACCAATCATAATCCATGATATACCATGGAACACCTATTTATTTTGATAGGGATAAATGGTTTAATATGATACATATTTCCTTCCTTTCCTTATATGAGAGATGAATCATAACCATCAATGGGATAAGTGAAGTTCCTAGGGTTGAGTTACTCCACTGAGAGGGGTGGGGGTATAAATCAATGAAGATAAGTTTTATAAATTATTTACAATTAAATAAAAACTCTTGACCAATTAAATTACATTTAACTCAAGTAATAAATCTCTCCTTCATAGCCACATGCAGGAAAAGAAGATAATGAATAATACAAGAATTTTTACAAGTTTTAACCCCTTTTTGGGAAAGATAATTTTTTCCATGGATTTTTAGTCACCATAAAAAATATTATTCACTATAATAAAAACAATTTTTAAGATTGTGACATGAGCATAGAGTTACACTATGCCTATCTAGAGTCACACCAGATTAAGAAGTTTCACAATTTAAACACAAAAAAAATCAGAATAAGGAAGATATATTTGAAGGTTTTACTGCTTTAGAAACAAAAGATATGATCTTTATCTATGAGACTCTAGAATATTTAATAAAATTATGATCACTCGATGAAATATAGAATCAAAAATTTGATATGATTTTAAATTCTAAAAAATAATATTTTTTTTCACTGAATTCTTGAGCTCAATTCGTAGTAGATGATAACTTATGAACTTTAGTCACCAAATAATCCTCTTCTCTCACAATGTATTTGATATTAATTAATACACTTATACCTTCTCTATTTTATTTCTCAATATATTTGAGTGCTATGATTTTACAGAATTAAAAATAATTATAGAAAACTATTTAAAGCTTATCCCTTCTCAATTTTTTCTGAACATAGTCACACACTATGATCTCCACATTTCCATATTTGGTTAGGCTTAACTTCATACACCACAATATCTGAATCTTCATCATTTTAATAAACTACCTGTCTCTAAAAAAATATAGAAATATTATTCTTTAATTCTTTCTCAATTAAATGGAATTGAAAATTCCTTAACAAAACATTATTAGATTGAAAATTCAAAAAATAATACACACATAAAGATTTTAATAATTATAAGAATATCCATATTCTTGTTCTTATAGAAACATCTCAAACATATTTTCTTTGTTTTTTAGAGTCACATAGTATCACTTCACAACTCAACTTATCATTTAGAATATCAAAACTCGAAACCTCAACCTGAATCACTTAAAAACAAGTTGTAAGTGATTATATAAACTATAAATAAGAAGATAATCATCCTAATAAAATAAATGAATTATTTTATAGCATTTATTATTTAGAAAAATAAAATTTAAAATCCACAAAAATATTTTATATGAACTCAGTTTGAATATTTCAATAGATAGAAGAAATTATTATCCATTTTGTAATATTTCATGAAACATATTAATTCACGTTTTGAATGTGTTTTTTAATCATTAAATATCAACCATATAATTTTCAGGTTTAACTTTATTTAAAATATAAATTACTTAAAACATAGAATTTCTATAACTGTAAAATGATCCTTATGGACTCATCCTTATAGGCCTCCATGATTACAATGTTTATTATTATAAAATATTTCCGTCTTTATACATAAGGATAGATTAACCTTATGTTCTTATCATTCATTCAATAGTAATCCTTACATGATTATTTATGTTTACAAGATGAATGTTATGATCTTATTGGCCCTTATAGGATCATCTTAATAAGATGAACTGTATGGGATCACTGAACCTTATGGTATCATCCTTATTGGTTGACCCTTATGGGATCATTAATGCTCACATAAAATTATATTTCTAAAATCCATTTACAAAATTAATTATATAAACTCATGAAATATCTACATAATCAATTCAGTATATATTAAGAATAATTTAAATCTTCTTAGAAAAATTCCATACAGATCAAGTAACATCCCATAAACCTCCAATGATACTCAACTATGATTGAAAAAATAATACAAACCATAAAAAATCAAAGGGTAATTTAATCACCCCTTTTAGATTGATTATAAACTCCATTCAAATATTTGAAATTATCTCAAATATATTTCAAAACTCATCAGATCTAATGAGAATAATTAAATCACAATCAATCTCAAAAGATAAGTGTTATGAACCACACTACCAAATAAGTTAATATTTTTTAGAGAATTTCATAACTTAGTGACAATCTATTCCTACCAAGTGACTTAGATAAAAAAAACCTCAATTCATATATCCATTATTACATTAAAAAAATCTAAATATCCCCCATTTAGTATGAACCATAACTTCAAATGACCAGGTAGTGTACACTTACCTTTTAATAATAATTTTCTCCCCCTTTATCAAGGATTTTTGTCACTATTACTCCATTTTCAACATAATCAAAATCCATGTGGTGCTATGTTCACCCATATTCATGTGATAGGAGAGGGATGAACATGAAATTTCAGCCTCACCTCTTGAAATATTTCACTAAATATAACTTTTATGAAGATATTTGTGATCAGATTATTTGTAAAAATATAGTCAACTTCATATCCCCATAAAAATCTCTCTATTTAATGAAATTATACCTCATGTAAATATAATTTGATCTATAATATTGTATAGGGTTATTATATTGATCAATTGAACATTTCTTATGAAAAATTATCCTTAATGGACTCTCAGTATTATTATAAAAGCATTCTAATTGTACAATCATCTATAAAACCTATGTGCATGCATGAGTGGATGATGCATATTATGCCTCAGAGATACTATGTGTCACATTGTTCATATTCTTACTATATCATCTCAAAAAACCCTCACCAATGAAGAAAATAACACTTTAAGTGGATATTATATTTGTTCAGTTACCTACCCAATCTATATCAGTGAATCCAAGAAATTTAAATCTATATTTTATCTATAAAAACACACATTGTTCCATGTGAGCTTCACATATCTCAAAAATATTTTTACAACAAGAATGTGTAACTCCCTTAGTTCACTCTAAAATATAGCATAAAGAATCACTGCATAGCCTATATTTGGTCTTGAAGCTATTAAATACAACAATTTATAACAATTCTTCTAAACTTATTTTGATCAACCTCGATACCATTATCATCCTTACATATTTTTTTTATAACTAAAATTGGAGTTGAAACTTCTCTTGATTCATCTATGAAATTTTTTCTCAATATCTCTCTATAAATTTTTTCTTGAGTTAAAAAATATATAATATAGTTTCTTCACAATTCTTAACCCCAATTTTTTTTTTCATTTCACCTAGCATTCACATTTCAAACTACTCATTCAGTTGTTTAGAAAATTATTTACATAATATCTCTTTTTCACTAAAAAAAATTATGTCATCAACAGTAACTATGAAAATCAATGTACTTGTGTATAACTCAATGGCATATAATCAACTTTTCCTTTTGTAAAAACTATTTCTGTTAGAATGCCATGAAGTTTTTATTACTAAGATTTATGAGCCTATTTTAATATTCGTAATGAATTTTTCAATCTACATGACATAATGACATCAATATCCATAATAAAACCCCTATATTTCTCAATAAACACTTCTTCCTTAATATCACCATTCATAGTGGTTGATTTCACATCCATTGGATATAATTTATAGTGTTTGTGTCTATCCATATACAAAAAATACTGATGGTTTCTAAAATTGCTATCGGGGTAATGGTTTCTTCAAAACCTATACCTTCTATTTGTAAGTATCCCTTACATACTAGTCCAACCTTGTTTCTTGTCACCTTAGATTTCTCATTATTTTTTTCTAAACACTAATTTTATTCCAGTCACATTTTTATCTTTGGTCCTTAGAACCGACTCCCAAGTGGATTTATTTTGAATTTGTTTTAGATTATAATTTATGGCTTGATCCCAATATTCATTTTAAATGACTACAACCACTATTCTTGGTTCAAACTATGATACAAGATCTATTTTGGTTTCAATTCTCCATCTTCTTCTAGTTTGTACATGAGCATCTTATCTTCTAAGAATATTTTTAGTTTTAACATGCTTATTTAACCTCTAGTTTTTTTCTTCACATAATACTATATCATATTAATTCATGGTATGTTGTGAATCAATATCAATATCATTTGGTTCTATTTCAACTTCCTTTTCAACCCACTAGTAAGAAATTTATGTGTTGTTTTCACCAAGAATTTTCTAAATATACTTTTTCTAATTGACTCGTTGAGAACTAATTGTTTTTTAAAAAAATTACATCATAATAGCCTAATAACTTGTAAAAAATATTTTTCCATCACCTATAACCACTTAAATCATATAAGAATCACATATAGATTCTTTTATTTTCTTTCTCTTCAAACATACCTAGATTTCTATTTTTGATCTTTATAAATCATATAATACTAAATAATTTGATGTAATTTACAATTGAATTATTCTTATACCACATATCACAATTATTGAGATGTTTTTTAGGCATCAAGAGACATATATTCTAAATGTGTACAATAATACAGACAACTTCTCTCCAAAAATATTTTGCGACTTCATTTTCAACTAGCATTTTCCTACCCATATTAAGGATGTTGTTGTTCTTAATTTCCACAACATCATTATATTAGGGAGTATATGGTGTATGAATTTATTCTTAATCACATAATTATAAATATATCTTTCAAATTCATGATATGTATATTTTTTCCATGATCATATCTTAATTTCTTAATTAGAATCCATAATTCTTTCTCAACCTATATTCTAAATTTTTTGAATATCTCAGAATTTTATGATTTTTTCTTGATGAAAGGTACATTAGTTATTAAAGTATAATTATTAATAAATTAAATAAAATAAAAACCACCACTTTTAGACTTTCTCCTTAAAGTAAAATAAAAATGGGTATAAATGAATCATTGTGGTCCGGTAAAAGGATTGTTTAACTTATTGTGAGATTTCAAAGTTATATTCACTTTCCAACATGTTTCAAAAACAATATAACTTACATTTTTTAAATTTGTATTATCTATTACAAACTTATAATTATAAATATTTTTCATTATTATTTGTAAAAGATGGATAAGCCTCTTATTCTATAGTATATTGTCTTTTTTCTCTCCCAAATAATATGAATTTGTTGGATTGACAATTAAAAATATACTACCATTTTTTCTTTTTTCCATGTGATATGATCATTACATACTTTATTTTTATAAAGAAACATGATTCATTCTTGAAAAAACTCTTTCCCATCCACAATATAGTGACCCATAATTTTTATACATAAATATTACATCTTACTAGATAAATATTTAAATATGTAATATTAAAAACCATGATAGAATGATATAAATTTAGCATCTTTAGAAACATGGATATATAAACAATTTATCCATAAGATATCTAATTAATCTCCCAATAATTTATTCATACCTATAACCCTTCATAGACATATCTTGATTCATAACACAAAGAAAGGAAACATAAAAAAAGTAATCTTAGATGGTCATTAAGGGTAAGAAAGGGAGATATAAATGATCACTTAAGCATAATATATGAATAAGGGTATGATAATATGAGCTTAAAATTTTACAATCATACCGATTAAATAATAGATAATAATCTTGAGTCATGTAAAATCTTGGAATTTTATAACTCATGAATCATAATGGAATCAAATAGCATGAGACATGTGAGATTAAAATTGGCATATGAAATAAGTCTGTGAAATAAACATAATAATATAACATCATTTACTTATTCAAGTCTCACTATCAAGAATATCATATTGGATTGGTTTAATCCCCATTATATTATATCCTTAGTCAAGGTTCACTTCCAAGACTATCATAGTGGATAGAGTCCTATACTAAATTAGGTTCACTCCCCATTCAAATACTTATTATCTCATGAGATATCCATATTTAACTAATTAATTTGAGTGATGTATAATTCCAACCCCGCCCATAACATAATCATAATCCATTCATTTTTATACCAAAATATCATAAATCATTAATCATATAACATAACCCATGGAAAGTAGATAGGTTTCATAAACATTTCAACATTTCATTATAACATGACCCATGGAAAATGAATGGGTTTAATTAACATCTCATCATCACAATAATAAACCATCCAGATGAAGAATAAAGATGGTATCCTTAGATCACATTCTGATTAAATCAAAATTAACATCAAATTATTTTATCATAAATGAAAATTCTTTTAAAACATCACTTGAAATATTTCTTAAGGAAAATACCATTTTTCATTTTGGAATAACTTCTTTAAATAATAAAAATTTCCAAAATATTATGGAAAAATTTTTCTTTGAAAATTACCATGGAAAGATATAAATTAATATTTAAAGATATTATAATTCATTATGATTGGAAATTCCATTCATACCGTGTATGTTAAAACAAAAAATCCTTTCACATTTTTTCTTAACACTAAAATATAACACATTCATAAAATGAAAAAATATTCATTTTAAACCATCTTTAAAAACTAAAATATGGTTAAAAATGACTTTAAAAAATCATAGTACAATATTAAAACATTCTTTAAAATATTTTAAATAAAACATCGATATTGAAGAATAAATATTTTCGACAGAAGAGAGAAATAAAATCAGTTTTCTTTAAAACAATTATTTTAGAATATTTAGTGGTTAAAGAGAGTAAAAATAAAGGAAAAAACATAATCAAAAGAAATAACTAGATTTGAATAAAATTCATGGTATTATTGAGATATATTTTATATAATTTCATCATTATAAACTTAATCATAAATAATATAGATAAACAATGAGATTGTAACATAAATCCCTTACCTCAAGTTTGAATTATTTCAAAATCAATATAACCTCATATATAATAAATTTAAATTTCTATAAAATACTAATTTAAATACTTATAACATAATAAATTATCCACTTATAACATTGTAACACCTATATACTAATAAGTTTTTATTTAAACCATCAATTTTAGGTGTTAACTGTTTCATTTTTATGATAATTTCTCATTGATAGTTCTAGTACTTATATAGTGATCATAGTTAAATAATATCCACAATATGAATCATGATATAAATATAATATATATTCATTATATATATACATTTAGTATCATCATTAATAGTTATTGATAGAAAAATGAATCACACTATTCATGGAGATGGCAGGTCGTATATATGTATGAACGCTTTTTTCACTTTTCAACGGATGGAATAAAAGAAAAATAAATAATAATTAACCTTTAAATAGTCATAATTAAATAATAAATATCATATATAATAATTAAATCTATGCTTATTACAATCTATGTAAATCATAAATGAAAAAAATCACATTGCTTCGTAGTGGTGGTAGTGCACACATGCACACAAGCAATGTTATTATTTTTCAACATATTGAAAGGTAAGAAGGTAAATATTATAATTCAAAAGAAATAATTATGTTGTAAATGAAATTTATAAACATTAAAACCATAATAATAACAAACCATTAAATATGGTGATGGATAATGAATTTCATATCTATGTGGAGGCAGTAGTCCACACATACGCACATGTGATACTTTCACTTCCCATTTGATTGAAAATATAATAAATAAAGGTGGCTAAATGATAATAAGAAAATTTTAGTATATTTAAAATAATTAATTTATTATTTTATGATTAATACCATTAAAATATAGGAGTTAGAATAATAAATAAATTGAAATTGGTAGTGTTGGATGATTACCTATTCTTCAGTAAACCTCATTTAGATCATTTTTAAAGACCCTTGGAAAAATATTTTATGAATAAAAGACCCTATATTTTATGTATGGGAAAGTTTATAAGATAATTTTATAGGTTTTGGTCAAGATATATGGCTCAAAGTGCTGTAAAAAAATTTAAAGGACGAGTATCCTTTGATAAGTGGGGGAGAAGACACACTTGGAATTTCTTAAGAGATTAAAAGATAATAATTTCATAATGAAACCAAATGATTCAAAATAAATAGATATTTGGGGTTGGGATATTATTAATTAAAAATATGGCCATAAAATATGATTCTTAAAATTTTAATTATCATGTTTATTTGTATTTCTTTGTTTAATCCCTTGTAAAACCATTTTAACCTTAACCATGGTGAATTTTTTTACTACCCTTACTATTAATTATGAAAAAAATATAAGTGTCCTCATTACAAAATTTTGAAATTATGACCCAAAACATATAATGAATTTTATAAAATTCAATTCATATAATTGGATGAATTTAATTTTAAATTAAACCTATAAAACACAACGAATCAAGGTTTCCATAAAAAATGTTTTCTTAAGTATCAAAAGTTTTTTTTACCGAAATTCAAAATAAAATTGATTAAAATGAACTTAATTTGATTATTAATAATATAAATGAACTGATTTTACTTTTAAATAATTTTAAAATAAAATTTATGTTTTTAAATTCCTGACACAAAAAAATGTTTTCAATAATAATCAGTATTTTCACTATTCATCAAAAGTCAATCTTTTCTTAAAATTATCAAAATTTCACTGTAAGATAATTTTTTGAATGATGATTTGAAAAATTTAGGTCATTTTTTAAAATATGTTTTATAAAAGTGTAAAAATAATAATTATATTATTTTCTCACAATATAAAATATAAACCATTTGTGAGGGAAAATGTATTTTTGAATCATATAAAAACTTTACTAAAAATGAGTAATTATTTATTAATATATTTTCATTATCTAAATAATATTTTCATTATTTTTAAAATGTGGTTATTCATATCCATATAACCAATTTAACTATTAGGTTATAATGATATACTATATCATGTTTCTTTTAGACATAGGTTCTAATTTATCAAAATCTTTTAATGAAATTATATTTATTTGAAGATAAATATAACATAAAATATCATGGTGTTAAACTCCACCCCCATTAAAATTAATTTTAACCTCAAAATTACATAACTAGGATAAAAAATGAGGATATCTATATTTAATCATATTATTCTAGTATCCAAGTATCTTATTCAAATTTCTGATTGCTCCATAGAACTTTAACCAGGCGAGTAGTGTTATTTTGTAGAACATTATCTCTAGGATCCAATATTTATACTAGTTTTACTTAAAAATAAATACCATTATATAGTGGTATAACCTATTAGATTAATATATTTAAAGTATTAAGTATGTACTTACTCAAGATAGATTCATATAACCCATCATGAACTTGAGAGAGGTTCAGTGGAAGTTCCAAATGATAAGCTACTGTCCTTACTCATTCAAGAATATCAAAGGGCGCAATATAAAAAGGGCTCAAGATAACCTTATTTCCAAATATAATAACCTTTTTACATGGATAAGTTCATAGGAATACTTTCTCACCAGCTTTGAATTCTATATTTCATAGATGATTGTCAGTATAAATTTGTTATCAACTCTGATATGCCTTGATGGGTTGTGAAATAACTTTAACCTTATCTTCCCTTTACTCATCTAACTAATGTCTCAATATATTTCTTTATCCAACCTCACCCCAAAACATTAGATTTATATAAATATTTTCATATAGGGCATCATTGGAATCTATATGAATGATCAATTGAAATATATTATTGTAAGAAAACATGTTGAGAGGAAGGTGTTGATTGCAAACACCATTAAAATCCATAAATTAAGACATTAAAATATTATACAGGTTTTGAATGGTTCTCTCATACTGACCATATGTCTGAGTATAATAACTAGTACTGAAACAAAATTCTAAATCTAGATCTTTTTTAATACTTCTCCATAACTTCAAGTTAAACATCATATCCCAATCAGATTCAATAGGTTGGGGTGCTTTATAAAACCTTAAAACATTCATTATGTATATTATGGAAATATGATAAATAAAGAAATATTCTCTAATAATAATAAATTGTGATGAATTTTTAGGGTGATATACTAAAACTCAAATAACATTATGAACTGTATATGTTTTGGGGAGTGCGATGATAAAATCCATAGTGATGTTTTCCTATTTCCATTCTTGTATGGGTAATGGTTGTAACATCCCCTTAGACTTTTTTATTTTAAGCTTAACATGTTGACATACCATGAACTAAGATACATAATCTAAAATATATATTTTTAATTTTTTCCCACAAGAAATACTCTCCCATATCTCTATACATCTTTGTACTTCCATGTTGAATAGAGAATGATAGACTATGAGTTTAATCTAATAGAGCCTTCTTCAAGTCTGGTATTAATAGAACACATACATGGTTTCTAAATATTATCATTCCATCATAATCAAGTTTGAACTTAGGAATATTTCTCACCTTATTTTATAGTTATACAACTTCTTTTTGTACCTCTTTAATATTTACTTGGATAAATGGTTAAACACTCATTTGAGAAAGATAAGATTTATCCCCTTTCTTCAAGATTTCTAGATCTATACTTTCCAATTCTAGGAATATTGGATCTTTTTTATCCTAATTATAGATAATATTACATGATACTTTCAACTTAATTCATTAACCACCATGTTCTCTTTTCTTTGGTGGTAATGTATTGAGCATTCATAATTTTTAATTAACTCCAACCATCTTATCTACTATATATTCGAATATTTTTGACTGAATATATACATTAAAATTTTATGATCAATATATATATATATATCAAATATTTATTTATAAATACAATCCCTCCATATATTTACTGTAAAAATTATTACAACTAACTCTAAATCATGATTAGGGTAATTTTTCTCATAAAACATCAATTGTCATGAGGCATAAAATATAACCATATGAATCTTCTTGAGGATGCATCATGAACCCTTCTTTAATGTATCATTGTAGATCACAAACCCTTATCTATTATAGGGTAGTGTAAGAATCTGTGAAATGACTAACCTTCTCTTCAGTTCCTTGAAATTTTCCTCACATTCATTTATCTAAAAGAACTTGGCTCCCTTTGGAGTTAACTTATTGATTGGATTAGACAACAATGATAAATTCTCCACAAAGCCTCAATAATATCCATCCAAATAAAGAAAATTGTGGATCTTAGTCAGAGAGGTTGGTCTAGTCTATCATTCAATAACTCCATATTTGATAGATCCATTGATATACCCTTCCTAGATATTATATGACCCAAAAATAAAATTTATTGTATCCAAAATTCACACTTGGTAAATTTTTCATACAACTTATCCTCTATTATAGGTTTTAGTAAAATTATCAAGTGATCTTCATTATCTTCCTTTATTTTTGGAATATATATGAATATCATATATAAATACTAAAAAAACTAATAAATTTAATATCTAAAGAATCTATTCATTAAATCCATTAAGATATTTTTTGAATTTATAAGACCAAAATAAATCACTATAGTGTCCATACATCACAAAAAATGATATTTTGGGTATGTATTCACTTTTATACCTCAAATAATAGTATCTAGATAGAAGATAAATCTTGGGAAAATATTTATCTCTTCAAAATTGATTTAAAAAATAATGAATACAAGGTATAGGAAACTTATTCTTGATTGTGATATTTTTAAGTTTCCAATAATCAATGCAAAGTCGCCTTGATCCATCTTTCTCTTAAACAAAAAGAATAGGTTCACCCCATAGTGATGAAATTTGATGAATGAATCACTTATAAATATTCTATAAGAGTATCTTTTTTAATTCTTGTAAATTAATCAGGGCCATTCTATATAGTGTCTTTGAAATAGGTGTATCACCAGGTATGATTTCTATAGAAAACTAAACTTCATGATTTAGTGGAAAACCAGAAAAATTTTCTAGAAAGCCATAAAAACCCACATAAAATTATAATATCATCGGTGTTGTGTTTCTATCCAACCATCTTAAAAAAATCCCTTTTTAATAGGAATAAAGACCCATACAATGAATGTAATTTATATCAGAAATTCATATTTATCGTCACACTAATATAAAATCATAATTTAGTTCATAATATTAAACATGGCTTCCCTTACTATGAAATTTATGTGGGATTTATATAAATAAGTATAATCCATGAATAAGATTACATCAAATTCAACTAAATGGAGAATCATAATATTTTAGGAAGCATATTCCCATAAAATTCAATCAGAAAATAATCATAGAGTTGAGATGATATCATCACACTACTAAAATGTTTCACTGATAATTCAATATCAAATCATTAGGGTGGATTTATGATACCATTAGAAAATTATTAAAATATAAAATAATGGGTCAATCATAAATCAAATAACAAATTAGTTGTAACACCTGCATATTTTATGAAATATTTTTTCCAAATAGATTTAATTTCAATGGAATACGTTATACACAACAATGTGTTTTAACGAACCATATTATAATATTAATATTATTAATTAAACGCATCTGTTATAACCTAGCTATTAAATTTATTTGTATGAATAAGAATTAGAATATTTTAAAAATTATGTATAATGTTTTTAAATAAAGAAAATATATTGATAAAAACATAATTATTTTTTGGTAGTCTTTATATTCTTTGAAAAAACATTTTTCTCAAAAAAAATTATTGTTTTTTATGAAGAAATTAAAAAATTGATTTTTAACATTTTTAGAAAATGTATTTAAAAAAATTAAATTATTTTTTTAAAATAAACATTTCAAAACTATCATATAGTGATTTTGTGATAATTTTTTGAAAGGATTAATTTCTTGGTGATAAGTGAAAAATATCGATTCGTAGTGAAAGATGCCTTTTTGTTTAATGAATTTACTAACTTAAAAATTGTTTTAAAATTGTTTAAAAAAATTATTTCATTTATAGTAGTTTTAATTTAATTTATATCATTTTAATCTAATTTATGTATAAATTTTATATAAAAACTTTTTATACTCATGAAAATGTTTTCTCTAGAAAGCCATTTTTTAATCGCATCTGTAGGTTTAATTTTAAATTAAATTCTACCACTTATGTGAATTTAATTTTTTTAAATAGATTAAATATTTTTAATAATTATAATTAATATTATATAATACGTTGAACTTAATTTTTTTTCATAATGAATAATAAAATCAATAAAAATTAATTATCATGGTTAAGGTTAAAATGAATTTATCGTGGGTTAAACTAAAATGATAAGGGTTAAAATGTGATAAAAACTTGTACAAATCCTATTGGTTAGAAATTATTAGAACTTATATCAAATAATTTTTTTATAATGATCCTTTTTTTATCCTTTTGAAAATGTGTAAAACATGGGTATAACTTGTTTTTCTTCAAAAAAATCAAGTGTGTCCTCTCCCCCACTTATAAAAGGGAACCCCCTATACTCTTATCTTCACACTCCATAAGACTTTTTGTTTAGAAAATAAGTATCCAAATATCCTCTTTAATTACCTCGAAACATCATATAGGTCTTATTTTTATTATCAAACCCTCATAATAAGGATTTTGGTGCTAACCTAAGGAGGTTGTCCAAATAAGAGGTATCGTTCTTAACCGAACATTTTTATTTCCTTTATTCTTCCTCCTACTTAAAATATTATTATACTATAATGATATAATAAAATAAGTATATTAAATATACTTATATTTTATTATTTTAATTTTATAACCTATATCCATCTCCTCCTCTATGATATGGGGAACAAAATCGTCGATCATGTGTATGGAAGATTACCACCTCACGAACCGATGTGATTCTTTTTCCATCGCCACCTTTTATGGTTGGATATAATAAAGGATTTAAAATATTTATATTATATTTATTAAATATTAATACTTTATTAACTATAATATCACATCTACATACATATCTTCCAACCTATTGAAAAATGATAACATTTCTCATTCATACGTGTGGACTACTACTTCCATGAAGAAATGTAACACGTTTTTCATTTAATTTTGAAATTGATGGTAATAAGAGTATATTTAATGAATATATATGATATATATGATATAAAAATGGTTTTGTAAAGGTGAATTAATATTTACCTTTATTTTGTTCCATCCGTTGAGAAAATCGAAACATCGTTTATGCGTGCATATTGCCTACCACTCCCATGAATAGTGTAATTCATTTTCTTATATATAACTTTTATGGATGACTATAAATATGTATATGATAAATATATATGATATTTATATCATTATTAACATTATTTGGATGATGGATCCATAATCAAAGTACAAGGACCAAAAATACATAACTAAAACATACATGAAAAAAAGTAGTTATTACTTAAAATAAGGATTTTGACAAAGAATTGTTTTTAAATGGGAAATACTACAAATACGGCTTTTATCAGCACTAAAAAGGCCTTTAACAGTACTAAAAAAGTGCTATTAATGTCTATGAGGATAAAGGGGTGGGGGTCCCCTTTATCAGCGCTCCAAAAAGTGCTGATAAAGACCTCTTTTATCAGTGCTCATAAAGGACCCTTTTATCAATGCTTTTTTAGCACTGATAAAAAATCTGTAAATCAGAGGGGGCTTTTAACAGTGATTTCCCCCCATTTATCAGTGCCCCGCCCCACCCACTCCCCCACATGCCCCATCTATGACACCCCACATTTTATCAGTGCTTTTTAGACCCCTTTAACAGCGCTATATCCCCCCCCCCCCCAAATTCACCCATGCGCGCACCCCTACCTGCCTCTACCAGGTTTTGAACGCAAGACCTCCCCCCATGTGCGATAAGCCTTTACACCTCCTCTAATTTGATTTGTTCTCCAACTAGTGATATATATATATATTTATATTTATTCATGTATTAATATAAATTTATATAGTTGTATTAATATATATATATATACATATATAGTTATATTTATATATTTATATATTTATTTGTATATTAATATATATATAGTCAGTTATATTTATATATGTATATATTTATATATTTATATATTTATTCGTATATTAATATTATGTAATATCTATTTATTTATATATATTTATTTGTATTTTTTATCCATATATTTATTCGTATATTAATATATATTTAGAAGATTATTTTTCAATACAATTATAAAATAGGTTTTGTTTTGTGTGTGTGTAAATAAATACATATATACAACACACACACAAACATATGTGTGTTTGTGTGTGTTTCTATAAGTATAATTGTACATATATATATATGCATATACATATGTTAGAATATACATATATATATATGTTTGTTAATATATAGACACACACAAATAGACACACACACAATATATAGGTACATATATATTTATATTAATATATAGGTATATAAATATTGAAATATTGGTATTTTAAATAAAATGGATATTAGTTATTATTTAGATAAAGATAATATATTTTATATGTAAATATGTTTAATTATTTATTTAAATAATTAATTTTTATGTGTGAATATATAAAAAAATATGTATATATTGTTATATATTTGATTATAAATATAAGTAAATTATAAAAAATGATAAAATTTAAAATAAATAATATCAATATGAATGTAATACCTTTTAATAAATTCAGTCCCCACCAAAAAGTCCAATAATACTCCCATAAATGAGGCTGAAAATCCACAAAATGTTAAAAAATCAGGGTATCCAAACTAAAAACCCAGTTTTAGAGGCCTTATAGGCCTTTTTTGGCCTTGAAAAATGTGGGAGAGGCTTTTTTTGAATTACAAGAGTGTATAGCTCGTCGCAGGCTTCGATTTGATATGCTGTAGAGCTCAAACAGACACCCGGATCAAAAGTTATGGTCGTTTGAAGTTCGAGTTGCGTTTTCAACATATTTTGGATCTTTTTTATTTTTATTTTTTTAGTCTTCAAATTGTTATTAAATTACTATTAATCCATAATAATTATAAAATTATTAATTAAAAAAATTAATTTTTTATAAGACATTGTCACTAAATATTATATATATTAAGTTTAACTATATATTTACACTTATCTAAAATATATTTAAAATTAAATTTAGAAAATATATATTATATTTATATCAATATAACTATATCTATATATTTAAATATTAATATATTTTTTAAGGAATTTGTTTTGAAGCATACCCTTTATCAGCGCTACTAAAAAAGCGCTGATAAAGGGGTACCCTTTAATAGTGCTAAAAAAAGCACTGTTAAAGGGGGTACCTTTATCAGTGCTAAAAATGCACTGATAAAGGGGTACTTTTATCAGCGTTTTTTTAGCGCTGATAAATGTACACCCCTTTATCAGCGCTTTTTCATTAGCGCTGATAAAGGGTGGCACCAGGAATGCCCAGTTTTGCGGTAGTGGGATAATAAAAGGTCACAAGTAAATCATTATGTGATATGATATATATGATTATTATTTTTAATATATTTATAATAAACCTATATTTATTATATAATATGTTTGAAAATTTATTAATAAAGTCAAGAGTATAGGTAAGGGATTTTCTTCTCACTTTTATTTTTGTGGGACACATGTTATATCACTGCTTATTTATTTTTTGTGGTTCATATACTAATCATGAATGAATTTTATGATTATTATGATGAAATTTATGGGATATAAATATAAATATAAGTTTCTTTATCTCATGTCTCTTTTGATTCAAAAGTTACCTAAGTGGTACAAGTTCTATGTTACAATCTCATTATTTATTAGGATTGTTTATGATTAAGATAAATATGATTAAATATTTTGATCCAACTCTCAAGAAAATAATTTATTTTCAAATATTCTAATTATTTTTTGTGAATAATTTTTCCCTTTCATTTTCCTCTCTTTAGCAACTGAATTGACCAAAATAATGTTTCTAAGAAAAATAATCACTATTTCTCTCTTTGGTTGAAAATACTCTTTACTCCAAGTTCATGTTTTATAAAAATGTTTTAAATAAATTTTTTAATATTATATAATGTTTTTTTGAATACATTTTTACCCATATTTTAAATTTTAACAATTTTTTAAAAAGGAAAATTATTTTCATTTTCTGAACAAGGATGTTTTTACTTTTTATCAAAAACTTGAAAGAAATATTCATTTTAATGTGTATGGTATGAATGGTATTTTCCATAAGCATGACCACTTAATGATTTGAAATATCATTTACAAGTTTATATGGTTATTTTCAAATAATTTTTTTCTTTAATATTTGGAAAAAAAATTCAATTTAAATAAGTGTTTTATGTGTAAAAGTAATTTTCTTCAAGAAATGTTCCAATCGATCTTTTAAAATCATTTTCCATATAATATGACATCCATTAATGTTAATTAAGATTTATAGTGGATATGATCCAATGATACCACCCTTATTATTTCTCTAGATTGTTTATAATTATATTGATAGGATGTTTATGAAACTAATTCTTTTTCCATGGGTTATGATATTATGAGTTGATGAAATGATTATGAAACCTATTTCATTCCACAAGTTATGATAAGATTATTGTTTTTTTTATATTTTAAAACATATATGTGGGATTTTAATTTTCTAGTGGGTGGGACTTATATCTACCTTCAATTCATTGGGTAATGATTAATGTTCTATGAGCTCAAATGGTATAAAATAAGTTATCCCAAGCCCAAAATATGATACATGAAAAGTTATCCCATGCCCAAAATAGGGTACATGGGAGGTTATCCCAATCCCATATATGGTACATGAGTGGTTATCCCAATCCCAACATGTTATGAATTTCCTGGTGGGTATCCTTGATATATGATTTTCTATACATATGTATATGCCACAAATCTATGTCTTTTTCTAATGTTATGTTATCATGTATCATTTTATTTGATTCAATAATAATTTATGTCTTATTAATATCCAATATTTATTCCATAAATCAATTTTATGATCTATGATATGTAGGGTATGGTTTCCAAGTGTTATTCTCATGTTATCATAACCTTATGCTCATATTATGTTGATATCTACCCTTATTGAGTATATGAGATCACCCTTTATTTTGTTTCCTTTCCTTAGGTTATGAATAAATGTATTATGTATGATATGTCTAATAAAGGTGATATTTATAAATAAATTAGTATAAGATAATGTAGTTCGCTTATGAACTAGTAGTTTATGTGTCCATGTTTCCAAAGGAACTAGAACTATAGGATTATGGCATGGATCTTTATGTTATTTAATGAATATTCATATATTATGATTTTATATCTATGTATGAGAAGAATAGGATACTATATTAGAAGATATATAGTGGATGATAAGTGAACCCTTCACCACTTCGTTATCATACCCCACATTAGAAATGTTGATCTCATGATATTTACCTTTTTCTTTGTGCTTAAGTGGTTATTTATGTTTATTATCATCATTAACATTTATATTGGGTCATTGGTTAGAATAAGGCCCATACTACTTATATTTTAAAAACTAGAGTGTGGGTGGTGCATTTTGTGGTGCTTTTTCCATTAAATAACTTCTTCTTCCAATCACTTCGATATTTTATTTCCAAATAACCTTTCTTTTCACACTTAAAAAAATTACCAACCCTTAAGAAAATTTCATCCAAGTTTCCTTACACACTTCAAGAATAAATAAAATATCATCATCTTATCTCCATGGTTATTATTATTATAATTTCTTTTTAACTCCATATTTAATTTCTTATCAAAATTATGAAATTTTTAGGTAACTCCAATATCTATTTCCACTTTTATAGCATATCATATGATTAGTTTCTAGTTATAGAAGTCCATTATGGATAACACTATTAATATAATTGGTTTTAAGACACTGAAGAATTGATCAACCATACTTTTAGTTTGGATGATAATGCTAGAATAGTACCTCACAAGTCTCATAAAAGTTTCCTCATATGTATTAATATTTTGATCATCCTTATACATTAGATTAAGTAATTAATTCTCTATTTTTGTGCGAATAATATGAGAAAATTAATTATTAAAAAATAAACTCCTAAACTCATCCCACTTCATGGATTCAATTTCTCCCAATTTCCACATGTTTTTTTGTAGGAATCCACCATTAATCAAATTAAACTTCCAAATGATAAAAATAAAAAATAACTTTTTCATGTTCCAAACAATAGATAATAGAAAATATATTTTAGTGGTATTGATACATTTCTTAAAAACAATTGTATTATAAGACCCACTAAAATAAGGTAGATGTTCCCTCATGAAGGACTCAACAAAACGTTATTCCCTATTTTACTGTTTGTGATCTCAACATTATTCAATGCTTGAGAATGTTTCATAAGCATAGAAATGATATTTTCATTCCAGATCCCATAGGATTTAATTCCTCATGAGGTAAATCATTGAATTTTCCATCACATTAAACATTAACATGGTTCCTTTAAGTTCCAACTATTGAATAAAACGGAAAAGCATAGTTAAGGTAATAATAATCATAGTGGGAAACCACATAATAATGATAAATAATTTATAGGATGCCTAAATCACAAAACCGTATTTTCAATATATAAAAGATTAGGATTAACCTAGTTCATCCAAGATTTTCATCTATTCAAACCCTTCAAAATGGTTCATAAAGAAAATTGTGAATTAAACCAAGCATATCCCCTGAGAGTGACGAAATAAGTGAATAGTAAGGGAAAACTCATAATGCACTATAATGATAGTTGATATATACTTGAACAACTATTTTTAGGGTTATTATCCTTAGATTCATCTATTCCAAAACCATGATAACATGTAGTATCCTCACAAAGATGATTTTATAGGAAAACCAATCTTCTTTATATACCATAAATTAGGATGTTCTCTTACAAATATAATTATCCTAAGGTTTATCACTAATTTTTTCTCATCCTAGTTTCCAAAGATAACAAAACATTTCTCTAATACTTACTATAGAAAACCATACCTTTCATACATAAATATTACATCTTATTAAATGATATTAAAATACATATAATTAAGATTCATTATAGAATTGTATAGGTTTACTGTCTTTGGAAACTTGGATACATAAACAACCTATTCATAAGATATATAATTCATATCCAACAAATTTCTTGATAACATTCACCCTTCTTAGACATATCATACTTAAAACCATTATTCATAACCTAGGAAATAGAAACATAAAAAATGGTTAACTCAGGTGCTCGGTAAGGGTTAAAAGGGAATATATCAATGATAAATTAAGAATAACATGATAATAAGGGTATGATAACATGATATTAATATTTTAATACCATACTCAGAATATCATATACCATAATTTTGATTCATGGCATAATGTTTGAAAGTTTATAAGACATCAATTATAAAGGAGTAAAAGAACACGATCCATGAAATCATAAAATTGGCATAATGTATATGTTTTTGGCATACACATAAGAATATAAAATAATTTCCTTATCCAAGGATCATTTAAAAAACTATCATAGTGGATTGGCTTCACTCCCTATTTCATCATATCCTTAGTCAACATTCACTCCTAAGACTATCATAGTAGATAGAGGCTCTTACTAAACTAGATTCACTAACCACACCAGTCCTTATTATCTCATGAGATAACTATATTTACCCAATTAATTGTAGGGATATATAATTATAGTCCCACCCATCCCATAATAATAATCAATTAATATGAGTTCCACAAGATAATATATCACTCATTATATATCATATCCTATGGAAAATAAATTAATTTCAAAATATTTTAAACATATCATCATAATATAACCCATGGAAAATGAGTGGGTTTTATAAACATATCATCATAATAATTATTAAACTTATAAATAAATAATAAATATGGTATCATTCGATCATATCCCTAGTAAATCATAAGTAACATCAAAGTATTTTATAATAAATGAAAATTCCATTAAAATATCACTTGGAATATTTCTTAAGGAAAATACCCTTTTTCATTTTGGAATAAATTATTTAAAATATAAAATAATAAAAAATGATATGAAAAAAATGATTTTAAAATAATCACGGAAACCTATAATTTAATCTTCAAATTTTTGAGCAGTCATGATAGTCAGAAATTTTTTTCATGTCATGTATGTTAAAACAAAGATTCCTTTCAATTTTTTTGGTAAAAAGTCAAAAATAACTCATTCAAAAAAAGAAAATAATATAATTTTTATAAAATTATTTAAAAGATAAAATATGGGTAACAATTAAATAAAATATAAATTTTATAATATTAAAAAAATCTTGAAAATATTTTAAAGAAAACATAGACATGAGAGAAAAAATATTTTCTACCGAAGAGAGAAATAATGTCAGTTTTCCTTTAAAACATAATTCTAGTCTCTTGAGTTCTTAAAGAGTGAAAGATAAAATGAAAAAAATTAAATCTCTATAAATAATTATATTAAAATAAAATTCATGGGGTTCTTGAGATATATGTCATAAAATTTCATCATTGAAAACACAATCATAAACAATCTCGATAAACGATGTGATTGTTACATAAATCCATTGCTTAAAGTTTATCCTGATTAAAAAGCACTCTAACCTTCTATATAATAAATTTAAATTAATTATAATTCTATAATAGAGTCATTTAAATACTTATAATATCATAAATTATTCAATTATAATATTTCAACACCCATTTATTATTAATTATTTATTAAAATAATCTTTTCTGGGTGTTAACCGTTTTGTTTTTCATGATAATTTCAGTTTGGTAGTTTCGTTTCATATACAAAGATCATGGTTCCATAATCTATAGAATTTTATTAATGATATAAATATCATATACATTCATTATATATATATATATATATTCATTTATAAAAGGTAGATATAGAAAAATTAATTACACCATTCATGGAGACAACACGTCGTACATATTCATGAACACTAATTTAATTTTTTGATTAATGGACAGAAAGAATGATAAATAATAATTAAAATTTTAAGGAATAATTATTATATAATATATATTATATATATTTATTAATTTTATCCTTATTACTATTCATGTAAAGTGGAAATGAATTAAATCACACCTCTTCATAAAGGTGTTAGTCCATATGTATGCACATGTGATGTTATCATTTACCAACAGACTGGGAGGTAAGAAGTTAAATATGATATTATAATTATAGAATAATAATTATTTTATAAATATCATGTATAAATATTAAACCCATAATAATAACCATCTATGAAATACGGTGAAGGAAAATAAATTTTATCATTACGTGGAGGTGGTCGTCCAAACGTACACACATGCGATACTTTCACTTTCCATTTAATAGAAAAGAGGCTGAATAAAGGTGGTTCCATAATCATAATAAAATTTTATCATATTCAGGATACTTATTTTATTATTTTATTTTGAATTAAAAATAATTATATGAGGTATAAAAAGAAATAAATTGAAAGAGGTTGGGTAGGATGACTACCTCTTCTTCAGTATTCCTCCTTTTTACACTTTCCTAAGGACCCTTGGAATGGAATTTTAAGAATAAAGAAATATCTAATATGTGGATATATAAGTTAATAATATAATGGGTAGTTTTTTTCAATCTATATAGCTCAAAGTGGTCTATAGAAGAGAAAGGATGGACATCCTTTTATAAGTGGGGGAGAGGATACACTTAGAATTCCTCAAAATATTAAAATATGATAATTCCATAGTCAATAAAAATGATTCAAAATAAAAATATATTCTATATTGGGATATTATTAGGTTTAAATATTTCTATAAAATATGAATTAAACAAGTTTAATTGAAAAAATTACCCTTACCTCTTGGTTTAAACCCCAATAAACATGTTTAAACATTAACCATGGTGATTTTTTTTACTATTTTTACTTTCCATTATGAAAAAAATAGAAGTAGAATAATTACAAAATTTATAAATCATGATTCCAAATATGGAATCCATTTTATCAAATTCAACTCATAGAAGTGGTATAATTTAATTTAAAATTAAACATGTAAAATGCAACAAAACGACGTTTCTATAAAAAAAAGTTATACCAAAAATGTTTGAAAAGTTTTTATACAAAAATCCAATATAAAATTGATTATAATGAACTTAATTTTATTATTAATAATATAAATGAACTGATTTTACTTTTAATACATTTAATAAAATGGAACTTTTTAAATTCTTGAAATCAAAATATAATTTTCAATAAAAATAAACGATTTCAAAATTCATTGAAAAATCAATATTTTATAAAATTTTCAAAATTTTACTTTGAGCTAATTTAGATATAATTATTTCAAAAATGAAGTTCATTTTATCAAATAAAATATTCTAAAATTGTAAAAAACTAATTATATTATTTTATCACAAAAAACTATAAAAACCCTATTAGGGGAAAAAGGTATTTTTAAAGCATATAATGATTTTATTAAAAAAGTGAGTATATATTTATCAATATATTTTATTTATCTAAAACATTTATAAAAAATTATAAAAATGTGGTTATTCCTATTTATATATCCAATTTAAAATCTACGTTATAATGGCATACTATAGCCCGAATGGCCTGAAGGCCTTCATTTTTATTGATTTTTGATAACTCCCCTTTCAAGGGATGAGGGGGAACCCTTACAAGGCCTGTAATCTTAGAGGATATAGTAAATTTCATTTAAACTAGGGTTTCTGAGTATCAATGTATATCAAAGAAATTTATTTTTTTAAAGAGAAATATATCATAATATATAAGGGTGTTACAATCACCAATATAACTTACATTCAAGATATTTTGATTCAACCCTTCTATATATAAAACAAATTTTATTTCTAATTTTGTCCTTCGATTTTAGCTAAACCAACATCATTGGTCTTTATAGAATAATCATTCCCAATGTTAAAAACCCCACCCTCATTCTTATTAATATTTCTTATAATATTTGTATCATCTAACATGTGGAAAGATCAACCAATATAATGAATCTAGGAATTTGTTCTTTTACTAGACTTGATTGAAAATTCATCTAGATATGTCTTTTTCTAAGGATTCTGAATCCATTTCCCTTTATCAACATAGGGAATCTTCCCAAGAAATATTTTCATATAGTTATCTAAAAAATGGAACTTCTAATCAGATCTACCACAGATTTCTTCAAGATAGTGAAATCTCTTTTGATTGGAAAATTAGAAATATTTATCTTCACTACTTTCTTTATTTGAGTAAATGATTTCATCTATTCTAAATAACTCCCCCCTATATTATGCCTCTTTTCAGGTAGTGATATATTATACCATTATGTGCAAGACTTCTTAATAACCACTCTATTATACCTGCAATATCCTTGGAACATGAATATTCTTATATTCAAAACATTCTTCCTGAAATTCTATCTATATTTTTGTTTTTATTTCATTACTTGGGTATGAATTTTCTTCTATTTGGATGAAAAAAGACTCATTATATTATCTTTTCATTTATTAATATATGTGAATAATTCTCATTATTTCTCCCAGTGTAGAAATGACATGATTTTGAGTTTAATCTTTCATTGTTAGTGAAAACAAAATTACAATCAGATTTATAATGTACAAATTTAACCAGATATTTTATGCAAGTTCTCTTAGCTAGTTTAGGGGATTCATACTTTACAATAATAGAATATTTGAAATTATCATTTAACTTATTTATCTCATTTTCTACCTCAATAAAATTATATTTTTTATTAGTTAAATTTTTTATTTTAATGAAAATCTATCTTTAAGATATTTTATCATCTTCTCATGTTCAAGAACTTTCAACCTGAATTTTTTATTTCTTCTATAAGGGATGCTTCTTTATTTTATAAATATTTCTTCTCTTAGGAAAACATATTATTTTATTTCACCAGTCTCTTATTCTCTTTCTTGATCATGGTTTTTTCTCAGTATAGGATTCAAGTTCATCCTTCAACCTGTATTCCATTTTAGTTAGTTCTAAATCATCTTCTTCACTATATAAAGTGTCAAAGGATTTTTCAATATGAGCCATAAAATTGGTAAAGTTAATACTAAATTCAATTTCAGATTCTCTAATTGATGAATGATAACCATATTATTCTTTTATCATTATATTTCTTCACATGATTCTATAAAATTATGTTCTTTCATTTTCAAACTTTGGATAATTATTTTGAGCCTTTATCCTACTTCTTTCTTTGAGTTTTCACATCATTTTCAGATTTAAAATATTCTCTAGTGGACTTTGGATAGAATATGGAAAATTTTCTTATTCCATTAAATTTTTAGGATATAGGTGAAAATATTCCTTTGAACTTTCTCTTCCCCTTACTTAACCTCTTAAAAATAAGAGCAATAATTCTTTAATATTCTCTATCATCCTCTTCATTTTCAAATTTAATTGAATCTTCATTATCAAAATTTTCTTTGATTTTGAAATTTCTCATGGATTAAAGGGCTATTTCATTTTCTCATCTCATAGGCTATGATGATATTATATAAATCATCATGTTATTGGCCTTATCTATCTTCAATAGTTGTGGTATTAGGGTCAAAAGTATTTAGAAATTTTCTAATGATATTTTTGACAATGGATCATCAAATCCTGAAATATTTCTTATAATTCCATTGAACCTTATAAAAATAATCATTAATGTTATCTTCCATAGTCACCTTGATGTATTCAAATAATATTCTCTAAATTTATGATTTTTCCTCCTTGGATTTTACATTTCTATCATATCTACTTTCCATATTATCCTAGATTTCTTTGGTTGATTGATGTCTCATCACTTTTGTGCAGAAGTTTTCTAAAAAATACATTAAAATAACATTTTGTGCCTTACCATAAACCTATATATTCCTTTTATTAGTGAAGGACATTGGTGTATCCTTTTCAATAGATAGAAAACCAAAAATTTTAGCATATATAATTTCTAATTTATAGGATAATATGTATAGAAACATTTTTTTATTTTAACTATGTAAATTCATAAAATCATGTGTAGGAACTCCCTTTTTATTCACAAATTTCATATTATCCATTATCATTTCTTGACTAAATAAAACAGAGGGACCTTTCTCTAACACCAATTTCAATTTCTAATATTGTGTTGCTATACTAAGGGGGATGATAAATAGAGACCAGTTTTTATAATTTCTTTCTACTTAAATCTACCCCTTTTAACCCTTGAAGTTTTATTGACTCAAGTAAGAAATCTCTCCCTCACAGCCACATGTATGGATTGAAATCAACAAAGAACACAAGAATTTTTATAAAGTTTGTCCCATTATTTGGAAACCCTCTTCTTTCCGTGGATGGTTATTCCCCCCAACTATAGATTATTCCCTATGAGAACAACTGTTTAAAAGTGTTTGACATAAGAATAGTGTTGTACTATTTCTATCTAGATTCACATATAAATGAGAAGTTTCACACTACTAACACACAAAAATTAAAATTAGAATTATAAATATCTCTTTGAATATTTGGTTTCTTCTGTAGTAATAGATATAATTTTCCTCCACGAGACTTGATAATATTCAATAAAAACTTGATCACTCAATGTTTAATCCCATGTTGATCTACTTCTTGATTAACAAAACATATAATAGTTCACTAAATGCTCAAGGTCAATCAGATATAGATGATAGATTTTGAACTTCAAGTACTATACTCTCCACTTCTCTTATAGCTTCTTCTATATTAATCAACACACTTCTACCTTCTCTCTTTGATATCTCATGATATTCAAGTACTACAATTTTCTAGAATTAAAACAAGTCTAGAACAATATTTATAACTCATAAATTTTCAATTTTCCTCTATAGAACCATAAAACATAATCTCTACATTTCTATATTCATATAGGCTTAATTACATACATCATGATATTAGAATATTCTATTTTTTTATTAACTATGTTTCTCCAACACAATTCTATAAATACACATATTTGCTTTTTTTTCTCAATAAAACATAATTAAAAATAACTCAAGAAAACCCCAATAACTTGAAACTTTATAAAATAATTTGAAAATAATTATTTTATGAATTCCAATAATTTGTATGTTCTTCTCAAAAAAATAGTTCAAAATGATTGTATCCATTTTTTAGAGTCACATCACTACACTTTAAAACTCAACATATTAGTTAGAATATACAAACATGAAATATCAACTTTACTCAATTCCAAAATAGATTCATGTGATTATATGAACTAAAAAGAATAAAATCATCATCGCACTAAAATAAAATAATTGTTTTCTAATTATTTTCCTTTATAAAACTCAGATTTTAATTTCATAAAAATATTTTAGATAAACTCATTTTAAATATTTAAAAATATCTAAGGAATAGTTATCCATTTCAAAATAATTCATGAAACAACTTGAATCACATATTGAATGTGATGTTTGAATATTTTAAGATTTTTTGTAACATCATCAGGTTAATTTTTTTTAGAAAATAAGAATTCTAGAAACTCAAAATTTCCATACAGGTAAATCAATCCTTACAACCTCATCCTTCTGGGCCTCCATGCTTACGATGTTCATGATTACAGAGTCTGGTCAAATTTATGTATAAGGATGAATGAACCTTATAGTTTTATCAACTATATGATAGTAATCTTTATGGGATTAATGTTTTTTATTAGATGACCCCTATATTCTCATTGACCCTCATGGTTTCATCCTTATGGGATGAACCATATGGGATTATTGGACTTTACAGGACCGTCCTTATGGGATAAACCTCACAGGCTCCTTGATGCCCATAGAAAATTAAATTTATAACATAAATCTCTAAAAATAATTAAAAAACCCATAAAATAACCACATAATCACTTTAATAAATTTAAGAACAATTAAAATCATCTAAAAACATTACATATAGCTCAAATAACATCTCATCAACCTCTAATGATACTCAACCATGATTTAAAACAAATAAAAACCATTAAAATGTCCAAGGGTAATTCAATAAGTGAAAACAATTGTCACTTCTTTCACCATTCACATATGGTTTAGAACAATCTTTGATCACGTTCTCGAGTGTGTCAAATTATATTTTTAGTTTTATGAAAATTTCTACACTATAGTAGGAACCTTAGGTCATCTCTTGATGGAGCCATATATCATTAATTCAAAAATATGGTTTTGATTATAAAAATTAAAGTGTAATGATATTTTGAAAATCTTGGAGGTTTTGATTTACGGATCCAACATAAAAAATGAAAGTGATAAAACAAAGTGAAAATTAATAGAATTTATTATGTGTGATCAACCTGGGGAAATCTCATGATACTCATCCTTAATCACTTCAAGATATATGATTATGATATTTTAATACATAGTATTTAACACATATAAATAGACTATTAGTTATTTTAAACTATGATACCTTCTTAGGGTTCATTTTAAGACATAAAATGATTCACTGGTTACCGTTGATGATTAGGTGTTTTGTGTTTGACTTCATAACTGAAACTCACCAAGGAAACACACAAAGAACTCGATCTGCTATCTAGGTTTGTATGTTATTTCTTTGTGATACCATAAAATAAATTTATGTGTCCATGATAGTGTGTATGGGAGTTCAACTGATTAATATTAACTATTCAAACACTACAACTAAAAGAAGGAATAAGAAATAGTGAATGGTGTGTGAAACATCACATGAAAGGGTACCCCCAAACATGATCATATGAGTCAAGTATGACATATCAGTACATAAAAAAATAAAAAAATAAAAAAATATTAATAAAAACAACATAAAAACCTATAATTAAATATATCATTCAGATATAACAAACATTAATCTTGATATAACATCATGTTACTCCTTAGGTGATCACAAGGCCTTTAGAACCCCATGGGATAAGAGAAAGATAATGATGATGAAGTATCACTTCTCATGGCCTCTATAAATTCTAGTATAGAGTGGATGAATCCTTTGAGACTAAAAAATTTAAGCACCTTACCTCTTGGTCGAACTCCTAAACTTGGTTCCCAAGGTGGTCTTTTAGATCCAAAATGGGAGGTGGTTTTGGGAACCCTGATTTAGAGAAACCACTTGGCCTATTTTTTTAGGACACTAGAAATATTATATAAATTTTTAAAAAACTAAAACCTTTTTTTAGACCTAATATATATATACATGTTCAATTTACCAACAAGATAATGTATATAATAAGAGTTATTTCTAAAATACAGATGAAAACTTTTGACTATGTTCAGATTCATTTTGTTGGACAGATCGGTTGGGCCACTTAATGGATGAATTGGGATTGGGTTTATTAATCAAAGTTTTATCCCACTAAATTTTATATCAGATCAAAAAAGTTCATCTTAAATGGATCCATGGATTAGTTGTAGTGTGTGGTTAAGTCCACTGGTGTATTTTGATTCATGCACAGTTTGGGACACATTTCATAAACTTCATTGTGGATCCTCCAAATCACCCACACATACAATGAAAATATCAAGTCAAGTGAAATTTACCTTTTTAAAAGTTATGAATAATAAATTATTGAATCAATAATTAAGTACAATTTTTTATAATAATTGAAATTTAGAATACAAAATCAGTTTAACACAGTGGTGTAATGGTAAAAATGAATAGGAAATTGTGGAGTGATCACACCCCCACACCTAAACATTTTCACTCCTAGGAAAAGTATTATATCCAAACCAAATACCATTACTAAATAAAAGGTGAGTCTTTTTAAATGAAATTCATCATGTATTATTTATAAAATCAAATTTTCTATCATTTTTTTTCTCTCACATTCAATTTTTTTTCAAATTCATTTGTTTACCCATGCATCATGTCACAACTTAATTCACTTATAAATTTTACCTCGTCACTCAAGGAATATATGAAATTGGGTTTATTCTCTTTTCCCAAAGTTCATGTGATGTTACCATATACTTTCTAAGATTATAATTTCTCTACCAGTAGAAACTAGTGTGATACTCAATAGGACTTCTAACATGTTGTTCTAAGGATCAAGGGTTTGTTGTATTTAATGTATAAAAATATTAGGCATAAGAGGAGTGTTTATGTAGAGACCCGAAGCTTGACGTACATGGACATTACATTACTTTTGCGGAATACTTAGTACATAACAAAAACACACACACATGGATCGTAATAGTTTAGTGTCTTTGGAAACTCGGAACGTAATCTTCTAATCCTGGTGAAAGATCTTCAATATCTCCCATAAATATCTTCCCTTTTTTTTCTTACCTAAAACCTTTCTTTATATCCTGGGGAAAAGAAAACATAAAAGGGTGAGCTCAAATGCTCAGTAAGGGTAAACAAAAGAAAAATCAATCACTTCATATTCATAAGAACATAACTTTTGAAAATATTAACCTGCAAAAGAGATCATAATTTCATAACCTAGGATAACTCATGGTAGTGAAATGTAATCACAATAATCATAACTTAAAACATGAAACTTTGTGGCATTCACACATAATCATAGAGAATCATTTCTTGTTAGTCAAGACTCATTGCCAAGACTATCTTAGTGGACAAAGTCCCTTTCTGAATCGAGTAACCCTCGTTTCAGTCCTGTTTCACTGAACCGGTATAACCTACCATTCCAGCCATGTCTATCTCATGAGATATAAAATCTTTACCCAATGCATTGGAGGGAGATATAGGTCCCACCCATCTTATAATGAATCCTTTCTTATGTGTGCCACATAATCATAAATCATACATCATCGCATAACCCATGTAATAAAAAAATGGGATTCTTAAACAACATGACATCATAAAACAATTCATATAAGATAAAGGAATTCATAAAAATGTTTCCATCACAACATAATCAAATCCATGTAATAATAGGGATAAAAACAGAACCCTTTATTATCTTAGATGGAAAATAATTTTGATAAAACACTTGAACTCCATTCTTGAGGAAAATATCCTTTCTTATTCAAAAACATTTTTCCTTTCATAACATGTCATACAACTTTAAAAAGAAGTTGATTAAAAATAAACTTGAAAACTTGTAAAGGAAGCTTCTTGGAAATAATGTTTTAAAAATCCATTCATGCCGTATAAGTTAAAAAAACATTCTTCGTACTTTTGTCGGAAAAGTCAAAAAGTAACTCGTACGAAAAACGAAAAAGATTCCTTTCATACATATTACTAAAAACTCACCGAAGGGTAAAAATGGATTTAAACAATTGTAGGTGGATGGAAGTAATATTACATATTGATGAAACATGGATGTGGATGATAAAATACACCCCAGTAAATACTTACGAATAAACAATCTCGGATAAAAATGAGATTGTGATATTTCCCTTACCTTAGGTCCGATTTGCTTTGTATGTGTCCGAAGCTCCTGTATAATGGTTTAAATAATGTTATTGACTTATTCCAGAATCATAAATATTGATATGATATCATATATGGTCATATTCTTAGCTTCTTGTTAGTAATATTTCATTGTTACTTGTTACTCGGGTCTTTATTGCCTTTTGTTCTTATGCGTGTTTTGCCGAATACATTCTTATTCTTCTTTTAAGGTTATAGATACCTTATATCCAGAATGGTATTAGTGTAACATATATCATATTTATTCATTCAATTCATTTATATAATTACTATGTAATTATGATCATGTAGAACGAGTCGCATCACATCGTGGAGACGGTATTCCGTACGTACGCACGAGTGATGATATCGTTCCTATGATCGTGGAACTGTATTGGAGTATATATATATTATTTCAGTAACAATATTACTTTATAATAATCATAAATAGTTACTCATTACACCATTATACCCATCCTTGTAAAGTGATGGTGGAAAAATAGATTACACCACGGCGTGGAGACGGTATTCCGTACGTACGCACGCGCGGTGATTTCATTTTTCCGTAGGATGGATAGAAGGTGAATTAGGTTTGTTTCATATTTATAATAACATATCAGTATGTAAGTAATACTGATGTTATTAATTTATCATGAAACAACTAAAGAAGAAGAAGTTGAAGAAGAAAGAAATTGAAAAGATCGGTAATGGATATTACCTCTTCTTTGGAACGCCTCTTTGAATCCTCCACTAAGGGAACTAAGATTGGTCTTTGAAGAAGACCAGGACCTCTAGGATTATTCTAGGGAAGTGGAGAGGATAAAATGGCAGGGGTTGGCCGAGCTTGAGTGCTCAAATTGGTGTGAGGAGGAGGGGGAGGAGGTGCCCTTTTATAAGGGAGGAGAGGGGCACCTTAGGAATATCTCAAAATATTATTTTATATTAAAGTCAAAATCGGTTTATAATGGTTCCAAAGGGTCTTATTTTGAAGATAAAGTGGGGAAGGGTCGAAATACTATCAACCAATAATATTTAGACAAGTTTAGGGTATTATTTTACCCTTATCAATTAGATTTAACTCTAAGTTAAATAATTTAACTTTTACCATGTCTTTTTGTTTTCTTTCACTATATGGTTAATACACTTACTATAACATTCCAAACGAACCCCAAATTGTTTATTATTAATATATATATCCTTATCTAAGTCATTTGGCCGAACCTTATATTTTCAGGAATAAAATAACAATTAATAATATAATATTTGATTTAAAAACTATTTTGTGTCAATTTTGACACTATTTGATATATGATTTTTGTGAAAGTCATAACAGAATTATATGTTCGAAAAAATTTGATTAAATCAACACTAATATATCATAGTAACCTAGAAATTTAGTGTAATTTATAAAAAGTCTCAAATTACATTTATTTTGGTGTTTATAACATCAATTATGTCAATATTTCATAAATAAGATAATTACTGCATCATAATTGTGTCATAAATAAATTAAATTATTTAATGTCTAAAAATTATAAATAAAATACCATTATGTAGTAAATCTTTTTATATTTCTAATGAATATTTACAATCGAATTTATCTTATCTATAACCCCATATTAAAAATGATTTACTTATTAAACTTTGATTTTAACTATTTTAACCCTTCTTTAAATAAATTAATAATAAATGTCCTAATCTAATCCAAGTGGGCCTAAATGGTCATATTTTATTCCTAAGTTTGTTTTTGGTCGAATTACACTTGTCCAATAGAATTAGGACATGTGTTAGGGTAATATTAATATCATATTTACCCTTAGTTACCCTATTTACTTTTAACCGTGGTAAATAAAAGTAAAAAGTTACTATTCACCAAAAATTATTTTCATCTCATTGAACCACATTTTACTTACTGACATCAACCGTGTCTCTCGGATTTTTGAAATTCCATTCACAGAAGCGGTAAAATTAAGTTTTATGAAAAATTCTGTTTTTTAACTACCACTTAGTAGTTTCACTATTCATCAAAAATTGATGTTTTTCAGAACAATGCCAAAATTTCATCCTAAGCTATATTTCATATTCCGAATCCAAAAATGAAGTCTATTTTACCAAATTCATAACATATAAGTTTCATTAATTAATTTTATAATTAAATCCCGCTGTTAAAACAAATAGCGTGTTTTTAAGAAACAATATATATCAAAAGATTGACACTTGTTTATGTCTGGTTTAAATGTGAAATTACATCCAATGACCAACATTGTATTAAATTGTAAAAATATATTCTAAATATAATTTAAAACCACTCAAATTAATAATTTATCACTATTAATTATTTCGATTAAAAAAGTTGTTTTTAATTATAATTTAGTAATTTTCACTATTCATCAGAATATGAAAGTTATCCGAAAAGTACCAAAATTTCACCTTAGGCTAAATTTGATACTCCGAATCCAAAAATGAAGTCCATTTTGAGAGCTAAAATTTCTAAAATTTTAAAAGGTGGTTATTACTATTCATAACAGCTAGTTATAATAATATTTTAATAGCATATCGTTGTTTAGCGAAACTTGGTGTTGCGTACAACACACGCTATCATGGAAGGTCGCGATTGCATGTAATGGAAGGAAAGTCAAGGATGCGTGTTGTGAAAGCTCCTTTTGGTGTAGCGTACAATAATACATTAATAAAATTAAAAAGAATATTTTCATAAAATCTCGGGCTGTTACATTCTACCCCCCTTAAAATGAATTTCGCCCTCGAAATTCGTCGTGGTTATAAATGGTTTACTATTCGAAAGTTTCTTTAATAGAAACCCACATCGTAAAAAGGAATACCAAAACATGGCTTTAAAAACTAAAGTATGAAATGTAACGATTACCCAAATAAACTAATCACTGGGTTTCCACATAGGTGAAAATATGGATATTGAAGAAAAATCTAACCATCATGTTCTGATGGAGAGTGGTAGAGAACATGGCTATGGAAAAGCCAGCAATCTCAAAGCCATAAATTTGTGACGATCTAAGGTACCATCTGATTCATCAGATATAAGATCACTAGGACAACATTTTTGGTTTTCAAGATCGTTTCCCTAAAGTTAAAGAATTTGAATTTGAATAAATACTTACTTTATTTTGGTACAATCTCACTGTTGTTCGTGCCTTTAACAATTTCCACTTCATCTCTTAAATAAATGAAGTTGAATTTGTTATTCGTGAAGTGTTACCAGATTATGTGATAGAATGACAGGTCATTCCATCTGTCTCAAACAAAAATTTACATAAGTCATTCTATAGTGAGATTAATCATATATGGTTCCTAAAATGGACTTATACTTCATATTTTATACTGTTTAATATAATAAAACTAGTTTCTACTAAACAGGGACTTCTTGTAGGCCAGTGGTAGGCGATAAAGTCCAGTCGTACTTCGGTTGTGGGTTCGATTCCCACATCCTTGTCCGACGGGATGGGCTGTCGCCCGTCCTGCAGGTTGTCCTTTTTCTAAAACTATATTACTATAACATCCCATCAATAATATCGAGAAAACTTCGATCCTTAAACAATACTCACTTATGTCCAACATAATCCATTTCAATCTTTAGGCTTATCCATAATACTGCAGTCCACTCTCATAACATAGTGAAAACGATTACCAGAGATTTAATACCATCGTTGATCCCCATATATCATAAGATATGTTTTTTTGTCACATTCCAAACATTCAAAGTCCTTAATCATGTATTCTCTTGAATACCTTAGTGAAAACATGAATGCAGTTTAAAGTTAACACTTTCCACATACCAAAATCCTCAAAATTCTATATACTCAAACCATGATATCACTTAGTCCTTATATCAATCATGAGCTCATGAATACTATTAAACATTTCATTTTATCCTTATCCCTTAATTATGCGCATATCATCTACTTTCCAAAATATTTGAATCACTTTTCATGGTTACCGGTACCTTAAAATTATTGAAAACTATAATAGACCAATACTTAAATATTTCAATACACCATAAAAGTACCTCAACAACATTATTCTTGAATACCAATACATAAACACTTCAGTCCATCCACTTCAATGATTGTCCTGAAATATGTCCTTCCTTGATTTAGAAGTAACTTTTTAGGTCAGGGCATTGAGTTGGGTAATGCCCATGTTCTCCACAAATAAGACATTGAACTCCATAACATTCTGTCACTCTATGACCCTTTTCTCCACACAGATAACATCGGTCCCTCCATTTGAGGTATTCCTCAAGGTTCTTCTTCCCTTCTTTAGAAATCTCAATCTTCCTTTCTTTATGCTCCTCAACATGTGAACATGCATAATAGTCTATCTTCCTTTTCTTTGATGAATTAGGCATACCAATAAATTTCACCTTGTTAATCATATATCGCGATGACTGATTCGGCATAATCACAACATCTTTCTCTCTAGGCATTACACAATTTTGTTTCTCATAGTCACCAATTTGTCCATGAGATTCAATGTTACCTGAATTCCTTTTGGTTCCCTCCATTAACTAAAACACAAAAATAATTTTGTGAGAGGAAAAAATCATGCTAGAGAAAACAACATCATAAAGGGAAAGTATCCTCAATATCTAATTTCTTAGGTTAAATTCGATGATCGTTACCGTAGTTCTAGGACTGTATCTTATACGTATACTTATCCTTAGGGACATCCCTAGAAATACCTCAGAAATATCTCTAGGGATCTCACTAACGCTTTCGCATCCTAGTTTCCAAAGGTTGACTAAACCTTTCCTCTGATACCAACGGTAGAGACCCGAAGCTTGACGTACATGGACATTACATTACTTTTGCGGAATACTTAGTACATAACAAAAACACACACACAAGGATCGTAATAGTTTAGTGTCTTTGGAAACTCGGAACGTAATCTTCTAATCCTGGTGAAAGATCTTCAATATCTCCCATAAAGATCTTCCCTTTTTTTTCTTACCTAAAACCTTTCTTTATATCCTGGGGAAAAGAAAACATAAAAGGGTGAGCTCAAATGCTCAGTAAGGGTAAACAAAGGAAAAATCAATCACTTCATATTCATAAGAACATAAATTTTGAAAATCTTAACCTGCAAAAGAGATCATAATTTCATAACCTAGGATAACTCATGGTAGTGAAATGTAATCACAATAATCATAACTTAAAACATGAAACTTTGTGGCATTCACACATAATCATAGAGAATCATTTCTTGTTAGTCAAGACTCATTGCCAAGACTATCTTAGTGGACAAAGTCCCTTTCTGAATCGAGTAACCCTCGTTTCAGTCCTGTTTCACTGAACCGGTATAACCTACCATTCCAGCCATGTCTATCTCATGAGATATAAAATCTTTACCCAATGCATTGGAGGGAGATATAGGTCCCACCCATCTTATAATGAATCCTTTCTTATGTGTGCCACATAATCATAAATCATACATCATCGCATAACCCATGTAATAAAAAAAATGGGATTCTTAAACAACATGACATCATAAAACAATTCATATAAGATAAAGGAATTCATAAAAATGTTTCCATCACAACATAATCAAATTCATGTAATAATAGGGATAAAAATAGAACCCTTTATTATCTTAGATGGAAAATAATTTTGATAAAACACTTGAACTCCATTCTTGAGGAAAATATCCTTTCTTATTCAAAAACATTTTTCCTTTCATAACATGTCATACAACTTTAAAAAGAATTTGATTAAAAATAAACTTGAAAACTTGTAAAGGAAGCTTCTTGGAAATAATGTTTTAAAAATACATTCATGCCGTATAAGTTAAAAAAAACATTCTTCGTACTTTTGTCGGAAAAGTCAAAAAGTACCTCGTATGAAAAACGACAAAAGATTCCTTTCATACATATTACTAAAAACTCACCGAAGGGTAAAAATGGATTTAAACAATTGTAGGTGGATGGAAGTAATATTACATATTGATGAAACATGGATGTGGATGATAAAATACACCCCAGTAAATACTTACGAATAAACAATCTCGGATAAAAATGAGATTGTGATACTTCCCTTACCTTAGGTCCGATTTGCTTTGTATGTGTCCGAAGCTCCTGTATAATGGTTTAAATAATGTTATTGACTTATTCCAGAATCATACATATTGATATGATATCATATATGGTCATATTCTTAGCTTCTTGTTAGTAATATTTCATTGTTACTTGTTACTCGGGTCTTTATTGCCTTTTGTTCTTATGCGTGTTTTGCCGAATACATTCTTATTCTTCTTTTAAGGTTATAGATACCTTATATCCAGAATGGTATTAGTGTAACATATATCATATTTATTCATTCAATTCATTTATATAATTACTATGTAATGATGATCATGTAGAATGAGTCGCATCACATCGTGGAGACGGTATTCCGTACGTACGCACGAGTGATGATATCGTTCCTATGATCGTGGAACTGTATTGGAGTATATATATATTATTTCAGTAACAATATTACTTTATAATAATCATAAATAGTTACTCATTACACCATTATACCCATCCTTGTAAAGTGATGGTGGAAAAATAGATTACACCACGGCGTGGAGACGGTATTCCGTACGTACGCACGCGCGGTGATTTCATTTTTCCGTAGGATGGATAGAAGGTGAATTAGGGTTGTTTAATATTTATAATAACATATCAGTATGTAAGTAATACTGATGTTATTACTTTATCATGAAACAACTAAAGAAGAAGAAGTTGAAGAAGAAAGAAATTGAAAAGATCGGTAATGGATATTACCTCTTCTTTGGAACGCCTCTTTGAATCCTCCACTAAGGGAACTAAGATTGGTCTTTGAAGAAGACCAGGACCTCTAGGATTATTCTAGGGAAGTGGAGAGGAGAAAATGGTAGGGGTTGGCCGAGCATGAGTGCTCAAATTGGTGTGAGGAGGAGGGGGAGGAGGTGCCCTTTTATAAGGGAGGAGAGGGGCACCTTAGGAATATCTCAAAATATTATTTTATATTAAAGTCAAAATCGGTTTATAATGGTTCCAAAGGGTCTTATTTCGAAGATAAAGTGGGGAAGGGTCGAAATACTATCAACCAATAAGATTTAGACAAGTTTAGGGTATTATTTTAACCTTATCAATTAGATTTAACTCTAAGTTAAATAATTTAACTTTTACCATGTCTTTTTGTTTTCTTTCACTATATGGTTAATGCACTTACTATAACATGCCAAACGAACCCCAAATTGTTTATTATTAATATATATATCCTTATCTAAGTCATTTGGCCGAACCTTATATTTTTAGGAATAAAATAACTATTAATAATATAATATTTTATTTAAAAACTATTTTGTGTCAATTTTGACACTATTTGATATATGATTTTTGTGAAAGTCATAACAGAATTATATGTTCTAAAAAAGTTGATTAAATCAACACTAATATATCATAGTAACCTAGAAAAGTATTGGAATTCATAAAAAGCCTCAAATTACATTTATTTTGGTGTTTATAACATCAATTATGTCAATATTTCATAAATAAGATAATTACTGCATCATAATTGTGTCATAAATAAATTAAATTATTTAATGTCTAAAAATTATAAATAAAATACCATTATGTAGGAAATCTTTTTATCTTTCTAATGAATATTTACAATCGAATTTATCTTATGTATAACCCCATATTAAAAATGATTTACTTAATAAACTTTGATTTTAACTATTTTAACCCTTCTTTAAATAAATTAATAATAAATGTCCTAATCTAATCCAAGTGGGCCTAAACGGTCATATTTTATTCCTAAGTTTGTTTTTGGTCGAATTACACTTGTCCAATAGAATTAGGACATGTGTTAGGGTAATATTAATATCATATTTACCCTTAGTTACCCTATTTACTTTTAACCGTGGTAAATAAAAGTAAAAAGTTACTATTCACCAAAAATTATTTTCATCTCATTGAACCACATTTTACTTACTGACATCAACCGTGTCTCTCGGATTTTTGAAATTCCATTCACAGAAGCGGTAAAATTAAGTTTTATGAAAAATTCTGTTTTTTAACTACCACTTAGTAGTTTCACTATTCATCAAAAATTGATGTTTTTCAGAATAATGCCAAAATTTCATCCTAAGCTATATTTCATATTCCGAATTCAAAAATGAAGTCTATTTTACCAAATTCATAACATAGAAGTTGCATTAATTAATTTTATAATTAAATCCCGCTGTTAAAACAAATAGCGTGTTTTTAAGAAACAATATATATCAAAAGATTGACACTTGTTTATGTCTGGTTTAAATGTGAAATTACATCCAATGACCAACATTGTATTAAATTGTAAAAATATATTCTAAATATAATTTAAAACCACTCAAATTAATAATTTATCACTATTAATTATTTTGATTAAAAAAGTTGTTTTTAATTATAATTTAGTAATTTTCACTATTCATCAGAATATGAAAGTTATCCGAAAAGTACCAAAATTTCACCTTAGGCTAAATTCGATACTCCGAATCCAAAAATGAAGTCCATTTTGAGAGCTAAAATTTCTAAAATTTTAAAAGGTGGTTATTACTATTCATAACGGCTAGTTATAATAATATTTTAATAGCATATCGTTGTTTAGCGAAACTTGGTGTTGCGTACAACACACGCTATCGTGGAAGGTCGCGATTGCGTGTAATGGAAGGAAAGTCAAGGATGCGTGTTGTGAAAGCTCCTTTTGGTGTAGCGTACAACAATACATTAATAAAATTAAAAAGAATATTTTTCATAAAATCTCGGGCTGTTACAGTTTAATATCTCAATTAAAAAAATTAAAAATTTAGAAAGTGTTCACAATGAATGTAGACACTCAACCCCTCAAAAATTTTATCACTTGTAAACAACTATCCCCATTGTCTATTTTTGCAGGTCACAACCGATCAATGAATAATAATGAGTAAATTTCATCTTTTCTCCATTTTTTCAATGTATAGAACTATATTTTTTGATATATTCATTAGAGATAAATAGGGAAACATGTGTAGAATAATGATAAAATATGGCTTGTGATCCCACTTTCCAAGGAAAATATAGGCACCCTTTATATCAACCTATAACAATGATTCATTCTTGATATTTCCCATGGAAACAACTTATCCCGCACACTTACTAAAATTAAAACACTAATGCATTCTTTTGAGATTTATCTCAATTCACATAATTTTATATATTCTTCACATTATTCCAAAATTATATTTCTTGATGACCATCCATTCCAACAAAAAATGGTTACAAATTCATTTAAGGAATGTTTAATTATGTTTCTTTCCACATGTTGAGCATAAACGAAACATCATCTTCTTCACTCCATTATTTTTATCATTCCATTTCAATTGTAAATTTCTTTTCTTATCAAGAATATTGGATATATAGGTAAATCTAATATCTATTTTCATCATTGATATGATATCAAAAAATTTCATCATAGGTACTAATGTATATTATGGATATTTCCTATTATAGGATTGTATTAAAACTACTGAAGAGTTAATAAACCCTAAATTCAGGATGAATATTAATAAAATATTTGTACCTTTCAATTCATATAAAATTTACCACATAGGTACCAGCAGTTTCATCATCATTATACATTATCTAAAGTAATTTATTCTCTATTTTCATATAAATAGTATGAGAAAATTACATGTTAAAAAATTTATCCCATTAAATGGAGTTAGTTTCTCCTTGTGTCTCCAAATTCTTTATCATAGTTCACCACTGATCTATTTTTTCCTTCCAAACAATAGACATAAAAAATTAATTTTTCATGCTATGAGATCTAGTGAAAGGGAAATATCATTCAAATGGTATTGATTCATTTATAATAAAATAGTGTATTATTGGAATAATTAAAAGATAGTTGATGTAGCCTTATGAAAGTCTCAATAAAACATTGTTTTATCCTTTTTTTAGTTTGGAAGTTGATCTTGATTTGTAGCCTAAGAAAATTAGCAGATCATAGAAAAAATATTTTTCATTTCATCTCCAAAAAAATTTGGTTTCTCATAAATAATTGAATTATCTATCCCATTCACAATTAATATGATTTATTAGGGTTACATACATTGATTAAAACCAAAATTCATAGTGTGATAAATAATAATTATAGTGAAAAACCACATAATCATGAAAAATAAATTAAAGGATTTCACATTATCCCACTTAAATAAATTACATCCTCATAATTTAAATTACAACTCACTAATAAAATATTTAATATTGTTCATAAGATAGAAATAACTGAAGATTTAATTTTTAATGAGGTATCAACATCAGTAACATGGGTAAGACTAGAAAAATCATCTCATGATTGAGTATTGAGTCTCATATTATGTAAGTAATATAAATAAAGAGTTCATAGTTATTTATGCACTAATATAATACCATTTATTGTTTTAGTATATGGAATATGACTTCCTTATTCTAGTAATTCATATGGGATATATATAAAGATAGATAATCAATTCACAAAATCACATAAAATTCTTTATAAAAGAATAATTAATAAGATTAAAATAAATCAAATTCCCATAAAATTTATCTTGGGATACAATTATCATACAACTAGAAGTTTTCTTCGATAATCAATCATTAGAGTGGTGATTTAATTATTTGGAAAACTTTCTAGATATTGTGGAGTGTCTAGAAATAGAATCCAATAAAATATCCAAAAATATAAAGTAGAGGATAAGTTAAACTTAATTACCATGATCCACTTCATCAGTAGTTATTTTATAGGTTCCTCCTAGTTCCCTTAGAGGTTTCTCATACCTATTATCCTAATTATCTATTGTGTTAGGGAATTGATTTTCATAATTCCCAAACTCCTTGAATTTAAAGTATTGAAGTTCAAGTAGTGTATTAGCTAAGAAAATATATTCATTTATTTAATTGACCAAAATATTTACCATTTAATGATAAATATGATCTTGATTGTTTCCCTTACCACAATTGAAACATTTCTAGGTTCCTTTCAAGAAAATTATTGGGTGATTATTCCCACATTTTTAGCATAAAAGCAATTGGAATTTCTTTCTTCCGTGTGATATTTCATTTGAGTTTCCATAAAACTCCATATTAATTTTCTTATCTCTATAATAATGATATTTACTTGTTTTTATTTCCACTTTATGTTTATATCGAACATTTTCTTAATAGTTATTAAAATCTTATATAGTTAATGCCTTTTGAAGACTTGGTTTCTAGCCACTAACGAATTGATCGATCTTATTTTTAGGGTGATTAATAAAACCAAAGGCATACCTTATGAGTTTGATGAAGTTATCGTCATAAGTTATAATGGATTTATAAACATTTTGTTTCATATATTACATTATTTCTTATTCTTCATATTTTTAATGATGGTCTACTATTGGCTAGCCTCACCTTCATATGATAAATATTTAAGATAAACTTCTCATGGTCCGAGCACTGAAGAATTAAAAATATATTCTTTATAGAATTGATCCATTTATAAAAAATTAATGGGTTATAATACCCACTAAAGTAGGGTGGGTATTTTCATATAAATTATTTTATATCACATTACTTCTTGGTTAATTTATGAGCTCAAAATGGTATGCATTATTATTCATAGCCTAAGAGAGTTAAGTGAGAATAATTACAAGATTTTTAAATTATATTCCCATCACATTTTTTTCTCATTAGTACAATCATAATATTTCCTATTACACCCATTGTTAACATTGTTTCTCATTACTCCAACAATTTATTTAATAAATAGGAAAATTAAAGATAAAAATTCAATAATCATATAAAAGGAGAATTGTTACTTAAAATGAATAAATAAGAAATTACATATGTACCCTAAATTATAAATTTATAAATTTTAATCTATGTTATTAATTTTCCACATTCTATTAGTATCCATAACCATATTATAAAATGTTCTAAAATCTTTAATAATGGTTCATAAATAGAATGTGAATTAATAAATTCATATCATCTAGGAGTTTCAAAACAAGTTTCCAGTTATACCTATTTATCATGAACTGTTTAAAGATCACTTTAATACTCAACCATCATTTTGTGTTTATTACCCCTAAGAGCATCTATTATACATATTTCATCCACATATTTATATGCTGATAAGGGTATCATTTCTAATAAACCACACAATCTTTACTTTTAAAAAACTTTAGAATAACATACTATACTTAGACTTATACATCGGGTGTTTACTAAAGTTTTCTCATTCTAATCCCCTATAATTTAAAATAATCCTAAAAAATAACTAAACCTTACTCTGATACCAACAGTGGTTCCCCAAACTCATACTCTAGGGCCCAATACTAAAAAAACTTATTTTAAAATGAGTATTTGATACCAAGAAAGATTAATCAAGATAAAAATATATTTACCACACATAATTTCCATAAGTTATACATTATATCTCACAATAACTACATAATAAAACTAACAAAATGTTTAGTGTCTTTGAGGACTAGCTACATAAATAACTTATTTTACTGTTCTTGTGAACATTTTTTCATAATCAAACTACACTATAACTTCTTATAGAATAATCATATGTTATACTTATCTTCATAATTTGGGGAATGGAAATATAAGAAATGGGTGAGTTCATATGCTTAATAAGGGAAAACTTATCAATATTTAATCAAGGTTTAGATCATAATTATATGACAAAACATGAGCAATATATAAATACCTTATTAAAATAACATGAAATAATTTGAGTTGTCTATAAGTCTTGATATAAATACATATATTCTCAAATGAACAAACATGTACCATTTAATAAGAGTTTGAGATAATAAAAATTATCTATAGAGAATAATCATGGGAATATAACATAAAAATGTGGAATAGGCATAAAAAATCCTAACATTGCGAATGTAGTTATCCACATTGTGTCCACACATAATCTTGTGAACATATATAACCGCATAATTTCCACACTCAATATTTTGAACATGGTTAACTACATTATTCCAATGATCAATATAATTGACATATAAAAACGAACCATTTTCATGGTCAATATTTTGAACATGGCTAACCACATTTTATCCATGATCAATCTATTAAATGTAGCTAACCATATTGTTCCCATGATTAATATTATAAACATAGCTAACTACATCATTTCTACACCCAATATCATTATCTCATGAGATATAAAACCTTAAATAATGCATTATAGGGTAATATAAATCCCCAAACATCAGTATTCATATATATTTGTTCCATAAAATATCAATAATTCATCACATCAGGAAAACCCATGGAAAGTAAAAGAGTTTTATATTATTCTTAAATGGTATAGAATAATTGTTATATTAAAATTACATTGATTGATACCAAAATTCAATAATTCATAGAACATAACTCCATAGGTTTTAGATCTTTTGGAGGCAAAGAAGAAAATAAAATTGAAATATAAAATATAATTTAGAAAAAATTCCTTAATTTTTTCATACACAGATAATGTTACCAGTCACATTTGAAAATAATTTTCAAGAAAGTATCATGATTTTTTTTAAAATACCAATTTAAAATAAATACTAATAATGGATCCATGAAAAAACATAAATGTTTTCCTGTGGAAATTTGGAGTGAAATAAATATTCTACTGTGAAAAGAAAACCACTTTAGCATTATTAAATATCTTTATTGAAACCCACATCGTAAAAATAGTAAAAAATATTACATTTTAAAATTGGTATAAATAAATTTTAAGATCACCATAAATAAAACATATTTTATTTTTAAAATAATAAATGAGAACATTGGTGGAAATAATGAATATGGATATAGAAGAAAAAGAGGTCATTTATAGAGAATGAAAATTAATCTTAACATCATCAAATTTTATGAAGAAAGAAGTTAATATATGTAATTTACAAGAAAATAAGGAGTAAAGGAATTATAATATCATTTTATTATGTAATAAAATAATATTTTAAAATTTTATTTATAATTGAATCATTATGAATCAAGAAAGGAAGCCAATTCAAGAAAACCCCTAACGAATATCATAATCATTGAAGTAATAATAATTTATAAATGAGTTCACAAGAAAGAGTTATACATCCATATAAAAATTTTTAATTACAATTTTATATAATAATAGGATAAAATAAATCAACTTATAATAATGGGGTTCTACAATAATCATTATTACTCAAAGAAATGAAATTGAGTTATGAAAAACCCTTACCATAATTTTTTCCTTCCATGAAAGTGATTTAACCTCTTATATAATAAAAGAAAATATATTAATGAATAATTTTATAACCTTATTAATATCTATAACATTTTTTATTATTTTTTTATAATCATTTATTATAATTTAATTATTTATTTGGAAATTATTTTCATTATTGAAGGTTTTAATTCTAATTGTTTCGCACATATTTCGTAATGGCAATAATAAACCCATTCTTTGATACCACGTTCATCATTAAAATATTAAAATATTTATTTAAATCATTTTTTTTAATTATTTATTCATCCCTATGTTAATTTTATGGAATATATGGGAATTGTTCATAATAATGGGATACATGATGAACTTATATCAGGTAATTTACCGATATTAACAGATTACTTTATAATGATCATTAATTTTTGTGTTATCCTTTAAAAACCATATTCATGATATGTATTACTCCATAATATCATATATATATATATATATATATTAAAACCAATATTTTAGGGTGGTGGTGAAAAATCTAACATGTTTCTCCCTGGAGGCAGTAGTCTGCATCTACACACGAATGAAATTTTCATTTTCCATAGAATAAAAAGTAGGTAGAAATTGATTTATATTTTAATAATATTAATAATGTTACAAATATAATATTTATTATTTAAATAACCATCTTAAACAATTATTTAAGTAGAAAAAGAAAAATGAACCATTTCACTTGATGGAGGTGGTAGTCTGCATGTACGCACAAATGAAGTTTTTATTTTTTCAATGGAAAAAGGGAAAGGTAGATAATGATTATTCATTCAACATAATAAAATTTAGTATACCAAAAAAATTTATTTTATTATGTAATAATAGCTAAATTATATTTTTAAGTTAAATATAGAAACTAAAATAGGTTTGGGGGATATTTTTACTCACGTTGGGAACTTGATAGTTCTCTTAAAGGGAATAGTGAATATGGATATTGAAGAAAAAGGGCTCATTTGGAGAGAATGAGAATTATTCTTAACATCATAAAATTTTATAAAGAAATAAATAAATCAATTTAATTCCCCAAAAAATAAAATGTAAATTATTAATGATATAACCATATAATATAATAAAAAATTTAACACCATAGTCAAAATTGAATCATTGTGACTAAAAAAAGAAATTGATTCAAGAAAATCCCTTATCAAATTCATAATAATTAAAGTAAAAATAATTAACAATTAATTAATGATAAATAATTATAAATAAAAATAAAATAAATTGGAATTAAAATTTTATATCTTCATTGTATAAAATAAATCAACTTTTAAGAACATGATTTAATAATAATCATTATAACTCAATGAAATGAAATTGAGTTATAAAAAACCCCAACATTAATTCTCAGCTTCCATGAAAGTGAATTAATCTATGATATAATAAAAATAAATAAATTTATCAATCATTAAATATAATTATTCATATATATAACATTTTTTTCTTTGTTTATAATTATTTATTATATATTCTTTAGTTAGTTATTTCTTATTTATATTATTAGATGTTGTAATTCGAATTGTTTCCCACATGTTTCATAATGGTGAATTTAAATCACATTCTTTTTTAATAATTTAATAATTAATGTATTATTAAGTATATTGAAATAAGTTTTTTAATGATTTAACCATCCTCATATTCACTTGATGGAAACTATGGGAATGGTTCACAAGAACGGGATACATGATCAACTTGTTTTGAGTAATTTACCAATATTAACATATTACTTTATAATGATCATTAATTTTTGTGTTAAACTTTCAAAAACATATTAATGAAATATATTAATAATAAATATCATATATATTCATCAAATTTATATTATATCCATCCATTTATGGTGGTGATGAAAAATGAAACACATCGCTCTATGGAGGTGGTATTCCATAAGTACAAACAGATGACATTTTTATTTTTCATATAATTGAAAGAAGGTAGAAATTGATTTATCATTACATGATATTAATAATGTTATAAATATCATAATTATCCTTTAAATACCTATTTTTAATCATTTTTTTATGGAGGTAAAGGAATATGAAACATGTCTTTTAATGGAGGTGGTAGTTTGCATGTACGTAAGGACGATGTTTTCATTTTTCTACGGGAAAAGAGAAAAGGTGGATATTTATTATTACATAAATGTAATAAAATTAAGTATATAAATAAGACTTATTTAATTATAAAATAATGTGTAAATTATATTTGTAATTGAAATATATAAAATAAAAGAGGTTTGGGAGGGATTAGTACTCACATTAGAAACTTGAGCTTTCCCTTGGAGGATTTATTAGAAATTAGTGACTTAGGCCAATTTATTATAGAAAGAGTCTTATGTTTATGGAGTTATATTATATTAGAAGTTAAATTTTTAGGTTTTAAATAGTAATTTAAATTTTTAGAGTGTCCTTGAAGGGGCGGTGGAAGGCCCCTTTTATAATTGGAGAGAATGACATTTTTTGTAAAAATAACTTCTTAATATAATGGGAGCACATGTTTCTCATCGAAAGTTGACTCCAAATTAGAAAATAATTGATATGATATATAGTTTGGTATAAAATCACTTTATAAATTCATTTAAATACATTTTTTAATTTTTTTCTGCTAGATATTATATTTTTTACACATTTTGGTTTTTACCATGGTAATAAATTTTTACCTAAGTAATTGATTTATTATGCCTAAAAATAAAATGAAAATTATAAAAAAACCCCAAAGAATTCAAATATAAAATTAATTTTAACAAATAAAATTTCTATGTATGAGAAAAATAAATTTTAATATTAGCACACATAATGTGTAAAACCATTTTTTAGAAAAAAGAAATGTATTTTTAAGAAAAAAAATGTATTTTTAAGCATAAAAATTGAGTTTAGGCTAAAATTAACAACTTTTTATATTTATTTGAAATTAATTAGTTTATTGATAAAAAATAATAGTTATGTGTCTTTGAAATAAATTCAAAACCTATTTTGACCATGATAATATATAAATAAAATAAAATACCAAGGATAGTTTTTAGAATAAAATATTACGTAAGTTCCAAAATGTTAAAAATATGAATTATAATTTAAAAATAATAATTTTAATGTATAATTTTAATTAAAAAATTAAAATTTTATTATTAAAAATGTTTCATAAATTTTTACGTTGTGCTTATATCTTAATGATATCATAAAATTTCAAGTATTTATAAAACAGTATTTTCACTATTCACCTAAAATCAATATTTTTAGAAAATCATAAAAAATAATAATAAGATAATATTGTTTTGATAAACCCAAAAATGAAGTTCATTTTTTAAAATTAATATTTTAAAATTTTATCATTTAAATTTTATACAAAGTAATAAATTATAATTAAGAACTGGTTTATAGGAAAATGACTATTCATAATATTAATGGTTTTTATTTATATTTCCTATAAACTAAAAATTTAATTAGTGTTAATCTATTATTAATATAAAATATATTTTATCATCATTTAATCATAATATATTAATTATTCCTCATAAAATAAATTTTTATTAAAATGCATTTGAAGGCATAAAATGATGTTATTAGTTATTTAACTACACCAATTGAATTTTATCAATGCTTTTGTATTTAAAATGATCTATATTTTTTTATTTCTAAACATATTTAAAAAAATTACCTTTATTTATACCTAAATAATTAATGTATGCATTATAACAGTTGTATTTACTATTTATAATTTTATTTTAAAAAAATGTGTCACGATTTTATTTTAGTTTAGTGTTGTGTCTGAAGAAAGATATCGAACACATTATATTTATATAAAGGAAATATATATATTTAAATCATGGGGAGATAATTAATACATACCCAAATTCTTCTCATGTATAAGGTATATGCAACTCTTTCATTAGAATTATAATCACTCCAACCGTAGTGGCACAAAGTCGGTGGATACTTTATTACATTGGAACTAGATACAAGTGATCATATCTCAAAGGACTGGAGAGTTTAGTTCTCTTGGTAAACTAGATACATACTTGAATCTAACATTACATTTGAAAATATAAAATACAAAACATAATGAATGTAAATATTCTTTATCCTTGAACTCATTCAAAGATTCCTTCTTTATATCCATAGGGAAGGAAAAAATATAAGGATAAGCTTATATTCTCAATAAGGTTTACGTATAGTGAACGATATTAATATTAAATAAGGAATAATCAATATAGAAATTAAAATAACATAAAACATATTCCATTAATTAATAACATGATCATGAAGAATAATATGGTAGGAGTAAATGAAGATCAAATGATTCCATATAAATAATCACACGGGTTTAAAAATTATCCATGGATATTATTCAAAATAATCGCAGTGAAATAATTAATTAATTTCGTAATGATGGAATTCATAATTTTGGACATCTAAAATGTTTTTTGAGGCCTTGTACCAAGATGGTTTAAACAATGGGTAGGTATACACCAAAAAATCATTTAATAAGGCTATCCAACTAGTTTGTCTCATGAGACCTACCATTTTATCTAGGGGTTGTGTAATTACAGGTCCCACCCATTACTTAATAAGTCCAATTCATTAAATATATGAATAAAAAATACAACTTGATTAATATGCCTTAAAAATCAGTAGTTGTCGGTATTGGAAGAACCAACATATTGAATTTCAATACTTTGCTCAGAAAAATTGAACATGAACCATAATTAAAAATATTTTGGATGGTATTTTTAGAGTATATAATTTTAAAATCATAATATCAAACAAATTATGTTGACATCAAAGAATATAATTTAATAAGATCATTAGAAGTTTTTTGGGTAAAATACCCCTTTTCACTTTGAAATAACAAATTTAAAATCTAAAAATTCCTGAAATTTTAAGGAAAATAATTTATTTGAAAAATAACTAGGGAAATTAAAAATTCATCTTCAAAAAATTTATTGGTCATGGCATCATAAATTGTCTTCATGCTGTATAAGTAAAAAAAATTCTTTTCACACTTTTGTAAGAAAAGTCAAAAAGTACCTCATTCAAAAAATGATCAAAATATTCCTTTTAAACAATTTAGTAAAATTAAAACATGGTTAAAAATGTATTTGATAAATAATTGGATAATAATAAATATATTATTTAAAAAAAATTAAGGATAATATGGATATGGAATAAAAATATTCCCAATCGAGTAGAAAAACAACATTGGTTTTTCTTAAAAACACGATTTCGGTATCTTGAGTACATAAAGAGTGTAAAATGAATGGAAAAATTATAATTTTATGGAATAAACATAAGATAATAATAGATATTGGTTTTAATATATAAATATAAAATAATTTACCTAAAGTATACTTTTACATAAATACTCTTGAATAATGAAGAGATTGTGAAATAAACCCTTACCTCATGTTTCAATTCCTTCATATGTGTTCAAACCTTTAATATAGTAAATATATATTTATTATACATCTATTATATAACCATAATTATATATATCATACCATATATTATTTACTTATAATCCTTTATCACCCATTTATTAATAATTCTTTATTAAAATCATTGTTCTAGGTGATAACTACTTCGTTTTTCATGTATGTATTGGGTTAGTAGTTTTTGTCCTTTTACTTTAATCATGGTTCCATAATATAAATTATTTTAATAATGATATAAATATCATATATATTAATTATATATATTTATAATAATCCATAAAGGTATATATAGAAAAATGAATTACATCATTCATGGAGACGATAGGTCATACGTACGCATGAACGTTGTTTTCACTTTTCGAAGGATGAAACCAAAGAAATGTAAATAATAATTCACATTTCCAGGATATTTTTATATAATATATATCTTATATATTCATTAATGTTATCCTTATTTCAATCCATATAAAACACAAATGAAAAATGGATCACATCGCTTCGTGGCGGTGGTAGTCTACACATACTCATGAGCAACATTATCAATTTACAACGGACAAGAAGGTAAGTAGGTGGATGTGATATTATCATTAAAGAAAGAAAATTATGTCATAAATATCATATATAAACATTAAACTCACTATAATACCCATTCATAAAATATGATGATGAAAAATAAATCGTATCACTATGTGAAGATGGTAAGTCGTATGTACGCACGAGGGATACTTTCACTTCCCAAATGATAAAAAATTGGGTGGATAATGGGGGTTTCATAATCATAATAATATTTCAATATATTTAGTATAATTAATTTATTAGTTTATGGTAAATACCATATATTTAGATGAGTTAAAAGAAGGAGTAAAAATAAAGTGATCGATTAAGGTGATTACATCTTCTTTGAAAGAACACATTTATATCCTTCCTTGTGGAGCCGAGGGTTGGTATTTTGGTAATAAAAAAACCTCCATAACATATATAATGATGTTTATGAGAGAAATTGTTATGGTTTTTTTGATCTATGTTTCTCAATGTTGTGTAAAGAAAATAGAGGGGTGTCCTTTTATAAATAATGTGTCAGCACTACGTAAGCATTTAATCTAATTATTAAATCACAAAAAAAATTAAAATAAATTACCATGATACAAAAAAATATTTAATTATTGAAGTTAATATTTAAAACTCAACATAACGACTTTTTATCTAAATGAAAAAATATTATATATATTAAAGTCAATAGAGTGGAACTTTGGAATTTTCTTTACTTAAAGTAATATAAATGTCTTTATCTTAGGAAAATGGCTCAAAAATTCCATATATTATAATTTTGAATGTCTAGTGTCGAATTTATCCCATAAAATAAAATAAATTCAAGATTTGGATTGATTTTTAATGCCTTATCATATTATTGTTTAGCTTAATTACTTAATTTACCGTTTACTGATGTGATAAATTTTTCAACTACTACTATTCATAATGCCTAACAATAAAAGGGACCTGTTCACCAAATTTGAATCTATTAATTCGAAATGTGAAATTTATTTTTAAATATTCAATTTATCTAATTTTTAGAAATTAATTTTAATATGAATACATAAAATTTAATGAAAAATAATTTTTTAGAAAAATGTGTTTTAAGCATAAAAATTAACTTATATAAAAAACATGATTTTTTTATTAAAACTATATTATTATAAATAAAATAGATCATATGTCACAAAATGGGACTTTTAAATTACTTTATTTAATGAAAATAAATGACGGTATTTGTAAAATTGGTATCTTCACTATTCATTGAAAAATAAATCATTTCATAAAAATCCAAAAATTTCACACTAAGTTAATTTTGATATGATGATTTAAAAAATTATGTTAATTTTATAAAATATATTTTCTAAAAGATTCATAAAATAATTATAATTTACGCTCAAATAAGGCAATGAAATACATTTTTTAAGAAAGCATATTTTTGAAATACAAAATCATTTTACTAAAAAATGAGTACTTATTTATTATTAATATATGCATTATATAAAAAAATTATACATATTTTTCATAATGTGGTCAATACTATTCGTTCCCACCAATCCAATATCTAGGTGATTGTGACCACCTAGCCCATCGAGGGCCGCCTAGCCATCAGTATGTCGATTGTAACACCCTAAACCCACCTCCAATAATCTAGGGGATGACGAACAGTGTCGAGTTAACATATTACACACATGGGAGGACTTATCCTAAGGTAATTTTATGTAGTAACACATCTCCCAATACCCATATAATGTTGAAAGGTGATGTAAATCTAATACCAAATGAATTCATACATCTATATCCCATTATCAGAGTATGAGAAAAGTATTGGAAAGCATAAAGGACCAAATACAAGCCCAACAAAAATAGAAAAAGGAATCTAACCTACTAAGTACCAGGGGACTTCTATCAAATGAAACACTTCTTCCAACCACGGTCAATCAAGATCATTATGTTATGACTTCTCCTAACCATCCTAGGACATTGTCAAATGGACTATCATCTACATTAGACATGATATGCATAAGAAGATCCCATGCAGGGGTGAGTATAAAAATACCCAGTAAAAGATCTTGAAATTACCAAATGTAAAGCATCAAGATACTAGTCAACTCGTCACAAGGTATGTAAATATTAATATGAGACATAATAATAAGAAAAATAAACCCATATATACTTATGATGGACTCCAAATCTCAAAGATGTAATAATCATACTTTTATCCATAGGCTTCTTCTCAATGATTCATAGTAAAAATTGTTTGAGAGATTTCACTCCATGAGCCATGTTATCACTAATGGTGATTATCCGAGATGCAATGATCATCGATCCTTTCCATGAATAATTTCACAATGAAACTTAGAATATATCGATGAAAAAATAGGGGATCGCACACATGGCTCTTAGGGGACACCATAAACCCAACTTGTAATAACTCGCAAAGTAAGAGATCTTATTCCCATGTAAGTTGTTCATGAAGATTCCTAAAATCCCACTTAGGGAAAATGATACAATAGAGGATCCCACTCCAAGCCTCTCAAAGGTATTCCTGAAACTCTATCTGAGACAACCCCATAGAGGGGATCACAATCCTATACCAAGGATTTAATGTCACATTTTACCCTCATAGGTACATAACAAGGAATTGAACCAAAATGAAACGGGTCCAAACTAAAGAGGAGGGCCTCAACTTTCCCTATAAAAAGTACACAGTGGGTATTGGGAGTAAACAAAGTGTTGGGCCTGCCCCGGGTCTGATCGTGTCTTTTTGTATTATAAGGCATGTTTTTACAAACTTACATGGTGTATCCTTTTGGTTTCACAACATGTAGAGGCTGGGTTAGAACTTGATGTTCTATTATCCCATTCCCATGTACTTCTAATTGTGATCATGTACTTTGGGTTGTTCCCATGTACTATAGTCGTACCCATGTACCTATTCATGTCTGAGTATCAAGCCATGCATGTGTATCAGGTTGTGTCTATTCCCATGTACCCCTAGGGTACACACCGAGACACTAGCATTGGGTCACAAAATGTGTGACATGATTCATCCAATGTGTGATATTTTTATATGTGTGGAAACCCTAGAATCGTAGAAGAGGTAATACATGTCATGTGTTCTTCAAACTACATGCCATGTAATCAAGAATTTTCTAGAAATTCCAGAAATATTAATGTGTCTAACCACACCTCTTCCACCTTTTATTCCATCATTAAACTTTCCTTTAATCATGTATCTCAATCTAGTCAAGCCTATATATCACCATTGATCATATTTGAGTAACCTATTCACACAAAAATCATCATTTATCACTTCATCATGCTGAGATGTGAATACCCACACATCAGGTATCTATAAATCTGAATGAAATAATCTATTGATTTCGTGTACCAAAAATGAATCATCAATAATGATCCTAAACCCTTGAAAACAAATCTTTTATGGCCAAGATCAAGTGTGGAATGATTCTTCATCGGGTAATTTTCAAATCATCTTCCAAACTAAATGTCATCAATTATCGCACTTGAATGGGGAGAGAAATGAATAAAACAAAAACATGAGGAAGGAACATCAACCAATATTCATGTTGGCCTTGGTTTTCTATCATAGAAATGAGAAATGAATAGGAATAAACAAATCAATATCAATTATAAGTTTTTAGGAAGATAAAAACATCCATTGTAAATCATTTTTCAACCCATGAAACAAACTATTAAAATAATTGATTCACTTTCAATGAAGGATAATAAAAAATGGTATAAATACAACAAAACCACATCCTACCTCAAGTTTGTTTTTGATTTTTTATGAAGATTGGTTATGGGCCATTGTTTTTTATGAGATCTATGATCTTCTTTCATGCATCGATTGCCAAAGAACAATATGTTGTTGATCATCCACAAATCATCCTCTAATGGCCATCTATGAATCCATAGGGTTATGAATCTAACACTATGGATTTTCCATAACCATGATTTTATATAGGGATTATTAGGTCAATCATTTAAATTAATAAATAAATAAATAAATTTATTTATTTTATTTTTATCACCCACGATTGCACTTTACAAAAACTCTCGACACAGACAAAGATTATGTTGTAACTAGGCTAAAAACTACATTATGGATTTATTGGTGGTATCATATATCCTATACAATAATCAATTTGGTATTTATTAAATTATTTCAAAAAAACATTCTTGTGATTTAATATATTTTAATATTTTTATTATATCAACATCGAGGCTCACTAGGACTCAGAATATCATGTATTCTTATCACTTGGATCTGAAAATATTTCTTAATATATTCTCAAATATTACAAGTAAAAAAACAAGGACATTACAATCTACCAAACCTAGGGTATTTCTTCCTAAGAATCATAAATCTGACTCAAAAATATGAGAGTACTAGGATCAAATATGGTTCTCCTGCTCCCATGTGCTCTCCTAAATATTATCATGTATAAAGTGAATTGCTCAGTCACAGATGATCTTCTCCTTAAAAACCATGATATCTACTGAATACTCTACAAATGTATCTCCATACTAATTTTCAAAACACCCTAGTCAATAACATGTAACGATTTATGAACATATCTCCTTAGCCGCAACACATGGAAGATGTCATATACCCGGTCTAACTATCGTAATTGGGCTAAGTAACATGTCACCTCCCTGACCCTATACAATATCTTGAAAGGATCAATAAACCTATAAGAAAACTTTTCACCCCAAACTAAATCTCCATAATCCACATTGAGTTATTACCTTCAGGAACACATGGTCTTCCTTCTCAAACTCCAAAGGCCTCTATCATCAATTTGCATATGACTTCCAATATAATTGGGTAGTATTCATCTACTCTTGGATGATATGAACATTATCTATCATAACTCACCACAACTCTAGTCTCATGGGTGTTGACTCCCCTAGGACAATCCAATAAAGTGATAACCTATAAGGTCTCCCATATAAGGCCACAAATTCTACCATACCGATGGTGGAATGATTGCTATTGTTATACTCAAATGCCACCAAGGTTAGTTGATCCTACTAACTATGACCAATGTTCATCATGGAAGCCTAAAACATGTCCTATAGAAGATAAATTTTCCACTCAATTTGGATTTCAGTATGGGGGTGAAACGCCATGTTCAAATGAAAGCGAGTCTAAAAGTCCTCATTCAATCCTATCTATAATCATGTTGTGAAGCAATCATCGTAATCTGAAATGGTATTTAAGGGAACTCCATGAATAAAGACTATCACTTGCACATAAAGGTATTCCAAGATCTATACTAAACTCTAATCTTAATTAGCTAGTAATTGGTTCTACTTGGTGATTCATTCTATGATCACCCAAAACAACATAGTGTGCTCTAGATGATTGTGGGATCCTCATTATGAAGTCCATAGATAGACTATCTCACTTCCACTCTGGAACCTTAAGGGATTGAGTTAAACCTATTGTAACCTGGTTCTAATCCTTCACCTATTTATAAGTGAGGTATTGAGAGATAAACTCTACTATATAATTCTTTATTCCTAACCACAAGAATTGATGTTGAAGGGTCTGGTAAATATTAACCACACCTGAATATACCACTAAGGTGAATGTTTGCAACTCCCTCACAACCTCCTCATGAAATTTCATAGGCACCATCATTCTCCCTCTAAAAAAGATGACATGCTCCCCAACTTTAGAAAATCTATTTGAGGAAAATCCGGTGTATATATGTATACATAAGGTCTCATAATATGTATCACCAAGTTGAGTATCCCCAACACATTTTCAAAGCTGTGTCATAACAACCATCTACTGTAGGTAAGTCATACTATCCTCACCCACTAAGGAAAACTAAAATGAGGTTAACTACTCTGATGCCTCACTCAATAAGTACAAACAAGATCTTCTATTAAGAGAATATTTGACCATGTTCCCCTTACTAGGAGTATAGACTATCTCAAAGTCATAATCTCAGAGGAACTATCACAATAACATCTATCTCAAGTTGATATCCTTCTATGATAGCATATACTAAAGAATCTTGTGTTTAGAATAGTGGATCAACCACTCACCCATATGATAGTGTTGCCACATATTTAAGATAAAGACAACCACCACTATCTCCAAACACTACTACAAAACCGTCCTTTAATAGCACTAGAAATGGCCTTTATAAATGCTAGAAAAGTGTTGACTACATGAGTGAGGTTAAAAGCCTTGGACTTTTATCATCATTGATAAAGGTGTCCTTTATTAGTGTTAAAAATTTATGATAAATGGGACCTTTAGTATCTCTTTTAGAAGCGGTGATAACAGACCCATCTATCAGTACTTTTTTTAGCGCCACTAAAGGAAGAATTTATCAGTGCTTAGAAAAGCGCTGATAAAGTCTATTTTATCAGTGCTTCTATGTGTGTTGATAAAGGGCCATTCTGTAGTGTACTATAATAGCACACTCTAGAAGAAAAAACACATCAGATATCAATACAAACAAGTCCTGGTATATGATTTAAATGAAATTAAATTTACACCACAAACATAAGAAAAATAATATTATAGACATTTCAAACATTGTTTTATAAAATTAAATAAATACAAATTATTACATACATTCAAAAACATCAATGTTCTTTTATTTTTTAATCTTGACCTGAATCAAGATATTTCCAAAAACACCACCCCTGCTTAAGAAAAAGAACACGCCTATATAAGAAATCAATTCTTATGTTAGTAATAATATAAAGAAATAAATTAACAAAAAGCGTTAATTTTACTAAAATTGATGTCAATTTGAAATAAAAAAGATGCACTTGGAGTCATACCGGTCACACCATGCATCAGATTGAGGTGAGTATAATTCCAACATGTCCCAAATTAATTTTAGATTTTTTTTCTAAAGTATCAAAACAATATTAATTTTTTTGATCGATTTTGAGTACGTCAGTTGTCTTTTTTACTAAAATGTCATTTTAATCTTGAAACACACACTTTTGACTCATTATGATCACATCATGTATCGGTTTGATGTAAAATGGATTCCTAAAAGTCACAAATGACTTATAAATTTTTTTCAAAAATTATCAAGAAAATAAGAATGTGTATGATCGGATTTTAGTGAGTGACACTTTTTGAAATAAAATGTCCATTTTAAACTGATAACGGGCACTTTTAGTCATACTTGGAACATCATCTATCAGATTTAAGTACAACTAATTAATACATGTCACAAATGACTTATGGATCATTTTAATAAAGTATCAAAACAATCAAAATGTGTTTTATTGTTTTTGATAAGGACAATTTTACATTTTACTAAAATTGATGACAATTTTAAATAAAAAGACAAAATCTAAGTCATACGGGTCACATCGTGCATTAGATTGAGGTGAAGTTGAATCCCACACATCCCAAATAACTTATTGATCATTTTAAAAAATTATCAAAAGAATATAAATGTGTTTTCTTGTTTTTGAGTATTTCACTTTTACTTTTTACTAAAATTTCATTTTAATATTGAAACATGTACTTTGAATCATACTGATCACATTTTGTATCAGATTGAGGTACGGGTGATTCCTATATATCAAAAAATGACTTATGGATCATTTTCTTAAAGTATTTAAAAAATGAATGTGTTTTCTCAGTTTTGAGTAGGTAAGTTGGCCTTTTTACTAAAATTGATCTCAAGTTTAAACAAAAACCCACACTTGGAGTCATATCAGTCACACCGTGCATAGTATTGAGGTTTAGTTGATTCATTCACATATCAAATCACTTATGGATTATTTTTCTAATGTATCAAAATAATTTGAATGTGTTTGTTTAGTTTTGAGTAGGTTGGTTTGTTTTATTACTAAAATTGATGTTAGTTTCAAATAAAGATGCACTTAGTGTCATATCAGTCACACTACATGTGCATCATATTGAGGTGTGGCTGATTCATACACATTCCAAATCACTTGTGATTTTTTCCCCTAAAGTATTACAACAATCTGAATGTGTTTTCTTGGATTTGAGTACGTAGTTTTTATTTTTTACTAAAATTTCATTTTAAACTTAAAACATGCATGGATCACATCATGTATCAATTAGATGTGAGACCAATTCCTACATGTCACAAATTATTTATGAATAAATCCCATAAATCATCAAGAAAATTCAAGTGTTTTTCCCTTGGTTTTTAGTGAGTGAAACTTTTTAAAGTCAAATGTCAATTTTAAACTCATAAAAAACACATTGAGTCAGTTGTCTTTTTAAATACAATTAATTTCAATTTAAAATAGAAATAAATACTTTGAGTAATATTGATCACATAATGTGTCGGATTGAGGTGTGGCTAATTCCTACACATCCCAAGGTCTCAAAACAATCATAACTGTCAATGTTACCATAATTTCCATTCACTTTCTTTGTCGAACTATCAACACTACATGAGCAGCTTTGAACGAACCACGTCAAATCAAAAAAAAAGAAATCCAAGTGTATAAGAAAAAATTTATTATGCGAGTAATACTAAAAAGAAATAAATTAAAGATAAATATGAAACAATACATTAAGTCTACGGTCAATGATTTTACTATAAAAAGCATTAAGATTGCCTATGTGATTGAGTAGAGACAACGTCGTTGTTCTTTATACAAATGTATTGGAGAGAAATTTAAAGAAAGTGATATTTGTAACACTATAAGGGTGAAAAGGTTTTGAGTGAGAATAAGCATGTTAGGTGGACAGATCACCCCAACTCAAAGAAAAGAATCCATTGATCATACCACGATTCACTGTGTCATTTTCACCCTAACACCATTGTATTAAACTGAATTTGTATTGTAAATTCTAAATATAATAACAAAATTCACTTCATTTTTTTATTTAGTTGTTTTATTTTTATCACTTTTAAAAAGGGAAATGTTACTTGTTTGATAATATAATATTAGGTGGAGGTGATTTGGAGAACCAATGATGAATTTCAAGAAATATGGGCCAAACTGCCCAGGATCCAATCACACCAGTGGATTAATCCGACACTTCAACTAGACCATGGATCCAAATGGGATGAAATATTTTGAACTATTACACAATTTAAAAGGCTACATTTCATCTCAAGGAACTCAATCCCTATTCGGCTTCTATGGGGTCTATCCACACTAATCTTTCCAAGACACCGAATATGAACAAAGTAAAAGTGGCATTCTATAATATGTTAATATCTCTAGTTATAATGGTCCAAAGGATTCCAAACTTTTGGTGGTGATAGTCACGATGTGGGGAAACAAATTTCCAGTTTTTTCAAAATGGAGATTCGATTTTCTAGAAGCCTAAAACTATCCTCCAAGTGGTTTATCAAAATATGGGTTCCCAAAACCACTTCCATTTTGGCTATAAAAAGGCACCTTAGGTACTCCATTTGGTAGTTCGAACCAGAAGAGACGCTCTACCATTTTTAATTCCTATAGGAGTTTCATCCTCATTCTTTATGTTCTTGATGACCCTATCCTCGTATGGGGATCAATAATGAAGAATGAGTTCCACTCGAGCTTTCTCCTCCTCCAGATGTCGATCTAAACGGTGGGCGTTTGTTGTGAGGGAACTATGCACATGTCAATGGAGTTCTAATTTTTATTTTATTTATTGTTTTGGAGTAATATAGGTGTGAAAACATTTATTTCCATGTATCTTAAAAAATTCAATATTTGAATTCTTGTTTTGATGCATGTGATTGAGATACTCTTAATTTCTAACCGATCGGTGTGAGGTTTTTGAGTGCGTGACTTGTGTTGTTCTGATTGGAAAATGCAAGAATCATTTTCATACCCAACTTCTTGAGATTTTAATCTAATTTTTATGCTTTTATTCCATGCATAAGTTCTAGACCTTGACAATATGATTGTTACGTCAAGGATTGGTTCTTTAAGCATTGAAATAAAAGCTTAGGAATTAATCGGAATTCCAATTAATTTCAACCAAGGAATTACTCCAAACCTAAATGAATATCTATGAAAAATGAACTTTAAATGTGTGTATTGAAATCACAATGAACCCATTTATCTCATATTTTTCAAAATCAATTTGGTTTCTCAACTTTTAAGCTTTCAATTAAGCCATTTCATCCTAAAACTATTTTCAAAATCACCCCCTATTTTAGTAATTCCTATTAAAAACGCACACTCTAAACCCACCAATGCTCCTTGATAGATGACATAGGGTCTTACCTATACTATAAATCAACCTTAAAATCATAATCAATTTGACATTTCATGACAGCACAGTCAAATTTTGGCGTCGTTGTTGGAGAGTGATTTGGTTTTTAGTGTGTATTTTTGATAAGATTTTTGTAAATTTTGTGAATATTTATTTGTTTTATCTTACACATCTACCTATATTTTTTTATTATGATTTTTTTTTGTAGTTTTGTTGCATTACATGTTCTAAACTGGGATATTTACCTCCTTTAAAACCTGAACCGGAGAGGATCTTACATCGGTGACACTGAGACACACAAGAGAACCCTTCAAAGAAGGACATACAAAACATAGACATTCTTCTTGATCCTTCCTATTCTTCTTCTAGAACCCACATTAAAACTGAAATGAACATGAATAACATGGCTGAAAGTAATCAAACACTAAAATAACTAACCTTTCCTGATGTTGATATCCAACCCACGTATATTCAAATTCAAGGTGAGGTATCCAACTTTGAACTAAAATCTGGTTTGATTCATTTATTACCAAGATTCCATGGATTGCCTAGAGAAGATGCACACCAGCATCTAAAATAATTTCATTCTGTGTGTTCTATATTAAAACCTACAAATTTGGATGAAAAATAAGTAAATTTAAGGTCATTCCCATTTTTATTAGAAGCACTGCAAAAGACTGGCTTTATTATGTTAATTACCCAATGAGAGGCTGGGCGAACATGAAATGCCTTTTCCTTGAAAAATATTTCCCAGCCTCTTGCACAGAAACTATAAGAAAAGAAATATATGGTACAATAAAATAACAATGGGAAACACTTCATGAATATTGGTAATGCTTTAAAAGGTTATGTTCAAGTTTCCCACACCACCAAATAAGCGAACAACTTTTAATTCTATACTTTTATGAAGGTTTAATTCCTATTGATAGAAACATGATTGATGCTGATATAGGTGGTGCACTAGTATATATGACCCCAATTGCTGCAATAACCTTAATTGAGAACATGGAACGGAACACTCAACAATTTGGTACAAGTTCTAGTGCACCCATTCAAGGTGTCCATGAGGTGCAAAGTACTGAATTTGAGAAGAAGGTGGACACAAATTTTGAAGAGGTAAGTACCCTTCTAAGACAACTTTCTCTTTCCAAAGGGAAATCCCAATCTCCTCCACCCATACATTGTGGTATATATTCTTCTCATACTCATTACTCTGACCAATTCCCCCAATTGAGAGAAACTTCTGAGAGTTGTGAGGCAATATTTCCAGGTTGCCCCTATAACCAAACCTCTAGGCAGGAACCATACTACCCATCAAATCTTGGGTATAAAGACAACCAACCCTATTGTCAAGGGGGTATTCAAGCCAACCTCAACAACCATGGAACCAAAAGGTTTAGAGTATTCATCCACCACCACCACCCAAAAATCCTCAACCACCCCAAAGGCCTTTCCTATAACCCCCTCCAAAACCTGATCCTAGCTTAGAAGATATGATGAAACAAATGGCCGTCAACAATCTCCAATTCCAACAAACCACCCAAGAATCCATAAAAGGCCTAAAAATCTAATTAAACGAACTAGCAAAATTGGTGGGGTAAATTCAAAGTCACGGGTTGGGTAAACTACCTTCTCAATAAGTAGTTGACCCTAGGGATAAGGTAAATGTTAGTTCCATCATCCTTAGTAGTGGAACAAAACTTAAAAACCAAATGAATCCTCCATTAGTTTTATCCCCACTTGAGGAAACCTCCATACCAAACATTGAAAATGTTCCAAATGTTGAAAAACCATTTCTTGAGATAATCCATTCTAAAGGAAAGAGTGTGTATGTCAATGAGTCTCCTAGCCAACCCATTCCTCTTCCATTTCCCCAAAGAGACACCCAATCTAGGAAACAAAAGGAAACTGAACTAGATAATGAAATATTATAAACATTAAAAAAAAGTGTAGGTAAACATCCCCTTGATTGATGATGTGAAACAAATTCCAAGATATGCAAATCTTCTAAAGTAGATTTGTACACACCGAAGACGACTTTGTAGAGATGAAAAGTTGAGCTTGGAGAGTAACGTATCAGCATTGATAGAGCCATCACTTCCCACCAAGTGCAACGATCCTGGGACATTATTGGTTCTATGCACCATATGGGAGTATTCATTTTCCAATGACATGCTTGATTTAGGTGCTTTTATAAATGTGATGCCTCGCTCCATTTACTCTACATTGCAGTTTGGGGAACTGAATCCCAATGGACTTTTTGTTCAACTGGACAACCGGAGTACCTCACACCCTTTTGGTGTGTTAAGGGATGTTCTTATGATGGTGCATAATTTAATTTTTCCTGTATATTTTTATGTGCTAAAAATGGAAGATGATACGATGAATGGACATGCCCAAATTATATTGGGGAGAACCTTATTGAAAAACACCAAAACCATAATTAATTTTCCTAATGGTACATTATATATGGAATTTGGTGGTGAAATAGTCCATTTCAATATCCTTGATGCCATGAAGCACCCCACAGAAGAACATTCCACTCTCTCTATTAATTCTATAGATGTACCCCCTTCCCTTGAAAAAACATAATTTCGTTCTCTTGATCCCCTTTATGAGTTTTCTTCATTGATAGAAATTCTTGGAAATTATTCTTGTATTTATTGTTGTAGTGTTCTCAAAAAGTGTCATGCAAGTTTATTGATTGATGATTTCTTGAACACTCAGGATCCAATGACCATCGATGATATTTCTAAGCTTGTAAAAGCTCATTCCTCATCTGAAGATGATACCATTGAGCAGTTAGATGAGATCAGAGACCTCTAACTTTCACACACACTCCCATTAATCTAAAATCCACTAGAATTAGAACTAAAACAACTGCCTCAAGATTTAAAATAGTTATATCTAGATAATAGAAACAAGTTTCCCCGTGATCATTGCTAGTTCACTCCCTCCTGAGCATGAATTACGATTTCTTGAACTTTTGAGGGAGCATAAACAATCTTTGGGATGGAAACTTTTTGACATTCTTGGTATTATCCCATCAATTTGTACATATCATATTTTATTAAATTTCGAGGCTTAACTAGTGACGCAAGCACAATGTTGCCTGAACCCAAACATCCTAGAAGTTTTGAAAAAGGAGGTAACAAAATTATTGGATACAGGAATAATTTACCCCATCTTTGATAGCCAATGGGTTAGTCCCGTTCAAATAGTTCATAAAAACTATCCTTACAGTAATCAAAAATGAAAACAATGATTTGGTTCCAACTCATGTGAAGAATAGTTGGTATGTCTGTATAGACTATCGTTGACTAAACCAACACAATAGGAAGGACCATTTCCCTTTTCCATTCATTGACCAAATTCTAGGGAGGCTAGTGGGTAAGTCCCAATACTATTTCCATGATGGGTATTCTGGATACTTTCATATCCATATTTCCCATGAGGACAAAAAAATACGACCTTCACTTGCCCCTTTGGCACATTTACATATATGAGAATGCCATTTGGTCTATGCAATGCTATGGGTACTTTCCAATGATGCATGGTTAGTATTTTTTCAGATTACCTAGAGAATTTAATAGAAGTATTCATGGATGATTTCGATATTTATGGATCTTCTTTTGATGAATTTTTGAGTAGTCTTTCTTCATTCCTACGTCACTGTATTGAAAATAATATCATATTAAATTATGAGAAATACCATTTCATGGTGTGACAAGTTATAGTTTTGGGACATGTCATTTTTGGGGATGGAATCCAAGTAGATAAATAAAAGGTAGATGTCATTTCTTCCCTACCATTCCCAAAAATTGTATGGGATGTATGGCCATTCTTAGGTCATGTTGAATTTATCATCGTTTCATTCGTAACTTTAGTAAAATTGCACTTCCCCTCTTCTGATTAATCTAAAAATAAAAATAATTTCTTTTTTATAATGAATGTGAGGAATCTTTTAGTAAGTTAAAATAGAGTCTCACATCAACCCCAGTAATCCAACCACCATGGTGGGATTTACCATTTGATTTCATGTGTGATGCCTCTAACTATGCAGTTGGGGAAGTCTTATCACAAAGGGTCGATCAAGCTTCACATGTTGTTGACTATGTATCACGTACACTGGACCCTGCCCAAGAAAACTACACCATTACTGAAAAATAATTCAGTTCCATTGTGTTTTCCTAGGAAAAATTTAGGTCATATCTTTTAGGGTCTAAAGTCCTTGTATTCTCAGACCATACATCCCTCTGGTATCTCCTTAAGAAACTGGAATCCAAACAATGTCTCATTAATTGGATGCTCCTCCTTCAGGAATTCAATTTAGAAATTAGAGATAAAAGGAGTGGAGATTGTGGTGGATGACCATATTAGTAGGATTCCCCCATCCTCAGTCATTGACTCATCCCCCTGTATTCCCATAAATGACATGTTTCCTAATGAGAAACTGTACCGAGTGCAAGATGTTATTCCTTGGTATGCTAAAATTGTAAATTATTTGGTAGAATCTTGCATTCCTAGTGATTTCGACAAAAACCAAGTCGACCGTCTGAAACATGAGTTGTGTTGGTACATTTGGGATGACCCCTACCTTTTTCGCACCTATAGTGATCAAGTCCTCGGGTGTTGTGTTACCAGTAGCGATTTTTAGTCCGTCCTTAGGTTCGGCCACACTCTTTCTTGTGGGGTCCACTTTGGTCCCCAACGGAATGCTCGCAAGGTCCTCAATTCTGGTCTCTTTTGGACCACATTGTTTCAGGATGCCCATGACTTTTTTAAATCTTATCCTCTATGTCAAATAATGGGGAATGTATCTAAAAGAAATGAGATGCCAAAAAAACCCTTTCTCTTCCAAGACATTTTTGATGTTTGGGGAATTGAGTTTATGGGACCATTCCCCAATTCATTTGTTAACCTATACATTCTATTGGCAGTTGATTATGCATCAAAATGGGTAGAGGCATGATCTAAAAGGACTATTGATTCTAATGTAGTTGTAGAGTTTTTGAGAACCGAAATCTTCTGTAGGTTTGGCTTACCTAGGTTTATCATCAGTGGCCAGGGTTCCCATTTCTTCAACCAAACAATGTAATCACTTTTTCATTAGTATTGGGTTTGTCATCGAGTGTCTACTGCATATCACCTATAGACCAATAGTCAAGATGAGGTGTAAAATAGAGAGGTAAAACATATTCTTGAAAAAATGGTTCAACCCAATAGAAAATATTGGAGTCTTAGACTCAATAATTCATTGTGGGCTTACTATACTGCTTTCTAAACCCCTTTTGGAATGTCACCATATCAGCTAGTGTTTGGAAAGATTTTTCACCTCCCGGTTGAGATTGATCATCGGACCTACTGGATAGTCAAACAATGCAATTCTAGTCTTTCTGTTGTGGGTTCCCAGAGGAAGATGTAGATTCAGGAGTTGGACGAAATGAGAAGAGATGCATATGAGAACTATATGATTTACAAGGAGTGAACCAAGGCTACCCATGACTGTCTCATCCTTCATCATCAATTCTACATTGGTAAGAAGGTTCTCCTCTACAATGCAAGGGTGAAGTTGCATCCAGGTAAGCTTCATTCTCATTGGTTTGGACCATACATTGTTACTAACATCTCTCCATTCAGTGTTGTCTAGGTTCAAACTGAAGAATCCAAACAAACCTTCACTTTCAATGAGCAGTAGCTAAAGCACTTCCATGATACCATTTTGGAGTCCCCGATGGAGGAACTCCATGTTCAAGAAGAAATATATGAATGAAACTCACTAGGTTTTATCCTTCCTTCCCACATTATAGTCTATTACAGTGAGGACACTTCACACTTTAGGTGTGGGTGGGGGATGGGTACATTCCTTGGGTAGTTAGGATTTTTCATCATCTTTATTATTTATTCTCTTTTTCTCCTTATTTATGGTATTTTCACTTTTCTCCATCTTGATTTTTTCATTATATTTTTCATCATTTTTTTCTTTCTTATATTTTTTGACTTCTTTATGGTATTTTTACTCCCCCCCTTCTGGTCACAAAATCATGGAACTTACTGAAAATGCATGTTGATTATTTTTATTCCATGTTGATTTAACATTTGATGAAAACCTGACGCTATTATGGAATGAATGTTTGTATGAATTTAACATCTGGAAGTGATTTTTATTAAATTGGTTTTCTATCAATTATATAAATAGTTGTATCTCTGTGAAACCTATGAGATGATTGATGCCCATTGTGTAAGTAGTTTTTGGGAAAACCATGTCACTAGTATCTCCACACATTTTTGCACCAAACCACAAAGTGTGAATATTTCTTACTTAATAGAAGTTAAATTTATTTTAGGTTAATATTTTTCATCTTAAAGTGATATTTCCATACGTTCGTTCCATATACGATCTATTTCATTACTGTACCAGATTCACCTATGTGTGTACCTGATATCTAACTATTGTACGTCCTAAATAAAAAAAAGAGAGAGATCAAAATAAAAAAAAATGGGTTGTATCTACGTAAGGTCAAAAACCACTCCTCCTTAACATTTTATCTTGTTATAACTATTACAAGTAGTGTCGTGAGAAGATCAAACAAGGGTTGAGAGATGAGTGTGAGATTTTTTCAAAATGAAACTTTTGAAAAAAAAAATAATAAATGAGGGGAGTGATGAAATGTGCAACATATAGGGAAATCTAGGTTTGGAGCTTATGGTTTTACTTCTAGTAATTCTTAAGTGAGTGGATCTTGAAATATGATTGCAAATGATGTAGGGAAGGTTCGGTGGAAAAAATATTTTTAGTTGAAAAATGTTAAAATAACCTATATTTATTGGATAGAAAGTGTAAAGAATAGAATGGAATGGTTTTCACACACACACATGGAGACTTAGTGTCATGATTTACTACTTAATTCCTTTATCAATTTGTTATCATGAATCTCTTTGAAATTCATTGTGATATGATTTATGAGACATATTTCACTATGAAGAACTCCTTGGTGTGGTTTGTGCATCGATCACATTACATTAATGAATTAAAATTTCCTCATATGTTAAATATTCATGATTTAGGTTATATATACATGAATAATTTCTAAAAATGTAACTTTTTCTAGGAATGAAAATGTTTAGGTGTGGGGGTGTGATCGTACCACGATTCACTGTGTCATTTTTGCCTTTACACCATTGTATTAAACTAAATTTATATTCTAAATTCCAAATATAATAACAAAATGCACTTCATGTTTTATTCAGTTATTTTATTTTTATCAATTTTAAAAATTTAAATGTTACTTTTTTGATAATATCATTGAAGGTGGATGTGATTTGGAGGACCAATGATGAAGTCCAAGAAATATGGGCCAAACTGTGTTGGATCCAAGCACACTAATGGATTAATCCACACACTTATACTGGACGGTGCATCCAAATGGGATGAAATTTTGTGGAAAGGTCCAAAATTTAATAAGATACATTTCATCTCAAGGAACCCAATCCCGATTCGGCTTCTAAGGGTCCCATCCGAACTGCTCAGTCCAAGCCACCAAATATGCACAAAGTCAAAAGTGGCATTCATTAATATGTCAATATCTTGAGATTTGATTGTCCAAAGGATTTGAAATGTTCTATTTCTATATTCAAGACATGGTTATATAGCTTTATAGTTTTTTTAAAAGGTATATTCGACTATCTCGTAGCTGAAAACCATGTTCCAAGTGGTTTATCAAAATCTGGGTGCCCAAAATCCCTTCCCATTTTGGCTATAAAAAAGGCACCTTGGGAACCCCATTTGGTAGTTAAAATATAAACCAAAGCTCTACCATTTTTATGTACTATAGGTGTCTCCTCCTCATACTAGATTTTTTGGAGTCCCCTATCCTCATTGGGGGTCAAGAATGAAGAAGGAGTTCCACCTGAGCTTCCTCCTCCTCCCGATGTTGTGCTAAATAGTGGGCATTCATTGTGAGGGAGCTACACACATGTCAAGGAAGTTCTGATTCTTATTTTACCTACTGGTTTGGAGTAATTTGTCTGTAAAAACATTTATTTCCATTTATCTTACATAATTCGATATTTTAATTCTTGTTTTGATGCATGTGATTGAGATACTCTTAATTTCTAATCGATCTGTGTGAGGTTTTGAGTGTGTGACTTGTGTTGTTCTGATTGGATAGTGTAATAATCCTTTTCATACCCACCTTCTTGATATTTCAATATGATTTGGAATCTTTTCTTCCTTTCATATGTTCTAGACCTTGACAATACGATTGTTACGTCAAGATTCGGTTCCTTAAGCATTGTAATAAAAGCTAAGGAATTAATCAGGATTCCAATTAATTTCAACCAATGAATTACTCCAAACCTAAATGAATATCTATGAACAATGAACCTGAAATGTGTGTAGTGAAATTACAATGAACCCATTTATCTCATATTTTTCAAAATTTATTTGGTTTCTCAACTTTTAAACTTTCAATTAAGTCATTTCATCCTAAAAATACGTTCAAAACTACTTCTATTTTTGTACTTCTTATTAAAAACACACACTCTAAACCCACCAATGCTCCTTTAGAGACAACCTAGGGTCTTCCCTAAACTATAAATCAACCTTAAAATCATAATCAAATTTATGTGTCATGACAGTGCGATCATCCATGTGTATAAAAAAAATATTATATCTGTAACACTAACAAGAAATAAATTAATCATAAATATAAAACAATACATTAATTCTATGGAAAATAATTTTACTATGCAAATATCAGTATTACCTCTATGATTGAGAAGAGGAAACGTCATTGCATTTCTTAAAAATATAGTGGAGAGAACTTGAAAGAAAGTGAAAAATACAACATTGTAGGGGTGAAAAGGTTTTGAGGGAGAAGAAGTATGAAAGTTGGACAGAGTACCCTAACTAGAACAAAAGAATCCAACTATATAAGAAAAAAATTATTATGTGAGTAATACTAAAACAAAATAAATTAAAAATTATTATAAAAAATATATTAATTTTATGGACAATGATTTTACTGTCAAAACATCAATATTACTTAGAGTAGAGGCATCATCATTTATCATCTTGCAAAGTCAGTGGAGAGAACTTTAAAGAAAGTGATAAATGAAACACTACAGGGGTGAAAATTTTTTGAGGGAGAAGAAGCGTGAAAGCTAGATAGATAACCCCAACTTAAACAAAATAATTCACCTATATAAGAAAACAATTATTATGTGAGTAAAAATAAAAAGAAATAAATTAAACATAAATATGAAATAATTAATTAATTCTATGGAAAGGGATTTTACTGTACAAAACATCAATATTAACTAGGTGATTGAGTAGAGACAATGTCGTTTCTCTTCCTGAAAAGGCATGACACATGGACCGAAATATTTTAAAATAAACAAACTCAGTAAGGAATAATGAAAATTAAATCAACATTTCATTATATAATTGTAACGACCTAAACTTTTATGAATAAAATTTCTCCCATATTGTAGTAATTTCATACTCACATAAAATCACATTTAGAAACAAAATTCCACATCATGCTTAAAATAACTATTATGTGAACTTTAAAAATAAATTTTACACTTCTGTGATTTGACTTTTAAAAATCTGATATACACGGTTGCAATAAGTAAGATGTTGGAGTTTGATATGACAAACTTAATTTTCGGTGAATAGTAACATACCTTTATGAATAGTAATGTTACCCTTATAAATTGTAATATAAACCTTATGAATAGTAAATCATCTAAGTGAATAAGAACCTTACCAATGATATTAGAAATAAAATTTATCCATCTTATAAGTGACAATATGATATAATTACATTATAGCATTGGTATTTTTGTAAGTCATGAATATTTAATGATTAATTTAATAATTTGAAAGAAAATTTATTTTCATAAAATGTATTCATAAACTAGTTTTTAGATGTATTATGATTATATGATTATTTTAGGAGACCTTAATTAATTTTTTAATGTGTTAGAAAATCAGTTTTAAATTTTAAAATTTTCATTTTTCAAGTAAATAATGATAATAATAAAAAATTAAATTAATCATATTTATAAAATTATTTTCATAAAATGGAGTTCATTTTTTAATTATAAATGTCAAAAAATGGTTAGGGTTAATTTTTGAGATTTTTCTAAAATGCTTAAATTTTTGGTGAATAGTGAAATTTGATAAATTACAAAATGTGCTAAATAAATAAATTTCTACATCATAATTGAGTCATGGATGATGTAAATGGCCATTGGTTCAAACTCATGTGCACTTATTACTATTTTTAGTCATAATAGTCCTCACTATTTCTTGTCTTGTGGATAAATAATGAATTAATGAATATAATATTGAGAAAACCCCTCTCCCCTCTATTATAAAACCACCCCTCACAACCTCATTTTCTCACACCTCTCAATCCTTGTACCTACTCCAAATTCGGCACAAATATCTTACTAAGATCCTCCCCCACTTCTAGAATACCTTGGTCTCATAAAAATTACAAAACCTCTCCCCTAAAGAGGCTCTCAAAGAAGATATATTCAAGAGGTAATTTCACTCTCTCTATTTCTCAAATTCCTTTCAAATTTAATTTCATTTATTCACTTATCCTCATATTATCTTATCCTAATGTCATAATAACTCTATTATTATCGGTATATTATTATTCATACCCTCCCAGAACTTTTTTCCTTCTTAATAATCACTACTTTCAAGCAGTTTCTATTGGATTTATTTATGAAACCAGAAACATCGAACGGTTCTGTATGTAAAGGGACCTGCTTTCCAAAGGTATGTATTTATTAGGTCTGGACCTATGATACATAAGAACTCACATTGGTCGATAGGATGTGAGGTCAGGCTCATCACACCCATTTAGGGGAAATTATTGCCTACTTCAGAACTCTCTTATAGATTTCATATATTTTCATGAATCCTTATTAATTTACCAAGTATAACGTATATTTCCCTTGGAATTTTTAATCAATTATTAGCATGTGTGAAATTTAGAATCATATCTATGTATTCTAGGTTCTTCATTAATGGATATATTTGTATGTATTCAAGTTTCTCCATCAACTGTATCCTCTTATATACTATTTAGATATTCTATTAACTATTGTTACGATAATACTGATTTTTAAGCCACTCAGTGGGGAAATCTAGAATTTATCATCATATAGGGAGACAAAGGATTGTTTTGATATTGGGATGATACCCATAAATGGTCTACCTATGTATCATTTTGAATTTAATTATAACCCTTATAGTTTTTTTCTACTTAATGGGACACATCATACCTTTTAAGGTCATGTGGTAAGGACCTAACCGTACAGTTTAATGTCATGTGGTAAGGAAATATAAGCGGAAGGTTCTTAGTCAAAGATCGTTGTAGGATTTATACCTAATAAACTCAAGTAACATGGAATGGATATGAGTTTCCAAGTTGGATTATACCCTTTTGGGAATATGGACCAGGAAGAATAGGGTTGATTTGGAGTGTTGGGTTTGAACCTCAGGGAGATTTCCTACGTGTCCCTCTTGTATAGGAATCAAATCCCACATAGTTTGGTAAGTCTTGCAGGGGTGTATGACCCTTTGAGAGATATATTTTGGGGCTTACTCTAAAATAGGATTCCTTAATTATGTGAATTAGGTTTGGATTTCTAAAGAGGATATTCAGTGAGCTCAGGCCTTAGGTTAAGGCTTCATACGTATCCCAGTTATCATGGGAATCAGAGTTCTCATAGTTCAAAAGACGAGGTTGATTGTGTGGATGTTGTGATCATAAAAAATCTCTAATAACATGTGATTAATACTTGGTGTTATAAACAAGAATATGTGAGAGATTTAACAAACCACACACTTTCTCTTCCGCTGATGGAAGAGGGAAGCCCTACGATGAAAGAAGTTGAGGCGACGGTGAGTGAGGGTGTGCAATAATGAACCTTTTAATGTGAAATTAAAGTGAAGGTCATTGTGTCTGGATCAAAATACTAAGGGATTACTCCATGAGGGATTACCTTAGTGAATCCCAAGAGAGTAGGGAGACATTTACTTTGTTAAATGGAAAAGTAATTGTGACCCTCACTCTCCCTATTGTTAATTGAAGGCTCTGAGTCTTATAGAAAAAAAGGGGAGGACAAAGTCCCATCCCTGAAATCCAATACTAAGAACTTCCCAACACTATCTATAGGGTAAGTATCAATGTGAATGTAGATATACAATACTACAAACATTCCAAGGATCCTAAATCCCTTAGAAGATGAATGTGGTAAACCTGGGACTATAGATATATAGACTCAAATGGAAGACATGCTTATGTGTCCTTATGGAAGCTTTGATAACTTAGGAGGTTTTTTTGGAGGCTTCAACTTAGTCCATTTCATATAAGGTAACCAAGGAAAGATATACCCTACCATGATTAGATTTGAAGAGAGTTTACAAAGTGATATAAGTAGGTCTTGGGCGTAGCTATGCAGCGTACATCTACTATGTAGGTATGTCACATAGGTTTGCTGCATAGGTGTGCCGCACTTTTCTTCATATTCAATGTTGAATTCAGTTAGATCCCCCAATGGTCAATTTACCCCATTTTTACAAAAAGTCTCTAAGATTTAGCCTTTGAACCTAAACCATGATGTAGTGATGTGGGCACTAAATGCATCAGGAGATTTCATATTATTTTATTTTAGTAACTCACCAACTAGAACATTTGTTAATGATGGTAAGGATGAAAATTATTAGATGAGGGACTATATGATGGTATTTAGGGATAGCGTGTTATCAACCAAGAATTATAGTGAAATTATCTATAAGGCTTATATCCCTTATAGGTTTTATCACCAGTTCAAATATCTTCAAAAATCAAGTACTTTTCCTCCCACATATGTTAGGCATGAGAAAAATCCAATGGTATCCAGAAAATTATAGATTCTGATGGCTTTAGAGACATCCAAATTATCAATTACATTACCTCCATTAGATTCATCAATTGGATTAGAGGCTGGATATGCCAAATCTTGGGCTTCTTCATAACCTTAAGGGGATTTAACAAAAGTAATATATCAGGTAGTATCCACAGAAATTGTTGTTCATAGAAACCATGGTAAAAGGTCTAAAGCCAAAGATGATGCAGAGGATTTAGAAGCTTCAGAACCTTCAAAAAATCTCCGCAGAAGATCCACCAAGAAGACTTAGGATAAGGAATAAATACCTCCAGTACCGAGGCGATCTAGTCACCTTTATCTGAAAGAGATTACCATCCCATATGCTGATTCTTTTGAAGAATAAGGGAGGCCTGAAGAGGCCTTCCAATCAGAGGGTGTTGAGTTTTCTCAGTAGCCAACCACATCAAAACTGGATTATGTGAGGCCTTTAGCTATTCAATACGGGGAAAGCTTAACTCGTGAACTTAGGGAATCATTGGAATTCCTCCAAACTGGCCTTCGAATACTATATGTGAGTGATATTAAAGCACCTTCTGATTGTTATCTAGATAATAGTCTGGCTAAAGTATGGGAGTATATTTCAGAGCTGGAGAACTTTATATATATGAAATTGATGACAAGTACTGGCCTCAAAATGATTATCTGATATTATGTTTCAACTGATATGTGAAGGGGTAATTGTTCACCCTGAAGAGGAATGGGACATTTAGGTTAATACTGGGAATGTATTTCCCTTTTCTTTTGTTTCAATTCTACTTCATCATTCTCCATAATTAATCTTCATGTGATTGCATTTTTCAGCTTGAAATTAGAGGAGGAACCTTAGGACAGATTCTCGAGTCACCAAGGTATGGAGATAGAGGTTCTCTCATTGACACATTATAGGATCTCCCCAAGTCTCCAGGACTTTATCCATGAGAAAAAATCATGACTAGGTTAATGGCAATAGAAAACCCTCAGTCACTACCTCAGGTTTCTACTGTCAAGAGGAGTATTTCAATCTCTCCATTGCCTTATAAAAATAAACACACGAGAGAATTGATATTGGTCTAAAGAGTACATCAAAAAGGTAAGTATTCATGCTATTATCTAGTATTTTGACTTTATTGATACACTTTGGTGACCATGTCCATCTTCTTGTAGGATCTTCATCTCTTTATTCACTTAAGGGATTAAAAACCGGTCCTTTAATAATGGAGAAGGAAACCCCAAAAATAATCACAGGTTCATATTGATGAATCTGTTATTTTGATGGATCATCAAAAGGTGAAACTGCATATGCTCCTATTTATATAGAGAGGTAGAAAGATCATGGTAATATTAGATACATTTATTATGAGTATCACATGTTTTTTCTAAAATTCTTTTCTATTCATGAAATCTTAGATCAGTTTCCTATGCCAATGGATCCTGTAATAATCAATGTTGGTATTCTGATTACTCCAGAAGGAAGGAACGAAGATCTTGGGAAATATAATGTAGATATTGGTGCTAATCCTGACTTGGAAAGACCAGATGACATTGCACCAGTTGAAGAATTGATGGAACAAAATGTTAGCAGATCCAATTTATGCATCAACCAATATTTGTTGGATAAATTAAATGGTGAGGATGCTATAACATTCAATGTCGCATACACTAAAATGATGGATGACCTTAATCAATAAAATGATATTCCAGGTTCCATCAAGGGGTTTGGGGACTTCTATAAGAAATTGTAAGGACGTAATTTCTCATTCTTGCATTTTTCATACATGATTGTTCTTCTTTTATTTGGTACTTCACATTAAATTTTAACTTATGAAGATTTCTCTGGAGAGAATGTTGTGAAGGCCCTTCAAGAATGGGTCATTCCACTCTATACTTCTTCTATTGGGGCTGGAGAAATGCCAACTGATAACCCCATGTTGTGAGATTCTCTAGAACCTTTGATTACGGAAAATGGGAAAACTTAGGATTATTCCCCTCCCCAAGAAACACTTGCTCAAACTACTGAAGCTGAGAAAACTGGGGATGAATCTAATCAATTAGCTAACTTATTATTGGGTAAATGTTATTAAATGTATAGATCATGCTCCATTTCTTCCATTCCTTAAAAACTAATAATTATTCTATTTCACCATTTAGGGATATTGGCTCCCACAACTAGATATAAATGTGAAACCTCTGTGTTTTCTCAAACATAAATGGAAGGTGAACTATCTATTGTTCTAAAAGAAGAATATCAAGGAACCTATCTAAGTGATTTGATTTCAGATTACATTATTCCCCCTGGTAGTGACTCAAAATCATATTTTTATATTCATGTTTATCTTGGTATGGTGTGTAAGAAGTCATGACAACAAATTTGAAATATAATTTTCGAGAATCCATTGAATGAGATTCCCTCCCATATTAGAAAACTCCCAAAAAAAATTTGTGTATTGGGATTTTTTGGATTTAATTACCACCCAGTATAAAATGCAATGAAAGAGACCATTAACCTATGAGATCAAGAACATAAGTTGTTGAAAGAACTTGAAAAGTCCAAACTACTTTTTAATGTTGAGAGTTTCCAAGATGCATTAGCTGAGGAAAAGGTTGACCATAGAAAGAGGTCGATAGGAATTGGCCAACAAATTAAAGAGGAGACAAAGGAGATGATACATCTTTAACAGAAAATGGATGTTGATCAAAACAATCTTGAGAAATTGAATAAAACATTGGGAGAAACCCAGTAGGAAGGTATAACAATCATTTAAACTGCCAAAGAAGCAGTTCGTAAAGTCGTGGAGGCTGAAGTTTCTCAACTATCTCAGCTTCAGTAATAGGATGATAAAGCTCATGAATCCTTTCAAAAAATGAAGAGTCATGCTAAGAGTTTCTTTTAATATAAGACAAAGAGGCTCTATTCTATGGATGTTTCTCTGATTTGACCATATGAATGAAAAGAATATTTTCTCCAATCATATATGTCTTTATTCTTGCTTTGTTTATTTAATTGAAACATCAAAGGTAATTTTTATAACATCAAACCTTTTTGTTAGATAATCATAATTACAAAAATAAGAATGGGGGTGTTCAAATTGTTTCCTAATCCAATGGTCCTAGTAATCATAGTTTGATTTTTAGTAGGATTATATAGACAACCCCACAAACTTTGTATCTTTTGACTTTTTATTTCTCAGTATTTTCTAAAAAAATTTAGGTCTAGCGAGCTGAGACTTGATCTTTTTCAAGGGTTTCCTTTAAGGGTTTTTAAATTGGTGAGTAATATGTCGCTTTTTATTGGAAGTTTAAAGTCATGCATGTTAGACTAATAATTATAGTGTTTTAGGTTGAATAGATTTGACCATGAATTTTCATATTAGAACCCAAACAAGGATTTAATGGTTGGGAAGGTCCCAATATATTTTTGGATACTTTTAAGGGGAATCTTGTGTCATGTTTTTTTATGTTCACTAAATCCAAAATTTGAAGTATAGAAATATAGGACTTATATTCCAAGAACAATGTTACCATTTCTTGACAAACCCATTATGGGGGATGTATTATGTAGGGCCAACTAGGTCATGTGTTGCATAGAAAAACAATATAATCCTTTAACTGATGTGTCCGTTATATAGGAAAATGTTATGCAAGGCCATTGGGGGAACATACTGCATAGTCAGGTAAAGGATCTCATTAAGAATTATGACATTATATTGTTGATAGACAAATAGATTTAGGATTTGGATGTCTCGAGGACATAGTGTATGACTTATCCAAGGAAAGATATTTGAGAATAAAGGGGATATTTGTGCCAACATAGGCTATAAATGGGAAAAATAATTCCTACATGAATTTGATATATATGAAGAAAGATAAAAATTGTTTAGAAAGGGGGATTTCTGATATTGTGCTGTGTAGTTTATAGTCATGCAGTAAGAACATTTTGTTGTGCAGTTTCAAGTCATGCATCAAGGACATTGGAGGGATTTAATTTAAGGTGTTTAGCTATGGAAAAAGGTTTATGTGTCTCCAATTTCTTGATAATTTGTCTGGAAACATGCTACCATGTTCAGGTATGGAAAGGAAGAATTTTAGACTTTGATTTGTGAATTTTAGAATCCATATAATGGCATGAGAAAAGGGTTAAAGGTATTATAAGAAGTCTTTTCTAAGAACAAAGTTACCATTATTTGACGAATCTGTTATGGGGGCTATATTATGCAGGGCCAATTTGGGCATATGCTGTATAGAAAAATAGTGTAATCTTATAACTGACTGGTATGTTATGTAGGTGACTTATGTAAGGCCACCTAGGGTCACATACTGCATAGTCAGACAATAGAGCTCTTGGGTATCAAACATTCTATTACTAAAAAATGAAAAAAGCTTATGAAGATTTAGATTTTCCAAAGAATAGAGTCTGGTTTATGGAAAAAAAGTACCTAAATACAGAAAGATTATTTCCAATCCTAATTTACAAATAATCGGAGGAATGTTATTTCTATGAAGGTATGACCCAAAAGTAGGAAGTATGGTATCTATAGTTTTAGGTCATACGATTGGGACCAAAATATCCTAGTTACAATGAATGATATGTGATTAAATTATCCATGGTTATTTGAATATGATTTGAAGACAAGGAGTGGGAAAATGTGTAAACCATGGTCTTGGAGAATTTCAGGTCGAGAGAAAGGTAATGGTACAAATATACAATGGATGATTTATTTAAGATTTGGGTTCTTGTATAGTGTCAAAAAAGTTTGAAGGGGATAAAGAAGGCTTCTACCAAGAATGAAGTTACCATTATTTTACAAACCCATTATGGAGGATGTATTATGCAGGGCCAACTACGGAATGTTCTGTATATCCAAACAATGGAATCCTTTGACTAACATGCCCATTATATAGACTAATTTTATGCAAGGCCATTAGGGGCACATACTGCATAGTCAGGAAAAAGAGTTCTCAAGTATCATAAATTCTACCACCAGAAACTGAAGAAATATAATGAAGATCTGAAAGTATTAAAGATTAAGAGTGTGAAATGTGAAATTTGTGATGTTCAAGGCACAAGAATAAATATTTGAATAAATATTGAGCATAATTTTGGATTCCCATATATAGATCTGAATCATATGTAAAATGAGGAAATTTCTTATTTCCTTGGTGGGCTCTCTAAGGAGAAGACGCAAAATGAAGACTCCTATATATATTATTAATGTAAGGGAGGTAAAAAAATTTCCCATGGTTGGGACTAGGAGTTATGGCCTACTTTTCACTACGTATATCAATGGGATGAGAATGAATCCAAATGTAGTTTTGTGGGTACTTTGTATTTTAATGTCGTGTAGCAAGGACATCATGTTGTGTAGTTTAAAGTCATGTAGTGAGGACATGAACTGATTCTGACATGAAAAAGGAATATTTCGGTTGGACCATAGGATAATACCCAGGTGTCACTATGTATCTCATATGGATGAGAATAAATCCATGCATCGTTCTTAAAAAATTCTTTATAGAGGTTTGATTTATACACACATGGAAGGGGGGGTGGTTATATCATGGATGGGAACAAGATTGGATATCTTGGAATATCTATGTATCTCATATGTAATGAGAATCAATCCAAAAATAGTTCTTGAGATTGTTCCCCATATTAATCACATTTTGATGTGGGGAAGAGGGATTTTTCTTTTTGTTGTGGTGGTTGGGACCAATATTGGAGATCTATGCATATCTATATATCCCATTGAAATGAGAATCTATCCAAATGTATTTGTTGATAAAAACATTCCCCACACTAATTTAATTTGATGTGAGCGATGGGGTTTTTAACACATTTTAGATGAATGGTTAAACTTAATACACAAGATGGTATGAAGATCAAAGCATGTATCTTGGAAGAGTAATATGCATAGATTTGGTTCATATACAGGAAGAAAAAGGGAAGTAAATTTCTTTATGGTTGCAGTTGGGACAAATATTGGAGATCCAGGTGTCTCTATATATCCTATTGTAATGACAATCAAGCCACACACAGTTCTTGAAATGAGGTCTCTATGCAGATCTGATTCAAACATAGGGAGAAATAGAACTCATGTGCCACTAAGGAGTAGCAATGATGTGAGTAATTCTTGTGCATGTAAGCTTCTCATTTTTTTAATAACAACAAGGAATGGAAATTTTCGGTATCTTAGTGGATTTCTTAACCTCAAATAAAGAATACATTAACTGTACAGTTTAATGTCGTGTAGAAAGGAAAAATAATGTCATGTAGTTTAATGTCATGTGACAGTGAAAAAGATGCTATGCATTTTAACATCATGTATCATGGACACATATGGTTGTTATTCAGTTTAATGTCTTGAAACTAGGACATTACTCTGTGTGATTACACAAAGTACTTCTTCTAGAATATTGCATTAGTTAGATTTGTAATAAGTTTTCCATCCATTGTGTAACATCCCAGGTAAATAAATAATATGAAATTTTCATATTTATTAATATTTTTGAATTAAATATTAATTTTACTTTAAATAGGATTCTATGTTCGATGGCGTACTTGACATGAAACAATGAGTTTCTCTGAAATCTCATGTTGCACACGAGGCTAAGTCATACTAAAAAACAATAATATAATATTATTTTAAATTGTAGTTAACTCCTAGTATTTGTTTTTGTAATAATGAACAGAACTAACTAAAATATGATTACACATGTTTGTTAAATGTTTTTACATTTATCTAATAAAATTTAGAGGCTTAAAATGAGAATGAATCCAATTTTAAGCATAAATACTCTAATATTTTTAAAAGGTCATTTTACCGCCTTTTGATGGAGAACCCCTTTCAAATCGAGTTTTTGTTACTTTTATATTTTATATTTGACAAAATAAATTATTCATTATAATAGGGACACCAAAATTTAGTTTGGGTAAAATTTTGGTATTTTTTTTATAAAGTTCATTTTTTTATAAATAGTGAAAAATATTACATTTCAATTCAAAACTACCTTTTAATATAATTTATTTATATAGTTAGATTTTTGTTTTTATTGTATTTAAAGTGTAATTGGATTTTATTTTTACCATTTAATCTAATTTTGGTCATTGGAAGTAATTTCATTTTGAAATTGAACATAAACAAGTGTCAATCTTTTGACAGTTATTATTTCTAAAAAACACGCTTTTTTGTTTTGACAACGGTAATTAATTTTAAATTAATTTCTGCAACTTATGTGTTTTGAATTTGGAAAAATGGATTTCATATTTTTAATCTGAAGTTCTAAATTTAGTAAATAGTTAACTTTTATTTTTAGAAATTATGAATATTTACTTCTGTAAATATTTTATTTACCATGATTAAAGGGTAAATCTGGTAAATAAGAGTGAAAAATAATATTATAATAATATTAAATTAACCATATACTTTTCCTAACAATATTGGATGAGATACGTCTGACAAAGGGAATCCTTGGGTCGATCTTGGGACCCCATGGATCCACTTGGGAGTGATAATGACACTTTATATTAATTAATTTAAAGTAAGGACAAAAATAACGTAAAAATATATATTTTAGTAAAACAATTGTATATGGGGTTATATATATGATATCTTCGTCTATAAATATTAATTTGAAAGATAAAACTATTTCCAACATCATGGTATTTTATTTATAATTTTTATATATTATGTAAATAAATTTAATTATGTCACAATTGTGATGAAATAATTGATTCGTTAATAAAATATTCAAACAAATGATTTTATAAATATTAAAATAAATTTATTTTGAACCTTTTTATGAAATAAATTAATTTTAGGGATAATAATGACTTGTTATCTTTCAATTAATTAAGGTTTTTTGAAATAATAAAGTTTTTGTATATTTTTTTAAAAGTCTTGATATGAATAGTTTATAATTTGACATAAATCAGTTTTTAAAACAATTAATATTTTATTAAATGATGAAATAATCCTAAAAATATAATATTCTTTCAAATGACTTAAATAATGTTAAAAATGTCATAAATGATCCATTTTGGGTCACTTGGAATTTTATAGTAAATTTATTAACCATATAGTATGAATATATAAGAGGGCATGGTAAAAGTTAAAGAAGTTACCAAAGGGTTAAATAAAAAAGATAATGATTAAAAAATATCAAAAACCTATCCAATTATTATTTTATGATTTTATTTCAACTTATATACACTTTATCTTAAAATTAAATAAGTTTTGAAACTTTTGAAATTAAAAATAATTTTATAATAAAATAAAACTTTCAAACTTTCCTAAAGATCCTCTCCTCCCCCTTAAAAAAGGTCACCACCTCTAACCCATTACACACACCTCTCAAGCCCCTTGGATTGACCAAGCTCTGATCCAATAAGATCCCAAAATCCCTCTATTACTTCTAGAATCCTTCCCCTAGGAAGAAGGCATTTCAAGAAATCCTTTTGGTTCAAACCAAAGGGAGTTACCCGATTTAAAGGTAGCATCTTCTCTCAAGTTCTTTTCTTTTATTTTCCTTCTCCAACCCCCTAAACTCTATTTATTACATTATTTTATAAAAACAAAACTATAATAAATATACTAGTATTTTTTTGTGAGAATGATTCAAACTAAAATTCCACAAACATCCATCTAATGGATACGAACATTCTATTTCTTTGGACGGTGAACTACTGCCTCACGAAATGATGATTGTTCAATTATTTCCTTCCGCCTCTCATGGTGGCCATTATGAGCGCACTGTATTTACATGTGATATATAATATATTTATATTGTCTCTATTCTTCAGTTTTTTTCATTTATATAATTCATTTATGGTTTCCATAGTGGGTATATACGATAATTTCATTTGAGGAAGTGCAGACTATTGCCCCCTCAAAGTGATATGACTCGTTAATGGAGTTAATGAAATTATATATGATATTATAATATAATTATAAAATACCTATGTATAATTATGTTTTCATTCCATTAAATACAAAATAGAAATTAAAGTAGTTTTCATGCGTACGTACAGCTTATCGTCTCCATGAACGGTGCATTTCATTTTTTATCTCTAAATGTTATGTACTATTGTAAATACATATATATATATATACTATATATATATGATATATAGATATATAAATCATGAATATCATTCTGGAGATAATGTAATTTTTACCACATGGACAACTTGTAATTATAAGAAGTTCATTTTTTACTTAAGTACCAAATATCGACAAAACAACAGTTATTAACTCAAATGATTATGTAATGTTTATAACATGGTAATAAGTAATATAAAAGGAATAATAAACTTGAAAAAGGTTATTAATCAAGTATAAATTAACATTATTTTATTATTAAGGATATTAAAGAACAAATGAGTCATATCAGACACGGGGTAAGGGAACTTCTTAACCCAATTTTCAATCTTTGGGTTAAAATTCAACTTCTTGATTATGTCGTGATATGGTTATGTGAGAAATAAATTTTGATGTATTATCTTGTATTTATAAATTTTTTATGTTTATATATATTGAATACACATAATTGATCTATTTTATTTACAAAATGATCTTTTTAAGGGACTTCGTCTCAATCTCCTTTCATTGAGGCATATTTTGATTTATACACGAATTTATTTTATACGATGAATAAACCACTTTGAATTTTCATTTCATTAAAAGGGAAATGTTTTCTATATATTTTTTTACTGAAAAATAAAGGGAATGTTTATTTTTTTAACGTAGGTGGTGACAATGACCTTTCTGCCACCGTGAGAATTATTTGATATTTGGCTTCCTTAACAAGACGTAATGTTTTTAAAAGAAAAATAAATACCATATACTCTTTTTATATATTTTGGTATTGAAAATGGTTTTGATAATGGATTGATTATGACAATATATTTAAATGATATATTGTGATTACAATGTGGAAATTTTATATTTCTTTTATGTTTGTTTTATGAATATGTTATGGTTCTTGGGCATTGTTTACATATGCGAGTGGTTCCATAATAAACCTTGGGCGGGTGAGCCTGATATATCTCTCTAATGCATTAGGTAACATGACAAAGGTAAAAATTAATTTTTATCCTAAGAGATTTAGGTAATATATTGTGATGGGTATTATAATGTAACTCCCTATGTAGATGTGAAAGCTACAGTGTATTTTTGATATGTATGCCATAAGTTACCTTTATGATTTATGATTTCTATATGTTATTCATAAATCATATGATTTTATGTGGTACGTTAAAGAGATTATGTTTTGTATGTATTGATGGACTAATGTTTTATTTATTTATTTTATAACCCTTACTGATCTTTTTATGCTCATCCCAAGTTTTTGAAATGTTTTTCACAGGGAATAAGGAAGGGTAAAAGAAAGGAAGAATTTTGGAATATTTATATCAACAAAATATTTTTTTCTTTTAAGAGTTTTTATTTTATGAAAAAATGGATACTGAGTAGAAGTGTCTACTTTGTAATATTTGATATGTAATGTAATAGTTATGGCCTAATTCTCTGAAACTCTAAACCTAAAAATATCCTCAATATGAATTCTTTACTTAACTCAAGATTAAGTAATGTTTAAGGTTGGGTCCTTATACATTGAGATTAGAGAATAAGATCCATTGAAGTAAACCTTATGTATGGAATTAGGTCCTTCCCACTTTGGCTCAAGAATTAGAGGCCTCTTTCCTAGTATCATCATATTCCCATGGACTAATACCAATTATCCTTGAATAAATTAACGAAGGTGAACTTTATTGTTAAACAATCGCGTTATTATGTTCTTATAGACCTCTAAATGATGAAAAGTATTAAATATTTTTTTTCTATTCATTCCAACTCATCAAATAGATTATGATACTGCTCATCTATCGATAAATAATCACATATGGCAACTTAGAGTGAAGGAAATAAAATTTCAATAGGAAAAACTACTTCTGTTCTATACACCAATGGGTATGGAGTTTCCTGAGTGGCAGTACAGGTAGTAGTTCAATAAGACCATAATGCATGAAAAAGTTTATCTGGCCAACATTTATTATCTTTATCCACCATTTTATGGAGTATATTTGATATGGTATTATTAAAATCCTCTATCTGTCCATTGGTCACTACATGATAGCAAGATGAATGGTTGGATTTGATATTGTACTCCTGATATAACTTCTTTACCTCAATGGAAAAGAAATTGGTGTTGTTGTCTATCAATATGGTATGAGGGATACAAAACCTGGTAATGATATTATCTTTGACAAAACTAAAAATGTTTTTGGACCATACTTCTTTGAGAGGTATTTCCTCAGCCCATTTGGAGAAGAAATCAGTAGCAGTAAAAATATACTTAAACTTCTTAGTTATAGCTAGAGGATAGGGTCCTACTACATTCATTCCCCATGTAGAAAATGGACAAGAGTATTTAGCTTTATGTAGAAACATAGGGGGTTGATGAATATAGTTATCATGCACTTGGAAGTGATGAAACTTCTTGGTGAGATCTATGAAATCCTACATAATTGAAGGTTAGAAGTATCTAAGCCTTTAGATTTGATCAAAAATACTATGCCCATATTTGTGAGCACCACAAGATCCTGCATGTACTTCTTTCACAACCGTTGTAGTTTATTCTCCATCAATACACCTGAAGAGGACTCCATCAAATCCTCATCTATAAAGGATATTATGATGATCTAGACCATCATAAAGAGTGAAATTAACTGGTCATCACCAGATTTGTTCTCTTTCAGCTCTATTTAGTAGAAGTACTCCATTTTTAAGATATTCTATGATAGGTGTCATTCATCCCATTGTATGACCATATGGCTCAGAAATAGGGCTGATTTCATTGATTTACTCCATTATAATTTGAATAAAAGGTGAAATCAAATGATTATGGGAAAGACTGATGATTATCTCATCCAAATTTGGATCTTCCAGGGTTGTGGCTACATTAGCCAATGCATCATCTTGGGCATTTTGTGATCACGGGACATAATACAATGTTGTATCTGAGGAAAATTTATCCATTAACCCTCATAAATAATCACACAGAGTGATTAATTCTTCTTTTCTGATGGTTTCATCACTATTTGTTTGTTTAATTATTGATTCTAAATCACTTTTTACTTTAATGTGGTTCAATTTTACATGGAGTTCCAATTCCATGCCTACAATAAGAGCCTGATATTATACTTCATTGTTGGTACCACCTTCTGATAAAAGAAATGAATATGGAAATAGTGCCTTTTATGGGGAGATAAGCACAATTTATAACCCAACTTTGTTGAGTTTAGGGATTTACATTCTCTTCCTTGTTGGGCTTATGGAAGCACCATCAAAGTACATTTCCCATGTTTGGAGATTATCTTGAATAGAGAATATTTCTTTATCAGGAAGTTTAGTATTCAAAGATGTATCTTCTATAGATGATTGTTCAGCAAGGAAGTATTCCAAGGTTTAGCATTTTTCTGCTTTCTGAGGTATAAAATGTATATCAAATTGTTGCAGAATAACCACCCATCACGCCAGATGTCCTATAAGCATAAGATGACTAAGGATAAATTTTAGCGGTTTATTACGAGATACCAAGTGGAGCTCGTGATGCTACATGTAGTGTCTCAATTTCATAACTGCAAATATTAATTCTGGGAAGCTTTTCTCAATTTATGAATATTGAGTCTCTCCATTGATAATGGTTTGACGGAGATAGTAAAGGCTATTTTCATTCTCAGCATCATTATTTTGTGCATGGAAGGCACCCAGTGATCATTTTAAAGCTTTCACATAGATAATTAGGGGATTTCCTTTAACTGGTGGCATTAATAATGATGGACTCAAGAGATATTTCTTGAGGGTATCAAATTCCTCTTGGAAGCCTTTGGTCAATTGATAATCAACTCCCTTCTTCATTAATCTGGTGAATGGTAAACACTTTTCGAAAAAATTGGCTATGAAGTGCCAAATATAGTCCAAGTTTCCTTGAAGTAATCTTAATTCCTTCAAATTTAGAGGAGGTGAAATTCTAAGGATTTAATTAGGCTTCTAATGATCAACTTTGATGTCATGATGGAATAAATTGAATCCACAGAATTTTCCTGAGGTAACCCCAAAAGAACATTTTAAGGGGTTCGTATTCAAATTATGTTATCGAAGCTTGTTGAATATGGTCTCTAGATTAGTCAGGTGATTAGAACAATGTCTATATTTAACCAATAGATCATCTATATAACATTTTGACAAATTTTCCCAAGAAGGGTTTGAAGATATTAAGCATGAAACGTTGATACGTTTCACCAGCATTCTTTAAGCCAAAGGACATTACTTGATAGAAAAATACTACTTGGGGGGGCTTTGAAGACTATGGAGTCCTCATATTTTAGGGCCATTTGGATTTTATTGTACCCATAGTATCCATCCATAAAGTAGAGATCATCATAACCATCAATTACATCAATAAAATGTTTTATGATTTGAAACAGAAAGTCATCCTTGGGAAAATAATGGTTAAGATCTCTAAAATCAATGAAAAATTAGATTTCATATTTTTCTTTTTCACTTGGACAATGTTGTCCAACAATTTTGGATATTTCACCACCCTAAAAAAGTTATCTTTGATAAGCTTGTCGACATCATCTACAATTTTAGAGGCATGAGTTGGGGGAGTTCTTCTTGTTGCATGATTAAATCCTCATGCACTTCTTGTAAAACCAAATGATGGGAGAACACTTCAGGATCAAGGCCTAGAATTTCTGTATAGTTACAAGAAAACACATCTCGGTGTCACTTCAAAAATAAATTGTACACCTCTTACTCTTCAAAGTTCATGGCCGCACTAATCAGATTGGGGCTTGTATTTTCTTATGTATCTAGATTTATTTCTCTGATCTCATCCATGTGATGGAGATACCTTACTCAAATGATATAGGGGAATCCTTAAGATATTATTCTTATTATTCCTCATGTGTCACTTCTTCTATTTCTTCTTGAAGGGTAAGTGATGAATCATGTATTTCAAAGCTAGGGGAGGAGTCCGTATCAGTACATCCTGAAGAAGAGGCAACCATTTCTGACCCTACATATGATGAAGTGTCTTCCTAGAGTATTGAAGAGAGAGTAATGGGTTGGGAATCAAAATTATTTTCTTCCTCTATTAATATAACAAAATTTTCTATCTTTATTGATGAAGCAAATATTTGTTGAAGTTCGGTGGATGAAAAAAATACATCCCTATTTAGGCTTTCATTACTGCTTAGTAGATCAATAATTTTTCCCATGTTTTCAGGCACAATTTCCACAACTAACATTATGTAAGTCATTATACAAGTTCTTGTATTTGGTTCTATCATTTCAATTTGATTGATAAGAAACACGTAATCTATACTCAGATATTTTAATGGGTTATATGGGATCTTTTCTAGACAATTCAGTGCATTTATTCTTATTATATCTGTTCCCACCGACTGTGTTCCCTTTGTGTGATAGAACTCTATCTCAATATACTAAGATTAAAATGTTTTGAATGGGGCCTTGTCACCATGAAATGTCTCAATTTGACTATTAAAGTATTACTTGAGACACTGGTGATATGAATAAGGAATGGATGCATGTTTATGTAGCCAAGACCTTTCAAGAAGAATATTGAAAGTTGTGTCATGTTGGACAATGATGAAATCTGAATTAGATACAAGATCCCCAAACTAAGTTCTAGTGTAATCTTTATTAGAGGTTCTTGTTCATTCTTTTCATAACTTTGTGACATCACAGTGGAAGGAGATAAGTCAGATTCATTGAGACCCAACTGACGAAGTGTACGAATGGGAATGAGGTTAACTCATGAGCCATTATCAATGAAGGATCATCAAATGTTTGTATCATTAACCTTTATAAATAAATACAATGTCCTTATGTGTCCATGTACAACATCATCTTCATCTTGATTCATGAAAGATATAACTACATGACATTCTGCATGATCATTCTTTATATGGTAAACCTCGGAAGAAACAACCTTGGTTTCAAACTCTTGAGGACTTGAGAAAGCCTCAATAAGTGCTTCTTGAAGATATTTTGATAGATTCAAAGCATCAAGGATTGATAACTTGGCCGGTACTTAGGATAGTTGTTTCAAAACATCATAGATTTGGTCTAAAGGCTTGTGTTTTCCAGCATAGAGATGTGGTTTTGTAGGTGCCTTGGAAGTTGATGCTCCATATGTAAATGTACCATGTGTCAGGGAAGAAGCTGGAAATACTTCTGATCTTCATATATTATACTGACTAATTCTATCTACCTACAAAGAGATTGGTGGTATATACTATATTCGGTCTTCCAAGATGATCATGTTAGGGTCGATCGTATAATGTGTGGGGGAGTTCCCTTGTTCTTGATGAGCCCTCTTTAGGGATCACCCATGATTTTCTGTCGCATAAATGGTTCCAGTAGGGGTATAGTTAAAATAGTGGCTTCTAACATATCCATATATTTCCCTGTATCATAGAATTTGACTTATTCCCCCAGTTCCCAATTTGGTATAGGGAATTCAGGTTCATAACCAGAATCATCATTTGTATAGGGGGTGTTAAGTGGATAACTTTAATGGAACTGAAGATCAATTCCTCATCTAATGAATATTCTGCTTGATAGGTTGGTTCTTGTTGTGTTATTTGGTGGGGAAGTGCCCTTTTTTGAGATAATTGGCATGAGATCTACCAAAGTAAAGGAAACATTTGGCCTTGACATGAGCTCATCTTCTCATGAATACTCCTTATCCTTATGACTATGTTTCTTCTTTGAGGGTTGTCCTTTGGAGAACTGATATTTTGATGAAAATAGATTTGATGTAGAGGAAGTGGTAGGAGGAATAATTGGTTTTTTTAACTGTGTTTGTAGAATGGAATGAGTTCGATTGATTTTTTTTCTGACCATCCAATCATCATACTTCTGGGCATTTTCTCTTATGACTTTCTGCTATCCATATTCTTCCTCTGGATTAGTAGTAGTAACACATGCTACTTGGGATGATGAACTTTTTAATTTAACTTGTCCAGATTCTACCATTTTGTGGAGGAGATATTTGAAAAAAATACTCCTTAATGGGATGCCCCAACATTTGATTAAAGGGGGGATATTTTAGGATATCGTCATATCCTTTTTTATTCGGTTTCTTTAGCCTTTGAAATTGAATTAAATTATTTTCCAAAGCAAAAATGAGGTAACCGATAACCTATTAATTCTGAAAAGAATAAACTTTGTTCTTTAATTCCTAAAACTATCTCTTCCTTTGATCTTTTTGATTGTCCTCGTGAGGTGTTCATTGTGGCTAACACTATAGAGGTGAATCCTTATAGTGTGATGAAGGTTTTGAAGTAGAAGTAGGTACATTTACTTGTTTGAGTGTAACTATAGCATTCTATGCTTTCCATTTTCTCCTTCTTGGAATTGATGGGATTATACAAGACTTATCTTTGGTTTCCACACTGGAATCCTCCACTTATTTGGAAATTTATGTAAGGTTGCAAAACCATTCTATGTATTTCATAGGGATTAGTGGTGTGTGTGACTCATCACATATATTTGACACACAGATTTATAGTAACTCTTCTTGAGGGTGTGGTAGATTTAAGGAATAAGTTAATAGTTTCTATCAAGCAATGAAATTTAAAACTCTTTCATTATATATTTGTTTGTAATTTCTAAAATCAAGAACTATTTTCTACAGCAGTATTGAGTTGAATTGGAAAAGGAATTTTTGATGGAGGTCTTCCCATATAGTAATTGATTGAGACTACAAACTTGTATACCAGACAAAGGCGGGCCCCTGTAGTGATTTCACAAAACATCTAATCATTACTACTTCTCGTGTTGAGGGGTCCCCATCATGGGATCACAGTGATAAACAAAATGTGTTAAGTGCTGCTCTAGATCTTCTAAACCATTAAACATTCAAAATGTGGTATTAACAAAGTTTAGTGGGGGAGGGATCAAATCTACCCATTCGAGGTAAGCTTTCTTTTCTAGTTATACGAGTACATTATATTCTTCCATAGATTCCAATAAAGTTGTTAATGGATCAATTGTATTCATAAGAATTTGGGGAGTATCTGGATGAGTTGGTTCTTATACAAGTACAACATCTAGAGCTTGAACTGGAGCGATGACTGGAAAAACCACTGGTGGTGGAAATACTTGTATTTTTCTTAGATAGTCCGGCCTGTAAGGATGTATTGGATCTTGTTCTAGTTGTGGAACCAATGGAGGGAATTCATTATCCACATCTGTAGTTTCCACAAACCCTATTTTCTGGGGAGCTCCTACTAGATGTGAAATTTGAGGATATTCTTGTGAAGCATGTCAGGAAGGAATGTTGCTTCGGAGTAACTCTACATTGAGTATTTTCAACTCCTTCATCTCCTCCTCTTGCTGTGAAAATCTTTATTCAAGAGAAATAGATTGAACATCTCCAATATAAAAGTGTGACATGATCTGAACTTTAACTTTTGCCTTATTATATGCATTTCGAAGAGGTGGGAGTTGGTTACTTGAAGGAATATATAGATTCGGGGTAAGCCTCTAATTTCAGGTACGCACGCCTCTCCTTAATTTGCTTCGGTTTGTACCATATTATGAATAAGAACTTCATCCTCTGACTCCTAGAAACTGGAATCATTTTCTAGAGGATATTTCATAATGGTATTAATGAAATTCACCAATGCATAATGCATTGATGGTATTATTTCAGTATATTTGTAAAATATTCTCCTTTTATTAATCCCTCTATGAGACTTTATTCTCTTATATGCTTATTTTCCTGGAATTGTTTGAAAGATAGTAACCTGAAGGGAATCCTTGGATAGTTCAGTTGTGCATTCACTTTGTGGCTTCTTCCCTAATTGGGAGAAAACTAACATCCGTTGAGTAGGGGATTTTGGATATGAAAAATCCCCCAACCTTGTAGGCTAGGGTTGTTCCTGTTCTTATTTTTCAAACCTTCAAACTCTATTTTTTCAATTATAAGGTTGAGTTAAAAAGGCCCACAGCCCTGCAGGATGGGGTGATTCTTGAAATTCCAAAGTTGATATTAGTGCAGCTACTCTTTTGATTTTAAAAATTCTTGTCCAAACATTGGTTGGGTGCATTATATGAAAACCACTTAAATTTCATGTTTTGAAAGACCTTTGTGTTATTTTAGACATTTTTTCAATCTGATGGATAACATCCTCTAAGTACGATGAATGTTTAATGTTCTCAGATGCTTGATGCAAAATTATCTTAACAGTTTACTCTCTTTGGGATAGAATTTGGAGAAAAATGATCGAGGCATATTTTTGTTGAGAATTTCTTCGGTTATGGACAAATTTTCTTTATTATATCCATCCTGGTACAATAACATCGCATGAGACCACTATCGGTAGGCTTTGTTGATTTTAGAGTGCAGTGAAATAAAATTCTCTATGTGTACCCCATCCTCTGATATGTACACAATATATGGATTCTGCAATCAATTTTCCCAACTTCTTTAATGCTTTAATTCATTAACATTAAGCAAATACTTGTTTCTTCTTGAACTTTGGATATTGAGAAACCTGGAGACCTGTCAAGTCTAAGTGGCTCTGTAACCCTTATATTACCTTAACATTAATTTAATATTCATTTTATGGTAATAATTTGGATTTCAAATGATGAAGAGTATCCCATATGTTGAGGCGGATATCATGAATGCAATCTTCTACCATAAATTTTGGAATATTGTATTGAGAGGTTTCCAAAGGCCAGAACATGACTGGTATTTCACCCTTAGCGAGTTTTTTTTCTCATATTCAACATATTCTATTTATCTTTTTCTAGAGGTTTCTTAACTTGGTCCAAACAGATTGGACACTTCTCAATTGTTCTATCAAAATCAATAGGATCGGTTTTTTTCCCTTCCATATCATAAGGTAAATGAGCCAAGGGAGGTTTGGAGAATGACTGTCTCCTTGGTTTGCCTTTTGGTTGAGAAATTATTTCACATGTTAGTAATAAGGCATCATACATGACTGGTCTTATGTTGGAAAGTTCCTCGAGATAAGAGGTCTTTCTCGTCACTACATTGTCAATTAGAGAATTATCTTGAGAATGTGAAACAATGTTGCGGAGAGAACTTTCACAGCAAATGTATCCATGGGGAGGATCACTATGGTGTCTTATAGAAATGGATAAATCCTCTTTCTCTTTGGTCTTCTGGACACACTAAGGGTTTTCACGACTCTCATCAAGATATATATTCTCTAGATTGACTGAATTGTTATGAAGCGAGACTTCTGATGAAGTGTCTGATGAGGAACTTTAGAATTATTGTTACTTCTCCCATAATTTGGAAATTGGAGAGTAGGATATTGAGTTACAACAATAAATTTCTGAGGGATTCAAGAACTCCAGAATTAATAGGATTCATATTGCATATTGACTCTTGATTTTCCAAATATTCTTAGTGAGACTTCTTTTTAAATGATCTTTTACACTTAGTTAGGGTCACTTGCTGGGAGAATTGGTTATCATGGGTAGGTGTATGTGCCTTACTTGGAGTGGTCATTATTATAGGCTAGTTATCTCCAATTGGAAAGGTTGTATGTTCCCAATCCGATTGTTTGTATGATATGGGAGAGTGTACCCCATAACCCTCTTGGAATAGAACATAGGTATATATCTTCTCTAGGATGGAATACTAACGAGTCATCCTAGGTGTAGGGATAGAATTATTTGTTCATCCCTTTGGTACTGCTGATGTTTCTGTTATGATATTCTGGAAGGCTTCCATAAAATGGGTAGGGATTTGTGTCTTCCCTTTCACCATTGTTAAAATGTGTTTGGTGACTTCAGTAGCTATAATTGGAATATAATTCCATTATATATCTACAGTAGGTGTATGTACCTACTCTTTTCCTCCTTTTCCTATCAGAGGATACTGATAGTACTCATGTGTGGGGGTATAGAATTGATTCTACCCCAGATTTTTCATCGGATCTTTCTAACTGACTTCTCTGGGTGCTTCCAAATGAGACTGTTGGAAGGCTTGATGGATGTTGGCAGTTGTATCTGTCTGCTGGCTATTTTACTCCAAGAATGGTCAATATAATTCCTTCAATACTAATAGATGATGTTATTGGTGGGATTAGTGAGTGTAGAATATTGTATGTTCCTACTTACAAGTTACCACCATATTTGATTAGCATGCTTCCTTGAATGAATCCAGAGGAGTCTGCTGACTAGCTGATAATTTGTAAGAAGGTGTATGTTCCTGCTTATAGTACTCCATTTAATTTAAATGGTTATATTGGTTGAGAACCACCATATGAGTCTGTTTGCTGGTTGAATTAAGGTAGATGAGTGTATGTTATCATTCGTTGTTTACCACCAAGTTAGGTTGAGGGACTTCTCTGGAGGGGGAAAAGGTAATAACCTCCTCCCTATTGGCTTGATGTTATCCTCGATGGTTCATCATGTGTGCTTGGTTCAGAGGGACCTATATTGAACAATTAAGGTAACACCCCCATCATGTTGGGGGTTCACTATTGCACGATTCTATTGGTGGTGATTGTGGTTGGGAGCCTTCGGGAAGGACTCATGTGTCTTCAAGTTGAGGACATGAGTGGCCTCATGATCCACCTACCTATAGTATGGGAGGGACTGGTTATTGTGTTCTAGGGATAAAGGCCCAAAATGGTTGAAGATGGTGGTTGTCACCATCTAATTCTTGACAACCAGTCGTCGCTGAGCGGATGATCTGTGGTTGTTGTTAACTTGGAGAGCCTATCGGGAAGCCTCTAGGGTTAGGATAGTACTGTGTTTACGGTATTCCTGAACCAATGCATTTTAGACCCAATATTGAAGATGCTAAGTTGGTGATGACCTCTTTCCAGCGGATGTGGATCTAGCTTGAGTGTCAAATGGGGAATTCACAGGTGCATCTTGAAGGAATCCATTTAGAATTAAGTGAGTTCTAAGAGAATTTGAAAAATACAAATATTGAACTCCATTAAAGAAACATCTTTTATATGGACACATGCATGATTGATTCCCTTGTTTGGCCCTCATTTATCAATTGATAGGGGCATGAAAGATGGGTAACACTATCAACTTGTTTAAGGACTCACATTGGGTTCACCATTTTTATTTTTCCTCTCCCAAAATGTGTGTCCTTCTTAATAATCACTACTTCTGAGTGGTTTCCATTGGATTTATCTATGGAAATGGAAATATCCAATAGTTCTGTATCCAAAGGTACTTTCTTTCTAAAGGTAGGTGTTCATTATGTTTATACCCATGATACTTAAAAACTCACATTGGTCAAGAGGATGGGATATTGGGGTTATCACACCCTTTTGGGGGGAATTATTGCCTACTCCGGAGCTATCTTATAGATTTAAGATATTTTCATGAATCCTTATTAATTTACCAAGTATAATGTATGTTTCCCTTGGAATTTGCAATCAATTATTAACATGTTTAAAATTTAGAATCTTCCATATGTATTCTAGGTTCTTAATTAATGGATATATCTGTATGTATTCGAGGTTCTCCATAAATGGTATCCTCTAATATACTATTTATAGATTCTTTAAACCATTTTTATGATAATATTGGTTTTTAAGCCACTAAGTTGGGAACTCTAGAATTTATTATCATCCAGGGAGACAAAATTTTGTTTTGATGTTGGGATCATACCCATAAATGGGATACCTACATATCCTTGTGAAAGGAATCAGAACCCTTGTAGTTAAGTGCCACTTAATGGGACACATCATACCTTTTAAGGTCGTGTGATAAGGACCTAACCATAAAATTTAATTTCATGTGGTAATGACTTCTAAGTATAAGGTTCTTAGTCAAATATTGGTGTTGGATTTATGCCTATGTAACCCAAGGAACTTGGAAAGGATATGAGTTTCCAAGTTGGATTAGACCCTATTGGGAATATGGATCAAGAAGAACATGGTTGATTTGGAGTGTTGGGTTTGAACCTCAGGGAGGCTTCCTGCGTATCCCACTTGGATGGGAATAAAAGTCCATGTAATTCAGTAAATCTCGCAGGGGTGTATAACCCCTTGAGACAGATAGGTCTGGGATTACTCCTAAATAGGATTCCTTGATTAAGGTAATTAGGATTATATTCATGAAGAGGATATCTAGTGAGCTTAGGCCTTGGGTGAAGGCTTCATATGTATACCAATTATGGTGGGAATCAGAGTTCTCATAGTTCAAAATATGATATTTATTGGGTGGATGTTGTGATCATCAAAAATCTCTAAGCCCATGTGATTCATACCCAGTGTAAGAAAAAATATTATGTGAGATATTTAACAAACCACACACTTTCTCTTCCTCTGATGGTAGAGGGAGGGACTACGGTGAAAGAAACTAAGGTGACAGTGGGTGAGGGTGTAGAGCAATGAAACTTTTAATATGAAATGAAATTGAATATCATTGGGTTCATCCCAAAATACTATGGGCTTAATCCATGAGGGATTCACATAGTGGATACCAGGAGAGGAGGGAGAATTTTCCTTTGTTGAATGGAAAAGCAAGTCTGACCCTCACTCTCTCTATTGGGAACCGGAGGCTCCAAGTCTTAGATAAAAAAATGAGAGGACAGAGTCCCATCCCCAGAATCTAAGACTGGGAACATCCCAAAACTATCTATAGGGTAAGGATCCATGTGACTATAGATATAAAAACCTAAAAACATATCAAGGATCATGAATCCCTTAGAATACTAATGTGGGAAACCTATTACTGTAGATATACAAAACCAAATGGGAGACATGATGATGTGCCCTTCCTAAAGGTTTGATAAGTCAGGAGGTTTTGGTGGAGGCTTCAACATAGTACCTTTCATATAAGGGAACCAAGGAAGGAGATAATCTTCCATGAGTGTCTTTGAATAGGGTTTACAAGGTGATATACTTAGGTCCCGACCATAGCTATGCAGCATAGCTCTACCACATAGGTGTTCTGCGTAGGTGTGTCGTGCAGATCTTAGTAATGACTGGAAAATGCTTAACATAAGAGGACTAAGCCTATTAAAGCTTAAAATAATGACTACCAAGGAGACAAAAATTGGGTGAGATTAAGATCTAAACACCCCGAGTCTCCTTTAGTGTCTTTAGAAGAGCCCCGTGTAGGTCCTTAAGGAATAGACCTTGCATAGGCAGCTAATTCTTTATGAAAGAAGGGTCCTTAATCAGATGTTTTATATTTCAAAACTCTAAAAGGATTTCAAACTTTATTATCCCATATAATTCGCTATTTTTTCAGGTTCTTGAGAGATACCTAAGAAAATTTGGGGTATCTGGGTGAAAGAGATACACAATGGGAGATTCAAGAGTTCTTCCAACTTTTTCAGTCCTCAAATGTGGAGCCCAATGGTCATATTTATAGGCAAGGAGGGGAATGGTCAAAAGGAGTTTGTCAGTGTAGGTTGGCCGCATATCTCTTTCGCGTAACTCCTCTGCGTAGGGGTACTGAAATCATATTGTCATTTATTTCTTCTGCGTATCTCCTCTACATAGTTATATCATGTATGGGCTATGAACAAGGCTATATGATCAGTATGTGCACTGGTTTTCTAGATACGAGGGTATGCCATATAGTTTTTCGTCATAGCTCCTCTACGTAGATCCCTTTCAATTTATGCCTTGTACTTATTTTAGATTATTCTTGATACTTTTAAATATATTAAGGAATTATTAATAGTCTTTTTGTGTTCCTAAGAAGTTTCAAAAAATATTATGCAATCAATTTAATAAAATATTATTCACTATACTCCTCCCTCTCTCACTTTATTTATAAAATTGAAATCATTCCTTGTGATGTGTTAATTTACCTATATCATGGGAGATGCACTTACATTTTACGTCAACTCCTTGAAGTCTATTAATAAAACCATTAAATGGTTAAAACTGATTCTAATATATAATTTTTAACCCCTTTTGTGTTCTATAAATAAATTTTATACATAATACTAAATGATAAAACAAAACATGTTCGTTGTGATCCAAAAGTAGCCCAAATTAACTTAAAATGATCATTATTAATTTTTTACTAATGATTCATCCACATGGTATATAAAATAATTCATTACAAGATCATTTAAACTCTTTTAAGATCATTAAAAACATTTAATATGAGTTTTTTATGTTTATCCATGTTCTACATGAACTTCTATTCATGTGTACAAGTGAACCGTTCATTAAAAATAAGAAAAAGAACACTCCCAAAAAATGAATTTAAACTCTATAGCTCATCCAAAGGCCCATAAAAGAACATAATAAAACCATAATAATTAATTTTCATGTATAAAAGTTTCTCTAATTTTAAATTAATGAATCTAATTTCATTATATAGGATATTGAAGTAAAGAAAATGTTCAGACACAAGGTAAGGGGAATTCTCGAATCCAACTTTCTTTCTTCGTCTTTTCCCTATTTCACTAAAAATTTTGTATGGTTGTTTATTAAAAATAATTTATTCATCATTATCATAAATTTTTGGGATATAAATTTTTTCCACTAGAGTTTATGTCAAACATAATGTTTTCCAAAATAATTCTTCTTTCAAAAACATGCCTTTTACTTCTGACTCAAGGATGATGATTCTTGTATCAAGTATGATATTTCCTCTTTCATTTGGGAACCCAAAGTTTTGGAATGTATGATTATTAAATGAAAACCATTAATTTATATGGTTTAATATATGTTCAAGAATGATATATGTTCTATGTGTCATGCATGATAATGTAAATGTTGTGATGTGACGGGTGAGCTCGAAATTATATAGCTCAATGTAAATGTTATGATGTGATGGTTGCACCTAGAATTATATAGAACTAAAATTCATTGGGTAATGTGAAGAACCTCATGAGTAAAGTGAAGTGTGCATTAACATTATGATATCTTTGTTCACATCTATGGGTGGTAGTTAACCACTAAGACATGATGTTTCATTTTTTATGAATTGCCACATTCCATGTATTTTCTTAATGTTTCCTCTCATGATTATGATCTTATGCCTATGTTATGATTATAATGATTATGATCATCCCATTTTATATTGGTTCATGTTTTATCTAATCTATTACTGGGATTCTAGCTCACCCATTTTTGATGTATATTCTTAGGTGACTACTTGTACTAAGAAGAATTAAAGGGCCAATAAGAAGCTAGAGAATAAACAATTAAATAAATGTTTTTGTTTATGATGTAAAAGGTATGTTTGGTCCAATTTTTCCCAATAAACTAAACCTTTGGGTCCTATTTGTAATTCTTTAATGTTTTTTATCATTAAAATTATGTAAAAGTAATGTCAAAAAAGAAGGGTCTCTATAGTTGGTACTAGAAGCACGGTTTAGTTAATTTGGGAATTAGGATTACAGGACCTTAGTGAAAACCCTTGCATGAGACTAAATATATGTAAGAACACAAGAAGATTTGTTAAAACTATGGATCCCATAAGATATTATTTTAGTGTTAATTTCAAAAATGAATAAATCATTTATTCATTACATGTTGACTTATGTTTGTTCTAACCTTTTCTATTTTATAAAATGGTTGGAATTAGGAGAAACCATGCCAACAGCCCATGTGAGGGGCAATGCAGTGATTTCCCGAATGACATCTCCAATTCTTTGGGAGGTGGAGTTAAAAACTTCTTGGTGATACTTACCCATTTATCTTAGGTTATTAATAATAACTTGAATAATGTGGATCATACTCCTTAACCAAAGAGGTAGAAACTGGCTATCGAGTGTTTTATACGGAAATGACCACCGACGTTTAGTGGATATTCTGATCCACTTGTTGGGGAATAGTGGTTCAACTCGATGAAGATTATCTTTTCTATGTTTCAATATTCTGAGACAAAAAAGGTGATGCTGGCCATTTATCATCTCGATAGAGAGGTCGGCCAATGGTGGGATTTGATTAAGAACACCAAGCTGAGAGAAGAAATTGAAGAGATGAATTCAGAAGATTTTAAGATAATGTTTCTTAACAAGTATTTCCCTTGAACTCTTCATATAAATATGGATAGAGAATTCATTGAGCTAAATAAAAAGGATGGAGAATCAATCATGGTCTACGAAGTGAATTTCACAAGGCTTGCAAGGTACACTTTGGGATTTTTTATCGTCAATGATAGAAAAATTGATAGATTCTTTAGTAGATTAAAACCACACCTTCATAAGGTTCTTGAAATTCAAGACTTGGTGTGTTATGAAGAATTTGTTTGATGTTCTCTCAAAGTGGATATAGAGTTTAGATAATGGTCAAATTATATGGTGATAAGAAACAAAAAATTGAGTTTCATGCCGAAGGATCTAATGAGAAAGGTGGAAAGAAAACTCAACCACCCACATGACAATAATGTGGGAAGAAATATCCAGGGAATTTCCTCAAAGGTACAAGGAAATTCTTCAAATGTGGGAAATAAGGCCACCAAACTCAAGAGTGTCGAAAAACATGAAATGGTAGAAGAATGTGGTGGATTAAAGGAGAGCACCACCCATGGTCCAATGCTACAACTATAGGGAGTAAGGGCACTATGAAAGCCAGTGCACTAAACCTCAATCCATTAAGGTTAATCAACATCATCAGCCACCAAATAAAAAGGATCAATTGAAGGATTATGTCATCACTACTATGGAAGTTGAGTAAGAAAATGAAGTTTTACAAGGTACACTTCCTATTCACTAAATAATGGAAAAATTATTATTTGATTCTGGTTCGACACATTCCTTTATATCTTGCAAGTTTATTAGAACTATTGAATTGAAGCCCCTAAACCTTGAATTAGAGATATATGTAAACACACAAAGTGGTGAACTCATTTTAACACAAGTGTTGTAATATTCTCCTATTAGCGTATGTGGGAAGATTCTTCCAGTGAATCTCGTGATACTTCCCTTGGTGGAATTCAATTATATAATGGGAATGGATTGTCTCTTGTTATATAGAGCACATATCAACTGTTGGGAAAAGGAAATATCTTTTAATATTCCAAACCATCCTAAGAAACTCTATAAATTCAAGGAAGATCATGGATCTCATTTGAAGAATCCTTAAATGGTGTGGGTGTTGATTCCCTAGGAAGTGGCATACCTTGCTCAAATAGTTGAGTCAGAGGAAAGTGTCGACTAGAGGAAATTACCATTGTGAGGGAATACAATGATGTATTTCCCAAAGAGTTACTCGAACTTCCCCCAGATCATGAGGTAGAGTTATCCATATAACTCATACCCAGAGCTACTATTATCTCAAATTGTCCCTATAGGATGGCTCCTATCGAACTGTAGGAGTTAAAGAATAATTTTCAAGAACATTTGGAAAAAGGTTTCATACACCCTAGTGCATCACCTTGGGGTGCACCAGTGCACTTTGTGAAGAAGAAAGATGTAACAATGCAGTTTTGTATCGATTATTGGGAACTCAACAAGATCACAATAAAGAATAAGTATCTTCTTCCAAGGACTGATGACTTGTTTGATCAATTAAGAGGAGATCAGTACTTCTCAAAGGTGTATCTTCCTTCTAGATAGCATCAGTTAAAGGTGAATAAGGAAGATATTCAAAATATCGCCTTCTATACAAGGTATGGGCACTATGAGTTTCTATTTATGCCCTTCAGACTTACTAATTCCCCTAAAATCTTCATAGATTTTATGAATCTAGTCTTTATACATTAGCTCGAAATTTTTTTGGTAGTGTTTATTGATGATATTATAATCTACTCCAAGAGAAAGGAGGATCATAAAGAACATTTAAGCCTTTTTTTTTAAACATTGAGAAAGGATAATTTGTATGCCCAGTTCAGAAAGTGTGACTTTTGGATAAAGAAATTCATGTTCTTGGGACATGTGATCACAAGTTAGGTAATATCTGTGGACCCTTAAAAAACAAAGTCAATTGAGGAATATCCCAGACCCTCTAGTGTCACAAAAATCCATAGTTTTCTTGTATTATCTAGGTACTATCAGCATTTTGGGAGACATTTATCATGATTTTCAAGCCTGCTAACTAAGTTAACAAGGAAAGGAGTAAAGTATGTTTAGACTGAAGAATGTGAGGAAATATTCAAGGATATAAATAGAAGTCTGATCACTACACATGTACTCACATTACCGAAATGTGAAGAAAGTTTTGTGATATACAATGATGCTTCCAAGTGACTATTGGGTTGTGTAATCATGAAAAATGATAATGTGATGGACTACGCCTCACAGTAGTTGAAGATCCATGTGCAGAATTACTCGATGCATGATATGGAGTTAGAAGCTATGATTTTTTCCTTGAAAATCTGGTGGCACAACCTCTATGGTGAGAAGTGTGACATATATACCAATCCCAAGATTCAAAAGTATATATTCACACAAAATAAATTCAACATGTGTCAAAGAATATGGTTACAGGTAATCAAATACTATGATTTCTCTATTCACTATCATCCTGGAAAGGTAAACAAGGTAGCTGATTCTCTAAGCTAAAAAGAACCTGCTACTCTAACCATGATGCGGATTGAGAAAGACCTTATCTCCAGGGATATGTAAAGGATATATTTTGAAATCATATCGGTAGGGAATACATCCTACCTTTCTTAAATGATCGCCCAACCATATATCTAAGAGAATATTAAGAAATCATAAAGGGATGATCTGGATTTTCCAAAGAAGTTGAATGTAGTAAAGGGAGGGAAGTTTTAAGAGTTCTATATCAATTATAATGGTGTGATTCAGTTTGGAATGTGGCTTTGTGTTCCTTCATCACTTTGGATAAAGAAGGATATATTTGATAATGTATATAGATCAACTTTCTCTATCCTTCCTAGGAGTACCAAGATGTATTGTGATCTCTGAGAACACTTCTGGTGGGATAACATGAAGAAAGAGATTTTTGGGTATATATAAAGGTGATTGATATGTTAAAAAGTTAAAGTATAGTGAAAAAAGTCCAAAGGGATGATGCAACCCTTTCCCATACCCATGTGGAAATGGCATAATGTCACTATGGACTTTGTCACGGGTATCTCTAAGACATCCAAAGAAAATAATGTGATATGGGTTGTGATGGAATGACTCACCAAGACTGGACACTTTATCATTATTTGGGAATATGTCTCTCTTGAACAACTTTTAAAGATATATGTGAGGGAAGTGGTGAGACTGCATGGGGTTCCACTCTTGATTTACTCTAATCGTGATCCAAGATTCACATCTAAATTCTGGAGGAGTATCCAACATGCTTTAAGTACTGAATTAAATATTAGCACAACCTTTCACCCCCTAACTGATGTCCAATCTGAAATGACTATTTATACACTTGAAGATATGTTAAGAGCCTACTCTTTAGAATTCAATGTTGTATGGGATCGGTATCTCCCATTGGTTGAGTTCTCATACAACAATATCTTCCTTTTTCTACAAAAAACAACAACCCACCTTGTCAAAGTGTTGTAGAGGAAACATAAGTATGAAGAAGCATCTTGGGAACTAGAGGATGTGATGAAGGATAAGTACCCTCACATTTTTTTGTAAAATGAAATTTTGAGGGTGAAATTTCAAAAGGGTGGAAGAATGTAACGAACCAAAGTTTTATCAATGAATTTTCTTCCTTCTTGTAGTAATTTCATAATCACATAAAATAAAATTAAGAAAAACAATGCCACATCATTCTTAAATAAACAACTATATGGACCTTAAACATAAATTTTCCACTTCTGTGATTTGAGTTTCAAAAAACTGATATACATGGTTGTGATCAGTATGATGTTTGGAGTCTAATAGGACAGGCTTAATTTTTAGTGAATAGTAACATACCCTTATGAATAGTAATTTTTCCCTTATGAATAGTAATATTACCCTTATGAATAATAAATAATCCATGTGAATAGTAACCTTACTAATTATTGTATAAATAAAATTTACCTATCCTATAAGTGATAATATAATATAATTACATTATAGTGTTGGTATTTTTGTAAGTCATGAATATTTAATGATTAATTTAATAATTTAAAAGAAAATTTATTTTTATAAAATTTATTCATAAACTAGTATTTAGATATTTTATGATTATATGATAAATTTATGGGACCTTAATTAATTTTTTAAAGTGCTATAAAATAGATTTTTAATTTTAAAATTTTCATTTTTCAATAAATTGTGATTTTAATAAAAAATTAAATTAATCATATATATATAATTATTTTTCATGAAATGGAGTTCATTTTTTAATTCTACACATCAAAAATTGGTTATGGTGAATATTTGGAATTTTTCTAAAATACTTAAATTTTTGGTGAATACTGAAATTCGATAATTTACAAAATATGCTAAATAAATGAATTTATGCATCATGATTGACTCATGGATGATGTAAATATTCATTGGTTTGAACTCAATACACTTATTAATATTTTTAGTCACACAAATCCTCACTATTTTCTGTCTTGTGGAGAAATAATAAATTAATGAATATAATACTGAGAAAAACCCTCTCCCCTCCACTATAAATACCACCCCTCACAACCTCATTTCCTCACACCTCTCAAGCCTTGTGACTACTCCAAATTCTACTCAAATATCTTCCCAAGATCTTCTCCCACGTCCAGTATCCTTTTTTCTCATAAAAAGACCAAAAACTCTCCCCTAAATATGCTCTCAAAGAAGATATATTCAAGAGGTAATTTCTCTCTCTCTTTTCTTCCAAATTCCTTTCAAATTTCATTCCATCTCTTCTCTTATCCTAAAATTATATTATCTAAATGTCATGATAACTCCATTATGATTGATATATTTGTGTTCTATCATTTTAATGGAATATTATTCATTATACTCCTCCCCCTCTCTCCTTTTTTATAAAAATGAAATCTTTCACCATGATGTGTTAATTTATCTATATCATGGGAGATGAACTTAAATTTTACATCAACTCCTTAAATTATATTAATAAATATATTAAATGGTTGAAAAAATATTTTAATACATATTTTTTAACCCCTTTTATGTTCTGGAAACAAATTTTATACATAATACTAAATAATAAAATAAAACATGTCTGTTGTGATCCAAAATCCTCCCAAATTAACCTAAAATGATCATCATTAAATATTTACTAATGATTAATCCACATGGTATATAAAATAATTAATTAAAAGATAATTTAAAATAATTTAATATCATTAATAACTTGTAATATATGTTCTGGATCTTTATCCATGTTCTATACGAACTTCCATTCATGTGTACAAGTAAACTGTTCATGAAAACTAATAAAAGAACACTCCCAAACAATGAATTTAAACTCTATAACTCATCCAAAGGTCCATAAAAGAACATAATAAAACCCTAATGAATCATTTTCATTTATAAAAGTTTCTTTAATTTCTGATTAATGAATCAAATTTCATTATACAAGAAATTAAAGTGAATAAAGCATTCAGACACAAGGTAAGGGGAATTCTCAAACCCAACTTTCTTTCTTCGGGTTTTCCCGCTTTCACTAAATTTTTAGTATGGGAATTTCTTAAAAATAATTTCTTCATCATTATATTACCATTTTGGGATATACATGTTTTCAAATGGATTTTATGGCAAACATAATTTTTCCAAAAGAACTCTTGTTTCAAAAACATTCTTTTTTACTTCTCACTCAAGGATGATGATTCTTGTATCAAGTATAATATTCCATCATTCATTTGGGAAACCAAAATTTTTTAATGTATTATTATGTAAATAAACCCATTAACATCCATGGGTTAATATATGTTCAAAATTGATATATGTTCTATGTTTCATGCATGATAATGTAAATGTAGTGATGTGACGGGTGTGCCCAGAATTATATAGTGCAACGTAAATGTAATGCTGTGACAGGTGTGCTCGGAATTATATAGCACTATAATGAATTGGGTAATGTGAAGAACCTCATGAGTAAAGTTAATTATGTGTTAACATGATGATATATTTGTTCACATCTATTCATGGTAGTTGACCATTATGACATGATGTTTCATTTTTTATGCATTTCCACATTCCAAGCCTTTTCTTAATGTTTCCTCTCATGATTATGATTTTATGGCTTTATTATGATGATAATGATTATTATCATACCATGTCATATTGTTTCACATTATTATTTATCCTCTTATTGGGCTATTACCTCACCCCTTTTTGATATATATCCTTAGGTTACTACTTGTACTAAGGATAATTCAAGGGTCAATAAGAATCTAAAGAATAATCAATTAAATAAATGTTTATATTTATGTTGTAAAAGTTATGTTTGGTACTAGTTTTAGCAAGACACTAAACCTTCATATCCTCTTTTTTTAATTATTTTATGTTTTTTATCAATAAAATGATGTAAAAGTAATGTAATAAAAGCAGGGTCTCTATAATAATTTTTTTGGAAAAATAGAGAAATTATATTATAACATTAACTTTAAATCTTTCCAAATGGTTTCTTTGGTCCATATATAAGATAATAACAAAACTACGGATTATCTATGCACTTCATTATAGTTTATAAGACTATATGGTTGTCAAAAAACCATGATACAATTAATGATATTGATGTCTATTTGGATCCATTGATCAATGGATCCAAAACAAGGATTGGTTTTGCATCACTCAAAAAGTTAATAACAAAACTAAGGATTCTATGTGCACTTCACTACTATTGGTTAACTACTACCTAGAATAGCATCTGAACTAAACTTTTTTCCTAGTGTCCCCATGATTATCTCATCCCACACATGCTTTCCACCATCTCTATTTTTAAGAATCTAATTAGTCTATTTCTCTCTATGTGTGGGGTGAGATAATCATGGGGACACCAGGAAGTAAGTTCAGGTCAGATGCTATGTTAAACGGTATTTAACCAATAGTAGTGATGTTCACAGATAATCCTTAGTTTTTTTATTAGACTTGTGAGTGATGTACAACCAATCCTTGTTTAGGATCTATTGATTAATGGATCCAAATAGACATCAATATTCTTCCAACTCTACTGGATTAATTTCTCTTGAATAACAACAACTTAATCACAGATATAGAATTTTAGAAGGGTTGTATGCATGATCTCTTGCAAAATTTCTAAAATCTTTAACTCCATATTCATATTCATTTATAAAAAAATTATTATGAATCCATTTTTGGTTCAAATCCATCATATTTGGTTTATAAAAAATTTATTTTAGACAATATATAAATAAATACACATAAGATATTAATTATCAAAAGTTAAAGTTAAAGACAATTATAATAAGGGAAACTCAAAATTTAATTGTTTCAAGAAATTTCAGTATGTTGAAGAAAATAGGTAATTGAATTTAAGAAAATAATTAATCTAAATAAAATCTTTCTTAAATCCCCTAAACAAATGAAAATATAGTATAGACAATTAAGGAGTAATAAGAAAATCAAATATGATAAACAAGAATGATAAACTCTCATTAAATCAACTACAATATAAAAAAATGTCTTGGAACAGGTGATATAACAACATAAGGAATTATTACATTGAAAATTAATGGTATATTAATATTTTAAAATATATCAAGACTCTTGGGATTTCATATCACCACACTGACCCATCCTAAGTAAATTCAAGGAACTCCAATTGGATATAAAATTAGTATTTACTAATGGATTACACGAATATGAATTACATCAAACTAATAGATATTTTCTCATTGTTTAATATGAGAATAATATTTGTAAATTGAAAAACGTGATGAATGAATTGAAACAATAACTAAGATCTTGGTGTTGAAGGTTAGATGAATTATTAAAGAATCTTTAATTTTAAAAATGAGTAATTGATCATAATCATTACATAAAAAATAATTTTATGGATAGATTGATAGTTTTTATCACTATGGATGACATAATATTTAGAGGTTAAAGAGGTGAACGATGATAATAATTTTCTACAATAACAATGACTAATATTTAAATGTTGATGATTAGTGATTTGACATTTTCCTTAGTTTATAGGCAAATCATGGAATTCATGGGATATTTATTTCCCAATCCATGTATGTAAGGGAATTGTTTTAGAGGAGACTCAAGGAATTCGTAGAATTCATGGGATATTTATAACTTTTGGTGATCAATTTGGGAAATGTAAACAAAATAAAACAACCAACTAAAATCCATGTGACTCCATGTGTCACCAGTAAATCTAGAAAAAATAAACTCTCTATGAGTGATCAATAGTTGAATCAAAATTAGAAATTGAGAAAATTGTAAGGATACCTCACTAGTATACAACCATGGGACCATAAATAACTACATCATAGAAGAATAAAACAAAAATAAAACCAAAAATACACAATGAAAAATGAAAGGACAACCTCGCTATGTTGAAAAAAATTCAAGACCCTCTTCAGAAACTCTAACTACAATCGAACATCGGATGTCAAATGAGATGTTTGAGCAACTGGAGGCAGTTGAGTGGTTTGATATGAGATTCAATTCATTGAGGATGAGCATTGACAGTGGGTGGCTTCTGTGGAGATCTTTTGATATCGCAACGGGTTCACAAATGGTTATAGTTTTTTAATTAGATCGGGGCACTTTTATTATCATTTATAAAAAAGCACTGATAAAAGTAGTCTTTATCAGTGCTTTTTATCACTGATAAAGGTAGGTCTTTATCAATGCTAAAAATGTGATGATAAGATCAATCTTTATTAGTGCTAAACTTATAGCACTGATAAATATTTATTTTACCAGCGCTTTTAGTAGCGTTGATAAAGACCTACCTTTATCAGCGCTAAAAAAGTACTGATAAAGGATACTTTCTTCAGTGCTTATTCTTTAAGCACTGTTAAAGGATTTATAATTATAATTATAAATAAAAAAATTGTAAATATTTTTATATACTTAATAAATATATATATATATATTTCAAATATAGTTATTATAATTTCATAATTATTTATATATAATTATAGAAATATTTTTTAAAAATAATATTTATATCATTATATATATTTATATAATTATACATATATATATTTAATAAATAAATATTAATATAAATATGGTAAATATATTCACTATTTAAGAAAATTTATTATAAATTTAATAATTATTTAAATATATATAATTATTTATTTATAATTTTATAAATACTTTTAAAAATATTTATTTATTTATAATTATAAATATATAGATTTATAAATTTATTAAATGTACATCTATAAATATATTTATTTATAAATATTTTTTTACAAATATATATTTTGACATTATTAATGAATATCTAATTTTAAGTGCATGCATATATGTTAAAAATGAGTGAAATTGAATAAATTAAGAATAAGTACACTAACAATATTGAAAAAATGGATAAGTTTTATGTGTGTTCATTGTATATAAAAATTAATTAATTAAGTATATGTTAAATCAATATAACACACTTTGATCAATGTTAAATTGAAAATTCAAAAGGCATTCAATTATATCTCAAGTACTATGAAATTAGTCAATATTTTTAATTCATATTAATTTTTAATTATAAAAACCATTATTTAATAAATATTTGACTATTTAATGTAAATCACATAAATATCTTGTAATATATAAATCATATTTATATACATTAATATATATCTATATATTTATATACAATTTAATAACATTAATTATCATAATTATCTAATTAATAAAATTTTTAATATTTAATAATGTATAATCAATTTATTCATTTTTATCAATAACTATTTAATTATTAAAAAATTTAATATTTTTTTAATAAAATAATTTTTAAATTTAAATTTATTTAATTATTTAATTTTATTTATTCGGACATTTATCAGCTTCAAAAAAGTACCGATGAAATAAATATTTATCAGTACTAAAAATAAAGCGCTAATAAAGGGTAACCTTTATTAGCACTAAAAATAAAGTACTGATAAAGGTTACCCTTTATCAGTGCTAAAAATAAAGAGCTGATAAAGGATACCCTTTATCAGTGCTAAAAAATATTGATTAAATGTTAAATTTATCAGCACTTTCTGTAGTGCTGATAAATATTTCATTTATCATCATTTTTTTCTTACGCTGATAAATACCAGTACTGTTAAAGGCCAGTTTTGTAGTAGTGAAATTGTGGTTCATGTAGTTCTTCTAATGTGTTCTCAACTTCTAGAACCCATATGAAATCACTACCTATATCTACATTAAAACACATCCAATACCATTTCCATAAGCATCACAAAACACTACGTACTCAAATCTCTCCTCTATCAGTCTTAAGATGGGGGAACTCATAAAACTTTACCATAACTCCTAAAAATATTGTTGAAACCTCTCTATCCAAATGAAATTGTACCCCTTTTGAGTCAAATTATTCAAGGGTTTCGATATCTTGGATAAATCAGACATGAATATATTATAGTATCCTACCAACCTAAGGAAGCTTTGTACCCCAGTCACGTTCTTAGGTAGCTCCCAATATAACACTACCTCAACCTTCACTGGGTCCACTATTAATCCCTCTATTGATATAAAATATACCATTATTTCTACCTCTAGAATCCACAATTGAAACATTGATATATTCTTATAAATTTGGTGCTTTTGAGGTATTTCCAAGACTATCCTCATATGTCTTTTATGCTCCTCCTCGAATGCCAAGTACACCATGATGTCATCGATAAAGTCTACCATGAACTGATCTAAGAATTGTTGGAATATGTGGTTCATGAGTCTCATGAACACTTTTGGGTAATATTTCATACTAAAAGTCATCGCTAATTACTTGTAGCGACCATAGGGATATCAAAATTCCATCTTTGGTATGTCCTCATCTTGAACTCATAGATGGTGACAGCCTGATCTAAAGTCAATCTTAGATAACAATCTCACCCCTCTCAACTGGTTGAATATTTTATCAACCCTTGGTAGTGGATATTTATTTGTAACACTCCATTACCTTCTTTTAGGTATACCCTATCTTTTTTTAGTTTCCCTTTTTATTTGGGTTCATTAGAGGATTCTTAAGAATATAGAGCCTTTACTAGGGAAAATGAACTAAAGTTATGGGATGTATGGTTTTTTAAATTAATAAAGTCCAAGTATAAGTGTGTAAATTTATGTAGAAGTTTATCCATTTTATTTTATATCCATAAGTTTAGTTCGAAGGATTTTTGTAAAAAATGGGCATAACACTGCCTGCTAGAAACATTCATATCATGAATGGGTTACACAGTGTGAATATGTTGTGGGGTAGACTCTTTGAATATTGTGTTAGGAATGAAAATATTACATTTCGTGAAATATTTACACATTAATAAAATGTCTATCTATATTTAATTTAATATGGAGATTCCTTTTTCAGTTTATTTTTAATACATGGGATTTCACATCATAAAAGGGATTCACAATGTTAATTCCTTGAGTTCAATGGTTTTAAACATGCTACATGATGATTCTTTTATAATTCAGTGGGAGGGATTACCTCTAAAACCCTATAATGATTTTGGGTGATTTTAGGTGATTCTTATCCTTCATAATCACTTCATTTTGTGTTTGATTCTTGTGGTGGTTTAACTGCACATCCCTAGTAAGCGGTCTTTCTGGTTATTCATTTCTTTTTATCATTGCAACATTTTTGGATGTGTTTTTTATTCATATTCATGATTTATTAGTGTTTTATATTTATCCTTTTTATTTTATTATCATTCCATTTATTTCAAATGATGGTCTGTGGTTTTTCGATCCCCATTTTCAAAGGAAGTTAGTTTTCCATCGTTCTTAAGGAAAGAGAATCTATACAAGTGGTTATAAATTCATGAATAGATATAAGTTCTTGTTTATTCCTTTGGTTTGTTGATTATAATGTATTTTTTTGTGAAAAATGTTTTTAATAAAATTTTATCATGATTTTGGAAATGGTTTTGAACAAACATAGCACATTGGGAACCGTTGGTGTGTTAGGAAATAGACATAGGTAACCCTTGTGTGTGTGGCACATTAGAGATTAATTTTCTGTAATAGATATATTTTGGAAGGAATATATATTTACTATAACCAACTTATTCTTGGATTAGGATTATTTTATTTCTAGTAATTATTCCCATAGGCTAGGGACCAAAATGGTGTTCTTTGTATTTTATACTTGGTTTATCGCATGATGGTTTTTTTATTGGATATTTTCTCACATGTTTAATTTACTAATTTTTCATTTTGGTGAATATGGTATGCATTTATTAAAAATAAAATGCAATGTTTATAAATGGTTTACATTATGAAAATTATTTATAAACCTTATTTTGTTTTAAATCTAGAATTTGTGCATTCATGGTATTATAACTTGTATAGATTCTTTGGTGGCATCCAACTAGGCTTTATGCTCACACCCTAATTTTTCATTTAGGAAGTTATAGATCTTGTTTTGTAGGACTCGGTTAAAGGGAAGGGCATCATTCAATATTTTGGGTTCTCTTTTCATCTATTTCCTTCATAGAAATATGGTTTGGAGGTGATGGTTGGTCACATGGATAATTGTTGGTCTTATCTTGATTCATAATTTTCTGGTTTATCTAGTTTGTATTGGGTTGTATTGATATTTCTGTATCTATTTATTCCATGTTTAATCTAGTTTTATGTCTTTTTTTGGTTATATCTCTAAGTTCTGGACACAGGGGAAGCGCGTTGGTTGGTGTACCCAACTTTAATTTTTTCTGTTAACAACAATCAAACTGAGATCTATCACGATAATAAAACACTGGATATTCATAATATAATGAAGAACAAAATAAAGGAAGGGAGTCTTGGAACCATAGATAGGATCATCATATATTGGTTATAATTAATTTTATTAAAACACAACAATTACATTGATGGAATTTTGTCTTCGTTGATGTTTCTCGTCACGATCTAATGTGATCCATCGTTGCATCATAGAATCCAAGTGTAGGAGTCCTATAGCGGTGATCTTTATGTGTTCCACGTATATCTAGACATCTCTGAAGGGATCTATGGGTGCTAGAATGGAAGAGACTTCGTTTTTGATGTTCTCCTTCAATCACCTTGAGACCCGCTTGAATAGTGCTCTCATTGATCCGATAGAAGAGGATCTCTCTCGTAGCTTGAGATCTTTCTTGGAAGAAAAGAATTTTCTCTTGGTCTGAGAGATTTCTCTATATCCATTGTGCACAATCCCAAAAATGGCTAGGCTAATGAGAATTAAATAATTGGGATTTTAATTACTTAGAATAATAGAATGAATTAATTACATGAAAGCATTTATTCATTTCATTTGATTCTTAGTAATACCTCATGTCTAATAATAAATTTGACTATTCTTATTACTTGACATGCGCCCAGTGAATTACACCTAATATTATTTAATGAAATAAATAATATTATTTCTCAAAAATCCCCAGAAAAACTACACTGCGTGTTTATTAATATACACAGTGTGTACTTTTTAAATTTTCTTTATTTCCTCCACCATATTTATTAGACCTTGAATAATATTTATTTATTTCTCAAATAAATATCACTGCATTACTTGTTAATAAATATATTATTTCTCCCACAATATATTCTCTCAAATAACTAGTGTCGAAATAAATGTGATTAGGAATCCTTGAATAATTATTAAACCACAATCAAGAATAATCTTTATTCAACTTGTTAAATTAATATTTAACTGAGATACTTAGATACACATAGTGTGTGAACCTCTAGGCCTCTTTCTTAGTGACATTAGGTGGAGCATGCTTAAAGCCCAAGGTTAAAGTCTAGCAACACACCAAGGAACCCATACATAAATAATTTAACATCTCAATGACTTGTCACCTCTAACGAACTCTTACCATGAAATGTAATCACTTTGTCTCGATATCTTAAATCAAGCAGGTTGCATGCTAGTGCCATCAACCCAGGTGCCCGATTATTATTTCTTTGACTTTCTAGAGTTGAAATTTCCCATTCCTTACCATAGACATGGATTTATTTATGCTATATCAATTCCATAAAAGGTCCTGAGATATCTACTTCTGTTGTGAAAATGGAAGGGACAAATCCTTTCTCGCATTATCTATTAATGTTTTATTACTCATGATGCACCCAACATATCCTACCTCGATGCGAATAGTGTGTAGTTATAGTTTTCATCAATACATATAAGTGTTTGAGTTTTAATAACCATAAATAATAATCTTAAAATATAAGTATCAATACACATGTCTGCAAATAGTAACATCCAATGACACTAGGAAATGTGGATTCCCTATTGGCACGTCTCATTCTCATAATATCCTCCTGGATATTACCAAGTTTGCACACCATGAGAAGGCGCCTCAATGTTTTATGAGTCCTCACCCCTAATGTTATGTATTAATTGTGTCCCTCAAATAACATCATATAGCCATAGAACATATATTCCAGAATAGGGTTATGACACTTCTGGGTTCTCATCATAGTAGGGATCCACTATGACCCTTTAATGCAAAAGCTATCCTTAGGATGTTATCACATGCATTGTCATGCATAAGAACAATCAAGATGTGATAAGGTATTTATTAATGAATAAAGTGAAAATTATTTGTTTCTAGATGACCAAGACCAATAAACTCTCGCATGGACTAGAGAAAACTGCTAACAACCATTAACCCGCTAACTCTCACATGATATTCAAGATTCTATTGAGATAATCCTTTAGTCATGGGGTCTACCACATTATCTTCTTTGGACACTCTGATTACTACAACTTCACCCCTTTGATAGAAATTCCTCAGGAGGTGATACTTCCAGAGTATGTGCTTTGTCCGATGATGTGAACTTGGTTCTTTTGTAAGAGCCATTGTTGTAGTATTATCACAATTCAATGTGATAGGATCTTTACTGCTAGGAACAAAATCAAGATCCTAAACAAAGTTACAAATCTATATGGATTCTTTGGCTACATTAGAAGCTAATATATATTTGGACTCTACTTTAGAATTTTTGATAATAAGTTTCTTTGAACTCTTCCAGCTCACAACTCCTCCATTGAGACAAAAAAACATATCCAGATTACAACTTCAGATCATTCCAATCTGTCTGAAAACAAGCATCAACACACCCTCTAATGGAAAGCACCTTTTCTCATCCATACACTAGGAACATATCCTTAGTTCTTCTCAGATACTTAAGGATAGTCTTAACAGAATTCCAATGTTGTTCTCCTGGATCTTCTTGATATTTTCCTACCATGATTAGTGAATAGGAAACATCAATCATGGTACATAACATGGCATACATGATGGATCCTATAACCGAAGCGTATGGGATCTTACTCATTCTATCTTTCTCCTGTTGTGTCTGGCGACATGTTTTCTTAGAAATATATAGGCCATGTGACACTAGAACCAATCCCCTCTTGGATTGTTCCATACTAAATATCTTTAGTATCTGGTCAATGTATGTACCCTGACTTAGTCCAAGAAGCCTCTTGTATCTATCATGAATGATCTTTACCCCTAGAATGTAGGTTGCTTCACCCAATTCCTTCATGAAGAAACACTTGTTCAACCCATCCTTAACTGACTGTAATACTGGTACATCATTTCCAATAAATAAAATGGCGTCAACATATACTACTAGGATAATGACCGCATTCCAATTAAACCACTTATAAACACATGGCTCACATTCATTTTTAATGAAACAACATTCCTTTATGGCTTCGTCAAATCAAATGTTCCATGACCTGGGTGCTTTCTTTAATCCATAAATGGATTTCTGCAACTTGCAAACCTTTTTGGCTTCACTTGGTGTCACAAAACCTTCTGGTTGTTTTATATAGACATCTTTCTGAAGGTTCCTATTAAGGAATGATGTTTTTAAATCCATTTGTCAAATCTTGTAGTCATGGTAAAATTATAGGGAAAGTATGAATCTTATGGATTTAAACATGGCAATTGGTGAGAAGGTTTCTTCATAGTCAGCTCCTTGACGCTGTCTGAATCCTTTAGCCACTATCCAGGATTTATAGGTGTTAACTTGACCTTCCATGTCCAAATTTCTCTTCAATACCCATTTTTATCCAACAGGATTTACATCAATTGGCTCATCAACCAGAACCCATACTTGGTTTTGATACATGGAATTCATCTCAGAATTCATAGCTTCTAGCCATCTTGCATCTTTTGAGTATTCTACTACTTCTTTGTAGGAGATAGTTTCATAATTTTCCAATAATAATGATTCACCATCCACAGTGACTAGAAAACTAAATCTCTCTGGTTCCCTTACCTCTCTTTAGCTCATACGTAGTACTTGTGTTTCTAGAACCTCTTCCACAAGGACATGTGGAACTTGTTCCTATACCAACTCCTGTGTATATTGAGAATAAACATCATCAAAGTCAATCTTTATCCCACTATAATTTTTGAGGATGTGCTCCATCTCAAGAAAAATGACTTGTATGGTGAGAATCACTTTCTTGTCTAAAAGGTTATATAGGTAATATCCTTTCATTTCATTAGGATGTATTATAAAGATACACCTCATTCCCCGGGGTGCTATTTTTTTGATTGATAAGGCCTTAACAAACGCCTCACATCCCATACATGTTTGTGAGACAAAATGGCTTTCTTTCCATTCCATAACTTGGAAGGAATTCCATTTTACGCCTTAGTTGGTACTCGGTTTAATGTTTATGTAGCATTTTGTAATGCATATCCCTAAAAGGATAATGGAAGATCGGCATGAATCATCATCAACCTCACCATGTCCTACAAGGTGTGGTTCCTCCTCTCACCAACACCATTCCACTATGGTGTATAAGGAGGATTGAGATGGGATAGAATCCCAGACTCCTATAGAATATCGATGAACTCTTGGTTCAGATATTCTCCACCTTGATCCGATCGAAGCTTCTTTATCTTCTTACTAAGCTGATTCTCGACTTCATTCTTGAATTCCTTAAATTTCTCTAAGGACTCTGACTCATACCTCATTAAGTAGAAATAGTTGTATCTACTCAAATCATCAATAAAAGTAATGAAGTAAGAATATCGACCTCTAGATTTTACTATAAATGGTCCACACACATCTTTATGCCCAAATCCTAGAAGCTTTGTGGCCCTTTCACCCTGTCCACTAAAATGGGGCTTGGTCATTTTACCTTGTAAACAAGTGTGACATCTATCAAGCGGTTTTATCTTAGTAGAGTCTAAATAATCATCTTGGCAAATCTTTGTCAAGCACTTCTCATTTACATGACCGAGACAGTGATGGCACAACTGGGTGATGTATGATTCATGTGAGTTTGTTTCATTATCGATTTCCAACACTTGGTTTTTGTAATTTAATACATACAAACCATTATTTAAATGTTTCATAACATAACATACATTATTCTTATAAAATAAACAACCCTTATTTTCAAACATGAAAATAAATCCATCCATATCCAAACAAGATATGGAAATTATGTTCTTGGTAACACTAGGCATATAATAATAGTTACATAAAACTAAAAGAATTCCAGTTGGAATTGAGAGATGGTAATCTCCAATGGATAACGTAGCCAGCCTCATTCCATTGGAAGCTCAAATATCCACCTCTCCTCTGTCAATATTTCTAAATCTACTTGGTTCCTACATTTGAATATAGATTTGAGCCCGACAAGCTATATCTAATACTCAATGTGTAGAAATAGAAAGATTACACTCGATAACGAATGCACCTTTAGCATCCCCATGCTTTTGGGTGCAATTCTACTTCTAGTGGCTTGGCTTGACACATACAAAACACACCACATTTCATTTCTTACTATGCCTTTTAATCTTCCCCTTCTTGGATGGATGGTGCTTGGGGGCTTCAGACCGTGTAGAAGTCCTTAGACCCTTTGCCTTGTCCTTCCTTTTCTTATTCACTATAAGGACATCAGGTTTGTCATACCCTATGTCCTTATCTACCTTGAGAATTAAGGTCACAAGTTCCAATTGACTCTTCTCATTGTTTCTCATGTTGTAGTTGACAATAAATCTAGATAAGGTCTTGGGCGGTGATGATAGGATGAGATCTATACACAACTCATTAGGGAACTTAATCCCTAAGATTTTTAGGCATTCAATTTAGCCAATAAGCTTGACTACATGGGGCCCGACTGATTTAGACTCTCCAAGATTAGTTGTGAACAAAGAATTGGAGATATCATATCTCTCATATCTCTCCTTCTATTGATAGAGATCCTTAAGGTGGGATATCATGCTATATGTGTCCATGATTTCATGTTTCTTCAAGAGCTCATTAGACATGTCTCATAGCATGAAATGTTAGACATTTGTGGAATCATCCATATGTTTCATATATAGAGATAGTTCTTCATCACTGACCTCATTTCTAGGCACAACTAGAATAGGTTCTTCGAGCACATAGAATTTTTTATCATGGTGAAGGATGATGCATAAATGCCTCTACCATTCCTGGAAATTAGTTCCAGTGAGAAATTTTTCCTTCTTGAGTATGATTCACAATGATATGTTTGAAGTCATTTTTATTGCCTTTTCTAAAAATTAAGACGAGAAAAGGTTTAGTACTTTATCATGATAAATCTGAGATAAATATATTAATTAATACTTATTAATCTCCCACTATTTTATCAAAATCCAATAGCCCTCACCATTGACTTCAGAATATTCTCTTGCCTGAATATTCTAGTGGCAATGATCTATATTTCCCTTTGCAATACCCCAACTAGGGTTGGTCAAGCAACTTTAAGGGTTTTAGGTAGGCATTCCAAATTCCAACTGCATTAACTCACAACACCTTGATCCGCTGAGTAGACTCCCCAATCCTGAAATTCTTTTATTTTTGGATTTTCTGAACCTTTGCCTCTTGGTTACACCAAGTCATACTATGGAAGTCAACCCTTGATGTGAACCAAGTCAAGTCAACCCAAAACCTTGAATTAGAATTCTTTGATAATTGAAATCATCCAAACTAGGGTTGGTCAAGCACTTTGAACTATGGTTCGATTCTAACCAATATTATGGAAGGCTATACCGACTTAATATTTCTTTGAGGGATTTTATCCTTATACGTAAATTTATATTTTATTATATTTCTTACATTCTTGTTAATATTAAGTGGGATATACTTAAGTGATTAACCATGTCTATGATAATATTTATGCCTAAGCCGATCTTATTTTAGTTCCATCTTGCATTCTTATTTAATTCATTAATTGTGTGATCGTGACAACACACCCACAATAAATAAACCATGAAACTGATAGAAATAAAATAAATGGTATGATCGCAAGTTTTTTCTATTGGTTAGTTTATCTAGAATTTGATAAACTAACCCAAGACCTAGGGGAGAAACACCATGAACCTTTCGGGTTCGTGTTTGTAGCTTTCCACCTGTTCACCTTTGTATCTCATTGGATTGGTTTCACCATGGCTCTTAACTTGAGCCACCTCCACTAGCTTGGGAGCCCCATCCATTACATATGCTTTTATATCACTCAGAGGTGAGAGGTAAAAAGGAATTTTACATAAAAGGAAACCTTGGGCACGTAAGCCCTACATATTAATGAGGAGAAGGCTCACATGCCAATAAATTTAATTTAATTAAATAAATTAAAAAAAACTATTCACATACAAAGGTATTGGTCTAGATCATGATCATCCATACATGCAACAATATTTACGCATAAATAAAACTACCATTCAATTCTTTAATCTTTTTTGTTTAAGATAAATCATGCTCGAATAAATTAATTATATTTAATTAATCGATACTTTTATCGTAAACCCTTTTACAGAATTTCTTCGAGATTCTCATCCATCATAATTTTAAATAAATTAATTAATTTAAAATTATCTTAGTATGTAACTTGTGCCTTGGAGGAAACCGAGTGAATTCTCATTCATAACTACCCAATGAGTTGAAATGAAAATTATGCATATGTTAAATTAAACACACATATATATAAAACATGTATCATGTGTTGTGACTCAACTTTACACCTTCACTATGGTACATGTCTCAAGGGTTTATATAATATAATAATAAATTTTAATAAATCTACATAATTTGGATGAGTACACAGTGTGTAGTTCTGAATACATGGTGTGTACTTTTTTTCACCATCTATCTAAAGTACCCACCTAGGGACATGGAATGTAGATGTACATTGGAAATCTTATGAGTATACGACATATTCGGTGGGCCACACACCGTGTAGTATCCGTGTTACATGGTTTCAAGTAGAGAAAGTCGTGTATGGGGTACATGGTCCTACCCAAACCTGAAGGGACTACAGGCTGTGTTCAATGGTCCACGTAGCATTTAATCTGGAAAATCTATGCCACATGCTCCTAGTTAACACAAAGAGTCTCAAAATCTTAGATAGAATCCATTGAAATGGTCTGGTTTAGCAGAGCAGTCTGATGCATTGAACCTAGACTACATAGTGTGTATTTCAAAATACACAACATGCGTTCTGCTGCAGCACAGTCAGGAATGTTTGGCACCTCCGGATGAGATCCTCTATTTTATTTTAATCAAAATTAAAATAAAAAATCATTTTCTGTAAGGTGAATGAGAAATGAGAGAGGAGGAACATATCTCAAGATTCAGATTTTTAGAATGATTAACTTGAATTGAAACAACTAAATTATTAAATGTGTAAATCATAAATTAAAAAATAAATAATTATAATCCATAATATGACCCCTCTGATACTGCTTGTAGGTTCTGGGCACAGTGGAAGCACAGGGTTGGGTGTACCCAACATTAATTTTTCCATTAACATTGAGCAATCTGAGTTCTGTCACGATAATAAAATGTCAGATCTTCATAATAGAATAAAGAACAAAAGAAAGAAAGGGGGTCTTAGAACCATAGAGAGGATAATAATATGTTGTTTACAATTAATTTAATTAAAAGAAAATAATTAACATGATGGAATTCTCTCTTCATTGATGTTTCTAGACATGATATGATGTGATCCGTCATTGTGTCATAGAATCCAAGTGTAGGATTCCTCTAGTAGTGATCCACATGTGTTCTGCGTATCTCTGGACTTTTCCAAATGATCTCTGGGTGCCAGTGTAGAATAGCCTTTGCTTTCGATGTCCACCTTTGATCGCCCTGAGAGCCACTTGCAAAGATCTCTCTTTGATCCAGTGGAAGAGGATCTCTCTCATAGCTTGAGAGCATTCTTGGAAGAAAATAATACTCTCTTGGCTTGAGATATTTCTCTAGATCCATTGTTCAAAACTCAAAAAATGGCTAGGCTAATTAGAATTATATAATTTCAATTTTAATTACTTAGAATAATAGAATGAATTAATTACCCGAAATAATTTATTCATTTCAATTAATTATTAGTAATACCCCATGTCTAATAATAACAGTTGACTATTATTATTACTTGAAATGTTCCCATAGAATTACACCTAATATTATTTAATTAAATAAATAATATCATTTCTCACAAATCCCCAAAAAAACTACATGGCATGTACTTTTTTCATTTTCTTTATTTCCTCCACCATATTTATTAGACCTTTAACAATAGATATTTATTTCTCAAATAAATATCACAACATTACTCTCTAATAAATATATTATTTCTCTCATAATATATTCTCACAAATAACTAGTGTTGAAATAAATGCGATTAGACATCCTTGAATAATTATTAAACCACAATCGAGAATAATATTTATTCAACTTGTTAAATTAATATTTAACTGAGATACTTGGATACACTTAGCGTGTGACCCTCTAGGCCTCTTTCTTATTAGCATTAGGTAGAACCTGCCTAAAGTCCAAGGTTAGCATCTAGAAACACACCCAGACACCCATAGAGAAAGAAGTTAATTCCATAATGATGTTCCACCTTCTATGAATGCTTGCCGTGTAATGTAATACCTTTTTCTTGATATCTCAAATAAAGAGGATTACATTCTAGTGCCATCAACCCATGTGCTCAATTATTCTTTCTTTGACTTTCTGGAATTGAACTTTACTATTCCTTACCATGGCCATGGATTTATTTAGGCTATATCAATTCCATTAAAGGGCCTGAGATATCTACTTCCATGATGAAAATGGAAGGTAAAAATCCTTTCCCGCTTTATCTATTAATGTTTTATTACTCATGATGCACCCAACATATCCTACCTTCCTGAAAATAGTGCGGCATCACAGGTTTTGTCAATACATATAATTGGGCGGGTTGTAATACCCATTAATAAAAATATTAAAGTATAAGGACCAATATACATGTCCGTATATAGGAACATCCAATGACACTATGAAATGTGGATTTCCTACAGGTGGGTCTCATTCTCATAATATCCTCCTGGGTATTACCAAGGGATAACACCATGAGAAGGTGCCTCAAAGTTTTATGAGTCCTTACCCCTAATGTCTTGTATTAATTGTGTCCCTCAAATAACATCATTTACCCATAGAATATATATTCAAGAACAGCGTTATGGAACTTCTGGGTTCTCATCATAGCAAGGATCTGGTATGACCCTTTAATGAAACAACTATCCTTATAAAGTTATCACATGAATTATCATGTAAAAGAACAATCAAGATATGATAAAGTATTTATTAATGAATAAAGTACAAAGTAGTTAGTTTTAGGACACCAACTCCTACAATATTAATGGCTTTTTTTAGTTTTCTTTATTACCTCACCATGTGGTGGACCAACATGGGTGCCTTGTCTAATTGAACCAGGTTAGTTCATTACAAACTTATTTTTAATGGTCTTATGGGTTAGGAGATGATAATACACACACAAAATCAAGCTCTAATCTTCATTATTAATAAAAATATTAGGATTCCTAGGGTGACACATAGTTTAGACAAAGCCTTTCAGATGAAACTCCTCCAACTGCACCTTCATCTCACGAAGAACTTTGAGAGCCATTTGATATAATAGTAAATATATTGGGGTATTCCATATGATAAATTCTATGAACAAGTCTATCTATTTGTGGGGAGGAAATCCCAAAGCATCCTCATACTTAAATTCCACTATAGGAAGCTTAAATCTCATAGCATCTGCTACTCTAAGGGTAATACGAGCTAATTGGTGAGTAATCATTTGTATCCTCTGATATATGAGACCATATTATTCTATCTGGGTTCTCATATCACTGATGAAAGAAAAAAGTATCTCATCTATATAGACACACTACATCCTATGCCTAAAATAGTAAATCTATAGATGAAATATTAATAGTCAGTCCATACCTAGTATAATTCCATATGGACTCGTTGCGGTTGCAAATAAATCCCAAAGGAAGTTCTCTCCTCCAAGATCAAGGTCATGCTATTGACAAAAATGTGTTCTCACTGAATCTAATCCAATAGGAGTTTCCAAATGAAAGGGTTGAGCCAAAGGCTCAATTGGAATCTCTTGATTCAAATAAAGGATGTAGAAAGAGAAGAGTGGCTTGTGCTTGTGTCTATAATTACTACAAATAAGGTAGAAAACACACATATTATACCTCAAATAACTCCCTAAGCTTCTAGATCATAACCCTCTAGTTACTATAGTTTCCCAGATCTCTATCAACTACCTCCATGATCCTAGAGTGGACCACCTATTTATGATGGTAGTGGCAATAGATCAAATCTCTAGCCGCTTCCTACTTCTCTTCTGGCTCCTTTTCCATATCCACTACCCAGTAAATCTCCCTACTCTAACCACTACCTCTATATAGGTTTTCCATTGACTGTATATATAGTTTTATCTTTATGGGTAGGACAATACCATATGATATTTCCACATCTATCAGAAACATAACAACATATCTACCTTGGTATATTGATTTATCCCAGAGTTCCTCATGAATGATTTTGCCTCTTATGTCATGACCTATATAAAATGTGTACTGTTAGTGGGTCATGCTCACCCTAGAACTCATGTGTCCACTAACATTAAAGTTCATGATACATTCTTGACCCTTGTACATCATCATACAACACCAATAAATCTATCCATATTTTATTTTGACATAATACATCCACCTAAACCACTGAAGGTGTGTCTATGTACTGATCAACGGGTGGAATCACTGCAAACTGTCCACCTAGAAGGAAAACCACCTCAAGACCAGGCCCCTTCATAGAGGTATCATTATCCATTGGGTCATACTCTTGACTCTATTGAGAAAACCTCATTGTATTTCATCATAAAATCATCATGTAAGAAGATAATATATACCATGGTGAAAGAGTCTATCTGAGAATCTGACTCAAGAAGGAATTAGAAACCACAACCCATTCATATATGATTCATGTACCAATGTTTCCATGAAAAAAGTGTCTACATGTACTGAGTCAATAAGAAGGTTATCATAGTCTTGGTGAATAAATATATTGAATTCTACAACAAAAATGGAATCCCTTTCCCAAGATCTAAACTTGAAACACTTTAACACCTTTTCACTAATACCCAAACCAAACTCACTGCTATAAAATCTCCAAACTCTGATCCTATGATAAACACTCCTATAATGCCACTATGACAAGACCCAACAAATTGGGGCCCACCAAGATAGTGGTAAGTTGATTGTGACACCCCAAGCCTACCTCTAATAGTTTAGGGGTTGAAAATCATCACTGAGTAGGCATATCAAACACATGGGAGACCTAGGTCTAAGGTACCTGTACGCATGCACACATCTCCCAATACCCATAAAATGATGAAAAGTAAATTAAAAACAATACCAAATGTATTAATACATCGATATCATTCAATAATAATACAACAAAAGTACCGGAAATCATAAATGGTCAAATAAAAGCCCACCAAAATCTAAAAAATTAGTCAAACCTAATAAGTAGGAGGGGACTACTGTCAAATGCAACACTTGGTCCAACCATGGTCATTCAAGATCATTATTATCCACCTACTCCTATTCCTCCTAGGACACTGTCAAATGGCCTATCATCTACATAATATATTACATGTTTAGGAAGATCCCTTGTATTAATGAGTATAACAATACCTAGTAGGACACCCTAAAACCACCAAACATAAAGAATCAAGAGACTAGTCAGCTTATCACAAGTTATGTTAGTTAGGATATTATACACAATGATAAGAAAAATAAATATAAATATGATCATGATATATTCTAAGTCTCAAATAGTTATCAACCATATTTCTAGCCACATGATTTTTCTTAAGGATTCATGTTAACACTTGTCATGTATATCTCAATCCATGATTTATACTATAAATAATGGTTATTATCAGAGAGGTCATTTTTTCCTTTCAATGAAGAATATAATGGGAGAACTTATAAGATCTTGATACAATGATAGGGGATCACGCCAAAGTCACATGGGGGACATCACAAACCCAATCTAGAATAATTTTCTAAGTATGGGATCGTACACCTGCATAATTTGGTCATAAAGATTCCTAAAATCACACCTATGGAATATGATATGATAGAGAATCCCAACCAGGCTTCATAGAGGGATTCCTGAAACTTTATTCGAGATAAAACCAGAGAGGGGATTATAATCCCATGATAAGGACATAATGTTGCATTGTACCCTCATAGGGATAGACTAAGGAAACACACCTAATTGAAACTAGTCCAAACTAAATAGAAATAGGGCCTCAACTTTCCTTATAAAAAGTAAACGGTGTGTACTGGGAGTACACGGAATGTCAGGCCTACCCCAGGTATGTTGGTGTCTTTCCGGATCATATGGAATGTTCTTATCAGCATAAATGACATGTCCTTTTGGGGTATAAGGCATGTAGAGGTTATTCTAGTACTTTATGTTATACTATCTCTTACCCATGTACTTATAGCCATGATCATGTACTTTGGGTCATGCTCATGTGCTATGGTCATTACCATGTACCTGATCGTGCCTAAGTACTAGGTCGTTCCAGTGTACTCTAGCCTCCAGTGTACTCTAGCCATGCCCATATATCTGGTTGTGTATGTAACAATGCACCACTAGGGTACATGGGAAGCTATCATCATTGGGTCACACAACGTGTGTCATGTATCACATGGCATGTGATATTTTTCTCTACGTGGAAACTGTATCACTAAAGAAGAGGGACTACATAATGTGTGTCATTCGAACTACACGTCGTGCAGTTGATAATTTTCCAGAAATTCCAGAAAGTTTCACACATCTTATAATTATTCTTCCTCCTTGGAATCAACCATGAAACTATTCATTAATCATGGATCTTAGTCTAGTTGATTTTTTACATCAATGTTGACCAGATTATGGCCACTAATTATCCTATAAATCATCATCTGTCAATTTTTCATGACCTGATGTAAAAACTACACACTAGGGATCTCCAAATATGAACACAATATTCCATCAATGTCACATACCATAATAATATCAATTATATTGATCCTAAAACTATGGTAACAAATCTGTTTCACCAAAGATCAATTGTGTAATGATCGTTCACCGAGTAATTGTTGAATCATTGGCCAAATGAAATACCAATGGTGATCACATGTAGAATGGGAATAGAAATTCATAAAACACAAACATGCGGAATGACCCTCAACCAATATTCATGTTGGAATCAATTTTTTTAGGAACGAAAAATAAAGAGAATTTGACAAATCAATATCCTGAATGGCCCGAAGGCCTTCATTTTTTATTTTATTATGGATAATCCTCATTTTAAGGGTTGAAGGGGAACCCGTACATGACCCATAGGCCCAAGGCACAATGCCCAAATGACCTTCAATACATGACTTGAAGGCCCAAGGACATACCATGCCCAATACATGACTTGTAGGCCCAACCCACTTGAACTGCCCCTCCCCATATTCTACGTCATTGATCACCTAGCTCCCCACCTTGCATTTCTTATTGGGTAGCATTGCTCCATACAAAGATTCATGGTGCCTGGTCCTGATGGCGGTTGTCATACCCTCTCATTCTTCCAATCTGGTTAGCTCTACTTCTGGTGGCTGCTACTCTTGTTACTCTGATCCACTTCTGGGGTCTGTTCTATGTGAACTGGGTTACTGCATGGTCTTCATGGCCTGAAGGCCATGTGGACCAAAGACCTTTGATGACTTGAAGTCCCATGAAACCCATAGGCCCAAACTGGTGGCCCGAAGGCCCAAATCGGGTGAATAGTTCTGACTGCTACAGTACTGAACATTAACTGCTACAGTACCCCCAGAAATTTGCCTCCACCCAGTTTTGAACTTGGGTCTCATGCATGCTAAGAAAGAGCCCTTACCACATCGAACATGAATAACTTCTTCTAACAGTTTGATTCTTCGATTGGCAAATGATTTATAGAAAGATACAAATATCAACTATAAATCATGTGTCAATCGGAGAATCCAACTGTTAGAAGAATTTATTCACGTTCGATGTGGTATAATAAAAAATAGGATAAATCTATAAAAAACATACTAACTCATATTTGTATTGATCATTAATGAGGAACACTTCTGGTCCGTTTTTGTTTATGAAATTCACGAGCTTCGCTAACACATTGATTACCAAATCATGATCCATTTTCAATCATACATGAATAATCTTCCAATATCCCTCTCTTGATCCCTATGGTTATATAGATATCCCTAGGTGTTTTCTATAATAGGTCTTTTATAGAGGTTTTATTAGGTTATTCAATTAAAATAATAAATAAATAAATTTATTAATTTTATTATTTGTGCTGGTGATTTCACTTTACCAAAATGAATGATGTAGATAAGGATTATGTCATGCCTAGGGTAAAACCTACATTAAGGATTTAATATTTGTCTTGTGTTTCTTATCTAAGAATCTATTTGGGTGTTATTCCATTATTTCATAAACACTGTGCACACATGATATAATATTTTTAATACATTTATTATATCAACATCGTGGCCCACCTAGACTTTGAATCTCATATTATCTTAACACTTGGATCTGAAAATATTTCTCAATATATTCCATTCTTATAAGGAAAAAATAGGGATGTTTTAGTAATAACCATTACATTAAATAATAATATTTTATATTATATCATGGTTCACTTAATTCTCAGTGTTACATGGTAAAAAAGATATCAAGTATAGTATTCAAAAAATTTGAGGTGTTAAAAGAGTCATATGAAATAAAAAATCCTCGAATGAGTAATATTTAAACCACAGATAGTCAACCATCACTTTTATAGACATAGAATGTTCCACCAAGTTAGTGAGTACTCTAACCAAAATTCCATCTGACTTGGGATACTTTACTCAATATATATTTTAATTTCATCAAAATTCTAACACCTTATATGTATTAATCATAATTAAATATGTAATTCAAGTTGGTAACTCAATAAAATCAAAATTCATGGTAAAATAAAACTAAATCACTTATCATACCAAGCATATAACTCTCTATATGCATGTATGACAGTATATAGAAATAGTTTAAGACTTTAAACTAAAGAATACATCACAATTCATAATATAACAATTATATCTATGAATAAACGAGGGAATAAATTTAAAATAAATAAAAAATTCACATATTTATAAATGAGATAAACAATTTATGAACAATTCATGAATAAATATAATTATAAACATTTTATAATTTATCAATTCATTTTGGTAATTATATAATTATATAAATATAAACACTTTATATTTATTTTCAATATTAACTCCTTTGTATTATTCATTATATTAAATTTTCTTCTAATGTATGATATTATATGAAATATAAACATTTTATAATTCTATTTCAATAAGTAAAAAATTTACATAATCTAAATATAAAAAATTTATCATTATTTAAACCATGATTAAATCAATTATTCAAGCTCCTTTTGATATAGTTTAATATATTTCCCTGAATAAGTCCTTTTAATTTGAACTACTCAAATTAATAATTATGAAAAATTCATAATTTTAAATATAAACACTTTTATATTAAACCTTGTTTTGTAATTTATAAACATGATAAAAATTACACTTATAATTTCAATATAAACACTTTGTATAAAAACTGTAAGGAATACCATATAGTTTTAAAAAGCTATTTTAATATTAATAATTAATATTATGGACATTTATTTAATAAATGTTTCAAAACATAATTAATTAATTATAAAAAATTATAATTAATTAATTTCAAAAACTTTTATAAATTAAATAAATATCCCAAAATTCTATTTACATGATATATAAACTATTTAAAAACAATTTAATTCAATTCATAATTGATTTTTTAGAAGAAAAAAAAGCTATTTTTCTTAGTATATTTTTTTAATCATGTGCCTTATATCATACTTGATGATAGATAATCCATGGTGCACAACAGCACTATAAATCATCTAATATGATTTATTTTTTAGTCTACATGATAAAAACTAGCATGAGACCACGTAAGATTAACACAATGTGGGTGGAGACTATATAAGGGCCTGTGTGAGATTAAACCTAGCGAAGAATGGAACATGTAATATTAAACTAGTGACATAGAGATATACATTGGATTAATATCATTTTTTCCAATGTTTGATAAAATTATGTCATTATAACATGCATAAAGTGAGAAAATTCATGTGGTTTGTAAGAGGCCCCATGTAGGATTAACGTGGGCATGGTTGTTGCAGCTTATGATAATTTATTCATAGAATTAAATCATTTGATGCATGGGATGTCATCACTTATGATATACAGTATATCATATTTATGATACAATGATCTGTTTTACAAACATAGAGTAATGTTATCACTAGACACAACACCTAACATATCATACGCTACAATACACCAAAAATTGAGGGAAGTGTATCGTGTCATGGGCTATCATATTTTAAAACAGGCATTATGATATAATGTTTTCTTCATTTTTAACGTGATTTCAAGAATATAAAAGTACGGTAAAGCTATAATACCACTATTGTTTTTCTAAGGTTAAATTAACACTTAATCTAATAAGTGGAAGAAATAATAAACCATAAACTAGGATCACCATGCATGAAACCCCAAAAAATAGGCTTTATATAAATGTAGAAATTATAAATGTGTTGTAACACTCATAATTTCATTTTTAGGTACACAATTTATTGATTGTTTATTTTTAACTCAGAATAATTTTTTTTATATTTTCCAAGGATTTTTTAATGTTTTTATGGGTGTTCTGTAGTTTTGGACAAGCCATGAGTCACTGTAATAACCAATAATTTTACTAATTACTTTTCCTTAATTAAATACCATTTGAGTCACCTGTATTACAGACAACACTGAAATAAAATGAAAACAATATGTTAGATAAATAAAATTATTAAATATTATCACTATATTATAGCTATTAAATTGGTGGTTATCTCTAGAAGTAACCACTTTATAAAAATGATATAAAAATGTACAATGAAACTGAGGTCATTTTATGCTTAAAAATACATGTTTCATAAAATTGTTTTTTTATATGCATTCTTATATTAAAATAAATTTTTACTAATTTTACAAATTTAATTAGATAAATTTATCTAAATAATTTTAATTATAATTATAAAATTAAGTAATGGGGTCAATTTCATTTTTAGTTATAAAATTATGTTACCAAGGTAAATATTAGTTACCGTGGTAAAACAATATTTTTTCAAAGAATGATACATTTTTAAATATTGTGCATTTTTTTAAAATTAAATGGATATATTTTAAATTAATACTCTAATATGATGTTTAAACATATATAAAATTTAATTTTTAACTTATGTTAAATATGATTAAGAACAGTTAATGATTAAAATTATATTTTTCTAGAAAAATGGTTTTTCAACACATTATATTTTTTAATTTAAAAATGGAATTATATTAAATAGAGTAAAAATTAATATTCATCACATTGAAATTTTTTAATAAGGTTTGTATTATATTTTTATTGATAAAATAATTTCCACAGTAAAATTTTAATCACGATTAGTAAGTGTTAAAATGGGTAATCTAATGTGGCTCAAATTTTAGTAAATAAATTTAACGCTTACACCTTATAGAATACATTTTTAGGTTATAAATTCATGAATACATGTTTCAAAACCATTTCTCCACCCATCTCACCTAACTCTCTTGAAATTTCATTCTTACCACTTACCTGACATTCTTATCCAAATATTTGTCCATTATTTTCACCTATAAAAGGATCTCATTTACACCCTTTTCAAAACACACCCCTAGTTAGAAATTCCCATGAATATTTGACCAATTTAATTCTTGTAGAGTCCTTATACACATTTGGTAGATTATATCCTCAAAATATTTCCCCAAGTCCTTCATTCCCAAAGGATACTTCAATAGAAGAATCAAATTCTCAACATAACTGTTACATACCCTTTAACTCCCTTTATTTATCCTTCTCATCCACACTCCTCAAACACCATTATAAACATATGTATATAATGAAATAATTTTAAATAATATAATGAAATGTTATTATATTTATGGTATAATAGTTATCCACTCCCCTCTCATTCAATAAAAAAACCAAAAAAGTTGCTCATGTGTGTGTGTGGACTACCGCCTCAATGAACAACATCCTTTATTTTTCAACACCACCATTTAAAGGATGGATATATAAATGGGTTTAGTGAATATATATGTTATTTATGTAATTATTTATATTATTTAAATATAAATTAGTCATTCTATAAGTAATATTATCAGTAAAGGATCATTGTAAAACTAACCACCTAAAATGAATATACCAAGAGGAAAAGTGGTTAAGTTATAAGTGAAAAAATTATTTTTAATTTTCATTAATCATATAAATCTTAAAAATTATTATTAATTACATTAATAAAATCTAAATAATTTAAATATAATTTTTTTATAGTGATATTATAACAAAATAATCTCTTCTATATGCATATTTACACATCAATTGTTTTATATTCTTGTTATATCGATTTAACCACCAACATGAAAAATGCTATAAATTATTATAAAGTATGGAGTTGAAAAATTAATATTGTATATTAATAATTAAATAATATTTTTTATTATATATTATTAATATAAATATTTATCTCATTAATTAAGATACCATCATTCATTTGTTAAAAATCATCGAAACATGCTTTCCACCAATTTCATCTACAAGAACCACAACTAAAAAACTAATGGAATGAAATTTTAACTTTATAAAATATCATAAAACATAAATTAAATTACATTTTATGATTTGGGAATGATAAAATTTGGGATGATAATGAATAAAAACACTGCTAATTACAAAACTAGTTCAAAACAATCATGATAACTAAACCTAATATTGAAAATAGATAATAACTAACTAATATATATGTATAGAATAATTATAAATGAATCTTATAAAATTATATGGATATAAATATAGTTATAAAATAGGTTATTGAGATAATTTTTTTGTTATACAAGAGTTTAGGATGTAATAAACTATGCAAGAATTCACAGTAAGGGTTTCATCGACTCAATTTCTGATTCAATGGGTCATAGTATTTCTTAAATGGATATAATTTTTCATGTTTTATTTGATAATAAAAATGTGATATTTTATATTTTACTCCCTATTTTTATCTATTTAAATTATTTCTCATCATTAATAACAACTGCTTTGATAAAATGTTTTATAAAAAAATAAAAACATTGGTAAAAATAACCATCAATCGTACTAATGGATCTTTTCTTCCATGTACATTTTCTCTATAAAAGGTGTTTTATTTAATGAAATAAAAGTATATTTTTTATTATATATTATTCATACTTACATTTAAATATTTTATAAAATTAAATGCTTTTAATATTTCTCAAATGTGGTTTTTCCTTAAAACAATCCAAAAAGCTTAATAAAGGATTTTATTTTTATTATTTATCACTCTGAATTAATTGTATTGTTTTTTTTCTTTTCAAAGATTATTTATTTGGAAATATTTATAATGAGGTTTTTAAAATTATTTTATTTCCCTTCTCAAACAAAAAAATTTTGAAGTAATTTTCACTTCATCTTTTATAACAATGTTTAAAGATTTTTGTGATAAAATTTTCATTTTCACTTCTTTTTTTCCTCCAAGTTTTAACTCTCCAGAAGTGATATTTTTATCACCCTATATATTTTATTATGATATTATTCATTTTTTAAAATTAGATTTTTTATATCTTATTATTTCTAAGATCATTTTATGGAATTTTTTTAAAAATTTAATAAATTCATTCTTTTACATGGGTTCTTTAAGATATTATGATGATTGATTTTAAGTGAAACAAATATGTATGGATGATGATGGGTGGGTTCCTATATCTCCCTAAATTCAATGGTTTAAGTTTATATCTCATGAGATATTCAGGCATGTACATAATGATTTAGTTCACATAAAAATGGGTATAATGGGTTTGCTCGCATTTTCAGGCATGGAAAAAATGAGTTTGTTCACATAGGTGTAGGTATAATAAGTTTTATCACAAAGGCTTTTATATGATTATGGTTCCAAGTTGTTTATAAATTTATGCCACATTTTTAAGATGAATTTCACTTCTATTAAATTCCTAGTTTTAATTATTACACCTTATTTTTTAATTACTCTTCACTTTTATGTCATGATCACATGTTTTATGATTATTGAGATGTATTTTGAGCCATGAGGTAAATTTTATGATTCCTTAATGATATTTTTATGATATGATATTGCACTAAAAAATTATGATTATCATCAATGGTATTATGATCTTTTAATAAGATAATTATTATCTTCCTTATATTCCCCTTCATGTTTATGATATAATACATTATGATATGTTTTTCCCTTACTATGAATTTGATATCACCCCTATTATATTTATAATCCCTATATTATGAAGATGATTATATCATGTGATATTTCTAGAAAATTGTCTAAATAATTGTGATTAAATATAAATTTTCACAAGCTTGGTAAAATAAGATTTTAATGTAGATAATATCCAAGACACTAAATCTTCCATTCCTCGGGTTGTGTGGAAATTTATGAGGTGTATTATTTAAATCATGAAATTAAATTATTATTTAAGTTATGGTTCAATTGGTTCAATTTAGTTTGTATGAGAGTATGATGTAGTTATTTTGTAGATTAGTTTAGTTATTTTGGGGATTAGTTTAGATAACTTTTTTAAAAAACCTAAGGATAAGTCTAACGGACAAGTATAAGTATAGGATAATATCCTAAAGTTTTGGTAAGTATAAATTATGTATTTATACTATAAATTACATCCCTATATGGATAATACAAGTGGATATAGGTTTTAAAATTGATGTACCTAGGGGTAATAACCCTGAAAAGGGAATATTGGGTGTAAACTAAATCTCCACCTATTGCATGACAAAGAGGTCTAACTACACACCTAGTTTGACACTCTAGGGGGATATGATTTTTTTAATCCATGTTCTATTTAATAAGCATTATTAAGGATTTTAATATATTACTAGTTCAGTTAGAAAAAAACCATGGATAACCTCAATTGAAATCTAGAGATTCATACATTGATATATGAACATCATTTATGGAATCCTCTTTCTAAGTTTGTAGTTTCCTTATATGTACATTCATTAATTTAAATATAATCATTCTAAATTTTCCTTTAATCAAGGTAATAGTGGTAACTTGAAATAACCAAGTTAAAAATGGGTAAAAATAAACAATGTTGAGATTTTCATAATAGGAAACCTAATGATATCAAGGCTGTAATGTAAAAACTCATGGAAATCCTCACAAAAAAATCTCAAACTATGAAAAAAACACAGATTGTGTTCATATAAAAATTCACTAAGAAATGAGTAACTCACATCCACCCTCTTTTATTGGGTCTTCCAATCCATTGGTTTATAGGTTGTGGGTCAATGTGATGAAAAATACATTTTCTGTTCTCTAGTGCCCAGACCTTTATAAAGTCATTTTAGACAACTATAATTTAGAAGGGGATGCTGACCAATGGTGGAATCTCATTAATTATTATATAGAAAGGGTGTAAATAGACTCTAGGGAATGGGAAAAGTTCAAGAAAATATTTTTCACTAAGTATTTTCCTCAGACTCTTCACACAGAAAAGGAGTTGAAATTCTTGGAATTAAAGAAAAAATAGTATGAATCTATTGGATCTTATGAAGTAAATTTCACAAGACTCATAAGGTATGCCTTATATTTCATCTCTGATATTGAGACAAATATTAATTACTATTTTACTAGATTAAATCCTAGTCTTCGAAGGGTGTTATCCATAAGAGACTATGATAGATATAAAGAGATTATTTGATGTGATCTTAAGGTATATATGGAAATTAAAACCTCTCAATATTTTGGGAAAATAAAATAAAAGTGGGATATCAAGGAAGAACTGATGATAAGACACATGGTGGGAAGAAATTCCAATTTCCAATATTTAATAAATATAGGATAAATCGCCCAAGTAATTGCCTCAGGGGATCAAGGAATTTTTTTAAGTGTGGTAAAGAAGGGTACCAAGACAATGAATTTTTAAATAGGTATAATAGTTTTATGAACACAATAGAAGAGAAGAAGGCCCTATCTAATGATCCACCCACAAAAAAAATTCATGTCCAAGGAGTTCAAACATTTTGTGAATCATTGCCCCAACCCTCGGGGCAATGAAGAAAATATGTCACAATAACCACCCAAACTGAGTGAACAATGAAGGTCATTCATAATCACTACTATAGAGGTAGATCATGATAATGAAGTGATGTGAGGTACACTTGATATCTCTTCTATATATATTAATTCCTTATTTGATTTGAGTTCATCACATTATTTAACATCACAGATGTTTTCTAAGAATTTGGAATCACCAAACCAGGATATGGATATTAAAATATATGTGAAAACACCTAGTGGAATAATGATTTCATATAGGATATATAAATTCACCTCCATTGAGATTTGTTGAAAGATAATACCTACTAATCTAATTCTTCTTCCTTTGGTTTAATTTGTCAAAACTTTGGGTACATATTGGATTTCCCTATATATAGAACATATTAACTATTAGGATAAGGAAATATCATTTTATATCTAAAATCATCATATTATAAAGTATCAATATATGGATGATTTTGAACTCCTGGTTGAAGAAAATTATATAATATGGGTTATTATAGACAACAATGAGGGAATCTTGACTCAAATGATCAGGGAGGAAGTCAACATTGATTACATTTCTATTTAATTAGAGTATATGGAAGTATTTATAGATGAAATTTTTGTTCTTTACCTAGAGAATGAGGTTGAGTTTTCAATCAAACTAATACATAGATCCATGACTATCTCAAAAATTCCAAATAGAATGGATCCCATTGAATTAGAGGAATTAAAGAATAAATAACAAGAAAATTTGGACAAGAGATTTATATACCCTAGTGTTTTATTGTGGGGTGCACCAGTCCAATTTTTCAAAAAAATGATAGATAAATTTTACTTTTTTAGTGATTATCATGATCTTAATAAAATCATGATCAATAACATGCATCCTTTAACCTTTATTGATGATCTATTCAATAAACTCATAGAATCTTGATTCTTCTTAAAGATCGACCTTTGATCTGGATACCACCAGTAAAGTCTCAAAAGGGAGGATATTTACAAGATAGCATTCTATACGAGGTGTGGACTCTATGAATTTTTAGTGATGTCATTTTTAATTACAAATTCTCTCACCATATTTATGGATCTAATGAATAAAGTCTTTAGAGACTACCTTGATCAAATTGTGGTTGTCTTTATAGAAGATGTTCTTATATATTCACCAGTAAAGGAAGGTCATGAATATCATTTTAAGATTGGGTTAAATACATTGAGAAAAGATAAATTGTATGATAAATTTTGAAAGTATGAATTCTAGTCACATAAAGTATCATTCTTGGGTCATGTAATCATAAGAAATAGTATATCATTAGATTCAGCAAAGATAAAAGTTTTTTAGAAATAGCCTAGATTGACCACTATAACCAAGATCTGTAGTTCTCTTGGGTTATAAGAATATTATTAATGATTTTTTATAAATTTCTCATGGAAATCAAATCCACTAACCATGTTAACCTAGAAGGGAGAAAAGTTTATCTGGATAGAGGAATGTGAAGAAAGATTAAAGAAACTAAAAAAGAGGTTGTTCACTACTCTAGTACTTACATTACCCTATATCAAGGAAGGGTTTTTTATATATAGTGATGGTTTGAAAAAGGTATTAGGTTATATACTCATGTATAATGATAATATAATTACTTATACCTTACACCAATTAAATACTCGTGAAAAAAGTTTCCCAACACATGCTTTGGTGTTTAAAATAGTAATATTTGCATTAAATATTTGGAAGAATTATCACTATAGAGAAAATTGTTATATATATACTAATAACAATATATTTAAATATATATTAACATAAAAGGATTTTAATATGAACTAAATGTTATGGTTAGAATTGATAAAATATTATGACTTCCCAATACATTACCACCCAGGGAAGGAAAATAAGGTGGTCGATGCTATGAGTAGAAAATACTGTGATACTCTATCCATGATGAGGATTTAAAAAGACCCAATACTCATATATTTTTATAGAATAAATCATGAATCAATATTGAGAAGAAATAAATTATATTTTTTCTAACTAACTGCTCAACCATCAATCCACATGAAGATCAAAGAAACTTATAAAGATAACATAGAGTTATATAAAAAGATATCAAATATTATAGTGTTCGACTTTGATAAATATGGAGTTATAGGTTTAAAACCTAGATGTTTATTTCATCAAAACTGGAGAAGGAACTTTTGGATGGTTTATATATCTCAGGTTTCTCTATTCATCCAAGAATTATGAAGATGTATAAAGATATAAAACAAAATTTATATTGGGATAATATGAAAATTGAAATTAAAAAATACATATCTCGATGCTTTGTATGCTAGAAATTTATGTTTGAATAAAAAAAATCTAAGGGTATGTTTCAACCATTAACCATATCAGTATGGAAATTTAAAAACATCACCATTGATTTTATCATAGGATTCCCCAAAATGTCTAAAGGCTATAATGATATTTGTGTCATAGTCGATCATAGATTATATAAATATATATCATATATTATCACACTTAAAAATTTTTGTTACATTATTTATGGGTTTTATTATCCCATTATTAAATCATTTTTCACTCAATATATATTTTGAATTCATGTGTTGAAAACATGCTTAAAAATATTTAATTACACAATGGACCAATTTGATAAAAGTTTATTATTTTAATCATAAAATTATATAAAATCATCCAAATTTGAAAAAAAAATCATTTTCAGTATGATTATATGATCATGGGTTTTCAATTAATTCAACTGGATCAAAGTCCATATCTGATCACAAGAGGCCCAAAGAGGCCCACGAAATGAAGAAATTATGGTAGAGATGGATTGAACCTACCTATAGTGATTTAGTAATAACTTGGTGTTCAAAATACCAATTAGTATGATTAAAAATCCATTGTATGAACAATATAATGAAAACATATCCCCAAAAATTAAATTCAATATTCATTGATTAAGTCATCGAACCATCTATACAAATTAGAGACAGAAATTATACCATGAACAATCCACCTAGTCTCATAGATACTTGAATTATTTTTTGAAAAATGGAATGTAATTACCCATAAAATCACTACCCACCATTATAATATTAATTTTGACCAAAGGGTGAGTTTTGAGTGATTGGGATGTGATTATTCATCATCTATGGGCCCATACACTTCAATAGAGTTCTAAACTCCTTATGATCACTTAGTGAGGTACTTAATGTAAATCCTAATATTCATGTTTATAATATTTGAATGATATTTTCAATTATTTTTTTGTATATTTTTTCCTATATTCTTATTTAATTGAGTTATGTACTGTTATGTCATACTCAAATTCAAATGATCTTGTTTGGGGGTACTCATTCATGTCACGTTTCATACACCATTAACCACTTTTTCTTCCAAATTTAAATTAAAATATTTTCATGGTTCATATTGGTAGATTGAATTCACATAAACAGTACCATTTACGTGTAAATTTATATTATTTTATCACATTAAAATAAAATAAAAACCTATAAATTTTTTTGAGTTCTTCATGTGTTGTCTAGGTGAGTTTCAGTTATGAAGTCGAACACAAATCACTCAATCATCAATGGTAACTAGTGAATCATTTTGTGTTTATTAACAAAATTTATGAGGTATCCTAGTATAAACTTAGTAACAATATAGTTATATTTGTTAAAAACTGGGGATTAAATGATCTAAACGCTATCTCCTAAAGAGATGAAGGATGAGAATCATGAGATTTTCCTAGGTTGATCATGCATAAAAAAATCAATTAATTTCTACTTTTTTTTATTGTTTGATTATATTTTTTTTATTAAAAAAAAACCCAATTTTTATAAAATATAATTCCCAATTTTTTCATAATCAAACCCATATTTTAAAATTAATTATCTAATTATTCATCAAGACATGACCTAGGTTTTATACTATACTGCAAAAATTCTAGTAAAATATATAAATTTATAATTTGACGTACTCAGCAATGAGATCAACTTTTGGTTCCATTTTCAGGGATCCAATATAAGTTTTCCCTTCTTTTCCATACTCCTTTCAATCTTCCATTTTTATTTTATTTTTATTTTTTTCGTTTTTGTGTGTTCTTTCTCTATGTCTCTCTCTCTTATTCTTTATTCACTCTTATTTTGTAAAATAAGTTTTTTTTATTATTCTTTATTTTATTTTATTTATTTTCTTATTAATTCTCAAGTTTATTTTATTTATTCATTTAATTATACCTAAATCAATAAAAAATGAAAAAAAAACTTGACATCATTATTTAATTAAAATATCTAGCAAAGGAAAATTACTTCAAATTGACCTAGAAATTAAAAAGACACTCCACTCACAAATCATATCTTCTAGAGTAGGAAAATACAGTAACATTTAGAAGCCTATTAAAGAACCTCAACTAGTCCTAAACCAATCTAAGAGTGAACCAAATAAAACCCCCAAGAAAATGTCTACAAATAATTAAAACTTAAAAGAAATGACCACCCGTGATATAGATTACCAACCTGTATACATCGAATATCCTAAAGAAGAAACCAACTTTAAGCTGATATCTGGACTCATCCAATTCCTTCCAAAATTCCATAGTCTTCCTGGTGAGGATCCTCACAATCATCTTAAGGTGTTTCATATAGTGTTCTCCAACATAAAACCCCAAAATTTTTATAATAGCCTCATAAATTTTAGGGTTTTCCCCTTCTCCCTTGATAGTGTATCCAAAGACTGGTTATACTATCTACCTACCAAAATTGGGCCTAGAATGACCTTAAATAACTCTTTCTATAGAAAATAAATTTTTGGCATTGGGAAATCCCAATGAGATTCCCTTCATGAATATTAGGATATATTCAATATAATTTTATAATGTTTCCCCCACCACCAAATTAGTGAAAAACAATAATTAAATAATTCTATGAGGGACTTGTAGCCATGGATTGTGGCATGATAGATGCTTCAACTAGTGGTTCCCTAATTTACAAAGCTCATGCCACCACTCACAACTTAATAGCAAACAAGGATCAAAATGCACAAAAATTTGGTACATGAGAAATTTCACCCATTCAAGGAGTTCAAGAGGTAATTCATTCACCCCTAGTAAAAAAGGTAGATAATAAACTTGATGACATGTATACCCTTATATGATATTTAGCTCAATTTCAAGTTAATTCACACTATCCATCCATGCTTTTTCATTATAGTAATTGTTATGATAACACTCATTTATATTATCAGTTCCCCCAACATTAGGATTCATATGAGTCATTGTAGAATTATTCCCTAGGAATCCACATCAACAAGCACAACCCTTCAAGTAATAATCATTCATGACAAATCCAAACCTTGAAGGGTAAAAACAACCATAGTACTAAAAAAAAGAAACTCAAGCTACCCCAAATAGAATTGGTATAAACAAGTCCAAGGTATGAAACCTTCTTATCCTTAACTATTTCAAAACAATCCTCCTCCTCCTGAATCTGAATTAGGCCTCAAGTACATGGTGAATAAAATGGCATCCCATAACCTACATTTCCAACATACCAAAAAATTGGTTATTCAAGACCTAAGGACTTGAGTGGGACTACTAGAAAACACCATTGGTGAGATAAAGATGTAAGGATCTAGAAAACTACCATTCCAACTAATTACTAATCCCAAGGTAAAAGGTAATTAATGTGATATCACACTTCATATTAGTAAATAAATTTATCCTTATAATGATTCTACTTAACAATTATGTCTTGCTTCTAAAAAAATCTTTCTATACCCTGAAAAGATTCAAGTGAAGAAAAACAAAAAAAAAAGGTAATAAGTTTTCATTGAAAATTCTACTAAACAATACATTCATATTCCTTTTAACAAAGGACTCTCTAAATACAAGAAAATTTTGATAATGAAATTGATAGATATATCATGGAAACATTTAAAAAGGTACAAGTTATCATTACTCTCTTGGATTTAGTTAAAAAAAAAATCATACTATACTAAATTTATTAATAAATTTTATGCCCACATATGGTGACTGAAGGGGAATGAGAGAGTCAACATTGGAAGGAATGTCATGGCTTTGATACAATCATTGATACTAAAAAAAATACAAGGATTTAGGAACTTTTATGATACCTTTCACTATAGGGGTGACTTTATTTTCAAATGAAATTATTGATTTAGGTTATTTGATTAATGATATGACTCACTCTATTTATAATTGTCTAAAGGTTAAATAGATTCAACCAATTTTAATAAATGTGTAACTTGACAACCATATCACAATACAGCCAACATAGTGATGAGGTTTTCCCCATGAGAGTGAAGAATCTCATCTTCCCTAAAAACTTCTACATTCTTAATAGGGAACATTCTCAGACCCAAGGACATGATTCTCTCATACTTGGAAGGTCATTCCTTAAAAAATTAAATAAAATAATCAACATTTTTAATGGTATTATGTCCATATATTTTGGGGGAGAAAAGGTAAGTTTCAATATAATTGGTTCTATGAAACAACTTGTTGAAGAGAACTCAACTCTTCTTGTCTATTCAATGGAAGTTCTATCTAATGACACACACACGCAATATTATCTCCTTAAACCATACTCTAATATTTTTCCTCTTATTATATATTATTTTATTTGAGTTTTATTTCATCTTTATAGTGTTGTGTGGTTTTTAAAAAGTTTGATTTTGTGTTTTAATTGATGAGTATGTTCATTCTAAGGTACCCACAATCATCAATGATTCATTGAATATCATTTCTATTCTTTCTCTTTCCAAAGAGAATAAACATATGTATACAGAAAATTCTATGGACCTCACCCTTCTTAAATACCCTCCCTCAATCCAAAAACCACTAATGTAGGAATTAAAACCACTTCCATCTAATTTAAAATATGATTATGTTTAGGGTATTAACTAATTTTTTATTATTATTTCCAACAACCTCTCTCCAAAATGGGAATAAAAAATTTTATACCTTTTGATAAAGTGTAAAAGGGTGATAGGATGGACATTGTATGATATTATTGGGATTATACCATCTATTTTCATGTACCATATTCTTTTAGATGATGAGGATATATTTTAAACCAATCTGAACACTAGTTAAATCCCACCCTCCTTGAAGTGTTAAAATTGGAAGTTAGTAAATTAATTTTTGTTGCAATAATATATCCCATTTATGATAGTAAATGGGTTAGACCATTTAAATTTGTTACTAAAAAACTAGAATAATAGTAGTTTCAAATGAAAGTAATGAATTGGTTTAAACATGTGTAGAAAATGGTTGGTCTGGCTTTATTGACTACCATCTACTAAATCATGCCACGTGAAAGGACCATATTCTTCAACCTTTCGTTGAAAAATTTTTAGAATGATTCACTTATAAGTCCCATTATTATTTCCTTGATGCCTATTAGGTTTATTTTAAAATCCATATAGCCCCTAAGTATCAAGAAAAGGCAACATTTACTTGTCCATTTAATGAATTTTCATACATGAGGATGTCAGTTGGTTACTATAATGCTCTTAGTACTTTTCAACATTGAATGTTTAGTATTGTTAGCTCACGAAATAGATACAACTAAACTGGTTCTATGATCCAATTTGTTCTGAGGCCTTATGTGCAACTCCTCATATGCCAGATGCTGCAAACTTGCAGAAAGGGACTAGGGTGTGATAGTGGGAGACTATTCCCTCATATTAGAGTAAGAAAACATAGAAAATAGCTAAGTATCATACACATCAGTAAATAAATAAAGTCTAGAATCAGTAAATAAACTAAAATAGAACATTTTGTAATTATAGATGAAAATTCTATAAAATTATGAATAGTTATGCCTTGCATACAACACTGGTCACAAATTGGGCCGACCATACAGATATAAGAGTATAAAAGAAACTAAATAAAAGTACATATATCTACAAATAACTCTAATATAGAACACATACATATTCACCAAGACACTTTCTAATTTCACCAGCCTAATTAGAATAACCCACATGAGCATCTACGCTCGAACATGAAACTCAGGGCCTCAAACCTATGCACCATGCAACTGTGTTCAACCTGAAAAGAATACACAAGGTCTACACACACACTGAGGTGCATGTGAATAGGTGATAAATAATATCATTAGGAAACCCAAATAATGAATCTATAAAATATGTTTCCATAAGTTCATGAAAAAAGAAATATTCTTAGCCTATCCAAGACTCAACTAAAAAATGAGTAAAACCAATAAATTCGAAACCACAGTCGAACCCTTTGTCCGTTAGCTCAGTAAACTAGTAAAGTTACACCATGAATGTCCAAATCTATGTTTTTATAAATTTATAGTCCCATAATTATACATATATAAATTAATATGTATATTCACGAGTAAGGTTAAAGAAATAACATAAACCAATCAGCAGTCTATCCTTCCTTCTCAATTTAAATTTTTATTTCTAAAAACACTTTTGAGGGAATGTGATAAAGCCAAAAATATTACATGACATACCATGTTCAAACCTTATAAGAAATTACCAAACTATTCTTTAAATATTTAAAAAAAAGTAATTAATAACCCTATGTAAACTCCGTGAGAGAGATGTTACCTTCAAGTCTAGATCATCCTTGATGAGGTCCTCAAAATGGTAAGAAAACCTATCCCATGTCTAAATGTATTATTTCAGATTTTTTTCCCCTCGTTGATTACACAAGACAAAATATGATCCTTATTATTGATCCAATAAACTTTATCATCATTAATATCAACTATAATTGATCTCTCATACATTATATTAGCTTATGACTTTGAAATGTTAATATAAAAATATTTATTTGACATCTCTTCCTTAGATTGTAGTAGAAGATTCAGTTAAGTAACCTCTTTCCTAGCCTCCTTCTTGACATCTTGTGCAAGGGCATAGAGTTGTATTCCATTCCACTCAATCCATGTATCATTATTTTTATATTTAGATATATAATCCCAATCGATATATACCATCTTTGGACAACATTGAAAATGTATCTGAATAAGCTATGTTACTGTAGGGGGATACACTTCCTAACCTAGGGTTCACCCGTACTCACCTCTAATCACCATAATAATAGATTCCAAGTAAGTAAAACTGAACATCCTATAAATGGTCATTGAGCTAGATTTCATGCTGCTCATGCCATGTAAATCCAATTCAATGTCTGATCACTGGGTCTCAGTCTGTAGGTTTTCATGACATTTGGAACTCAGATAATACCTAAGGGTATTGACCTTAGGTAGTTTATAAGGAAAAAAATGGGTGAGATGCCATGACCACCGATGGATTATCTAATAAAGGAGATCATAATCATCCCTGTCATCTTAAAGAGAGTAATAATTCCAGGTATCCAATGATGTGAAACATCATGTCCAACACTATGGTCAAGTAAAAAATCAAGGAGAGCATAATGATCCCTATCCCTAGGAAGTGTGTAATCATACACTAATATAATAAGATCTAGGGGAGTGTAATCATCCTCATCACGTACCAAAAATAGGAGAGTGGAACCATCCTCGTCACTCAGGAGAGTGGAATCATACATGAGTATCATTACTATGGGTACCATGATTGTATATCATAGTCATAGTCTCAACAGCCAGATACTAAGAAATTCCTTTGGAAATCCAAAAAATATAATAATATAACAAACAGTCTTAACATCCAGGTCCTAGGTAGTATATATAGGTATACATACAACATATGAAAATAACATGGCTCGGAAGACACATCTTAGGAAAAACATATGGGAATACCAAACAGAAAGAAATATTCCTCACATCAGGCTCAACAGCCACCAACTAGGAAGAACCTCTAGCTATCATCATTGCATCATCAATAAATAAGTTAAAGTATAAACAAATGAGTGTGGCTGACCAAATTCCCAAACCCAACACTAATTCTACAACCCCATGGGATTACAAGTTCAGTATGAGTTCTAATGTGACACCCAGTACCCTCACTACCCAAACCTGATGTACTAGTTTAGGGTCAGTTAAACATTAGGGCACCCACTAGGTCCCTCAATTAAAACATTGAGAGGCATCCTGTTTTTTATCCTCAATAGAAAATATAGAGGGATACTATATAGGATCCCCAATGTCCATGCATAAGCAAAGGAATCCTACTTGGGATACTCAACTTTAAAGTAAAGGAGGAATCCTACATGGGATCCTTGAACGGAAAGCAATAGAGGTATCCAAAAAGGGATCCTTGACATGGTTTATTGAAATGGGATTCTTACATAGGACCCTCAAAACACAGTACGAAGGGAAAAGGAATCCCATAAGGTACCCTTAGAATTTAATACAACTATAGGGTTTCTATAAGGGGTTCCCTAGGTCATATTGTGAGAAAATGCATCCCTCAAGGGGTCCTTTCTACAAGAAGGAGATTAAGGCATCTTACATGGGATCCTCTAGGTTGAAAATTAAGTATAAAAATCCTAAAGTGTATCCTCGAAAACAAATAGTCTCACAACCTCTTAGTCCATAAGGGGATATATTTTAATCGATACAGCCTAAAAGGAAGGCTTCAAGGCATAATTCATGAGAGATAGCTCATAGATCATCTCAGATTAGGGATCTCACTCTTAGAAGACAATAGTATTTGATTACTAGAGGTTATCTATTTAAGAAACGCTACCCTGGATTCCTCAAAATACATCACGGGTCTTACCAACGTGATCTATGAGAAAAGATTATCTGAATGGACTAATCATGGGTCCAATTATGACTCCTTGGTGATGAGATATGAAAACCCCTCAAAGGGTATTAAAGGATGGGTGCATTGGGTGTTTTCTTGGTACACGATGTGTACCCTCAACACCCTACCTAGGCATGTACTTATGCATGTACTTGGCGTGTAAAATCCCAAGTACACAGTGTGTAGAAAAGTTACACATTGTGTAATCCACATGGGGTACCTACCCATGTACCTCACATGGTCTGTCCATGTATATAGTTTATCTGTGTACATCTACACAGTGTGTGACCCACATTGGGTCTGGTCGTGTACTTCACATGGCATATACCCATTTACACAGGCAGCCTAGCTGGGTACTTAGCTACATGGACGAGTCCTTGTACATAGTGTATATGACTCATACACGGTGTGTAGTTTGAAAATTTTGTCTTCCACAAACAATAATAACAGATGACATTTGTTCCCTGAACCACACATCATGTAGACAGGTTTTCCTGGATGAAAAGTAGTAGATCAACCCTTAAGGGAGCCTAAGAAAGAATAATAGGGGATAAAATGTTTAAAACAAAAAATCTATAGGGTTATACAACCAAAAATTAAAAACTTCCTACCTTTGGGTGGAATCCAGCAAATCTTTTCCCATTTTCATAGACCACGGCTACTGCACAACGATCTAGTGCGTCCCGAGCTTTGTGACGATACCCTTCTTCCTCTCCCTCTCATTCTCTCTCTCTCCATATATCCTTCTCTATCTAGACTATGTAAATGAGGAGCCTCACTAGTTTTTAGAAGAATACAAGAGGAAAAGAAGAAAAGAAAAATAGAAAAATAAAAGAAATAAAAATAAAAGAAACGAATAAGAAATAGGGGCTCAGGACGGCCCCGACACCCAAATCAATTTTATTCCTTGCCTAATCACAAAACCCCATTATGAACTCAATAGTGGAGATAGAATCTCAATCCAATGTTCCATTAAAAATATATGACCGAATTAACCTATGTGAATAAATTAACATTTTATTTATTAATTATTAATTATTAATTATTCTGCTAAAATTAAAAGATATCTGATATCTACAAAAAATACTGTACTAGGGTAAAGACCATATTTTGGGACCAATATAGTGATCATAAAAATTATCCAAGAACATATTCTCGGGTAAAATACCATTTTACCCCATATAAGCATCTAAAAGAAAAAATTCAAATTTCTACTCAAAAATTCAGTCTGTAAAACACGACACCTTACATACTCCCCACCATAAACCTTATCAACCCTGAGAATCCTGGTGGTAAGACTAGAATACATGCTCTAAATCCAAGAATCTAAAAAAATCATGTTATCCAGACTGTCCAATGACTAGCCTCATAGCATCAACCACTCTCTCTTATATGGAAGACACTTAACTATGACTGATCTGGTACTCCCCATTATAATAATTCCCTTATCATCATATCAAAATTTATTTAAACATTAAAAACCAATATAAATTATGAATTTCAACTAAAAATGAGGTTCAACACCCTCAAACAACTAATGGGGAACTCCCCACTATAATTCTTACCTTACACCGCTCCTCGAGTAAAACCTCAACAGGTTCATCTTTCTAACTAGGAAAGATATTTAAAGGAAAATAAGCTCAATATAGGGTCGATTACCTCTTAGTATACTTTGGAAAAATTCAAGATAGAGAATTATTTTCCCTAAAATGGAGTACCTTAAGATTATATCAAAAAATAGTGTACAACTCTCCCTATGATCCATGCTCACATCGAATAAGTCTAACTTTCCTTTAACCAACACCTTATACAACATCTCTTGAAAATATGTTTTCAGGTTAAACATAGTTGAACCATCTCATAATAACTAATTTATTCCTGATTTAACCACTACTATGGAGGGAGAATATCCACTTTAACTAAAACTTTTGGGAAACCATGCCTATGGAAAGTCTTAAGACTATCATTCCTTGGATTGTACCCATCCACTCACCAATTTTCAACTAAACAGTACCATGCATAACCGGTGTGTACCTTAATCACCCAAATCATACTTAAGTGATTCTTATAACACAAGGTTAAGATAACTGTATTATATGGAAAAATAGTTTTAACTAGCTGGAATCTCACTTAGAACTCATTTTCAAAATCAAGCACCACACCTATGCCAAAAAAACATACACGATCATCCATCACTTGGTGTCATTCAAGTCACGAGCATCTACTTACACAATGACTAAATTAGCAATAGTATAAATACTATTCAATCAAAATAGGAACCTAAATAGTCCTGCCTATAAAATTTGGTTTTGATACCAAATCACCCAATGTGTTTGTCAAAATCTAAAGGCATCAACATGCCTATAATGCAAAAAATTGAGCACCTATCATGCCTCGATCTCAAAATGATCAGGAAACCAAGATCACTTTCGAAAAATTCATCTAAAAATATGGGTCAACCTCTTATGTAGGTTTCCATTGAACAAAATGGATTTCAACCTACAAGGGTTTGAGTCAAAACTAGGGGCCTCTGGGTCTCCAACCTATCTCTACAGATTAAGCCTCACCACTAGATCACAAGATCTAACCACCTAGCCCAAAAGTTCAAAATCTCCAAAGAAGGTGAAGAGAAAACTGACCAATGAGGGTCAAAACTAAAAACATAGCCTAAACATGCCTGATCCTCACCAAGAATCCTTATAAAGAACTTCTCCCTAGTGGTCACATTATATTGAAAGAAAATAGATACTGGACTGGTACTCATCGGGCATCAGTATACAACAATACCCACTGGAGGTCCAGTTCCTGAGAAAATTCCTGGTATATAATGTAATTATACTCAATGATCTGACTAGATAACCATGACATGAGAAAAAACACCCTATAACGGGTAAAATAGAAGGGAAACATGTTCCATATTGACCAACAAGGGTTACTGCACCTCCTGTGCATGAGGACTTAGTCATCACCCCCACAACAAAATGCCTCAATGTAGATCCACATAACTTACCATCAGAATGAAATAAATATGTGTGTGTGTTTGTGTTTGTACAAAAAACTAAATATGATTCATTCTTCAGTAAATATCACACACTATTAGGCATATATGATATGAATTTTATGTTCCAAATATGTTGCATGTGGCACCTCTTTCCATTGCTGGAAAAGAGTCAAAATCCATCATTGGCCTCTTGAAAATATCCAAGATCCATATATCTACAGTAATTTGTAAAATCCACACAACATGTGCTCCTCTCAAGAAAAAAAAATCCTATAAAACTATAACATCATAAATCATAATAGTGATCCCATACCCTTAGAAACTAAGACTTCTTACCCGAATAAGTTTTCTCGATGCACCAGTCTGATATCCATCACTGGTTCTGAAACATTCCTAATACTCCTATCTATTATATCCCAAATAGTAAATATGAGGAAAATAACACCATTGATACCACTTTGCAACATCTCATCCTGGATTCCACTAAATCGGTGCTCTGATCTGATTCATTACAAGGCCTCAAGTGTGCTTCCTTATACACTAGAGCCTATCGACTAACAATGAGGGCCTAGGTTTTGGTAGTGGGGAGACTATTACCTCATATCAGATTAAGAAAATAGCATAAATAGATATGTATCATACATAACAGTAAATAAATTGAGTGTGGAAGTAGTAAATAAACTGAAATAGAACATGTTGTAATAATAAATGAAAAGGATATAAAATTCTGAAAATCTATTCCAAAAAAAATGGCCACCCACTAGGCTGACTTTACATTCATAAGTGTATAAAAGAAATTGAAATAAAGGTATGGGGATATACTACTAACTCCAATCCAAACCACATACCCAGTCACCAAGAAACTGTTGAACTACACTAGCCTGATCAAAATAACCCACATGATCAGCTCCTCTCAAACATCCAACTCATGTCCTTAGTCATATCCACCATGAAACTATGATCAACATGAAAAGAAGATATAAGATCTACACGCACACTGAGTTTCATGTTAAGGGGTGTGAAATAATCTCATTAGGATACCCAAATGATGAACCTATAAAATATTCTTCCCTAAGTGAGTTAAAAATAAATATGCTCGACCTAACTGAGAATCATATGAAAAGATAAGTAAATACAATAAATGTGAAACCATAGTTGAACCTCGGGTCCATAATCATGGCCTACAGGGCAAGTTCCACCATGGATATCCATATTTGTATGAGTATATGTGTATAGTCCCATACCAATAAATATATACATAAATGTGAATATTTATGAGAAAGGTGAAAAAATAACATAAAACTAATCAGTAGTTGATACTTAGGGTCTGTAATCTCGATAGCTTGGATATCTTATGCAAGGGAATTGAGATGGACATCATGCCACTCAAGTATTGTATCATTAATTCGATCTCTGGGTATGTAATACCAATCTACATATAACTTATTTTCCCAATAGCAAAAATTTCCCTAAGAAATCTATGTCTCCACATGAGGATACCCGTCCTAACTCTGGGTTCACCCGTACTCACCTCCAATCACTGTAACAATGGATTCCAGGTAATTACATTCATACATACTTCAAATAGTCACTGAGATAGACTCTATGATGCTCATGATATGTAAATATATTCTAATGTATGATCCCTATGTTCCAATCCATGTGCATTCATGACATTCATAACTCAGATAATCCCTAAGGGTCTAACCCTTAGAATATCTGTAAGGAGAACTCACCAGTGTGATTTCATGCCCACCCATGGATTCTATAATAAGGGATAGCATAATCATACCTATCATCTATAATATAATAATAATTCTAGATATCCAATGATGTGAAACTCCACGTCCAACACCATGGTCATGTAACCGATCAGGGATAGGGTAATCATCTCTATCCCTTGGGAGAGAGTAATCATCCATGAGTAAAATCAAATTGAGGAGAGCATAATCATTCTAATCACATATCAAATAGACAAGATCATAATCATACTCATTACTCAAAAGATCAAAATCAACCATGAGTATCATTACTAGGGATGACATGCTTGTATATCATAGTCATAGGATCAATAATACGATACTAGGAAATGCCTCTAGAAATCCCAATAATATAATAATCAAGCACACATGATCTGCATCCATATCCCAGTTAATACCTCAGGGTATACAAATAACATATGAAAATAACATGGATTAGAAGATGGATCCTAGGAACAAATTTTGGGCATCCCAAAGAGAGAGAAAATACACCTCGTGTTAGGCTCAGAAGACACCAACCAGGAACAACCTACATATATCATCACTAAATCAGAAATAAACATGTGAAATTATAAAAAAATGAGTAAGGGTATCCAAAATCTTGAACCCAACACAACTTCCATAGATTCATGTGCTTACAAGTTTGACATGGGTTCTAAGGTGACACCTGGAACCCTCACTACCCAAACCCAAAGTACTAGATCATGGTTATTAAAACATCAGGTCATCCACTAGGTCCCTCATGTAAAACACTTAGAGGCATATTACTTGGGATTATCAGCATAAAAATTAAGGGATGAATCCTAAACATGATCCTCAAGGTCCATGAATAAGTGAAGGAATCCTACTTGGGATCCTCAACTATAGATTAAAGTAGGAATCCTACAAGGGATCCTCAAATGGTAATAAATAGAGGCATCCAACAAGTGATCCTCAGAATGGTATATATATGAGTGTCCTATTCGGGACCCTCACAACAGGGTATGAAGGGAAAATATATCCTATAAGGGACCCTCAGAATGTCATACAGGTATAGGGTTCCTACATGGGATTATATCGGTCAGTTTGTAAAAAAAGGAATCCCTTAGGGGGTCCTTGGTATATGAAAAATATAGAGGCATCCTACACAGGATCTTCTAATTTGAAACATAAGTAGAGGGATCCAATAAGGGATCCTTGAAAACAACTCATCTCACGACCTCTTAGGCTATAATGGTGCATCTCAAAAGGGATGAATCCTCAAAGTAAGGCTAAAATGCATCATTCAAGAGAGATAGATCATGGATCATCTTAGATCTTAGGTCTCACTCTCAGAAGATAACTGGATTTGGTTATTGGAGGAAGAACCACTCCTTCATGAAACACCACCTAGGGGTCCTTAAAACATGTCATGGGTCTTACCATCATGATATACATGCATAGATACTAAAAATGGAATACTCATAGATCCAATTACAACTTCTGGGTGAAAATATATGAAAAACCCTTACAAGGTAGCAAAGGAGGAGTACATAATGTGTTACCTTGGAACACGGTGTACACCCTGAACATCCCACCTAGGCGTGTACTTCTTCCTATACTTGGCATGTAAAATCCCAAGTATATGGAATGTATAATAGGTACATGGTGTGTAACACACATGGGGTACCTACCCATGTATCTCACATATATTTTCCATGTATATGGTATGGTCGTGTACATCTACACGGCATGCAACCCACATAGGGTCGGGTTGTGTACTCCACACGGCATGTGCCCCTTTACATGGGCAGCCTAGTTAGGTACTCAACTATTTGTCTAAGTCCCTATACACTACATTTATGACCAATATGTGGCGTGTAGTTTGAAAATTCCATCTTCTCTAAAAATGAATAAACCACGGTATGTGTTCCCTGAACCACACACTTTGGAGATGGATTTTCCTAAATATAAAACCCTCAAATATCCCTGAAACCTCTATTTTTACACCAAAGAAAGTAAATTGACCATAAAGTGGTTCTAATCAATAATAATAGAAGATTAAAACTTGAAAATGATACATATATAGGGTTCTATGGAAGAAACTAAAAAAATAGCCTACCTTTGGGAGAAATCTGCTAAAGCTTTTCCCATTTCTGCGGTCTATAGCTACCGCATGATGATCTAATGTGTATCAAAATCCGTAGTAGTACCCTTATTCCTCTAACTCTATTTAACTCTATCTACCTATATAGTTCTCTCTAGTCTTTGTGAAGTAGGATCCCCAATTTTGTTTGTGAAAATACAGGATGAAAGGAACAAAAGAAAAAGAGAAAAAGAAAAGGAAAAAAAGTAAAGGAAAAAGAAAAAAAAAGAAAAAGGGGACCTGACCAGCCCCAATTTCCAACTTAAGATAATGCCTATACTAGGAAAACATATTCATTATAGTCTCAAAAATAGAGAATAAATCTCAATATAATGATTCGTTCAAAATATATTACCTAATGAACCTACGTAAATAAATTAACATTTAATTTATTAAATATTAATTATTAATTATTCTGATAAAATTTTAATGGATTGGATATCTACCAAAATCATGTTCTATGATAAAATCCCTATTTTTGGACCAACATAGTAGTCAAAAAATTATCTGAGGTAATCTTTTAGTAGGAAAGAACATTTTACCCCTTATAAGAATCTGAAAGAAAAAATTAAAATTTATGCTCAGAAATTTAGTTCAGAAAACATGGGACCTTACAAGTATATTTTCTAATTACCTTGATAATTTTATAGAATTTTTTATGGATTATTTTATATTTTATGGATCTTAATTTGATGATTATTTGTAACACTTAGGTTTTATGATTTATTGTTGCATTGAAAAATATCTTGTATTAATTTATGAGAAATTACATTTCATGCTAGAGTAGGGGATAGTTCTTGGGAATTTTATTTCCAGGGAGGTAATTCAAGTTTATAAATAAAAAATTGAAATAATTTACACCCTTATATATCCAAAAATTTGTTTTTAAGGTGAAATATATCTTGGGTCATACTGGTTTTCACTGCTGATTCATTAAATACTTTAGTAATATTCCACTTCCCTTATCTTAATTATTACAAAAAAATCTGAGTCTTTTTACGAAAATTAGGAGGATGCATTTATTTCGCTAAAAAAAGTCTCACATAACCTCCCATCATCTAACCACCAAGGTGGGATCTCCCCATTGAACTTATATGTGATTCCTCTAACATTGTAGTTGGGGAAGTTTTATCACAAAGAGTTGACAGGGATCCTCATGTCATTGGGCATACCTTGAGTACACTTGAACCTACCCATGAAAACAACAAGACCCCTAGAAAATAACTTATTTCTTGTTTTTTCCTTGGAAATATTTCATTCATATCTTATTGGGTCAAAATTCATTTTTGTTTTCTGATCACACTTCCCTTTGACTTCTCCTTAATAAATATAAAGCTGAGACCCACCTCATATGGTGGATACTCCTCCTCTAAGGGTTTGAACTAAATATTTGTGATAAGAGAGGAGTGTAAAATGTGGTAGTTTAATACATTAGTAGGATTTCACTACTATTGGACCACCATGTTGACTCATCCCTTCCCATTGTATAATTCTTCCCTGATGAACACCTTTGTGATATAGTGGATATTACCCATTGGTATGTGGACAATATGACTTTTTTAATAGAATCTAGGGGCCCTACTAATTTTAGAACTTCAAAAATCCCAAAGACTTAAGAATGATTCATGATGGTATATTTAGGATTACCCATACTTGAGGAGAATTTATTGTGATCAGGTTATTCTCTGGTGTGTCCTCAACCATGAGTTAGCCATTATTTTGATATTTTTCCACACTCTGGATTGTGGGGGCACTTTGGATCTCAACGTATATCTCAAAATCTCCTTGATTATAGAATTTATTAGCCAATATTGTATAGATATTTACGTCTATTCTTAATTCATGTACATTATGTCAATTCACAAGGAATATCTCTAAGAGGAATGAAATTCCCCTACAACCCATGTTATTTTGTGATATCTTCAATGAATGGGGAATTGATTTCAAAAGGCCTTTTCTAAATTAATTTTTATATTCATACATGTTTTTGGATATTGAATATATCTCTAAATGGGTGGAAGAAAAGAATATTATGACTGATGACTCTCAAGTGGTTATCGATTTTGTGTGATCTTAAATTTTCAACAGGTTTGGTTTACCAAGATTCATCATTAGCAATCATGGTTCACATTTTTTTTAATTTAAACTTGAATAAATTACTCTATAATTATGTGTTTATTCATAAAGTCTCCACTACATATCACCCTTGAACTAATGGACAGTCAAGTCAGTAAGTTAAGAGAATTTTGAAAAAATGGTACAACCCAATAAGAAAGAGTTGATATTGCGCTTATATGATGAAATTTACACATACCATACAGATTTTAAACCCCCAATAATAATTTAAACCTATAATATTTTGTTTTTAAAGTCCTTTTACCTCCCTTTAGAGGTAGATCACCATGAATATTGGGATATTAAACAATGTAATATGAATCTGTCAAATGCATGTGAGCATAAGAAGTTGTAGATTCAAGAGTTAAAAGAAATTCAGTGTGATGTATATGATAAATATTAGATCTATAAAGAGAATAAAAGGGATATATATGATGAAATTATTCATCAGTAGAAGTTTAATATCATTTAAAATGTCCTCATGTGAAATTTTAGGCTAAAGTTCCACCCAGGTAAGCTTCATTCCCAATGGCTCAGTCCATAAATTATTAATAATGTTTACGCTTTTGGCGTAATAATTTTTTTTCATGATAATAGTGGTAGAATGATTGCCTTAAATGGGTAGAGACTTAAACACTTCTACGATGATTTTCCAATGCATCTGGTGGATAATCTGGCTGATGAATGACACATTTTACACTACTTAGCAGGTTGTCCCTTATCTCTACCTTTATTTACTGTCTATTTATTTAAAATTCTTTCATTTAGGAAAATTAAATTTTTAGGTGTGGATGAGGGTGACATGTGATAGTTAGGATTTAAATTAAAAAACAAAAAAAACATAGAAACAAAAAAACATTTTGTTTCCATTTTTTATTTACTTTTATTTGTTTTGTGTTTTTAGATAATCTTTGATCTTAAATAGAATATCCAAAATATTTTTTCATGCTTGAGTCGATTACATAGAAAATTACATTATTTCTAAAAAAAATATTTCAAATAAATGTTAATATGGAATAATTTTATAGAATATGTATTTTTAAATAATTATTAAGAGTTTAATAGGTTTTTGAAACATATGACTCATTAGAACTAAGTAATATTTTAAATCCCCTCTCTAAGAGACATTATAAACCCTTTATTAAATATTATTACTTTTAATAACTTTATTCAGTATCTCAAATCATATAGACAAATTAGAACTTTCCACGGTTCTGTTCGATTCCATAAGATTCTTGTGTGATACACCCATGATAGAGGTCATTATTCCATTAAAAGGTCCTTTATACAAGTAACTCCTATTTTGATCCACCTTGACATTTTACCCTTATTAAGCATTAGAGACCATGAAATTGTTTTTAGGAAGCCACATTACTATCTAATTTATCCCTAATTACCCATCTCTTATGTATATTATTATTTTATTTTTAGTAAGTGTGAGGGAGAGGGTATTTCCATTAGAATTTTAGGGAAATATTCATTGGTATAGGTTGATTCAAAGGGTTCCTACATTTATTTTGAGTAGTGAGTTCACAAGAAATATTATATAATTATTTTACACATTTTTCCCTCTATATCTCCAAAGAATATTATATATAAAAAAAATAGTTTTTTACATTGAATAAAATAATCAAAATAAAAGAAAAATAAATGGAGAAAAGATGAATTTTATTCATTATTATTCATTGATTGGTTATGAATCACATAAAAGGAATAAAGGGGAGAGGGAGTAAGAATTGATATAATCTGTGAGGGATTGATTGAGTAAATTAATTATGAATGCTTGCTAAATTTTTACATGCCTTTTACTTAATATATTAAACACTCTTCTTCTACCTCATATTTTTAAAACATCAAATGCTACCGACCCTTAGACCTCATAACAACCTTTTGGAAGTCCACTAGAGTATTAAACTACTTAATACAAGTATATTACTAAGAAACTAGACAAGCATATTGTAAGATCACATAATATTTTGGAAATGAGAATAAGTCCAATTTTATATGTTCTTGGAGTGAAGAGGGAAACTTTATAGGAGAGTTAGGTTGGGACATATTGCATGGGTGAACAAATGAATTTGAAAAAAAATTGATGTGATAGAAGAATAATGATAGGAAAATTGATTTCATAAATGATATATTATGGATTTCATTTTAAAATAATATGTTAAGTTTCCTCACCTTTGATTTTGGAATGGGACTTGATTAGGATATATGAATTTTCCTATGAGTAAAAATATTTATGTGTGGGGGTGTGATCGCACAGTTATATATCATATATTATCACCCTTATACTTTTGCATTACATTTTTTTGGGGTTTTAGTATCCCATTATTAAATCCTTTTGTATTCAATGTATATTTTTCATTCATGTGTTGAAAACTTTCTCAAAAATATGTAATTTCACAATGAACCAACTAGACCAAAGTTATATAACATTATTACACACATAATTTTTTATTAAATTTTTTCAACATAACTTTATATACACTCATTTTAATGTGAGAATAAATTTTTTAGGATTCTATGATCATGGGGATTCAATTCGTCCAACTAGACCAAAGGTAATATCCGAGCACAAGAGGCCCAAAAGAGTCCCACAAAGTGTTGAAATTTTGGGAGAGATGGATTGGACCAACCTAGAGTGATTGGGACATTACTTTGGATTATGAAATATAATTGAGAGGATTATACCTCTATTGGATAGATGAATTTTAGGGCCACATCTCCAATAAATTTAAATTCAATATTTGGTGATTAATTTATTCAACCATCCAAACAAAGTAGAGGGAGAAATTTGTCTATAAACAACCCACCTAGTCTCATAGATACTTGACTTATTTTTTGAAAAATTGAATGTGATTTTCTAGAAAATCTATCCTACCCCCCATTATCATAGTATTTTAGACCAAATGGAAATTTTTGAGTGATTTGTATGTGATAATTCATCATCTATGGCCCCTCCCCTTCCAGGGAGTTCTAAACTCCTTATGATCACCCAAGGAGGAATGTGATTTAATCCTGAGCTCATGTTTTTCATATTTGAATGATCTTTTAAATTCAAAATTTGAATGTTTTTTATTAATAATATATTATTATTAAATTGATTTATGTACTGTTATGTCATAATTAAACTCATATGATCATTCTTGGGGGTACCCATTCATGTGATGTTTCACACACTGTTCACCACTTCTTATTCCCAGTTTCAAATATAGTGTTTTTTTGGTACATATTGGTATATTTAATTCACATAAACACTACTATTTCCATGTAAATATATTTCATGTAATCATACAAAAATAACATAAAAACCTAGAAAACATTTCAGGTTCTTCTTGTGTTTCCTTAGTGAGTTGGAGTTATGAATTTAGACATATATCACAAAATAATCGGTGTTAGTTGGTGAATCATTTTGTGTTTCTAACCAAACATAAGGAGGTATCCTAGTATAAAATCATAAAAAAACTAGTTCTAGATGTTAAAAAAAAGGTATTAAATGATCTAAACCCTATCAACTAAGGCTATGAAGGATGAGCATCATGAGATTCCTCTAGTTTGATCATGCTTATTCAAATCTATTAATTTCCTCTTTATTTTATTTCTTTCTTAAATATGTTTTCATATTAAATAAAAAAACTAAGTTTTATAAAATATCAATACCCTATTTTTATATTCAAAACCTTATTTTAAATTTAATGATCTAAGTCTCCATCAAGATATGACCTAGGGTTCATACTATAATATATAAATCCAAGTAAAAATATAAACATTTTATTTGACATGCTCGATAATGTAATAAATTTCATTACAAATTCAACACATTTTATTATCATTAAAGAATATTTATCACTTCAAAACTCACCAAAATATACCTAAGGGATTTTATAAGGCTTTATAGAGTACCACTATCCATTATATCTGATTTGGATCCAAGGTTTCCCTATATGTTCTGGAGAAGTCTTCAAAAGTAATTAGAGAAGGATATGAATTTCAACACATCTTATCATCCTCAAATATATGGTCAATTTGAGAGGACCATTAAAACACTATAATAAATTATTATATATTGTTTGATCGATTTATGAGGATGTTTATATCAACACCTACCTTAGGTAAAGTTCATATAAAAAATAGTTTTTATTGTATAATTCATATATATGAGTACCTTTATGGGAAGATATATAAAACTCAAAAAATTTGCGATGAAGTTTGAGAGATGAAGATGATAGGTCTTGACCTTTTCCAATGAATTAAAGATAAGGTTCAAACCATTCATCAACATATTAAAGCAGAAAAAATGTTAATAGAAGAGTTATGTAGATAATCATTGATGAGATCAAGAGTTTGAAATTTGTGGCAAGGTTTTCCTTCAAATATCTTCTTAGAAGTGGTTTATAAGATTTGGGAAGAAAGTGAAGTTAATCCCTAGATTCATTGGTCCCTTATACATATGTTATAATGTTATGGTTATAGTGTATCACTTAAAGCTCCCTCTACACCTCTCTCAGGTAAAAAATGTGTTCCACGTATCACTTTTTAGGAAGTTAATACGAGAACCATCACATATACTAAGTTGAAAATATATATAATTGGAACATGACCTTTTATATGAAGAATAACCTTTAGAAATATTGGATTAAAGAGACAATATTCTAAGGATCAAGACCAACCATCTAGTAAAGTTCTATGGTAAAATCATAAATTTTAGGAGGCTACATGGAAACCTAAATATGTGATGAGGGATAAGTACCCTCACTTTTTTCCCACCATGTAATAAAATTTTGAGGACATAATTATTTTTAATGTGGGTAAAATGTAATGATCCACAGTTTTAGTAATTGCGTTTCCTTAATTAAAAACTATGTGAGTGGATTTTTTTCACATAACACTGAACTAAAACAAATAAACATGTTACCTTAATAAAATTATTAAATATTACTATTATATTATATTCATTAAATTTAAAAGTATCACTATAATCAACTAATATATAAAAACTATATAGAAAATATAATTATCCAAGGTCATTTTATGATGAGAAGATACATGTTTATTAAAAGTATTTTTATACATTATGCACACTTAAATTAAAATTAATTTTTACCACTTTTAGAAATTTAATAAAACAAAATTATTTTCATATTTTTAATCATCGTGATCAAATTATGTAATGGGTTCAATTTTATTTTTAGTCTTAAAATTAATTTACTAAGGTAAATATTAGTTACCAATATAAAATAGTTATTTTTAAAAGAATAATGCATTTATAAATATTGTGTATGTTTTAATTTAAATGGATCTATTTTAAATTAAGACTATAATATTGTGTTTAAACATATATACAAGTTAATTGGTAATCAATGTTAAATAATATTGAAAAATTTTAATATTTATATTGACATTTTTCTATAAAAACAAATTTTCAACAATTATATGTTTTGATTTAAAAGTTAATTTTATTATTTATATAAATAAATTTAGATTAAATGGATTCCAATTTGGATTCATCATGTTTAATGTTTTTAATAAGTTTTATCTTATATTTTTTATGATAAAATAATTACCATAGTTAAATTTTAATCAAGATTTGAGTGTTAAAAGGTGTAATCTAATGTGGATCGAATTTTACTAAATACATTTGACACTTAGAAATTATATAATACCTTTGTTAGGTTGGAAACTTATACCTACATATCTCACCAACATTTCCCTCCTAGATCACCTAACGCTCATGAAATTCCATCATACCCCTTACCTAACATTCTTTTCAAAATATTTTCCCCTCTTTTCACTTATAAAAGGATCTTACATCCACCCTTTTCAAGATACACCCCTAGTTTAAAATTTACATAGAAATATACCTAATTTAATTCTTATAGAGCCCCTATACACGTTTTAAGGCCTTTATCCTCAATAAATTTCCCTAATTCCTTCATTCCCAATGGATTCTTTAAGAGGAGAATCAAATTCCCAGTATAATTATTAACTACCCTTTAGCTTCCTTTCTTTATCCTTCTCATCCACCCTCCTCTAAAACCATTCTAACCATATGTATATAATTAAATATTTATAAAAAAATTACTTATATTTTTTTACATTTATGGTATAAACATTATTTATTCACCTACATTCATTAACAAACACGGATTACCCAAACCATCTGTAACTCGAACCAGTCCTAACACAGCCCGAAGGGCATTCCCGATCCCCACGGGAAAGTGACTAGTTCCTGGGCATCAGGAACTTCCTTTGGGGATGATTTATACACAAGGAAATATAATCAAGTCTATTAACAAAAGGTATATATCGGTGTTCAAAAAAAATACGATAAAAGATAAAAATGTGAGGCTAAACAAGATCCAAGATACAAAACAACCAAAGTACTCAAAAACCACAAAGTACCAACTCCATGTGACATGATTTCACCTCCTTATTCCCACACCCTAATAATGAAAAATATTTACACCACTTTTCAATGCCTTACCCTTATCTACATCAGATAAAACAAGATCTACATACACCCAACGGTGTATACGGGGTGTGAGAAAAAGATCCCAGCAGAATCCGACCAAGTGTTTCATAAACATGATTTATCAAATAAACTAATTATGATAAAGTAAATAAAATCAATGCATGAGATATAGTTTAACATAAATCATGGATAAATATTCATTTTCATAGTTCATAAATCATACCAAATAAAAATAATTCAAATCATATCAATAAAATTCTAAATATATATTTCAAAGATAAACAATATAAAAAACAATCCCCTTTAGTCACAACTTTTCTAGGTTGATGAGGATCATCATTCCATTATCATGATTTGTAGGACACCTATAGTGTATATTACCCTATAATAACATGTCTAGGGTTAATACAACACTCTTAATAGTGACTCATTTCCATAACTTAGGCAACTTGGTGCACACATTACCCTGGAAGAATTATTCTAGGGGAAAAAATTTATCCCTGATGATAGCTCCCTTCCTCGTCATTGATCGCATTCAGGTTTACAGTGTTAGAGTTATCCAAGGTAATTTCATCTATTAAACTATAAACATTGTGCTTCAAAACCATTTTTTGTTAAAAACACCAAGGAAGAAATCCATTTTTACAAATACTACCAAAGCCAACACATTTTACCAAGACATTACTCATACCTTTTTAAAGACCTTTTCAAAGTCCATTTCCAAGATATTTACATAAACTATATTTTTGAACCACTTTAAAAATAAATTATAAAGAGTAAGCATACAATAAATTTTTGGTAGAAAAAATATAAATCATGAAACTACCTACCTTCAGAATGGTTTCATCAAACATCAAAAAGGAATCCACAAATGGTGAGAATGAGGAATCCTTTAGTATTAAGAGGAATCCCTAAACCAAGTATTTTATAACATCAAACCAGAACACAATATCCTTAATATTAAATTGGAAAAAATAGATCACATACCATAATTATTCTCACACAATGAATAAAGGAAAAAACTTATAACTATTTTGTAATTAAAACAAAAAAATAGGAACCACAGAAAATATATAAAAGAAAAGGATGGGATATTACAATTTTCACCACCATAATAATTTATTCCCCTAAAAATATAAGTCAAAAAAACTCCATAAAATAATTAAATTCACTACTCCCTCATTAAATAATTTAGCTTCCATGTCTCATGAGAATCAAAACCATGCTATCACAACACTCTAACTAAAGTTATAGATGTACCACATTTAACCTTCACTTGAAAATCCATAACTCGAAGAAATTTGTCATTCACAAACATATCTGGTTCTATGTTAAGGTCTTCCCAATCCATAAAATTAGATGGGTCCCACTGATACTTTTTGAGTTTAGACACATGTAAAATGTCCTAGAACAAATAAAATTATAGTGGTAAATCCAAATTATATGCCACATTTCCAAGTTATTACATGATCAAAATGGTCCCACATACCTAGGATAAATATTTCCTTGTTTTATAAACCATTAGTGGCCCAAACAGGGAAATAATTTCAAGTGCAATTCATCACCAGCTAAAAACTCCAAAGGATGATGATTTCGATCTGTATAGGACTTGTACTTACTCTGGAATATCAATAAATGTTGATGAACCAATTGGATCTTCATCATTGTCTCCTAAACCAATATCATTCCAAACTAGGGAGCTTCTACAACCTCTGGACAATAAATATTATTGTTACAAGGATAGTCGTACAAAGCTTATAAAGGTGCCATTCTAATTAATGACTAGTTACTATTCTTTTAATAAAATTTAACCATAAAAATATAACTATACCATACACCATTTAAGTTCAAGACACATGAAAAAAAATAATATCTTTCAAATTTTAGTTATCCCTTTCTATTTTCCCTTCCTTCTGGGGATGATATATTGTACTCAACCTAAAGTGACTATCCATTACCTCCTGGAGGCCCTTCTAAATCTGTGAGGTAAATGAGGGTCCCTATATGAGATAATGGAAATATTAATCCCATGTATTTTTAAAATCTATTGGATATATATCTTTATCAGGTCCTCTAATTTAGTGGTATCATATATCAGTATAAAAAGAGATGATTTTTTCAGTCAATTGATCGCCACCTAGATAGAATTCGTTCCTTTAGAGAGTTTGAGGTAAAATAACCATGAAATCCATCAAAATTTCATTCCACTTACATATTTTTTCCAGATTAGGATAAAGGAAGAAAAAAGTCTTTTGGTGATCAACCATAATTTATTGTCATGTATAGTAATGTGATACAAATTCATTTATTCCTTATTTTATACCTGGCCACCAAAAACAAAATTTCTTGTAATAAATCATCTTTTTTGGTGCTAGGATGTACAACCCACAAATAATGATGAAAATATCCTAAAACATACTTTATTATAGAGGAAGGGACAATATACCATATCCAAAAGGAATGGATACCCTCTGAGGAAAAAAGAACTCTCACTGACAGTATCCTCGCCTTATAAAGAGTCCCTAATACTACAAAACTCATCATATTGTTGTTTCTTCTAAAGAATCATCTTGATAATAGTGTATTTCATAAGAAAACTTTCCACAACTAGACCAAACTCTATTTTCCTGACTCCCAAGTGCAATTGAGGAAAATTTTCCATCATGTTCTACTCATCCATTTCCTTATTTACAGCCTCAGAAGGTAACTCACTATTAAGAGCATCAGAAACAATGTTACATTTTTTTGATGTATAGTAAATTTCAAAGTTTAATGACTATAAGTATTCCATACAATGTATATTTCACATATTCAATTATTTTTGTGAAAATATATGCCCCAATATTTTTATGTCAGGGTAAATTGTAAACCATTCCCAAAAAGATAGTGATGCCAAATTTTTAGGGAATGTAAAAAACCCAAACCTGAACCTAAAGCATTTCAAAAAACTACATATCCTTGAATAGACTCAGGTAAAATCATAAATGGTGCTTCAATTTGTAAAATTATTTCTAATTATTTGAGTCCCACAATAACTGTACCCCCTTTCAGGTGATAGTGTCCAAAGGTGATGTGATATTTGAGAAATCCTTTATGAATCACTATAATATCCTAACAAACGTAGGAAGCTATGTATATCTAAGATATTATGTGGTTATTCCTATGAAATAATAGTTATCACCTTATCAAGATCAACTAAGATACCATGTTCAAAAATTATGTTCCTTGATAACTTAACTTTCCATACCCAAAATTTTAACTTTGATAGTTTAGCTTAAAGATGGTGATCCCTTGGAATTCTCAAGACATACCTTAAGTGAAAGACATGATTTTACTCTATATTAAAATACCCTGTGATTTTATTCATGATCACTAATACATAATAGTCAATATATTAGTGGAAAATAGGGTTGATAAAATTTATAAATACAATAGGATCATTATTCAGCACAAAAGGCATCATAAGGAACTCAAAATGGACATACCTGCTATTGAAGGTGGTATTTATAATATATGACTATTTAATTCTATTTTGATGATAACTAGAATGAAGATAAATTTTATAAACCCATTTTAACCCTTTAAACTGGTTCATAAAATCATCAATATGAGGAAAGGAATATTTGATCTTGACTGTTACTTTATTGAGCTTCTGATAATTGAAGCACAAGTGAAGAGTTTCTTTGAAATTCTTAGAAAAAATCATGGGGGATACCCAAGGTGACACACTTGGGCATATAAATCCCTTGGACCTAAAATAATCCAAATTAATTTTTATATCATCCAATTCATTTGGTTTCATATTTTGACAATACATTGATATCAGTTGAGTTTTGGGAATTCAGTCAATCGAGAACTCCACCTACCGCTCTAGATACAAACTCGAGAAGTCATTTGGAAAAAATTATAGAAACTCATTGAAAACTATATAAATTTTAACACTAATAGATTAAAATTCCATCATGTCTAATGATAAAAATAACAACTTGATAATATCTTGGAGAGATGCCCCCACCCGATTGGAACTTGGATCTCATTCTCCCTAAAACACATGGGAGTTCCCATCAGAAGCAATGAAGAACACCCACCAATGAAAACAATTGATCTGATCCTTGTGATAGATTTATCAATCCATCCCAATAATAATATATAAGAGGTATAATTTAAGAACTAAGACATTCTAAACTAAATCTACATCATACATAAAGAAAGATCTTGAGGGACATCAGAGACCCTACTCCCACTTCTTTCCTAGAGGAATCACAAATTCCATAACAAATGGAATTGGTTCTATTAAAAATTTTAAAAGATCCACCACATGAGACAAATAAAAATGATTTATAGGAACCTATATCAAATATATCATTCACTAAGATAGAATCATTAGAAATGGAACCTCTTAGAGTAGTAGGACCCACATCATTTTATGTCGGAAACTTCTCAACTACATGTAGATGATTCATTCTAGAGGCTTGTGGCTAGAACCAAATAGTCTATGAAAAATCTGAATGCATTTTAGATACTCTATATAATGAAAATTTATAATAATTTGTGTAAGGGATAGATCCCAAAAAAACTTTTCAAGTGACAACTATTCTCACACAACTTTCAATCCTTTAGAGACAAGGGGAAAACACACTTTATGTGTCCCATATGACCACAATAGTAAAAATTTAATCCACTATCCACATATGATGGTGTAAAAAGAGACCTATGAGAAGAAACACTATTTTTTACCACAGAACTCACATTTTATCCTCTATAGGGAAGAGAAAATTTGGTCATTCTTGTCCTACCTTTTTGGTTAAGCTCTAGCATCAAGGCCCTATCCACCACCTCATCATAGTTGGTCACATTTAATATGAAAACCTATTACCATATATCATGTCGAATACACATATCGAACCTCTAATCCTTTATCTTATCATTAGAAAAAACTATTATAAGAATATGGAGTGTTCAGTGAAGCGATTAAAATACTACATCACTGATGAATCACCTTGATCGATCTTGATAAATTTCATGGATTTTGATATGGTCATAGATTTTAGGTATAACTACTTAGTGAAAATTTCCTTGAAGTCCTTATACTCTAGACCTCATGATTTTTTTACAAGAAAACCGAGTCCCACCACCTTCTACTTAGACCTTAAATCTTGAATAAAACACACTTTACTTTGACTAAATCAATAGTCTCTTGGAATTCTTAAATCCACTCAAGCTTTTCCAACCAATTTTTTGTCTCCTTTGGATTATTCAACCCCTGGAAAGATGGTGGATTCTAGAGAAGAAATTAACAGGCCCAAAATAATATCCTGATCCCATCGTGGTTCCACCTCTCATTCTTTAATAGAATAAATTGATACACCTTGGTCCATAGATCATACTGTCCACACCACTACTTTGATCAAATCTTGATTGACTAGAGGGTTTCCCTATCATGGTTCATCAGCATCTCCCTATCAATTAATCATTTTAAGTCTTCTAGGGGAATGGTATTCCACATAAATAGACAAATAGACATGAGAATATAAGATCCATGAATCAATTATAGTATAGAATATCATAAATCAATTAAAATTATTAATATATAAACAAAAAATAATTATTGGGATTAAAATTCTCTAAATCCTAAAAGACACAATTCCCAACAACCTTTGGTAACTTAAGTATCGTCATGATGATAACTGGTCAGGAAATCACTCACAACCTACCCATTAAGTTCCCACATTCCTATCACTTCTCTATTGAGACATCCCAAATTTTATACAAATAACAGAAATAGAAAAACCACCCTTTAATACCAATTTGTCACCAACCAACCCAGATTACCCAAACCATCCATAACTTGAACAAGTCCTAACACATCATAGAGGGTGTTCCTAATCCCCATGGTCTAGAAACTAACACCTAGGTATAAATAAATACCTTTTAGAATGATTAATCAACACATAACTAGAAGAAAGTTGGTGAATAAATGGAATATTTTAGTATTCCAAAAATAAAATAATAGGAGTACAGATATAAAAGTTGGGCTAAACAAGATCCAAGATACAAAATAACTTAAGTACTCAAAAACCATGAATTCCCAACTCTGTGTGATATGATGTCACCTCCAAACTCCCACATCCTACTAATGAACAAATTTTAAGCCTCCCTATAGATCCTTTATCTTACCTTTAATGCATAAAACAAGATCTACATACACCCAAAGGTGTATACAGGGTGTGATTAAAGGTTCCCATTAGGATCTAACTAAGTGTTTCATAAATATACTTTATAAAATAAACCAAGTATTATCAATTAAATACAATAAATTAATGAGATATAGTTTAACACATATCATGGATAAATCCCCCTTTTAACATTTTATAAATCAAATAGAATAAATAGTCTCCCTAATAATTTCTATAAAATTACAAAAATTCATTTCGAAGATAAAAAAATATAAAACAAGTCGTGTTAGTAAAAATAGTTCCAGATTAATGAGGATCCTAAATCCATTATCGTGATTAGTAGACCACTTGGTGCGTACATTACCATAGCAGAACAGGTGTATGGGGTAATATGAAACTCCCAAGAGTGGATTATTTCCAAAAATTAGGTATCCTAGTGCACACATTACCCTAGAAAAATTTTTCTAGATATAATGTGTTCATCCCTAAGGATGGGTCCCTACCTCATTATCTATCACATTTATTTTTACCAAATTATAGTTATATATGGTAATTTAATCTTTAAAACCATACACATTATGATTTAAACCCATTTTCATTAAAAATACCATGGGATAAATCCATTTTCACAAATATTTCCGAAGACAAAAACTTTTATCAGAACATTACTCATACCTTTTAAAAACCCATTTCTAAGATATTTCCATAAACCATATTTTCCAACCATTTTATAAATCAAGTTCAAAGATAAATAAAGTAAGAAAGGTTTGACAGAATAAAGCTGGATCAAGAAACCACCTACCTCTATAATTTTATCATTAAACACCCAAAAAGAATCTAAAACTAGAGATAAAGATGAATCATAAAGTAGAAAGAGGAATTCATAAACCAAGGATTTCATGACGACAAACAAGAACAAAACATCCTCAAGATTAAATGGGAAAAATAGATTACATACCATAATGATTCTCAAACAAAGATCAAGGTAAAACCTATAACACTTATGGAACTAAAATAAAATAACATGAACCAAATAATGAACCTGAAATAAAATTTTGGAATGTTACACCTCTCATTCAATCAAAAAAATGAAAATTTTTCTCATGTGTGTGTGTGGACTACTGCCTCCATGAACAACATGTTTCGTTTTTCATCACCACCATTTAAATTATGGTTCTATAAATGGTTTTAGTGAATAAGTATGTTACTTATGTCATAATTTATATTCAATAAATATAAATTATTCATTATAAAAGTAATATTATCAATAAACAATAATTTTAAAACTAACCACCTAAAATGAATATACTAAGAGGAAAAATGATTTATTTATAAGTGAAAACCTCTTTTTAATTATGTTTCTTCATATAACTCTCCCCAAATATAATTCATCACATTAATAAAATTTAAATAATTTCATTATAATTTTTTGATAGTGATATTATAACAAAAGAATCTCTTTTATATCCATACTTACGCATAGATTGCTGCATATTCTTGTTGTGTCAGTTTAGCCACCAACATAAAAAATGATATAAATTTTCTATCAAGTATAGAATTGGAAACTTTATATTGGATATTAATTAGTAAATATTTTTTTGAATTAGTAATATTAATATTTAACTCATTGATTAAGGCACCATTTTCCTTTGTTAAAAATCACTAAAACATGTTTGTCAGCAATTTATTATACAATAATCATAACTTGAACTCTCATATAATTAAGATATAACTTTATAAATTATCCAAAAACAAAAAACATAGTAACTTTAATGATTGAATTTGGGATAATAATGAATAACAACACCGCTAATTACAAAACTAGTTCAAAATGATAATGATTACTAAGACATGATATTGAAAATAGCTAATAACTAACTGATATACATGTAGAGAATAATTATGAATGAATTTTATTAAATATATGATTAAGATATTTATATTTTTTATACATGATTTTAGGGCATGATCAACTAAATGGGAATCCAAGGTAAGGGTTTTGTAGACTCAATTTCCAATTCATTGGACCATATACTTTCTTAATTGAATATAATTTTCCATGTTTTTTTGATCATACCATTCCCCTATTTTATATGGTATTTCCACTTTTTCTCTGTTTAAATTACTTTTCATCATCAATAACCACTTCTTTGATAAAACAATTTGAAATAAATTTTTTTTATAAGAATAACTCTTATTATTACCAATGAATATTTTGTTCTATGTCCATGTTTTTCCTATATGAAGTGTTTTAATTAAGTAAATCCAATTATTTTTTATATTTTATATTCTTCACATTTTCCTTTACATATTTTATTAAATTATAGTAATTTAATGTTTCTCTAATGTGGTGTTTCTTTAAAACCACCCAAAATGATTAATAAAGGTATTTATTTTTATTATTTACCACTTGGGATTTATATATTGGTTTTGTTTTTTTAAGATTTATTTATCTAAAAATATTTATAATGTGTTTTTGAAAAGTATTATATTTCCCTTATTAAGATTTTTTTAAAGTAATTCAAACTTCATCTTTTATAACAATTTTTAAAATGTATTGTAAAAACTTTTGTATTTTTATTTATATTTTTTCCCAAGGTTTGTATATCATGAAGTGATTTTTTAATAAACCTCTATATTTTATTATGATATGAATCTTTTTCTAAATGATATTTTTTATATCATATGAATTATAAGATCATGTTATGTAGTGTTTTTGAAAAATTTAAAAAACTCATTCTTTTTCTATGGGTTTTTTGAGAAAAGATGATGATTGATTTTGAAGAGAATGCATGTGTATGTATGATGATGGGTGGGGTACTATAACACTATCCAACACATTTATTTAATTTTATATCTCATAATTTAGTAATTCATATTCATAATGAGGTTTTTTGACACATGCATGGCATAATGTGTTTGCTCACATTTTCAGGTGTAGACATAATGAGTTTGTTCACATAGGTGTGGGCATAATGAGTTTCCTCAAAAAGTTTTTCCAATGCTTATGGTTGTGATATTTTAGGGTCTTGAAAATTCTTCCAAGGGAAGAAAATACCCCCACGAACGCTTTTTAGAAGGAAGCAAGTACTTCTACAAGTTTATAAAGTTGAATGAAATCAAATTGAGTTGCATTTATTTGTAGAAAAATGAATGAATTCAAGTTTTCAAGTCATTTCAAGTGGACCATATACCATAACCGGGAAAGGTATGCAGAGCAACTTGACCACAAATCACCATGTATGCGGGATGATCTGCGAACCGCTGGCCCACGAGGCGATGGCCAGCGAGCAAGGCAAACTGTGAACCGAGTCATTGATGGATTCATACATGTCAGTACCATCTTCATACCATGCCATAAACTCATAAGTTCATAGATGAAGTGAATCGGCAGGGTTCTATGAACCATTATTTCAAACTAAAGCCTCCACAAACCCCGGATTGACTGATTCTTCTGTAGGTTAGGATATTGCTTCAATGAGCCTCGGCAAATGGTGTCATGTGCCCAATAGATATGATTTCTCCAATGGTCTATAAAAGGATCACAGTAGAAGTATGGAAGACACACACAGAGGAATACAAACAGAGAAAAGGACAGATGATGAAATCATGAGGGAGACTTAGAGGTTGCACTCTAAAATCCCTCTTGTTTCATCAACGAAGCATGAGCTGCGAACCACTCCCTCCACAGGTACAACCATCCACAAACCATAAAATTGGGGAATTTAATAATAGAAAAAGAACCGTGAACCTAACTAGTGAACCGTTAACCTAGGGCTTATCACAGATGAACTCCCTACAAAAGATAATCCCCCAGATGCCCCTTAGATATGGTGCTCTGGGTAGTGTACCGCTACACAGACTGAACCCAGTGTCGCGTACTACCTCATACACATATGGGAACCCAAGCAGCATGATGGTCTGTATACCGCTATGGTACACAGTCTCCAATATCCATTCCTGCATATAGTAGTGGTATACGGATGGCCCCTCTGCCCGCATGCCACTATGGTATGCTGATCCTCCCCCATCCTGCATAAAAATCTAGTACGTAGAATGTGGTGTTTTTAGATATTTTTTCCACTGGTTCCAACCTAACCCCTCCACTATCGTCCAGTCCTTCATGGTCCCTCTATTAACCAGTCCTATGGAATTAGGCCAAAGCCTCCTCAAAATCCACTAGACCCATATGATCATACCATCGAGTGCATCAACGCACCCCATTGAGTCTACATACCCACAGTAAGCGGAGTCACGAAGTCCCTCCCCACAAAGTTGTGGGCTTTAGGAATGCCTATGAGTCTAAATTCCCATGGTAACCTAGAGCCCAAATTTTGGACGCCGACATAAACCTCCCAATTCTAGGGATTAAGGGTGATCACTTTCTTTTCCATTCAATGAGTAATAGTGATCATTTGAAGGGGTTATGTTCACTCCACCTTTGATGAGGATGAAACTCCTCCCCTTCCCAAAATGTGCTCTGGGGCCCTCCCAATGAGGTAAGTCCCCAATATTCCGAGGTAGGGCCACGTGACCTTCAATTTCATTTCACATTGAAGGGTTCATTGCTTCGTTCCCTCACCCACGGTCACCTCGGCCTCTTCCACAATGGGCTCTCCCTCCCCCACTAATAAGGGAGGAGGCATGTGAATTTTTTAATATTTCAAATTCTCTTTTCTATCACATAGAGCATGAATCATGTGGGATTAGAGGTTTATGGGGATTGTGACATCCACATGATTATGAACTATGAGAACTCTAATTCCTGGTCAAAACAGGATACATAAGATGCCTACCAGAAGGCCCAAGCTCAAAAGGGTGCACATTCAGAAGGTTCCACCCAATCATGTTTCTCAACTGGGAAGCTCCCATGTGTAATCCCCACACCTTCTGAACTACGTGGGTTTTGATTAGTTTCCCGATGATATGTAGGAAGACCTTCTTATGGGCCCAATATCAACATCAACACACCTTCCATCCCCCCTAGATAATGATAAAATCCAGAGCGCCTTATAATATGGCTCAAGTCAGCATCACCTCTGTAGCATCAAATATATGCATGCTTATGATGATTTTTCAAACCAAGGGTATCCTGTGGATACACTCTTTGGGAATGAACCAAGGATTCACAAACATATGAACATGACTTAAATCTATAAGAGAGTCTTGGAATAGACAACAATCCTCCCCCGGAAGGGTGCGGTGAGCCTGACCTCCCATCCTCTCAACCAATGGAGTCCTTAAGTGTTGTTGGTTGAATCATTGGTCAACAAGAAACTACATTCGGAAAGAAGGTCCATGAATCATGGATACTAGGGTTTTTGGGAATTATTGGATCCACAAATAAACCCATTGGAGACCATTTGAGGAAGTTATATCCAAGAAAGACCGATTGCATGGGTGCTTGAACCCCACACAATCGCCCGCTGGGACCAACAGTTCCTGCAGGGTTAATTCAAACTTCTTTAAAGGATAATGACGATGCATGGGTCGAAACAAAGGAATGGTAAATTTGATAATAACCTATATCTATAGAAAAAGGGATGGGTGTTGATCCTTATCATGCCATTTATGCACTTCCCGGAAACGTGCCACCTCAGAGGTGGAACAAAAATGGTGAACCTGACGTGAATCCTTAATCAAGGTGGCAGTTATACCCCCAATGATTATAGACAAAAGAATACTACATGTCAGACCATTTTGTTCACCCCAGTATTTGGAAATGCGCCACCTCATATGTGGAACAAATATGGTGAACCTGACATGAATCCTTAACCAAGGAGGCAGCTCTACTCCAATGATAAAAGAAAAAACGATACTGCAGGTCAGACCATTTTGTTCACCCTGGTATGTGGAAACGCGCCACCTCAGATTTGGAACAAAAATGGAGAACCAGGCATGAATCCTTAACCAAGGCGGTAGCCTCAACCCACTCAGGCCCCTTTACCCCACAATAAAATAAAATGGGAAGGGGGCCAAACTAAATCTCCAAATATGAATATGTTTAAAATAATGTTACTTTGACGATGTTTGGTGGTTTGTATGTCATATATGTATATCGTAGGTCCCCAAAGAGTGGCCTTTGATCCAAATGAAATCCCAATAACCCATGCAGATACACACATCAATGATCATGTGGGCAGGTGGGGCCTCAACGAAGATCAGGACCCCCTCACCTACCCATCACCTTCAACGTTGGGTATCCAACATGATGATCAGGGAGTACCACCAAAATGGTGCTCTCTCCACACTGGAGGCCGCAAGAAAAGCCCTCCACTCTACAAAGGTCCACCAACCACCTCTTCAACCGCTACTGGAACCCCAGCACAAGGTGGCCCTGGTGGTCGTCTCAAATCATTTTGAGAGCATGTCTTCAGAACGTGACAATGTGTACATCCATTATCTTAGGGAGGCTGATGAAGTCAATGCTGATGACTTCATCTCAATTACACAGGGGTCCTACTCATAGGTCCTGGCCAGAGAGCATCGCCGCCAACATCGGATGACTGGGCCTCCTCCCTCAGAGGAGGACCTTATGTCGAGGGCACCTGCCAAAGTCCAGGAGACCCGGGACCCTCAGGCTTCCCGCTAAGGGTGGCGAATATATAATCAAGAACACGAAATCACCCTGGTTCCTGAGGAGAATCTTCATCGTACTAACATAGTGGCATTCAACGGAAAGACCTATGAATCTTCCCTCTCCACTCAATCCCACCATAGAAATAAGATGGCACAATACGAGCACATGCAAATTCTTACTGGAACTCATCGATCCTTCCATGAAGACAGAGCAGAAAACTAAAGGCAAATGCAGATATATGTTGATGCACAACAAGCCCGCCATCCAAATAGGGCGGCACTTTGCTACATGCAGGTAGAAACACCTGTTGATTCATTTCAATCCTACCATCTAAATAGAGCATCAAATGGCTATTCTAAGGCACAAATACCTACTGATGCATATCAATCCTGTCATCTAAATAGGGCAGAAACTAAATACAAGAAGAGTCAAATTTTTGTTGGTGTATACAAATCTCGTGAGACAAATACAACGGTAAGAGAGCTGATGAAAATACCCGCTTATGAATATGAAGACCACTAGTCAAATACGGTGGAAACCAGAAAAGAAAACCAGTGACAGACTCATTTTTCTGTCTTGGCACAGTAGAACTGCCAGTATCCACTAGCAACTCATGGAGGACCGGAGTAGGCACCAACTCCTACTCTAACATAGGAATGGGCCTTCATACCCATTCTAGTCAAAGATATATCCCAGAAAATCCTGTAAATGATGGAAGATCATACCTCAATTATAGATCATATCCTCTAAACATGCTAAGATATCATTTCATTGGCAAAAAATGTGAGAAATCAGGCACACGACCTGGTTTCCTTGAATAGAATGAATCACTCATAAAATTAGTTAGTCACTTCAGAGCATTCAAGCATCCCTACTCCAATCCAAGAGGGTCGATGGAAATATCCCACGATATACAGACAACCGGATCGGGAACAAATACATGTTCCAACTGGGGGATGTCGTTCCAACGTGGTGGCCGCTCCAGGGCAGGCATATATTCCAACCAAAACTCAAGATTTTTTTCAGCGTATCCCAACAATATCACGAGACCCAAAAAGATAGGGACATGTATATGAATGTTGTTACCAACATCATATGGCCTCGGATACCAACAAGAGAGTGCCCAAGAATGAAAAGTTACAAAGGAAACTAGAAAATGAAGATCATATACATGATCCTTCTCTGCTAGAAGCTGGGGTTCATGAAACCATCAAATATATATCAACAAAGGCTCAAGACCCTATAATTACATTACCAAATTGTGTAAGTGGTAGTAGCAGCTGTGAAGGTCCTCCCCGCATTGTCGCTACCAGCAACAATGAAGGTTCTCCACAGAGCACCCATGGGGGATTACTCTGTGGGTCAAGAATGATCAATCATGAGATCCTATCTCCTGATATGTGTTAGGGTATCTCTCCCCTCAATATAAATATTAGATGGAAAGAATGTCCTACCCTTTCTGTCATTTTCCCTGATGGTCCTCCCCAGGATATACGCTGCATATATGCTTCTCCCTGTATTTGGATGTCAAGCCATGATGGTAGTCCTCACCATGATGATGGTCATTGTGAAGGCCCTCCCCACAATGAAAGTTTCTATGAAGGTCCTCCCCATGGAAACACTAATCAACGAGAAGGTCCTCCCCTCATTTCAATACATCCTAAAGGCCCTCCCTAGGATGCACACTGTAGAAATTCTCCCTTCAACTAGATATCAAGTCATTATGGTAGTCCTTTCCATGATGACTATCATTACGAAGGCCCTCCCCACAATGATAGTTGTTGTGAAGGACCTCCACACAGTGACATCAAGTAGTAAGAAGGTCCTCCATGTGCTGCAGCTAGCCTTGAAGGTCTTACCCAGGGTATATACCGTAAAGAAAATTCTCGCGGTCAGGAATCAAGTTACAATGCTAGCCCTTTCCATCATAGCACCAATTGCAAAGGTCCTCCTCACAACCAAAATCCATGCTGGTAAAAAGGTACCCCACCTTGTCAGAACAAATGTGAGAAATCCCTCCGATGTTGAGGTACTTGGAAAAGAGTTAGACACATAGGGCACTTCATCTATAATGAGTGATATTCTATCTCAACCAGAAAATGGCATGGGGCCACACTCATCTTCTGGGCTACGCCCACGACATCTACAAATCAGTAAGGCTCCCACTATCCTGGTCGCTTGGAATGAAATTATTAAGAAGAAGTTGATATGGTCATATCAAGTAGAGGATCCTCTGGAGGAACAACAACATGATATGTTGCTTGTGAGAAGGCAACTAACTAAGGATAATATAACAGTGATGTATTGACCTATGTCCACTTCTCACTTAGACATAACAAGAGAGTTGTATGGGGAATGCACGCATGACATTCACCTAAATATATGGACGACTCTTCAAAAGTTGAAAGAAAAAATTTATACCATACGAAGGGTATGCAGACCATGTCATCACAACAGGGGAGCTTCGCCATCTAATTAACCTAGAAGCCCTCCCGTCCGCAAGGAAGCCACAATCAGAAAGGTGAAAGAAAAACCTTTCATTGGCCTAACTCCATGCACTGCATAAGTTGCATCACCTCATTGGCAATGCCCCAACTGGAGTTCTCATTCAGGGATGTGGAGAACATGGAGTTCTACACTTCACCCCAAGTCCATTCTAGCAGGCCCCATTGGAAATGACATCCTGCAATGTCATCACCCAAAGGAAACAATCAAGTGAAACCCCTTCTCAAGAAATATGGGATACTAGACAAAAATAGGAACGAAGTAAGTCTCAAAAGAATTAGGGCCAAAGGGATCAAGCCATCGAAAATCTTCTGAATCAGGCAACCAGGAACATCCAACAGGCTTCCCGCCTCAGAGAAGCCAACAAGAAAGCAGTTCCCATGTCTTCAAAAGGCCATAGACTCTGTGTAGGCCCAATTCCATACTTGTCTCATACTCGCATGAGAGTACGTGAAATTGAAAGGCTGTTAATAGTAGTGGTTATCACCATGATATGGGAACGACCCCAACCCTCAGGGCTGGGGGAATATTTAAATCAAAATTCCCCCATAAGACCCAAAATTCCAAGTCATAGCGTATCAATTGGAGAACATGAACAACCCCAGGACACAGGGCTAGATGAATTTTTAACTCAAATCCCTGCACAACGGACATCTTTCTTCCACTGTCTAGGAATAACTATGGACATAGGAGCTACCTGTTCCACCCCTTCTCGTGATTCTCACCCTCCGAGACAAAGGCACGTTACGAGGTTGGACTAGGGCTCCCTTCGGGTCAATATCCAATAATAAACCCAGATAATACCACAGAATGGAAGGAGATAGTCTAATAAAGGGTAAAATAATCCTTCTTACCATTCGGCACTGGTTACACCACCCCCAATGTGGTATGCCTCAATGAACTTGGTAAATGTCAACCCCACGAATCTCACAGGAAATGACATAGGGGGAGAGGACACAAAGGAATATGGTTCCCTCCCAGAGGAATCCCACACTGAGCCTGATGGTGTGCATACCTAAAACCAAGTGGAAACCCTAAATTTAGGGCCCCCTTATTCAATCTGACATTACCTCCCACATGAAACCCCAATAAAGAAAAGAAAAAATCCAAGGTTGTCTATGACCCACCTTTTCCGACCCCTGAGAGTGTATCCATCACCCTAAAGGAAAGGTTTTCCAAGAAGGAGAAAGAAATGAAAGATCTTAGGAGAATTAATGCCAAGCTACGTCAAGGGAGATATCTCGCCGGATGTGTTCCCCTCGTGGAACATCACCAGGTGCTCCTAGAAGAGGTACCCATGCCACATAAACTCATCCCGGTGAATGCAGACTAGCCCGGAGGACCGTTCAGCCTGGCCCCATAAGGATATCAAGACTTCCCCCCATTGGGAAGTTAGCTAGAATATATTCAATTAATCCCACAAATTATACCCCCACTTGGGTATCAACCCCAAATTCTAAAAGCACCGGCACACCCAGTCTTGGCCACTACCACATCAGCTTCAGCTCAAGTCCAAAAGGACATGTATCAAGGTCTCTTAAACACTATCAAGAAACTAACAACTTGACTAGAAGTCGAGTAGGGGTAGTGCATTCCAATTAAACCAGAGAACAAGCCCTACCCCCGAGTAGGTAAGCAATGTTCCTCCACCACTAAACTTTGGGAACCCCGTATTCCCAATATTCAATGGCTCGGGGGACCCGAAATAGAATTTAATGCTCTATGCCTCTTACTTTGATCCCATGATGGTAACTCCAGAGTAATAAGAAGCTGTAAAACTCAGGTGCTTTGTACGAACCCTGCAGGGATCAGTTTTCATATGGTATACTAGCCTGCCATCCAATTCAATTATAGGTTGGGAGGACCTCCAGTGATAGTTTATCTTCCATTTCAGTTTGATGTTGTCTAATATGATGGTTAGTGACCTCATGAAATGAAAATAGTGAGAGAACAAAAGATTCTCATACTTCATTTCCAGATGGAAGGGCTTGACATATTCCTTGAACCAGCCACTCCCCTAAGATGAGATGCTTTCCATGTGCATTGAAAACCTTCGGGATGAATTGTGAATGTCGATCATACTAGTAAAGTACACAAGTGGGTTTAGAGACTTCTTGGACATTTCTCAAAGGATGGAAGAATCCTTGCAACACACCAACCTCAAGTCCCAAATGGCCCCATCAGCCTTAGGGAAAAGAATGGGAAAATCTGAAGCGACTTCTTTCATGCTTAAGACACCCCCGACACTAGCTCCAGTCCTAAGGCCCCCACCGAACCGTGTGGGCCCCCCTAGACTCCAACAACCATCTCCACCTCGATAATACGAGCGATGGAGTGTTAAAAGAAATTATTTCGAAGAACGAAGAAATAAATTTTATTCATTATGAGATGACAAGGTCCCAGCTATTTCTTAGCTATCATGAATGGCAATTTTCTCCAGCTTCCAAAACCAAAGAGATCCAATGAAGTGGGTCTTGAAAACCATCTAAATTATTGTTCATATCACCGAATACTAGGAGACACCATCCAAGAATTCTTTGTTTTCAAGGATCTCTTACAAAATATGGTGGACTCCGGGAAAGTCAAGTTTGGCCCTACACTAGCACAAGTGGCATATGTTTTGTCAGGACCAATAGGGGCCTATATACCCTGAGAGGGGGTTGAATCAGGGTATGGATATTCTTTTCTAAATTCTTCCTACCCCACTAGATCTTGACCTCTTTATTACAAGGGTCACTTTATTTGCACTTTCATGTTTATTATGACCAATTATTTTCTTCTTTATCTGATGATGATGCTTTAAATGCAATGCAGGGAAGCAAGCAGGCAGACACAGAGATTTTTAATTGTTTCACCCTCACTAGGCTACGTCTAAGGAGCATACAATAGCGATGTGCCGCTGTACCAAATCCACTAAAGCTCACTGCCAATAATTTTTGGGTTAGATCACTTCTATGCCTAGGCTCACTACCATTCGAATGTTTAGGGTCAGCTCACTGCTTTCCCAAGGGTTACTCCATATTTCTCTCTCTCTAGCTCATTACCGATAGAAAGGATAACCTTCTTCCTCTTTCTATTCTAACTACACTTGGAAGGGATCCACTCATAGTTTATAGACCTATAGGTCTCTTCATTTTCATGAATACATGCATCCTAAACTATTGATTGATGATCTATTGAATTCCAAATTTCATCCACTGATCAATACCCCTTTGCCACTGAACACTAGGAAATTCTTTTGTAAATACCTTCACAAAGCAACCTACTTCACGAGGCTCCCAATTTCGCGAATCTTAAACAAGCCTTCGCGAAGCTCCTTCATTTTCGCGAAGCACTCTCGCGAAGCTTAATTCGTCGCAGAGCAACTTCCCTCATGAAGCTCACTAAGCCAACGCGGAGCACCCAACTTTTACAGAGCTAGATTAGCTGCTACGAATTTCTTCTTTCGGAAAGCACATTGCCTTCTTGAACCACCTTCATGAGTCGAGAGTAAATATTTTTCTTCAAAAACTATCTACTTCTCTCGAGGGGGTTGAGGCCTATTTATAGGAAATTCCACCAACTCTCGAACCTTCCATGTGAAGTCATCACCATATCATCACAAATCATGAAGCTTGGAAAATTATGCCAGAAATCTCTCAATATCGCGAAGCACTGTGGCAATTTTCTGATCGCGGATCTCATCGTAATCATGAAGAATCTCGTAAATTCCTCCATGCCTTCACTTTGAAGCTCCCTCGCAAATCCCTTCACTATTGTGATGTGCTTCAACATCTGTCATTCGTGAATCTCATCGTAATCACGAAGAATCGCCATCAGCATTCTTCTGGTCTTCGCAAAATCCAAACCATGAAGCCTATCTTCGCAAAATCCATGCATTTTCCATATTTTGATGAGATCTTCAAGCATATCCAATTTTAACAATGCTCACCAAACTCCAAATTTTGGACCCCAAAAATTTGGCAAACACTAGAAAATGGCACCACCTTGTATCTGTTCTGTTATACCGCCTCCAGATCATTCATTCCTTTTTCATGGTTCTTTTTCAACATGTGTTGTCAACAAAATCTCTAGATTATGAAAATTCACCATGGAAACCTAATTTTTCAACAAACACAATCAACCCAAAAATGTTGCAATGTTACCTTGAGGGATTTTTTCCCAACAATCTCTCCCTTTGGGTTTGTTGACAACTCTTCTTAGAACGATTTTCTAGACTTTGATACCTCACTGAGTCTCCTTCCATCATCAACCATCCTTCGACTCTTGCGATTTAGATAGCGACCAAAGATTCACTCACCACATACTCTACGACCACATGAGTAGTGCTCGTTGTGAGAAATAAGAGCAAATGAAAAGATCATCAGTGAATCACTTCATGTCAGACACCAACTATTGACACCCAACGGATACCAATTTCCAAACAGATACAAATTGGTGATACCAATCAGATATCAATTGTTAAACTGATACCAATTGTTGATTTTAAGAACCTGGATCTTCGTTTCAGGTATGGTTTTCCTTTTTTATAGAGTTTTTAAGAAAAATGAACTTTCTGAAAATTTTCAAAGTACACGCCATGTACTTTCTGAGTACACGTCGTGTACTCTTGTCCGGCTCAAAGCCGTGTGCTGGCCATGTCGGGCCACACACATGGTGTGTAGGGGTGACGTGGAGGCCGATTTTGGTGGAGTACGGAAAGGACCTAGTACACGTCGTGTAATCTAAAATTACATGCAGTATACTTTCTTTTTTTCACTAAATGAATCGGGGTCATGCCTGACACATAGAAACACCTCCTTCTAGGTTCCATTCGCCCAAGAGTGAACCGTACGACCGGATCTTCCCTGAGCTCCCGCCTCTCCATCCGCTCTTCGATTCAAGTATGGTCGACTGCGTTGGAATTGCAGTGGTGAGTTCTTCCTTCTTCTTGAGCCTTGTTTTCTGATTCCTCCTCATTTTCGAGTTATCATGGGTTGAGCATTTTGTGCTTTTTCTCAGATATATGACGTTCTAAGGGGAATCAATTGTTGTGGTTCATTTATATTGATCTCCTAGGATCGAGATAGGTGGTTTGTTCCTTTCTGTTGAAAGTTGATGAGTATTTTGTGCAAATTCCACAAGTTCCCTTGGGTGGGTAATTGTGGGTTTCCTCTTTTTCCCCTGTTGTTTGCCTGCATTACTTGATTGTTGTAGTAGAGTTTTATACTTGTGAGTAGAGTAATTTATTTTTTGATCAGGTTACTTTTCCATGCTTGTTGTACTGTATAGCGGTTTCCGGTTTCCATTCCTAGTTGTAGGATAGTGGAACTGTTGCTTTGTTATGCTTTTGAGCCTTAGAATGATAGCCAAGTAGTTATTGAGGTTTACTTGGATGATGTACACGCACTGAGCATGTTTATTTTTCTACACAAGACTATGAGAACCTAGTGTAGTAGACTATAGGGAGAATAGATGCAAGGGCTTCTCTAGAGTGTCTTTTAATACGATGCGAGACCACAGGGGGAATTGCCGATAAGTGCTTCCTCAGAGAGTCTGTAATTCCTCGACATGGGCCAAAGGGGGAATGAGACATTGAGTGCTTCTCCAGAGAGCCTTTATCATGATACAAGACTATATGGGGAATTGAAGGTGAGTTCTTCCTTAGAGAGTCTATTAATTTCATAGCAGAACCAGAGGGGTAAGACTATGTGTGCCTCATAGAGGGTTTATAGTACTTGTAGGTTGAACCATAGGGGTTATGCTGTGAGAGTTACCCATAGGGTTACCTGTTTTCTACTTTTTGTTGGTTGTTTACTTGTGTATTGTATTTGCTAGAACTATGGATTGTAGATGCTTGTGCTTTCATGTTTACTACTTCTTGTTTTATTACTGCCAAGTATTCTTAACTGTTAGGAACAGATATTTGGGTGATTGCCTATTGGGATTGTATCTCACACCCTGTTTGGACCATGCTTTTGGGCCCAAGAAGACTATGTTGTTGCAGGTGTAGATAAGGGCAAGCACCCTTCTACTTCAGGTTCTTGATTGCACTGGAGCTGGAGAGCATGGGACCGAGCCGTGGCTCGCGATGCTGAGGATTTTACCTTATTTTCCTTTGAACTTTGTTTTTCAGTTGTACTTATGCACGTTGGTTTGTTTGATGCTTTCCATATACATATGTACCATGTTGCATCATTATTATTTTATCCATTGTTTCTGCTATTCAATTCAGTTGTTGTATGCTATTTTTGTTTCCGCTATTGCGTCTGGTTGTTTTTCCGCTGTATACTTTTCCGAATGAGGTCATAGTTTCCCCACAGACTCACCAAGGCCCTCACTGCTAGTCGGAAGCCTCTGGAATTTGGGGAAATGTGCTTGAGGTCATGTGTAAAACCAGGTACGGGGCACGAGTAGAGGGGCTCCGGATTCAGGTCGTTACAAAGTGGTATCAGAGGAGTTCTTTTCTCTTGCTTTACTATTTGGAGACTTTATCCAAGGATAGGAAGGATTCGGTACTTGGTATTAATATGTGCTCAGGAGTAGCTAACCCATGTACAGGGAAAATCAATACTACCTCGTTAATTGCAGTTTGTTGATTTTGAGATTTTACGGTTGATATGACTTTACCTAGAGTGATTCACATGACTTGTGCTATTATTGTTTTGATATTTCGATTCTATTTCGGTCGCAAACCGATGAGATGAGGGTATTCCATCTCATGCATCATATAGGCACTTGTATAATCACATGTCATGCATTCTTTCCATGCCATCTAGGGTGAATTATCAATTGCATGCTGTTGTGATAGACTTCGTGTAGATTATGCATGCTGTTGTGATAGATGCTAGATAGAATCCCTATTGTTATGTTAGAGAGATATTTTTTTCTTGTATGTGACTGTAAGAGATTCCAAGATTTGATTCATGGGGAGTATGGGCCCTCATGAATCGTAATTTTTCACCTCTTTGCCTTGTTTTAGTGTTTCTGGGTTTCTGTGCAGTTTCTGAGATACTGCCCAGAAAAACCTAGAATACACGGCGTGTACTTTTTGGATACATGTCGTATAGTTTTCAGGTCATGTCACTGACTGTGTGAGCAGAACATGGTGTCGTGAAAGTAACTTTAGGAACACGCTATGTATGGTAGGTACACGCCATGTAGTATTGAGCCGTGTACCCGGTTGTGTCACTAACAACACGAGTCGGGGAAGCTCAAGTATCACACGTCATGTTGTAATGAAACATGCCGTGTAGTCTCTTCTAGGAACCCAGCCGTGTCACAAACAACACGGGTCGGCGTGACCTTCTCTCAGACACACCGTGTTGCTTTTGGATCACGTCGTGTAGTCTTTCCAAGTACCCAGCTGTGTCACGAACAACACGGGATGGTGTCGCCTTGCCTATACACGTCGTGTTTGTTCGGAGAACGCTGTGTAAGGTTCAGTCGTGTATATGGCCATGTTTTTAACAACACGGGCCACCGAAGCCTTGTCCACTACACGCCGTGTCCGAAGGGGACATGTCGTGTAGTCTCAGTTTAAGAAAACCATGTGGGTTATTCGTGTAAGGGACTCGGGCAGGGGAATAGTTTTCAAGTACACGCCGTGTGTGGGGTCAACACGCCATGTAGTTTGAGGTGTTACATGACTTGTAGGGAAGGAGTATACGCCCATGTCAGTGGCTTAATAAGACATGTCGTGTAGTTTTTATACACACCATGTAGTCGAGTTTTGTAAACTTGTGTGTTTTCTTTCCCCTGTTCCCATTTTGTACTCTTGTGTTTTTTGTCCTTGTTTTCCTGATCTAAGGGGTACTCTTTCTCTTTCAGAGTTATGCCTCTGAGACATCCTCTGGTCGTACGTCTGTCATTAGGAAGTGATCAGACGCTAGACAGGGCTGATCAGGGACTTCCTACCGATCCTCCAGTCGGGACAGCCTTGGCACTGGCTGTTATAACAGTTGTAGGAATTGATGCACAGTTTAGGGAAGGTTTCATGTGGATGATGCAGGCCTTCTAGGGAGCGATGCCTCCTTCCACGACTATGGAAGATCTGTCGTGAGTTTTTCAGTAGCATCATCCTCCCACGTTCTTGATGGAAGGAGGACCTCAGGCTGCAGAGTCATAGTTGGAAGCCATGCTGACTATCTTCGAGCATCTGGAGACGCCTCCAGAGAGGCGGGTCAAGCTCGCTACCTACATGCTATAAGACTTTGCCAAGAGGTGGTGGGATGTGATCTCACATGCGCGACATCAGTAGGCTATGGCTTGGGAGGAGTTCCAGCACGTGTTCTATGACTACTTCTACCCAGAGACCCTGAGGGCTGACTGAGCCTGGGAGCTCATGAGCTTAGAGCAGGGTACTCTTTCTGTCATGGAGTATTCCTCTCAATTCACCGAGCTGCATCATTTCACACCCCACTGGGATGGAAGTGGGGTGTTCTTAGCAAGAAATTTTGAGGATGGTCTCAGGAGGGAGATCCACTCGCAGGTGAAAATCTTCCAGCTGACTTCCATCACTTCCATCGTCAAATAGGAACTGATTGTGGAGCACAATCTGCGAGACTCTGGAGCTGTGAGCCAGGGCAATTCTGCTTCCATAGCAAGTTTGCCTCCATATGACAGCAAGAAGAGCCGTAGATATTCTACGTGTGGTGACTCGAGGAAGTGTGATTCATCATCAGGAAGCCAGGTGACATGATACCAGTGTGGCTAGTCAAGGCACATGAGAAAAAAGTGCCAGAGGGACCCCATGGAGTGCCGATCTTGCGGCAAGATGGGTCAACTTCAGCTTTTCTGCCAGGTTTCCTCACCAGTAGCTAGTGACCAAGGTTCTTCCATGACTCCTCGTTCAGGATCAGCCCCACCAATTTCTCACCAGTCGGGGAAATGGAGTTATTCCGGCCGTTTGGGCTGAGGTGGAGGTCGAGGTTATGGCGGTCAGCCACCAGTTCCTCAGCACCAGCAGGGAGGTTCAGCTTAGAGTGGTCAGCCAAGGGTGCAGGGCCGTGGTGCAGGCCATTCTTTCGTCGTGGAGAAAACTTATAAGGAGCAGGATCCCGACCCTTCTACAGTTCGAGGTATGATCTTAATAGCCTCAGTTTTATCTTCATCCCTTTTTGATACTGGTGTTACACATAGCTTTATCTCTATTGTTTTCATGGAGAGCCTTGGGCTCTGTATCTTTTCTTCTGCCGACTCGTTGAAACTAGACACACCTTTGGGGACGAGGATATCTAGTGTACGCCAGTGTAGAGAGTTCCATCTCAAGGTTGCAGGTTATCATTTCTTATGGTATATCTATGTCTTAGAGATGACAGGCTATAATGTCATCCTCGTGATGGACTAGTTGGTTCTCTTCCAGGCAGTCGTTGACTGTTATCGCCGTAGAGTGAGTTTGTTTCACCAGAGGGTGAATCGTTTCTTCATAGAGGTGAGTGGGACGTTCAGGCGAGTCAAGCAGGACTCGAGCATCATGGGCTAGGAAGGGTTACGGCCCAGATTTCTAGTCTTTATCTGGATGACCAGGGGACTTCACAATTGGACTTTCCTCCAGTGGTGGATCGTTTCAGGGATGTCTTTCCAAAGGACTTTTTAGGTTTTCCTCCAGAATGTGAGGTATACTTCTATATTTATCTCATTCCAGGAGAAGCACCGGTGTCCATTCCTCCTTATAGGATAGCTACACCTAAGTTGTAGGAGCTCAAGAGGTAGTTGGAGGAGTTGCAGGCTAAGGGTTTCATCCGAACCAGTACTTCTCCTTGGGTTTCGCCTGTCCTGTTTGCGAAAAAGGCAGACGGTACCCTTCAGCTTTGTGTGGACAATCAGAAGCTGAACCAGTTGATGGTCAAGAACCGATATCCCTTGCTGAGGATCGATGACCTCTTTGATCAGCTTTGAGGAGCCCTAGTGTTCTCGAAGATCGACTTGAGGTCCAGTTATCATCAGTTGCATGTTAGACCAACAGATATACCTCTGAAGGCTTCAAGACCAGGTATGGTCTTTACAAGTATACAATTATGTCGTTCGGTCTCACGAACGCACCAGCAGTTTTCATGGCACTGATGAACCGAGTGTTCCATCCTTATTTGGACTCCTTCATCATGGTCTTCGTGGACGATATCTTAGTGTACTCTCACACTCGACATGACCATGCCACACATCTTGATATTGTTCTGAGTACACAGAGAGAGCATTGACTTTATGCTAAAATCTCGAAGTGACACTTCTGGATAGATCAGATTCACTTCTTGGGTCACGTCATCTCAGAGGCAGGAGTATTTGTGGACCCAGAGAAAGTGAGAGTTGTAGTTTCCTAGGAGCATCCGAAGAACGTCTTTGAGGTACGGAGCTTCCTAGGGCTGTCTGGATACTATAGATGCTTCATTCAGGACTTTTCATTCCTAGAAGCACCTTTGATAGGTCTGAACAAGAAGGGGGTGAAGTTCTTATGGTCAGATTCTTGTGAGTCAGCCTTTTGGGAGCTAAAGGGATGGTTTATGTCGGCACCGATACTAGTATTTCCCGAGCTAGGAAATAGCTATATAGTCTATTGTGATGCTTCAGGTATCTGGCTAAAAGTTGTGCTTATGCATGGATATAGAGTCATTGTGTAAGGGTCTCAGCAGTTGAGGCCACATGAGCGGAACTACCCTATTCACAATCTGGAGTTGGCAGCTGTCTTTCATGCCTTACGCTGTTGGAGACACTATCTTCTAGGAGAGCACTTTGTGGTCTTTACCAACCATAAGAGTCTCAAGTATATCTTCACTCAGCATGATCTGAATCTGAGGCAGCGCAGGTGGGTTGAGTATCTTCAGTCTGTTGATTTCGATCTTGCCTATACGTCGGGAAAGGGCAACGCAGTGGCAGATGCATTGAGCAGAAGAACTCATATTCAGGTAGTTCAGGAGGCCATCAGTGAGTGGAAGCTTATGGCTCTATTATCTGAGATGCATCTGGAGGTGCACGATAGACAGGGATAGGATTTCCTATCTTCTGTAGCCGTTACCTTTACACTACTTGATCAGGTACGAATTAGGCAGCTATCAGAATCATAAGGCTTAGTCCTGCAGGAGAGTGTGTTAGGAGAGGACCCTCTTCTAGGATGGACAGTGGGTGAGGATGAGACCTTGCATTTCCAGGGATGCGTATGGGTGCCAACAGACATACGTGAAGAACTAATGTGGGATTTTCATTCCTCATTTTGGGCAGTTCATCTCGGCATCACCAAGATGTATCAGTATCTTCATCGCCAATACTGGTGGCCTGGTATGAAGAAAGATGTTGCTGGTTTCGTCATGCGGTGTTCTACTTGTCAGCAGGTGAAGGCAGAGCACTAGTGACCAACAGGCCTTTTACAGTAGTTACCCATTCCGGAGTGGAAGTGGAATGATGTTGCGATGGACTTCGTAACTGGGTTGATGAGGTCGCCTCAAGGGAACGATGTTTTTTGGGTTTTCATAAACAGGCTCATGAAGGTTGCTCACTTCTTGCCGATCAAGGAGACCGTTAGTGTCAATGATCTGGGACGACTGTACATTAGAGAGATAGTTCGTCTGCATGAAGTTCCACACTCCATTGTTTCAGACAGGGATGCAAACTTTACTTCTCGGTTCTGGCAGGGACTTCAGAAGGATTTGGGTACACAGGTACTTTTGAGTACGGCGTACCATCCCCAGACTGATGGCCAGTCCGAGTGCACAATCTAGGTGCTTGAGGATATGCTCCGAGCTTGCATCCTAGACTTTGGTGGTTCTTGTGGGAAGCATATTCCTCTGGTGGAGTTCGCCAACAACAACAGTTTTCAAGAAACTATTCAGATGGCACCATACGAGGCTTTGTACGGTAGGCCATGCTGATCACCCTTGTGATGGCTGGAGGCAGGAGAGGCATATTTGCTGGGACCTTGTCTTGTTCAGGAGACCTCAGAAAAGATAGAGCTGATTCGGAAGAGGATGGCTACAACACAGTCTTGACAGAAGTCTTATGTTAATCAGCGGAGACAACCTCTGGAGTTTGAGGTTGGAGATTAGGTTTTCCTGCGTGTCGCACCGAGGTTGGGACACAAGAGGATTCAGAGATAGGGAAAGCTTTCACCATGGTACGTCGGGCCGTTTGAGGTCTTGGGGAGAGTGGGGTAGGTTGCCTATCGCTTGCAGCTACCTCAGAGGTATCGGACCATGCACGACGTCTTCCAAATCTCTCAGCTTCAACGTTACTTTTCAGACCTGTCTCATGTCTTTCAACCTAAGGAAGTTGAGCTTGAAGCTGATGCATCATTCAAGGATCATCCTATCCGGATTGTCGATCGCAGTACGAAGGTTCTCTGTGGGCGGTTTGTTCCTCTGGTATGGGTATTATGGCATCACGGGCGAGTACAGGATGAGACTTGGGAAAGGGAGGTCGATGTATGATCGCAATGGCTGGAGCTATTCAGAGATTCTTCTTCTAGCCATGTTAGGGAAATTCGGGGATGAGTTTCTTTAAAGGGGGGAAGTTTGTAAGAACCCATATCTTTATTTCAGGTATGTTTTTCCTTTTTTCTAGAGTTTTTAATAAAAATGAACTTTCTGGAAATTTTCAAAGTACACACCGTGTACTTTTTGAGTACACGCCGTGTACTCCTGTTCGGCTCGAAGCCATGTGCTGGCCATGTCAGGCCACACACACGGTGTGTAGGGGTGAAGTGGAGGCCAATTTTGGTGGAGTACAGAAAGGACCTAGTACATGCCACGTACTCTAAAATTACACACTGTGTAATTTCTTTTTTTCACTAAATGAACCGGGGTCGAACCTGACGCACAGAAACACCTCCTTCTAGGTTCCGTTTGCCTGAGAACGACCCGTATAGCCGGATCTTCCCCGAGCTCCCGCCTATCCGTTCGTTCTCTGATTTGATCATGGTTGATTGCGTTGGAATCACAGCGGTGAGTTCTTCCTTCTGATTAAGCCTTGTTATCTGATTCCTCCTCATTTTTGAGTTATCGTGGGTTGAGAGTTTTTTGCGTTTTCTTAGATCTACAACGTTCTAAGGGGAATCAATCATCGTGGTTCACGTATATCGATCTTCTAGGATCGAGGTTGGTGGTTTTTTCCTTTCTGTTGAAATTCGATGAGTATGTTGTGAAAATTCCACAAGTTCCCTTGGGCGGGGAATTGTGGGTTTCCAGTTTTTTCCCTACTGTTTGCCTACTTTTCTTGATTGCTCTAGTAGAGTTTTATGAGTGTGAGTATATTAATTTATTTTGTGCTTAGGTTGATTTTCCATGCTTGTTGTATTGTATAGAATTTTCCAGTTGCCATGCCTAGTTGTAGTATAGTGGAATTGTTGTTTTTTTATGCTGCTGAGCCTTAGAATGATAGCCAAGTAGTTCTTGAGGTTTACTTGGATGATGGATGTGCGCTGAGCATGTTTATTTTTCCGAACAGTACTGTGAGAACCTAGTGTAGTAGACCACAGGGAGAATAGATGTAAGGGATTCTCCGGAGTGTCTTTTAATACGATGCGATACCATAGGGGGAATTGACGATGAGTGCTTCCTCGGAGAGTTTGTAATTCCTCGACATGGGCCACAGGGGGAATGAGACGTTGAGTGCTTCCCCAGAGAGTCTTTATCACGATACAAGACTATAGGGGGAATTGAGAGTGAGTGCTTCCTCATAGAGTCTATTAATTTCATAGCTGAACCAGAGGGGTAAGACTGTGTGTTCCTCCAAGAGGGTTGCTAGTACTTATAGGTTGAACCATAGGGGTTAGGCTGTGAGAGATACCAATAGGGTTACCTATTTTCAACTTATTATTGGCTATTTACTTTTGTACTGTATTTGTTAGAACTGTGGATTGTAATTGCTTGTGCTTTCATGTTTAATGCTTCTTGTTTTATTACTGCCAAGTATTCTTGACTATTAGGCACAGATCTTTGGGTTATTGCCTACTAGGATTGTATCTCACACCCTGTTTGGGCCATGATTTTGGGACCAATTAGAATATGTTGTTGCAGGTGTAGATAAGTTCAAGCGCCCTTCTACTTTAGTTTCTTGATTGCACTGGAGCTGGAGAGCATGGGATTGAGTCGTGGCTCGCGATGCTGAGGAGTTTACCTTGTTTTCCTTTGAACTTAGTTTTTCAGTTGTACTTCAGCACATTATTTTGTTTTCTGATTTCAATAGACATATGTACCATGTTGCATCATTATTATTTTATCCATTGTTTCTGCTGTTCAGTTCATTTGTTGTATGCTGTTTTTGTTTCCGCTATTGCGTCTGGTTGTTTTTCCACTCTATACTTTACTGAATGAGGGCATAGTTTCCCCACCGACTCACCAAGGCCCTCACTGCTAGTTGGTAGCCTCTGGAATTCGGGGAAATGCGCTTGAGGTCATGTGGCAAACTGGGTATGGGGCACTAGTGGAGGGGCTCCAGATTCGAGTCGTTTCATTGATCACTAGAACCCTTCTCACACCATTCCAACATCACTCTTCTGCTTTTATCACGATCCTCAACTATCATGATATCTACTCTTTGATCGATCACTTCTATCATCATTAAATTTAATACTCTCCCCCTATATCATTTCTCTCCCCCTATCTCACTACTCCACCTATCAGCTTCTCCCCGTGTCTTTTACTAAGAAATTTTCTCCCTTTTTAGCCATAGTTTCTCCCTCTTGAGGAGTCACTATTTCTCCCCCTTTTTCAACAAACCCAAAGGTAACCCCTTTTCGGTCTGCAACATTGGAATGAACACAGATTAGCGCATTAGAGAAAAACGCACAATACCTCGGGGAGAGGGGGTATTCCACATACACACTTTTTCAAGTGTGGGGAGTTGACTGAACTCTCAGATCAAGTCGATACCTTTCAAACTCTTCCTTGGGTAAGGCCTTTGTCCGAATGTCTCCAACCTGTATTTCTGTAGGCACATACTCCAACTTCATGATTCCCTGGTAAACCTTCTCCTTGATAAAATGATATTTTATCTCAATGTGCTTTGTCCTTTAGTGATGGACTGGATTTTTACTGAGATTGATAGCACTTGAGTTATCGCACTGGATTTTGATCGGAGACATCACTTCAACTCCCCTATCATCATGTTGTTGCTTCATCCACAATAATTGTGTGCATTCTTGAGTGGCTGCAATATACTCAACTTCTATGGTGCTTAATGAGATTAAATATTGTTTCTTTCTTAGCCAAGCGATACATAGTCCACCAAGATAGAATGCACCTCCTGACGTTGATTTCCTGTCATCCGCTGAACCGGCCCAATCTGCATCAGTATATCCAAATAACTATGTTTGAGATTTTCCATTATAAATCAAGCCAAAGTCCACCATGCCCTTGATATACTGAAGTATTTGTTTTTACTACAAGCATGTGTCTTTCCTTTGGATTTCTTTGATATCGTGATTCTTGGTAGGTGGCAAAAACAATATCAGGTCTTGTCACTATTAGGTATAGTAAACTCCCAATAATCTGCTTGTATTCTGTGATATCATCTTTCGATAATTTCATCCGGGTAGCAACCAGAGTCTTCATCTCCTTGTAATTTTCCATTAAAAATCTTTTCAAAACCTCCTTGGAATATTTGGATTTAGAAATGAATGTTCCATTACATCCTTGTGTCACCTGTAGACCAAGGAAAAAGGTTAGCTCTCCAATCATTGACATTTTGAACTCACTTTTCATGAATTTGGAAAACTATCTGCACAAAGCTTCATTTGATCTGATAAATATTATGTCATTGATATAAACCAAGACCATCATCATTTGATTACTGTTGTTTTTGAAATAGAGATTGTAATCAACTTCCCCACACTGGAAACCAAGCTTCTTCAAGTACTGATTAATCCTTGAGTACCATGCTCTTGGTGCTTGTTTCAGCCCATATAATGCTTTGTTTAGTCTTCAAACCTTGTTGTCATCCACATGAATGAGAAAACCATCTGGTTTCTCAATGTACACCTCTTCCTCCAGAACCCCGTTCAAAAATACAGATTTGACATCCATCTAGAAAACATTGAACTTCTTTTGCACTGCAATAGCTAGAAATAATCTGGTTGTCTCTAGTCTCACAACTGGTGAAAATGTATCATCAAGATCTATTCCCTCTATCTGGGAGTATCCCTTTCACACTAGTACTTTTTTGTTCTGAATCACTATGTCGTCTTCATTAATCTTGTTGTGATAGACTCATTTAGTTCCGATGACATTCTTATCTGCTAGCCTCGAAACAATCTCCCACGTCTAATTACAAATTAAATCTTTCATGGTCAGTTGTAGCTCAACTCTTCAACTTTCATGCTGATATAGATTTTAATTCCCCAGTTTCATTATTAGTATCTAATTATGAATTATCATATTCCACTTCTGCTTCCCCTGAGTCTCTCATTACTTCATCACATTCAATAGACAGCTAGTCATTGTTTAGTGGTATCATTTCTTTCAACTACTTTTTTGATCTTCTTGTTGAAACTTTGTTGATACTCTCTCGCAGCTTCTTGGTATCCTGAATACAGTCAACTAATACCAAATTGTTAGAGAAAAATAAATAAGCATGAAATGCTTTATTATTACTACTTCCCCTACAATATGTCTTCCCTCCATATACAACACCTGATCTAAGTCATCCGATTATTGTGTTGATGGATCTTGCATCTAATTTTGTTATTAAATGCTCCCCCTATATTATGAAAAACATCCTGGGGTTAGGCCCACCATTTAAAATCAGAACCATTCTTCTCCACCTACATCATTTATACCAATCTGGCACTCAGCATTGAGCCATTAACAAAATCTCTAAGCCTGCTGAGTTAGAACTCAGTGTAGGAAACAAGAGATAAAGTTAATAACACATTAACTTCCTATTATTATCTATTTCTCCCCTTCTTCTTCAACTTTGGTACCTAATTTGAGTCAATTAAAACTCTGAATCATAACACTTATCCACTTTTCATCTTTAGATTCCACTTCCCCTTGGGTCATATCTCCCTAAAACCTGAAACATTTGAATCATCAGTTAATAGAATTTATATGCATTGGGAGAGGGGTACTTCTAGAATCCTCAAGATGAGGATTGTGGTTGATCATGATGGGTAAACCCTTTGATTATTTCTTGGAGAGCATCACACTCCTTACTTGCTTCTTCTAGCTGCCTAGCCAACTTCAACTGCTCTGGCCATATAACTAAGAATTCATTACCTACATGCTGGGTCTTTTTCTGATATGTAGATTCTGCAGGCCTAGCCTTTCTCACCATTTGGGGTTTAAACCCACTAGTAGACATTTCTATCTTTGATGTTCCACCAAAATTCTATTTCCCTTGATTCCTTCTCTGAGAAGGAATATCTCTTCTTTTCATCTTCCCTTGCTCCTTCTTCCATTGTAGGGATCTTCCTCTTTCCTCAACTTCTTGTTGTGGTACACAACATGCCAATTTTTCAATGCATTTTTTGTTTATTTTTATTTTATCATATTTCTGAGTCACCACACTATTTTTCATTGGTGGTAGGTCCTCCACTGAACATACATTATTCTTACTCACAGCTGTAGCGTTTCCTCCCTTTTTCTTCCTGATTTGTTCATGTTCTTTCTTAGAGTGGGGTTGTGAGTGTGACAGAGGTGGTGACAGATACACCTTTCATTCATCTCCATGTGATTCCCCTAAGGCTCTAATCCTATTATTCAACTTACCACTTTTTCTACCAGTGTAGAATTTATCATTATGCATCACTGGAGTCGAGAATCTCCTTTCGAGTCTCTTTTCCTTTCTTACTTTCTTCTTACTGCAATGTATTTCCAAATTCCCATAATGAGAACATACAAAACATCTTCCATCAATTTCATACCTCATTTCATCATTTCTCTATCGATATGTTGATGCATTTTGAGTTCTTCCTCTTACATTGAGCTCCTGAGCTTACTGACACATTCTCATGGTGTGTACCATTCTTCTACAGTAATAGCATCTAATAAATTCTTTCCTCTAAGAGACTCTTCTTTCTGATTTCTCATAACACTTCTTCTTGTTCTTAGATTTAGAAAAGTACCTATTTTCATAGCTTAAAATGTATTCCAGGGCCTCTGGATAGAATCTTGATGTGTGGCCATTAATCCCACAGAAATAGCACATGTCATCACTACTTCTTGTAACTGTCCTCTTAGGCCTGTCTCTAGCACCTAAATGATTTACTCCACTAATGGAACTATTCAAGTACCTCTTTATTTCATGCACGAGAGGTAATTCATCAAATACAATACTAGTTTTTCCCAAATTGTATGGTCTTTGAGCTGAGAAAATGTGTTCTTGCCGCTTTTCGAAAATAGCAAATTTGCTTTTCATTTCGCCATCACCTGCCAAAGGATAATCAAATAGTAAGTGCAAGGCATCCTTCATTTTAGTCTTTCCTCTAGAATTGGATTTATACACTTCCTTCTTCACTTATTCTAGTTCTTCTTCTAACATTGGAATCTTCATATCCCTTGATTCAATTTGGGCATCGAGTTCTCTTCTGAGATTATTTCCACAACTAATCCCATCTTCTGATTCTCATGTGAGATTTTCTACCATATCACTTTTCTCCTTTACTTTCAATTTTTTCTGAGAAACATATTCCAAGACAGATATATTCTCTTTTTGTAGCCTTTGATTCTTTTTAACTAATTCAGATAGTTTTTTCTCAAGTGAATCATTGCTAGATTTTAGATTATGAACTTCATCTGACTTTTGATTCTCTTCATAATCATCAGCCTTTTGTTTTACTTTCATTCTAGCCATATTTTGTATTTATTCACCTTGAGAATCATTCTTCTCCCTTAGGTCAGTATCCACATCAATAATCCTTTGATTTAATCCTCTTATCTTATTGACCTCAATTTCCAATACTTGGATCTGAATATCTTTAGATTTAACTTCTTTATCTAATTTTTGATCCAATTTATTTGTCATGTTGAAAACATCTACCGGTTGGGTCCTACTTAAAACTTCTTCCCCATCAGTTGTTTAGGTATCAAATTGATGTTCAAGTACTTCACTCATTCCTACATCATGCTTGAGTGAGTCAATATTTTCTCTATCAGATTCATCCAGGCCTTACTTTAGTAAGTTGTTTTATTCTTTTAGTTGAATCACAATTTTTCCATAAACACTTCCACACTAAGGGATATCACCTTACTTTTGATTCTTCTTTGATGTATTTCTCTTTTCCATGGAACACCAAGATAAGAGCAGACTTATTTAACCACACAAATCTACTACACCAAGTCAGAGCAAAAAAATCTGATAAAAGAAACCTTTCACTCTGATACCAATTGTTAGGACCAATAGGGGCCTATATACCCTGAGAGGGGGGGTGAATCAGGGTATGAATATTATTTTCTAAATTATTTCTACCCCACTGGATCTTGACCTCTTTATTAAAAGGGTCACTTTGTTTTCACTTGTGTGTTTATTATGACCACTTCTTTTCTTCTTTATCTGATGATGATGCTTTAAATGCAATACAGGGAAGCAAGCATGCAGACACATAGATTTTTACTTGGTTCACCCTCACTGGCCTACGTCCAAGGAGCATACAATGGGGATGTGCCACTATACCAAATCCACTAAAGATCACTGTCAATAATGTTCGGTCTAGATCACTTCTATGCCCAGGCTCACTGCCTTTACAATGTTTAGGGTCATCTCACTACTTTCCCAAGGTTCACTCCCTATTTCTCTCTCCAACTCACTACCGGTAGAAAAGATACACTTCTGGAAACATGATCTTTCCCAACACTTCTATACCAACGGTTTGTAAAAACCGTTGGTATAGCTACCATTTCCCAACGGTTCACCAAAACCGTTGGGAAAGGGCCTCAAAAACACACCCTTTCCCAACGGTTTTGGTGAACCGTTGGGAAAGCGTGACCTTTCCCAACGGTTCACCAAAACCGTTGGGAAAGGGTGTGTTTTTTAGGCCCTTTCCCAACGGTTTTGGTGAACCGTTGGGAAAGAGTGACCTTTCTCAACGGTTCACCAAAACCGTTGGGAAAGGGTGTGTTTTGAGGCCCTTTCCCAACGGTTTTGGTGAACCGTTGGGAAAGGTCACTCTTTCCCAACGGTTCTCAAGAACCGTTGGGAAAAAGCACAAAAAAAATCCATCATCCGACCAACGAAAATACACCCAACCAGAACCTATCCCAACGGTTTTGAAAACCGTTGGGATAGGTTCTTTAATTTTTTTCCAGATCTACTAACCGAGAACATTATATAAATCAAAATTTTAAATAATTATGATAATACATATATATATTTATGAAATTATATTTACAAAAGTGATGTTAGCTTAGTGGTTAAGTCGTTCGATTATAAACGAGGTGTCCTAGGATCAAATTCCGGCGGATGTTTTATTTTTGGAATTTATATACCAACGGTTCCATTACCGTTGGTATAGATTTCATATTACCTATACCAACGGTTTCCAAAACTGTTGGTATAGACCTATCCCAATGGCTTACTTGGCTACGGTTCTCCAAACTGTTGGTATAGGCTTTACCAACGGTTTGGAGGCCTATACCAACGGTTCCAAACCGCTGGTAAAGGTTAGTTTTCCAGTAGTGATAACTTTCTTCCTCTTCCTTTACTCACTGCACTTGGAAGGGATCCACTCACAGTTTATAGACCTATAGGTTTATTCATTTTCATGAATACATGCATCCTCAACTATTGATTGATGCTCTATTGAAGTCCAAATTTCATCCATTGATGAATACCCCTTTACCGCTGAACACTAGGAAATTCCTTTGGAAATACCTTCTCAAAGAACCCTACTTCACGAGGCTCCCAATTTCTCAAATCTCAAACAAGACTTCGCGAGGCTCCTACCTTTTCTTGAAGAACTCTCTTGAAGCACTCTCACAAATAACTCTCGCAAAGCTCAAGTCATCGCAGAGCGACTTCCCTCATGAATCTCACTGATCCAACATGGAGCACCCAATTTTCGCGGAGCTAGATTAGTTGCCACGAAGCTCTTCTTTCACGAAGCACACAGCCTTCATAAACCACCTTCATGATCTGAGAGCAAATATTTTTCTTCGAAAACTCTCTCCTTATTTCGAGGGGGTTGAGGCCTATTTATAGGCAATTCCACCGACTCACTAAACTTCCATGCGAAGTCAAAGCCACATCATCACAAATCTTGAAGCTCAGAAAATTCCACTAAAAATCCCTCAATATCGCGAAGCACCATGGAAATTTTTCGATCATGGAGATCTTCGTAATCATGAAGAATCCCATCAATTCCTTAGTGCCTTTATTGTGAAGCTCCCTTGCAAAGCCCTTCACCGCCTTGATGCGCTTCAACCTATTTCATTTGCAAAGCACGTCGTAATCACGAAGAATCACCATCATCATTCTTCTAGTCTTCAAAAAATCAAAACCATGAAACCTATCTTCGCGAAATCCATGAATTTTCCACATTTTGATGATATCTTCAAGGATATCCACTTTTCTCGATGCTCACCAAAATCCAAATTTTGGACTCAAAAAATTTGTAAAACACTGGAAAACAGTGCCACTTTGTATCTATTCTATTATACCACCTCCAGATCATCCATTCCTTTTTCATGTTTCTTTTTCTACATGTTTTTTCAACAACATCTCCGGAACATGACAATTCACAATGGAAACCTGCTTTGTCAACATACACAATCAACCCAAAAATGCAGCAATGTTACCTTGAGGGATTTTTTCCCAACATGTTTCCACCTTAGACTCAAGAGAATAAGAGGAATGTAAAAAATCTACTAGAAAGAAGGATCAAAAGTTTGAGAGTTGGATGACCCGTAAGACCGTCAACTGAATCCATGGCATCCTCTAGGTGCAGTTGAAACAACCAACTGTGCCCCCAAAATCTCCTAATATAGTACAACCATCCTCCTGGCCCCACAGTCTTCTAAAGGCCAGAAGGGTAGAAAGAAAGAGTAAAAAGATGATCTGATCGCAAAGAAAAATTTAGTGTTGACACTTTCAGACTTCGTTCTAATAAACTTGGTACAATAGGAACTAACCTTCCAAATGGTACAATGGGAACCGCCTTGCCAAACAGAACCATCATAAAGAGATAGTCAAATAGAAACAGTGTCAGATTAAGAAATGATATTTTTCTCCATTAATGTCATTCACTTGATGAACTCCATATTTGATGAAGACTATGTCTATGAACCTGAATTCCCCATGCCCAACTGGAGATTTGGAGGAAGAGGTTGTAGAGGCTGGAGGTTTCTTGAAAGTCATGATCATGGTAGGAGTCAAATTCTCATCCACTCAACAATTCAAACCGTTAACATCCTGGAAACTCGCAAAAGGACCCTCTGGAAGACATAAAAAAAACTGGAATGCCCCTTCACCCTATTCAGAAGAAATCCAAGCCCAATTATCTTGAAATATCCATCAGGGAAAGAACAAATATCAAACCACTCAAGGTATATAGGTGGAATAGTTCGGAAAAAAAGTTGAAAGGACTGCAGCACTACTGGCCCCTGTCATAGAGGTCGAACCATCTACATCCAAAGTTCAAACCCCTAAAGTGTCTGTAAAAGAGAAACACTGATCCAAGAAGCACTGACCTTTAGTGAAGAAGTATGATATTTTAAAGAAGCTGGCTTCGGTATCAGTAAAGATGTCAATCCTGGATGTGTTGAGCCTATCTGCAGATCTTAGGGATGCACTCATCAAATCCTTTCTAAGTCCCTAGGAGTTTGACGCTGAAGTAGCAGTAGCTGAAGTTTACCGGATGGAGACTAGTCCCGAATAATGTCATGACATCATCTCCTTCACATACAGGGATCAAGATGACATCATGAAAGGGCACATAAAAACCTTATATGTGTCCATCAAGATAAATAGAATTGATGTTCGAAGGATCTTCATCGAAAACATCTTTGAAGTTAACCTCCTCCCACTACAAATGCTTCATCGACTGGGATGTGATGAAGAAATCTTCACACCCTTCACTACAACTCTACGGGTATACGAAAAAAGTGAAAAAAACTATTGGGAATAATTAAGCTTAAAACTTGTCTTGGAGATCTCATATCTGATTTTGAGTTTCTAGTGGTATGGAAAATTACAACCTTTAATGTCCTATTAGGGAGACCTTAGCTTCATCGGCACATTGCAATTCCTTCCTCATACCATCAGTGCATCAAATATTTCACTAATGGAAAAAGTGAGATGTTTAAAGATAATAAATCCCCATTTGAATCTTTTGAATCACATTATATCGATGCAGGGTTCTATGAGTTATAATAAAAACATCTTTTTGACAATGATATTAATTGGATCAATGCCCCAAATGGATTGGAGAAGGCTCCTACCTACCCCCTCCAACAACTTGGAGAAGATTATGTACTTCCCATCAACCAAGTTGAATGCATAAATGCAAGTTCGGGTGCAGGTTCAGTTGTCTGCACGGTCTCTGTTACGACTACCGATTCAAAGGACCTAGAAGAGTGGGATGACTCCCATGATGATAGGAAAATCCCTATTGAAGATTCTCTCGGCCTATCCTCAGGACATCAAACTACCCTTCCCTCACACACTAGGGAAAAAGATGATTTCTATTCCAACATCAGAGAGTTACTCTCAAAAACACTTTCTCCATAAGAAGAGGAAGATAATGAAGATGATGAAGAAGAAGAAGAAGAGGAAGAAGAACTCAAAGATACCCCTCCTGCATTCGAAGAAGGTGTCTCCACCACCATCGATGAACTTAAGGAGATAAATCTAGGCATTGAAAACAACCCCCATCCCACTCTAATCAATGTGGCCATGCCTGTCTAGGAACAGGAAGAATACACCTCCTTCTTAATGAAGACTCGAGATATGTTTTCCTAGAATTACATAGAGATGACAAGCCTTGATCCTAAGGTTTCCACCCATCATTTGGGCTTACCAAAAGATCATAGGGGCTATAAGAAAGCATCTAGAAGGACCCACCCAACGCACGCTACCAAAATAGAGGTTGAAGTTGACAAGCTAATCAAATACAACTTTATACGGGAGGTCTAATATCTAAACTAGATGGAAAACATAGTCCTTGTGAAAAATAAGAATGGTCATATTAGAATATCCATTGACTTCAGGTACCTTAATCATTATTGCCCAAAAGATGACTTCTCGGTCCTGATCACAAAATTGTTGATCAATGAAACAGCCCGATACGAATCCCTCTCTTTCATGGATAGCTATTTTGAATACAATAAAATTTGGATGGCCTAACTATATGAAGAAGATACTACTTTTAGGGCCCCTCGGGGAGTGTTCTGTTATAAATTGATGCCTTTTGGTCTAAATAATGTTGGTTCCACATATCAGTGTTCCATGCATCACATCTTTAAGCCCTTCTTGGGAAAATTCGTCAAGTGTTATGTTGATGACCTGGTGGTTAAATCATGACAATGTTCGAACCACCTAGATGATCTTGAAACTGTCTTCAACAAATTGTGATAGCATAGTTTAAATATGAATCCCCTTAAATGTGACTTTGGCGTTACCTTGGGAAAATTTCTCGGTTTCATCGTACGCCATCGTGGCATCGAAGCCGACCCTGAGAAACTGAAATCTATCCTTGTCATGTCCCCACCTCACAACCTCGCCGAGTTGAGTGGTCTCTAGTGGAACCCCGCCTACATTCGGTGCTTCATAGACAACCTAGTAGGTAAATGTTTACCTTTCACAAGGCTCATGAAGAAAGGAGTTACGTATGAGTGGTATAATGATTACCAAGAAGTTTTTAACAATCTTAAAAGATATCTCCTAAGCCCTTCGGTTCTCATGCCTCCAGTTGAGGGGAGACCTCTCATTTTATATGTAACTTCCCTAGAATGATCATTATGTTACTTCATCATGCAGAAGAATGATTCTGGCAGCAGGAATAGCCTTTACTACCTCATTCGGATAATGATCAATGCCAAAACTCAGTATTTAAAAATTTAAAAGAGATTTCTAGCCCTAGTCTTCATAGTTCAGAAGCTCCAGCGTTACCTACGGCACCATGAGGTCCACTTGGTCTCCTACTGCAACCCACTCAAATTATCCTCAACTTTCTATTGCTGAATGGGAGCCTATCGCGATGGGTGGTCATCATACAATAGTTTTACATACGATACATGCCTCAGAAGGCCATCAGAGGATAGACATTAGCAGGATTCTTGTAAGAGCACCCCTTAGAATAAACAATACCATTGGATTCTGAACTTCTGCATGAAGAAGTGTTTTCCATTCAGGAAAACCCCAGAAAATGAGAAATCTACTTCGATGGTGCTTCCTGAAGCCCAACTGGGAAAAGGATGGAGGATCCCAAACTCAACAAAGTGTGGATGGGAGTCGTACTCGTATCCCCCAAAAAGGCCATCTTTCCTTACTCTTTCCATCTTTCAGAAGGGTGCACAAAAAATTAACCAGTGTATCAGGCCCTCAATACAGGCCTATAATTAGCACTCCAGGTTCAAGCCAAACACCTAAAAATAAAGGGTGATTTAGAAATAGTGATCAAATAGGTCAAGGGTGACTATGATATCGAGAAAGAATTATTGGTTCCCTTGATGAACCATGTGTGAGTACTAATGGTATAATTCCCATCAGAACCAACATTGACTTATGCCCCCTAGTCACAAAATTCCCAAGCCGACACTTTCATAAATGCAGCCACATCCTTGGCTGATCCTAACCGGGATGAAACATTCATTAACATTCCTAACATTTGAATGGTCTTGACATTCATCAAGATAAATATGTAGTAAATTGAAGAAATTAGTCTTGTTCCTGGGCCTTATGGTCATACCACCGGTTGGATGACTCCCATTCAAAGTTACCTTCAGAATGGAGAACTCCCACTAGATAGGGTTGATAGGGAGTAGGTATGAAGATGGGAATTTAATTTTTCCTTGTACAATGAGATAAACTAAGAAAAGGTCCTCTACAAACAAGTCTTTGAAGGAGTCCTTATTAGGTGCATTAATGTAGAAGAAACATTTGTCGTCATGAAAGAGGTGCACATCGGAGCTTGTGGAGAACACCAATCAGCAACCAATCTCTCTCACCAAATCCAAAGGATTGGGTATTATTGGCCCACCATGATACATGATTGTTCCATATTAACCAAGAAGTTTCATTCCTTCCAAGTTCATGCTAATTTCATACACCACCCCCAGAGTTACTTCATACAGCTAAGTACACCTGATCATTCGTTGCCTGGGGGATGGATGTTATGGGACCATATCCTCCCGCTACAGACAGATAGTTAAAATTCATACTCATAGCGACTGACTTCTTTTCCAAATGGGCTGAATCCATACCCCTTAAAGAATTTGGGGTGAAAAACATTGTCAGCTTTGTGAATTCCAACATCATTACCAGATTTGGAGTCCCTCGTAAAATCCTAATGGACAATGACACCAACTTCTGCTCTGTTGAGTTGGAAAATTTATACCAGGAGTATAGAATTAAAGCAAACTTTTCATCCTATTACCACGCGGCAGCCAATGGTTAGATAGAGGCTTTCAACAAGACTCTATCCAACATACTTCAAAATATTGTCGATAAGGATAAAAAATTGTGGCTAGATAAGCTCCTTCATGCTTTGTGGGATTACTGGACCATGACCCACACTACCACACAGGAAACCCCATACTCACTAGTATACAGGGAAAAGGTGGTGTTACCTATCGAAATCCAAGTTCCAGTACTTTGTGTGTCCATTTGAGATCTACTTTCATGAACGAGAAATCATAAAGACAATTTGATGAGTTGGAGAACCTAGACAAAAAAAGGATGCACACTCTACACCATTTGGAAGTCTACCAAAATCAGATTGTACAAACCTTCAAAAAAAGTTTACCTTTGATCTTTCCTTGAATAAGAAATGGTGTTAGTCCTCAGAACGCTGATGATACTCAGGAATAAGCCCCCAAAGCTTGAACCAAAGTGGGAAGGACCATATGTCATATATAGACTCTATTCCAATAGATCATACGCCCTAATATCAATGGAGGTACAACTCATCACGGCTTCTACAAATGATAAGTTCTTACATAAATACTTTGAATAATAGAAATTTTATGGTCTGAGCTCTATGAAACTAAAATATGAGTAAAAATTCCCTACAATGTTAAGGTCTAAGCTCTACGACCCTAAACTATGATTCATAAAAATTCCCCCCATGTTATGGTCCAAACTCTAATAACTTAAACTATGAGTAACAGAAAAATACCAAGAATACAAGGTCCAATATCTACAAACCTAAACTATGAGTAAAAATAAACCCCCAATTTCATGGTCTAAACTCTAAGACCTTAAACTATAATTCATCATCCTAGACACATGATGTTAAACTGTATGGTACTAGTCTATGCAACATGATGTTAAACTGAAATTTCATGGTCCAAACTCTAAAACCTTAAACTATGAGTCATCATATTTTCTGCATGACAATAAAATGTAAGGAACTCGTCCCTGAAACATGAAAATAAATTTTGACTCATGTCCTTATCATATGAATTTAAACTATATGACACAAAATGTCCTAATAGCAAGATGATAAATTTCATGATCTCTTACAGAACTACGTACAGCTTGATTTTTTCCCTCACAGGATATGTAGTGACGCCTCGATCCTTGATCCCGAACCATCCACCATAAAAAAATGCCTCCATCACACCCCCTATCTACCCACATTTATAAGGGAACCCCTTATCACTCCTTATTTCTCACATCGAGTATAACTACCATGAGCTTAGGATTATTTGTAGGGATTCTATTACACAATAAAACTATAGAGTAACATGGTAGACCTGGAAACCATGATGGGTAGAATGAAAATACCCCTACCCATTGGTCTGAGCCAAACCAGTACAGGGTATATATATAACTACATACAACTTGATTCTTTCCCTCACAGGATACTTAGTGACGCCTCAATCATCGATCTTGTCCCAACCCCCCCAGGAAAGAAAAAGGAAATTCCCCCATCATGTCCTCTACCTCCCAACACCTGTGAAGGAAACTCTGTGACCACTCCTTTTTTCTCACATCGAGTAAAACTCATGTTAGCATAGAATCAGTGTTCAGGATTCTCTTACACAAATAAATCATAGGGGAATATGGTAGGCCCAACACCCATATCAAGTGAAACCAAAATTCCCTCACAAGTCCTCGCACATTGACCTATCCAAATTGGTATAAGGAACTTACAAAACTATGTACGACTTGATTAATTCCCTTATAGGATACGTAGTGACACCTCAATTTGATATCCTATCCCATACACCAACAAAAAAAATCCATTTCCCCCGATATGTAGGTCTGACTCATACAGGGAGTCTATAGAGGTCCCTATCGCATGGTAATAAACTATGAAATTCTTCAAGAGTGATGTGTGGCCTAGTCCTCAGTATTATGAGATTCCAAACATACCTCTCAGTCATGATAAGTCAAAAGATCATGCTTCCCCCTATACATATGGGTTAAACCTATGTGGAAGCTCCAAGTAGTTCATAGTTAATCCTGGTCTGGGTATTTTCACATTCCCAGGAACATCTTTCCCATTTTTCACACTCCATACCTTAGGAAAACATAGATCCCCGTAATCATTTAGGGACATCTGAGATGGTATGCCATTGTCTTATGGAAACCTTTGTTTGACTATGAATATCATTCCCAAGTGGCTCTGCATATGTCTCCCATAGAAATAGTCATCAATCAAATGAAAATATATCCTTGGGAGAGTCCTCTCCTATCTCAGTACGCCCAACGACTTCTAAGACCCATACCTTCCCTCCTGATTCAAGTTTCCCCTAAGACTATGGTTTACACCATCTATCATCACTCACATCTATGGAATTCTAGAACATTATGATTGTGGTTAAGCTAAAACTATTGAAGATCTTTATGACAGTATAATCGTCCTCTCTGCATGATGTTAAATTGTAAGGCCAAAATCATCCTCACTGCATGACTCTAAACTGCATAGCATCACATCCTCACTACATGACTCTAAACTTCAAAGAATCACATCTTCAATACATGAATCTAAATTTAATAGCATCACATCCTCATGGTATGATGTTAAACTGCAAGGCCAAAATCGTCCTTTTTGTATGACGTTAAACTGCATAACAATAGTTTAAGCCAAAAAGTTCCCTCTAATGCTGACCTTTCTATTCCTAGGTAATGACACAGAATCCTCATAATCCCATATTTTTTACACTAAGCATGGATCATGTGAGCTTAGGGATTTCAGTGAGATATCCATCATGGTTTAATGGCAAAACAGTCTAGGAATTTGGTCCTAATAGCACGACCCTAAAAGGCATGTCATGATTCCCTCCCCCAAACAGAACCCCATGTCCTAGTCATGTGATGTTAAATAACCAGGTATCCCAAAGATGGAATGAATGCCTCACCCTATATACGAGTTAGATCTATGTAAGGGATACCCAATTCCATGAGTAAATTTTAGCACAAATATCCCCAATATATCCAGATACACTCCTACCATATTTCAAACTCTATTATTTGAGTGATCTTGAATCCCCATAACCCTCCAAGGACATCTGGGATGGAAGGAAAGTGTCTTGTGGATACCTTCTATTGACTATGCATATCATGACCCAGTGGCTTTTCATATGTCGCCCACAAAAATGGTGGTCAATAAACGGTAAATTAGTCCATGGGAGAGTCATATCCTATCTCAGTATGTCCAATAGCTTCCATGCCTTGTCCCATCCATCCTGATTTATGGGCCCTCAAAGTCATGGTTTACACTTTCCTCCTTAGACATATCCTATATATATTGGAATATATAGGCCTGATTCATATCTGGTCCCTTTTGAGGTCTCTAAATATATCTCATCCATATGCGTGAAGTTAATCCACCTACAAAAGAAGAGTTCCCCCACTCGTTTCTATGTTTTCCCGATGAAGGTCAGTTAAAATCCCTCCTTTTATGCTCAAGTGAACCCCTCGTCGAACATTACACACCGTATTCAAAAATTTCCCAATATTTATAATCCTAAATGGACATCGGAGACTAAATTCCAGTGTCCTACGGACACCTTTGATTGACTATGCACATCATGCCTCGAATGCTTTGCATATGTCACCCACAAAAAAATGGCCATCAATCAAAGGAAAATTCATCCCTCAGAGAGTCCTTTCTAGATTATGTGTGCTCAAATGACATTAAGTTCTTGTCAAACCCCAAGATTTGGAAAATTCCTAGATGACAGTTTATGTACCTCCTTCATTCCAAGTTCCCCTAACATAGAAAAGACTCTTAACTAAACTAAACATTCACTAGTTATCCCTTACACAAGTAATAAATGTGTGGGAACAGATGCCCACTCAAAGCTAATATGAATTTTCCTAATGTTTTTAGAAAACACTACTCAGGATAGCCACCCATTGTGGCTCCCAACATTGAAATAAATTTAAAATGTTGAAAATCTCACTAGGCCATCAGAAATGGAAGGCCAGTGTATTGCGGACACCTTTGATTGAATATGTACATCTTTCCCTAGTGGCTCTACATATGTCTCCCATAAAAACAGTCATCAATCAAAGGAAAATTTGTCCCTAAGAGATTCCTTTACTACCTATGTATTCCTAAAGTGGCTCTTGAGCCACATTCATGACTATAATCAACAAATCAAGGGTCATGAAAAATATCCAATCCATGTCTTAAGGATGGTAGAACATTCCTGGCTAACGGTCCCAAGTCAGGGCCCTACCCCATTAAGTCTGGTCCAAGCTGTTAGACTTAAAACATTAGTAATAAGTTTTATTGTCAGGGTTGTGAACTGCCAGTGAAATAGATTCCATACATTCTAGAAAAAAAATCTACAAAGAACACCTCTAGGAAAAATTCAAGTATTGGTTCGTTAAAAAAAATGTTCAGCCACCAGAAAAGGCATAACTCTTGTTAGGTCAAAAACCCACAAAGGGTGGCCTAAGAAAAAGTCAATTTATGCCCACTAATCCTGTATTAAGAAGGATTTTGAAAAAATAAGGGTAATAATGAAAAATACATAAAATTTCATGAGGTGTTCCATAAAACCTTAGCAATAGTCGAACTATGCTTGCTGAGTCCTTCGACTCAGGAAAAAAATAGAGCATTATATGATCCTTTCAATTTAAGAGCACTTCTACATCAGAATAGTCCCCTTTTTGTTTTGAATAGACCCCATTCCAATAGGGGAATTTGTAGGGTCTTGAAAATTCTTCCAATGGAATAAAATACTCCCACGAATTCTTTGCAGAAGGAAGCAATTACTTCTACAAGTCTATCAAGGTGAATGGAATCAAATTGAGTTGCAATTATTTGAAGAAACTTGAAATAATTCAAGTTTTCAAGTCATTTCATGTTTTTTTCATACCATCACTAGGAAAGATACACAGATCATCTTGACTACAAAATTCCAGGTATGCGGGATGATTCGGGAACCGCTGGCCCATGAGGCGATGGCTAGCGAGCAAGGAAAACCACGAACTGAGTTGCTGACAGATTCATACATGTGATGACCGTCTGCATACCATGCCACAAACTCATTAGTTCATGGATGAAGAAAATCAGTAGGGTTACACAAACCATTATCACGAATTGAATCCTCCACAAACCCCATATTGACTGAGTCTTCTGCAAGTCAGGATATTGCTTCAATGGTCCTCCGCAAATGGTGTTGTGTGCCCAATAGATATGATTGATCCAATTCACTATAAAAGGAGAACAGTAGAAGTATGGAAGACACACAGAGATGGAAATGGATAGAGAGAAGGATGGAAGGAAAAATATTGAGGGAGACTTAGAGGTTGCACTCTGGTTTCCATCTTGTTTCATCGACAAAGAACGAACCGTGAACCACTCCCACCGTAGATACAGCCGGTGGTGAACCATAAAACGTAGAAATTGAATAATAATAATAAAACCATTAACATAACTGGTGAACTGAAAACCTAGGGCTTATCGTGGATGAACTCCCCACAAACAATGATCCCCTGGACCCCCCTTTGATATAGTGCTTCGCATAACATACCGCGATGTGGACTAAACCCGATGTCGCGTACTACATTGGTACACAGATGGTACCGAAAGCGGAATGATGGGACACATACTTCTATGGTAATCGGTCTTCTATACCCATTCCCACATAACATAGTGGTACATGGACAACCCCTCTGCTCACATACCACTATGGTATGCAGATCCTCCCCCATCCCTCATAAAAATCTAGTATGTGGAATGGGGTGTTTTGGGGTATTGTTTCCACTGGTTCCAACCTCACCCCTCCACTACCATCCATTCCTTCTTGGTCTCTCTGCTAACCAGTCCTCCAGCATTAAGAAAAAGCCTCCTCAAAAGCCATCAGACTCATATGATTAGACCATCAGGTGCATTAGTGCACCACATTGAGTCTACATACCCACGATAAGCAGAGTCACGAAGGCCCTCCCCAAAAAGGTGCGAACTTCAGTAATTCATGTGAGACTACATTCCCACGGTAACTCGAAGCCCAACCTTGGGGAACCAATGTGAACCTCCCAGTTCTAGGGATTAAGGGTGATCACTTTCTTTTCCATTCAATGAGGAATAGTGATCAGTTGAAGGGGTTATGTTCACTCCCTCTTTGATAAGGAAAAAACTCCTCCCCTTCCTGGAACATGATCTAGGGCCCTCCTATTGAGGTAAGTCCTCAAACATCCGAGGCAGGGATGCATAACCTTCAATGTAATTTCACTTTGAAGGTTTCATTGTTTCGCGCCCTCTCCCACGTCCATTGTGGCTTCTTCCTCTATGGCCTCTCCCTCCCCCACCAATAATGGAGGAGGCATGTGCATTTTTGAATCATTCAAATCCTCTTATTTCTCCCAACAAGCATGACTCATGTGGGATTAGAGGTTTGTAAGGATTGCGACATCCACATGATTCTGAACTACAATAACTATGATTCCTGGTCAAAACATGATATGTAGGATGCCTACTAGAAGGCCCGAGCCCAAAAGGGTGCCCATCTAGAAGGGTCCACCCAATCATGTTTCTCAACTGGGCATCTCCCATGTGTAATCCCCACTCCTTCTGAACTACATGTGTTCTGATTCACCTTCCGAAGATATGTATGAAGCCCTTCTTATGGGCCAGATCCCAACATCAAGTCACCTTCCATCCCCCCTGGATGAAGACAAACTCTAGAGTGCCTTATAATATTTCTCAAGTTAGAATCACCTTCGTAGCATCAAATATATGCATTCATAAAATGATTTTTCAAACCAAGGGTAGCCTGTGGACACACTCTTTAGGAACGAACCATGGATTCATGAAAATATAAACACAAATTAAATCTATAAGAGAGTCCTGGAACAGGAAACAATCCTCCCCCAGAAGGGTGCGGTGAGCCTGACCTCCCATCCTATCAACCAATGGAGTCCTTAAGTGTTGTTGGTTAAATCATTGGTCAAAGAGTGTCTGCCTTTGGAAATTAGGTCCATGAATCATATATACCAAGGTCTTTGGTTGTTCTTGTCTCCACGAATAAAACCATTGGAGACCATCTGAAGAAGTTATATCAGAGAAGGACTGATTGCATGGGTGCTTGAACCCCACACAATCACCTACTAGGACCAATAGTTTATGCAGGGTTAATTCAACCATCTTTAAAGGATAATGATGTTGCACAGGTTGAAACAAAGGAATGGTAAATTCAAAGAGAACTTGTCTCTATAGAAAAAGGGATGTGTGATGATCCTCATCGTGTCATTTCAACATTTCCTAGAAATGCACCACCTCAAAAGCGGAACATATATATTTTCAACTTTTTTATAAAGTTATGCCACATTTTCAATATGCATTTAATTTCCTTGAAATTTCATGTTTTCCTGATTATGAATTATTTTAAAGTATTCTATAATATTATTTCATGATCACGTATTTTATTATTATTGAGATTTATTTTAAGACATGAAATAACTTTTTTTCCTCCTTAAAAATCTTTTTATGATATTATATTTCTCTAACATGTTTTATTATTATTATATACGGTCTTATGATTTATTAATAATATAATTATCCTCTTCCTCAAGTTCTCCTTAATGTTTATGATCTGATACATTATGATATATTTTTACCTTACTAAGTGTCTGAGCTCACATATTTCTTATATTTCTAATACCTAGATTATAAATATGATTATATCATGTTATATGTCTAGAAAAGGGTCTAGATAAGTGTGATTAATGATAAATGTTCACAGGTGTTGTAAAATATTTTTTTTATATAACTTATCTCCAAGAAACTAAAAATTTTAGTCCTTTGGTTGTGTGACTATTTGTGAGACATATTATTTAAACCATTAAATTATTATTTTTAATTTAAGTTATGTTTATATTGGGTCACTTTAGTCATGTTTCAGACAAGAGGAATTATGACATAAATGACTAGAGGTGGATTTTAGGTTAGGAAAATCGAGGATTGTGGCATGTCCAAGAGGCATCATGAAGTGATGGGTAATGAGAGGTTGAAAAATGGATAAATATTGAGAATGAAATATTTATATTTTATATGTGTATCCCCATACACATGATTACATAATTGGAAAAAAAATGGAGCCTCAAAGAGGGTAATCACGTTGTGGTGAGGTGAGGTCACACTGTAACCAAATCATACATGGGGGGGTCCCCCTCATATGTAAGGCTTGGACTTGGTGAAAATTAAGTGATAGGGAATGTCACTCTATGAAAATGTGTGTTTCATAATGATGAAAGTGTTTCAGTTGAAGAGTCATGATTTGATGGCTTTCCTATGCAAGGTCATCACATCTTGCTAAAGGGAGATCACATTTTGACTACGCATAAGATTATATTGATGTATAAGCTTTGTAATTTGTGATATTTGAGTTTGGATGGGAGTTATCATTCCTTTATCCAAGGTTCCACATTTTGATACATCTTCTTTGGGTAGTAGATTTGTAATTTAGTCTCGCATCTGGGGTGGAGTTTCACATCAAGATAGGGGAGGTTACATCATGTCTTGTTATACCTAGATGATTTATTAAATGAAATATAAAAGTGGGACTTTACTATTATTTATTTACATATCATAGGAGAACCAATTAAAACCATCAAGATCATGGACATAACCCCTAGCACTAATCCTCCCATTCCTTTTGATTCAATTGGATACTTTATCATAAAATCACTGGTAAGTTATCTTCCTTTCTACTTTTCATTATAATATCCTCTTCTCCTTAGTTTTCTTACTTCCTAATAACCATGATGGCCTAGTGTTACTGTTATCTAAATTTATGATAAGGGCTTATTGATTTTAAGTCTTTCCATTTTCTTATTTACTGGATTTGCACCACTAGCTAGCGGTTTTCACTTGATTAAGGTAGGTGGTTATGTATACTTACTTTGTTTGAGGAACCTCATGTGATTTAATTCCATTATAATTTATTATAATTGTTTCAAAGGGTTTTATTCCATATTTAATAACTCTTATATATATTTTGTGTCTTTTTCTCATCTTTCCATTTTTATATGATTAATTAAAGTGATTTATAAAGTGTGTTTTATACATGAAAATTATAGTTACCTATTATGTGATTGATGAAATGAATCTTAGAATAGAAATAGTATTATTATAAAATTCAAAATGTATATACCTCAATGTAACCTAAGGTTCTTGGGTATGGATTATTTTAAAATCACCTACTAGGGAATAATTCCACTCTACCTAGTCCATGCTCCCTATTTTAGTATATCACTCTAATAATAGAGATGATATTATTTTGGTATCCAACTATGGCTAGCGACTCATGTGTTGGTTGATATATTTTATTTGTATTATTATAAGTATCCTAGTATAGTTTTACCTTAGTGAACCTATGGTATATCCCATGATTCTTATTTAGAAATAATTCTTCATGTATCACTTTACTTTACCTTTATGTTTAAATGTGATAAATATTTCTACTTGTTTTTTAAAATTTAATGTGGATCTTCATATGTTTATTTTCAATTGGATTATCTAAAAAAATCATGGAGTACTTAGTGATATCCTGATGGGATTTTTATGTTCACACTATACATACACCTAATGGATATATATAGACCTTATTTTCACTAATGTAGGGAAATTCAATGCATCGCTTGGAGGTTGTGGATGTTCTTAATAGTTGAGATTAGTTTAGATAGAGGTTACATGGTGGTAGTGATATATCATGTAACATGAGGATGGGTAGTGATCATTTTTTAAATTTTTTCATTGGTTTCTATTGTAGACTATTCATTGTATTGCCTTATATACCACCCATCTCATTCCCTTTTTTCTTATTTTGGATTATTATGTATATTGACTCTTAGAACTTTTTATAATTAAAGTTGTGGTTGTTTTGTTAAATATTGTTATGATTATTATGGTTCCAATTATTTGAGTGTATGAATCTTCAATACATGTAAAGGTTATATTTATCCTTCGGTTAGGACTCTCTTGGTGATTATTGGAATTATTGGGTAAAACTATTCCCAAAGAAGTATCCTTGATACTTGAGTACCAGTTTCAAACCTATGGGGTTCAGTAGTTCCCTTAGGACCTTATCATGGGTTGAAATGGGTATCTATGTTTGGGTTATCCTAGGTTAGTTCATGAAAAAAGGGTTTCAAATCCATTTTTTGATTTTTATTATTTAGGGAAGTTATGGTAGACAAATGATAGGGTGGTCGGGACTTAGGAGGTAGGCACAAAATAGTATCTAAACAAAAAATTTAGTGTTGAACCTTGAGTTACCTTGGCATTTTGGGAATGTTTAATTTTAGTTTTGGGATTAATTTTTCCTTCTATTATGGGAGTGGAAGGGTGTGGTTTTGTTATGTTTTTACCCTTTCTTTTTATACCTTCTCATGATCAATACTGTTGTTTTATAAATGTTTATGGTTTCAAAGAGATACATTTATCTATCTTAATGATCTCTTCTTCTATTTTATTTGATTTTATATAGTATAATTACTCTATGAAGGTCCCCTATAAATGTTTTTGATGGATTAGTGGATAATTTTTTGTGATTAAACCCTCCCATGGATCTTAATTTGATTGATACAGTAGTGTGAACCGTCTGAGCCATGCATCAAGGAGCAGGCTCTATCCCAGCTCAGGTGAGGGATGAATGTCTAGTTCTAAGTAAGGATATGGAATAGACTCAGAAATTTTTTCTCTATTAACCTTTATACTTTAATGGAATCCAAAAACCTCAAGATTTAGAGGATTGGATGTTGAATATTGAAAGAATTTTTTAATTCCTTAAGACACTAGAATCCATTAAGGTGAAGTTTTCAGTGATTATGTTTGAACATCCTAATAAAAATTGGTGTTAATCCATTTTTCAGGACATGATTCATACGAAAATATAGTGGAAAGTATTCAAATTTATGCTGACTCTATAGTTTTATTCAGATAATATGTATTTAGTGAAGTACTATGAGTTTTTTGCCTCTAAAAATGAAAAAATGGTTATGTGGTATGAAAATAGGTTTTTAAATATCATCCATATTATTTGGAGATGATTTTATATGATTGATTAAAAGACAAATTATTTTATCTAGGCATAAGACCTATCATCTTATCATAGTTTTTTTATTTAAGTTTCCCACTTATGTAGAATTGTTGGATTGAGCTCGGTTTGTAGAGATATATTAATTTGGGTTATCAAGGATGATTGATGCTCTTTTCATGCCTAATGGGAGTGAATGTGGCTGAAACAACCTAACATGCTAAGGGCCCACTCAACTCAATGGTTAGCTAAGAGTTCCACCCTAGGCCTACCTATAATGGTCCAGGTTCTAGTGACTAGAACTGAGTAGGAATATATCTTAAAATGGGAGTCCATTGACTATGATAACTTATAACATACATGTATCTATTTCATATGATAATAAAAAAACCCCACCAAGATATATAAAAAACTGGACAATATATAATAGATGCAGAGATGATGAATATAAATATAACCCACTAGGTAAGTACATGGGAAACAATATATATGACATTATCTAAAATAAAAATCACTAAGAAAATTCTCCACACTACAAGTACTCCTAGATTAATTTCCAATCACATTGGTCATTATGACCATCATAAAACACCATTCTATATAATGTGTTGTTAAGAATCACCAGATGTCATCCTTGAACAAACCACACCAGCTTTATGTCAATCCACAACATCTGTAAACTTATGAATCATCAACATAATCATAATAAATATGGGAATAAGGATCATTCATGGGTAAGTATAAAAATTCCAAGTACGATTCTTTAAAACCCCCAATAATAACAAAAAGAGAAAAAAATTAGCTCAACTCATAGTACGAGAGGTCACCAGGAAGAGTAAAAAGGGGGAAACCATACACTGGGTCAACTAAATCTCATGAAACTAAAGAGTAACTAGATTAATAAAAAGGAAAAACAAACCCATATATACTCAATAAAAATAAGTCTTAGGGAAATACACAGAAGTCCCATACATCCCTGATTCCATGAGAAAATGCAGTTTCTTGATGTAGTGAAGAGTATACAAAGTCTAAATAAGTTATCAAGTTATACAACACATCTTAAATTTCATCCAGGGGTGATTGAGGAGTCTTGATTCTAAAATAGTTCCACATTTCTTACCCTTTATAACTATTATACCAATTTCAAAATCAATGGAGGGTACCCTTCTCACTAATAATACACGCTCTCTAATTCATGGAATACCACATCCACTAGCCTATCAATAATGTATCATCCAAAAAAATTCCCAAACTATTCATAAATCCAGTCATTCAAATAACCTCTATAGAACTATAATGGAGGCTCCAACACCCTAGGAAAATTGGGATAATACCGACTTTAATAGAGGATATTGAACCCTGAATAAGATTTTAGATAGGGGAATATCAACTCTATAAATAAAGGATATTTAACCTCATGAATGTTATCGTAATAATAACCCATTATTATCCATAATTATATTATTCCATACCCCAATCATATAGAGATAATTTATAACCCTACCCATGAATGGAGAGACATAAACCATGGCCCTAATGTAACCTCGATTTTTGGGTGGGTTGTTGGCCCCAAGGATGGTATGAATTTCATTCCCTACTACTATCATCAGTTATCCATAACTAAAGAGATAAATATTCTTACACTTCCTTGCACTATATCACTAATAACTAATAAAATTATACCATTTCATTCCATGTGGAAAATCACTCATAAGAGACTATGCACATGTCCACATCTAATCTGAGACAATAAGATATGAAAAAGGGTGGTCTAGAAGAAGTAAACATTGTGTTCCAAAGGGTATCTTGTGTATAGGCCTTAATAATAATCCTAACCATGTACTAGAACCCCACATGGTGTAGAAAGGTCCCCATACAGGGTGTGTGAGATAGGGTACATGACATGTGTACCTTAGAGAGGCACTTTATATGTACCATGGTCTTTCTGTGTCATCTAGAATAGATGTAAATGAGGATTTAATCATAAGTATATGATTTCTATATTCATTTAGATGCTTAACATGTACTTCTAAGAAGCTAATTTGTGTGATTTTAGTGATACACAACATGTTACATGATGTGTAGGCCTAATACATCCTCTTAGGAAAGTACTCCTAGTACACACCATACATTTGAATAAGGGTACTTGTAATCTTCAATAACATTACATGTAACATGATATTTAACTCCTATAAAACCTATTCACTGCATCACTCAAAGTATATGGTATGTGTACTTCCAAACTACACTCCTTGTAGTCAGGAAATTCGTCCCAGAGTCAATATATAGCATAAAGTTTTTCTATCCCCCATCAATATTTCCTCAAATCTCACCCAAATCTTTATCGACTATGACATCTATGGAAACACCTCCACTTGTGATCAATTTATTTCCATAAATCACTAGAAATAGAGTCCCATGTAAAATCATCATTCCTCATATACGGATTCTCTTGGGAATCCATCTTGTGTCACCATCTATTCATGATCAACTTCTATCTAGTGATGCTTCCATGCACGAAGGTCTCCATTATCAATCAAAACAACACAAGCACAAATCTGAGTTCAATCATGATTCAAACCAGAAAAACTATTCATCAAATTGTAGGAAAAAGCGTGGTTAGTGACGAACATGTGAATCAAGGGGGGTAAATTGATGAAACAACAAAATTAAAAAATATTGATGGTTTTTGGGAACCTTACCATCAACTATGGGTGTAAAACAAAATATAAAGGATAGAAATATGAAATTTTGTGATCAAATAACCAAAAGAATAATTTATAAATTCAATAAATTTATAGGACCATGAAAATATTAAATAATTAGAATAAAACATTAATATATTCCTAGAAAATAAAAAATAAGTGAAAAAATATAAAAAATAAAATTCCCTACCATTATATTGGATTGATCATTGGTGAAGAGTGCAATCATAATGATTTTATTGCTGATTATGCTACATTTTTTGACAATTCCATGAATCATCTAGGATCAATAATCAAGTATTCTCCCTCAATGGATCCTTCTAAATCCATAGGTTGTGTCGGTAACCCATGGTATTTGTGCAGTAGATGATTAAATAGAGGATTACTATGTTAAAATAACTAATTAGATAATTTAATTAATTATATTAATTAATATTAATTGTATCTTCCCATAATTCTAAAACATTATAGGACTCTATACAAATTAAAATATAATCATCCCTAGGGTGGAACCAAAATTATAAACTTAATAGTTTTTTTGGTTTTCCCATCCAACACTCCATTCAAGAGATATAACTATTTCATCATAAAAACACTCATTCAGGAAAAAAAATAATATTCTTATAGTTGATATATTTTTATTAAAGCCTCGTTATGTTCACAATCACATTTCATCTCAGAATAGACATAAAATCCACATCACATAATCAATGAGACCATCAGATTATTTTTTTTTTTGTCATCTACTAGGTTAAATTTACCCTTTTACCACTAGAAATGTCTGAGAGCTCCAAAACTCAAAATTGAGATAAGTCTTTGTTAAGAAAAACTGAAGTCTATATATCCTTCCAATGTTAAAACCTTTTCATCCTCAAAGTGGAAATAACATAAGATTATAACTAATAAAAACACATGAAACATCATGTGGAAACAACGCACCCTCACAAACACTTTCTTATTCTTCTAAGATAATACCCCAGGTGAGATCAATACACCACCATCCAAGAAGGGAACCTCAATTATCATAAATGAGGGAATCATATTCAACTCATCTTAAAAAAACCCTAATGGAAACATGCATATTATTTATGTGTGTTTTTTCAAAACTCAACACCCAAATCTTTTCTCATCTAAAGATCATCCCACCACATGGAATGGAATGAAACCATGATCTATCAACACCCATCCCAAAAAGGGTCTTTTAAAAAGGTTATCATTGGTGGGAGAAATCTACTATCTACCTTTAAAGATAATTCTAGATGGAATTTATTTAAAATAATCCATATAAACTACACACATCACTAAAAACTTTTAAAACATTACTATAACATCATAAGGGTTGCTAATAAATAATCTTCTTCAATCCCATTTCATCTTCTCTGACATCTCCTAACATTAACTCATAGGTACCAATGTTGTTATCTCATTAATAAAAGTATATATAGGTTGTATTTTCTAACCTCAAAATTCATTGTAATATTTCGTTTTTATCTTGATCCTTAATAGGTTTTCCAAATAATTGTAGAAGATAACGTGGTTGTTTTTTCATCACCGTTTCATAAAATATACCAATGAGAATTAAAAGGTACAACACCAACCCAAATCAATCAATCAACATCAAACCACTGCTCTTTGGGTGCCCTAGTCTTTCACAATATAAAGTGGATGGTCTTGAATGTTTAGATGACCTAGTTTTATCGACTCCATTCACCAAGATAATACATAACCAAGTGACCAAAAATTTAAACCTATGGAGAATACCTCCTCATATATAACATATAAATGGTTTCTATGTGGTGGGTACACCCACAAATATTCACTAATCCTTAAATAATGAGTTCTATTCTCCACTCAAGTGGTATCCACTTATATTTCCCATCAACACATCCAATATGATCATCCAAAGGTAAACACTATCTACCTGGGGATGTGAGTGATGTGTTCCCCATCTTCATGGTACCCTTACCAGTTTGATAGTAGTAAACATTTGGTGAGATTTAATCTCCAAAATGACACCAACACCACCGTGGAACCATATTAAACTATATAATATTGTGGTGTTCCATTTTTGATCGAAGGTGAGAAACATACCATATTCATGAAAAAAATAACAGCATTGAAACTAGCTGCTCAAGTACCTCCTATACCATCCAGACATAAAGTACTCTACTAGAATCACCAGACTCTGTGCCTCTATTATAATACTAGATCTCACAAACCTCCATGGATTCAGTATCATTAATACAAATGATTCCCCAAAAATCTATATTCCATACTATGAGAGTTTACAATATAATTGGAACTCCTATGGAAATATAAGGAAAATCCCTTGGATACCGAATATGCACATCCACATACTAATTCTTAGGATGGTTTGGTCCTCATGATTAAAAATTCCATAGGGGAACTCATTATACCACTCAACAACATTCAAACATCATCCTAAAAATGTCAGTCGATTCATACACCGGCATTTTCATAAGGGTTAACCATGGATTACCCATTGAAAGCATTTGTACATCCCTCTATACTCATAGAATTTGAATTACCATCTATGAACATAGTAAACTCATCCATGATAACCAATGGCTAGGTAATAAATCTTAACTACCAATGTGTTTTCCATAATTTCCTCACTAGATAGGTTCTCTCATACTACTAAATAAAATCCCAAACTCATCAACCCAATCTATAATCACCATATTACACTAGTAGAAGATAACCAATCCTTATCGAGGTGGGTACCATTGTACCTATTCTCTTCCATGATGAATTCTCTGAAAATTATTCTTTCTCCAATAAGGGTATACCCACCTCACTAAAATGGGGGATCAAATTATGTTTATCATTAGTGTAAATTATCCATTTGGCTAGGGTTTGATCAGGGAAAGGTTCTACTAGAATCTATAGCTTTGAAACATAAAGTGCATAATGAATAGTTCATGCCTATGATGATCAGTATTATGATTTTTTAGGATCTTACATGAGTAACACTATAATTTACAACATTTTTCCCAACCATAGGAATTCTCTATGTAACGACCTGAAATTTAACTATTTATTTTCCAAAAATAAATATTATATTAATAGTTTGTCTAACATAGAACACTAAACTAAAATTAAACGGTGATATATTTTATCTAGATAAAAATAAGTCTATTTAAACTAAGCCATCGAATTATCAGGTATGAATAAGAGTAACCAAATTATGAAATATATATATATACACACACATATATATAAATATCATTTTATACAAACATACTTATTTTAATTTGTTCTTAAAAATCAATTTTACCAAAATCCATCTTTCTATGGGTTGTGAATTTTATTAAAGAAAAATAAGTATATTATTATTAAATAATAATTTTAATAAAAATAATAATAATTTATTAATGGTATTTTTATTAATTTTTTATAGAAATTAAGAATACGGACATCTAGTGTTTTAAAAAGTTATTTATTCTGTAAAAACTGTTTTTATTATATTTTATGATTTTATTTAATGGTTAAATTCCAGAATTTTAGAAGATAAATTTAATAAAATTTTCATAATTTATATATTCTTGATGAAAATATTATATTAGGATACATTTTTTGTATTTTTATAAAATAATTTATTTTTAGTTGAATAATGAAAAATATATTTTTTACCAAAATTGTAAATTTTATGACTTTATCATTATATAAGAAAGAACTGGAAGTTTATAAAGCCTTTTATTTTATAAAATATGTTTTTAAGGAGTAAAAATTTATATTTTTTAAATACTATTATGATTTTATAAAAAAAATTAACATTTTATGAACTTAAGTAATATTTTCCAATAAAAGAAACTTTTTTGGGTATTTTAATTTAATTAAAAATTATGTTGATAAAATTAGGTTTTAGATTAATTTTAAAGCTGAATAAATTTTATTTTTTATAATAAACTAATTTATATCATTAAAATTAAATTAATTTATAATTTTATCCTACATATAAATTTTAATCTTAAAAATACATTTTTTCTAAAAATTTGTTTTTACTCATTACGTGTGCTAATGTTAAAATTAATTTGTATTTCACATATAAATTTTACATGATAAAATGAATTTAAAATTTCGAATCATTAAATCCAAATTATTTAAAAATTTATATTTTATTCTTAGGAATAAAAAATTTATTACATAGGTAAAAACTGTTTATTATGGTAAAATCCAAAATGGTAAAATTGGGCTAACCAGATGGGTGAACGGAATAACATGTTAAAATCATGTTTCTAATTTATTTTTTGAGGTTAGGGTCTACCAAAACTTGCCTAAAATCCATTTTTGTCCATTTTTTAGTCTTCTTAACATGTGAAACATCATCTCTCTTTATATTAAGATGAAATATTTACAAGAATGTCATTTTCACCACTTATAAAAGGGGCCTCTCACAACCCATTAAATACCACTCTAAATTTAGTTTTCCTCTAAAAAAATACACCCAATTTACCTCCCTTATAATTAAATTTAACTTAATTAATCTTTTAGACACAACATTGGGGCCTATGTCCTCCCTTTCTAAGGAGTCCTCCAAGAGAAAACACAAGTTCTAAACATGAGTACTAATCTTTCCCTAATTTCTTTTCATTTATAGATTACTTTTCCAAACTAAATTTTCTAACTACTATAAAATGAAATAATTATTAATTTTTTATAGAATTTTATTATTATAATGTAACAATAATTAACCACATTTTCCATTTTCCATTAAGAAAAATGAAATTATCATATGTACATTTGTGTGGACTACAGGCTTCATGAAGTAATGTGTCACATGTTTCATCTTGATTCTTTATTATTTACTAAAATAACTTAAAATAAGATTCACCGCATTAATAAAATCTAAATAATATCATTATTCCTCTATTATAATGATATTATGACTATAATACTTCATAATCGATGGGTGAGTATGGTATTTTCATGTTTGAGTTGGTCTAACCACCTACTTGAATAATGATATAAAATGATATCATGGATGACAATGAGAACTTAATTAATGATAATATTTGATAGAAATAATAAAATAATGGTTTTATTTTTTTTATATAATGGAAACATTAATACTAAACTCATTAATTAAGATACCAATGTTCGTTCATTAAAAATCCCGGAAACATTCTCATCATCAATTTCATCTTTAATGATTATAACAAAATATCACATATAATAAAATTAAAACATTATAAATAATTATAAATTATAAATTATATTACATTTTATGATATATTAATGATATAATTTCAGATAATAATGAATAAAAAAACTATTACTATGTAATTAGTTCAAAATGATCAAGATTACTCACACCAAATATTGAAAATAGATAATAAATAACTAATATACATGTTGATAATAATTATAAATTAATTTTATAAAAAAGTTTTATATATGAATAAGTTTTTTAAATAGGTTATTAATATATTTATTTTTGTTATATAAGAATCTTAAGTGCTTTAGTGGAAGTCAGTAATTAAGGTAAGGGTTATTTGTCTCTATTTTCACTTCCATGAGACATGATAGATATTAAACACCATCATTTATTTTATATGGTGTATTAAATAAAATATTTCCTTCAATTATAATTAATATCTTTAAATTCATGATATTTTAATGTCCACTTCATGTTAACCCTCTTATGTTATTTTATTTCTTATGTTACCATTGTCGTAAGGGTTTCTTCTTCGGTCTCAATTTCCAATTAGGATTGTTTTGGAAATATGGGATTTGTATGATATTTGTTTCTAAACCCATACCCCTATAATTTTCTCCTCCTATTTTTATTTTTTAGGTTTTATATGTCTCAAAACTATTTCATTTTTCCCCTTTTATTATTATTTACCGGTTGTAAGGAAACTAACCATGCCTCTTCTTTATAGTTAGGAATCCTCATTTTCCATGACTATATTCATTGGATGGTTTTTTTAATATTCTTATATATGCCTAAATAATTTATTAAAGTCATTTTATACTTATTTAAGTTTCATTAAAAAATTTAAATAAATTTTTAATGTTTTATGTATGTCTTATTTTCATCAAAGTGTAAAAAGAATCTCTTTTTAATGTTTTCTCTGTAAACACATATTTATACCATTTTATATTTTTTCCATAAAAATTCCTCTATACTCTTTCTTACATTATAAAAGAAATTCTAGCTCTCCATGTTTTATAAAACATTTCTTTTTTTCTAAATAAATATTTGTAAAAGGGTCAAGGATATTTCATATTTCAAAAGTGATTTTTATAATTCTCCTAAAAGGATTTTTCCATATATATCATCATATTTTATTATTGATCAAGTATATTATTAAAATTATTCCATCATACTTGTTCTTATATATGGATTATGATATTTTCTTCTCTATTAGGGGAGTGATTCATCATTGAATTTGTCTTGCCTAACCATCTACTGAGAATAGACATAATTCTTCTTCCAATGCCTTTACTTTGTGAATATCCTACTTTATATTTATTATATTGAAGGGTGTTAACCAATATTTTATACATAAATTTATTGGGGAAATTATTGACCAAACCGTATTCCCTTTATCTACAACACTACAAGATTTTGTGAATTTTTTTTTGAATTAATTAAATATTTTTGATATTTTCCATTTCACACAATATTGAAATATAATTTTTTTTATATGAAATAACTAAGTTTGAATTGGACTATATGCTACACCATGTTAATCTTGTGCTACACACAATACCGACTTGGCTTGTGTTACATGCAATATATATTTTCTATAAAACAATATTTTATTATTATAATAATTTAAATGAGATAGTTATATCATAGTCATTAAACCAATAATATGAATAGTAATAACAAATTTTAAAATATTAGTTATATTTATTTTAGAAAAATAAAACATATTAATCCTAAAACATAAAATTTTTGGTAAATTATTTATATGTTTGAAAATAATATTTTCTCAAATAAAATGTGTTTTCTATCATTCTATGAAAAATCAAAAAAATTAAGAAATTTTTAATTTTTAATTTTATAAAATAAACATAATTTTTGAATTTATAATTTTAAAATTATCTTAGGGTGAATTTTAGGGATTTTTCTGAAAAAAATCATTTTTAGATGAATAATTAAATATACTAAATTTTAATTCCAAATTTATTTTATTATTTAATTTATTTATATTATTAAATTATATTTTAATTTATATTTAAAGTGTAATTAGATCATTTTACATAAATTAATCCAATTTAGGTCATTATAACCAATTTCACATTTAAATTGTATATAAAAACATTTCAATCTTTTGAACTTTTTCACTTTAAAAACCCACTTTTGGGACGCATTTGTGGGATTAATTTTAAATTAATTTATTCCACTTATGTGTTTAGAATTTAGAAAATTGGATTAAATATTTATAATAAAAAAATTATAATTTATAGTAATTTCAACTTAGTTTTTGACAAAAATTATTAGTGAAATTAATTAAAATTAATTATAGAGATTGGGAAAAAATTAGTTTACTTAGTGGTTAAACTTTAATCTTAAGGTGAAAATAACCTAGATATATGTCCAAAAAAAATTGTATGACCATATTTCTACCATATTCCATCTTGGTTCTAATTTTATGAGTTATTGGGGCACTATTTCATAAAAGTGACATATATGATATGTTAAGGAAAAGTACAAAAAAGAAACATTCCTTATCTTTAACATTTATAAATCCTTGAGATATGGACAAAAAACTGCATTAGTTCGGTTGTACAAGTTATTTTTTCATCATATTAATTTATATTTAAATTTTAAATATAAAATATTTATAATGACTACTTAAGGAATGTCAAATGTGATAATTATTTAGTTAATAATCAACATAAATAAATGCTCTTAAAAATATTAAAAGTGAATTAAATTGATTAAATTATTATTTTTCATTTTTTATATGAAAATATAATTTTAAAAATGTGTGAACTTACTAGATTCAAATTCCATATTTTTTTTTTTTAAATTTAAATTAGGTAAATAATGTCAAAATAAACATTAATGTTATTTTATAATAAATGATATTTTATTAAAAGATTTAAAATTCACTAAAAAACCTGTATTATTCCAAATGATTTATATATTTTAATAAATATAAAATATGGTCTATTAATGGACCAATTTATCTTTTATAATGAACATATTATCCTTTAAATATAAAAAACATTGTTAGCATGGTTTCCGTTAAAGTAGTGTTTTTGTGTGTTAAATGCGCTTGTTTTAAAATTAATATCCAACACACATGAGATTTATTTTTTTAAATTAGATATAATATTTATAATTAAGTGGGTCTATATTTTCTAATAAATCTCAATTTAATTTAGTCTTAATGGTTAAATTACTTGGGTTAGAAAACAAGTTTCCTTAAAAAACCAAAGTGATAAAAGTGGGGAAACTTAGATGTTAAGGAACAAAATTATAAAAATACAATTATTTTTATGCGATATAGGTTTTTATAGACCATAATTCCACTTTAATCCATTATTTTTTAATATTTTAAGCACATGAGGTAGGGGATACCTCCCAATAGTGTTTACCTTTTGGTATCTATAGGAATGTCGCTCCTCCACCTCTATAAAAAGATATTTAATATTCCCCATCCTTACTTCTATCAAACCACTTTGGATCATCAAAACCCTAAATATTAATCTCCCAAAATCACTCCTATCATACTGTAAGCCTCACTTTTTGAATAAATCCAACTAAGGAATCCCTTTGGTGAAAACCAAAAGGAGTTACTCAAAGAAGAGGTAACATCCTTCCACAAGATCTTTTGTTTTATTTTCATTCTCCACCACCTCAATTATTCTTATTACATGATTTTATAATAAAATTAGTATCCTAAATTTATAGATATGTTTTTATTTTAAGTTTTTTACCTACAGATACACACACTTCCAACAAATGGGTAACGAACTTACCATTCGTGTGTGCGGCGTACTACCGCCTAGTGAAACGATGTTGTTCATTTTTCCTTTACCACCTCTCATGGTTAGGAATTATGATGGAAATAATGTTATTATTTGTTATATATGATATTTATTATTTCTTTATGATTCATTAATTATTATATAAAACAAAATTTCAAAATTTCTATTTTTTTGTAAATATGATAACTTCATTTGTGGACATGTGGACTACCGCCACCTCAAAGCGATGTGATTCGTTCACAATTTACATGGAATGTATTAAGGATGGGATTAGTAAAACTATATTATATATATAATATAATAATTTTTCCAGATATATAATATATATATATAAATATTCATATATGTCATTTACTTTCTTTCAATTCAATAATAAAATATAATCAACATTCATGCGTACGTACGACCTACTGTCTCCATGAATGGTGTATTCCATTTCTTATTTCTATATTTTATAGACTATTATAAATACATATATAATAAATATATATTATATTTATACCATGTTATAGATTCTTTAAATAATTAAATCGTGGTCTATGTAAAAGGACCAAGAATAACATGTAAAATCATATATGAAAAACAAAGTGGTTATTACCCGAAACATAACCTAAATATGGAATTGTTAATAACTGGTAATATAAGGCCATAATTAAATAATATATGGTATGATATATAATAATATAGTTCTTTGATATATTTATAATAAACTTATATTTATTATATAGTAGTTTAGAATGTGTACGAAGAAATTCAAGACTTAAGGTAAGGGTTTTCTCATCTCACTTTTATTTCTGTGAGATATATGATATATTCACCACTTATTCTTATTGTATGGTGTATATACTTCCCTATGAAATGTTATAACATTAATTTAATTTTTTTTTTTGATATTAAAAGTTTTAATTTATGTTATTTTTTCATCAATATCATGATTCAAAAGTTACTTAAGTAGTAAAGTGATTTCTAGTCTCACTTTAAGTTCTGTGAGACTTATTCCTTATTCACTAATAATTTATTTTGTGTGGTTTATATACTAACCATGAATGTATTATATGATTATTATCCTTAAATTTATAGGAATTTAAATATCCATTTTATGATATATCTTTTATGGGTTTTATGGTTTAAAAGTTACCAAATCAGTAAGGTAATTCTGTCTCAATTTTCACTCTTTGAGACACATGTTACGTTATGCACCTATATTCTTTTACAAGATACCTATACTTCCCTTTTATATGTTATATCATGAATATATTTATTTTAATGATATTTTAAGCTTCATTTAATGTTATTATTTCATTAGTATTAGTATTCAAAGTTCCCATTGGGTAAGATTTTATTGCTACAATCTCATCATTTATCGAGATGGTTTAGGATTATGCTTCCATTGATGAAATATTATGATTTATATCTCATAAATTATCATTAATTTTATTATAATATGGTTATTATTGTTATATAAAATAAAGGGTAATATTTTTTTCACTCTTTGTTACATAATATAATTAAGAAAAAAATTAATAAAATCCTACTTTATTTCTCTCTTCGGTCAGAAATATTTTTTTTTCACAAACAATGTTTTCTGAAAATGTTTTCAAATTTTTTAAATGATATAATAATTTCATTTTTATGGAAAACTATTTTAAGTAATTTTTTTATGTTTTAAGTCATTTAAAATGGTTTTAAAATATTTCTTAATGTTATTTTCAAAGAAAAAGGTTTTCAAAATTTTTTATAATTCAAAAAAATCAAAGACGGAACGATATTTTCATCAAGAAATGTTTTAAATGATTTTTAAAAGATTAATTTATATTTTTTAAAGTAGTTTTTTAAGGAAAATTATTTTGAAAATTATTTTTGTTTTAAAAAGTGTTTTTCAATGTAAGGTTATTTTCCTTTAATAACTACTTCAAGTGATCTTTCAAAATCCTTCTCCATCTAAGTTGATATCCTTTGATATATTTTATTATTTACTGGAGATATGATCTAAGGAAACCATTATTATTCTTTATTTTAATGATTTATGCTAAGATGAAAAGTTTTTTATGAAACCCATTTCTTTTATATGGGTTATACCATGAAAAAATATTTTGAAACCTACTTCTTTCCACAAATTATTCTACGATGAAATGATTATGAAGCTTATCTCTTTTTCACAATTTATGATATGATTAAATATTTATAATACCCATTTCATTTATGGGTTATGATATGATGTTCATGAAACACATCTCTTTTTATGGGTCATGATGTGATTAATGTTTTGTTATCTTATGTCACACGCATGTATGATTTCATTATGTGATAGGTGTGACATATATCCCCTTCAAATGAATTGGATAACTATAAATGTATTATGAGATCAAAGGGTACATGAGAGGGAATCCCAATCCAGAAATAATAGGGTACATGGGAGGTCATCCCAAGACCAAAATAAGAGGGTACACGGGAGGGCATCACAAGCCCGAAACAATATGGTGCACGACAGGGCATCCTAAGCCCGAAACAAGAGGGTATATAGGAGGTCATCCCAAGACCAAAACAAGAGGGTACATGGGAGGGCATCCTAATACCAAAGTAGGTACATTTGTGAATAACCCAAGAATAACATGATATTAAATTCTTGGTAGATATCCTTGACATAATATTTTATATGCTTATGTGTATGTCACAATTACATGTCTTATCCCTTTGTTATGATTTCATAGTTTATGATCTCAATTACATTATGAGTCATGTTTTATGAACTGTCAATAATTATTTCATGAATCCTGATTATGATCTTTTATAGTCATGGTATTATCTTATAATATTATGATCATGCTATCATACCCTTATACTCATGTTATTCTTATATATCTCTCTTGTTTACCCTTACTGAGCATCTGATCTCACCCCTTTCTTATATTTCCTTTCCCTAGGTTATGAAAAAGGTTTTAATTATAAGTAATAAAATGGGACGATCTTTAAGGGATATGTTGAATATTTTTCACCAAGTTAGATGATTATGTTTCCAAGTTTCTAAAGACACTAAACTATTATTGTCCTTGGGCATGTATTTTTTTAAGGTGATGAATATTCAAATAAAATGATGTAATATCTATATATGTTAAGTCTGGGTCACTATAGTTTGTATCAAAGGAAATTTTTAGAAAACATTTGGAAACTAGGATGAGAAAAATTTAATGAGATCCTTAGGGATATTTATAACAATATTTCTAGGGATGTCTCTAATTATAAAACTAAGTTGTTATATATTTAAGATTATGTGTCATGATTTATGCATCCTATAAGTAATTTTTTATTATTATGTTGTTTTATTCTATGATAAGTGTTTCTCACCCTATGCATTATGGTTTTATTCAATGAAGGTAACTATAAGTAACATGGTTAACATTGAATGTTTCAGATTTTGAAAGTATGGGCATTATGAAAATTGATTTCCTAAGTGAAAATATCTTAAAAACAATTGGGAAGGTGGTATGATTTTTTTATACTACTGAAGATAAAGGGACCGCAAACAGCATGTGAAATGTATGGGATGTTATAATAGTATTGTTTACATTAAACATAAAAATCATGATTAGATTTAGGTTAAGTAACCTTGATACATGATTCATATTTCATTTTCTAGGAAAGAGTTATTAAGGAATAAGATGATTAAGCCTGAGTGATGTTTAAGAATAAAGTTGGATTATTGAAGTGTATGTGTTTTGGAATTAAAATATTATGTTATATTAATCTTCAAATATATATGTATTTTTAGTATAATATTTTCATTAATGGTTTAAAAGGATATTTTGAATGGTACTAAAAACATAGAAAAGTGTTTTAATAGAAAGGTGATATTTTGATTAAGGGAAGGTAACCCTAAATGTGTTATCAATATTAAAAAAAATTTGTTTATCTTGAATAAAGAAATGATTGATATGGTTAAATAAAGTTGGATAGTATTGATTACTGGGGAACTAAGTATTGATATATTGATAAATTGGTATGTGTTATCATGGATGAAGTTTTAAACTTCTTGGATTTAAAGAACATATCAAATATTTTTTGGAATAAGGAAGCATGCATGTTTTCCAAAAGGGTTTATGGTAATTCAAGTTATTACATATTTCAATAGAATATTCGATGAGGATATTCACATGTTTGGAATGTTAAAACTAAGAGACAATTTGTGATATATGGGCAATCAATGTTATGATGATTCAGTGACCTTATTTCTAAAGTTTTAGATTTTCATCTTTAGGAAGGGTTATAATGTTAATTATTTAGGGAAATTTTATGTTAAAATTTAAATGAATTTTGTGATATTAAAGTATTATCTCACTATATGAGGATTTATGCATATTGGATAGCGTGCTCTAACCATTTTGTTTTGATTTTAACATAAGATAGATGGAATGACCTATCATTCTATTTATAGGTCTCATGATCTAATAATTCTTTAGTAATGAAAAATTCAATTTCACTTATTTGAATAAGAGATGAACTGGAAATTGATAATGGAACAAAAAATGGTGATATTGTGCTAAAATCAAGAAAGTATATCTTCTTATGAAAATTATTCAACTTTAGGAAAAGGGTCTTGAAATAAAATGTTGTCTTGTTATCATAACTTTTTATGATATCAATGAAATTTTTCAAGCCTATTTATTTTATAGATTTGTGATCATTAAATTTATCCTAACCATGTTCACTTCCACTCTCCATCAGAACTTGATAATTATATTTCTCTTCCATGTCCATGTTTTCACATTATACTAATGTTCTCCTATGTATAAACCTAGTTGTGAGTTACTTTGGGTAACCATTATGGTTCAAAAAATTTATTTTTAACTAAAGTTTCAATATTCATTTTTAGGATTTGGATTTATATGAATGGAAATTTCAAGTATTAAACCTTTGATAACCCACATAAATTTCGAGGGTGAAATTCATTTTAAGGAGGGTAGAATGAAACAACTTAAGATTTTATGAAATATTTTTTTTGAATTTATTTAATATTTTTTATATTTTTTATTTCACAAAACACTAAAATATAGGGTTTTTATATTAAATCACTATATTATTTTTGTATTATAATCAACACCATGTTAATCATACGCCACACCCAATACAAACTTGTCTTGCGCAACTCAAAATACTGAGTTTCTATGAAACAACATTTTCTTATTATAATTATTTAAATGTGATAGTTATAAAATATTCATTAAATATAGTAATATAAATATTAATAACTAATTTTTTAATATTATTTATAATATTTTTATAAAAATAAAATTTATTTATAATAAAACATATATTTTTTGTAAAGTATTTATATGTTTGAAAATATTATTTTCTTAAATGAACTTCTTTTATATCCTTTTGTGAACAATAAAAAATTTAATTTACGAGTATTTTAAAAATTAAATTTGAAAAAAAAAATCTTAATTTCAAAATTAACTTAGGGTAAATTTTAGGGATTTTTCTAAAAAAACATCATTTTTGGATGAATAGTGAAAATACTGAATTCTAATTCAAAACTACTTTTTAATATAATTTATTTATATTATTAAATTATATTTTAATTTGTTTATAAAGTGTAGTTAGATAATTTTTACATTAATTAATCCAATTTAGTTCATTGTAACCAATTTCACAATGAAATTTTAGATAAAAGTATTTTAATATTTTGAACATTTTCACTTTAAAAAATCACTTTCGCGACACGTCTGTGGGATTAATTTTAAATTAATTTCTTCCACTTATATGTTTAGAATTTGGAAAATTTTATTCCATAATTTTTCAATCATCAAAATCTATAATTTCTAGTAAGTTCAAATTAGTTTTTGACCAAACAAATTAGTTAAATTAATTAAAAGTAATTACAGTTATTAAAAAATAGTTTACTTACTTGTTAAACTTTAATCTTAAGAATTAAAATGACCTATAAACTTTTCCAAAATCAATTTTCTACACCTATTTAGACCATATACCATCTTGGTTATAATTTTATTAGTTATGGGGATAATATTTAATGAAATTAACCTATATTATAACTTAAGTAAGGAAAAAGACAAAAAAGGAACCTTCCTTACCTTTAACATTTTTAAAGCCTTAATATATAGAGAAAAGACTACATTAGTTCAGTTTTACACATTATTTAGAAAGTTAAAGGAGTTTATTTAATCATATTAACTTATATTTAATTTTTAGAGATGAATTATTTAGATTAACTGCTTGAGGAATTCAAAATTCAATAATTTTTTAGTTAATAATTAACTAAAATAAATGATACTAAAAATATTAAAAGTGAATTAAATTGATTTAATTATTATATTAAATTTTTTATATTAATATATCATGTTACATATTTTTAAATTTAATAAATAAAAATTTCATATTTTTCTTTAATTTTTAAAAATTTAAATTAAGTAAATAAGGTCAAAATAGACATTAATGTTATTTTATAATAAATAATATTTTATTAGAAGATTTAAAATTTACTAAAAATGCTACATTCTTAAAAATGTTTTTTATATGTTAATAAATATAAAAAATGTTATATTAATGGATAAATTGATCCTTTATAATGAACATATTGTCCTCTAAATAGAAAAAAACATTGTTAGCATGGTTCGGGTTAAAGTAGTATTTTTGTGTGTTACATGCGCTTGTTTAAAAATCTATTTCCAACACACATGGGATTTAATTTTTTGTAAATTATATATCATATTTATAATTTATTGGGTATTTTTTTATAATAAATCTCACTTTAATTTTGTCTTAATGGTTAAATTACTTAGATTAGAAAACAAGTTGCCTTAATAAAAACTGAAATGATAAAAGTGAGGAAACTTGGAAGTTAAGGAAAAAAATTATAAAAATATACTTATTTTTATGTGTTTGATGATTGTATAAAAAATAATTCCCATTTAAAATATTATTTTTTTTATTTTTTAATCTTATTAGGTAATGGATACCTTCTAATAGTGTTTACCTTTTCGTATTTATAAGAATGTTAGTCCTCCTCCTCTATAAAAAGGCATTCAATATTCCCCTTGGATCATCAAAAACCTAAAAAATAAGCTTCTAAAATAAATCATATAAACCAATAAGCCTCACTTTGGTCATAAATATAACCAAGGGATCCGTTTTGTGCAAACCAAAAGGAGTTACTCAAAGAATAGGTAACATCATTCCACAAGCTCTTTTGTTTTATTTTCATTCTCCACAACCTAAGTTATTATTATTACATTATTGTATAATAAAATAAGTATAATAAATATAATTATATTTTTTTATTCTAATTTTTTTAACTATACCTACACACACTTCCATAAAATGGGTGACGAACTTATCGTTCGTGTCTACAGCAGACTCCCACCTCACAAAACGATGTTGTTCGTTTTTCCTTTAACACCTCTCATGGTTAGTAATTATGACATATATAATGTTATTATATGTTTTATATTATATTTATGATGTATTTATTCTTATTCAATTATTATATAAAACATACCTTCATAATTTCCATTTTGTGGAAATACAATAACTTCGTTTGTGGACATGTGGACTACCGCATCCTCAAAGTGATGTGATTCGTTCACACTTTATATGGAATGTATTAAGGATGAGTTTAGTAAAATTATAAAATATATATGAATTAATAATTCTACCATAAATATAATATATATTTATATAATTATATATTCATATATTTCATTTACTTTATTTCTTTCAATGAAATAATAAAATGGAAACAACGTTCATGCATACGTACGTCCTACCGTTTCCATGAACGGAGTATTCCATATCTTATTTCTATGTTTTATAGATTATTGTAAATAAATATATAATTAATTTATATGATATTTATACCATGGTTCAAATTCTTTAAATAATGAAATCTTGATATATTGAAAAGGACCATGAATAACAAGTCAAATCATATATGAAAAATAGAGTGGTTATTTCCTGAAACATAACATAAACATGGAATTATTAATAAAAGGTTAATATAAGGATATAATAAAATAATATATTGTATGATATATAATAAATTTTTTCTTTTTTATATGTAAAATAAACTTACATTTATTATATTGGAGTTTTGAACGTGTATGAAGAAAGTCAACACTTAAGGTAAGTGTTTTCTCATCTCACTTTTATTTCTGTGAGATATATGTTATATTCACCACTAATTATTATTGTGTGTTGTATATACATACATATTACATGTTATATAAATAATTTAATTTATTTAATTATATTAAATGTTTCAATTTATGTTATTATTTCATGGATTTTACGATTCAAAATTTACTCAAGTAGTAAGGGGATTTCTAGTCTCACTTTTATTTCTGCAAGAATTTTGCCTTATTCACCACTCATTTATTTTATGTAGTTTATATACTGAACATTATTGTATTATATTATTATTATCCTTCAATATATAGTTATTTACATATCCATTTTATTATCTCTCTTTCATGGGGTTTACTGTTCAAAAGTTACCAAATCGGTAAGGTAATTTTGTCTCAATTTTTCTTCTTTGAGACACATGTTATGTTATAAACCTATATTATTTTATAAGGTATATATACTACCATTTGACATGTTATATGATGAATATATTTCCTTTTATGATATTTTAATCTTCATTTAATTTTATTCTTGCATGAGGATTAGGATTCAAAGTTACCATAGTGATAAGAGTTTATTGTTACAATCACATCATTTATCAGGATTATTTAGGATTATGCTTCCATTGATGGAATAATATGATACATATCTCCAGAATTATCATTAATTTTATTATACTATGGTTATTCAGGTTATATCCAATAAAGTTTACAATTTTTTCACTCTTTGGTACTTAATATAATTAAGAAAATGTTTTTAAGAAAATATGACTATATTTCTCTCTTCAGTCAGAAATCTATTTTATTCACAAACCATGTTTTCTAAAAATGTTTTAAAAAATGTTTTTAAATGATATGTTAAGATAATTTTCATGTAAAAATATTCAAAAGATTTTTTTTTTGTTTTAAATCATTTAAATTTTTTTCGTAGCATCCTTTATAATTTTCAAGGTTATTTTCAAAGAAAAAGGTTTTTAAAATGTTCTATGATTTAAATATACTTTTTCAAAGTGGAAATGATATTTTCTTCAAAAAAAATTTAAATGATTTTTAAAATATTAATTTATATGTTTTCAAGTATTTTTTTGAATAAAATTATTTTTAAAATGATTTATGTTTTAAAAAATGATTTTCAAAGTAAGGTTATTTTCCTTAAGAAATTTTTCATGTGATCTTTCAAAATCCTTCCCCATATAATTTTACATAATTTGATATAGTTTATTATTTACTAGGGATATGATCCAATAAAAACCTTCATACTCTTTATTTTAATGGTTTATGATAAGATTAATTTTTTTATGAAACTCATTTCTCTTCCATGGGTTATACCATGACAAAATGATTATGAAACCTGCTTCCTTCTGTGGGTTATTCTACGATGAAATGATTATGAAACCTATCACTTTTTTAGAAGTTATGATATGATGAAATATTTATAATAACCATTTAATTTCATGGGTTATGATATTATTTTTATGAAACCCATCTCTTTTTATGGGTCATGATATTATGATTGTTTTCTTATTTTGTGACACATGCATGTATGATTTCATTATATAGCGGGTGGGACCTATATATCTCTCTAATGAATTGGGTAAAAATACATGTTTTATGAGATAAAAAGGTAAAAGGGAGGTTATATCAAGCTCGAAACAAGAGTGTATATGGGAGGGCATCCCAAGCATGAAATAAGAGGGTACACGGGATGGAATCCCATGCCCAAAATAAGAGGGTACATGGGAGGTCATCTCAATCCTGAAACAAGAGGGTACATGGGAGGGAATCCCAATCCCAAAACAATAGGGTACATGGGAGGGTGTCCCAAGACCAAAACAAGAGGATACAAAGAAGGGAATCCCAAGCCCAAAGTAGGTACATAGGTGATTAACCCAATATTGACATATTATGAAATTTTTGGTTGGTATAATTCACATAAGATTTTATATGCGTATGTGTATGTCACAATTCTATGTCTTATTCCTTTGTTATGATTTCATTGATTATTATCTTGATTACCTTATGCTTTATGTCTTATGAACTACCAATGTTTATTCCATGGATCTTGATTATGATCTTTGATACACAGGGTATTATATTATAATTTTTTGGTCATTTTCTTATATGCTTACACTCATGTTGTGCTTATATATCTCCCTTGTTTACCCTTACTGATAATTTGAGCTAAAACCTTTCTTATATTTCCTTTCCACGAGTTATGAAGAAAGGTTTTAAGTAAGAGTACTTAAAGGGGAATATCTTTAAGGGATATGTTGAATATATTTTACAAATTTAGATGATTATGTTTCCAAGTTTCTAAAGACACTAAACTATTATGGTCTTCAGGCATGTATTTTTGTAATGTGTTGAATATTAATATAAAATGATGTAATATTCATGTATGTTAAGACTGGGTCACTATATTATCTATATGGTGTAAATACTATATACTTCATTGAATGATAATTTATTAGAAATTTATTTAGTATCATTAGATACCCATTTATATCACATGGGATTATCATTTTTATTGATGAAATTGTGAATGTTTTCCTTACATGATTCTATTTGAATGTTATATAAAACCCATTCTCTTTCCATGGGTTATTTATGGCATTATGATGATTGAATTTATATTACACACATACACAATCTAAATATAATTTATGGATGGGTGAACCCTAATATAAATCAAATGCATTGGGTAAAGAATTAATATATATATATATGATATGTTCATGATACCTTGGAAGTATTCCTTGGTAATGTTTTATGATACTTTGGTTAACAACTTTCATAATATTATTTTATGAAAACTTAGTGATGAACTTTGGTGATATGCTTATGATGTCGTGAATTATGTTATGGTAACAATATTTTGATGTCAAGATTATATGATAAAAATTAATTTATGTTAAAAGCTTAATTTGGTCATTCTTGGATTATGTTCCATGTTTTATTGGGTATGATTTCTCTATTATGTGTTCTCATACCTTTATTATATTATCATACTCATATGATCATATTATTCATACTTAGGATCTTTTATTACTATCTATTTTTTTACTGTTACTAAGTGTTTGATCTCACCCCTTTCTTATAGTTTCCATTTCCTCAGATTATGTAGAAAAGTAATAAGTATGAGGTTTCTAAAAGGGTATCTTTTTTTAAAGATTTTTAGAGATGTTGAAGGATTTTTATGGATTAAGAAATTGATTGTATAGTGTAAAAAATGTCCCTTAGTTGAAAAATACATTGGTTTTGTTAGTATATTATTTGTAATAATTATTTAAAACTTTAAACCTAAAAGGTATTGGGAATTTATGTAATGAAATATTTTCTTCAGTTCATGTAATTATGGGGTGTTCATTTCTGTAGGCAATCATAGTTGGAATCGGTGTAGGTTTTATATAACTTTAGAGATTATGATGTTATTAGTTGAGGATGAAAATTTCATCAAGGACTAATAATTAAATATTGATAATAATTTCAAATGTATAGATGTCCCTTTAGGTTAGTTGAGGTAATATTTAATATTTTAGGGATTGGGATAATATAAATTTAATAAAAACCCAAGGGATAAGACTAAGGTATTAATCTAAGAATAGGATAACATCCCTAAGTTTTAGTAAAGTAGGTATTGTGTGATTATCCTCGATATTTAATCTCTATTTAGATACTATAACGTGGATAGGGATATGGCATAGATTCACCTATGTATAATCACCCTAAAAAGAATAGTTGAGTATCAACTCAATCTTCACTCTAGTTCATGATGAGTGGGCCTAATACCACACAATTGGATAGACACTCCTAGGGTATATTCTTTGGTTAATCATATTATATTTACAATAAATTATGAAAGATTTGTTATGTTAAGTAATTAGGTTATGGAATATTAGAAAATCCAACCTAAAGAAACCTTTATTAAATTGATAGTGATTTAGGTTGAACCAAAATCTAATTCAATAATTTCTAAGAGTAAGATACTTTGTGGTTGAATTTGTCTTATGATTATCTTATAATATTTATCTTATGGTGTTCATCACTCACTTTAAATTATTTTGGTTTTAGTAATTGATGAAGCTTAATGAAACCAAGTTAAAAATGGTTTCCATTGATAATGTGAACATTTTCCCAATGAGAAACCTAATAGTATAATAGATAGAATGAGAAATATTATGGTTATTACTGTACAGCTATCACATATTATGATTAAAAAAATGAACTTATTTAACTTTCTAAAAACACAAAAGAATAGATAGATAGGGTTTTGTGGAATTTTGGATGAAAAATATAATGTGGGAAAGAATGTTAAATTTCCTTTATGTCAAAAATGTAGTAAGAATCACCAGGTAGTGTCTTAAAGGAACTATGAGATGTTTTATGTGTGAAAAATGAGGTCAAGGAGCAACTAATTATCATGGAAAAGTGAAGAGATTAGTGGATATAGTGAAAGGAAATAAAGTTCATCTAGATGTACTACTGATAGTTTAATATATTAAATGTGGGTAACTTGGGTATTATCTAAGTTAATTCTATGGTCCAAGGGATAATAAGGATGTTAGGCACCAGAAAAATCCAAGATAAGAGAAATCCTATGCAGTCACAACTATGGAATTGGGTTCCAAAAATGATATGGAATGAGGAAAACTAATAATCCACTTAAGAAATATGAGTATTGTATTTGTATATTGTTCAACCCACTCCTCTGTACCTAGATTTTTTACTAAGAACAAAAAATATCCACCCTGATTAATAGACGTTGAATTATTAAAAAAAACTTCTAATGGTGTTATTATTATATCTCAAGTATATAACTCCTATCTAATAGATTTTTATAAGAATCTTCTACCTATAAAATCCTATTATACTTTATTAGTCAAATTTGATGTGATATTAGGCATGTATTATCTCTCTTGACATAGAGGCCATGAAAATTGACAATATTGGAAATTCATATCTAAAAATAAACCTATGACCAACTATCAATACATTTATAACTATAAAATACCTATGAAAAAATAATCCCATTATGTTAGGGGTATTTATCAAAAATGGTTAAATAAAAACTAAACATTAGTAAAATTTCTGTTATCAGGGAAAAGATGAGTTAACTAGTCATACCAAGGATAGTGAGGATGAAAACTCATTATAAATTAAATTGGAGTCATGTATATATTATAGAAACCCTTAAATATTTAATTAGTTATAGATAATTAAAATTGTGAGGATGCAATTTATTTAAGTGGGGAAAATGTTACAACCTGAAATTTAACTATGTATTTTCCATAAATAAATATAATTTTTATAGCTTGTCCTATTCTAAATATTGAAATAGAACAAAAATGGTGATATATTTTATCTTGATAAAAATATGGCTATTAAAACCTACCTATCAAATTATTTGGTATAAATAGGAGTAATAGAAATATAAAATATATATATAAATAAATATAAAGGTCATTTTTCATAAATTTTCTTAGTTTATTTTGTGCTTAAAAATTTATTTTACTAAAAGTTGTTTTTATACGATATATATTTTATTAAATAAAATGAAGTATATTACTATTAAATGATGATTTTAATAAAATATTATATTAATTTATTAATTCTATTTTTATTATTTTTTATATAAATTAGGCAGAAAAACATGTAGTATTTTTGAAAAGTTATTTTTCTCATGAAAACATTTTTTACATTATATTTTATGATTTCATTTAATGATTAAATTCTAAAATTTTAGAACATAAATTTTAAAAAAATGTACATAAATTCAAAATTAATCATAAAAATATTATCTTATGATTAAACTTTGGGATTTTTATGAAATATTTTATTTTTAGGTGACTAGAGAAAAATTTAGTTTTTACCAAAACTGTAAATTTTATGAATTTATCATTGTATAAGAAAGACCTAAAAGGTTGTAAAAGATTCTAATTGATAAAATATGTATTTAAGGAGTAAAAATATTCTTTTTTAAAATACTATTCTGAATTTATAAAACCTATTATTTTCATTTTATGAACTTAAGTAATATTTTCCAATAAAAGAAACTATTTTTGTATATTATTTTAATAAAATATTATTTTGATAAAATTTATTTTTTGATTTATTTTAAAGACCCAAAAGATTTATTTTATATAATAAACAAATTTATATTATTAAAATAAAATAAATTTACAATTTTATCCAACACATTAATTTTAATCTTAAAAATACACTTTTTTCTAAAAATTGGTTTTTACACGTTACATGCGTTAATGTTAAAATTATTTTTTATTAAAAATATAAATTTTATTTTACAAAATAGATTTTATATTTTTAATTGTTAGGTGCAAATTATATAATGTGTTAATTTTATTTTTATGCATGAAAAATAAATTACTTAGGTAAAAACTAGTAATCGTAGTGAAAGAAAAAAGGGTAAAAAAGGGTTAAACAATGACTAAAAGGACTAACATGTTTAAAAAATGTTTCTAATTTATTGTTTGATTTTTCAATAAACCAAACCATATTGTAAGATCCTAGGTTTTTTATGAGGTACAGATCCTTTTATTTATTATTAGACTCTTTTTAAGTTATCTTTTTTGGATCAGACCCTAAATTCGGGTTGTGGGCTAGTTGAGTTGTTTTTGTAAAGGAAAAGGTAGGGGGTTTGTAGGTTGGATGTAGGAAAATTACAAAATGCGTATTTGGTTTACACTATTTTTATTCAACACACAGCATGTAATGTTCTGGATGGCCAATTCAAAATGTGTAAAGGGTTTTCCCTAGGGGGAGACCCCAAGGTTTACACTATGTGTAAAGCATTTACATGTCATTTAAATTTTAGAGGTTGGTTTTTAAAATAATAGGTAGGACCTCTATTTTTTACAAGAGGCATCACCCCCTTCCCTTCTCTATTTCACAGGAGCACCAAGGAATCCTAACCTAGGATTTGTAGTATCTTTCCAATCTGAACTCCATTTCTTCTATTATTGGTCTCATTGGATGTGCGCTGGTGATTTCTTCATTCATATTGTGTTGTTTTTCATTTCTCTTATCCTCAATGGAGTAATTATAGTGAAAGATAAGATTCCCTATTTCTGGGGTTTTCACCTATTTCTCCTTTTTCTACCTATCTATACCGAATTGTAGGTTGATATTAGGTGAGTATTCTACCATGGGTATACAGTAGGTGTTGTATACCTATTCCCTTATTTTTTGGTTGTTTTATAGATTTTATTTGTTTTTCCTCATATCTTACTTTATTGAATTTACCCTAAAATTAATTAAATGCCTAGATATAACTGTTTCGAACCTTTTAGGTTTCCCTCTTAGTTCCATTTTATGGTTAGAGGTTGTTAGCCTCAAACTAGGACATCCATGGGGTATTCCCTTGTATCTTACCTTCATTATACCACCCAGTTGGGTGTGTGTGTGAGCTCTCTGAATTTAGTGGGAGCCTTAATGAGAATTTAATAAATCATTTCAGGTTTTTATCACCTTTTTTAACTGTTCAATTATAAATGAAAGGAATGAATTGAATTTAATTGATAGGGGAAGGTTGTTTCCTTCTTTTCATGTGATTGCTTATGACTAAAGTGGATAAATGGTTTATATGGAAAATTTTTAATGGTTTGGAAAAACTTATTGGTTATGAATGGTAATGATTTATGAATTGATAATGGTAGTGGATGTCATGAACATTTATAATCCTTGGATACCGACTCCATTGTATTCCATGGACATTTCTACTCCATGGATCTATATTGATTATGGTAGTAGCTAATAAGTAAATTTATACTCCTTGGATCCTGATTCTATAGTATGATAAGGGCATTTCTACCCCTTGTATCTGGATTGTTTTGACTCACAAAGGATGTGCTCTATTGACATGATTCTTGGAATCCACCTAAGTTGTTTCTGAGTTTCCACTAAGATGATCCATAGACTCGATGAGGATTCCTTGGTCTTTTATACCTTGGATTTATCCCTTTGTGGTATGTAACTTGATTACATGACATAGGCCATTGTGTATGTTATGCACTAGATTATATAGAATAGATATTGTGAATATTTTTCTATGCTTTATAGAGATCCCTAGTATGCATTTGACTATATTTGTTATATTGGATAGTATTACACCTTTTTATTTATTCTTTATAGTTAGCCCCTTATTCATGTGTTCTAGGTTATTATTCACAGGGAGCCATTTTTGGATGGATAGGATCATAACTACTTTAACACATTAATTTTATTTTTGTTATACCTGTGATATATCACACATTGCTTCATTTCTTATACACAGACAATATTTTTTATAGACATCATTGGCAGTGGCCTACTGAGTGTTATCTCACACCATGTTTAGGCCATCATTGGGTACCTAGATATAATTCATGGATGTAGGTAGTGAATATGGAAAGATACCACTTTATGATACTTTATTTGATCATTTCTTAAGAGTAGGGTATCACGGGACCGAGCTAGGCTTGTGATGCTAGCTGGAGATAGTTTCTTTTTGGTATTTTTGTTATTTTTAGACATGTGTTGTACTGGATTCCTATTTCCATGTATTTCCTACCATTTTTTATAGATATATTACATGATCATAATATTGTACACGACACAACATCTAGATTTATTATAATTATTGTTATCTAGCTGTTACCTTCTATCTTACCTGCAAATCATTTTTTTTTATTTTCTAATGGCCGGTTTGTGGGTAGTCGGTTCCCATGAAACCGGTTTAAGGGTTTCCGGTACCCAAAACACTTCAAAACCACATCACTATAGCAGGAAAATCAAAAATCAAACGAGATACTTCAAAAATTTCAAAAAAACCGCCTTCAACGCCTCGATCCATGCACCGCCACGGGCTTCGTCAAATCACTTGATCACCTCGGTCCACACACCTCGAGAAGCATGGCGAAACCAACCACTAATCCACTTGCCGGATCACCACGCGCCACCCTGCTGTGTGGAACCATCTTCAGAGCTGCTCTTCACTTCACCTCGATGTCGCCGAAATCGAACTGGAACACTCATCACTTCACCTCAATGTCGACTCTTCACATGCCACGGAAAGGCGCAACATCAAACCAAACCACATCAAACTGGAATGATGGTGAGCTTCACCAGCGACGAACAAAACCATCACTGTCGGAGAAACAAAACCTCCACCCAGAAACCATCACGAATAGCAAAAATCAACGAGATCAAAAGGTAAAAAACTAGAAATTGAAACAAACCACGCGAGAAGCGGCACCACAACATCACCCTGTCTCGGAAGATCCCACCGTCACTAGATCCAACGACCACATAATGCACAACAAACCCTAACGAACTCACTGGAGAAGATGGGTAACCCCGAAAACCGCCAATAAACGGGCTCAACCCCTAATACTGAAAAAATCTCACCACAAAACAACAGCGAGAAGACGAGAGTAGAACCCAGAGTGCTCCGAAGAGTATGTCGTCGACGCAGACCGGTCTTACACCCTCAGATCTGAACCAGCAACCACTGAAGCCCATAGCGAAACTCCACAGCAAGAGAGAAGACAACCCACATGATGTCGACCGCAGAGAACCACCAAAAACCCAACGAGCGTGAGGAGAAAGGCCGTATCTTCCGTTGTGAAGGAGCGGCGACGGCGAGAGGGAATAGTCTCCCATAGAAACACCCTAGTCCCTATTTACTAGTTATAATCCTTTGGAATATGTGGTGTCATGCTTTAGGACTTGTATCCCACCATCTCGGGGCACCGTTTAGTGGAACCCAATTCAGGACGTTACAAAGTGGTATCAGAGAAGTTTATTTTCTAAATTTACTATTTTGAGACAATAGATAGGTGATTGGAAAAGTATTAGAATTTGGTAATGAGATTTTTTTTGGGAGTATTTAACCCATGTGTAGGAAAAATTTAAATTACCTGGACTGAGAAATTGATGTTATGTATTTATCTTATTACAATTGATTTTATTCCATCATTGGGTGATGCAATTTAATTGTGATATTATTATTTCTATGATTGAGGATTTTATTTTAGCATGGACCGATGAGATGTGGGTATTCCATATCATATATAATTTTAGGAACTTTATATGATTCACATTCCATATCATATAGTATTCATTTCTTGATTTCATGACATTATTATGTGTACATTGTGTGGTATATTTTTTATTTAATTAATATTTGTATAGGGGATTTAGAAACATAATTGGTATTTAGAGGGATTTACATAACCTAAATAGTGTTTTCTTACTTAGGTTATGGAAAACACCCTAAGAAATCAATAATTTCATGTTGAGTCATGGACCATTGGTCGCATGGATTGGAGAGTTTATGGTCAAGATTAAATTGACATCATATTTCAGTTTATAAGGTGTATGGGCCCTTATAGGTTGGAAGTGTTGATCCATTTAGTTCAACCATCTAAAGATAATTGTAAAAAAATATGAATTTAAATTAAATTGAAACTATAATATGGAAAGTTCATTGTAATATATATATTGGGACCCAAGTTGTGAAATAGAGAACTTGACCTTGACCCAACTTTATAGTGAGAAGTAGGCAATGTCTCTGGTGTTTTTTATAGTTGTTTTTATTAATCAGTCCTGGATATAGGAGTAGGAATAGGGGTGTGGCTTGTTTATAGGAATATTGAACATGTACTATGTTTTTTTATCTATGGATTGTTTGCTACTAGATTATTTTATGAGGTGTGTGTTAGGAATTGTAGATATATGACACCATGATGACCTCCAGTTGTGCACCAGGCGGGCGGTGGCGATCATGCTCCAGAGGTGGTGGGCTCTATGCTACTAATAGATCCTTTTATGGTGCCAGTTGAATCAATATTATTTTTACTAGATATGGATGATGACTTTTAATTCCATGAGGGTTTCTTATGATTCATGAAGACTACTCAAGGATCCCCACAACCTTCCTCATCTATGGCAGAGTTGACGCATGTGTTCCAGCAGTAGCATCTACCCATGTTTTTTGGGGATGGAAGTCCATAGGATGGTGATTTGTGGCTTGAGAATACTTCATCAATTTTTATCATATTATGACACCTCCTAAGAGGAGATTTAATCTCATGACATATATGCTTTGGAGAGTAGCTAAACACTAGTGGAATGTTTTGAACTAGGATGATACATTGTGAGATATGGTTTGAAGAGATTTCCAATCTTTTTTTGTGAATAATTATTTTTTGATACCCTGATATATAAAAGAGAAATTGATTTTATGCATCTAGAGTAGATATAAATGACTTTTATGGAGTATTAGGCATGCTTTATAGAGCTTCATCTCTTTACACTAATTTATCTTGCTGATGAGCCATCGAGGGAAAGATGTTTTGAGGATGGTCTCAAGCATGTCATCAGATCACATATCAATGTGTTTCTATTGACTAATATTATATATATAGTGAATCAAAAACTTATTACTGAATATAACATAAGGGAATATGGGGGTGAAGAGTAGGGTAGTAAAGCTTCTCAACCTAGCGGTTCAGCTTCCAGTGGAAGGAAGCATCATTTTGAGACTTCTCATGAGGGGAATACCAACTAGGATATTAGGGCTGGTAGTTTTGGATTCTGTCATCAATGTGGGAGATGGTACATATGAGGATTCAGTACGATAGATACCCATTTGAGTAACAATCATTCGGAAAAATGGGTAACGTATAGAGTTTTTTTAGGACCATCCCTCCAGCTGTTAGTGATAGGGGATTGACTCTGACTCCTGGTTCAGGAGAGGGATTTTCATATGTGTATCAGGATGGGATATGGAGTTTTTCTTGTCATTTATGCTGAGGTGGTGGTCATGGATGAGGAATCCAATCACTAGTTGTACCACAGTACTAGAGTTTTCCTTCTCAAGGTAGTGATGTTGTTTTTATAGGGCCATGAATTAAGCTAGATATATTATGTACAACCAATACCTGAGGATCATAGTGTTGGTCTATCTATAATGAGAGGTGTGATATTAGTAGCCTTTACTCTAGTATATTCTCTTTTTGATATATTTTCTTATCATAGATTCATATTTATACCTTTTTTGGAGAGCCTTGGTCTTTTTGTTTGGTTTTATGATGTCGTTATGAATTTGTATACTCTATTGAGGATTAGAATAGAGGGTGTACGACACTACAGGGATTTCCCCCAAATACTCATGGGTTTCACTTCATATGGTATCTTTTTTACCTTGAGATGATGGGGTTTGACTTCATACTTAGGATAGACTGGATAGTTTATTACCATTCCTATGTCGACTTCTATCACTAGAGGGTGACTTTCACATCACCGAAGGGAAGATTTTTTATTCATAAGGGTGAATGGGATGTCCAAGAAGGTATATCTAGACTTGATAATATTGGGCTAGGAAGGATGATATACTAGATTTATAGTTTATATCTATATGATTAGGGAATGTGATAGGTGTACTTTCCTCTAGTGGTTGATCATTTTAGGGACATCTTCCTAGAAGACTTTTCTGGTTTACCTATAGAGAGAGGGGTAGATTTTTTCATCAAGATAGTTATAATAGATACATTGGTATCCATTCCTCCTTACAGTATGGATACTACTGAGTTGCGGGAGATTAATAGGTGTCTAGAGGATTTGGAAACAAAGGGTTTTATATGACCCAATACTTCTATAAGGGGTTCGTCGGTCATTTTTGTGAAAAAGGTGTACATAACTCTCAGTCTAAGTGTATATTACCGAAAATTGAACTAGTTGATGGTTAAGAACCAATATCCTTTTTCCTGGATAGATAATATCTTAGACCATCTCTAAGGAGCTCTAGTTTTCTTTAAAATTGATTTGAGTTCGGGTCATCATCATGTGTGTGTTCAACTTTCAGACATACCTTGTACAAATTTTCAGAGTAGGTGTGTTCTATATGAGTATCTAGTTATGAAGTTTGATCTTATGAACATGATAGTAGTTTTCATAGAACTGATGATCTGAGTCTTCTATCCTTATCTGAATTTGTTTGTGATAGTATTCATGGGTGATATCTTGGTGTATTATCATAATTGACACAACCATTCAAAAAATATCGAGATCATTTTGGATACACTTAGAGAGAATAATTTATATGTTATTCTCACAAAGTTACACTTATCGATGGATAAGATACACTTTAGGGGTCATATTATCTCAAAGATAAGAGTATCTGTTGACCTAGAGAAGGTGAGAGCTGTAGTTTCCTAGGAATATTCCAAGAACATATTTGACATACAAAGTTTCTTGGGGATATATAGTTATTACAGGTGTTTCATATAGGAATTAACACACTTGGAATCACCTCTAAATGGATTAAATAAGAAGGGTGTGAAGTTTTTATATTTAGATACTTGCGAGACAACCTTTTCAGAGCTGAAAGGGAGACTGACTTCAGTGTTGGTCCTGATTCTACCAGATCTGGGAAGAAGTTATACTATATATTATAGTGCATTAGGTATCAGTCTAGGATCTATTCTAATATAGGGGGAGTTTTGGAATATGGTTCTTTTAATTTGAGGCCACACGAGAGAAACCACCCAATGCATGATCTTGAGTTACCCATTTTTGTTCATGATTTGCATTATTGGAGGCGCTATTTACTAAGAGAGTTTTTTTTTCTGTACACAAATCACAAAATCCTCAAGTACATATTTACACAGTGTGGCTTAAATCTTAGTAAAAAAAGGTGGTTTGAGTACCTGAATAATTTTGACATCGAGCTTTCCTGCATGCCTAAAATTGGAAATGTAGTTGCCGATGGAAAAAGTATGAGGACATAGATACAAGTAGTTCAGGAGTCCAGTAGTGAGTGGCATATTATAGCCTTATTTTCAGAGATTCACTTGGATATTAAGGATGGTAATGGGAATACTTTTATGTTATCCTTAGTGATTACATACACTCTTCTAGATAGAGTGAGTATAGGACAATTATCTGATGTTGAGGTTCTGGTCTTATGATAGGGTGTGGCAGGTGTAGACCTGCCTCATGGGTGGACTATTAGTGAGGATAAAATCTTATGTACTCGTGGATGAATTTGAGTTACATTAGATATATATGATGAGATAATGTAAGAGTTTAATTCCTTTTTTTCATATTACATCATGGAATTTCCAAGAGGTATTGTGACTTGGACCATCAATACCGGCGGTCGGAGATGAAGCATGAGGTAGCTGGGTTTTCCATGAGGTGTTCCACCTATCATCTAGTGAATGAAGATTACTAGTGGATAACTAGGATTTTATAGTAGTTACCAATTATTAAGTGGAAATGGGATGATGTCATGATAGATTTTTGTGGCTGGGTTACTAAGGTCACCTTAAGGAAGTGCTGTTATATGGGTTTTTGTGGACAGGCTCATGAAGTTCACTCATTTCTTTCTTATTAGGGAGGCATTATCAGTAGATAATATTGAGATATTTTATATCTATGATATTGTGTGTAACGACCCAAATATTTATTAATAAAATTCCCTTTCTTTTAAATGTCTTGTGGATTTAGAAAACACATGCACTCCTTTTGTTTTATTATATCCAATTGGATTTTATTGACCATTAGGTATCTTTACTGTTGATAATATAGTCATTGAATAGTGATAATATGACTTGTATAAATATAGGGTTTTAACAAATATTTTTGGCATAAAAAAATGGAAGTGACAGCCTTAACCAGTAGGATCATACCCTATGAATCCCATTTATCAGATATTCTGAGGGAGATAGCATTTTTGGGATTTTCCCTAGGCCAATCTGAATCCAAGATCCAATAACTTAAGCACAAGTAAAACCATTTAGAGGAGAAGTTCAAGATCATTGAGATCAATTCCCAAACCATATTCACCGAACAACCCCAAGAAATCCCCACCATCGCACACCTTACTCTTAGGGAATATACTGAAGTAATAAAGGGATATGTAACAAGACCCTATCATTATAATTATGTACATTATTTTTTTTATATAATAATTAATATTATTTCATTATTTCATTTTTACTTTGTAAATTATTTTTAAAGAAAAAATAGTATTTTTGGTTAAAAATAAAATTCAATTAAGAAATATATTTTTAATGAATTAATGGATTTTTAAAGTAAATAATATTTTGATAAAATATTATTATAAAATTAATTTTATTTAATATAAATTATAATATAATTTTTATGAATTCAAATGTAATTTTTTATTATGGTTTCAAAACTATTTTTGTCAAAACCCGTCAATTTTTAATAAATGTAGGTTTTTATTTTAAAATGGAAAATTAAAATGTTTAGAAAATTATTTATATAAAATGAATATTATTTTTTGAATATGGATGTTGAAATTATCCAACAGGGAATTTTTCATAATTTTCTAAGACAGTCAAATTTTTGGGTAAAAATTAAATACTGTATAAATATATAATGTATTTTATGACATCATAATGACCCAATAATGATGTAATAAAATACTATAAAAGGTATATTTGTCCAAATATATTTTTTTACATTAAAATAATGTAAATTTAAGTTTATTTTATTTATTTTACAAAGCCTTAGTGAATCCTCCATGACCTATAATATATTTTAATTTTTTTAAAATCATTTCCTTGAAAGTATGGCTCACCTCCACAAATAAAGGAAAATATTTTAGTATCTTAGGTCATTATCCTTATAAAATATTATATACCACTCCCTTTTTCCAAAAAATATTGGCAAAAACCATGGTATGGTTTGTGGTTTTGAATATTTTAGTGTGTAGTGTCCAAAACCAAAATAATAAAGAAATCCCCCACCTTTCCTATATAAACCCACCCAAGAACCCATTACTCTTCACTAAAGCTTTTTTAAGATCCACTACCCTCTTCCCCATACTCCCTAGAGTCTTATAATGGCACCTATGATCTCCTAAGAAGCCTCTCCTAAGCTTTTGGAGACACGCATCCAAGTAAGGGATCTCCCTCTCTCCTTTTTCTTCAAGCACCTCTTTTATGTCATGCCTTTTAATTTCCATTTGCTTGATTTGGGATATGTTCTTCCAAACATCCTTACTATCCATTTTATTTATACATTATTGGATCTTCTTTTCACTCCCATTAATCCCCCCTATAATCTTTTAATCCCACCTGTGATTATGTCAAAATTCCATAAGGGATTTCTCTCTTCTCATTTCCATTCCAGAATTTCTTTTATATTATGCATCTAAAATTTCATTTCACATGTTGGGATATTATGTTACATGATCCCATACTTTCCATTTGATGTATAAATTATGAAAGACCCATTTTTCTCTCATCAACCAAATTTATGAATTTCTATATGATGTCATTATGTTGCCGAAATTGCACCATGATTTTCCATGCCAAAATCATCATGTAGTGAATACCATTCTCATTCCTCTATCAAGGGTATTCACCTTTATGGACATATACTTTTGGATTTATGAATTACATGTATGTATTCCACATTCCTTTACTTTTGAATAAATTATTATTTTGAATGAATCCATGTTATATGATCTATGTGGAACACTTAAGAATGATATTGAAATGATTATGAAGGGTGTGCCCTGATGGAACTCCAATGCATTGGGTAATGTTTAGTATCATGATATGTCATGTTATGATAGGGGTTTACCTTATTTATTTATAGGAATATTTTCCACCATTTTGGGACAGGGTTCTACCTAATTCATTTATGTTAATGATGCAGTGTTTTAAGTTGTTTCCACATTTCCATGTTATGATAATCATGTTATATCATGACTTTATGTTCATGTTTCTCTTATGATACATTTATATTCCTATTGCCTAACATGTATTTCATTCTTCATGTTATGTCTTTTTAACTCCCTTATTGGGCTTTATAGCTCACCATTTTCTTATGTATGTCCTCAGGTTATCTCATGAAATGCTAAGTACGAAGGAATGTTATGGTCAAGTAAAATAATTTTTTAATAAAGATGTGTATTTCATGTTTTATGTTGTTATGTAATGTTAATAATCCCTAAATATAGTAGAACTCTTGATCTTTTGAGTTTTATTCAGTGAAATTGTATGTAATAAATCATGTTTAAATGTGTAACAAATATTAGGGTCATTATAGTTGGTATCAGAGGATAGGTTTAGTTATTTTTGGGATTAGGATTAGAAAAATATAGTGAAATACTTAGGGATAAGACTAAGTATAATAAAATAATACCTAAATTTTTGTGAGTATAAATTAATTGGTTTATCAAGAAAATACATCCCTATCTGGATACGAACAAGTAGAGGTTGCTCTGGTATAGATGTATCTATGGGTAAAACCTGAAAACACTACTTTGAGCTAGACTCGAAGAAGAACTGGTGCACGAAAATGGGTCTTACTGTACTCTTTGTTTAACACTCCCAGGGGATATGATTTGGTAAATTCATAAGCTTAGTATGAACCATTATTAATGGAGAAAAAAAATCCCATAATAATATACATTATATAATAGATCATGGATAACTTAGATCAAATCCTAGAAATTCATAAGTTAATGAGATAAATGTAATTTATAAGTTATATATTTTTGTCATTGGATTCCCATTTATGTGTTTAATAGTTTAAAAATAACCATCCCTAAGTCTATATTGGATATATTAGAACCAGAATCAAAATGGGAAAGTTAGGTTTATTATCTGTAGTTCTACACATTCTTTTATATCCCAAAAGTTTAGTAGAACAATCCAAACACCACCACAAATCATGGAAGTAGAGATGTTGGTGAAAATGGAAAATATGGAAATTATATAATATCATGCATATGACTCCTCCCCTATCATAATTTTTGGTTTTAACTTCCTGGAGAACCTCATCATACTTTTCTTGGTGGAATTTGATGAAATTCTTGGCATGGATTGGCTTTCTCTATATAGATCCAACATAAATTTCCACAAGAGGTAAATCACTCTACATATGGTGAATCTACCCCTGATTCTATACAAGTTCAAGGAGGTGGATGAATCTTCTTTATCACCATAATCTCAATAATGGATATTACTACCCTATGAGAATGTGTATCGTACTCATATGATTGAGTATAAGGAAATAACCATCCTCAAAGACATGCCTATTACGAGGGAATTTGCTTATGTGTTTCTTGAGGAATTGTCTAGCCTTTCTCCTAGTAGAGATGTTGAATTCTTGATTGTTCTTATACCCAAGGCCTTTCCAATATACAAGACTCTATATAGAATGGTTTTTCTGTAACTTGAGGAGCTAAAGAAATAACTACAGGAGAATCTAGATAAAGGGTTTATATTCCCAAGTTCTTCACTATGGGGTGCACTAGTCCTCTTCATCAAGAAGAATGATGGGTCAATGCACCTTTGCATTTATTATTGTGAGCTCAAAAAAATCACGATAAAGAATAAGTATCCTTTGCCACGGATTGATGACTTATTAGATCATCTATTTGTATCACAATACTTCTCCAAGGTGGATCTATGGTCAGTACAGTACTAAGTTATAGTGAAGAAGAAGGATATCCCTAAGACTGCTTTTCGTACGAGGTACATGCATTATGAGTTCATAGTGATGCCATTCAGACTCACTAATGCTCTATAAATATTCATGGACATAATGAATAGAGTCTTTTGAGATTACCTCAACAAATTTTTGGTAGTATTTATAGATGAAATTATAATATACTCCAAAATCAATGAGGAGCATGAGGAGCATATGAGCACTGTTTTAGAAACCTTGAGAAAGGAGAAGCTCTATGAAAAGTACATGAAGTGTGAGTTCTGGTTGAAATAAGTATCATTATTGGGGAATATCATCATAATAAATGGTGTATCTATGGATCCTACCAAAAAAAGAAATTTAGGGATGGTTGAGGCTAAAATCTATTAGGGATATCTGTAGCTTCCTGGGGTTAGCTGGATATTATCGTCAATTTGTGAAAAATTTCTCACGATTGTCAAACCCTATTACCATGATAACTTGTAAGGGAGTTAAGTTTTCTTGTAATGATGAATGTAAATAAATCTTCATGGAGTTAAATAAGAGGCTTTTCACTGCCTTTGTGCTCACACTACCCAAAAGTGGGGAGATTTTCATAATATTTAGTGATGCTTCAAAGAAGGGAATGGGTTGTGTGTTGATATAGAATGACAAATTCATTTTCTATGCATAAAGGTAGTTGAAAATTCATGACCAAAACTATCCCATGCATTATCTAGAGTTGGCAGCTATGATCTTGAATTTAAAAATTTGGCGGCATTATCTCTTTATGGAGAAGTGTGAAATATATACGGATCAAAAAAGTTTCAAATATATATTCACATAGGATGATATGAATATGCACTAATGAATATGGTTATAGCTCATCATTGATTACGACTACTCAATCCATTACCACCCTAGGAAAGCGAACAAGGTGGAAAATCCTCTAAGTAGAAAGGACCCAACAATTGTATTATTGATTAGAATTAAAAAGGATCCAATATTCTTGGATTTGATGAAGATGGACATGGGAATCATAAATAAGGGAAAATCATCAATCCTTTCACAAATTATTGTTCAACCATATCTTTTGGAAAGGTTAAAGGATGTTCAAAAAGATGATTTGGGAATTCAAAAGAAAGAAGTAGTTATCAGAAAAATTAAATCCTCAAAGTTCAATATTAATGAATAAGGAATTTTGAGATTTGGGTTAAGAATATGTGTTCCATCAAATTAAAAGTTAAAGAAATAACTTTTAGATAATGCACATAGTTTGAATTTCTCCATTCACCTAGGAAACGCGAAGATTTATCGATATCTATGGGAGAACTATTGGTGGGATAACATGAAGAAGGAGATCACTAAATATACATCAAAGTTATTGGTATGTTAGCAAGTGAAGGCTAGGAGTAATAATTCTAATGGGATGATGTAACAATTATCTATATCAACATAGAAATGGTAAAACATCGCCATGGACTTTGTCACCGAACTTTCAAATAAATACAAAAGAAAAAATTTTATCTCGGTTTTTTTGGATCATCTTACAAAGATTGTACACTTCATCGCAATTTGAGATGATTTCTAACTAGATAAACTAGAAATGATGTACATCATAGAAGTGTAAAGGCTACATGGAGTACCACTATCAATTTTTTCTGATAAAGATCCAAGATTCACCTCTTAGTTTTGGAAAAGTCCCCAGCATGCTCTAAACACATAGCTGAACTTCAGTACATCTTATCACCCTCAAACTGATGTCCAATCTGAGCGGACTATCCAGAAACTTGAGGACATTTTTAGAGCTTTCTCAATGTACTTTAAAGGCGGATGGTTCCAACATCTTCCTTTGGTGGAGTTTTCTTACAACAACAGTTTCCACTCAAGCATCCAAATGACTCCTTATGAATCCCTTTTTGGGAAGAGGTGTAGAACACTGGCATGTTGGGATGAAGTTTGGGAACAAAAACTTCTAGGTCCAAAAATGGTTGAAGAAATGGCATAGAAGGTTAAGATCATCTAGTAGCACATAAAATCTTCCCAGAGTCAAAAAAAGAGTTATACTAGAAATCTTCAATGATACCTAGAGTTTGATGTTGGAGACATGGTATTCCTATGAATATCTCCATGGAGTAGAGTTATGAGATTTGGGAAGAAGTTAAATCTTAGTCTAAGGTACATCGTCCATTTTGAGATCCTTGATCGCATCGGATCAGTGGCCTATCGACTAGCACTCCCACTAAACATGTATCAAGTACATGATGTATTCCATGTATCCTTCTTGGGAAAGTACATACTAGAACCCTCTCATGTAATCAATCTAGAGGTGGTACCATTTTATAATGACCTCTCCTATGAGGAGAAGCTGGTGAAGATCTTAGATTGTAGAGAAAAAGTTCTACGAAATAATATGATGCCCCTTGTCAAGGTGTTTTGGTGAAACCACAAGTTTGAAGAAGCAACGTGGGAACCAGAGGAAGTGATGAAGCATAGATACCCTCATCTGTTTTAATGTGTGAAAATAAAATTTTGAGGGTGAAATTTCTTAGGGGGGGAAGGTTGTAACAACCCAAACATTTATGAATAAAATTCCCTTTCTTTTAAATGTCTTAAGGATATAGAAAATACATGCACTCCTTTTGTTTTATTATATCCAATTGGATTTAAATGATTGTTAAGTATCCTTACCATTGAAAATATATTCTTTGAACAATTATCATGTGACTAGTATAAATATAGGGTTTTAACAAATCCTTTTGGCACAGACAAAGGAATTAATGGCCTCAACCAATAGGATCATACCCTATGAAACCCATTTATCAAAGCTTATGAGGGAGATAGAATTTATAGGATTTGACCTAGACTAAGCCCAATATTATATCCAACAACTTAATCATGAGATAAATGGTTTATAAGAGAATTTCAATCTCATCAAGATCACGGAACAAACCATGTTCACCGAACAACCCCATGAAAGCCCCACCATCGCACACCTTACTCTTAGGGCGTATGCTAGTGTGATAAATGGATATGTAACAAGACCCTATAATTATGATTATGTACATTATTTTTTTATATAATAATGAAAATAATTTCATTCTTTCATTGTTACTTTTTAAATGAGTTTTAAAGAGCACATAGTATTTTTTGGTTAATATTCAAATTCAATTAAAAAATCTATTTTTAAAAAATTAATGGATTTTTGAAATAAATATTATTCTAATAAAATATTATTATTAATTTAATTTTGTTAAATATAAATGATAATATATTTTTTATGATGTCAAATGTAATTTTTTATTAAGGATTGAAAACTGTTTTCATCAAAACCCATCAATTTTTAATAAATGTCAGTTTTTATTTTAAAAGTGAAAATTCACATATTTAGGAAATTATTTAGATAAAATTAATATTATTTTTGGAATCAGGAAATCAAAATTATTCAATTTTGAATTTTTCATAATTTTCTGAGATAGTTGAATTTTTGGGTAAAAATTAAATATCCTATAAATATATAATGTGTTTTATGACATCATAATGACCTAATAGTGATGTAATAAAATACTATAAAATGTATATTCGTCCAAATATATGTTTTTAATTTAAAATAATGTAATTTTAAGTTTATTTGATTTATTTTACAAAGCCTTAGTGAATCCTCCAACGTTGATAATATATTTTAATATTTTTAAAATCATTTCCTTGAAAGTATGACTCACCTCCACATAATAAAGGGAAATATTTTTATATATTCGGTCATTAGCCTTATAAAATAATGTATACCACTCCCCTTTTCCAAAAACCATGGGAAAAACTATGGTATGGTTTGTGGTTTTGAATATTTTAGTGTGGAGTGTCCAAAACCAAAATAATAAAAAATTATCCCATCTTTCCTATATAATCCCACCAAATAAACCATTAATGTTCAAACAATACCATTTAATATCAACCACCCTCTTCCCCCTACTCTCTATAGTCCTCCCAAGTCACCCCCAAGCTCCCAATAAGCCTCTCTCAAGCCACTGGATTCACATGTCCAAGTAAGGGATCTCCCTCTCTCCTTTTTCTTCAAGCACCTATTTTATGTCATGCCTTTTAATTTAAATTTTCTTGATTTGGGATATGTTATTACTACCTAATAACTTTAAATTTTATTTATACATTATGGTATCCTCCTTTCACTCCCATTCATCCCCCTATGATCTTTTAATCCCACTCGTTACTATGCTGAAATTCTCTAAGGGATTTCTCTCTTCTCGTTTCCATTCAAGTATTTATTTTATATTATAAATCTAAAATTACATTTCACATTTTGGGATATTATGTTCCATGATCCCATACTTGTCATTCCATGTATGAATTATGAGATACCCATTTCTCTCTCATCAACCAAATTTATTAATTCCTATAGTACGTCGTTATGCTGCTGAAATTGAACCACAATTTTCCATGAAAAAAAGCATCATGTAGTGAATATCATACCCATTACTATATCAAGGGTATTCACCTTTATAAAAATATACTTGTTGATTGAGGACTTACATGTATGTATTCTAAATTCCTTGATCTTTTAATAAATTATGTTGTTGAATGAATCTATGTTATATGATCTATGTGACACACTTAAGCATGAGATTGAAATGATTATGAAGGGTGTGCCTTGATAGTGCTTCAATGTATTAGGAAATGGTTCATGTTAAGATAGGGGTTTAACTGATTCCTTTATAGGAATTTTTTCCACCGTTTTGGGATAGGTTTTTACTTGATTCCTTTAAGTTAATGATGTAGTGTTTTAAGTTGTTTCTATATTTTCATGTTATGATAATCATGCTCTATAATGCCTTTATGTTCATGTTTCTCTTATGATCCATTGATATGCCTATTACCTAGCATGAATTGTATTATTCATGTTATTCCTTGTTTACTCCATTATTGGGCTTTATATATCACTCTTTTATTGTGTATATCATCAAGTTATCTCATGCAATGCTAAGTATAAAGGAATGTTATGGTCATGTAAAAGAAGATTTCAATAAAGATGTGTATTTCATGTTTTAAGTTGTTATGTAATGTTCTTAAACCCCAAAGAAACAAGACCTGTCAATCTCATAAGTTATATTCAGTGAAAATTTATGTAATAAATCATGTTTAAATGTGAAATAAAGAGGAATTTCGTTATATCGTGTGCCTACATGGGGTTCCTCATACCATGTTATCAGATAGGGCACACATTTTAGATCTCGATTCTGACAGAGCTTACAAAGGGTGATAGGTGCACAGGTGATTATGAGTATATCATACCACACTCAGAATAATATCCAATTAGAGAACAATGTTGGACTCCTCACGTTTTAATCATGTTTTAATGATCACAAATCCTATTACTGTTAATTAATCTAAATCTTCATTTTACATCTTGCAAATGCTCTCAATCTCAATAATAACTACACATCATGTTTTAATGATAACAAATCTTATGGATGTTAATTACTCTCTTTATTAGTTACAAGTATTATGCATGATCACAAATCTCACATATATTATCAAGCCTTTATATTTATGATTCAAGTTCTCTTACTCTCTAATGATTAAACTTAATCCATATTCTGCATATTACTGTCTAAGTCCAAATACAGATATTTGTCTAAATATGGACACATCGTGAAGGACTTACCATGACTCAGACACCGTGAAGGACTCACTGTGAACCAGACATCGTGAAGGACTCACCGTGACCCATACACCGTGAAGGAATCACCATGACCCAGATACTGTGAAGGACTCACCGTGACCCAGACACCGTGAAGGACTCACCATGACCCAGACACCGTGAACCAGACACCGTGATCTAGACACCGTGAGCTACACACCGTGACATGGACATACCTTGAAGATCATACCGTGAACCTCATACTGTGAAGAAGAAACCGTTTACTTAATCATTGTGACACTGTTTCCTAACTCTTTGTCAATATTATTTAAATAATTCTAATGGTCATATTTGATATTTTTAATGCAATTAATGTTATTTAATGATAGTTGTTGGCATGTCAGGAAACTGTATCTTGTAAATATGAAAAGGGAATCATTCCTACTGCCAGAACTCGTGGAATATAAGGAAGTTTGAGATGAAAAACATGTGTAAGCAGTGGCATGGTGTACAAATGTGAATACAGAATGAGAAGAACTTATATACACCCGAGAGTACTGTGCTGAATGGGAAGAACAATCCTGAGAAAGAAAGAGACTGTAATACTTTCAAAGAACTCTTGTGAATGAAATCCAACACCACTGAAGAACATACATGATGAATCAAGAGATCATTTTCATTCCTGTAGAATACAATCTGAACTACGAAACTCTGTTTTTCAATAGAAAAACCAGAGAAGGACTCAGAAGCATTCCTGTTGAATCCAACAAGTCTAGAGCTACATTGATAATCACTAGAGCTTCCTAATCTCTTATATATCTTCTCTTAGTGATTTATTTATTAACTTTTAAGCAGTGTGGTGTACTCTGTATTTCTTATACACACACGGTCTCTTGCACTGAACTGGAGGATATCAAAATCCTCACTCCAAATCTTTTAACTCTTGTTTACCCACTTCAAATGTGGAAGAGGTCCTTGTGTGACCTGGTCTTTGTTTTTTTTCCCACGTAGAATAGTGGTAGAGGTCCCTATGTGGCCTGGACAGTTTTTTAAACTGTTGTTAACCCTGATCTAGGGTGTGGATCAAATTTATATAAATTTGAGAGGACTAAGTCTTGGCTTGAGACTGAACCTCTTGTTATATCTATTGTGCATCTTTAGTTTAATATCCTAAGTATACTACATATATATTATTTATTCCAGTGCTTTTACTTTGAAATAAAAAACTATTTTAAAGCTACTTTGATAGTTAAATTAGCAAGTGTTTACACTTATTGTAAATCAATAGGTTAGTTTCAAAAGTTAGTTTGGTCTTGTGGTTAAATTAACTGAGACCTAATCAATCTTTGAGAAGCTAAGCGAACATTTAAAATATGTATAAATTCACTACATTTTAACTTATTTTATAAATTGGGGGATTTTAAATAGACAATATTTTAACAGAAATTTTTAATTGGAACTCAATTCACCCCCCTCTTGAGTATCCACTCCGACCAACATTTGGTATCAGAGGAATTATTTTTGTTTAAAGATTTTTAAAACACTCTATTTTTCAACTGTGATTTTAGTTTCATCTTTAAAGATCTTAAATTTCTATTAGTTCTAAATTTTATATCTTTAAATTATCTTTATAAAATCTAGCTATGGACAATAGAATATAGGGTGCTGCTACTAACAGGCCACATTTCTTCAATGGTATAAACTATGCTCAGTGGAAAATTAAAATGAAAATTCATTTAGAGAGTATGGGTTTTCATATCTGGACTGCTATAGAGTCTCAATATAAAATTCCAAAAACTAAAAGAACAACTTGGGATGAACCTACAAAGACTACTTACAATAATAATTGTAAAGCTATGAATTCCCTGTACTGTGCTTTAGGAGATGAGGAGTTTAATAAAATTTCTTCTTGTAAAACTGCTTTTGAAATTTGGGATACTTTGGGTGTTTCTCATGAAGGAACAAATAATGTTAAAGAAATGATATTGAATACTTATACTATTAAATATGATAATTTTAAAATGAAGACTGATGAACCTATTTCTGATATGTATCTCAGGTTTAATGAGATATTCAATATAATGAATTCACTCGGAAAGGTTGTTCCAGCAAAGGAACAAATTATGAGAATCTTGAGATGTTTACCAGACCGATGGAGAGGCACATCTATTTAAATCAGAGAATCATGTGACATTGGATCTCTGCCTATCAAATAACTTATTGGTAAGCTCATGATGTATGAGGAAGAACTCAAGGTAAATAAAGAGGAAGATGATGAACCTAAGAGAAAATTTGTGGCTTTCAAGAATACTGTTTCAAAGAATAAGGACAAAGAAAAATCTCAAATACAAACTGACAGTTCAACCAGTGAAGATTTTGATTCAGATAGTGATGCTTAAATGGCTCAGATATCCAGGAGGTTTAAGAAAATTTATAGGAAGAAGAAATTTTTTAGAAAATCAAATTACAAAGGAAAGTATGGCAATAAGGGACATTGGAATAAGGATTGGAAAAATCCAGATAGAAGTGATGAAGTTGTTTTTTATGAGTACAAAAGGAAGGATACATTAAAGCAGGCTTCCCAAAGCTAAAATTCAAGAAATATGATTACAAGGACAGTCAGTACAAAAAGGCTATGAAGGCTACCTGGAGTGCTTCTGAAGACAGCACAAGTGAATCTGAAATGTCTGATTCTGAAAAGAATCATGCCAACATGTGTTTTATGACAAACACATCTGAGGTAACCTTAGATACTTCTGTTTTAAATTCTTATTATTTTGGAGATGATGTAGAATCTAATTCTGATTCAGAAAACATGACTAGTGAGAAATTATTTGAATATCTTATTATGCTGGAAGAGACATGCAATGAACTAAAGTATAAATACAAATCATTAAAGAAATAGCATGATCTCACTACTATTGTTAAAACTGAACTTACTATTGAAAAAGAGAAAAATGCTCAACTGTTAAAGGATAACACTGAACTGAAAATGTCAAATGAGCAACTTATAAAAGACTTAGAGAAGTTTACAAATGGAAAGGATAAACTAACTCAAATTCTAGGAAAGAAAGTAGCTCCCAAATACACTACTAGAATAGGCTACAAACCTGGACAGAGACAGATTACTAAGAATAGATTTATTCCTAAATCTGGACAGAATACTGGTAGTTCTAGTTATGGACATTCATATGCTTTAACTAGTAATTCACATAGTTATAGATCAAATAAAGTTTATCTTTCAAAATTTGTTGATTCTGTAAATTGTATGAAACCCATAAGACAAATGTGGGTACCGAAAGCTTTGATTGATAACCTTTCTGGAGCCAAGAAGATTTGGGTACCAAAATCATTTCCTATCTAAATCTGTTTTGTAGGAAACCTGCTTGAAGAGTTCCCACAAGAAGACATGGTATTTGGACAGTGGATGTTCAAGACATATGTCTGGGGATTACTCATGCTTAAAGAGTTTAATAAAGGTTGATGGAGGTCATGTCACCTTTGGTGATAATTCTAAAGGAAAGATCATCGGTCTAGGCCCAATTGGTAACACTAATTCAGTTTTAATTTCTAAAGTTTTATTTGTTGATGGACTTAAATATAATCAGTTAAGTATTTCTCAATTATGTGATGATGGTTTTAATGTCAAATTTGAAAATTATTCTTGTAATGTTTTTAATTCTAAAAATGTTTTAGTCTTTTCTGCTTTAAGAAATGAAAATGTTTATGCTGTTGATTTAAATTCCTTAGCCAAAAAAAATGGTACCTATTTAAATGCTTTTCATAAAGAGTCCTGGTTATGGAATAGAAGATTAGGACACTGCAATATACACTCACTTAGAAAACTAACTAGGAAGAACTTAGTTAGAGGCCTACCTAGACTTGAGTTTACAAATGACAAAGTTTGTAATCCCTGTTAAAAGGGAAAGCAACATAAAGTTTCTTTTAAATTAAAGAAAGAATTTTCTACTTCTCAAACTCTCGACTTGGTTCACATGGATTTGTTTGGACCATCTAGAGTTTCTAGTTTAAATGGGAAGCACTATGTCTATGTTCTAGTAGATGACTTTTCTAGATATACTTGGGTATACTTCTTAGCTCATAAAAGTGAATCTTATTCCTATTTCATTAAATACTTCAAGTCTGTAGAAAATCTTAGTGGACTTAAGATTAAAACCCTAAGAAGTGATCATGGTCGTGAGTTTGAGAATCATGAGTTTGAATCCTAATGCTCTCATAATGGCTATTTTCATAACTTTTCTGCTCTTAGGACACCTCAGCATAATGGTGTAGTAGAAAGAAGAAATAGAACCCTGCAAGAAATTGCTAGAACTATGCTTAATGAATATGACCTGCCTATTTACTTTTGGGATGAAGCTGTGAATACAGTTTGTTATATTATTAATAGAGTCTTAATTAGAACTGTTCTTAAGAAGACCCCATATGAGTTGTGGAACAATAGAAAACCTAAAGTTAGTTACTTTAGAGTCTTTGGCTGCAAAGTTTTTATTCTCAATACAAAAGATAATCTTGATAAGTTTGCTTCTAATAGTGATGAAAGAATATTTTTAGGTTATTCATTAACCAACAAGGCTTATAGAGTTTTCAATAAAAGAACCAAGTGTGTGGAAGAATCTGTTCACATCAAATTTGATGAAACTGATCCACGTGAGCCTAAAATCTCTCTTGAAAATCTTGAAGAAGATTTATCTGTTCTGGACCTTAATGACAAATCTAATGAACCTGCTATAAAGACAACCAGTTCCGGACTTATTCCAGAATCTTCACATAATGAACCAAAACCTAGATAAGAACCTGAAATTTCTAGTCCTACCTTTACTAGATCAACAAGGATTATAAAGAATCATCCTTTAGATGTTGTTGTAGGAAATCTTGATAGAGGGACACAGACTAGAGCTTCTATTAGAAATCAGTTTGAACATCAAGCCTTCTTGTCACAGCTTGAACCTAAAAACATTGATGATGCTATTAATGATGAGTTTTGGGTAATTTCTATGCAAGAAGAACTCAATCAATTTGAAAGAAATAAAGTTTGGAATCTTGTTGAAAGGCCTAAGGACACTTTCACAATAGGCACTAAATGGGTGTTTAGGAATAAAGTAGATGAATCTGGAAACATAGTTAGAAATAAAGTCAGGCTAGTTACACAAGGCTATAGTCAAGAGGAAGGAATTGACTATGAGGAGACTTTTTCTCCAGTATCCAGATTAGAAGCTATTAGGATTTTACTTGATTATGCTACACATATAAATTTCAAACTATATCAAATGGATGTCAAGAGTGCATTCTTGATTGGATATATTACTGAGGATGCTTTTTTTGAACAACCACCTAGATTTTCAAACCCTCATTTTCCAAATCATATTTTCAAATTATCAAAATCTTTATATGGTTTAAAGCAAGCTCCAAGAGATTGGTATGATAGATTAAGTACTTTTCTAATTTCCAAAGGTCTTGAAAAAGGAATAGTTGATCCTACTCAATTTATAAAATGATTTTATAAAGATTTTTTAGTAGTACAAATTTATGTAGATGATATTATTTTTGGATCTTCAAGAAATTCCCTATGTACTGATTTTTCTAAAATGATGCAAAATGAATTTGAAATGAGTTTAATGGGTGAACTTAAATTCTTTCTTGGATTTAAAATCTTTCAAAATGATGATGGAATTATTTTAACTCAAAGTAAATATAATATAGATCTTTTAAAATGTTTTGGATTGGATGGAACAAAAGGTAGTGACACTCCCATGAGTACCACCTGTAAGATGGATCTTGATGAAAATGGTAAATCTATTGATCAAACCACTTATAGAGGAATGATTGGAAGTATACTCTACCTGACTGTTAGTCGTCCTGATATTATGTTTAGTGTGTGTATGTGTGATTGTTTTCAAGCAAACCCTAGAGAGTCACATTTAAATGTTGTGAAGAGAATTTTCAAATACCTCAAGCATACTCCCAATTTAGGACTGTTCTATCCCAAAGGACAATCATTTAAATTAGTTAGTTATTCTGATTCTGATTTTTCTGGATGTAAGTTAGATAGAAAAAGCACCTCTGGAACGTGTCATCTTTTAGGCAAGTCACTAGTATCATGGTGTAGTAAGAAACAAAATTATGTTCCATTATCTACTGCAGAAGCTGAATACAAAGCTGCTGGAAGTTGTTGTTTAAAAATTTTGTGGATGACACACACATTACTAGACTATGGATATCAATTAAGACATGTCCCAATAAATTATGACAAAAAAACTGCTATTAATATTTCTAAGAATCTTGTTTCTCATTCTATGACAAAACATATTGATGTAAGACATCACTTTTTGAGGGATCATTATCAAAAAGGTGATATCAATTTGGAATTCATTGGTACTGAATATCAACTTGCTGATATATTCACTAAACCATTAAATTCTAAGATATTAGACTACATCATACATAATCTTGGTATGATTAATCATTAGTAAATATCTTACTGATCTTAATGTGTAATACTTTACTGTATTTTACTTTACGGTTTCATGGTCATTGTTACTAAGTTATTGTTTTGTGCTCACGATCTGTCAACTCACTGTCTCACCGTGACTACATAGAATGCTCACTATCTCACCGTGAAGACTACCAATTTTCTCACTGTGATGACTAGTTTTCATCACATCGTAATACCTACTCACGGTCTCACTATGAAGATTATTTATATTCTTATTTTAACTCGTATCGCGGTAATTTTTATTTCACCGCTATTTGATTTCCCGTGTTTTTTTTATAATGGTTTACATTCCCAAATGATAAAACTTAAGGGTTTCATTTGATTACTTACCCAAACTCTCTCCTAAACCTTATCTTCCCTCTTGCCCGAACCTTCAGTGAATGCCAAGGATGAAGCGTCCATCTTCACCCTCGTCTGAGAAGCGCTGCTCTAAGAAATAGAAGATGATACTGAGGATAGCTCCCAAAGGACCTCTAAACCCAAACCTGGTAAGCCATACAGTTGTACCTGAAAAAGAGGTTTGCCCAAAGTGGTCGTTGTCTAGCAGATCTTTAGTTTTGAAAGTTTTAAGGGAACAAGGATGGCTTGAATGGTTCACTGGACATAATAGACCGATTTACCTGAGATTGGTATCTCAATTCTATCAGTATGTGAAGTTTTCCTTTGAGTTTGGAGAAAGATTTATGGTGACAAGCTAGATAAATGGCCAGAAGTTCTCTTTCTCTTCAAGGTTGTGGGTTGCATGCCTAAGAATTCCACATGAAGGAGTTTTTGAGGATTACCAGAGAGACCCTCTTCCAACAACTGCTATCTTTGACCAGGATAATGCTTTGGAAATCCTGACTAGAAATGGCACCAAGAGAAGGGCCAAAGCTACTGAATTAGATGGGGAGACTAGACTTCTGTTCAAGTTTGTTCAGAATTTGATTAGTCCGAGAAAAGGAGATTTTACTGTGATGAAGTATTAAGATGTGTTCCTGATTCACCTGTTGAAGAATGTCCATAAGATCAACCTTTATAAGTATGTTATTAACCATATCTGTGAGCTGATCAAAGTCACTTCCAAATCCACCTCCTTGTTTTACTCAAGGATGATTTCAGCTATGTTAGTTTCAAAAGGGATGGTTGGACCAAATAAAGAAAAGTTAGAGGACTTTGATTTCTGTCAATCCATTCCTATCATCGGAAGGATGAAGATTAGCTGGAACCCCTGGAAGAAGCTGTGGGTTGAGGATAATGATCAACTCTATAAAAAGTTTAATCCTATTGACTATCCCAGGAGACCTAAAAATCTATCTGATCCTGGTTTGGAACCAGATGAAGTGGCTGAGTATTCAGAAGAATAAGAAGAAGAAGAAGAGGAAGTAACAGATGAAGTATCACCTAGAGAAGAATCTAAAAGACCTCAAATGGAAACAGTTTCGGTTGAAAAGGAAAGGTATGTTGTCCCTACTGCTATCTCTACTGAAATACCTCAAGGAGAAGAAGTTTCTATTGGTTTGAGAGAAGAAGAATATCTTGCTTCTAGTGTGGATGTCATTCCAGAAGCTCATCCTAATGCTGCAAGTAAATTGGTTTTTCCTGATTCAGAACAGCAAGCAACCTTAGAGGCAGATCCTGTTGAAGAGGATCTTTCTGTTGAGAAAGAAGCAAGTTTGTAAGATCAGCCAGTGGAACAATCGGTTCATGATATTATTCCCTCTGCTGAAGAGAGGATGGAAATTGCCTTTTAGCTGGCAAGGTAAGAGTTTGTTGAAGAGATCAGAGATGATCCTGTGGATCTTGATCATGGTGAGTCTCAAGAATCTGAAATGGAAGCACAATTTGAGGGGGAGGAACCTCAAAATCTTGAGATTATGGAAGCTGGATCTGCTGAAGCTTCTCAACCTACTGTCACATATTCTATGTACACTCGGTATGAATTTCCAAGCTTTTATGATGTAAATGAGTCACAGAAAGTGACTACAACTAGAATGGATCTTTCTTCTCTGTTTAAACTAAATTCTATAGCTTATCCAGTACCAGAATCAGAGCCCCAACCTCAATATGAATCAAAATCTGAGTCTGAAGATGACTCTGAACCTCAACCAGAATCTGAACCTCTGTCTTTACCTACTCCCTTACTCGAGCATCACTCCTTTGTGACAAAAGATGATCTGAAATTTTTTGGAGGGACTTTGTTAGCTGGAGTTGAGAAAATTGTCTCCACTCAACCTCATCCAGTGACTTAGTTAAGTCAAGAAGATTCATCAATTTTCTTGGAAAATATTATCTTGCATATTCAACCAAGGATCGTTCGAGAAATTCAAGAATTCAGAGTTGAGAATAGGCTGCTGAGTGCTGATGTTGCAAATTTGAAAAATATGGTAGCAAGTTTGCAGAATGAGTTGTCTTTGAGATCAGTGTTTGCTCTTGTTTCTACCCCTGCACCAGTTTCTACTTCTCCTGAGACATCTAATTACCTCCTTGCTAGGGAAATTGTGTCTCATGTTCATCCATATATACTTTCTTTTGATGAGAATATTGGAAAAAGACACACCAAGATGCTGGAACGCATGAGGGAGCTTGTAGAAAATCTGAATAAGCTTATAGATGAATACACTGGATGCCTGCAAAGAGTTCTGAAATAGCTCAAAGTTCTAACCAAAGTTGTCAAGGCTTCACCTGCTTCTGGTCAGACCTCCACATCTTCTTTAGATGTTTCTATGCTGAGATCCATAATAAAGGAAGAACTTCAGAGTGCCTTCAGTGGCTTGGATCTATCTTCTTTTTCAGAAGTGGTTAAGAACAGTGATAGAGCATTGGACTTGGTTAGGATTCATTCTAAGATAGCCAATGATGCTCAACAAGAGATCACCAAGAAAATATATTTTTATCTCTCTCGGATTTTCTCTAAAAGTGATATGACAGATCACTTTAGATATCTTGTGGAAAATTTGAGAATCCCTCCGGTGACTCAAGCTTTTAAAGCTCAAGTTCAGAAACTTACAGAGTTCACCAGATTGTTGGATAGATTTATGAAGAATAAGGATGATTTTGAAAAGGATATGCAATATGGTGGTCAAATCATTACTGATTTCATCAATATTTTGAAGTTGTATCTTCATGTGCAGAGTACTGTTATAGTTGCTCGAGCTGATACACCCCTTAGACCTGGTCTACCTACCTTAGCCTCAACTGCCATGATAGTTAGCCAAGCTCTTTCTCAGATCTGGCTAGTCATTCTTGACCAACCAAAGCCTAGATATTCTACTTCTCCTACTTTGGCTCCATATTTTTTTGAAGGTCTACCCTTACCCTCTTTTTCTACCACATCTATGCCTTCTTCTACTTCAGCACCAGCTCCTGCTGCTAATAAAGGCAAAGACAACGTGGATCCCTGAAGAGTCTGAGGAAAGGTTTCTTTTTTATGGGATGTCATTTGCTGTTTAATGTTTTTATTATATTCTGAACCCTTTGTTTAATGAAAAATGTTGTATTTATTTTTATTTCCTTTTTTCTTTTTTTCTCTCTACTTTTTGATAATCCCAAAAGGGGGAGAAAAACTACAAGTATAAAAGGGGGAGAAACAAGTGCCAGTACTATAATGATTTATTTGCTAGTTTCTTTAATATTTCATTTCATTTATATTCTGCCTATACATGATTTGTGATCATAAAAAAGGGGGAGATTGTTGGACTCCTCATGTGTTAATCATGTTTTAATAATCACAAATCCTATTACTGTTAATTAATCTCAATCTTTATTGCACATCTTTCTAATGATCTTCAATATCAATAATAACTACACATCATGTTTTAATGATAACAAATATTATGGATGTTAATTACTCTCTTTATTAGTTACAAGTCTTATGCATGATCACAAATCTCACATATATTATCAAGCCTTTATATTTATGATTCAAGTTCTCTTAGTCTCTAATGATTAAACTTAATCCATATTCTGCATATTACTATCTAAGTCCAAATACAGATATTTTTCTAAGTATGGACATATCGTGAAGGACTCACCATGACCCAGACACCGTGAAGGACTCACTGTGACCCAGACACCATGAAGGATTCGTCGTGACCCAGACACTGTGAAGGACTCACTATGGCCCAGACACCGTGAAGGACTCACCGTGACCCAGACACCGTGAACCAGACACCGTGATCCATACACCGTGAGCTACACACCGTGACATGTACATACCGTGAAGCTCATACCGTGAAACTCATACTGTGAAGAAGACATTGTTTACTTAATCACTGTGACACTGTTTCCTAACTCTTTGTCAATATTATTTAAATAATGCTAACGGTCATATTTGATGTTTTTAATGCAATTAATGTTATTTAATGATAGTTGTTGGCATGTCAGGAAACTGTATCTCATACTTATGAAAAGGGAATCATTCCTACTTCCAGAACTCGAGGAATATAAGGAAGTTTGAGATGCAGAACATGTGTAAGTAGTGGTGTGGTGTGAAAATGTGAATACACAACGAGAAGAACTTACATACACCCGAGAGTACTGTGCTGAATGAGAAGAACAATCCTGAGCAATAAAGAGACTGCAATACTTTCAAAGAACTCTTGTGAATAAAATCCAACACCACTGAAGAATATACACGATGAATCAAGAGATCATTTTCAGTCTTATAGAATACAATCTGAACTACGACACTTTGTTTTTCAACAGAAAAAACAGAGAAGGACTCAGAATTATTTCTGCTGAATCCAATGAGTCCAGAGCTGCATTGATAATCACTAGAGCTTTCTAATATCTTATATATCTTCTCTTAGTGATTTATTTATTAACTTTTGAGCAGTGTGGTGTAATCTGTATTTCTTATACACACACTGTCTCCTGCACTGAACTAGAGGATATCAAAATCCTCACTCCAAATATTTTAACTCTTGTTTACCCACATCAACTGTGGAAGAGGTCCTTGTGTGACCTGGTCTTTGTTTTTTTCCCCACGTAGAACAGTGGTAGAGGTCCCTGTGTAGCCTGGACAGTTTTGTAAACTGTTGTTAACCCTGATCCAGGGTGTGGATCAAATTTATATAAATTTGAGAGGACTAAGTCTCAGCTTGAGACTGAACCTCTTGTTATATCTGATGTGCATCTTTAGTTTAATATTCTAAGTATACTACATATATCTTATTTATTCCGCTGCTATTACTTTGAAATAAAAAACTATTTTAAAGCTACTTTTATAGTTAAATTATCAAGTGTTTACACTTATTGTAAATCAGTAGGTTATTTTCAAAAGTTAGTTTGATCTTGTGGTTAAATTAACTGAGACCTAATCAATCTTTGAGAAGCTAAGTGAATATTTACAAGCTGTATAAATTCACTATAGTTTAACTTATTTTATAAATCAGGGGATTTTAAATAGACAATATTTTAACAGAAATTTTTAATTGGAACTCATTTCACCCCCCCTCTTGAGTATCCACTCCAACCAACAAAAACTGTACAGGTTCTTGAGTAAATTATTAGAGCATGCGTCCTCAGTTTTGGGGGTTCTTGGGGGAGGCATATACCCCTGGTTGAATTCACCTACAATAATAGTTATCAGGTGATGATACATATGGAACCTTATGAGGATTTTTATAGTAATCCATGTTGATCACCCTTATACTAGTTAGAGGTAGGAGTGGTATTTTTTCTCATACCTCATCTTGTTTAGGAGACATTGGAGAAGGTATATCTGATTTGGAAATAGATGGCTACTACATAGTATAAATCTTACGTCGATCATTGTAGATGACCTCTATAGTTTAAGGCCAGGGATTGGGTATTTTTATATATATCATCAAGGCTGGGACACAGATGTATTTATAGATCTGGTAATCTTTCACTGAGATATGTCAGTCCATTCAAGATTCTAGATAGATTTGGGTCATTAGCCTATCGGTTGTAGTACCTCAGAGGTATTGATCCATCCACGATGTATTCCATGTATCCTAGCTACATTGTTATCACTCAGACCCATCTTATACTCTATATCTAGATGAGGATCTACAGGTAGATGTTTAATTTAAGTAGCATCCTATTCATATTTTTTAGAGGAGAATGAAGGGTCTCTGAGTCTGGTCAGTTCCACTAGTTTGGGTGTTATAGAAGCATGACCATTTATATAAAAAGACTTGGGAACAGAAGGTTGATGTATGTTCTTATTGGATGGAGTTATTCTCAGGTGATTCTTGACCATCTTGGAAGGGAAATTGAGGGATGAATTTCTAATGGGGGAAGATTGTAATGTCTCAAGTTTTTGATGTGGTACAGATCCTTTTATTTCTAGTTAAACTCTAGTTAAGATATCTTATTGGGATTAGACCCAAAAGTTGGGTCATGGTCCATTTGGGTTTTTAATTGTAAAGGAAGAGGTAGGAGGGATTTAGGATAATTGTAGTCCATCACACGACATTTATTTGGTTTTCATGATGTGTATTTGTTTATAAAGCTTTCTTTAGGGCACGCACATCTGTTAATTTCATAGGAGGATGTGCTGATTATGTATCCCCACATTTCCTCTTTTAAAAGGAGGGCGGTATCCATCACTTGTTTACATATGTTTTCTCCTAGATCGAAATGGTATGATGGGATGTTGGTTCCTCCTTCTGTGGATTCCTCCTCTGAACTTTTTACCTAGTCTGGATCTCCCTTATAGATTAAGACGTTGTTTGTGAAACTATTCCCAGTGTCATGTCTTCATAGACACTGATTAATTACACTACTTCTGTTAAGACATTCCAATGGATCTAGTTAGGGTAGAAACCTTTGGTTGTGGGAGTAGTCACATGGGAAATTACTAGCGTGTTTGGATAATGGAACACTGGCACGACTGGGTTTATTCCCCTTATGATAGGGCTTCTCAAGGGAATGGAAGCCTGAGGCATCCCATGTTGAATGCAGGGAATTATATTCCATAGGCATGTATCTGAGGTTTTCCTCATCTTTGCATGTTTAACACAAGGAATTTCATAGGTTTAATGTCTAGTGGAGATGGGTTGGGCTGATCAGAAAACTGGCTTGAGTGGATCAGATGGGTCCAACCCCTGGAGGGAACACTGATGCTCAGGATAACATGTGGTTAGTTACCCGAGTGTTGCTAAGAGGAGTGAAGATGTGAATTGGCATGATCTCACTGGGATGTGGTGTTCTGGGTAAGAATCAAGATGGATTATGGAGAGTTGAATTAAGTGGTGTGGGAATGAGATGGAACCATCATGAAGGTGATTGTAGTATTGGCCTTGATCCTTGAAGATGCTTCCTACATATCCCCATGGTATGGAATCAAAGTCTGCGTAGTTCAGTGAGGTGATGGGACACCTAAGGAGGCAACCCGTATGAAGGGGACCTAGAGGAAGTGGAACCTCCAGGTTGGGGCATGACCTTCTTGAAAGAAATAGGCTCGAGGGAAAGACCAGGATGAGACATGGGTGATGGGATTGAACATCAAGGAGGATTCCTATGTACCTTTCCTTGGTAAGGATCAAAATACATGTAGTTTAGGATGGGGCATGGAATCAGGGTGTGCACAGGGGACATCGACCCAATAACATGCTGGGGATTATGCGTGGTTAGCAGCTCGAGGTTAGTCTGACACTCAAGGGATGACCAGAGATGTGGATCCAAATAAATGGGACTACAATGGATTACCATCATATTGGGGTTGAAAATGGTTTACTAATGATTGGAGTTGACAACGGCTTACTGCTGATTAGGTTTTACAATGTCTTATCATTGATTGGAGAACAAAATGTATTACCATTGATTTTGATTGACAATTTTTTATCGATGAATGGTACTGAACATCAGGAAGGATTCCTACATACTCCACCTAGGATACAGGGATCAAGGACCACGTAGTTCAAATGGGTATAGTTTAGCGTCATGTAGGATGAAAAGGGGTGTACAGTTTAATGTCAAGCAGGACAATGATGGACCGGTGTGAAGTGGTCAGGACCAATGGGTGTTGGTCTTGAACCTTAGGGAGGTTTCCTATGTACCTTTCCTTGTAAAGGATCAAATTACACAAAGTTCGGAATGGTATTGGTGAGCCGACTTAAAGGGGTTCGGGACCAAAAGTTGTTGGGCTTGAACCTCTGGGAGGCTTCCTAAGTACCTTTCCTTAGCAAGGATCAAAGTCCACATAGTTCAGGAGAGTTAGGTGAACCGACTTGAAGAGGGTTGGGACCAATAGGTGTTGGTCTTGAACCTATGGGAGGATTCCTACGTACCTTTCCTTAGCAAGGATCAAAGTCCACATAGTTTAGGAGAGTTTTGTGAACCGACATGAAAAGGGTCAGGACAAATAGGTGTTGGGATTGAACCTCTAGGAGGCTTCCTACATACCTTTCCTTAGCAAGGATCAAAGTCCACATAGTTTGGAATGGTGTTGGTGAGCCGATGTAAAGGGGGTCGGTACCTACAGGTGTTGGGATTGAACCTCTGGGAGTATTTCTACATACCTTGCCTTATTAAGGATCAAGTTCCATATAGTTCAGGAGAGTTTGGTGAACCGACGTGAAGAGGGTCGGGACCAATAGGTTTTGGGCTTGAACCTCTAGGAGGCTTCCTACATACCTTTCCTTTGCAAGGATCAAAGTCCATGTAGTTCATGAGAGTTTGGTGAATCGATGTGAAGAGGTTCAGGACCAATAGGTGTTGGGAATGAACCACTGGGAGGCTTCCTACATACCTTGCCTTAGTAAGGATCAAAGTCCATGTAGTTCTTAATGGTGTTGGGGCTTAAACTCTAAGGTGGACCGAAGAGGATTTCATGGTTAATGCTTACTCTAAGCTCGCGTGAGTCATTCTCAGTGTGAGAAATAAGAGGCAGAAAAGACCTGATGATCATGTCTTGAAAGGTGTATCCGTGGGAAATGGATTGGGGCTTACACGTGGTTAGTGGACCAATGAGGAAGCAGGGGCTTACGTGTGGTTCGTAGCCCAGGAAGATGGGTATTGGGACTTACTCCAGGATGGAGGCCTAGATGGTGACAAATCCCAAGGGGAGAGGGATTTGGAACAGAAGAGAGGAGGGTTCTGGTGCCCATCCCCCCCTCTGGTTCTTGTCACTGAAGAAGAGAGGAGGGGAATTAGGTACACTACCTCCCATAAGAAAGGATAGGGGCTTACACCAAGGTGCTTGCCCTTCCCCACAGATAGATTCCACTCTAATAAAAGGATCTCATTCTATGTGAGTAAGATCTCATTCCCATGGAGACAAGCGGGCGTAGAGAATGTCCGCGACGAGGTGCCCTGCATAGAGTGTGTGGGGTGAGGTCACACTTTAACGTCATGTACTAAGGACAATGTCGCTTGGCAGTTTAACATCCTATAGCTCGAACGAGGTGGGTTCACTCCGCACCCCCCCCCCTAGGACTTACATAACCAGTACCTCATGCCCCTTGGGGAAGGGAAGTCATCGACAATGCCATGGTGAGGGGGTGTCGTGGAGTGATCCATTGAGGGGAACACGTTAGCGTGGCTATGTTAAGAATCAATATCTGTTAGCATGTCTATGCGAAGAAGCATAAGGCTAAGAAAAACCATGTAAAGTATTGCCCAAGGAACCTTGAAATCACTTCGTACAAACCTGGAGGGTCGTACGGGAGAAGGGTGCGTGACACATGTGTGTTTCACATAAGAGGGGCTCAAACATGGTGCCTTAGGGTAAGGACAGCACATGGAGAATAGAAGGAAAGTTGTATGCAAGATTAGGGGGGTGCACATAAGATGGAATCGTTGCACAGAAACTGAAAGGATGCATGCATAGTGGAATGGTTGTGTGCAAACCAGAGGGATGCGCGCAGGATGAAATGGTTGCATGCAAACTGGAAGGATGCATGAAAAATAGACCTGATGGAGGGGGAAACTTGCATGAAAGAGGGATATTTTGCACACAAAGGACTTTGGGTAAAATGAAATGGACAAGGATCACACCCAATAGGGCCCACAGAAAGGAGGAACCTTGGGGGACCTGTCACGCATGATCCAATACCTTGAGGCCATAGTGTTTTTTGCGCGGTCAGGGAAGATGTTTTTTTCACGCAGTAGATTGTCGCTTCGTTTTATATAACCTTCCAAAAGTGTTGTGTATTTGTTTCAATTTATAGATGAAACCCCCAAAGGTTGTTCACAAGAGGAGTTGCGTGCAAGGGGGGTTTGACGTTGCATTGGGCACAGAAGGTTTTGCGCACCGTCGGGTACCTTCTCTCTCAGTCCTTAACTGATTTTCAAGCACGCCTTTGCAAAAGGGTCCCTTTGACATTTCATTGGGCGCCCAAGATTTTTCAATATGGAAGGAGTGTTGCGTGCAACCCTGGGCTCCCATGCACCAGTGACTTTGGCGGTTTCTGGTGGGTGGCCGTTGAAGCCTTCCTTAGATGCCGCATTGGGCGCGCAAGGGTTTTCACCCAGAGGAACTCTTGCATGCTAGGAATAATTATTGCATGCAACTGCCTTGGTGGGTTTGTGATGGGTCGTTGTGGAATCCTCCCTTTGACATCGCATTGGGTGCACAAGGGTTTGGTCACTGGAGGGACTCTTGTATGTATCCCCTGAATCTTGCGCGCACCTGCCTCTCGAGTTGCGGAATCTTATCCTTCCCCTACAAATATCATTTTTGTTCTTTATCATCCCAATTTTGGCCCTATCCAAAATCCGACGTCAACAAATCCCCCCCCCCTCAGAATCAGTGCTGAAGGGGGACGCAAAGTTCGAATTCTGAGGGTCATGCTAAAACGTAGGGAAGCATCCACATGGTGTGCACAAAAAATTTGTTTGGGTGCGCAAACCTCTTTCACACATGCAGAAGACATGGTCCACGTTTATAAATAAGCTGACCCCCCCCCCCCTAGTTCCCTACTCTTAATTTTTTTCATACGACAAGAACTTTTCTCTCATGCCCAAAAACTGTTCTGATATGCACGCATGTTTCCATGGCCGACTCTAGGTTTTGTGCTTAGTCTGACCTTTTTCGTGTAGATCATCCCTCTTTTGCACCACTGTCTATTTTTTTGTTGAATCTCCATTCTTTCTCACACATCCCTTAGGATTTCAACAATGGTTTCCCAACAGACTGATGCTGATATGGAGGACACTACAGGTAGAAGGAGGGCTCAGATGATCACAAACCCCTAGATTCTTCATGCGAGGGTTTTTTCTAATAATCAAATTCTTTTTGGCATTCTTATGCAAGATCAAAAAGATTATTTCATGAGCAATAGCCTACCATTATGGAACTTCGGCCTTCTGTATGAGGTGTTGATGCTCAACTTTGATATGGATACATCGTGGTCATGGGTGACCCACGAGGATAATCTCTCACAATTCAATATCACGAACAATGGACATCCCACTAGGGAAACACAAAACACAGCCATGTGTGTTCTAAATTCAAAGACCAAGACTGTTTTAGGGAGTGATCTGGTTTCTAATGAATCTCCCTCTCTTTAGGCAAGTACTTTTAGAAGCAATATTATTGACGAGATGAAGGGTTGGTAGGAATGGGATTTCATATCTGGAGGCAACTTCACCAATGAATGGGCATGGGTGTAATGGGTATTCTAGAAATGTGAGGAGTTCGGCCCAGAGCTTTGATCTATCGGTCTCTTCAAAGCTATTTGGATGTCTCAATTTCACTTCTATCTGCATCAGGACCTAGTACCGGAATTTTTTAGTCGTTGGTCTCCTTCTACCAACACATTCCACCTCCACCATGGGGAGTTGGGAATCATTCATGAGATATCCATTTTATTGGGGGAATCCCCTTGGAGGGGTACCAGTATGATGAGTTCCTCCTGACAGGGAATTCCTGGGGGAATAGGATGCGCACCCCCATCCTATCATGAAACCGGCTGGAGATAGCTAAAGAGGAGTTGAAATTAAAATATATTCTGAAGGGCATATCTTATTCAGGATGGTTTAGTCTTTTCCTGATGTAGGACACGACTGTAAATATTCCAGGCTAAGGGAATCAATGCCCGAACACATATCAGAGGGGAAAAGTGGGATCATAGTGGAGGGTCCTTGAGGTAGGAGAGTACCGATCATGGGGCTTTGGCATAAATGAAAGTTGGGACCCAAATATATGATATGTCATGTTTCTTTATGCATTCTTGATCAGGTGGCTATTTCCAGTGAGGGACACAAGGATGGGGGTCCACCCATGGATGCTAGTGATAGATAGGATTATGGCGGTGAAGAACAAGGTTAACTTGGGGGTGTCGGTGTTGGCTAGGATGTACAGTATTATGGGGTGTATCCTGAGGGGAAGTATGCCCAGGAAGATATACGGAACATTCTAGATTCTTCATAACAGGGTCGCAACCCACTGTGGTGGGTATGACTTCCCAAATTCCATTCTCCCCTGGTAATGGTATGTGGCCATCCCTATTGAATATTGTCGGAATCATACCACTGATGCTCAGAGAAGAAGGGATCAAGATCAAGATCAACAACCATACCCATTTCGACTTCCACCCATTTTGGACCCCAGTTAGTCAAATGGTAGATGATGGGTGGGGCCCATTAGAGCAGAGGGAGTACCTACAAAGCATCTGGGGTGGTGTACTAGTAGCCCAGATTGATGGTAAAATCTTTTGCGAACCGTACGTGCTGACCAGGTTTGCTAGGAAATTTGAGTGCATGAAACGGATGCCGAATAAATTATATACAAAGGTTCAAGAAGAACAACATCCTTTTATTCTCCGCCAACTGTGGCTTATGTTTATGACAGCAATCTTGGGCGAAATCATCACTCATCCCCCTACTGACGTCAGTGCAGGTCTATCAATAGAGTATGTCGAACACTGGACAAAAACGTATCCCAAGGTGATTCTTTGGAAACACATCCTAAAAGTAAAGGCGGTCAGTGCAGAGCCCGAAGATCAGGGAGGTAGATGAAGTTCCATGGGATAGGTGAGACAAATAATGGGTCTGGTGGCTAGTATGCATAGGCTGGAACTTCATCGGCAGGAGCATCGCAAGCCGAGAACGTACCTCCACCTTCCGAGGAGGGGTGGTCCTATGTGCTGCCTTATGGGATAGCTAAGGAACTTCCGAGAAAGCAAACCAGGAACCTCCTAAAGAAAAATTCCAATTCTATATTCCCCTCTATGTGGTCTTATTGGAGAAAACTATGACAATCTATGTCCATTGAATAGTTGTGGTGGAGGTTGGTATGTATCAGGCTCGATTTTACAGACATATGGCACATCCAAATGACGGATAGGGTAAAATTTCATCATCGGAATGCATACCTGATGGCTATGAATATGTACGCATACCAGTGGGGCGGTATGAAGAACTGCATCTCCTGGTGAAAGTGATGCTTGGCCAGAAAAATGACCCAGAGAGGCTGCCATCTGAGGATGAATGTATAGGGGAGGAAGAAGAAGAAGAGGAAGAAAAGGAAGAATAGGAAGAAGGAGAAGAAGAAAGTAGAGATGGAGAAGAGAAGGAGGATGACCAAGTTCAAGGTATTGGTGGTGAGGGACCCTCATAAGCTCATGAACACCAGCGAAGCTCTCGAGAGAGTGTCAAAATTGTAGGCTCGGGCACAGAACTGGCTGAGAAACTTGAGGTGAGTCTTACTCTTATCTCCACTAGACTTTATCTTCTCACAATCCCAATCTATCAACTAAACTCTATCCCATTTAGGAACACATGTGTGAGGGTGATTATGAAGCATTCCCCACAGGGGATGAAGATGAACCTATGGACGTAAGGGAATGTTCTCAGGAACCTGTCCTCAGAACCGAACAAGGTGGGGAACCGGTTATGGCTAGAACAGGCAGTGATAAGCACGAAGGAAGAAATGAAATGGTAGCCTCCGAACTTCCCCCCTTCCCCATGATCTGGGAGGATTCGGTGTCGATGATCAAGTTAATAGGTTCTGAAGGATCTCTTGTGGTGGTAGCTCCCGCTATGACACAGGCACTGGACACTACCTCACTTGGCTCCCATAATCCTTTATCTTTGTTGGATCTATTCTTTTCAGGGAAATTAAGTTAACCAAGACACTGATCCCCAATGTAGTGATTGCAAGGTTAGAGGATCGACATACCATCGGTTCTAGAACATCTATAGGAGCCCTGTCGGTGACCTCATCATCTCTTACAGAAGAAACTGTTTGAGGTGGCACTACCCCAGTACTTGATGATCTGGAGGTTGTGATAGTGGGTGCCAATGCTTCCGGGGTGGATCTCTAGCCTGATGAGGTTTAAGTCACTAAAGAAGAAGGAGTTCCAGAAGAGGACCCTGCCACTGAACTCTTGGCTTATTTCCCTGAGTACAAGCCTACGGACCCTAAGGAGATAGACAATTCCGACTCAGATGCTAATGAGGAGAGACATCTGATACGGCACAAGGCATTTAAGTGCATCAAATGCTTTCTCAGCTAGCCATAGGAATAATGGATAAGACAAATGGGGTCGCTCCACACATGGATGCGCTTTCTCTATGCTGGAGGGGTAAATGCTCGCCATCTTCATGTAATGATCTATGATTACATGTAAGATAAGATATGGGAGAATAGCCAATGTTCTGAAATTTCCTGGTTTCATAAAAAGTCAGAGAATAATCAGGCATTCCTGAAGTCAGAGTAGGAGTTATAGTTCCTTGAAGAGAAAGAGAAAAAAAGGGAGGCATTCATTGCAAACCACTCCAAGTTCATTGAGAAATTGAGGGCCCATCTGGTAGATTCTCAGGAGAAGATAGTGCGGGTGAATTTCCAAATGATTGATCTCCTAATTGAAAAATCATGGGTATAGGCTAGGGATAATGAGTTGTGCTCTGCAGATGCTGATGAAGAGAAGGATCTTAGGGGGCAAGAAGTAATGTTGGAGGCCATAAGTTAGAAGGTGGCAACACTGGAGCAATCCATCCAAAATGCCAATCTTTAAGGGCCTAGTTTTGTCCAAACTCATAAACTTATTCTTATTCACTGTTGCATATTATGAACTTCATGCATGAACAAATTATTCACTTGTTTGTTCAGTTTGATTCATTCTAACCACAATCGTGAAATAATTAGCAATCCATCCCTAAGCTCATGTGGGTCTTTCCCGATGTGAGAAGCAAGGGATGGTCGCGTCATCACTTCATTTGATTGTGGGAATGCCAACTAAATTTCAGGAATCTGGGGTATAAACAACCCATCTGAGCTTTCGAGAAGAAAGGGGGAGGCCTAACTAGAGAATGAATCTCTCAGAATAGTCGAATTATCACCTTACCAATGTAATCTAGTGCACAAGCGGGGAAATGCCGGGGGTTTTAGAATCAATCCAAACATGGAGGTGGAAAGTGTGAATCACGATACCCAAGGTTTGGAATAATATAAAGGTGGCATGACAATAAAGGGTAGCTATTTAATGTGTTCGAAACATAGGATCCCTATTGTGTTAGCCTGATATGGGGATAACAAACAAGGTCCGACCACTGACCATGTTTGAAAAATGGGGCCTAACTCAAAATTTCATCCATTAGTCTTCTGAAATGCTAACCTGGGACAATAGGTGAGCCATAGTATGATCATCATTACTATTAGGGGGTTCTTTAAAACGTGAAAGGAAATGAGGATCCAAATAAATGGCACAAAAAGTGTGGATGGTGGAGTGATTGGTTGTTAAAATAGATTCCAATACTCTTGAAATTATTCCATCGTGGTGGAAACACATTAGTCTAGTGTGTCGGTCTGATCAGAGATCAAACTTTCTTCCAAACAAGACCTTGTTAGTGAGGACCTATCATTCCTCGTAGATGATAGACATGTAGTTTAGCATCGTACAGTGTGCACGGTGCACATAATTCTAAGGTCATACTGCCTGGCCATGATTAGGGATGAGGGGATAGAAGGGTTAATGACCTTGAGTTTGGGCCCAAGGCTAAATGCATGGGCATCACTACGTATCTCATACAGATGAGAATCAAGACATTGTAGTTCTTAAAGCATAGCATGGTCATAGATCAATGATGGTAGGGGGGAATCCCCTCTATCAAGGAAACTGGTACATCCCATAATTATTATAGGGCATCATAAACTTGTTCAGGGTAGAGCTAAAGTTACATGGGTCCCAAAAAGAGTTCGTTCCAAGGGGCCGAAAAATAGGGAGAAGGATTTAAGATTCTTGGGGATGGACCCTAAGACGAGATTCCTAGGTGTTCCTACATATCCCATGAGGATGGGAATCAAGCCATATGTATTTCTGGAAGATGTCATGCAGTTTAATGTCTTGCGGCAAGGACGCGGTGTGGTCTTAGTTTATGGTCATAGATCTCAGACCATAGATGGAAAGGAGTGAGGGATACACGTGGTGTGGTAAGTATAAAACCCGACATGAATGATGACATAAGACCATACCACAATGTGCTCTCTGAGAATCTTTTAGGTCGAGGGACCAAAAGTGAAAGTTAGGATGGGCTCAAGGCAAAGTGCTCGGGCATTCCTACGTACCCCATGAGAATGGGAATAAAGACATAAATAGTTCTAGAGATATCATGGTAAGGTACCAGCATCAAGGATAATAAGGTCATATGGTTCTGTCCCTCACACCAAAATAAGATGCATTTGATAGATCTTGTTTTTCCTTTAGGGTAGATGTGTGTTTTTTTGGGAAGCGATAAACCTAGGACAGAGAATTCTGATATCACTATAGGAATCAAGCCACATATAGGAATTGAGAAATGGTATGGTGGGTGACCAATACCCAACATGATGTCCCCTCGAGTGGGTACATCACAATGCAGTGCTGTTTTTTGTCGTTCGTCCATGACAATAATGTCATAGTTTAGGGTCGTGTGATAGGACCAACCAGTAAATTTTAACATCGTTAAATAAATACACAACATTTTAAAGTCATGTAGGACCATAGGTGTAATGCGCATGATGTTATAAATCATACCTAACATGAATGAGGATGAGGTACACATCACACCACATGTGATTTCAAGGAAGAAACCTCGGGCTGAGGGGGTAGCAAAGGTTAGAAAATATGGGGTTAGACCTGTGGAAAAAATTTCTAGTTGTTTCTACATATCCCATGAGGATGGGAATCAAGCCATATGTAGTTCTTGGAATGTAGTTTAACATCATACAGGACGTAATAGTTTAAGGTCATGTAGGACTGTATACGGTTTAACATCATGCATGATGACATATAGTTTAATTTCATGTAGAATAGGAGGTAGGAGGGACTAGCTCCTAGAAGGGGAGTACGTGGTGTGACTATTACAAACCTGATGTGAACGAGGACATAAAATCACACACGCCACACCATGAAATCTTATAAGAGTTGGGTCCTAAAAGGTTGAATAGATGAGATAATTAGTGGAACTTGAGCTGGACCCAAAGACAAGATGTCTGGGCGTTTCTACATATCCCATGAGGATGGGAATCAAGCCATACGTAGTTCTAGGGAGAGGACATATAAGGAGATATTAGTTTAAGGTATTAGATATCAGACCATGGAGAAGTGAAACTCTTCCAAGTGAGTACAGACCTCGATCTGATCCCTAATACCATGTGAGTCAAACTTGGTGTGGGAAACAAGGGTGGAAGAGGTCTTTGCAACACATGGGATACACGTTAAAGGGGAAATCAATGCGGATCCCTGAATGATGCCTTATTGCGACTTTTTCCTCCTAATGTGAAAATGCACACTGAGGGGTAGTACCAAGAGTGTCGAAATTCCACTTGGACATGATGGGGAGAAAAATGATGTGAATCATGCAACCGATGTTTAAGTCTTGATGGGGTTGGTGTGATGATAGAGGATAACTATTGACTGTGTTTGAAATATAGTATCCATATCATGTGACCTGAAATGGGAACCAAAAATGAGTGTCAACCACTAACTATATTTTCAACATGGGACTTGTATCAATTTTTTGTTCAAAACCCTCAAGGATGTTGGCCCGTAATGGTAGGAGATACCATGGGTCGAGCATCCATTCCATTTGGGGGTTCCTTTGGATGTGAAAGATAATGAAATCCCAAATGAAGGGGAACACGAAGCCTGAAAATGGGTGAAATCATGTCCAGGTAGAATCTAAAACTCTAGGTTCTGAACCAGAGTACTCTTGGGCACATTGGTGAATCATTGAAGAGGGTTGAGGGGACCAAATTAAGAGCAGACAACTTGAAAAGATGAGTTTAGGGAAAGGGAGTGAAGTGCGCTCAGGAGAGAGAGGTATGTAGTGTGGTTGTTACAAACCCGATGTGAATGGGGACATAATCCCATACCACACCGCGTACCCCTCCCCTGGAAGGACTCAAGAAAATAGGCCAGAATGATAAAGAGGTTTCTAAGAGTTGGGGATGGACCCGAAGACTAAGTGTTTGGGTAGTACTACGTATCCTATAAGGATGGGAATCAAGCCACACTTAGTTCCGAGGAAGGATGATGTGCAGTTTAACTCATACGAAAAGGACACAAATAGGGGAAAGGTACCCCAAGGAGGGATGTGTATGGCATGACGAATAGCCTAAGGTGAATGAGGAAATAAGCTCATACCACATCATAAAATCCCAAATGAACACTTGGTCCAAGGGGCCAAAAAGGTTAAGGGACCTAAAACGGGAAGTCCCAACCAATTCGTAGTTTAATGTCTTGCGGTGAGGATAATGATGCTCTTAGTTTAAGGTCATAGGGCTCGGACTGTAGATGCCTAGTTTAATGTCATATTCATGGGACAGATGAGTGGAGAGGGTGAATCATCATTCCTATGGAAAACCATAAAACGAAAATAATGATAGAGGAAAACTGTTGACCATGTTCGCAAAACAGTATCTGTATTTGTGTGACCAGGGTTTGGGGGAAAACAATTGAATGTTGATCGTTGACCGCATTCGCAACATGGGACTTGTATCAACTTGTTGCTCGAAATCCTTGGGGACATTGGCCCAAAATGGTAGGGGAGCCCTAGGTCCTGGCATCCATTCTGTTTGAGGGTCCTTTTGGATACCACTACTACAAATATGGCTTTTATCAGTGCTAGAAAAGTGCATTAATAGCGCTAAAAAAAGCATTGTTAATCAAGGCAAAGATAAAATGGGGTCCCTTTTATGAGCACTCTTTTAGCACTAATAAAAGTCAAAAAATAATAATAATAAAAAGAATATATAATTCAAGGGGAGATTTTAACAGCACTTGACCCCCTTTATCATCACTAGGTGGACTACTCCCGAGCGTGGCCCTTGCTCGCATGTCCAACACATGCCCCCCCGCGCGCACCTCCTTGCTTCCACCAGAACTCGAACCCGCGACCTCCTCCTTGTGCACCTGTACCTTTACCACTAATCCATTTTGTTTTTTTTTCTATTTAATGATATATCTATTTATTTATATACATATATAGTTTTATTTATTCATATATTAATATAGATTCATATTAATATAAACATGTTTAGTTATATTAATACATATATATTTATTCATATATTAATATATTTTTATTTATATATATATATATAGTTATATTTATTTTTATAATAATATAGATTAATATTAATATAAATATATTTAGTTATATTAATACATATATATTTATTCATATATTAGTATATATATATTTATTCATATATTAGTTTATATTTATATTTATTTATATATATATATTTAGTTATAATTTGTTATCTATATATTTATTTGTATAATAATATATATTTATAAGATTATTTTTAAATACATTTATAAAATATGTTTTTTATGTGTGTTTATAAATAAATAAATACATACATACATACATATATACAACACACACACACACACACACACACACATATATATATATGAATAAATACATATATATGTGTATTTTAAAAGCCATAGAATGTTAAAACGACCATAAATTCTAATACAGAATCCTTTTTCAACTCCACAACTAGTCAAATCAAATAAAATGAAACAATATTCGATATGATATGTGGTAAAGTCCTAACAGACATCTGGATCAAAAGTTATACTTGTTTGAATGTTAACAAATTGGGGTATCCTGACTAAAAACTCAGTTTTGGAGGCCTTCTAGGCCTTTTTTGGCCTTGAAAAATGTGACAGAATCTTTTTTAGGGTCACTAGCGCGTAGATCTTGTCGCATTCTTTGATTTTATATGTTGTAGGGCTCAAACGGACACCCGGATCAAAAGTTATGGCTTTTTGAAGTTTTAGTTACATTTTCAACTTATTTTAGATCTTTTATTGTTTTTTTGATTTTTATGTCTTCAAATTGTTATTAAATGGTTTTTAATTGATGATAATTAAAAAATTATTAATTAATTATATTTTTTAAAATATTTTAAATCCATTTTCACTAAATTTCTTATATATTAAATGTAATAGTCTATTTTTACTTATCTAAAACATATTTAAAATATATATATTATATTTATATCAATATAAATATACTTATATAACAATATATTATTTTTCATGAAAAATTATTTGTTTTGAAATATAAAATTTATCAGCACTAGGAAAAAGCGATGATAAAGCCCCCCTTTATCAGTGCTACTAAAAGAAGCGCTGATAAATGTGTCCCCTTTAACAGCGCTAAAAAAGCACTGATAAAGGGGGGGCCTTTATCAACGCTAAAAAAAACACTGATAAAGGGTCACTTTTAAGAGTGCTTTTTTAGCACTGTTAAAAGTGCCCCTTTATCAGTGCTTTTTTTAGTACTGATAAAGGCCCCCTTTTATCAGTGCTTTTTTTTAGCTCTGATAAAAGGGTAGTGCTTCTCTTGCCCGTTTTTTTAGTAGTGTACGAATGATTATGGAAGCCCAAATTATGGGACACATAGAGCATGGTGGGGCCTGTTCTCATGGAAAATATGATAGATGAAGGTGGGATGTATCAAGGGGATATGTTTGGCATGGAAAAAATAGTCTGATGTGAATGAATATGTGATTCCACACCACACCACATAATCATAGATGAGAACTTGGTCAAGGGGGCTGAAAGGGTCAAGGGACCTGAGGCTATGAGTCCCAGCCAACTGTAGCCACATGACCCCTCATGCGGGTATTTCCTTACCACATCTCTTAAGCCCACGTGAGCAATGCTCACAGGAAACAAGGAGTAGGACTAGGCTCTCCCATCATATAAGGGTATGACAGTTGGACTCACACTCCTGACCGAGGTAGACTAGAGTCTGAGGAGATAGTAGGACAGAATGAACCACTACACCCAATATTTGGGACATATGGGGGTGATGACAATGAAAAATGATAGCTATTGACCAGGTTCAAAACACAACATCCATATCATGTGATCTGAAATGGGAACAACAAATGAGCATCAACCTTTAACCATATTCACAATGCAGGACTTATATCAACTTGTCGTTCGAGGTCCTTGAGGGCATTGGCCCAAAATGATAAGAGAGACCTTAGGCTAAGTATTCATACCGTTCGGGGGCCCTTTTGAATATGAATGATGATGGAGTCCCAAGTATAGGGAGTGTGTGAAGCATAAATGTGCCTGTGAAATTTAATGGCAATTAGTACAGTGAAAGAGATGAGGATCTCCAGGGAAAAAGATATATATGGTGCAGTCATGATGTACCCGACGTAAAGGAGGGAAAAATCCAGCACCACGCCATGTTTTCCGACCCAAGGGGGATATCTTGAAGTTTGGGGATGGGCCTAAAAATAAAATATCTGGGAATTCCTACGTATCCCATAAGGATGGGAATCAAGTTGTATGTAGTTCTTAAAAGGCCATGCAGTTTAACATCATGTGGTGAGGATGAGGGAGAATTGAATAATGAGAAGGTCACATGGGAAAGTCATCATAAACCTAGCTCTGATGTGGCCAAAGGAGTTTATTCTACACCATGTGAGATCCTCCAAGAGAACTACACCCAGGGGGTAGTCAAAGAGAAAAATTGTGGTTGGGCTCATGTTCGAGCATTCCTGCATATCCCATGAGGATGGGAATCAAGCCATACATAGTTCTGAGAGTGTAGTTTAACATCATGCAGGACGTAAAAGTTTAAGGTCATGTAGGACCATATACATTTTAATGTCATGAAGGACGACATATAGTTTAATGTCATACGGGAAATGAGGTACTTCTGTCACTCATTGTTTAACGTCATGCAGGACAAATACTGAAGAGCTTTATGTCCTTCAGTTCGGACGAACCACATATTTTAACATCTTATGGTATGGAAGGAATAATTTAAAGTTGTGTGGTACTAGGTACCATTTAACATCCTGCGGGATGACATACAGTTTAATGTCATGTGGGACATAATAGTTTAAGGTCATCTAGGACCTGATAGTTTAATGTCATTTAGGACCATAATTGCTCAAGAAAATTATTTCTTGAGGAACTTGGCATTGGTGGGAGGAGTTATATGCTCACCATCCATGGTAACCAGGTAGTATGTGCCATTAGGATAAACCTTGTGAATAATGTAAGGTCATTCCCACTTGGGCTCCAACTTGGGTGGTTTTCATCCAGGTATCATTGGTGTTCTCAAGGCCAACACCAAGTCACCTTACAAGAAAGAGAGGAGGTGAACTTTCTTATAAAAAGCTCTAGTTATCTTGTTCTGATGCCTTTTCAAATTATGCAGATCATGAAGCCTATTCTCGTTGAGGGCTTCCAATTCATCCAGATAGACTTCAACTACTTTATCTAGTGCTTTCTGATCGTAGACAGTTGTGAATAATAAAGGAAACTAAATCTCGATGGGCAGGACGACCTCTGTTCTGTACACCAAGGAATATGGGGTCACCTATGAGGAATTTCTAGTCATCATCTGGTAATCCCAAAGGGTGTTGGAGATCTTTTCTGGCCAACTCTTCTTGTTCTGACCAACCATTTTTTATAGAATGTTAGAGAGGGTTTTGTTGAACACCTCAATCTTCTCATTTGCTTGTGCGTGGTAGTAGGAGGTATGGTTAGAACGGATAGTGTACTTGTCGTACAATTTCCTCAACTCTGCTACCCAAAATATGGTGTCGTTATCGATGAGTATGGCATGAGGGACTCAAAACTGGTAAATTATATTGGATCTCACAAATTCAAAGATATAACAGGCCTTGACCTCCTTGAGAATAATTACTTCTACCTACTTGGAAAAGAAATCCGTAGCAGTTAGGATTAACCTGCATTGGTGAGCTATCGCCAGTGGATATAGTCCCATGACATCGAGCCTCCAGACCCCAAATATAAAAGAGTACTTGTTAGTGTGGAGAGGCTCTGGCGAATGATGCACAAATTTGGAATGAATTTTGGCACACATAGAACCTCTTGGAAAACTCGATGCAGTCACAGATCATGGAGGGCCAGAAATGCCCCAATATCCGGATCTAGTGAGATATTTTTGGTCTAGTTTGATGAGCCCCACAGGAACCGGCATAAACATCCTACATGACGTAAGAAATCTCAGATCCTTTAATGAAACGGAGGAGAACTCCATCAAACATGCACTTTTAGAGGATCTTCTCAAGACCAGGACTGCCCTGAAGGGTAAACTGTAATTTGTGGCATCAGATTCACTCTCACTCGGTCTGATCCTCCAGGAGATAACCATTTTGGAGGTACTCAAAAAAATAGGTTCTCCAGTTGGGAGTTACCTCAATCACTGTATCTGGGGAACCTGGAGGTCCTGATGTGGAAGTGTCAGCCGTAAGGTGGCTTACCTATGGGTTTTCATTTTCATTTGGAGTGACGGGAGTGATGACTCTCTGGTGTGCCACATGGATAATCAAATCATCCTATTCAGGCTCTGGAAGTGATGCAGCTAGGCTGGCCAGGGTGTCATCTCGACTTTTCTAGGATTGAGGAACATGGGTAACTTCTAGCCAAGATGGTAACTGGTCCATCAACTGGAGGGTGCATTCCAACAGTGGCACGATCTCTGGATTTCTGATGACATAGTCATCGTTGATCTACTTGATGACTATTTTGGAGTCCCCTTTCACATGAAAGTGGGGAACATCAATCTTGAGGGCTAGCTTGAGGCTAGTTGATGAGAGCCTGATACTCTGCCTCATTGTTGGTGTAGCCTTCTTACAATAGGAATAAATATGGTAGAATGGCTTGTCTTGGGGTAATGAAGATGATACATAGTCCTACTCTGTTGAGCATGGGGTCATTAAGCCTTTTTTCGGTAGGGCTCTAAGAAGCACCATCAAAGTGCATTTTCTAGAATGGGTTGGCTTGATCTACTAAGAGGGTGGACTCACTAGGAAAATCAAGGTCCAGGGAATGGTCAGCGGGAGCTGGATGGTTAGTAAGGAAATCTATCAATGTTTTCCCCTTAATAGCCTTCTAAGGGACAAAAATGATGTCGAACTGCTGAAGGATTACTGCCCACTGAGCTAGAAGGCCTGTCAGCATTGGGAAGTTCAGGATGTACTTTAGTGGATCCACTCATGACATCAGTTGTACCTCATGGTGTTGTAAGTAATGTCAAAAAAAAATTATTGTGAATACCAGTGCAAGGTAGTTCTTCTCGATAGGTGAGTATCTGGTCTTCATAATGAGGAGCATGCGGTAGAGATGGTAGAGGTTATTCTATGTTCCCTCATTTTTCTTCTAGGCAATAATGGAACTAAGATATCTTCCCAGGGTGGTCACATAAAGGACCATTGGATTTTCGGAGATAGGTGGCATTAAGATCGGAGGTTGGAGAAGATACTTCATTATTTCCTCAAAAGCATTCTAACATTCTTCATCCCACTCGTAGACAGTGCCTTTTTTCATGAGCCAAGAAAAGGGATTACACTTGTCAATAAAATTCACAATGAATCATCATATATAGGCCAAGTGTCCTTAGAAACCTCGAAACTCTCAAATGTTTCTCAGGGGATACATCTGGTTAATGGCCTTGATCTTCTCTGAGTTGATATTGATGCCCCTGTATCTGACAACGAATCCAATAAAATTCCCAGAGGTGACCCCAAAGGCATACTTCAATGGGTTCATCTTCAGGTGGTAGGAACGAAGGAATCCAAACACTTTCTCAAGGTCTTTGATATGGTCTTAATTGTAAATACCCGTAAAATTCAAGGGAAATTTTTTCTTAATTTTCTTTAGAATTTTACAAGAGCGCGGTTTCAGACGGCACCTGATTCCGAGGCCCGAAGTGCCCGGAATCAATTTCCGAAGTTTGGCTCGGGTACGTTCAGTGAACGAACGAGCGGGAATTCCTAACTTTTGATCCGGTGCTCGGAATTGAAATCTGAGGGCACCGATGAACTCGCAGCGCCGATTTTCTCTTAAAGAGACCTTTTCGGAAGTTGCGTTTGTTGCGGGTTGGAAGTTAGTTTTTGGGTTTTTAGTTTTAGTTAAATAAAATTTGTGAAGAACAAATTTTATTTTAACTAGATAAATCCTACCAAAGGGAGTTGGGAGTGGGACCCACATCCACTTAACCTCCCTTGGGAGGATTAAGTGTGGTGGGGCCCACACGAACCCCAACTCCACAAATTCTCTCAAAACCTCCCCTTTAACCCATTTCAATTAATGTTGACAACTTGACTTAATTAATTGAAGAGGGTTAATTTAAATTTCAAACCTTTGAAATTCTAAGAGGAGGGTTGTGTAATAAAATAAGCTTAAGCTTATTTTATTTTGTTGGGTTGGTTTCCTTTGTTCTTGAGAGGATTTTGAGAGCTTCTCCTTCATCTTCAAGCTTTGACGAAGAACGCTCAACTTGACGAAGAACGCTCAAGTTCCGACGAAGAACGATGCTCCGCTCTTCTTCGTCTTCCGTGTCAACGAGAGGGAACGCCGCTTCCTCCTCGAATTCCCTTCGCCGGCATACGAAGATTAGCCAACGACGTATCACATCGGATGCACCTCTTCGTCATCAGATTTGACGAATGACGACCGCGATGCCCGACCTCCGTGACATTTTCTTCCGCGGGACGTTGTCAAATCTTCGAACCTATACCCGAGGTAGGGGTTGTTGATTTATTGTTTAATTATTTCATTCTTGATCGTGGATCTAGCATGTCTAACGTGAGGCAATTGAATATTTTAAGTTGTGTTATTATTTAACGTGAGGGGGGTCGGACCGCATGAACACGGCCGAACCCCCTCCATCGTTCATGTTGTTTTATCTTGCGGGTGGAAGCAAGGTGACGTGGTGCCGTCGCACCACGCGGATAATTGTATGTTTATCTTGCGCGACGCCGTCGCGCGCGTGCCATGGAAGAATCTTCAAGAACGCGACGCCGCCGCGCCGCATCAAGGGGAATCGAAGGCGCGGCGGAGGGGCGCGGTGCCGTCGCACCGCGCCGGACGACAAACACCGCGGCCGGTTCCGGGCCGCGGCGGAATGAGAAGACCGGCGGCCGGGCCTCCGGCGTCGGAAGCCGAAGAGGGGACCGGATTTTCCGGTCCCGTTGGAGAAAACCGGCCGGCCAGCTGGCCGGCCGGATGGTAATAAACCGGGGGAAATTAATCCACCGGCCAGCTCTAAAAACCCCCCTCATAAAGAGGGGGGTGGTTTCCATGAAGGGGGGGGAGGGCAGCAGCCCCCCGGTTTTTCCTCAAGCCGGCCCCCACGTGGGGGCCGTTTATTTTGCAAAGGGCGCGGCATTTAGCCGCGCCGCCAACCAAATCAAGCGGGGGGCTTTGCCCCCCCCCCCCCCCCCCCCCCCCGCGTGCAGCCTCCGTGCGGCGCTAGGCCGCCGCGGCCCCCGCGCCGCCGGCCGGCCGGGCCGGGTCGGGTCGACCCGGTTCGGGCCGACCCAGGGGGGGTCGGGCCGGGTCGCCCCGGACCCGGACCCCCCGTTTCGAAACGGTTTCGGTCTTTTAGCCATAACTTGAGCCACGGACCTCCGATCGACGAACCGTCTACGGCAACGTGATCCTTGGATCGAGATGGTCGTTTCGGTATATCGCACTCAAGGTTTCGGATTACTTTGAGTTCGGCCGGGTTGGTTCGTTCACCAAACCAACCGGGCCTTCGGAGCGGAAACGCTCATATCTTGAGCTACGGACGTCCGATTGACGTGTCGTCAGCTGTGTTGTGTTCCTCTTAGTGAGACGGATCTTTTGGAATACTCTGCCCGAGGTTTGGACGCAGGTGGAGTACGGTCGGGTTGGTTTTTCTTTAAAAACCAACCGGGCCCCGGGGACGGAAATGCCAATAACTCTCAGACCGGGCGTCCGATCGACGCACCGTCTGTTGCGTTGAGTTCCTGTTGACGATACGGAACTTTTGGATACATCAACTCTGGAATTTGTGACAGTTGATGTATCAGCCTCTCGGCTCGTGGAGCGGACCCTCCGAACGAGCTTGCTGTGTGCGGGAACCCTAGTGCTGGCTGCGACTGTTACTGTGACTACTACTGCTACTACTGCTACTGTGACTGCGATGACGACAGTACAGAGATCCTGTGTGGATTCGACGACGACGACTACAGCACTCAGCGATCCTACGTGGATCAGTGCTACAGGTCCTGTGTGGGCCCGATCCTGTGTGGGTCCGATCCTGTGTGGGTCCTTGCGCTCAGCGGTACTGTGTGAACCAGCGCCTACAGGTCCTGTGTGGGCCCGATCCTGTGTGGGTCTTTTGCGGGGGTTAGTTACCTATCGATCCTTCGTGGGTCCGACGACTTAGATGGATCAGAGATCATCTTTATCGTCCTTTGAAGAAGTATACCTGTGTGAGCTGAATCCTTTTGCTTTCCTGTGTGGATTGTGTTGTGCAATCCTGTGTGGATTACGTTTTGCTTTCCTGTGTGGAATACGTATACTTTCCTGTGTGGACTGAGTTGTACTTGGGCTCGGAGGTTGGAGCGTATTTGAATTGATGACTTAGGTATATTTATGGGCATATACCTAATCAGTGTCGGTTGTTACTTCGTGATTGTACCTTTCTTCGTGGTTTATCCTTTGTGGATTTGAGAGACCTTCAGGGGTCTCGGGGTCCCTACTGAGTAGCTTATACTCACCCCTGCACGGGCTTTGCCCGCACTACATTGTGTTGGTTGTAGACGACGGACAGCGTTGACCTTAGCTGAGGCTTGCAGAGCGGGACGGTACCCGGAGGTGGACCACTGGGCGGGACGTGCTCGGAGCGGACGGCGGGACCCGTGGAGTAGAGGAGCTATCTGTACCCACCCTTCAGGTGGGATTTCCAGTGGACAGCTCGGTGTAGCGGATTTTACTTTTCAGTTGTTGTTTTCCCTTTCGAGTTGTACTTTACTTTCAGTTTGGGTTTGTATACTGTCCCATTTACTTTTTCGCACTTTTAGTTGTACTCTACTTTTGTTTAGTGTTTACTTTCCGCTTGCTTACTCTGTGGTGTTTGTTCGGAGCTCGGAGATTCCGACAGAGTCGTTGGCTCGATCCTTACGGCTAGAGACTCCTACGGGAGCAGACTCGACGATTACGCACTGGTGCCGGCAGTGTGAGCTTACTCTAGGAGGCGAGAGCTTCGGCTGGGATCTTCTTGTAGCAGCGTCGAGGCCTTACGATGTCATCTTGGTCATGGATTGGCTATCTACGGTCCATGCACAGATTGACTGTTTTAGGCGCAAGGTGCGATGTGTACGCACCGACGGAAGCAGGTTCACCTTCATCGGCGAGAAGGGAGCCTTAGCAGCACAGGATGGACTTCCGCGGAGGAGAGGACAGCTCATCACTCATCAGTTGGCTAGCCTTATCCTTGGAGCAGTTGACGTGCGGAGTCCGGGTTTTCCTGCAGTGGTGGATCAGTTTGCGGACGTTTTTCCCGACGATGTTCCTGGGCTACCTCCTCGCAGAGAGGTAGACTTTTATATTGATTTGTACCCCGGGACAGCCCCGATATCTACTCCAGCATATCGGATGGCCCCCGCCGAGCTTCGAGAGCTACGGGTACAGTTGGAGGACTTGCAGGGCAAGGGGTTCATCCGACCCAGTGTTTCACCCTAGGCTTCCCCGATTTTGTTCGCCAAGAAGGCGGACGGGAGCTTGCGACTTTGTGTTGACTATCGTCGCCTGAACCAGGTGACAGTGAGGAACAAGTATCCGCTACCGAGGATTGATGACCTCTTTGATCAGCTCAAGGGAGCACGGTGGTTCTCGAAGATAGACCTCAGGTCAGGCTATCATCAGCTCAGAGTTAGAGACGAGGATGTGCAGAAGACAGCCTTCAGATGTCGGTATGGCCACTATGAGTTCTTGGTTATGCCTTTCGGTGTAACCAATGCTCCAGCAGTGTTCATGGCTCTCATGAACAGGATCTTTCAGCCATACCTCGATCGGTTTGTCGTGGTCTTCATCGACGACATTCTAATTTACTCTACGACAGAGGAGGAGCACGCCTATCACTTGCGAGTTGTACTTGACACACTCCGAGAGCACCAGCTTTATGGTAAGCTCTCGAAGTTCCAGTTTTGGATACGTGAGGTCCACTTCTTGGGACACGTTATCTCTGAGGCGGGAGTTGCAGTGAATCCCGCGAAGATTGAGGCTGTGTTAGCATGGGAGCCACCCAGGAGCGTGACTGAGGTTCGGAGTTTCTTGGGACTAGCTGGATACTATCGGAGATTCGTGCCGGACTTCTCTAGAGTTGCGGAATCACTCACAGCTTTGACGAAGAAGGGGAAACCCTTCGTATGGTCTGACAGATGTCAGCAGAGCTTCCAGGAGCTGAGACAGAGATTGACTAGCGCACCTATCTTGAGGTTGCCCGAGGAGGGAGTAAGGTACGTAGTCTACTGCGATGCATCAGGGACCGGACTCGGATGTGTTCTGATGCAGGAGCAGGCAGTGATCGCCTATGGATCACGTCAGTTGAGGCCGCATGAGCAGAACTACGCTACCCATGACCTGGAGTTAGCAGCAGTGGTCTTCGCTCTGAAGACATGGCGACACTACCTGATGGGCGAGCGCTTTACAGTCTTTTCTGATCATCAAAGTCTCAGGTATATCTTCTCGCAGAAGGACCTGAACCTGAGACAGCGGCGATGGCTCGAGTTCCTCCAGGACTATGACTTTGAGATAGTCTATACTCCTGGGAAGGGGAACGTAGTAGACAATGCCCTTAGCAGGAGGACGGGCATTCAGCTACTTGAGGAGGCGACAGAGCAGCTAGCCTCTTTGCAGATATCCTTCGTGGATAGAGATGGAGCAGCCTTCCTTCAGTCTCTCATAGTCACTCCACCACTACTGCAGCGAGTCAGGGAGGCACAGTGTGGGGACACTGACTGTGAGACACAGCGTACACAGATATCCTCGGGACAGGCACCTGATGGTTTCTCCCTTGGAGCAGGGCACGACATCCTTTTCAGAGGACGTACCATGGTACCAGTCGCTTTGCGAGAGGAAGTGCTGAGAGAGTTTCACACTTCTCCTTTGGCGGTACATCCTGGAGTGGCGAAGATGTACCAGGACCTCAGACGACAGCACTGGTGTCCGGGCATGAAGAAGGCTGTAGCAGAGTTCGTTTCTCGATGCCTCACCTGTCAGCAGGTGAAGGCAGAGCATCAGGTACCAGCGGGCTTGGTACAGCCCTTGGAGGTTCCAGAGTGGAAGTGGGACGGCATATCTATGGACTTCGTGACTGGACTTCCACGCACTTCCAGAGGTCACGACTCTATCTGGGTGATTGTTGACCGACTCACCAAGTCGGCACACTTCTTACCCATCAGAGAGCAGGGATCAGTGGAGAGCTTGGGACGTCTCTACGTTCAGGAGATTGTGTGGCTCCACGGCGTGCCATCATCTATCGTCTCCGATCGAGATGCTCGCTTTACTTCCTGGCTTTGGAAGGGGTTACAGGGGGCGTTCGGGACGCAGCTACGTCTGAGCACAGCCTTTCACCCTCAGACGGATGGTCAGACAGAGAGGACCATTCAGACTCTCGAGGACATGCTCCGCGCATGTGTCCTCGACTTTGGTCGTAGCTGGGAGGACCACCTACCCTTGGTGGAGTTTGCGTACAACAACAGCTACCACTCCACCATCAGGATGGCACCGTACGAGGCATTGTACGGCCGACCTTGTAGATCTCCTTTGTGCTGGACAGATCCTGGAGAGTCAGCACTGGTGGGACCGGAGATGGTCCAGGCCACGACAGAGAAGGTCCAGGTCATCCAGGTGCAGATGAGGACAGCTCAGAGCCGGCAGAAGTCATATGCTGACAGGAGGCGGAGGCCACTAGAGTTCGAGGATGGCCACCACGTCTTCTTGCGGGTCTCACCTCGACGTGGTATTCGGAGATTTGGTCGAGGCGGAAAGTTATCTCCACGCTTCATCGGACCCTTCCAGATTCTCAGCAGGATTGGTGAGGTGGCTTATCGCCTGGCTCTACCACCTCAGTTGCACCGAGTGCACGACGTCTTCCACGTGTCTCAGCTGAGAAGATACGTGCATGACCCGACACACATCATTGATCATGGGGAGCTTGACGTTGACGATGGGGCGACTTTTACGGAGGTCCCGGTGGAGATAGAGGATCGACAGGAGCGGGTCCTGCGTGGGCGATCGATTCCTCTTGTGCGCATCAGATGGCAGCACGGGAATCTCCAGGAGAGCACATGGGAGCGGGAGGCTCAGATGCGTGCTCAGTACCCTCATTTGTTTCCCTAGTTTTTGATGTATCTTTACGGGGACGTAAATCCCTGAGGTGGGAGTAATGTAAAGACCCGTAAAATTCAAGGAAAATTTTTTCTTAATTTTCTTTAGAATTTTACAAGAGCGCGGTTTCAGACGGCACCTGATTTCGAGGCCCGGAGTGCCCGGAATCAATTTCCGAAGTTTGGCTCGGGTACGTTCAGTGAATGAACGAGCGGGAATTCCTAACTTTTGATCTGGTGCTCGGAATTGAAATCCGAGGGCACCGATGAACTCGCAGCGCCGATTTTCTCTTAAAGAGAACTTTTCAGAAGTTGCGTTTGTTGCGGGTTGGAAGTTAGTTTTTGGGTTTTTAGTTTTAGTTAAATAAAATTTGTGAAGAACAAATTTTATTTTAACTAGATAAATCCTACCAAAGGGAGTTGGGAGTGGGACCCACATCCACTTAACCTCCCTTGGGAGGATTAAGTGTGGTGGGGCCCACACGAACCCCAACTCCTCAAATTCTCTCAAAACCTCCCCTTTAACCCATTTCAATTAATGTTGACAACTTGACTTAATTAATTGAAGAGGGTTAATTTAAATTTCAAACCTTTGAAATTCTAAGAGGAGGGTTGTGTAATAAAATAATCTTAAGCTTATTTTATTTTGTTGGGTTGGTTTCCTTTGTTCTTGAGAGGATTTTGAGAGCTTCTCCTTCATCTTCAAGCTTTGACGAAGAACGCTCAACTTGACGAAGAACGCTCAAGTTCCGACGAAGAACGCCGCTCCGCTCTTCTTCGTCTTCCGTGTCAATGAGAGGGAACGCCGCTTCCTCCCTGAATTCCCTTCGCCGGCATACGGAGATTAGACAACGACGTATCACATCGGACGCACCTCTTCGTCATCGGATTTGACGAACGACGACCGCGACACCCGACCTCCGCAACGTTGTCTTCCGCGGGACGTTGTCAAATCTTCGAACCTATACCCGAGGTAGGGGTTGTTGATTTATTGTTTAATTATTTCATTCTTGATCATGGATCTAGCATGTCTAACGTGAGGCAATTGAATATTTTAAGTTGTGTTATTATTTAACGTGAGGGGGGCCGGACCGCATGAACACGGCCGAACCCCCTCCATCGTTCATGTTGTTTTATCTTGCGGGTGGAAGCAAGGTGGCATGGTGCCGTCGCACCACGCGGATAATTGTATGTTTATCTTGCGTGACGCCGTCGCGCGCGCGCCATGGAAGAATCTTCAAGAACGTGACGCCGCCGCGCCGCATCAAGGGGAATCGAAGGCGCGGCGGAGGGGCGCGGTGCCGTCGCACCGCGCCGGACGACGAACACCGCGGCCGGTTCCGGGCCGCGGCGGAATGAGAAGACCGGCGGCCGGGCTGCCGGCGTCGGAAGCCGAAGAGGGGACCGGATTTTCCGGTCCCGTTGGAGAAAACCGGCCGACCAGCTGGCCGGCCGGATGGTAATAAACCGGGGGAAATTAATCCCCCGGCCAGCTCTAAAAACCCCCCTCATAAAGAGGGGGGTGGTTTCCATGAAGGGGGGGGGGCAGCAGCCCCCCGGTTTTTCCTCAAGCCAGCCCCCACGTGGGGGCCGTTTATTTTGCAAAGGGCGCGGCATTTAGCCGCGCCGCCAACCAAATCAAGCGGGGGGCTTTCCCCACCCCCCCCCCCCCCCCCCGCGTGCAGCCTCCGTGCGGCGCCAGGCCGCCGCGGCCCCCGCGCCGCCGCGCCGCCGGCCGGCCGGGCCGGGTCGGACCCGGGTCGGGTCGACCCGGTTCGGGCCGACCCAGGGGGGGTCGGGCCGGGTCGCCCCGGACCCGGACCCCCCGTTTCGAAACGGTTTCGGTCTTTTGGCCATAACTTGAGCCAAGGACCTCCGATCGATGAACCGTCTGCGGAAACGTGATCCTTGGATCGAGACGGTCGTTTCGGTATATCGCACTCAAGGTTTATGATTACTTTGAGTTCGGCCGGGTTGGTTTGTTCACAAAACCAACCGGGCCTTCGGAGCGGAAACGCTCATATCTTGAGCTACAGACGTCCGATTGACGTGCCGCCAGCTGTGTTGTGTTCCTCTTAGTGAGACGGATCTTTTGGCATACTCTTCCCGAGGTTTGGACGCAGGTGGAGTACGGTCGGGTTGGTTTTGCTTTAAAAACCAACCGGGCCCCGGGGATGAAAATGCCAATAACTCTCAGACCGGGCGTCCGATCGACGCGCCGTCTGTTGCGTTGAGTTCCTGTTGATGATACGGAACTTTTGGATACATCAACTCTGGACTTTGTGACAGTTGATGTATCTGCCTCTCGGCTCGTGGAGCGGACCCTCCGAACGAGCTTGCTGTGTGCGGGAACCCTAGTGCTGGCTGCGACTGTTACTGTGACTACTACTGCTACTACTGCTACTGTGACTGCGATGACGACAGTACAGAGATCCTGTGTGGATTTGACGACGACGACTACAGCACTCAGCGATCCTACGTGGATCAGTGCTACAGGTCCTGTGTGGGCCCGATCCTGTGTGGGTCCGATCCTGTGTGGGTCCTTGCGCTCAGCGGTACTGTGTAAACCAGCGCCTACAGGTCCTGTGTGGGCCCGATCCTGTGTGGGTCTTTTGCGGGGGTTAGTTACCTATCGATCCTTCGTGGGTCCGACGACTTAGATGGATCAGAGATCATCTTTATCGTCCTTTGAAGAAGTATACCTGTGTGAGCTGAATCCTTTTGCTTTCCTGTGTGGATTGTGTTGTGCAATCCTGTGTGGATTACGTTTTGCTTTCCTGTGTGGAATACGTATACTTTCCTGTGTGGACTGAGTTGTACTTGGGCTCGGAGGTTGGAGCGTATTTGAATTGATGACTTAGGTATATGTATGGGCATATACCTAAGCAGTGTCGGTTGTTACTTCGTGATTGTACCTTTCTTCGTGGTTTATCCTTTGTGGATTTGAGAGACCTTCAGGGGTCTTGGGGTCCCTACTGAGTAGCTTATACTCACCCCTGCACGGGCTTTGCCCACACTACGTTGTGTTGGTTGCAGACGACGGACAGCGTTGACCTTAGCTGAGGCTTGCAGAGCGGGATGGTACCCGGAGGTGGACCACTGGGCGGGACGTGCTCGGAGCGGACGGCGGGACCCGTGGAGCAGAGGAGCTATCTGTACCCACCCTTCAGGTGGGATTTCCAGTGGACAGCTCGGTGTAGCGGCTTTTACTTTTCAGTTGCTGTTTTCCCTTTTGAGTTGTACTTTACTTTCAGTTTGGGTTTGTATACTGGCCCATTTACTTTTCCGCACTTTTAGTTGTACTCTGCTTTTGTTTAGTATTTACTTTCCGCTTGCTTACTCTGTGGTGTTTGTTTACTTTTCAAAGGAAATACCTTCCCTTTTTACCGGGATTTACGCCTTGGTGCTAGTCGCCAGCCCCTGGCCTATGGAAGTCGGGCTTGGGGTAGTCACGGCACGGACCCCGAGGGAAGGTCGTGACATTAATATTGGTGATATTTAACCACTAGATCTTCCACATAGCATTCCACCAGTGTCCCAAGGATCGTCTTAAATATGTGATGCATAGCTCGTTGATCGGTAGAACCTACATTCTTTAGACCAAAGGGCATGACTTGGTAATATAAAGTACCATGTGGTGCCCTGAAGGCCATAGTATCCCCATCCTTAGGATCTATTCGAATTTGGTTATACCTAGAGTACCCATCCATAAAGGAGAGGTCTTAGAACCCAACTGTAGCATCGATCAAAAATTCCATCACATAGAGGGGAAAATCATCCTTTGGACATTGACAGTTGAGATCTCAGAAGTCAATTAAGACCTTGATCTATTCATTCTTCTTCCTGAATAGAAAAATGTTGGCTAGCCATTTGGAGTACTGGACCTCCTTAATGAAATTGGATCTGATGATTTTATCAACTTTTGCCTCAACCATGGAATCATGGGAAGGGTGCATCTTTCTGGGAGGCTAATTAAACCCATGGTGATTTGCTACGAGGCTGAGGTGGTGGATGGCTACTTGAGGATATAGCCACTATATCTTGTTATAGCTCTAAGCAAATACATCACAGTGTTGTTTGAGGAAGTACACATACTGCTATTGCTCCTCGAGGGGCATGGAAGCACTGATCAATGTGGGTTTCATATCTACCTCGCTACCGAGGTTCACCTGTACCAATTCATCAATCGTGGTGGAGACACCATCTTCAAAAGAAGGAGGACCATCCTCCTCTTCTTCACTTATAGAGGAGGGATCCTCGATGGGAGGAGTTTCCTCTAAGTCAACAGATCCTGATGGGAGACTAGTACCGGCCTGAGCGGTGGTGGACACCACATCAGGGGACTCCTGTGCTACCAAAACCATAGTGATGAAGGTTGTCGATCTGATCTCATATGGTATTTATCCCAAGGGGCCACGCTTAATGATATAAAAGCAATAGTGGTGTGTCGTCTTGATCCGGTTTATCCCATCCCAACTAAACAAGCATGTATTTCATATTTCCATTGCCATGGGATGGAGATCTCGATACCTTATGGGTATAGGAGGATCTGGGATCACCTGATCTTGATTCGTGTAGGAGTATGAAGTGATCTTCCGACATTTCTTAGACTTGGTAATGTACTCCACCCTCATTCCAAAAATAATAAATCATTGTCCCATGTCTAAATTTGTAGCCTCCAATCGGTGGATCGGAAATATGTAGGCATCATCTAGATCTGTCCATGGGTCGGTCGCAGCCGGATCATGCTCAACCTTGTTAGCCTGAATCTACTTGTCCTTACTCTTATAATAGTATACATCCATATAGCGGGATTCAGAAGAGGAAAAGGGAGAAACATCACATTGAAGTATGCCCACTTGACCATTAATGGAGTACTTGAGGCACTGGTGATATGATGAAGGAACCACTGCATGCATATGAAGCCATGACCTACCCATGAATGTGTTGTAAGTAGTGTCCTATGAAACAACCATGAACTCGGTACTTGCTACCAGACCACTGAACTGGGTCTCTAGGAATTTTTTTCCAACTGGTGTCTATTAAATCCTATCAAAGCTTTGTATTTTCATGTCAGAGGGGCTCAGATCATCCTCGGACAACCCTAGTTTTCGTAGTGTCCAAGTCAGGATTATGTTGATCCTAGATCCTATGTCAACAAGATAGCGACGAACCTCCACTCCATTAAACTGGTTGGTGATGTAAAGTGGGAGAATGTGCCCCTATATGGGAGATCCTTCATCTTCTCTAGAGAATGAGATGATGGATAGGCATTCAGCATGTTCGACCACCTCAGCATGGAGGGAATCTGTAGCTACTACCTTCATCTCGAACTGGAGGGGGATTCTTAAAGCCTCAGCGAGGGATTCATGCATATCTGTTGATAGGAGAAGGGCCTCAAGGATAGATAGCCTTCCTAGAATGCTGTCAAGATGTTTGAGGACATCATACTTTCATGTTAGGTGTGATCTTCTTCTTACAGAAGGTCAGTCTATGACAAGAGGTATGGAGGGCCCTAACGGCTGGACAGGCGGCAGACTGGTGTTGGGAATATCATATTTCTCACTGGCTAAAGCCTATGGAGTGACTATCGGATGAGGTCCAGATGACTGAGACAGGTCCGTAGTGGAGCATGTCTGATCACAATGCGGTCAGGGTGGATCTTCCTAATCAAGAAACACAAACGGGGGTGAAGGTGGATCTGATGACACCATATGAGAAAGTTGCATGTGCTGAGCTCTGTGTTGGGCCTAATACCTGGTTTCGGTAGCATGCACATCCTAGCTAGAAATACTAACCAAGACACTCCAATGACCCATATTTTTGCGGCTCCATTGACACTGACGATGATTGGTAACATTAGTAGGATCCACCTAGAACTCCTCGCCATTAGAAATCACGTAGGGGTTTACCATCACTACGGTGTTAATTGAGGCATACCCTTGACTGTCACTTGAATAATCATCCACTATTGGACAGATTTTGGGGGGAATCTCCATATATGGGGGAATGAAGTCATCGATAGTATGTGATGATGATGGTATTGGTGGCAGACTTTGTTTTTCCTTTCTTCATCAATGCTTTCTCTTCTGGGAAGAGGACGGCTAGCTATTGATACAGAGGTACTGGCTGCGGGTGACATAGATTATTCTAAAGGTTCATGTTGATTAAGAAGTTCACGGATAATACCATGGGCATGGGTGACTTCATTATGATCTATCCAGTCACTAAAATTCTGTAACCCGCGGTTAGAAACCTGATTCAATTCGCCTTCACCGTCACTCCTGCTATCGGGCTTCACGGATACACATGCCACATGTGATGGAGCTGAGCCCAACCTGACTACGTTGTTATTGACTTGGTCTTTAAGCTAGTCTTTAAACACATGGAACTATTTAAAGGTGTGCCCTAGGATCCGATGATAGGGGTAGTAATTTGGGAAATCAATGAGACATGCCTCTTCTGGCCTCCTGCATTCAGGAAAACATACAATCCCTTATTCCAAATTACTTTAGAAATAGTCGGGGACCGAAGCCTCATTAAATGAGTAGGTCTAGTTCCTCCTATCTAGGAAGGGATCCATGGGAGCCTGAACCTGAAAAGGGGATGGAGGAGCCTGTCGAGGAGGTGGGACCTGGATATCTCACCTGGGTGGTGGTGGGGCATTACGCAGGGGCATCTGCTGATTTTGAGGTGGGCGTTGCTAGGTTGGAGGCTGCACCTGAGGTGGAGGGCCTCTGTGTGGCTATAGAGGCGGCTCCACCGGTAATAATTCCAGTTGTCTGGGGGCCTCTATTTGGGCCACTTTAGTGGGCTAGGCCTTGGAATCCCTTCTCATGGGAATTGCAGGAAGAAATGAGTGTGCATGGTTGGCCTGCTATAAAGATTATTTTAGGTGTTGGGACTTATCATAGAAGTCTTGGAATCCCTTGGGGTAGTTCTGGGTGATCATAGAGGGGACCAGTTCTATCTTGTCATTCCCCATACACATCTTTAGCTATTTCTCCTGAGTCAGTGGCATGTCAAGAGATTATGTGAGCCCTTTACACTGGGCGAAAAATTCCACAACACGCTCATCAGGCCTCTATTTGCACTTGAAGAGGTCTAAAATACTCGTCTTCTAATTGGTGGAAATGAACTGGTAAATAAATTTCCTACAAAGATCTTCCCATCCAGTTATTGATCCGATGGGTAGTTTTTTGTACCATACAAATGAAGGCCCTTCTGATGTCTATACAAAGCATTAGAGTTTGGCAGCCTCTTGATGTGCCGGAGTTCCCAACATGGGTCTTCACCTTGAAATGAAGTGGGTTAGATGCTGCAGCGGGTAACCCATCCCATTAAATGAAGAGAAGGTGGGATTTCTAAAACCCGGGGGTGCTGGAATATCATCCACCCATGTTGGATATGGATTTCCATCAGGTAGGATGGACACGTGTCGCATTTTCAATGCCTCGAGGCGGGAAATGAGCGTCGTCATGGGATCCTCTGGGTGGGGGTTCCTGTCTTGATGGGGATCCTTAACTACCAATGCATTGGCGGTTTCTTAAACATGATAATCAGGCCCAGTGGATCGTGGATTGGCTAGTGGGATAACCTACGAAGGATCTGGTGGAATATGAGCTGGGTCCTCGGGATTGTCCCACCGCTCCGGTGGATTTAGAGACACATACCGCACCCTCTTTCCATAAGTTATAGCCTCAACCCGGTATGCGTGTGCAGGATGGTCAGGGTCAACTGGAGGAAATTCGCTAGGGGGAAGCTATGTCTTCCCCTACTGCCCGGGTCGAGGATCACTGTAGTCTGGTTGTCACTCTGTGGCACGCTCAGCAAGGAGGTCATCAACCATCTTCTTATGATCTGCAATCTGTTGATGCAATGTGGCTTTCTCGGGATCATCCTCCATCTTTTTTATTGAGCCAAATAGGTTAAAGGGTTTAACGACTCTAAGGTGATCGTTACCCTTGTTGAGATTTTAGCTGAGGACCAATGCCTTGGTGGGTACAGGAAGACCCAGTAGGTTTATCTACTGGCAATCAACCCTTCCTGATGGATCTAAAATTTGTGGCACTCCCCCTGGGGGTAAGTTTCCCCCAAGGAGTTATGTCTTTGTCTCTTCCTCTGATATACTGGCCATGTTAACCATGAATCTACCTAGAGGCATATCCTCAATATCTCCTAGAAAGTCTGGATGGCACCGGATCAAACTAAAGTGGAAGGCAGCATACTTCCCCTAGCCATGGATCTGCATGTGGGGGGAATCCTCTTTGATAATCTTGCGGAGCACTTTAAATCTCTAGATGCATATTTGTTGGAGGGTCCTATGGAGGCATGGGGACTCAGGGTGCTAGGCCACGAGGAGTGTATCCAGATAAACCAGATGACATTGTTAGCTAATGTCTTTGAAGTGAGCCTGGATCTTGGGGTAGGTCACTCGTCGATGACGAAGTCGGAAGTGAGTCTCCCAGAGGGTCTGGAGAAAGCATCTAACCTCCTCTTGGGTGAGTGATTCCGGTGCACTGAAATTCGGTGTTGCAACTCGCCAAAATATCTCTAGTAAATGGTCTGCCACAAGAATGTCCCACAAGCTCCTCAGTCCAGACTCAGGGTCTAGCCTTCATTGACCCACTCATCAACTAGAGGTGGATGGGTAACCGGTAGTGGTACTGAAGCAGGCCACTGATATGGTAGGTTTTCTGGTGGAGAATATAGAGAGTGGGCTGACAAGCCATCTCATCTCGGGCTATCCTTCAAAGAGTGTAATGAATTGGCCACCACATTGTGATAAGACGAGCTGGTGACCGCAGTTTATAGCGTAGGGACTACTGCTACTAGCGGTGGACCATGATGTTGCTCATTCACCATTATTCCCCATAATAACTATTTGTGATCTCTGGTGGGGGAAGAGAATGCTCTTAGTAATGATGGTGGTGATTGCATGATCCGAACCTAGGGAGACGCCAAAACTTTGTCCTCCTAGATGTATCTACGGAGGGAGGTAGGGATCTTGTGGGCCTCACATTCTAAAATTATGAGGCTAATGTGCCTCATTCCTACCCCGACCCTTGACACAGAGGATCGATTTGAGGGCTCCATTGCTGAGTCATATTCTGCCTCAGAATCTGAGAATAATACATGTTTAATCTTGGTCTAAATCTTCCTGGCATTATTTTTATGGCGGTGACAACCTTCCTTTCTTCCCCAGGATGGTTCTTCAGGATAGGGTAGATTTCTGGCTCGAGGAGGTCCTTTGGCCGAGCTGGTGCTGTGGCGGAGACAACTTCCACCCGAGTGATCTAGGGTGTGAGGATCACCTGGGAAGATTTCAAAAGGAATACGGGGAGGACCATCATTTCCACTGGGTGATGTGCAACAGGAATCTCTACAGGAAGTGATGAAGCGGTTAATACCTCCGCTGGAGCTAGTTGGAGCATGGGTAGGACCTCTATGCTTATTTCTCCTGGCAGCATCAGCGTGAGGAGGTTCCTTGTACTAGTCAAGCCAAACACGGGTAGGACCTCCATGCTATGTTCCAATGAAGTGAGGATGACCTTCACTCCTCTGATTTCTGGGGTGAGGAGGACCTTCTCCAGCTTCTGTAAGTACATGGGGAAGTACCCCACACTAGAGATTGACAAAATGTGTAAAATTTCCAAACTGAAAGCCTATTGCAGGAGGAAAAACTCCATACCCGATGTAATGAGCATGGAAGAGGCTTCCGTACTGAGTTTCACTACTGTGGGGAGGACCCTCATTCGGATTGATGGTGGCTTGGGCCGGACCTTCATGTTGATCTTTTAAGTGGGGAGGAATCGCATTCTCAATGGTGGTGGTATGGGGAGGAACTCTGTACTAGGTGTCGTCACTACAGGTCGGTCTGCAGTGGGCACTAACTGCACCGGCAACCAGGAGAGTCGACCCAGCCTGCCCGTGGGGTGGTTGGGGCCTCGATCCGAGTCAGATGCCTACATTCCCCTACTCAGAATAGATAGGTAACTGATGGTATACGTTGGTGATAGCAAAAGACATGGTAGTCATTGACTTTGACTCCCCTTGGAGAGTGTCCTTCTTAGCCTACGCCCGATGCTAGCATCGGGTCAACCGAACTGGGGATGGCAGTGTAGGCGCATAACTTACATGTTCCTCAGCTCAAGGGGTCGGTTGGAAGCACTGGTGTGGCCTAGTGGGGGCCCTCCTTGGGAGCCCCTAGAATGAGATCCCGTCCAGGATATCCTGGACATACCCCACCTCATCAGTGTAGGGGAGGGATTCATCGAAGCGTTCTGGGGAGAGGATCCTGAAACAGTTGTGCGTCGGAGTGGAGAGCAGTGGCTCCCTACGCGGCCCTTGGGGTCTTCAGTGGAGATGAGGTGCAGATGCCTCTAAATCCTAGAAGTCCATATCCCAAGTTGGGATAATCCCCCCTCCTCATATCGGTGAATGTGATCATTTATCACCCTTCTCTAAATGAACTCAAATAGGGAGATAGCGCGTGGGTGCCCAGTAGTTTTGGATGTGGAGAATATCACATAAGTAGTAGAGCCATGCAAGACTACTGCGTTCAAATTTACCTTGCATATGCGTCAGTAGGTGGGTGGTGATTGGTTTCCTGACATGACAACTTGGGTCCTAAAAGTCAGGGAGATTAAACCATTAGTGCTGCAAAAAGGAAATCGATGTCTAGTGCCCCAGCGCCATTCTGTCTTCCATGGCTGGTAATAAGGATCCACACTAACAACGTCGCAGACCAGGATGTCTAACATTTTAACTACCCTACTTCTGGTGAGTTTCAGGCTAGTTCCACTATTTGCTTGGTGGGACTCGGCACGGAATAACTGGATCTGGTGACATGCTAGTCTACGGATTTCTAAAATGCTAATAATCTTCACATTGAGGAGAATAAATTCACGTAGGGTTCACCATTTCTGTTTCTGACACATTTGACGAGGACTATGCAACCATCTATTTTAGAGGAGGAAGTGCTGATTATGTAGCCCCACATTCCCACTTTCCAAAGGTAGGAAGAATCCATCACTTTTCCAGGTATGTTTGCTCCTTGATCGAAACGGGATGATGGGATTTCGGTTCCTCCTTCTGTGGATTCCTCCTCAGAACTCGTTACCTAGTCTGGGTCCCCATTATAGATTAAGACGTTGTTTGTGAAACTCTTCCCAGTGTCATGTCTTCATGGATTATGGTTAATTACACTGCTTTTGTTGGGGCATTCTAAGGGGTTCGGTGAGGATAGCAACCTTCAGTCGGGGGATTAGTCACGTTGGACATCCCTAGCATGTCTGGATGCTGGAACACTAGCGCATCATGGTTTCTTCCAATTATGATAGGGCTTCTCAAGGGCATGGAATCCCAAGGAATCTCACATCAAATGCAGTTAATTATATGCCATAGGAATGTCTCTGGAGTTTTCCTCATCTTACCATGTTTAACATAGGTTATGTCGTAGGTTTAACATCTAGCGGAGATAGATCAGACTGATCGGAACACTGACTGGAGTGTATCAGATGGTTGAAACCCCTATAGGGAATAGTGATTCTCAGGATAACATGTGGTTAGTTACCTGAGTGATGCTAAGAGTAGTGAAGAGGTGAATTGGCATGATCTCGCGGGGATGTGGCGGCCCTGGTAAGAATCAGTATGGATGATGAAGAGTTGAATGAAGTGGTGGGGGAATGAGATGGAACCATCGTGAAGGTGACGGTAGTATTGGTCTTGAGCCTTGAATATACTTCCTACATATCCTCATGGCAGGGAATCAAAGTCTGTGTAGTTTGGTGAGGCGATGGGACACCTAAGGAGGCGACCCGTATGAAGGGGACCCAGAGGAAGTGGAACCTCCAAGTTGGGGCATGACCTTCTCTAAATGCATAGGCTAGAGGGAAAGACCAGGATGATACATGGTTGATTGGCTTTAACCTCAGGGAGGCTTCCTACATACCTTACTTTGTCAAGGATCAAAGTCAACATAGTTCAGGATGGGGCATGGAATCAGGGTGTGCACAGGGGACAGTGACCTGATGACATGATGAGGCTTACACGTGGTTAGCAGCCTGAGGTTGGTCTAATTCTTGAGGGATGAACAGAGATGTGGGTCCCAACAAAGGGGACTACAACAGCTTACCACTGGATTGAGGTTGACAACGACTTACAACAGATTGGGGAACACAATGGCTTACCATTGATTGGGATTGACAACGGCTTACTGCTGAATAGGGTTGAACCTCAGAAAGGATTCCTATGTACCCTGCCTAGGAGATGGGGATCAAGGCCAATGTAGTTCAAATGGGTATATTTTAGCATCATGTAGGACAAAAAAGGGTGTCCATTATAACATCATGAGGGACAAGGATGGACCGGTGTGGAGTGGTTGGGACTAATGGGTGTTGGGATTGAACCCCGGGGAGGTTTCCTATATACCTTTCCTTGGAAAGGATCAAAGTCCACATAGTTCAGAATGGTATTGGTGAGCCGACATAAAGGGGTCCGGGACCAACAGGTGTTGGGCTTGAACCTCTGGGAGGATTCCTACGTACCTTACCTTAGTAAGGATCAAAGTTCACATAGTTCAAGAGAGTTTGGTGAACTAACGTGAAGAGGTTCGGGACCAATAGGTGTTGGGATTGAACCTCTGGGATGCTTCCTACATACCTTTCCTTAACCAAGATCAAATTCCATGTAGTTCAGGAGAGTTTGGTGAACCGACATGAAGACGGTCGGGACCAATAGGTGTTGGGATTGAACCTCTGGGAGACTTCCTACGTACCTTGCCTTAGCAAGGATTAAAGTCCACGTAGTTCAAAATGGTTTTGGTGAGCCAACCTAAAGGGGTTCCGGACCAACTGGTGTTGGGATTGAACCTATAGGAGGCTTCCTACGTACCTTTCCTCATAAAGGATCAAATTCCATGTAGTTCAGGAGAGTTTTTTGAACCGATGTGAAGAGGTTCAGGACTAATAGGTGTTGGGATTTAACCTCTAGGAGGCTTCCTACATATCTTGCCTTAGTAAGGATCAAAGTTCACATAGTTCAGGAGAGTTTGGTGAACTGATGTGAAGAGGGTTGGGACCAATAGGTGTTGGGATTGAACCTCTGGGAGGCTTGCTATGTACCTTGCCTTAGCAAGGATCAAAGTCCATGTAGTTTGGAATGGTGTTGGGGCTTACACTCTAAGGCGGACCGAAGAGGATGTTGTGGTCAATGCTTACTCTAAGCCCATGTGAGTCATGCTCAGTGTGAGAAACAAGAGTCAGCAAAGACCTAATGATCACATTGTGAAAGGTGCGTCTTTGGGAAGTGGAGTGGGGCTTACACGTGGTTAACAGCCCAAAGAGGAAATAGGGTCTTAGCATGGTTCTCAGCCCAGGGAGATGGGGATTGGGACTTACTCCAGGATGGAGGCTCAGATGGTAACAAATCCCAATGGACGGTGGATTTAGTACGGAAGAGAGGAGGTTTCTGGTGCCCACCCCCCTCTGGTCCTTAACATTGAAGAAGATAGGTGGGGGAAGCAAGGACACTACCTCCCACAAGAAAGGCTAGGGGCTTACACCAAGGTGGTTTCCCTTCCCCATAGATAGACGTCACTCCAATAAAGAGGATTTCATTCCATGTAAGGAAGATCTCACTCTCGTGGATACAAGTGGGCGTAGAGAATATCCAAGATGGGGTGCCCCACGTAGAGTGTGCGGGGTGAGGTCATAGTTTAATATCATGTGCTGAGGACGATGGTGCTTGACAGTTTAACGTCCTGCAGCTCAAACGAAGTGGGTTTACTCTATGCCCCCTAGTACTTACATAAGTGGTACCTCCCACACCTTGGGGAAGGGAAGTAATCGGAAATTACATGGTGAGGGGGTGTCGTGGAGTGATCCATTGAGGGGCCCACGTTAGCGTGGCTATGTGAAGAAGAAATAGTTGTTAGCGTGCATATGTGAAGAATCATAAGGCTAAGAAATGACACATAAAGTACCTCCCAAGGGACCTTGAAATCACTTCGTACAAACCTGGAGGGTCGTATGGGATAAGGGTGCATGACACAGGTGTGTTGCGCATAAGAGGGGCTCGGACATGGCTCCTTAGGGTAAGGAGGACACATGGAGCATAGAAGGAAATCTGCGCACAAGATGAGGGGTGCGTGCAAGATGGAATGGTTGCACACAAACCATAAGGATGCACACAAGGTGGAATGGCTGTGCTCAAACCGGAGGGATGCATACAGGATGAAATGGTTGCACACAAACCATAAGGATGCGCACAAAATAGACCTAATGTAGAGGGAAACTTTCACTAAAGATGGATCTTTTGCGTGAAAAGGACTTCAGGTAAAAGGAAATGGACAAGGATCATGCCCAAGAGGGCCCACCTGAAGGAGGATCCTTGGGGGACCTGTCGCATAAGATCCAATACCTTGAGGCCATATTGTTTTTTGCGCGGTCATAGAAGATGTGTTTTTCACACATAAGAGCATTGCTTCACCTTCTATAATCATCCCGAAGGGTCAGGGGTTCATTTCAATTTATAACTGAAACCCCCAGAGGCTACATGCAAGAGGAGCTACGTGCAAGGGGGTTTTGACGTCGCATTGGGCATGAAAGGGTTTGTACGGCACCAGGTACCTTCACACTCGGGCCTTAACTGATTTTCGATCATGCCATCATGAAAGGGTCCCTTTAACGTTGCATTGGGATTGTAAGATTTTGCGCACCAGAAGGATTATTGTGTTCAACCCCGGGCTCTTTCACACCAGCACCTTTGGCAGTTTCTGGTGGGTGCTTGTGAAATCCTGCCTCTGATGTCGCATTGGACATACAAGGGTTTGTGTGTCAGAGGAACTCTTGCGCTCTAGGCATAATTCTTTCATGCAACTTCCATGGTGGGTTTGTGATGGGTCTCCTCAGAAACCTCACTTTGACGCCGCATTGGGTGCATAAGGGTTTGCGTTCTAGAGGGACTCTTGTGCACATCCCCTGAATCTTTCACGCACCTGCCTCTTGGGTTGCAGAATCTTCACCTTCCCCTCAAAATACCTTTGTTTTTCTTTATCATCCCAATCCTAGACCTATCCTAAATTCAACATCAACAGTATTCAATATAAGACATGTAATGGAATGGGCAGGACAATTCATGACATGTAAAGGGTTTTTCCTATAGGGAAGACCCCAATATTTACACTATGTGTAAAGAATTTACACATCACATAAATTACCAAGGTTAGATTTTAAAATAAGAGGCATGACCTCTATTTTTGACAAGAGGATTCACCCCCTTCCCTTATATCTTATGTATAAGAACCAAGGAATTATAACCTAGGCTTTGTAGTGTCTTTCAGATCTGAACTTCATTTCTTCCATCATCAGTCTCGTTGGATGCATGCTGGTGAGTTATTCATTCATATTATGTTTTTATTTTTCTATCTTCTCCTCAATAGAGTTATTTGGTGCAATCTAATATTCCCTATTTCTAGGTAATTCATATGTTTCTCATTTTTCTTCTAATCTGGACCGAATCAGAGGTCGATACTAGATGAGTTTTCTACTACAGGTATACAGTAGGTGCTATATACATTTTATCTTATATTTTGGTTGATTTATATATTCTAATAGTTGTATAATATTTTGTACTTTGTGACGTTACCCCTAAAATTAATTTAATTCCTTTATATAGTTTTTTGGAACCTGTTAGGTTACCTTCTTAGTGCCATTTTATTGTTGGATGTTGTTATCATCAACCTAGGCTACCCATGGGGTGTGCCCTTTTATATTTCCTTCTTTATACCACCCATTAGGTGTGTGTGTGTGTGTGATATGACTGACTTTAGTGGGATCCTTAATGAGAATTTAATGAATCATTTAAGGTTTTGAGAACCTTGTTTTACCTGTTAATTTTTAAATTTAATGAATGAATTTAATTTAATTGATATGAGAAGGTTATTTCCTCCATTTCATGTGATTTTTAATAATTAAAGTGGATAAATGGTTTATATATAAAATGTTTAATAGGTTGTAAGAACTCATTATTTTTTAATGAACATTATTGATAAATTGATAATGGTAGTAGATTTGATTGAAATTTCTACTCCTCTAATCCTGATTCCATTAGATTCCATGTACATTTGTACTCCATGGATCTCTATTGATTATGGTAGTAGATTCCAAGGAAATTTCTACTCCTTGGATCTTGATTCCATAGGATGCTAAGGGCATTGATACACCTTGGATCTTGCTTGCTTGGACTCACATTGGAAATGCTCCATTGAAATGCTCCTTGGAATCCACCCAAGTTGTTACCGAGTTTCCATCAAGATGCTCCATGGACTCGACTAGGATTCCTTGGTCTTCTACACCTTGGATTTATACCTTCATGGTCAGACACTTGATTACACAAAATAGGATGTTGTGGATGTTATGTTATATTACATGGCATGGACATTTTAGATATTTTTATTCTTTAAAGACAGCCCCGGTATGGTTATTTGACTATAGTTGTTAGACTGGATAGCATTAAACTTGTTTATTTATGATTTACAGTTACCCCTTGTTTATGGGTGCTAATTTATTATTCACATGGAGCCATGTTTGATTGTATAGGATCGTATCTTCTTTGAAACATTAATTTTATTTTTTTCTATACCTATGATATATTACACACTACTTCATTTTTTACACATAAACAGAACTTGTTATATACACCATTGGTGGAGGCCTATTGAGTTTTATCTCACACCCTATTTGGGACTCTGTTGGGTAACTATAAAGACTTCATGGATTCAGGTAGTGACTGGGTAAAGATCCCACTTTATGATAATTGATTTGATCATTGCTTAAGATAAAAGGAGCTCAGGACTGAGCTAGGATCATGATGCTAGTTGGTGAGAGTATATTTTTTTATTCTTTTGAGACATGTATTGTACTAGATGCTTATTTCCATGTATTTCCTTCCATTTTTGATAGAGGCATGACATGGTCATCATATTATACATGACACTTCTTATGGATTTATTATTATTATAGTCTTATAGATTTTATATTATATATTTATTTATATTATTCTTTCTCTTTTGATTATTGATATTATACCATTCTATTACACTCTTAAATAAGGGAATATTCTTCCCACAGACACACCATAGGACCTCGCTTCTAGTCGGGAACCTTTGGTGTATGGGTAGGCACGCTTACAGCCATGTGACCCACCAGATTGGGGTACCATTTATTTTCACATAGGTTGAGATGTTACACATATATCCATTCTATTATTTTAAAATTTAGTGTTTCTTATTGAGATGTGAAAAATTTCCTCTATTTATATTAAGATTAAATATTTATAATAATCTAATTATCACCACTTATAAAAGAGGTCTCTCACCGCCCCTTCAAGACCACCCTAAATCTTAGTTTCCCATTGAAAATATAACATATTTATATACTCTATAATCCACTTTCACTTCCTTAATCTTCTGAACATAATATATTTTATTAGGTCCTCCCTTTACAAGTATTCATCCAAGGTAAGACTCAAGTTCTCAACATAAGTACTAATCATTCCCTAACTTCTTTTATTTTCTATATTAAATTTTGAAACTAAATTTTAGAATTAATATATAATTAAATAGGTATTTAATGTATACTAATTTTTATTATTCTATTTTAACAATCATTAACCACCTTTCCCCTTTTCCATTAAGAAAAACTAAAAGGTAAATCATGCATTTTTGTGGACTACTGACTCCACGAAGTAATGTATCTCTTTTTTATCTACATTATTTATTATTTATTAAACTATATTATAATATGATTCATAACCTAAATAACATATAAATTATAGCATTATTCATTTTTAATAATTATATTACAACTAAATCACTTTATAATTATCCTTTAATTATAGTGTGTTCATGTTTGGATTAGTTTAACCACATACTTGAACAATGGTAAAAAAATAATATCATTGATGAATATAATAACTTAATTAATGATAATATATGATATAAATAAGTAAATAAGTATTTTAGTTTTTTTTATAATGTTAAAATTAATCTTAAACTCATTAATTAATATTCCAACATTCGTTCATTAAAAATAACCAAAACATAATCATTGTCAATTTCATATTTAAGTATTATAACCAAGACTCACATCGAATAAAATTTTAACATTAAAAATAATTATAAATAATAAATTTTAGTACACTGTATTATTTTGGAATGGTGAAATTTGGGATAATAACAAATAACAACACCACTACTATGAAAATAGTTCAAAATAACTAAGATTACTCACACCCGATATTGAAAATAGATTATAACTAACCGATATACATATAGAGATAAATATTAAATTAAGTTTATAAAAGTTTATATATATTAATAAGGTTATTAAATGGGTGATTAACATATTTATTTTTTTATATAGTAAATTCAAACAATTTAGTAGAATTCAGAAAATAAGGTAAGGATTATTTGTCTCAATTTTTAATTCTATGAGACGTGTTTGATATTGCGCAAAATGATTTATTTTATATGGTGTAGACACTTCCCTATTATCTAAAAATATAATGAATATTTTTTATTTCATAATAAATTAATTTCCACTTCATCCTAACCCTCTTATGTTCTTTTTATTCTTATGTTACCATTACTGTAAGGGATTCTTCTTCAATATCAATTTCCAATCAAGATTGTTTTTTAGATAAAATACATATGGGGGATTTTTATGATATTTTTTTTAAAACCCCCATCATTTTATCCTCCTATATTTATTTTTGGGGTTTAATATTTCTCATTTCTATTTATTTTCCCTCTTGTCTCATTATTTACCCATTGTAAGGAAACTGACACTACCTCTTCTTTTCAGTCAAGAATCCTCCTATTCCATGACCATATTTGTTGAATTATTTTGATAATGTACTTATATATAACTCAATAATTGATTAAGGTGCTTTTATACTAATTTTATGATCATTAAAAAGGTTTAAAAATATTAACATTTTTCTTATGGTTTGTTTTCATCAAAGTATAAAAATAATATCTTTTTAATGTTTTCTATGTGAACACATCTTTCTACCATTTTACCTTTTTCCATGAAACTTAAACTCTAAATTTTCTTGGTTTATAAAATAAATTAATCCTCTATGTATTATAAAATATTAATTTTTTCTAAATAAATGTTTTTTAAAAGTTTCAATGATATTCCTTATTTCCAAATTGATTTTTCTTATTATCCTAAAAAGTCGTTTCATCCATGTAAACATATTTCGATATATTTTATGCTTTATTGAGGATATTATTAAAATTATAGCATCCTATTTATTTCTCTAGATGGAATATGAATTATTATTCTTTATTAGAGGAGTGTTCCATCACTACCTTTGTCTTTCTTAACCATCCACTAATAATAGGAATAAAATTTCTTATAACGATTTTTCTTTATGAATACCTAGTTTTCTATTTCTTTAATTGAAGGGTTTTCACCTATATGTGATACATTGATTTATTAGGGAAATTATTGACTAAATAATTTACCCTTTATCGATATGGTGTAAATACCATATACGTTATTTAATGGTATCTACCTAGAAAGTTATTTAGTATCATTGGATACCCATTTATTTTATATAGGTTTATCATGTTTATTAATGGAATTATGAATGTTTTCCTTACATGATTCCAATTGAAAGGGATATGAAACCCATTATCTTTCCATGGGTTATTTATTATATGATGATGATTGATTTTATGTAACAAACATATATAATGTAGATGTAATGTATGTAAGTGTTTGATTTTATTGTTCTCTAATACATTGGGAAAAGAATTAATCTCTAAAGATGACGTGTTTATGATACCTTAGTAGTATGCATTGGTAATTTTTTATGATACCTTAGTGAAAAACTTTAGTAATATTATTTTACAACACTATAGTAATGTAATTTTTTTATATGAATATGATATAATGTATTATGTTTTGGTCATAATATTTTGATGCCAAGATCCTATGATAACTATTTCCTTGTGCTAAAAACTTCATTTAATGATTCTTATATTATGATATATACGTTATTGGGTATGATTTCTCAATTATGTGTTCTTATACCTTTATTATATTATCATACCCACATTCTCCTCTTATGATTACTTATGGTCTTTGATTGTTATCACTTATGTTTACCCTTATAATGCATTTGATCTCACCCCTTTATTATTGTTTCTATTTCCTCATATGATAAAGAAAAGTAATATGTATGAGATTTTTATAAGAGTACCTTTTGTGGAGGATTTTTGGGAGATGTTGAAGGATTTTTATGGATTAAGAAGTTTCCTATATAATGGAAAAAATTCCATTAGTTGAAAAAGGCATGTATTTTATTATTTTATGATTTTTCATAATTATCTAAAACTTTAAACCTAAAAGATCTTGGGAATGTATATAATGAAATATTTTATTTAAGTCACATAATTATAGGATGGTCAAATATATATGTTATCATACTCTATGTGCATCATCCAAAATCTTAGAGTATCATCACTCCATGATAAATTGGAACTAACTAGAGGTAGTGTTTTGGGGAGTGGATCAATACATCATCCACATCCAACTACTCTTGCACCTCCCAATCCCTTACTAAAAAATCCACTTGATTACAATAATATGGTTCGTACTCTCATCACCATATTTAAAATGGAGGTACATTCATGCCACCAATATAGTTATTCTCGTATGGGAAGCTAAACTATTTCCCATAGCCATGGTGTATCATTACCAAGAATCCTCAATCTAGAAACACTCACTTTGGTGACTCTTGTAAAGGTAGTGTTTCTAAAAATCCTAGCCATATCTAAAAATTTCTTCCTCAGGAGTACCATATAAAATATCTAAGCTCAAAAAAAATTATCCATATAAAATTATGGAAAAAAACATTAAAAATTTAGCAGACATCAATGCATACTCAAGCATGGTCACACCACCAAGTGTAATGTTCAATATACACTAATAAAAGTTTCATCTCTGACCAAAGCTCAAAATACATCCATGGTATATCAATACTATAGAGAGTTCAAGAAAAGAAACATCCCTCCCTAAGGTCCCATGTTGTCATGGAAGGATTTAAAGGCAATAATTATCCTATAGTCATTGCATGCCAAACCAAATAGAAATTTGAGTCCTTGACTTCAACTAATCCTCTACTGCTTGAGGATCAGGATCACCTTAATCATCGGAGTGCACTCACTACATCCAACCATGGGAAGTGTCATATCACTTAATAAAAACTACCCTATACTTCACAATTATACTAAGATAAGAATAAAGGGGAGATAAGATTCCAGGGATCATAGGGAAAGGATATCTCTCAACTGATTCCTTGAACCACCACCTCATCACACACTATTTGGTGATGGAAAGTCTGAACTATAGGAATGAGTTTATCAAGACTATGCCTCCACTTACAAGATCGATATCAGTGGGTAACACCCTTCATAGGAAGAAACCATAAGTATTATAGCGCATATTTTTAATATAACAATAAGATAATATAAAAAATGTATTTTTAATTTCTATATGATTCATGTAACATTTTTAGTTGTACCTTAAAATGATTTCATAGAGCTCTGGATTGACTAAAAAGTTATTATAGCCCTGGAGAAAGGATATGTCAACTGCCACACCTATACTGGTCTCACTGGTCTGATAACTATACTCAAGATACCCTTAATATCATTTAACTTAGATCCAAAAATAAATTATCACATAAATATTGACTCCAAACTTTATCCTTATAACAACAGACTCTAATACCACTCTAATAAGACCCAAACCATCAGGGGCCCACCTAGGTCAATGTTAAGTTAATAGTTCCACCCCAGGCCCACCAAAAATAGTCTTGGGGTTTTTTAATAGCATTTAGTGGGAATATCTCATAATATAGGAGGTATTATATTATAATAACCTACAAAAAACATCTCCAATGTGTAAGATAACCCAAAAAACAATAGGATGTGTATAAATAGGTGGACTGTATACAAGGAATATATAATACAATGAATATAAATACATCACAATATGTAAGTACATGATAAATAATGCATCTAAAAATATATAAAACACAAAGCACTAAGAAAAAAATCCATGATACAAGTGCTTCTAGATCACTCTCCATTCACAGCAGTCACTGCCACTACCAAGAATTACCATGCTCCATAATATTTCATCGAGCATCACCAGGTGATAGTCCCAAATAATCCACACCTGATATACATCAACCCAAGACATCTCTAAATATGTGATTAATCTACACGTACACAACACATGTGGGTACAAGTCCCATGAGTTGGTGAGTATAAATAGACCTAGTTGGATTCCCTAAAAACCTAAATAAAAACACAAAGAAACAATTCATATCAAATTCTGGTAAAGACGTGACCAGGAGGAGGACAAAGGGAGAAAACAGACACGGATTCATCTCAAGATATCAATACTAAATAGTATCTAGATGAATAACATGGAATAATAAAACCATATATGATCAATCGCTTGAATTTGGATGGAAATAAAGGGAATTCCTATCCATCCCATCTCCAACACACTAGTAGCACAATCCTCACAAGCATCGGTGGATTCTCTAAATAGAAAAAAAATCCAAAAATACCAAAGTAAATAACTAGTCATAAAACACATCTCTAGGACCACATAAGGGTTCCTGAGGGTTCATAATACTTGAATAATTCCATACTTCTTAGCCTTTTGAACTACTATGACACCATTGAAATCCATGGAGGGAATCTTGCTCACTACTAAGACACAATCACCAGTCAAGGGAATATTGAATTCTCCATCCAATTGATACAGTATCATCTTAAAAAATAAAAAATACACATAAATATAGAAATATATGTAACCTATCTAAAATTGTAATAGAGGATCATATGCCTCAAAAATATAGGGGAATACAAATGCCAGTTGAGGATCCTACATCCCGAATGAGCTCTTAGATATGGAGAATACTGACAATATAGAAATAGGATTCCACACCCTATGTATGTGGGGGGAATAATGACTCAATATAATCTACAGTTAGAGGATACCACACCCAAATAACATGGGGGAATTTATAACCCTACCCATAGATGGAGAGAGGGGAACTTGGGCCCAAATGTAAACTCACTCTCATGGAGGGTTATTTCCCCCAAGGATGCCACAAATTCCATATATGATCACTATAATCATCTATTCATAACTGAAGAACTCAACCTCCTTAAACCACCTTTCATCATATCATTTATATTAAAGAAGAGACTTTCATTACATTCTATGAAGAAAATCACTCAGAATGGACAATGAACATGTCTAAATCTGATCATGAACAATAAGATACAGAAAAAAATGTGTTTTAGAAGAAGTACATGACATAAGATAATGGGTACATAGTGTGTAACCCTTAAGAAGAATATTTTCTATGTACTAGAACCCCACATGACATGTAAAGTACCTCATACATAGAATGTGAGATAGGTTACATGACGTGTATATCTGAGAGAGGAACTTAACATGTACCGAGGTTTTTCAATGTCATGTATAATAGAAGTACATGGAATGTAGAATTGATTAGATACTCAGGGTTTACAACCAAGAAGTCTAGTCATGTAATTTCATGGGTATATGGTGTGTGCTCTGATCAACAAGGTGTATATGGCCAATATAGACTCCTAGTCATGTACTATCTATATATGCCATTTAGTTTGTAGGGGTACATGAAGTGTTTCAAAATGTTACATGTCAAGTGATATTTAACTCCTATGAATCCCTAGTCTCTTCATCACCTAAAGTAACCAGCATGTGTTCTTATGAACTACACATCATGTAATTAGGAAATCTAACCCAGGGTAAATAAATAGACTGAATTTTTTTTCCCTCCAATATCTCTCAGATAATCAGCAACTGTGTCATCTATGGAAACACTATCAATCATGATCAATTTTTTTCCCATCATTCACTGTAAAAAGAATCATGCATCAAATTCACATCACCCCTATATTCCTCCTCTTAAGAATACAACCCACCACTTCATAAATTCATGAACCACCACCATCTATTGATGCTCATATGCACCAAGTTCTACATTATCGATCGCAACTACACAAGAATGGATCCAGGATCGATCGTGATTTTAACTCGACCAATTATTTTTTGAATCACTATCCAAATCATGGATGATGATGAACATGAGAAAAAAGGAGGATAAATACATGAAACAACATAATTAAATAATCCTCATGGTCATTAGAAACCTATCCATTGATCATGGGTGTGAAAACCAAGGATAAATGATAGAATAATGCATGTTCATGAACAAATAACCCAAATAAGAATTTATAAATTCAATAAATTGGTGAGGTCATTCACATATAAAATAATTAGAATAAAGTATTAATATATTCTTGGAAAATAAAATTAAAATGGAAAAAAAACTAGAAATAAAAATTCCATACCTCAAGATCAGATCGATCATTGGTGAATTGTTCACTCTTGGAAATGTTGTTGGTGATTCCACTATGTTCTTCATCGATTCAATGAATCCTCTGCAATTGATCATCAAGGATTCTCCCTTGATGGCTCCTACAAAATCCCTAGGTTGTGCAGCTAACCCTATATATTTTTTGAGATATTATTAAATAGATAATTAATAGGTTATAATTATTAATTATATAATTCAATTTATTATTTTAATTAATAACCATTATATCCTCCCATGATTTCGAACCATCATGGGACCAGATGATAATGAAAATTATATAATAATTAGGGTGAAACCTGTATTCTAGACTCAAAAATGATGTAGGTTTTCCCATTCAACAATCCATTCAAGAGATATAATAATTTCATCATAAAAATGCATGTGGGGGATAAAAAATAATATTTTTATACTTAATGTATTTTTCTCAAGGTCCTTCCACACACACAATATCGTACTGAATCATCACGATGGTAAACTCTATTCCATGGAATAAATGGGGATATCAGATAATATTTACAAGGTTATATTCTATGGTAAATTTTCTATTTTACCGCTAGGAAGGTCCTAGAACTCTGAAACTCAAAATTTAGTGATGTATTGGTTAGGAAAAACCTAATTATATATAGTGTATTTCTAAAAAAGAATAGAAAACATTATGAGTTTGGTAGGGGTAGTACTAGTGTCTTAAGGCATACATCAAAACCAAATTACTCTATCTTTATGGGTAGTATATTTCTTATCTTCCATTGTTGTGGTAGGGTTGTTCATATATGATCACCATACCCAGTGGTCCCTAATACTTTTCATGCTTTTGGTTGTGTGATCCATCAACATAGATTCTACAAATCAACCCCCCCCCCCACCCCCTCATATTGGGGTGGGTTCATCAACTATAAGGGGATAAAAATCTCTATCTGATGCTTTTAAGGAAATGGGGTCCCAACCACATGGTGTGGAAGTAGGAATGGTTCATCTTATGGGAAGATTCAGTTGAGGGTTGAGTCATAGGCTAGTGGTAGGCCTAAAACCCATTCTAAATTCAGATAATTGCATGTAGTGGATCAAGTTCATGTAGAGTTAGATGTTGAAATGGAAAATATATGAGATTCCATTATTAATTCATAATATATGGCCATTTATTTATTTGATATAGGTTCATATCATTCATTTATAATTTCCATTATTTTATATTAGTTAAATATTTTTTCTGATCATATGCCTTATGTTATATATATATCTACATATCTTAAAAGGAAAAAAAGAATGGTTTCTAATGTCCTTTATGTATTGTATCCATATATAATGTATAGTTATCATGGTATTTCCTTTATCTTGATATATATCTCTTTGATATTATTTTTGGGATGAATTAAATGACCTATTTTAAAGATTTTACCAACTGCTATCATAGAATGGTGACCTTTACTTACTATGATGCGATCTATCATTTATTTAAAGGAGAATGGGACCCATGATCTATTCAATCATGACCTAATATTATCAATATCAATAGATTAATACGTTAGATATCATCTCTTAAAGGGGTGACTGGTGAATGGGTTTTTCAGAGTAATATTCCTCTCATGGTTTGGAAGTTTCCTATAGTGTTCTCAAATAAATTATCTAATGGATATACACTAAATATAAGTGTATATAATATTTGATTATATATAAAAGTCATAAAAAACAATATTTATATGATTCAACACCCTGACCCTAGTTACCCAGAGTCAGTTCATTATTACACAACATTGACATGATGATAAGAGATCAAGTCTCAAAAGACTGATTAGTTTAGTAGTCTTGGAGGTACTAGGTAAATACATACGTTTTACATTACATTATGAAATAGAAATACTATAATATTGTTTCCCCTTTGAACACACTCAAATACCTTGGCCTATTCCTATAGCTCAATCATAATATACTTCTTCACATCCTGGGAAAAATAAAACATAATAAAGGGGTGAGCTCAGATGCTCAGTATGGATAATAATATAACGAAAACTATCATAAGAAAACATAAACATTTAAGTAAATGTATAAGGCTAAAACACAAGACTTTTAAACTTAAACTTCGGTATAATATGGAAAAGATAAATCAAATAATTCCATTTACTTATTCATATGGATATTCTACTAGATGAATAATCACATGTAATATCAATAGCTAATTTCATAATGATGGAATGCATAATGTTGGACATAATAACCACATAGTCAAGGCCTCGTTCCAAGACTACAAATAATATTTTGTCAAGTACTTATTCCAAGACACTATTTTATCTCATGAGACCTACTGATGCATTGAGGGGATATTGCGGCCCCCGCCCGTCACTTACTACATCCAATTCATTCCTCATATAGAAAGGTTAAAACATAATATAAACATTAATATTAAAACTAGCATATTAAATGTAAATAATTTAATCATAAACCATGAATGGTATAAAAATAGAAAATTAAAAGTTAAACATATCAAAAAACCTTAAATACAATATGTAAGATTGTATCATAATAAATCAACTTCAAATAAATATAAAATCTAACGAAGGATGTTGACATTGATGAAATCAATCCAAAAAAACTATTTGAGTGAAATATCTCTTTCTATTTTTAAATCATTTAAATGTCACATAATTATAAAATAAAACATTTATTTTGAAAATATTCTTATAATATTGTAAGGGAATCTCAGAAGGTGTTATAATGGTAGAAAATAGTCACACTCGCCATATAAGCTAAAAAACATTCTTTCCTAAATTTCTCAAAAAGGTCATAAAGTACCTTGTTTGGAAAACGATGGAAATATTACTTTCAAAACATTTTATGAAAAGTAAAACAAGGTTATAAATGACTTTAACCCGTAGTATATGGAGTAGTACAAAAATGTTTTGAAATACATTTTTAAGAAACATAGGTGTAGACGATAAAGAAGTCCCAGTAAATACTTACGTATAAACAACGTCGGATAATAAAGAGATTGTAAAATTAACCCTTACCTTGTACTTTTTCTTAATCAAGGGTAGATTAACCTCGTGTATAATGGTGAAATATTTTTTATTAAATTATACAAGAACCGCATACATAAATATGATATCATATATGATCTTCTAATATTGCTTTGTTAATGATATTTCAGTAGTATCATTGTTTTGGGTGTTAACAGATTCATTTTCCTTTATATGTTTTGTTATGTAAGTCGTGTTTGGTATGAATAGGATGTATTTGATTCAAATACATAATTATATTAAGTTATTAAAAATTATTTTTAATCATCAAATGAAAATTATTCTTGAATGGTTACGATGGGAAATGAAATCTCATCACATCGTGGAGACGGTAAGTCATACTACGCACGAGTGACAATACCATTATATTAGTGATAAAATAGTATATAATTGGATGCTATATTATATATAAAAAAATAATTAACATGTTATATTTATTATTTAAAATAGTTATACTCATTATTATACCCATCCAAATAATGAAGTGTTGAATAACAAACTACACCACGACGTGGAGATGGTAAGTCATACGTACGCACGTATGGTGACTTTGTCATTAATAGGATGGATAGAATAATGAATATGGTTGTAACATATTTATAATAACATCTAATTATGTAGAAGATAATGGAGTTATTATTTTATTATGGAAACAACAAAGAAATAGGAAGTGGAAGAATAAAAGAACAGTGAAAGGGGTGATGAAGTAATTACCTCTTCTTTGGGTTCTTCCTTTTGATTTGAACAAAAGGGCTCCTTAGGTTGGCTTTATGATCAAATTAATGCCTCTAGGTTGAATTGAGGGTAGTTGGGAGTATATTTGATCATGTTTTGGCTGATCCAAAAGGCTTTGGAGGTGTAAAATTAAGAGAAGGGGAAGTACCCTTTTATAAGAGAGGTGAGGGGCACTTTTGGAAAAGCTTGAAATATTATTTTATTATAAAATAATTTTGATTTTATAATGTCTCAAAATTGATTTATTTCAAGTATAAGGTGGTTATGGGTCTAAAAACTCTCAAAAAATAGGTTTTAGATAATTTTAGGTCACCATATTAACCTTATCTTTTAGATTTAACTATTAGTTAAATAGTTTAACTTTCACCATGTCTTCTTGTATTATTATAATATATGGTTAATAAACTTACTATAAAATACCAAGTGAAACTAAAGTCATTAATTGATGACATAAATATCTTTATATAAGTCCTTTTTCTGATCCATATATTTTTATGACTATTATATAATTTAATAAAATATTATTTATTTTAAAAACTCATTTATGTTAATTTTGACACTATTTAGTATTTAGTTTTTGTGAAAGTCATAAAAATATAATTTCTTAAAAAAATATAAAATAAAATCTAACATGTCATATTAACCTATAAAATTATTTTATGGCATCAAAAGTTTCAATTTACATTTATTTTAATATTTATAACAACAATTATTTTAGTCTTTCATTAATAAGGTACTTACTGCATCATCATTGTGTCATAAATAAATTTAATTATTTAATGTCTAAAAAATATAAATAAAATACCATGATGTATGAAATATTTTAATATTTCTAATAAATATTTATAGTCTAACTTATCTTATGTATAACCCTTTATTAAAAATGTTTTAGTTATTAAAATTTCAATTTAACACTTTTAACTCTTCTTTAAATAAAATATAATAAAGGTCCTAATCTAATCCAAGTGGATCAAAAAGAATCATATTTTTGTCCTAAGGTTGATTTTGGTTGAAATACACTTATAAAATATAATTAGGACATGTTTTGGAATAATTATAATATCATTTTTACCTTTAATAACCCTATTTACTTTTAACTGTGGTAAATAAAATTCAAAAGTTACTATTTACCAAAAATTATTTTCATCCTATTGAACCACATTTTACTTAATTATGTCAATTGTTTCTCTAAAATTTTTGAAATTCAATTCACAAAATCAGTAAAATTACTTTTTATGCAGATTTTCAAATGTGCTTAGAAGGTGGGTAAAAGATGGTAAAAAGTTCAATAAAATTTCATATATCTAATCTTATTATAAAATAACTTAAATGAATTAAATTGGACTAATATAGTTATTACGTATCCATTTTAACTTTAAAATAAATTTAAATAAAAATAATAATTATTTAAATAAAAATTCAGTTTTAAACAATAACACAATGTTTTTCACTATTCCTAAAAATTGATAGTTTTCAGAAAAATATAAAAAATTCGCCCTAAGCTAATTTTGATATTATGAAATCCAAAAATTAAGTCCATTTGGAAAAATAAAATTTATAAAATTTCAAAAAGGGGGTATTACTATTCATAACAGCTAGTTTGATTGGTTGTGGTGTGCTAGAACTTGAAGTTATATACAACTCAAGTTATTGTATTATTTAAAGAGAGGTGTACCATGGAATCTTGGGGTGTTGAATTCTTCCCTCCTTAAAATAATTTTGTCCTCAAAATTTCTAGAATACTACTGCATAGAAAGATTCAGGTGTTTCTTCATCAGAAGTTCCTTAGGTTCCCACGTTTCCTCTTACATTTTATGGTTTCTCCAAAGAACTTTTACTAGACGAGTCATCCAGTTTCTCAACACTTGTTCTCTGGTATCAAGAATCTTGACTGGCTCTTCACAATATGACATATCAGGTTCCATTTCTATTTTTTCATAGGTGAATACATGTGTTGGATTGGGCATGTATTTTCTCAAGAGTGATGCATGGAACACATCATGAAATTTGGAGAGACTTGGCGGCATTGCCAAATAATAAGTTATAACTCCAATTCGTTCTAAAATTTCAAAAGGTCTGCTATACCTGGGACTCAATATACCCTTCTTACTAAAATGTATAACACCCTTCCATGAATATAACTTTAAGAAAACATGATCACCTACTTGAAATTCCAAATCCTTTCTTCGGTTATCGGTATAGTTCTTTTTCCTACTTTGAGCTTCTTTGATGTAGGTTTAGATAATCTTCACTTTTTTCATTATTTCCTCAACAAGTTCTATGCCTATGAGTTTTCTTTCACCAACATCATCCCAAAAAGTTGGCATGTGACATCTCTTTCTATATAACGCTTCATATGGTGCCATCTTAATACTTGAATGGAAGCTATTATTATAGGAAAATTATACCAGAGGTAAATATTGATCCCACATACTAGCAAGATCTCAACATGTATTCTAAGGTTTGAATAGTCTTTTTTGAATGTCCATCAGTTTAAGGGTGGTAGGAAGTGCTCAAATGAAGTTCAATATCTATGGATTTATAAATAATTTTCTAGAATCTTGATGTGAAACAGGGATCATGATCAGAAAAAATCGATAGGGGTACTCCCTGAAGTCTTACAAATTCATTAATATATAGTTTTACTAAACATTCAAATGGTAAATCTTCTATTATATCAAGAAAATGTGCTAACTTGGTAAGACGATCAACAATGACCCATATTTCATCATTACTTCTAGGAGTATTTGGTAGCCCCATGGAAAAGTCCATCGTAATATCATCCCATTTTCACTTAGGTATAGGAAGTGGTTGCATGAATCCTCCATAATGTTATCTTCTAGACTTAACCTGTTGACAAACCATACATCTTGACACATAATCAGAAATATCCCTCTTCATGTTATCCCACTAAAAATTTTCCTTCAAATATCTATAAATATTAGTGATACCAGGGTTTATAGAGAAATTGAAGCTATGAGAATTATCCAACAATTCCCTTTTTAGATCAGGTATATCAAGAACATAAAGCCTCCTCCCAAATTTCAAAATTCCATCTTCATATATGAAGTCAATCAATCTCCCATTATTCAAAACTTTAATTTTCTTTTTAAACTCCTCATTGTCAGTCTGGGAACTTTTTATCTTTTCTAGTAAAGATGGTTTGGAAACCATTTCAAAAATTATTGATGTTTCACCTTCCATTATTATTCCCATATCCATCTTTACTAGATCTATGAAAATAGGATCCCTTTAAACTGTCATCTTGTTCAAAACTCCAGGATCCTTTCTTCTCAAATAATCTACCTAATTATTTTCCTTCCTCGGCTGGTAGTGTATTATGCAATTATAATCCTTGAGTAGTTCAAGTCATCACCTTTTCCTCATGTTGAGTTCTTTTTGTGAGAAAATATACTTCAAACTCTTGTGATCGGTATAAATCTCACATTTTTTAACATAGAGATAGTGTCTCCATATCTTCATAGTAAATATTACAACTTCTAACTCAATATCATGAGTGGGATAGTTTTGTCATGAATTTTTGGCTACCGTGATACATAGGAAATAACTCTATCATTATGCATAAGGACACAACCAATTCCTTTCATTGAAGAATCACTATAAATAACAAACACATCATTCCTCGATGGTAGAGCCAAGATAGGAGCATTGAATAATCTTCTCTTAAGTTCTTTAAAACATTCTTCACACTCTTTTTTTCAAGCAAATTTATCCCCTTTACATGTGAGCTTGGTTAATTGGTTAGCCAATCGAGAAAAATTATGGAAAAAACACCGATAATAACCTGCTAAACTAATAAAACTACATACCTCAGTTATAGTTGTAGTTTCTGGACATTATTTTATTGCTCTTATCTTAGAAGGATTGACATAGATTCCATACTTAGAGACAATATGGCCAAGAAAAGAAATCTCCTAAATCCAGAAGTCAGACTTGCTAAACTTCCCATATAATTCATTTCTTCTTATATTTTTCATAATTGTGCACAAGTGGTTTTCATGATATTTGTAGATTTTGGATTATACCAAGATATCATCAATAAATACCACTACAAAGTCATCAATATGTTCCTTGAAAAATCTATTCATTATATCCATGAAGACATAGGGTGCATTAGTTGGTCCAAAAGACATTACTGTAAACTAATAATTCTCATACCTAGTACGAAATATTGTCTTTAGAATGTCTTCTTTATTCACGCACAACTGATGATATCCAGATCGAAGGTCAATCTTTGAAAAATATTAATCTCCATGAATTTGATCGAATAAATCATAAATGTGAGGTGGGGGATACTTGTTCTTTATTGTTATAGCATTGATCTCCCTATTGTTAATTCACAACCTCATAGATCCATCTTTCTTCTTAGCAAAAATAACAGGGGATCCCAATGGAGAAACACTAGGTAGAATAAATCCTTTATTACTCAATTCCTCTAGTTGTTTCTGTATTTCCACTAATTTCACAGTGTTCATTCTATAATGGGTTTTTGATATGGGCCTTGAACCAGGAATTAAGTCAATAGAAAACTCAATTTCTCATTCTGAAGGATGTATAGATAAATACTTTGGAAACACACCAACATATTCTTTCACAATAGGTACATCCTCTATTTAAACATTCCTTTCCTCACCCATAGTTATTTAACTAACATCCTCCCCAATAATTGAATTTAGTATAGCTACTAGGGTTGGATCTAGATGATAATCATATGGTGATGTTTCTTCTCTAAAGATAAGGTATTCCTTATCATCATAAAAAATTGTAACCTACTTCTTCTTATAATAAATTTTCATATCATGGTCCGAAATCCAATCAATACTGAGGATTATATCAAATTAAATCATGGGTGTGACAATAAGATCAATAGATAAAGCACGTTTATATTCCATAATGGTAACAGATTCACAAAATTTTGTTGTAATGATACTTCCCTTAGGAGTTTTTATTGACAACTCCCTTGTTAAATCAAATTGGAAATATCTAATTTTCTTGGAAAACTAGGAAGATATGAAATAATGTGATGATCTAGAATCAAATAAATCATTGGCTAAATTTGAGGAAATTATTAATGTACATGCCACCATGTCATTCATAACTTCAACCTATGTAGTTGTGATTGCATAAGCTTGGCCTTTCTCTCTTGGCCTTTTATGAGGTAGGTTTCCTTGACTCTTAAGACATTCATCTGCATAATTCCCCATTTCTTTACAACTATATCATTCAACATTGATAACCTCTTTCTTCCCCTTGAAATCATGAGCTTGGTGGCCTTCACACTTGTAATAGACTCTCATTCCCTTTAGGAAAGTACCGGGGTGTTTCTTCCCACATTTATTACAGGATGGAAATTCAAATTTTCCCTTCTTCCTCTTATTTCCATTTTCATAGTGTTCAGTAGATATCTTCTTCTCTTACTTTGATTTAACATCGTAAGACTTAGATAATTCCTTTTCTATCTTGATATCACATGAGACTATATCTTTGTACGACAAGAAGGATTGTGAGACTAATGCTTGATGGAGAAATGGATTTAACCCATCAAAGAATCTATCAATATTACTTCTTGGGTTATATATATAATATTAAACATGCCTTGATAACCTTGTAAAATTAGCCTCATACTTTGCGACATTCTCATCCTCCTTTTTCCTTAGACTCAGAAATTGTCTTTCCATATCCACTCGATGTTCACGAGGAAAGTATTTTTCTAAGAAAAGATCTTTAAACTCCATACATTATATATTTGATACTTCTTCATCCTCCTTTGTGTTTTTAATTAATGACCACCATTAATCTATATCTCCTGTGAGGCGATAAACTGCCATGACAACATTTTCCCTTTCACTACTCCTCAAAGCATGAAATATTTTCTCTAAGGAACTCATCCATTGTTCAGATAAAAATGTATTTGTAGTCCCATTGAATGTTAGTGGTTTTTTCCTCATGAATTTGTCTAACATTTATCCTCTTCATTTTGGATTAGGGTGCTCATATGGGTAAGGTTATTATTCATAACCTGAGTGAGTTGTCCCAGTATAGTTATAAGTTGTTCAGCATCAGTTACATCACCATCTCCACTATAATTATCTTGAGTAGGAGGGAAATACCTACATGTATTATGTTTGTTGATATGGTTTCCATTACTTCTAATAGTAACCATTTCTAAATAATGGAATAGACTAGATTAGTTTATGAATCGCAATATATAATTCTAAACTAGTAAAATACATAACATAAATTGAACAGTTTATGTATATAATCCATAATCATAAAAATGTTTTCTTTGAGGAGGTATTTACTCATAAATCATTCATAATTATTTATAAAGAAAATTTGAATTATCCTAAGCATATCCCATGGGAGTATCGTAACCAAGAGTGCAGCAAGGCCCGTTTTCATGCACCAATTCCCATTCGAGTCTAGCTTAAAGCGGTGTTTTTAGGTTTTAACCCTAGATACATTTGTGCCAGAGCTGCCTCTACCTTCTCGTATCCAAATAGGGATGTATTTCTTATAAAATTCACAAAATATTTACATTACCAAAATTCTAGTAAGTTCTTCTATACTAATCATCAAAGTCTATCTTAGGGTAATGTTCTCTAATTAGAGTTTTTATAAATCTAGTTTCTAATGTTTGTACTAAACTTCCTTTGATACCAACTGTAACACCCCAACCCTAGTTACCCAAAGTCAGTTCATTATTACATAACATTTTCATGATCAAAAGAGGTCAAGTCTCGAAAGACTGATTAGTTTAGTATCCTTGGAGGTACTAGATACATACATATGTTTTACATTACATTATTAAATGGAAAGGCTACAACATTATGACTTATTTTAACACACTCATATCATTTAGCCTATTCCTATAGGTTAGTCATAATATAATTCTTCACATCCTGGTAAAAACAAATCATAAGAGAAGGGGTGAGCTCAGATGCTCAGTAAGGATAACAATATAGCGGAAATTATCATAAAAAACATAAACATTTAAGGCAATGTATAAGAATAAAACACAAGACTTTTAAACATAAACTTTAGCATAATATAGCAAGGATAAATCAAATAACTCCATTTAATTATTCACATGGATATTTTACTAGTTAAATAATCACATGTAATATCAATAGCTAATTTCATAATGATGAAATGCATAATGTCAAACATCATAACCACATAGTCAAGGTCTCGTTCCAAGACTACAAATAAGATTCTGTCAAGTTCTTGTGTTAATACACTAGTTTGTATCATGAGACCTACTGATGCATCGAGGGGATATATCGGGCCCCTCCCGTCACTTACTATGTCTAATTCATTCCTTGTATTAAAAGTTTGAAACATAATATAAACATTTATATTAAAACTATCATATGAAATGTCAATACTTTAACCATAAAATATGAATGGTATAAAAATAGAACATACACAGTCAAACATATCACAAAACCTTTAATACAATATATAAGATTGTATTGTAATAAATCAACTTCAAACAAACATAAAATCCAACGAAGGATGTTGACATAGATGAAATAAATCCAAAAAACTATTTGAGTAAAATATCTCTTTATATTTTGAAATCATTTAAAAGTCATGTAAATATAAAATAAAAAATTTACTTTGAAAATATTCTTATAATATTATAAGGGAATATTTAAAGGTGTTATGATGGAAAAAAATAGTCGCACCCGCCTTATAAGTTAAAAAACATTCTTTCCTTGATTTGTCGAAAAGGTCATAAAGTACCTTGTTTGGAAAATAACGGAAAGATTCCTTTCAAAACATTTTATAAAAATTCAAACAAGGTTATAAATGAATTTAACTCATATTATAGGGAATAGTAAAAAAATTGAAATACATTTTTAAGAAACATAAAAGTGGATGATAAATAAATCTCAGTAGATACTTACGTATAAACAACCTCGGATAATAAAGAGATTGAAAAATTAACCCTTACCTTGTAATTTTACTTAGTAGAGGGTAGGTTAACCTCTTGTATAATGGTAAAATCATTATTATTAAATTATACAAGAAACACATACATAAATATTATATCATATATGATCTTCTAATATTGCTTTATTAATGATATTTCAGTAGTATCATTGTTTTGGGTGTTAATTATTTTGTTTTCCTTTATATGTTTTGTTATGTAAGGCGTGTTTGTTATGAATATTATGTATTTGATTCATATTCAGAATGATATTAAGTTCTTAAAAATTATTTTTAATAATCAAATGAAAATTATTCTTGAATGTTTATGATGGTAAATGAAATCTCATCACACCATGGATACGGTAAGCCGTATGTACGCACGAGCAACAATACCATTCTATTAGTGGTGAAATAATCTGTAATTGGATGATATATTATATATATAGAATAATTAACATCTTATATTTATTATTTACATCAATTATACTCATTATTATACCCACCCAAATAATTAATTGTTGAATAACAAACTACACCACGATGTGGAGATGGTAAGCCGTATGTACGCATGTATCGTGACTTTTTCATTCATAGGATGGATAGAATAATGAATATGGTGGTAAAATATTTATAATAACATATCAGTATGTACAATAAACTGGATTTATTATTTTATTATGTAAATAACAAAGAAATAAGAAGTGGAAGAAGTAAAGAACTTTGAAAGAGGTGATTAAGTAATTACCTCTTCTTCGAGTTCTTCCTTTTGATTTGAAAAAAAAGGCTCCTTAGGTTGGACTTATGATCAAAGTAAGGCCTCTGAGTTGAATTTATTCTATTTTTTAGGATATTTTTTTAGGTTTTGGTGGATCAAAAAGGCTTTGGAGGTGTAAAATTAGGAGAAGGGGAAGTACCCTTTTATAAGAGACGTGAGATGTACTTTAAGAAAAGCTTGAAATACTATTTTATTATAAAATAATTTTCGTTTTCTAATGGATAAAAATGGATTTATTTCAAGTATAATGTGGGTATGGGTCTAAAACCTCTTAAAAAATAGGTTTTAGATAATTTTAGGTCACCATAATAACCTTATTATTTAGATTTAACTCTTAGTTAAATAGTTTAACTTTTACCATGTCTTCTTGTATTATTATAATATGTGGTTAATAAAATTACTATAAAATACCAAAATAACAAAAAGTGGTTCATTTATGACATATATATCTATATATAAGTACTTTTGTTGAATCTTATATTTTTAAGACTTTTATATAATTTAATAAAATAATATTTGTTTTAAAAACTTGTTTATGTCAATTTTGACACTATTTAGTATTTGGTTTTTGTGAAAGTCATAACAATCTGATTTCTTAGAAAAAATGCATTTAATCAACTATAACATGTCATATTAACCTATAAAATTCTTGTATGGCTTAAAAAGTTTCAATTTATATTTATTTTAATATTTATAACATAAATTATTTTTGTCTTTCCTTAATAAGGTAGTTGCTACATCATCATTGTGTCATAAATAAATTTAATTATTTAATGTCTACAAATTATAAATAAAATACCATGATTTCGGAAATATTTTTATCTTTCTAATGAATATTTATAGTCAAATTTATCTTATGTATAATCCTATATTAAAAATGTTTTAGTTATTAAAATTTGAATTTAACACTTTTAACTCTTCTTTAAATAAAATATAATAAATGTACTAATCTAATCCAAGTGGATAAAAAATAATCATATTTTTGTCATAATTTTTATTTTGGTAGAAATACACATATCTAATAGAATTAGTACATGTGTTGGGATAATTATAATATCATTTTTACCTTTAATTACCCTATTTACTTTTAACCATGGTAAATAAAATTCAAGCATTACTATTCACCAAAAATTATTTTTATACTATTGAACCAAATTTTAGTTACTTATTTCAACCATGTCTCTAGTATTTTTTAAATTCAATTCACAAAAGTGGTAAAATTATGTTTTATGCAAATTTGCAAATGTGCCTAGAAGGTGGGTAAAAGACGGTAAAAAGTTCAATAAAATTTTATATATCTAATCTTATTATCAAATGACTTCAATGAATTACATTGGAATAATATAGGTGTTATATATCTATTTTTACTTTAAAATAAATTTAAAAAAAATAATAATTATTTAAATAAAAGTCGGTTTTAAACAATAACATAGTGTTTTCACTATTCATAAAAAATTTGAAGTTTTCAGAAAAATACCAAAAATTCACCCTAAGATAATTTTGATATTCAGAATCCAAAAATGAAGTCTATTTTGAAAAATAAAATTTATAAAATTTCAAAAAGTGGGTATTACTATTCATAATGGCTAGTTTGATTGTTCGTGGTGTGCTAGAACTCAAAGTTGCATACAACGCAAGCTATTGTATTATTAAAAGAGAGGCATACCATGGAATCTTAGGGTGTTACATATGATTCGTATCATATTATATAATTTTCATGTGTTTTTAGAAGAAAATGGTTACTTATATTAGCCATAATAGTATTGTACGATTAGCTTAGGATATAGGGACCTGAGTGCATGAATGATGCTACATATTCTTTAAAGTTTTCATGGGTGATGAATCATGGGATAATTCATACATGGATTAGCTCAATTTTATACATTGAAGAGTTTAAATAATGTTATTCTAATTTGTAGTAATGTATGGGTTCCATGAGATGACACCCGATATGGAAGATTCAATTCATTTAATAAAGAGCATTGGGATTGGATAATATAAGGGAAGAGTTCCCTTTATTGTTATTTACCCTGATGCATGAAAGATATTTGACCCTTTATTCATCCCAAAGCACCTTTCATCGCATAGTAAAGGAACTATCACAACTTTAGTGTATGAGAATCCTCACAATATGGTCTAGGATATAAATATTGATGTACCAACTTCAGAGGCAGGAAGTATTCATTCGTTACTCAAGTGATTCCCTTAAAATGTACTCTATAAAAGATAAAAGATTTATGTAGCTACTTTTTTATTTTATGTATCCTATTATTTATTTTCCACACATGTTTATTTTCTTAAATATAGATTGGGCTTCTTCATGGGATTTTTCTAATTATTATAATCATTATATGATCCCCTAAACCCATCAGTGATATCTAATACTTGTTCTTTAAGGAATCTATGCATAAATTCAAATATTTTTTTAATAATAAAATATCATAACACATTTTCAATTATATCAAATAATATGATATAAATAAATCTTCTATTTCAATCAGCATTAATGTACAACTATTTCATATAGTAAGGTACGATATGTAGGAAACATATGGATTTGAACTATGTAATATCATATGATATATAATATTATAAAATATGACTCAATAATAAGTTTCTATAAAATTAGTGATCATAGCATATATACAATATCAAATCAATCAATAAATTTGGTAGGATATTTATCATAGGGTTAGTCATATTTAGTGATTCCAATCGTAGAATACGATTGGGAGTTGTATCATAGAATAAAATAGCTTTACAAACCACTTCACTCCTATATTAGTTGTATTTTATGACTGGTAATGAGATTATCATTGATAAAATATAACATAGTGAAAACATATTAAAATTTTATATTTTTATAAATTTACTTATTCTTTATAATGTTTTTTATAAATTATAAGTGTTAGGCGTTATAAAATGGAATTTTTATGCCTAAATATAATACAAAATGTTTATATTTTTTTGTGCTTTGAAAATATATAAAGTTTTTATTTATTAGTTTATTCCTTTATAATATTAATTATTATAATTTTTTTTGAATTATGAATATTGTGTATGATTTATTTATGCAATAAATTTCTTCAAAGAGATAGAACCATGCATTACATGCTAGGTACGATGTAAAAATATTTAGTTTTCATATGCCTTGAACTTCTTTTTTTATTAAAATTATAAGCTTTAAAATATTTGTTAAATATAGTTTGTGTATATTAGGCTTTAAAGATATCATGAATTGAATTCTCTCTTGAGTAAAGTCTCCTCGGGGAGAGGAACTTGGGGTCAGACATCCCATGTGACACATGTCAGTTCACTAGTATGTCTAATTATGAGTTTTATTTATATTTTTGGTTTGGACAAGGAATTCCCAAGCATATGGGGTCGAAAATGGTACTTTTGGGGAAGATGGACCTAGGTTCATGGTTAGCACACAGTTTTTCTAACCATGTGTGGGTGCTGCAGGTTGGGGTAATGGGATTTTTCATGGTTTGAGAATGGTTTTTCAAACAATGTGACACCCAATAGTAACCATATGAATCAAATTTTTGGGAGACAATAGCCCCGCATTGTTGGCATATGATTTCCTAACCATGTGGCCAAACCATGTGGCTTATTCAGGTCACTTAAAATAGGTATTTTACTGCTTTTCCCATGTATATTTTTAAAGCTGTTGGCCCTCATTTTCCTTCCCCATCATGTGAAGCCCCTCATACATGGTGTGAAAGCTTCTCTTCTCCTTTGGTGGTGGTTTTTTCTTGGATTATTGGTGATTCTGCTTTAGGTAAGTCAATTTATTTGAGTTTTCTTCTTCCTTACCCCTTCTTTATTATTATTCTTACTTTTTCATGGTCATTTGTAATCCTAGAAGGGGTGTTGGACAAGTATAGGGTTTGTAATAGAGTTTTTGGATTTTTTTTCTTATGTATTAGGGGTTTAGGGCCTTGATCTTCCTATTCTGGGAGGTTTTTATCGAAGTTAGTGAGGTTGGGACTAATTACAAGGTATGTGTCTCTACTCAAGGCCATTTTCTAAGGCCTACCTTTAAAATATGAACCACCTTTGGATTTTATTTGTTTAATTTTCAAATAAATGATTTATGATTTATGTATATATTGTGTTTGATGTGTTTTTTAACATGGTTTGAAATTTTTTTATTTAAAGAGGTCTTTCCAAAAGGGGGTGGCATGAGTGTCCCCAAGTATTTGATAAAATTACTCAAAGGGATTTTATGGATTTGAATGGATTTATAAAATTATTTTAGAAATATTTTTACCTTATGAAAGGTTTTTCAATGTAATTGAAATTTTTTATTTATAAAATTGTCTTTTGAAATATAATTTCATTAATTGAAACTTATTTATGGTTATGTTGGTATGGTGAAGCACATGGGTTAACCGGGGTGTGAGAAATGGGTTGTCTGAGAGACCATGAGATCCTTCAGGTAGGAAGACTGTGAGATATTACATTTTGGTTTCTAAGGGAATGTGAGAGGCTTTGGGTAGGAATACCATGAGAGATTCCATTTGGTTTTCAAGATACCATGAGATCTCTTGGATTTAGGCCTAGGGAAGTCTATGAGAGCTTCCAATTTGTTTATTCGGCTAACATATTTTTTTTAGTCTCACTCACAATGGACCCTTATGGTTAGATACCTAGGTGCAATTACTCATTTCATATTGGTTTTTATGATTTTATACATTTTATTAGTTCCATTCTTGATATGATAATTTTTTGTTCCTATTTTCATTTATATGGTTATATGATGTTGATGTTATGATCACTATTATTATTCTATGTTAGATGTGTTGAGAAGGTTATACCTTGGGACTTGTTTCTTTATTTTAGCCATGTTGTAATTTTTTTAGAAAATATTTTTCATTTGAAATTGAAAACTAAAGGGATTTCAAAGGCATATTTAAAAGTGATTTTTTTTCAAAATGGTTTAGTTTTGAAATGTGGTTTCAAACTTGTTTATTGGTTTGTATAGGTAAAATCCTTAAATAGATTCATGGGTTTATCCTACTAGTCTATGTGACTTACACCCTACATATGAATTTGGTTGTTTATAAATTTCATTTTTTAGGAAAATTGGTAATGGTAATGGCACCATGTACCTAGGTGGTTCTTCTAGATTATCATCATCTAGTGTTTTGTGGAGGAGACATAGTCTCATGGATATGGCTCGTGTTTTTTTTACCCATTGGTATATAGGTATAGGCCTTGCTTTTTCTTGTTCCCATTATTTTTGAGTTTTGGGTTTTACTTGAGTACCATATATATGTCTTATTATGGAATTTTTTTTATAATGTATGTTATTGATTATGGTGTGTGATTGGTCATTATTGATTACTTTGGATGTATTTTTTTTATATTGTTGACTCTAATGATATTGGTGTTGTTATATTGTTACAAATGGGTCATGTTATTTTGTCATGGGAGAAATTGTTCTTAAGAGGATATTGCTTATGTCTGGTTCTTATCGTTGGACTATGGAAATCAGGAATGCACTTTAAGCCATGTGATGGGCCGTCTCGGGTGGAAGATTAGGGAAACCTGGGTTGGTTCATTAAAAAATAGTAGTAGATGTAGATTTTTCTATTTAAGAGTCAATTGTAGACTGGATATAGGACCTTCAGTAATCAAGAGGTAGGAATGGGGTAGTTCCTATCCAAATTTTATTTATGTCAAATGTTGAGTTTCCATGTGTGGTATGGGGTTTTGGTTTTATTTGAGCCCGATTGTGGGTTTTTTAGGAGATTTTGAAGTATTTCTTGGTCAATGTTGACTCCCAATGTGAGATCAAGGGTTTTTTGAATATTAGGGGTGAAATAGGGAGTTCTTAAGGAGGAAGTTTTTTAATAGTAATCATGGACATCCTATGCAGCCTTTCCTACCAACTCTACTGACACCCTCATAGTTGGTGCACCATTTTTTAAACTATGTGTCCAAACCATGTACAGTGGTAAATACTTGAATTTTTTTTATCCTTTTTAATATGGTGATGATTTTGGTGCTAGTGTTTCTTGTTTATACCCATGATGAGTGTTTTTTTCCTTTTAATTTGATATGAGATTGAATTTTTCTTGATAAAGCTTTTGTTTTGTGTCTTGTAGAAAATACCACCCAGAATAACCCCATCTAAGTGTAGAGATGGTGATATAAAGAACACCCCATAGTAGAACCCTCATCTTGATCCAATTTTGGTGGATTTAGTGATTCATATTGTTGGTCGGAGTGGACACTCAAGAGGGGGGTGAATTGAGTTCCAATTAAAATTTCTGTTTTAAAATCTTTCACTAAAATCCCCTAATTTAAAATACTAATTGAATTGTAGTGAATTTGAACTAAAGAAAACTTTAAGTTAGGTTCTTAAGGGATTGATTAATTCCCAGTTAATCTAATAAGAAGATCATATTAGATTTTGAAACTAACCTAATAATTTTCAAGTAATGCAAACACTTGCTAATTCAATTATCAGAGTAACTTTGAAAAACAGTTTAAGTTTTAAATCACTTAGCAGTGGAATAAAAAGTTTTAGATAAAACTAAATAAAGCACAACAGATATAACCAAGAGGTTAAGTCTCATGCTAAGACTTAGTCCTCTCAACAATTTAGATATTTGATCCACACCCTGGATCAGGTTTTACAATAGTTTACAACTATCCAGGTCAAAGACATCTACCACAGTTGTTCGTGGGAAACAAAAACAACAGAAAATACAACTGTCCAGGTCACACACAACCTCTACCACTATCCACAGTGGGAAAAAGAAGATGCAAGGATTTTGAATAAGGATTTACAAATCCTCTAGTTAAGGTTTAGGAAACAGTGTGTGTGTAAATTAAAACCGATGATACACACTGCTTGTAATGTAAATAACAAATCACTGAGCAAGATATAGAGTTTAAAATGGCTCTAGTGATTGCAGTGTACCTCAGGACTCCTTCGAATTGATCAGAAATGGTTCTGAGTCCTCTTCTGGTTTTTTTCTAGAAAACAGAGTGTCGTCTGCTTGATATCCAGGTTCAAAGATAGTGAAAATGTAGTCGATGAAGTTCTTCAAAAATCCTCATGAAAGTACACAGCTCTTCTTGAGTAAGTGTGAGTGTGTATGAGCTTTTGTGTCTTCTTGGTCATGTATGTATATCGGTATGATCTCTTCTTGTGTATGTCACTTGTGTCACTTCTATATATCCCTTGTTTCTTGTATGTTCTATCTGTTGCAGCAACAGAGACTTCTTATATTTATCGCACGAGCTCCGGCAAAAGAAATGATTTCTTTTTGCAGGTACGAGGTACGGTTCCCTGACATTCAACAACCTTCATTAAATAAATTACAGATCATTAAAATATACCTGATATGACCATTGGTTAGATTAAATAAAGATAAAGAAATTAAGGCAGCGTCAGATTCTCTATAACGGTAGCTTTGGATATCGGTAGCCTTGTGTATCGATAACCTCTTATGTAACGATAGCCTTTAATTCGGTAGACTTGATCGGTAGCAGTAGACTTAATGTACCGATGACCTTTTGTGTAATGGTAGCCTTCATGTACCGGTAGGCTTTCATAATGGTGACTTGTCTGTATCGGTAGGCTTGCATAACGGTGACTTGTCTGTATCGGTAGGCTTGTTCTGTAACGGTGACCTTCACGTATCGGTAGGCTTTCATAACGGTGACTTGTCTATATTGGTAGTCTTGTTATGTAACGGTGACCTTCACGTATCGGTAGACTTGTTTGTATTAGTGGGATTGTTCTGTAACAGTGACCTTCACGTATCGGTAGGCTTGCATAATGGTGACTTGTCTGTATCAGTAGGCTTGTTCTGTAATGGTGACCACTTGTCTGTTTAAGCATTCTATTGGAATAATAGGTTAAGTTAGAATATATATCCATCCAGTAACTGAATTCTTTGAAGATAATATAAATATTGTAATATATGAATATGTGCATGGTATACAGAAATACTGAAATAAGTAATTAAGCATTAATCAATATAGGGATTATCAAACCATAATTGAGCATAGTTGGGATTATCATAATATAATTGAGCATAATTGGGATTATCAAAATATGAGTTCAACTAATTCTCTCAGAGGGTTCAACACGTACAATTAAATCCTTAGGTCAAGTGGGTGGTCAAGAAAAAATGCAGATAGTGAACCATGCTCGGTATTTTATGAGGAAAAATCCACTGGTATACCATGGAGATAAGGTAACCAATGAACCTAAGGAGTGGTTGAATTGTATCCATAATATACTTGATTTTATAAAGACCCATGATACCTTTAAAGTGGGATTCACCATTTATTTTTTATGGGTAGGAAGTGGTGGGAGTCGACGGTGCTCTTGAGGAGGTATGAGGATCTCACTTAGACCATTTTCAAGGTGGATTTTAAGCAGCAGTTCTAACTAGAGATCTTGAGGCTGGAGAAGGCTAGAGAGTTATTGAAGTTGGAGTAAGGGTATCATTCAGTTATGGAGTATATTGGACATTTTATCGGGTTGGTGCATGTTTCTCCATATTTCCTCATGAATTATTACCTTAAGACTCTGCGTTTCGAGATGGTTTTGATGTTTGATATCAGGTTCATGATTATTCTTATCTATCTACTAATATACTCAAAGGTGGTTGACAATGAGGCTATATAATAGGTTTATTTGACTATAAAGACAGGTCTTTGTGGTGTTATTTTAGTGGGATTAATCCAAATCTCTTCATTAGGGAAAAGTTAAAGTGGGATGAGTCCCATAGAGGAAGTGGGAATAGTGTCCAATAGTCATTAGGTTCAGCTCTTTCGTCTTATTTGGGGAATAAAATTGTTGTCTATTATCATTCATGGAAGGAAAGACACACCATGCCTTATTTCTTAAATACTTTGAAGATATTTCATTGGTGTGGGTAGTCAGGGAATATTTAGTTTTTCTATCATTTGGATTCGTGGGGGAGTGGTGTGGGTCCACTTTATCAAAGGGATCTCAAATGAAGTCAAAGGATTCCAAGGGTGAAGGATCTCTCCCTTGTAGTAAAGGAGATTTTCATCATGGGAAAAGGAATCATGGAATGTCTAATATAGGTAATATCTATGAAACATAGGTTATTTTAGAGGAATTAGATTTCAGGCCAACCACCAAGAGAGGTGTGGTGTTTATTGTATCTTCCATGGAATCTATTTTGTTTAACAATGGTGTATCTCATTCCTTCATTTCACTGAAACTAATTGATTATTTGGGTATGTAAGCATAATTTATGCCATATATAATGAATTTTTTAACCTTTTTTCATATAAAAAAGGAGAAAGGTTTCAAGATCCATGAGTGGTGTGCTTTTATAGTGGATGTGGAAGTCATATGTGACTTACTTATTTTGGAATTGGATGTTTTTTACCTTATTATCAGCTTGGATTTATTGATCAGCTTCAAGACTGTCAAATGTTATCTCCATAGGGTCTAGTTCCTTACTCATTATGGGAGAACTCACATTTTTTAGGCTGAGTAGGATCCACTATTAGAAAGGGTATGACCAGTTGCTTCAGATTTTGGGTTGATCTCATGATAGTTATCTAGGTTGTTTCTTGATGTTGTTGAGTAGAGTTTAGTGGGTGAACTTCTAGTATTCATGGAAAGGTACCCAGATGTATTTATGGATGATTTTTCAGGGTTACTTCTCTGGTTAGAGGTTGATTTTACTATTGATCTACTCTTTGGGATGAGCATGATTTCCTTACCATATTATTGAATGGATTTGATTGAGATGAGAGAATAGAAATTTTATCTAGATGACCTCAAGGGAAATGGTTTTACTCATCCAAACATGTCACAATGGGCCTCACCGGTTTTATTTGTAAATAAAGAAGACTTGAGTATATAAATTTTCATAGACTACTGTAAGATTATTTAGGTGACTATTAAAATTAAATACCTTTTACCTATAATTGATGACCTTTTCATTCAAATAAGGGGAGACAATTAATTTTAAAAGATTAACCTAATATCTGAGTACTAACAGTTGAGGGTTTAGTAAGAGGATGTTCCAAAGACCACCTTTTAAAGTTGATATGTATATTTTTAGTATTTTTTATGACATTTGGGATTTCTAATGCTCTAAATTTATTTATGAAATTGATGAACCATATCTTCTACCACCTTTTGGTCTCTTTTGTGATCATTTTTTTGGAAAAAATCTTGGTGTATTACATGAAAAAAGGAGTATCATGTTGACCATCTAGAATTTTTTCTGGGTTTTTTGAGGGAGCATCGTCCATATTCCATGTTTCCCAATTGATAGTTTTGGATTTAGGAAGTACATTTCTTGGGCCACTTTATTTTTAATGTAGGATTTTTAGTAGACCTAGAGAAAGTATATTCGGTCATGTCTTGGTAACTTCCCAATAATATGTTCAGGATCTATATATTTCTAGGTTTGGTTAGCTATTATATATTTTTTGTTGAAAACTTCTAAAGGAAGCTTCTCCCTTGACTACCGTGATAAGGAAAGGGGTGAAGTTTGAGTGGGATGAGAAGTGTCAGCATTATTTTGATAAGTTTTAGGTATATTTTACATATGAACCTATCTTGATTCTTCTTGAGACTTAGATATCTTAGGCCATGTATTGTGATGATTTTGGTGTGGGTTTTGGATGTCTACTGATGTGGGAAGACTGCATGGTTTCTTATGGCTCACAGAAGCTACACCCACATGAGCATAATTATCCCACCCATAACCTAGAGTTTGTTTTCATAATGAGTTCACTGAAGTCATGGTGAAATTACCTTTTTGGGGAGAATTTTACAGTCTACTCAGATCATAAAATCCTAAAGTAAATTTTTACTATGAGGGACATGAACCTCAAGTAGAGATGCTTGGTAGAATACCTTTAGACTTTTAATTTTGATATTTCTTATAAACCTAGGAATGGGAATGTGGTTTTTAATGTGTTGAGTAGGAATATTTTGGTCTAATATATTTGAGATTTGGAAGATGAGTGGGTTCTGATGAGTTTTTTTTCTGATCCAATTCTAGATTTTTTCTAGGATGGGGAGAAAGTGTTCTTAACTAGTGTGTGGATCACATCCTCAATTATTGATCAGGTTAGGAGTGAGAAAGTAGTTGACCCTGAGTGCCAAAAAATTATCATATCCTTAAATGTTGAGAATACCTCAGGTTATTGGTCTTAGTCTCCTAATGATTCTCCACTTTTTCATAAGTGGCTAGTAGTTTCTCATAATTCAAGGTAGGAGGTGATTTATAAAGTAAATCATTACATTTGGGTCATTCACCCCGAGGAAACCAAGATTTTTTATACCTTGAGAGACCATTTTTTGGTGTCCTAGAATGATACGTGTAGTATTATATTTTTTTTCTAGATTCTTGAATTTTCAAAGGATCAAATCTGAGCATCATGGACCAGTCAGGTTGTTGTAACCACTTTACATTTTGGTGTATAAGTGGAAAAAGATCTCTATGAATTTCATGATTAGGAAAACTGATACTCCAAGTGGTAAAGATATCATATGGTTGATTTTTGATCATCTTACAAAATCATACCATTTTCTTTCCTTGATTGAGTTGATGATGGTAGAGGAAATCAGAATCCTTTATTCTTGAGAGTTCATTTAGCTTCATAGAGTTCCCTATGTAATAGTTCTAGATCAGGGTTCCTGTTTCACATATCAATTCTAGAAGGTACTCCAAGATTTTTTGGGAACCCAATTGATATTGATAACCATGTATCACCTACATATGGATAGTCAGTCTAAGGGAACTATGCAGACTCTCGAGGATATTTTGTGAGCATCTGTTATTGACTTTGGTGATTAATAGGAAATCACCTACCATTTTCAATATTTTCTTATAATAATAGTTATCAGGCCTCAATTATGATATCCAAATTTTAGGTGTTGTATGAAAATTTATTCCAATCCTTATTTTTTGGGATAAAGTGGGTGAGAATTTATTGGTAAGAATAAGTCCCATTCAAGAGATGATCATGATAGTTTGGCTAATTCAAAAAAGGTTAGTGACAACTCAGAGTTTCTGTAATTCATATGATTACCATCGCTATCACCCACTTGAGTTCTATATTGGTGATTAGGTGTTTCTTTAGGTATCAATTATACTAGGAAATCATCGCTTGAGTAAGAAGGGAAAGATGGTGTTGTGTTATGTTAGGTCATTCCATGTTGTGAAGCATCTTGTGAAGTTGGATTATTTATTGGAGTTTCCATTGTGGATAACCTCAATCCATGAAATCTTTCACATCTCCCATTTAAAGAGATCTTATCTGGACCCATCTCATTTTGTAGAGTGGGAAGATTTTGATCTTGAGCCTGATGCCACCATTGTGAAGTAGCCAGTTCATATCTTGGGTTATTAGAATTAGGTGCTCTAAGGTATGTCAATATTTTTGGTCTATGTGCTCTAGTATCATGGCGGTGATGGACACAATATATTAGAGTGGGAATCTTTGGTGAGGGAGTAGTGGCCTCACCTATTTTTATCCAAGGATACCTGAATACTTTCTTGGTGCATAAAGTGGTAGGGTGGAGATTTTGTGATAACCTCCAGGTCACTGGTACATATAATTTTGTGTTTTATTTATCTTTTTTCTTTGGCCTTAGAGTTATTGAGTGTCAGGGGTCAAAATTTGGAGTTTTAGGGAATACATTATAAGGCACATGGTTAGTGAATGTTTTTTCTAACCATGAATCTAACCATGTGAAGGTGTTTTGGGTTGGTTCAATGGGGGTTTCTATGGTTTGAGCATAGTTTTTCAAACCATGTAACACCTAGGAGTAACTAAGTGATTTATATTTTGGGAATATAATAGCACTGCATGGTTGGATCATAGTTTTTCTAACTATATGGAATGTCTAGGCCACATAAAAATTGGTAATTTACCATTTTTTTCTATCGATTTTTAAGGACTTTGGCCCTTATTTTCCTTCCACATCATGTAAAGTGCCTCTTCCTTGATGTGTAATTTCATCCTATCCTTTGGTGGTGGTTTCCTCTTGGATTATTGGTGATTGATCATGAGGTAAGTCAATTTATTTTAGTTTTATTCTTACTTCCCACTTATTCATGCTTGTTCTTATTTTTTAATGGAGATGAGTTACCCTAGGAGTGTTGGATAAATATAGGGTGTGTAGTGGGGGTGGATTTTTTTATTGTGGATTAGGTTTGTGGGGCCTTTATCTTTTTATTCTTTGTGGTTATCATCTAAGGTGATGAGTTTGGGACTAATTCTGGGGTTTTTGTCTCTATATATGATCATTTTTCATGTATTTCCTTTAAATTATGAATCATTTTTCATTTTTTTATTTAATTTTCAAATAAATGATTTAATATTGATTTATATACAATATTTGATGTGTTCTATTACTTGTTTTTGAAATTGGGTGTTTAAAGAGGTATTTACAAAAGGGGGTGACATGAGTGCACCCCTAGTGTTTGATAAAATGGATCAAAGGGATTTTATGGCTTTAAATGAATTTCTAAAATGATTTTAGAAAAAAATACCTTGTAAAAGTTATTTTAATGAACGTGGAGATATTTTTTATAAAATTGTCTTATGAAATATATTTTCATGGATTGGAACTTGTTTGTGGTTATGTGGGCATGGAGTAGCACATGGGTTAACTGGGGTGTGATCAATGGGTTTTCTGAGGGCCCATGAGAACCTTCGGGGAGGAAGACTTTTAGAGATTTAATTTTGGTTCCAAGGGACCATGAAAGCCTTTGGATAGGAAAATCGTAAGATCTTCCATTTGGTTGTTGATAGACCATGAGAGCTCTTAAATTTGGGATCAAGGAAGACTGTGAGAGCTTCCACTTTGTTTATCCTATAAACATGCTTTGTTTAGTCTCACTCACACTAGACCCTTATGGTTAGATCCTTATTTTCCCTTACTCATGTCGTATTGGTTTTTATGATGTTATAAATTTTATTAGTTCCATGATTTATATAATTATTTTTTACATCCATTTACATTTATATGGTTATATGATGTTGATGTTATGCGCACTTTTATTATTACATGTTGGATGTGTTGAGAATGTTATACCTTGGGCATTGTTTTTTATTTGATCCTTGTTCGAATTATTTTGGAAATAATGTTTCATTTGAAATGGAAAACCAAATGGATTTCAAAGGATTATTTGAAAATGAAATGTTTTTAAAATGTTTTAGTTTTGAAATGGGATTTCAAACTAATTTATTATTTTTCATGGGTAAAAGCCTTAAATATATTCATGGTGGTATAATATTGGGCTATGTACCTCCCACCCTACATATTTTTTTGGGTGTAAGTATATTTCATTTTTCAGGACATGGGTAAAGGCAAGGGTACCATGTACCTGGGTGGCTCTTCTTAAATGTTGTCATTTGATTTTTTTTTTTTTGAGGAGACATGATCTCACAATTTTGGATCATGTGGAGTCATTTTTTGGATTTTATACCCATGGGGATGTATGTATAAGAATTTTTTGGTATTGTTCCTATTTTTTTAGATTTGGGTTTTGACTTGAGATAACATGTGGCTCTTCTTTTTTCTTGATGATTTTTTCCTGCCTTTCGGTTTTGTTGTGGCTTTTCTTTTTCTATTCTCTTTTCTAATTCTGATTAAATGTTTGACGTGATGATACTTGCTCAGTGACTTGCTGTGTGAGTCCCTCCACTCACCCATCTCTAGACTTTAGGGCCACAACCCCCTTCTAGGTCAGTCAGGTGTGATGGTCCGCAGGAGTTTTTGGGTGTGTTGGGTGTTGTGGTGGTGGGTTCCCGGTGGTTCAGACGAGGTGCTTTAGGTTTTTATGGTGATGGAGAATGGATGAGTTGGTGGTTTGGTAAAAGTTAACAATAATGAAGGGGTTGCGACAACATGCTGTTTATCTTCGATGCATGTTTCACTTTCCCCTAGTTTGAGGTCTTCTTGGTTTGGTGCTGCTATTATCTAGAGACTTAAATTTTTTTTGTTGGATCAACTGATGAATGTGTTTTGGAAAAGGTATTGGGGTTCGGTGATGTGTGGCTTGATATCAAGTGATGGTGATGATGGTGAAGTTTTGAGTGAATGGCAGTGATGAGTTGGTGAAAACGATGATATGATGATGGTGGAAATGCAGTAGCTGGTGAAGTGGTAGTGTTGTGGCAAAATTTGATGTAGGTTCGTGGCTCAAGGCATTGGTGTTGTTTGAAATTTGAAATAGGGTGCTTGGAGACGGTTTTAGGTGAATTGATGTTGGTGGGTTCTTATGGGATATTTTTAATTTTGAAATATGTAAGGTGAACTTTGTTTTTGGAGGGTCCATGTGTATGGTTCCCACTTTTACTTAAAGTGTATTTTTAATAAAATTAAAAAATAAATTGGCCTAATGGTATCTTCTTGGTATTTATTGCATACATTATATGTAGTATTTTTTATATGGTTTTCTGATGATATTGGTGTGTTCATCCCATTATTGATGGGTCATGATGGTTTATTGTGGGTGAAACCATTTCAAATAGGTTGTTAGCTATGCCTAGTGATTTTTGGTAGACCATGGAGATCATGAATGTGCTTTGATCCTTGTGACAGACTGGTTAATGTGAAATTTGGGTCAACCCAGGTTAGATCATTATATCCCACCATCTTAGAGACTTATTCCTTTTTCTCAAAATGTGAGGGTTTGGTTATCTATTACTCAAGACTTACTCATATGGGGAATATGAATCTCATATAACTCTAAGCCTTTAAATAAATAGTTCATGTACCTTATGAATGATATAAATTTGGATATGTATGAATATTTTTGGATTCTATTTTTATGTGTGTAATAGGAACTTATTGGTAGTTTAATGGTTTACACATTAACTTGGTGTAAACAAATTAATTTAGTGGATTTACTAGGGATTAAAAAAATAAATCATTAAAATCATGCATATAAAAAATTAATAAAACATGAGATAATATTAATTACATATGATTCAATGGGTTTAATATGCATGTGATGTATATTAGACTGGTGAGACTTTTAAAATAAAACTCCTCTAATACTAAATGGATATTCCTTCCAAAGTAGCACATGTCAAGACCTTGATCATCCAACTGGGTAGTTTCTACTAAAGTAGGGTTCCCATAGATTATCATGTGAAATGCATGGTAGAAAATTATATTCTTAAAGGTTGGTTATAGAAACTCTAGCTTATCATACATAGATATTACATCATTTATATGAACATTCAATACATTGAAAAAACACATGCCTGAGGACCATAATAGTTTAGTTTCTTGGGAAACATGGAAACAAAAACAATTGGACCATAATTAAACTACATCATATGCACTATGATCATCATAACTAGAACCCTTGTTAGACATATCATAAGTAATAAATTTCTTCATAACATGGGGAAAGGAAACATAAGAAAGGGTGAACTTAGATTCTTATTATGGGTAAACAAGGGAGATACGTAATCATAACATGAACATAAGGGTATGAGATCATGAGCATAACAATTGAAAACCATACCCTGCATATCAAAGATCATAATATTGAGTCATATAATAAATATTGGTAGTTCATAAGACATGAATCATAAGAGAATCAAATAATATGATCCATGGGATCATAACATTGGAATAATACATAGATTTTTTTCATAAACATAAGAATAGAAAATCATTTCCATAGTATTCAAGGATCACTTTCAAGGCTATCATAATGGAATGGGTTTACTCACCAAACCATAATAGTAGTCAAGGTTAAATACCAAGACCATAATAGTATACAAAATTCCTTACTAAACTTTGTTTACTTCCCATTTCAGTCCTATATATCTCATTAGATATAAATCTTTACCCAATTCATTGAAGGGTGATATAGGTCACACCCATCTTATAATGAAAACTATATTTATCTGTTCTACAAGATCATAAAACATTAAAATTATCATAAACCATGAAATAAAATGGGTTTCAAAAACATTTCATCATATCATAACCTATATAAAGGAGATAGGTTTTATAATCATTTCATCATTTAATCATATCATAACCCATGGAAAAAAAGAGTGGTTTTCATAATAATTTTATCATGGTATAACCCATGGAAGAGAAATGGGTTTCATAAACCTCATACAATCATAAAAAACCCATTTATAGAAATAATGAGAATCGTATAATTTGATTATATCTCTAATAAGTTATAGGTAACATCAAATAATTTCATCTTATATGGAAAATGATTTTGATAGATCATTTAAAACATTTCTTGAGGAAAATATCCTTTCCACATTGAAAAACACTTTTTAAAACATAAAAAAATTTGAAAATATTTTTATTTGAAAATAAAATTTAAAAATTATAAATTAATCATCAATTAAAATAATGTTCATGATTATGGGAAGTTTTATTCATTCCATACATGTTAAAACAAAGATTCATTTCACATTTTTAGTAAAATCCAAAAATACATTGTTTGGAAAATGACATGAATATTTTTTTCAAAACATTTTTATAAAAATTAAAACTTGGGTAAAAATTTGTTTTAAAATACATAATATAATAATAAAATATTTTTTAAAACATTTTTAGAAAACATGGTTTTGGAATAAAACTGATTTCTGACTGAAGAGAGAAATAAAGTCAGATTTTATTAAAAACATTTTCTCAGTTATTTTAAGTACCAAAGAGTGTAAAATGGTAATATTAATTAAAAATATCAAGAATAACCAGAGTATAATAAAATTAATGAGTTTATTTAGAGATTTATCATAATATTTTATCATCAAAAACATAATCATAAACAATCTCAGTAAACTATGAGGTTGTAATATAAAATCATTACCACTATGGAAACTTTGGATCGTAAGCCCTGTGAAGGAATAACATAAAATGAAACTTAAAATATCATGAGGATAAATATATTCATGATATTAAATTTCAAATGGTCTTTATATACACCTCATTAAATAATATAGGTACATAACATAACATACATCTCAAATAAGGGAAATTGAGACAAAAGTCCCTTACCTTAAGTCTTGACTTTCGGCATACACGTTAAAACCTCCTATATAATAAATATAAGTTTATTATAAATATATTAAAGAATAATATTTATATATTTCATACCATATATGATTTTATTATGACCTTTTATTACCTGCTTATTAGAAATTCCATGTTAAAGTTACATTTCAGGTAATAACCGCTTTATTTTTCGTATATGTTTTGATTTATTATTTTTTATTCATAATTTTATCATGATTTAATAATATAAATAATTTTAACAATGATATAAATATAATATTTATTCATTATATATCTATTTATATTAATCTATAAAATTTAGTGATAGAAAATGAAATACACCATTCATGGAGATGGTAGGTTATACTTTCGCATAAATGTTGATTATATTTTCCTATAGAACTAAATTAAATAAATTTAAATGAAATATTATAATTATAGAATAATTTTTATGTCATATATATCACATATTTTTATTAAACCAATCCTTTTTACCTTCCATGTAAATCTTTAATAAATCACATCGCTTCGTGAGGTGGTAGTCCATCGTACAAATGAACAACGTTATTGTATTCCCATGTAATGGAAAGTTTGAAGGTATGTGTGATATAATAATTATAAAAGTATAATAATACCATAATATCATATATAAACATTTATTCAATCATTATAACCATATTTTATAGCTAGTAATGGAAAAACGAATTACATCAGTTCGCGAGATGGTAGTCAGCCGTACACACGAACGATGATTTCGTAACCCATTTGATGGAAGTGGAGATAGTTGTAGGTCATGTCCGTAAAATAAAAAAATATAAGTATATTTAATATAATTAGGTTATTATATAATAATTTTATAATAATAATTTAAGTATTTGGAGGAATAAATAAAACAAAAACACTTGTCGATGGACGCTACCTCCTATTTGGGTATCCTCCTTAAGTTTGCACCAAAAGCCTCCATTGGTTGGATTTATGTATAGAATAAGGATTATAGTAATATAGTATAGAATTTGGAAATTTATTTGGTTAGTTATTATTATAAAAAAATGGTTTTAATTTGTCAAGAGGAGAGGAGAAGGGGTGGCCTTTTATAAGTGAGGTGAGTGGCACACCTGTAATTTTTTGAAAGAAAGAATTCCAACCACATTTTTTAATGCCAAAAGGCTTTAATAATGAACCATTATATATAATAGAATATATAAGGTTGAAATATGTCTATAAAATTGGTTTTTTACAAGTTTTGGGTTATTTTTAATCCTTATCCTTTAATTTTAACACCCTGGTAAAACCATTTTTACCTTAACCACGGTAAATAGTTTTTACTATTCATTCTAGTCAAAAATTAAGTTAAAATTATTAGATAATATAAATTATTATGATTAAAAATATATAATAAATTTTTCCAAATTCCCTTCACATAAGTGGAAAAATTTATATTTAAAATTAATCCCTCAGACGCAATAAGAATGCAAGTTTTTAAAGATAAAATGTTCAAAAGTTAACTAACTTTTTATATTTAAATTCAATATTAGATTGATTTGAATGAAAAAAATTGGATTAATGGATGTATAATTGAACTAATTTTACTTTAAAAAAATTAAAATTTAATTTAACTTTATAAATAAATTAAACAAAAAGGTAGTTTTCAATTAAAATTCAATATTTTTCACTATTCCTCAAAAAATGAAACTTTTCAGAAAAATCCCAAAACTTCACTCTAAGATAATTTTTACATGATGATTTCAAAAATTGAGTTTATTTTATCAAATTAATTTTATAAAATTTTGAAAAAATAATTTATTACTATTCCAAAAAAATAAACAAAAATCATTTTTTTAGAAAATAGTATTTTTGAAACATATAAAGACTTTACTGAAAATAAATTAATTTTTATCAATATATTTTATTTACATAAAACAATTATACATAATATTTAACAAGTATTTATTACTATTAATATCTCTCAGTTTAATGGTTGGGTTATAATGGTCATGTTTCAATAACAATATTAATAATATATCACGGTTTTATTAAAACTCAATGTCGTGTGTAACACAAGCTAACCCAATGTTTCATGTAGTAAAAGATTAACATGGTGTTTTGTGTAATAAATTATTAACTAGGTGTTGTGGTTAATTTAATATTAACTTGTTTTTGAGTGTAATGCAAGATTAACTTGGTGTTGTGCGAACTGAAATCTTAACTTGGTGTAGCGTGTAACGTAAGCTATCAAAGAAATTTAATTTATTCAAAAAAAATCATAAAAATTCATGGTATTAAATTATACCCCCATAAAAATTAATTTATCCTTAAAAATTTATTACTCTTGTACAAAAAAAATTAGGATAACTATGCCTCAACATATCCTTAAGTTTTCACATAGCTTCCTTAAACTAGTGGTTTCACCACAAAACATTAATCAGGTGAGTGGTCTTGTTTCATAGAATTTTCTATATACGATCCAGAATATCCATTGGTTGTTCTTAATAATAAAATATCTTTCTCTAGTGGTATTACATGTGAGTTTAGTACATGTGATAGGTCAGAAATGTACTTCCTCAGGAGAGATATATGGAACACATCATGGGATTGAGAGAGGTTTGGTGGAAGCGCCTACCGATAGGCTACCATCCCGATATGATCAAGAATTTCAAAAGGGATTAATATAACTAAGAATTAGTTTCCCTTTCTTCTCAAATCTAATAACCGTATTCCATATATAAATTTTTAGAAACATCTTTTCACAATATTTAAATTCTAGATCATGCCGATAATTATCGGCATAACTTTTATATTGAATCTGAGCTATATGTATGTATTGTTGAATGAATTTAACCTTCTCTAACATTTATTTATTTATCTTGAGTCCCAATTGATTTTTTTCTACAAATTCATTCTAGAACATTGGATATGTACTTTTATTTCCATATAGTGCTTCATAAGTATCCATCGGAATTCTTGAGTGAAAAATATTGTTGTATGAAAACTAAACTAGAGTAATGTGTTGATTTCAAACACATTGGAAATACAAATAAAAATATATCAATATATCCTATAGGGTTTGAATTTTTCTCTCAGAGTGAACATATTTTTGATCATGATACATAGTGTTGAAACACAACTCCATACTAATATCTTCATAAATAATTCTCTAGAACTTTAAGGTAAATATAATATCATGATTATGCACAATGGAATGTGGTACTCCATGAAACCTTACCACTTACTTAATGTATATCCTAGAAATATAGAGATAAGTATTCCTTAATAGTGATGAAGTGTGATTACATAGTAATGAAATCAACTAAAGCCCAAATATAATTATTACCTTTAGACATTTTGGGGACTACAATGAAAAAATCCATAGTGATGTTTTTCCATTTCCATTCTAGTGTGGTAATGGATATAACATCCCCTTAAACTTTTTTCTTTCAGCCTTAACTTGTTGACATACCAATAAATGAGAGAAAAACTTTATGATATCTCTCTTTATTCCATCTCACCATAAAAACTCTTTCAAATATCTATACATCTCCATACTTCCCAAATTAATAGAGAATGAATAACTATAAGATTCATATAACAACTACTTCTTAAAATCCAGTATGGACAGAACACATACATGATTTCTGAACCTTATCATTACATCATGATCAAGGTTAAACTCAAGAACATTTCTAACCTTATTTTTTATCTCTACATCTTCCTTATTCACCTCTTTAATCTTCACTTGTATAGATGGTTAAACATTCAATAGTGAAAGATAAGATTATTATCCTTTATTATGGGTTTCCAGATCCATCCTTTTCAAATAAAAAAAATATTGGATCATTTTTAATCCTCATCATGGATAATCTACCATGATCCTTTTGACTCAAAGCATCAGACACCTTGTTCACTTTCCCATGATGGTAATGTATTGAGCATCCATAATCTTTAATCAGCTGTAACTATCTTATCTAGTTCATATTCAACTAATTATATGTGAATATATAATTTAAAATTTTATGATTGGTATATATATCACACTTTTTTTATAAATATAATGCCTTTATATCTTTAATGAAAAATCTACCACCTCTAACTCCAAATCATGAGTTGGGTAATTTTTCTCATTAATATTCAATTTTTTGTGAGGCATAAGATATAACCATATAATTTTTCATAAGAACACTTCCCAATCCTTTATTAGATGCATCACTATATATTAAAAACCCTTTTACACTATAGGGAAATGTAAACATAGGTTCACTGACTAATATTCCCTTCAATTCCTTGAACATTTCCTCATATTCATCTTTCCATAGAAACTTGGCTCCCTTCCAAGTTAACTTGGTTAGGTGATTATATAGTCATGAGAAATTCTACAAAAACCATCAATAATATCTAGATAAACCAATAAAATTATGGATATCAGTCAACATGGTTGGTCTAGGCCAATATTCAATAGCATCCATCTTTGATGGGTTTACCGATATACCCTCTCTTGAGATTATATGGCCCAAAAATGAAACCTTTTTCATCCAAAATTCACACTTTGTAAATTTTTCAAATATTTTCTCATTAATTAGATTCTTTATTACAATTATCAAATGGTATTCATGCTCTTACTTTATCTTTTAATAGATAAGAATATCATTTATAAATACTACAAAAAACTAACAAAGGTAATCTCTAAAGGCTATATTACTTAAATCAATGAAGATAACGGGGGAATTAGTAAGACCAAATTTAATCACTATATATTTATAGTGTCCATACCTTGTACGGAATGTTTTCTTGGGTATATATTCATTTTTGGACCTCAATTGATCATATCCATAATTAAAGTCAATATTAGAAATGTATTAAGCTCTGTACAGTTGATCTAAATAAGTCATCAATACATGGAAGAAAATACTTTTTCTTGATCATGATCTTATTCAACTCTCAATAATCAATTCAGAGCCACATTGATCTATATTTATTTTAACAAAAAGAATATGTGTACCCCAATGTGACACAATTAGATGAATTAATAACTTTTTAATGTTTTTCTAGATTTGATTCCTTAATTCCTTCAACTCAATCAAGACCATTCTATAGGGAGACTTTGAAATTTTTGTGGCATCGGGTATGAGTTACATTGAAAAATAAACTTATCATTTTGGTGGAAGTCTAGGAAAATATTTTGTAAAGACATCAAAAAATTCCCACACAATAAGAATATCATTAATGTTGAGTTTCTCCCCAAAAATCTATGATAAGAACCCCTTATGAATGTGAATTAAGACTCATACAATAGATGTGATCTCCATCATAAGTTTTTACTTATCTTCACAATGATAATGATAATTGGTTGGTTTTGAATATAAAATGGGACTTAAATTCCTTAACAATTGATGTGGGATTTATGTAGATAAATCCAACCCATGCCCAATATAACATCAAATTCAACCATAGGAAGCGTTAAAATACTTGTAGGAAGCATATTCCCACCAACTTTAACTAGATAAGAATCATAGATTTGAGATATGATCATCATACCATTATATATTTTTAGTGATAATTCTACATATAATCATTTTGGTGGAATCTTTATATCCTTATAAAATTCTTTATATATGAAAGAATGGGTAGATCTAGAGTCAAATAAGATATTATTAGTTCTAGATTGGAAGGTAAGTGTACCTTTCACCATATTGTTATTGCACCCCTTCTAAAAAACAGTGATCACATGAGATTTATCTTTGTCACTTGGATAAATAGGTTGTTGAAGTTGATCATCATCATTAACCTTTGGATTTTGTCTATTGTTATCATAATTCTCATACTCCTTGCATTTGAAATATTGGAGTGTAGGTTGTGTATTTTTTGCATCTTTATCTCTATTCACATCATTAGATAACTTTTTCTCATCACTTTGGTAATAAATTACCCGATTAACTTCCCTTTAAAACTTAAAATATTTACTAGTAACCTTAAGAAAATTTCCTCCATGCTTCTTACCACACTTTTAGTGTAAAGTAAATCTCATATTCTACTCTCCATAGTTCTTATATTTTCCTTTTAATTCCATTTTTCCATTATTATCAGAACCATGAGATTGATACATAACTCTAACCTCCATTTCCACCTTGATAGAAAATCAAAAAATCTCTTCATAGCTACTGAAGTATCTTATGGATCATTCCATTCAAAGATTTGGTTTTAAACCACTTAATAACTGATCAACCTTACTTTCAGGTTGGATGATAATTCCATAAGTATACCTCACAATTCTTGTAAAATTTTCCTCATAGGTACCAAAGGATTAATCTTCCTTTTTCTTTTGGCCTAAGGAACTCCTTCTCCATATTCATATGAAGAATATGAGGAAATTACTAATTGAAAAATAATTTCTTGAACTCATCCCAATCCATGGAGTCAAATTCATCATATTTCCTCATATTCTTGATAAAAGTCCACCATTGATCTTCTTCACCTTTCAAATGGTAGACAACCAAAATTACTTTTTCATATTTTAGAAACTATATAAAATAAAATATATTTTTAGTAGTGTTAATACATTTTTTAGAAACTAGTGGATCATAATACCCACTAAAATAATGTGGAAATTTCCTGAATAATGACTCAATATAATGTTGTTACCTTCTTTGTTCGCTTAGAATTTAAGTATGATTCATATATTGATAAGTTTGTGTGATAAAATTAATGATATTTTTCATTCCAAATCCCATAATTTTTGGATTATTGGGAGGGAAAACATTTCATTATCCATCACACTCATCATTAACATGGTTTATTCAGGTTATTTCTATTGACTAAAACCAAAAGTCATAGTTTAATAAATAATAATCTTGATGGGGAACCACATAATTAGGAAAAAATTACTTATAGGATGTCTAAATAATGACACCTAATTTTATTTATGAAACCATAGGTTTATCCTAGGTCATTAATGGTCATAATCTATTTAATCCTTCATAATGGTTTATAAAGAGTTTTTGAATTTCCAAATTGTATCCCTAGAGAGTGTCAAACTAGGTGTGCAACAAGGCCTATTGTTGTGAACCAGATGATGATAGAGTCCAGATCAATATGCCATTTTGGAGTTATTACCACTAGGTAACTTTGTTCTAGAGCCACTTCTACTTTTATTATCCATATATGGATGTAATTTCTTAGAAACCACTCACTCTATTCTTTACCCAAATTCCAAGAAATTTTCCTATACTTTTACTCATCCTTAGACTTATCCTTAGACATGACCTTAGGGATCTCATTAAAGTTTTCTCATACTAGTTTCCAAAGATAAACTAAACATATACTTTGATACCAACTATAGCAACTCGGGATTATCATACATATATATTACATCATTTAGATAAACATTCAATACATTACACAAACACATACTTGAGGAGCATAATAGTTTAGTATCTTTTGAAACTTAGAAAAAAACAACTGGTCCATGGGTAAACTATATCATCTATCGCTATGTTCTTCATAACTAGCACTCTTCTTAGAAATATCATAATTAATACATTGTTTCATAACCTAGAGAAGGTAAACATAAGAAAGGTGATCTTAGATGCTCAGTAAGGGTAAATAAGGGAGATACATAAGCAAAAATTAAACATAAGGGTATGAGATCATGATCATAATATTTGAAAACCCTACCCTGCATATCAAAGATCATAATATTGAGTCATAGAATAAATATTGGTAGTTCATAAGACATGAATAATAAGAGAATCAAATAACATGATCCATTGGAGCATAACATTGGCATAAGACATAGATTTTTGGTATACACATAAGCATGGAAAACCATATCCATAGTAGTCAAGGATCGCTACTAAGGTTGTCATAGTGGAATGTGTTCACTCCCCAAACCATAATAGTGGTAAAATTTTACTCACAATTCCATAATAGTAGATAAAAAATCCTTATTATACTAGGTTCACTCCCCATTCCATTCTTGTCTATCTCATGAGATATAAATATTTACCTAATGTAATGGACTGAGATATAGGTCCCACATATCTCACAATGAAAACTATATTTATGTATTATACAAGATCATAAAACATTCATAATATCATAACCCATGAAATAAAATGGGTTTCATAAATATTTCATCATATCATAACCTATAGAAAAGAGATAGGTTTCTTAATCATTTTATCATTTCATCATAGTATAACCCATAGAAAAAGGAGTGGGCTTCAAAAGAATTTTATCATGGTATAACCCATGGAATAGAAATGGGTTTCATAAACCCCAAGAAATCATAAAAATAAATGATTCATAGAAATAATTAGAATGGTATCATTGAATCATATCTCTAGTAAATCATATGTAATATCAACAGATTTCATCTTAGATGGAAAAGGATTTTGATCAATCAATTAAAACATTTCTTGAGGAAAATATCCCTTTCACTTTGAAAAACACTTTTTAAAACATAAAAATATTCAAAAATATGTTTCTTTGATAATAAAATTTAAAATTTATAAATTAAACTTCAATAAAAATAATGTTCATGATGATGGTAAGTTTCATTAATTCCATACACATTAAAATAAAGATTCATTTCACATTTTTTATAAAATCCATACGGGCATTGTTTGGAAAACGACATGAAGATTAAATTAAAAATATTTTTTAAAAAATTAAAACATGGGTAAAAATGAATTTTAAAAACCATATTATAATAATAAAATATTTTTGAAATTTTTTTTAGAAAACATGGTTTTGGAAGAAAATGAATTTCCGACTGAAGAGAGAAATAAATTCAGATTTTCTTAAAACTATTTTCATAATTATTTTAAGTACCAAAGAGTGTTAAAATGATAATATTACTTTAAAATATCATTAATATCCATGTTATAATAAAATTCATTATTTTTATTATATATGGATCAAAATATTTTATAATCAGAAACAAAATCATAAACAATTCCGATAAATGATGAGGTTGTAGCATAAAATCATTACCACTTTGGTAACTTTGGATTGTAAGCCCCGTGAATGAGTAACAAGAAATGGAACTTAAAATTTCATAAATATAAATAAATTCATGATATTAAATTTTAAATGTGATTTATATACATCTCTTTAAAGAATATAGGTGCATAATATAATGTATATCTCAAAGAAGGAAAATTGTGACAAAACTCTCTTACTTTAAGTCTTGACTTGTGTCGTACATGTTCAAACCTACTGTATAATAAATTTAAGTTTATTATATATCTATTAAATAACCATATATATATATCATATCAAATATGATTTACTTATGACCTTTTATTACCCATTTATTAACAATTCTATGTTAAATTTACATTTCAGGTAATAACCACTTTGTTTTTCATATATATTTTGATTTGTTATTTTTGGTCCTATTAATTTTATCATGATTTAATAATCTCAATAATTTTAAACATTATATAAATATCATATATATTTATTATATATTTATATATATTAATCCATAAAATTTAGTGACATAAAATGAAATACAACATTCATGGAGACGGTAGGTCGTACGTACGCATGAACATTGTGTCCATTTTATTTTAGAATTAAAATAAATAAAATTAAATGATATTTTATCATTATAGAGTCGTTTTTATGTCATAAATATTATATATTTTAATTATAACCATCCTTATTACCTTTAATTTAAAGCATGAACGAATCACATTGTTTCACAATGCGGTAGTATGTCGTACACACGAATGTCGTTATCGTATTCTCACAAAATGGAATGTATGAAGGTATGTGAGATATAATAATTAAAAAAGTATAATAATATCATAAATATCATATATAAACATTTATTTAATCATTATAACCATCCTTTATAGGTTTTAATGAAAAAAATAATGACATAGGTTTGCAAGGTGGTAGTCTGTTGTACACACGAATGATGATTTCATAACCCATTTGATTGAAGTGGAGATGGTTGTAGGTCATGAACTTAACATAAAAACATAATATTATATGTAATATAATGATTTTATTATATCATAAAGGTATAATAATAATTAAAGGATGTGCAGTAAGAAATAAAACAAAAATGCTCGTTAATGGACGTTAAATCTTCTTCAGGTATCCACCTTAGGTTTGCACCAAAATCATTTATTGGTTGGATTTATGTACAAAATAAAGCTTCTAATATAAGAGGAGAAATTTTTTTAAGTGATTTGGCTAGGTTTTTTATGAACCAAAAGTTTTTTAATGTGTGAATAGGGGAGGATAATTGGTAACCTTTTATAAGTGAGGTGAGTGGCACACTTGTAATTTATTGAAAGAAAGAATTCCACCTATGTTTTTTTCATGTCAAAAGGATCCAACAATAGTACATTATTGATCCTAGAAGATATAATTTCAAAATATTTCCATAAAATTGTTTTTGGAAAATTTTTGGTTTATTGTTTGCCATTTTCTTTTTAGTTTAACCCCACGGTAAAATCGTTTTCACCTTAACCGTGATAATTTTTTTTTACTATTTTTACTATTAATTTTGGTCAGAAATTGTGTTGAAATCATGAGATAATATAAATTATTATTATTATAAATATGAAATATATTTTTACACATTTAATTCACATATGTTACAAAATTTAATTTAAAATTAATCCTAAAGACATGACGAGAATGTGTGTTTTTTAAGATAAATTTTTCAAAAGTTTACAAAGTTTTTATATTGAAATTCAATATGAAATTGATTATAGTGAACTAAATTGTATAAATGGATGTATAATTTAAATAATTTAACTTTATAAATAATTTAAAATATAATTTAAATTTATAAATAAATTAAACAAAAAATCATTTTTTCAATTAAAATTTAGTATTTTTCATTATTCATCAAAAAAATTAATTTTTTCATAAAAATACAAAATATCCACCCTAAGATATTTTTGACATGATAATTTCAAAAATTAAGTTTATTTTATCAAATTAATTTTCTAAAAGTGAGAAAAAATTATTTTATTAATGTTCAAGAAAAGAAAAAAAGCGCTTTTTGAGAAAATAGTATTTTTGAAAAATATAGACTTTACTGAAAATCAAGTAATTTTTTTCGATATTATTTATTTTATATAAAAACATTATACATAAAATTTAAAAATTATTTATTACTATTCATCTCTCTAAGTTTAATGGATATGTTATAACAGTCGTATTTGAATAACTAAATTAATAATATATCATGGTTTTATTAAAACTCAGTGTCATGTGTAATGCAAGCTAACCAAATATTGTGTATAGCACAAGCTTAAATTGGTTTTGTGTGTAATGAAATCTCAACTTGGTGTTGTTTTTTAACTCAATGTTAACTTTGTGTTTTGTGTAACACAATCTTAATTTGGTGTTGCGTGTAACACAATCTTAACTTGGTGTTGTGTGCAACGCAAGCTATTAAAGAATTTAATTTATTCAAAAAAATCATAAAAACCCATGGAGTTACATTAGGTAACCAAATACCACTGTGATATTTGGGTGGAACTTAGCTGTGAAGCCCTAAAATTTAGGATACCAGAGAGATATAGTTGATTGAATCAATGAGATGGATTTGGATAAAGTTATTATATGATCAATAATAAAAAAATCATAACTGTTGTGATTTGAATGATGAACTAACTAAATATCTAAGTTATTATATGAACACTAAATTGGACTCAAATATTAGTGAAATATGGAACTTGGATCACTATATAGATATGGTTTATGGGTTCATCGTTTAAGTGGGAATAATTTCATGAAAATTCCTTAATGAAAAGATATAAAACATGATACTCACCCATAGATATGTCTTTGTTATATATTAAAACATACTTTAAGATAATAATATTTAGATCACTTATAGGTATGACATATAAGATAGTTATATATTATTATTTAAGGTTGATAAGTGTGCTCAAAGAAAATATTTTTGATCATCTGAATGTAAAGGTTATAAAGGTCAATCTAACCAACATCGACTCATAGGTATTGGTTAACCGATGTGCATCACACATTTATGCTTATGAACATGGACTCAGAGATAAGAGGGAATTGAAAAAGGGATAAATATATTTTTTTTTATAGTATATAAAGTCCTACTGCAATGGAAGTTGGAACTTATAATCTAACTTTACCAAGTATATTAGTTCTAGAATTGGAGAATTGTTATTATTGTCCCTTCCTAAATGGTTTTTTGATTTCTATATCTTGTTTGTACATAAAGGGATTATTATTAACTATTCAAAAAAGTGTTATTATATATTTATGAATGATATTTTTTATGTCATCCTGATTATAGTAAATGGTTTATAATTTCAAGATATAGAAAATATTATTTAGAATATTTAGAATTAAAAAGACATGGTTTATTTTAATCCCACCCACCTTTAGAATTATTTCCTTAGAAATATAAATAAGAAACACATACAAAGGTTCCATAGAGATTTATTATTGGAACCATTTTATTAGGAATCGATTAATACTTTTAAATCTTATTTATTTTGAAAAATGTCTAAATAGATTTTTAGAGGAAAGGTGAAGGGGCTAGTGGACTGTTGGATCTCATATATATTGATGTATGTGAACCAATGAGTATATAATAAAGTGGTGGTTTTAAGTACTTTTCTACATATACTGATGATTTTATTCGGTATGGTTATGTGTTTCAAATGATACATAATTATGAAGCTTTTTAAAAGTTCAAATATTTCATACAAAAGTTCAGAATCAACTAAAAAAAACATTAATATTTTTCAAACAAATCGTGGTGGTGAATAATTGAACATAGAATTCACTAATCATATAATTGATTATGGGATAGTTCCACAAGTCACCTCTCATGGAACGCATCAATGGAATGGTGTGTCTATTAGGAGTAATTATACCTTGTTATACATGGTTTTATTGATTATGAGTCATTTTAACCATCCCATTACATTCTAAGATAATTCTCTAGAGGCTATTTCATTCCTACTGAATCGCATTCCATCTAAAGTGGTCATAAAGACATCATATGATATATGGACTATTTAATGTTACATTATGTATTTTATAAGGATTTTGGTTTTTGGATCACTTTTACATTTATTGTATTCTTAAAATATAGGCCCCAAGTATGAAAAAAATTGATATCTCAAGGAAATTATAATCACATTGAACACAATGTGTTTGTGGCATGATTCGGTGTTTTCCTAGAGATAAAACACATGGATTGAGTAGTTAGTGGGAGGAATTTTGAACTTGGATAAGTGTAAAACCATAAAATTAAAATAATTATTGATATAGAGGTTGATTTTATTCCACAAAGAGTTGGGGAAGAAATACAGGCTTAAGTTAAAAAGAACCTTGAAGGTATATATAGTGATCCAAGCCTTTTACACATATTATTATATGATTTTTAAACTTAAATATCCAATAAGTACAACCCAAATATTTTTATTCCTAGTATCTTTATGGGACTAGGTCCATAATACATCAAGAGGAAACTAAAACATGAAATCTATATTCCATTCTCTATAATGAGCTCCTAAATCCATTTTATATTATAAAACTACATTGGATAACCTAGGGAATATATAAAGAGATTGGTGAGATAAAATCTTATTAAGAGAGTAAACATGACAAGTAAACATAAAAAGTGATTCAAATGTATAACATGATATCATAAAAGAGAAGGCTTGAGAGTAATCGCATGGGATCATAACATAAAGAACATGGTATCATAAGATCATGGAATCATAAGAAATGTGGAAGAAATATAAAACCTGGAAAAAAACATGATTCAAGGATAAATTCCTATAAAATATCACACGGTGGAAAAATATCATAATGGATTAGGTTTACTCCCTATTCTGGGTGGTTTTCATCAAAGGCAATGAGTATGGGACAAATTACAAGGTAAGTGTCTCTATTTAAGGGCATTTTCCATGGTCTGCCTTTAAATTATGAATCGACTTTGGTTTTTTGTTTGTTTAATTTCAAAATAAATGATTTTTTATTGATGTATATCCCATTTTATATGTATTCTATTACTTGGTTTGGAAATTGGTTGTTTAAAGAGGTCTTTCCAAAAGGGGGTGGAAAGAGTGAACCCCAAGTGTTTGATAAAATGACTCAAAGGAATTTTATGGATTTAAATGGATTTAAATGGATTTATAAAATTATTTTATAAATAGTTTTACCATATGAAGTTATTTTTAATATAATTGGGAATTTGTTTTATAAAATTTTATTTTAAAATGGATTTTCATGGATTAGAACTTGTTTATGGTTATCTTGGTATGGAGCAACACATGGGTTAACCGGGGTGTGAGTGAGGGGTTGTCTAAGATACCATGAGAGACTTTGGGTAGGAAGATCATGAGAGCTTTCATTTTTGTTTCCAAGTTAATGTGAGAGAATTTGGGTATGAATACCATGAGATATTCCATTTGGTTTCTGATAAATCATGAGAGCTCTTGGATTTTGGCCCAGGGAAGAACATGAGAGCTTCCACTTTGTTTAGTTGTTTAACAACCTTTATTTAGTATCACTCACACTAGACCCTTATGGTTAGATCCCTAGGTACACTTACTCATTACATATTGGTTTGTATAATTTTATGCATTTTATTAGTTTCTTGCTTGATATGATTATTTTTTATTCCCATTTACATTTATATGGTTATATGATGTTAATGTTATGATCACTCTTATTATTCTATATTGGATGTGTTGAGCAGGTTGTGCCTTGGGACATGTTTCTTTATTTGAACTTTATTAAAAATAATTTGGAAAACATTTTTCATTTGAAATAGAAAACGAAATGGATTTCAAAATATTATTTGAAATTGAAATGCTTTCAAAATGGTTTAGTTTTTAAATGGGACTTAAAACTAGTTTTTAGATTTCATAGATAAAATCCTTAAATAGATCCATGGTGGTATCCTACTGGGAAGTGTTCCTTGAACCCATACATATGCCTTTGGGTGTATATATATTTAATTTTGTAGAAAACGGGTAAATGTCATCATGTACATGGGTGGATCTGATTGATTACCTTATTCTAGTTTTTTGTGGAGGAGATATGGTCTCATGGAGTTAGATCATGTGGAGTCTTTTTGGGATTTTGTACACATGGTGATGTATATATAGTCTGTGTTTGGTCTTATTCCCATTATTTTGAGTTTTAGGTTTTTACTTGTGTACCATTTACATATTTCCTATTATGGAATGTTTTTTTATGATGTATATCATTGATTATGGTATCTAATTTCTCTTTATTGAATACTCTAGATGTAGTATTTTTATACAATTAAATTTGATGATATTGGTGCGGTCATCCTATTACAGATGGTTCATGTTATTTTACCATAGTTGAAACTATTCCTAAGAGGTTGTTGGTTATGTCTATTGCTTTTTTTCAGACTGTGGTTATTAGGAATGTACTTTGGGTCTTGTGATGGGTTGTCTCAGGTGGAAGTTTGAGCTAGATTGGGTTGGTTTGTTACAAAAAATATTAGAGGTGGATTTTCATATTTTGGATTCAGTGGTATGATGGATCTAGGACCATTGGGACTTGATAGGTATGAAAATGGGAGTGCATGTCCAACACTTATTCATGTAGAACCTCAAGTTTACATGGGTGGTTTGGGATAATGGTTTTGATTTAAGCCTAATTATGGGTTTTTTATGATATTTTAAATTATTTCCTAGTCATTCCTGAGTCATGGGGTGAGATCGAGGGTTGTTTTGAATTTTATGAGTGAAATAGGGAGGTCTATAGGAGGAACATGGTTAGTATTAATTGTGTACAACCCATGTGAACTTTCCTACCAACTCTAATGATACACTTATAGTTGGAACACAATTTTCCGAACTATGCGGCTAAACCATGCACAGTGGTAAATACTTCAATTTTTTGGGTTTTTTTCTCCTTTTTCATTTTAAGATGATTTTAGTGATATTATTTCTTTTTGATACCCATGATTAGTGTTTATTTTTCTTCTTTTTAAGTGATTTGAGATTGAATTATTCTTGATGAAGCCTGTGTTTTGTGTCTTATAGACAAATCCACCTAGAAGGACCTCATCCAAGCATAGTGAGGGTGCTATGGAGAACACCCCGTAAAAAAACACTCCTTTTGATCTAGTTTTGGTTGATTTGGTTATTCAAATAACTCAATCCCTAGGTCAATTATGTGGTCAAGAGAAAACACAGATGGTAGACCATTCTTAGAAGTTTATGAGGAAAAATACATTAGTATTTCATGGTGAAATAGGACCCAATAAACCTAAGGAGTGGTTGGATCATATCGAAAATATATTTTATTTTATAAAGAACCATGAGACATATAAAGTGTTATTCACCACTTATGTGTTTTAAAGGATGGGTATGAAGTGGTGAGAGTTGATGGTTCACTTGAGGATGCATGAGGATCTCACTTAGAACACTTTTAAGGTGGATTTTAATCAATGGTTCTTCCTGTAGACCATGAGGGTGGAAAAGGACTAAGATTTATTAAATTTGGATCAAGAGGTCATTCAATTATGGAGTATTCTACCCATTTTATAAATTTGTTACATGTTTCTATAAATCGCCTCGTCAACAATAACCTCAAGTCTCGATGTTCCATGATGAGTTTGAGGCCAGAGATTAGGTTCATGATTATTCTTTTACATCAACTAACCTACTAAGAGGTGGTTGATAAGGAGGATATGGTAAAGGTTGATTTTACTATAAATATGGGTTTATTAGTATTCTTTCAATTTGTGGAATCCAAATTTCTTCATCAATTAAAAAGTGTAATTGAGATGAGTCCCATCGGGGTAGTTGAAAGTGCATCCAACAGTCATCAGGTTCAGCTCATGTGGATTATTTAGGGTATAAGCATGTTTTATATTATTAGTGTAGGAAGTATAGATGCACTAAGACTTATTTCTTAAATAATTAAAGGATTTACCATCAGTGTGGGAAGTCATGTCATCTTCAGTGATTCTATCAGTTAGATTTTTGAGGGAGTGGTGTGGGATCCACTTTATTGAGAGGATCTTAGATGAAGTCAGAGGATTCCAAGGGTAAAGTGTGTCATCCTCATAGTAAAGGATATTATCTCCATGGGAAAAAGACTTAAGGTGGGAATAATCTAGGTAATCTCTATATAGCATAGGTTATTTCATAGGAATCAAATTTAGAGCCAACCATTGTGAGAGTTACGATGTTTATTGCATCTTCTATGGCATCTATTTTTTAACACAGGTGCATCTCATTCCTTTGTTTCACTAAAATTGATTTATTCTTTGGTTATTTGTTCTGATTTTATTCCATATGTTATGTATTTTCTAACCCTATTGTGTGGAAAGATGGATAATGTTTTCCAGAGCCTTGAGTTCCATGTTTTCATAGTGGATGTGGAAGCCATTTGGGACTTCCATGTTTTGGACCAGAACGTTTTTTACCTTATTATCGACATGGATTGGTTAATCAGCTTCAAGATAGTCAACTTATATCACCATAGGGTCTGGTTACTTACTCCTAATGGGAGAAATCATGTTTTTTAGGGTGATTTAAATCCATAGTTAGGAAGGTCATAACAAATTGATTCAGGTTTGGGGTTGATCTCAAGTTAATTTTCTAGTTTTTTATTAATGTTGTTGAGCTAGGTTCATTGGGGGAAATTATAGTAATCATACAAAGGTACCCATATGTGTTTCTATAGTATTTTTCAAGGTTAATTCCTTAGTGAGATATCAAATTTACTATTGATCTACTCCTTGGGATGAGCTTGATTCCCTTACCATCTTATTGAATGGATGCTGCTGAGATGAGTGAGTTAAAAGTTCACTAGTGAACATTAAGAAAAAAGGGTTTTATTCATCCTAACATGTCACAATGCGCCTTACCAGGTTTATTTTTAAATAAATAATACTAGAGTCTCTAACATTTCATAGACTACCGTAAGCTTATTTTTGTGACCATGAAAATTAAACACTTGTTACCCAAAATTGATGATTTTTTTATTAGCTTAGTGAAGCCTTTAGGTTTTTAAAAATCAACCTGAGATCTGAGTACCACCATTGAGGTTCTAAGGATAGGATGTTCCAAAGACCTCCTTTTAAATTGAGGTTGTACATTTTAAGTATTTTGTTGTTCCATTTGGAATTACAATTTCTCTAGTTTTATTTATGGAATTGATGAACCATATCTTCCACTAATTTTTGCAATATTTTGTGGTTGTGTTTGTAGAAAACATCTTGGTGTATTAAAAGACAAAGGAGTATCATATTAATAATTTGGGAGTTGTTTTGGGTGTTTTAATGGAGAACCATCTATATTCCAAGATTTCCAAGTTCCAGTTTTCGATTTAGGAATTAAAGTTCTTGGGACACTTTATTTCTAAGGTAGGAGTTTTAGTGGACCCAAAGAAAGTTAGAGAGGTCATGTCTTGGGAACTGCCCTAGAATATGTTCGATATCCATAGATTTTTGGGATTAATTGGGTATTATAGATGTTTCATTCATGAATTCTCTAGGCTAGCTTCTCCCTTGAATTCATTGACAAGGAAAGGTGTGAAGTTTTAGTGGGATGAGAAGTTTCAACATGATTTTTAGTAGTTTTAGGCCCATTTAAAATCTGCACATGTGTTGATTCTTCTTGAGCTTAGTAGATCTTATTCCATGTATTGTGATGATTATGGTGTGGGTTCAGAATGGGTGCTAATTCATAAAGACCATGTGTTTTCTTATGTCTCAAAGAAGCTATGATCATATGAGTGTAATTATACCACCCATGACATAGAGTTTTTTTCCATAATGTATGCACTGAAGGCATGGAGACATTACCTCTTGGGGGAGCTTTTTATAGTCTACTCAGATCATAAAATACTAAAGTAAATTTTCACCATGAGTTACCTAAACCTCAGGTAGATAATCTTGAATAAATACCTTTAAATTTTTGATTTTGATATTTCTTAAACACCCAGTAAGGGGAATGTGTTTGTTAATGTGTTTAGTAGGATTTTTTAGTGAAAGCTATTTGGGAGTTAGTGGATGAGTGAGATTTTATGAGTTTTTTTACTAATATGATTCTATATTTATAGGAGGATGGGTAGAAAGTATTATTGGACATTGTGTGGGTCATACCCTCTCTTATAAATCAAGTTATAAGTGAACAAGTATATAACCCCAATTTCTAGAAGATTAGAAATTCCTTAAATTGTGGGGAGACCTTGGGTGATTGGTCTCAGTCTTCTAATGATTATATATTTTTCTAGAAGCGGTAGGTAGTTCCTTTAAATTTGGGTTTGGTGATGATTCATAAATCACACCATTCTAGTTGGTCCATTCACTCCAAGAAAACCAAGATGTTTTAAACCTTTAGATATCATTTTTTGTGTCCTTGAATGAGATATGTATTTATGGATTTTGTTTCTAGATGCTATAATTTTCAAAGTATCAAATATGATAATCAAATGCCAGCTAGGTTACTAAATCCACTTCCCATTTTGGTGTAGAAATAGGATAAATATCTATGGATTTCATATGGGTGATTTTTGATCATCTAACAAAATCTGCCCATTTTCTTCCAATGAGGGAGTCGATGAAGGTAGAGGAACTCAAAAGCCTTTATGTTTGAGAGGTAGTTTGTCTTCATATAGTTCCCTTAGTAATAGTTTTGGATTAGGATTCCTATTTTATATATTTATTCTATAAGGGACTCTATGAGGATTTGGGAACCCAGTTGTGATTGAGAACTGTGTATCACCTGCAGACGGATGGTTAGTCTAAGAGGACCATCCAGACTTTTTAGGATATTTTGTGAGAATTTTTTCTTTATTTCAGTGGTTTTTGGGAAAGGAAACTACCATTGTAAAAGTTTTATTATAATAATTTTTATTATGCCTTGATTAGGATATCCCCATTTGAGGTATTTTATGGATGGTCGTGTCAATCCCCATTATGTTGGGATGAAGTGGGTGAGCATTTCTTAGTATAACCAAGTCTCATCCAAGAGATAATAAAGATAGTTTGGATAATTTAGAAAATTTTAGAGATGGTTCATACTAACCAGAAGTCATATGTTGACTGTCATCATCACCCTATAGAGTTTCAGTTTGGTAATCAGGTGTTTCTTTGGGTATTAGTTCAAATGGTATATCATTGTTTGCATAAGTAGGGAAAGTCGGTGCCACATTATGTTAGTATGTTCCATGTAATAGAGAATATTGTGAAGGTTGCCTATTGGTTGAATTTTCCACCACATTTGACCTTTATCCATGAAATATTTCACATAACTCAATTTAATAGATTCTATATGGACCCATCTCACATGATAGAGTGGGAAGATATGGAGCTTGAGCCTGATGCCACCATTATGGAGTAGCCAATTCGTATCTTGGATTATTAGAACAAGGTGCTCTAAGTTATGTCAATCCTATTGGTTTGTGTGATCTGGTATCATGGTGGTGACAGCCACAATACATGGGAGTGGGAATATGTGGTGAGGGAGCAGTGGCCTCACCTATTTTCATCTGAGGATGCCTATGGACTTTCTAGGTGTATAAAGTGGTATGGTGAGAGTTTTTGAAACCCACTAGGTCACTATTACATATAATTTTGAGTCTTATTTATCATTTTGATTTTTACTTAGAGTTCCTAGGTGTCAGGGGTCAAAAATGGTAGTTTTGGTGAAGAAAGTACAAGGTACATGGTTACCAATCTATTTTTCTAACCATGTGTATAACCATGAAAAGGTGTTGCAAGTTAGGATAGTGGGGTTATTTATGGTTTTATCATGTGTTTTCAAACCATGTGACACCTAGTAGTAACTGTGTTTCTTTTATTTTAGGGAGATAGTAGCACCACACAGTTGTTGCATGGTTTTCCTAATTGTGTGTAAAAACCACGTGGTCAGATCACATAAAAATTGGTATTTTATCATTTTACCATATTTGTTTTTAAAAAATTTAGCACTCATTTTCTTTCTCCATCATGTTCCTCCCATACTCCTAGATGTGTAATCTTACCCTGTCCTTTTTTGGTGGTTTCCTCTTGGATTATTAGTGATTGGTCTTCAAGTAATTCAATTTCCTTGAGTTTTATTCTTCCTTCACCCTTTTTCATACATGTTCTTAATTTTTCATGGATATGTGTAACCATAGAATGAGTGTTGGATAAATATAGTGTATGTAATAGTTGTGGATTTTTTCTTGTGGATTAGGTGTGATAGGCCTTGATCTTCCTATTCTAAATGGTTATCATTGAAGGTGGTGAGGTTGGGACTGATTCTGAGGTATCTCTATTTAAGGTCATTTGTCATGGATTACCTTTAAATTATGAATTGACTTTAATTTTTGTTTATTTATTACCAAATAAATTATTTATGATTTATTTATTACCAAATAAATTATTTGTGATTTATTTATATCCCATGTTTGATGTGTTATATGACTTGGTTTGGTAATTGGGTGTTTAAATAAGGATCTCCAAAAGGGTGTGGCATGAGTACACCCCAAGTGTTTGATAAATGTATCAAAGGGGTTTTAGGGCTTAAAATGGATTTCTAAAATGATTTTAGAAATTTTTTACCCTATTAAATGTGTTTTAATGTAAATGGTCATATATTTTTATAAAATTGGCTTGTGAAATGGATTTTCATGGATTAGAACTTGTCCGTGGTTATGTTGACATGGAGTAGAACATGCATTAAATGGGGTGTGAGTGAGGGGTTGTTGAGGGACCATGAGAACCTTTGGGGAGGAAGACCATGTGAGATTCCATTTTGGTTTCTAAGGGACCATGAGAGACTTTGGGTAGGAATAATATAATAGATTCAATTTGTTTGTTGAAAGACCATGAGAACTCTTGAATTTGGGCTCGGGGAATACCATGAGAGATTACACTTTGTTTAGACTACTAACATACTTTATTTAGTCTCACTCACACTATAACCTTATGGTCAGATCCATAGGTTCACTTACACATGCTATATTGGTTTGTATTCTTTTATACATTTTATTAGTTCCATGATTGATATGATGATTTTTTACATCCATTTCCATTTATATGGTTATATGATGTTGATGTTAGGATCACTATTATTATGAAATGTTGGATGTGTTGATAATGTTGTACCTTGGGAGTTTTTTATTTATTTGATCCTTGTTGGAAATTTTTTGGAAATCATGTTTGATTTGAAATGGAAAACCAAAGGTATTTCAAAGGCATATTTGAAAGTGAAATTATTTCAAAATAGTTTAGTTTTGAAATAGGATTAAAAACTAATTTATTGGTTTATATGGGTAAAACCCTTAAACAGATTCATGGTTGTATACTATTGGGATATGTACCTTACACTCTGTATATGAATTTGTGTGTATGTATATTTCATTTTCCAGGACACAGGTAAAGGAAAGGGTGCCATGTTCCTAGGTGGATCTTCTTGATTACCATCATTTGATGTTTTGTGGAGGAGACATGGTCTCACGATTTTGGCTCATGTGGAGTAATTTTTTGGGATTTTATACCTGTGGGGATGTATGTATAGGCATTATCTAGTCTTGTTCCAATTTTTTGAGTTTTGGGTTTTGAATTGTGATACCATGTACATATTTTATGTTATGGTATGTTTTGTTTATGATGTATATTGTTTCTTATGGTATCTTCTTGGTCCTTATTTCATAATCTGGATGTAGTATTTTTTATATGGTTGGATCTGATAATATTGGTGTGTTCATAAAATTATGGATGGGTCGTTTTATTTTATCATGGTTGAAACCATTCCCAAGAGGTTTTCAGTTATTCCAGGTTCTTATCACTAGTCCATGGCAATAGGGAGTGCGCTTCAGGCTATGTGATGGGTCAGCTCAGGTGTAGGGTTGGGTCAATCAGGGTTAGTTCATTACATCCCAATATCTTAGATTCTTATTCCTTGTTCTCTAAAGTTGAGGGGTTATCTATCTATTACTCCACACTTACTCATATAGATATTATCAATCTCATATAGCTCTAAACCTTTACATGAAGAGTTCATGAACCTTATGCATGATATACATTTTGATATGTATGAATATGTTTGGTTTTTATTTTTAGGTGTGTAACGTAAACTTATGGGTTGTGTAAAGGTTTACACATTAACTTGGTGTGAACACATTAATTTTGTGGATGTAATAGGGATTAAAAAACTAAATCATTAAAATAATGTATACACAAAATGAATAAAACATGAGATAATGTTTATTTAATATGATTTAATGGGTTTAATATGTATGTGAATTATATTATACTAGTGATACTTTTAAAATAAAACTTCTCCAATAGTAAGTGTGATAATCCTTCTAAAGTTACACATGTCAATACCTCGATCATCCAATCAGGAAGTTTCTACTAAATTATGGTCCCCATGGATTATCATGTGAAATGCATGGTATAAATGGATATTATTAAAGGTTAGGTAACCAAATCCCACTATGATATTTTATTGGAACTTATATGGTAAGCCTAAAAATTTAGCATACCATAGTAATATAGTTGAGTGAATCAATGGGATGGATTTGGATAAAGTGTTTATATGCTCAACAATCCAAGATTCATAACTGTTATGATTTGGATGATTCCCTACTCAAATAGAAAATTTATGAGATAAATACTAAAGTGGACTCAAATATTAGTGAAATATGGATATTGGATCACTATATGGATATGGTGTATGGGTTCATCATTTTAGTGGAAATAATTTCATTAAAAGTCCTTAATTAAAATATATAAAACATGATACTCACCCATAGATATGTATTTGTTATAGATTACATCATACTTCATGATAATCATATTTATATCACTTATAGGTATGAAATATAATATAGTTATAGATTGGTATTTATGGTTGATAATTGTTAACAAATAAAATATTTTTGAGCATCTAAATGTTAAGGTTATAGAGGTCAATTTAACCAACTCTGACTCATGGGTATTTGTAAATAGATGTGGATCACACATTTGTGTTGATAAACAATTACTCAAGGGTAAGAGTGAATTGAAAAATAGTGAAGTATATATTTGTGTCAACATTGGAGAAATACCTTTTACATTGGAATTTATAACTTATGATATGAATTTACCAAGTATATTAGTTCTAGAATTGAAAAAAATTTATAATTATCCCTCTATAAATAAATTTTTGATTTTTGTATCTTGTTTGTACATGGAGGGATTCTCATTCACTATTAAAAATGAGAGTTATTCTATATATATTAATGATATGTATAGAATCATTAATATTGTAAATGGTTTATAAATTCTAAATATGGATAATACTATTTATAATATTTAAAATAAAAAGTCTAGGGTTGATTTTAATCCCATCCACCTTCGGCATTATTTCATTAGAAATATAAAAAATAAACACATATAAAGGTTACATATAGATTGATTTTTATAACCATTATATTATGAATATATTAATATTTTAGAATCTTATTTATTTATAAAAATGTCTAAATAACTTTTTAGTGGAAAGGAGAAAGGGCTAGTGGACTGTTGTAACTCATATATAGTGATGTATGTAAACCAATGAGTATACAAGATAGTGGGGGTTTTAAGTACTTTGTTACAAATAATGATTATTTTAGTCGGTATGGTTATGTGTTTCCAATGATACATAAGTATGAAACTTTTTAAAAGTTCAATGAGTTTCATAACAAAGTACAGAATCAACTGAGAAAAAGTATTAATATTATTAAAACATATCGAGGTGTCATATACTTAAGAAAATAATTCACTTATCATATAAGTGATTGTGGGATAATTCCACAACTCACCTATAATGGAACACTGAAATGGAATTGTGTGTCTGGGAGGAGGAATTTTACCATATTGTACATGGTTTGATTGATGATGGGTTATTGTGACCTTCCCATTACATTCTTAGGTAATTATTTAGATAATGTTTCCTTCCTAGTAAATTGAATTCCATCTAAATAATTCATAAATATACCATATGATATTTGGACTAGGAAATGTCATTTTATGTATTTTATGAGTGTGTGGGGTTGTAAAGCACTTTTACGGTGATTGGATTCTGAAAATTTATTCCCCAAGTATGAAAAATGCGTTTTTGTTATCCTAAGGAAATTATGGGGTATTTTTTATATAATCCTATTGAACACAATGTGTTTGTGTCATGATTTTGTGTTTTACTAGAGTGAAAACACTTGGATTGAGTAGTCAATTATATTAATTTTGAACTTTGATAAGTGTAAAACCAACAAATAGGAATAATTCCTGAGATAGAGGTTGAGTCGATTCCAACAAGAGTTATAGAATAAAGACCAAATTAATTTAAGAAGAACCTTGAAGGTATGTATAATGACCCAAGACTTTTACACATATTATTACATGATTTTTAAACTTAAATATCTAATAATTACAACCCAAATATTTCAATTCCAAGTGCCTTTAGGAGACTTGGTTCGTAATACATCAAAAGAAAACTAAAATATGACATCTATATTTCATTCTCTATAATAAGATCATAAATCCATTTTAACTCCTAAACCTATATTAGATAACTTGGTAAATAAATAAAGAAAGTGGGGAGCTAAAAATCCTAGTAAGGGAATAAACATGATAAGTAAACATAACATCTTATTCAAAGTAATAACATTATATCATAAAAGAGAAATCTCAAGAGTAATCACATGGGAGAATAGCCTAAATAAAATGGTATCATAAAATCATGGAATCATATTAAATGTGAAAAAAATATATAATATTACAAAAACAAGAGTTAAGGCTAACTTCCAAGACAATATCACATGGTGTAAAAGTTCCATAATGGAATAGGTTTACTCCCTAATCCCATACATGATATCTCATGAGACTAAATATTTACCCAATGTATTAGAGTGATATCTGGGAACACCCATTATAAAATGTTTATGATTTATGTGTGCCACATAAATTAAGTCAATAATAATTCAAAACATAATAATTACCCATGGAAATAAAATGGGTTGCATAATCTTTCCTCATATCATAATCAAGGAAATTCCATAATGAAGGCATTTGATAAATGAACATAAGGCATGTATTAATCCACAAATTTATGGGAGAATAAACTAGATATATATGTGATAGAAATATATACATATTTTATAAGCAATACATAACATCAAAATTTTTTTGTTAATGAAAATGTCTTCAAAATATTACATGGAATATTTATTGAGAAAAATACCCTTTTCACTTTGAAACAACTTCTTTAAAATATAATAATTTCCAACATATTATATAAAAAAAACTTTAGAAATAAATATGGAATATTATAAATTAATATTAAAATAATTGATTGGTCATAATGTTGGAGATATTATTTCCATGTTGGGTATGTTAAAACAAATATTTCTTTCACATTTTCGATAAAAAGTCAAAAGGTACCTTGTTTAGAAAGTGACAAGAAGATTATTTTTAAACATTTTTTAAAAAGAAAAAAATGGGTAAAAATATATTTAATAAATCATTGTATAATATTAAAATATTATTTAAAATATTATTTAAAACATTTTAATGAAAATATAGATATGGAATAAAAGTCATCGACCAAAAAGAGAAATAAATTTGGCTTTTCTTAAAAGCATTTTCTCAATCATTTTAAGTACCAAAGAGAGGAAAATGGAAATATTTATTGAAAATTTTATGAATAAAAAGAGTAGAGGGAAATTAAAATGGTTTTATTATACAATTATCAAATAATTTCTTTTAATGTAAATTCAAGTATAAATTATCCTGATTAAAATTAGATTGAGGCATAAACCCTTACCGATTTGGTAACTTTTAAATCATAACCCCCATGAAAGAAATAACTTAAATTGAAACATTAAATACCATGAGTATGAATATATTCATTATATAACATATCAAAGGGTAATTAGATGTAGTTCATATAAATAAATGGGTTCATAATACCAAATATGTCTCAATGGAGTGGAAATTGAGATGAAATCTCTTACAAATATCATACCGTTGAAGTGGAGATTAACCAATGAATTGATTATGTGTATAAAATGTAAATATGAATAATACAAGTGGAAATAGAACATAAAATAATCAATGTTCATTACACATATAATCTTAGCATGTTAAAGATAGTGAAGAATTAATTTAACTCAATGAAAGAAGTTGAGTTATAAAACCCCTTACAATTTGCTAACCTTCAAGTAAAATACACTTAGATGAAATAATTTGAATTGAAAATTAAAATATAATTAATATAAAATTTAAAAAATAATAAAATACACCATAAAAATAGATTATGTGCATTACATTAAATACTCCTTAGTGAAACGAAATTGATAAGGAATCCCTTGCGGTTTAAGAAACATTTTAATAAAAACTGATTGAAAGAGAGAGGTATTAAAGTTGAAGTTAAAATACCAAGAATAAGAATAATAAATGAGGTTAAATATTCAATTTTCAGTATATAAATCTTTTAAAATAAATTAAGTGCATAAAATAACATGTGTCTCAAAGATGGAAGTTTTGAGATGAAAACTCTTACCTCGAGTCCAGACTTTTCATGTATTTCTTTTATCTCCTGTGTGATACAATTATACCAATTTTTTATTAATAAACATTTTCAGATTTAATACCTTATAATTAAACCATTTAATTCATTTAATTTAATGACATTTTTAATTACATATTTTTTTATGTCCACATCAAGTGTTTTAAGGACGCTCCGACCATAATTTCAAAATGACATCAATATGTTGACCATGGTCAAAAGGTTCATTGTTACATTATCTCCAAAATAAGAATCAAGAAATAATTTTTATTTTATACATAAATTACACATTTAAAATCAAACATTAAGTATGGTTATGAAAAATTATCTACATTATAATCATGGAAATGGTGGGTTGTACATACGCGTGAGTAACGTTTCTATTTTTCAACGATCTTGATGTAAAGAAGTTAAGTGTTATTTTATATTTCAATAATTATAATTATATAATAAATATCATATTGTTTTTTTAAATACACTTATATATACCATCCGTGTGATTTTCTAATAAAAAACAAATCATGACACTTTGCGAGGTGGTAACTCGCTGTACACACGAACGACGTTATCATTTTTCAATGGATGGTAAGATAATAAGATATATGATATATTAATTTTAAATAATTATTAATATATATTTAATGTCATATATAAATATTAAATACATTATCATTAACATCTATGAGATGTGATTAATGAAAATGAATTACATCAGTTTGTGAGGCAGTAGTCTTTCATACACCCAAACAACGGTTTTATTTCCCATTTGATGGAAGAGGATATGGATGTAGGTTACAAAATTAACATAATAAAATTAAATTGTATGGTAGATATTTATTTTATTGTATCATAATTATTGATTAATATTTTAATTATGTGAAAGAATAAATAAAACAAATATTCTCGGTTAAGAACGATACCTCTTCTCCGGACCACCTCTTTAGGATTATACCTAAAGCCTCCTTAAATTGGATTTACAATCAAACCAAGGCCTATATGATGTGGTAAGTGAATTAAGTAATGGAATTTTTTAGTTATTGTCCAAACCATAAAGCTTTTTAAGTATGTAAAGGAGAGGAGAGGAGGTTCCCTTTTATAAGTGTGAGGGAGTAGCATTTTTGTAAATACCCAAATTTATTCAATAATGGAAAGTCAATATCAAGAAAAGTCCCTCAAAAATTGATAAATAATGTATTTTATGGTTGATATTATTGATAAAAACATCCAATATTTAAAAATAATTTTTTTTAACTTTTTATTCCATTTAACTTTAAGGTTACTCACTTTTACCATTTTAGTTTTTCACCGCGGTAAAAACAAATTACTATTTTTACAATTCATTATAACAAAAATTAAGTTAAACTTATTACCTAATATTAATAATTCTTATTTTAAATATAAAATCCAATTTATAAAATTAAAATCATATAATTTATAGAATTAAATTTAAAATTAAACCCACAAAATGTGTTGAAAATTTGTTTTTTAGGAAATTCATTTTTCAAGCAATAGCTGATCCTATTTTAACTATATAACTATAAATAATAATTATATAAATTTAAATTCACATAAATATATGTATAATATATGTATTTAATTTAAATATTTTATTATTATGGGTTACTTTAATTAATTAAAATGGAGATACTTTATACACTTAAAAACAGTTTGTAGAAAAATGCATTTTTAATCATAGAAATAATATTTTACTAAAATCGTGAAAATTGATGATTTAAATAAAATTAATTAGATTATTATAAATAAAATGTTTCATATTTAAGTTTAAAATAAAATTAAAAATATATTGGTACTTTTAAATTATTTTATTTAATTAAAATAAATGATAGTATTTGAAAAGTCAGTAATTTTCACTATTCACTGAAAAATAAATCTTTTCAAAAAAACAATCTTTTCAAAAAAAATCCAAAAATTTCACCCCAAGTTAAAATTGATATATTAATTTCAAAAATAATTTTAATTTTATAAAATAACATTTCGAAAAGTTCTAAAAATTTATTATAATATTTTCTCACAAAAAGCAATAAAAATCATTTTTGAAGAAAATGTATTTTTTGAAGAATAAAATGTATTTATTAAAATATTGATTTCATATTTATTAATAATTTATAAATAAATTTATATTTATTAGGAACTTTATATATATTTCATAAATCAATTAATTTTATTCATAACACTAATTTTAATAGCTAGATTATAACAGTCATGTTTAAATAATAATATTTTTATAATATATCATAGTTTTTTTAATATCAATGTTGTGTATTGTATATTATATTAGAATAGTGTTCTTTTAAAATATTACAGTGTTACAGTGTGGTATAATTCATCAGGATCCCAAGAAATTTATATTTCTTATGTAAAATTATGATGAAGTAATGTTCATAAATGATGAACCTACTACCTACTGAGAAGCTATAAAGAGTTTTGATTTTGATAAATGGTTAAAATCCTTGGAATCTAAAATGGAATTCATATACACTAACCAAGTTTAAAACTTGGTGGATTCACCTAAAGAGGTGAGATCTATAAGGTTTGAGTGGGTTTTCCTTAAAAAAACTGACATGGATAGTATAATGTCTGCCTATAGAGCATGCCTAGTAGAAAAAGATTATAAAAAATTTCATGATATTGACTATGAAGAAACATTTTCACATATTGTGATAATAAATTCCATTCAGATATTTCTTTCCATAGTATCTTATTTTTATTATGAGATATATCAAATGGATATAAAAACCAATTTCCTTAATGAGAATTTAGTCGAGGACATGTATATGATATGGAATAAAGGTTTTTAAGTTTTAAATGAGTCTGTTGAGGTTTTCAAGTTTTAAAGATCCATTTATGAATTAAATAAATATTCTTGGAGTTAGAATATTTGATTTGATGGTGTAATTAAAGAGTATGGTTTCATAAAAATACATAAAAATATTGTGTTTATAACCATATTAGTGGAACTATAGTGTTATTTATAATATCATATGGGGATAAAATACTTCTTATCATAAATTACATCCCAACTCTTCATTCTATGAATATGTGATTTGGTATATGATTCTATAAGAAATATATGGGTGAATCAGCATGCATACTAGGTAACAATATCTATAGATATAGATCTAAGAGGTTTCTTGGATTTATTCGAGACACATGCATTGGTAAAGTGATAAATTAGTTTATCAAAGGGAACTCAAAAAGGGGGTATTTACTAGTGTTACATGGTGTGAATATTAGGATGATTCAATATCCTTCTAAGGAGTTAGAAAGGATGGATTAAATTCTCTATGCATCTACCAAAGGCTCTATCAAGTATTTAATGTTGTGTACTCAATCTCATATCACTTATACTCGTATAATAATAAGTATATCCAAATCAAATCCTATAAATATTCATTGGAGTTTTGTAAAGAACATATTTAAGTGCTTGAGAATAACTACGTATATGTTGTTAATATTTGTAGAAGATGATGAGTGTAACATCCCCACCCCAGTCCACTTTAAACAGTGACCAAACCAAAGTGATACTAAACCTTAGGCACACCTATAACGCCCTGACCCTAGTTACCCAGAGTCGGTGCATTATTTTAATACATTGGCATAATTACAAGGAATCAAGTCCCAAAGGACCAATCAGTTTAGTAGACTTGGAAAATATATTACATACATGAATGTTACATTACACATTCTGACATAAAACATAATATAAATAATCAATTGAGAATATCATTATTCCCCCAGCTTAACCATGCATATCAAACATAACACTCTTCTTGGAATCCTGGGAAAACAAAGCATAAGAAAGGGGTGATCTTAGATGCTCAGTAAGGGTAAATAATTTAGCAGAAGCTATAAACTTTTAAGGAAAGATGTATAATAAAAAAATCATTCTTTTAAACATAAAACTTGAACATAATATAGAAAAAATAAATCAAACATCACCATATAAACATGAAAATGTATATTCTACTAGTCAAATAATCACATTTAATAACTAATTTCATAATGAGGGAATGTCTAATGTCAGACATCATTACCACATAGTCAAGGCCTCATGCCAATACTACAAATAAAATTTTTGTCAAGGCCTTGTACCAAGACACTAGTTTGTATCATGAGACATACTGATGCATCAAGGAGCTATAGCAGGCTCCACCCATCACTTACTAAGTGTAACGCCTCGACCCTAGTTACCCAGATTCGGTGCATTATTTTAATACATTGGCATGATTACAAGGAATCAAGTCCCGAAGGACCGATTAGTTTAGCAGTCTTGGAAAATAGATTACATACATGAATGTTACATTGCACTTTAAGACATACAAAACAAAATAAATAATCTTTATGAATTCCATTATTCCCTTGGCTTAACCCTGCATATTAGTCACAATACACTTATTGAAATCCTGGGAAAAATAAAACATAGAAAGGGGTGAGCTAAGATGCTTAGTAAGGATAACAATACAGCGGAAACTTTCATAAATAAGCATAAACATTTAAGGCAATGTATAAATAAAACAAAATCCTTTTAAATTTGAACTTCAGCATAATATGAAAGAAATGAAATGAAATAATTCCATTTACTTATTCACACAAAAATTCTACTAGTCTAATAATCACATGCAATATCACTAACCACTTTCATAATGATGGAATTAATAATGCGGAACTTTAATTTCTTTGTCAAGGACTCGTCCCAAGACCTAGGGGTTAACTATAAGTGGTACCCAACTCGGAGTGTCTCTAATAACCATACACCAACCCGGAGTGCCTCTAATAACCAGACACCAACCCGAAGTGCCTATAATAACCGGACACCAACCCAGAGTGCCTTTAATAACCGGACACCAACCTAGAGTGCCTCTAATAACCGGATACCAACCTAGAGGGATTACTTTTACCGGTCCCCAACCCAGAACATACTAGTCCAACACATTCATCTTAATAAGAGGATGAAATATAATATAAACATTCGTATTAAAACTAGCATACGAAATGCCAAAATATTAATCATAATCCATTAATGTCATGAAAATGAATCATCCATAGTCAAAAATATCACAAAACCTTAAATACAATATGGAAGATTTGTATCATAATAAATCAACTTCAAACAAGTGTAAAATTTATCAAAGGATGTTGACATAGATGAAATCAAAACTATTTGAGAGAAATATCTCTTTTTTCATGAAAACATTTAAAATTCACACAATTTGAAAAATAAGTAATTTAAATAAATTTTTGAATCAAAGTGTCCCATACCACTTTGAAACTTTTTAAAGGAATTAAAATTTTAAAAACATTCATATCCATATAAATAAATCCTTAAAAACCATTTTGAAGACATGGACATTAATGAGAATGATTTAGAAGAATAAATATTTAAAACATTTGAAATGATGTTTTAGTAAAAATTCCTTTAAAAGAAACCATTTGAAAACTCTTTCATAAAACATGGAAATGGATAATAAATATGTCCCAGTAGATACTTACGTAAAAACAAACTCAGATAATAAAGAGATTGTAAAAGTAACCCTTACCAATTTGGTAACTTACGAAACATACACCCCATGAAAGTGGTATCATACAATGAATATGTAAATACACATAAATTAAAGTGTATTACAGAAATAATACAATTATGGGCAGTACATACACCACACAAAAGGTAATAGTGGTAATATGGCATGAATCTCACGGGAATAAGGAGTGAGATGAAAACCCCTTACCTTGCACTTTCCTTTAGTCAAGGGTAGTTTAACATCCTGTATAATAGTTAAATCATTGTTATTAAATTATACAAGAATCATATACATAAATATGATATCATATATTATCTTTTAATATTTCTTTGTTAATAATATTTTAGTATTATCGTCGTTTTGGGTGTTAACTAATTTGTTTTCCTTTATATGCTTCGTTATGTAAGCCGTGTTTGTTATGGATAGGTTGTATCTTATTCATATACAGAATGATATCAAGTCCTTAAACATTACTTTTAATAATCAAACGATAATTATTATTTAATGGGTATGATGGGGAAATGAATCTCATCGTGTTCGTGGAGACGGTAATCCGTACGTACGCACGAACGCTACTTCCATTTCATTTTTCATTTTAAAAGGAATAAAAACCAAATGATACATAGGTATATAATTATTCCAGTATAATATAATATCTTATATTTGTTACTTAAGATCATTAACACCATACTTTATATGTTCCATGTATGGTATGAACAAGTCATATCACTTTGAGGGGGCGGTAGTCCGCACTTCCTCAAATATAATTATCGTATATATATACAACATGAAACGAATAATGGTATGATATAAAATGGAATTACAGAAGATTATATATAAAATAAATATCATTAATATCATATTTAATTATAGTGTCATCATAATGGCCACCATGATATTTGGTAGGAGATAATTGAACAATCATCGCTTCGTGAGGCATTTGGTTTCCATCCATAGAAACATTATGTTCTTCACCCATTAGATGGATGTGTGTGTAAGTGTAGTTATAATAATTCTAATAAAAACATCCTAGTATATTTAAGATACTGGTTTTGTTACAAAATAAAATAATAAGAAGAGTTTAGGGGTTGGATAAGTAAAATAAAAGAAAAGAACCTAAGAGAAATCGTTACCTTTAATTTGGGTAACTCCCATTGGTTTGAACAAAAAAGGACTCTTGAAGTGCCTTATGCCTAAGTTAAGGCTTCTAAAAGGAGTATAGGTATGTAGGGAGATTAATTGGGTAGAGTTTGGATGAGTCAAAAGGCTTGATAGGTGTGAGTAATTGGTTAGAAGTGGTGTCCTTTTATAAGGGGGAGGAGGGGCTCTTTAGGAAAATCTAGAAATATTATTTTATAATAAATTCATATTTGGTATATAATGGATCCAAAGTGGATTATTTAAAGGTTAAGGTGGGTATGGGTCGAAAACCACTCAACCAATATAATTTATACAGGTTTGGGTCATTATATTAACCTTATCTTTTAGTTTTAACTCTTAGTTAATTAGTTTGACACTTACCATGTCACTTTGTATTTTTATATTATATAGTTAATAAACTTAATATATACCTCTAAGAAACCCACAATTAGTCCATTAATGATACACCTATCATTTTATAAGTCTATTTGCCAAACCTTAGATTTTTAAGAATAGAATATAAATTAATAATATAATATTTGTTTTAAAAACTCATTTATGTCAATTTTGACACTACTCAATAATTGATTTTTTTTTAAAGTCATAAAAACTTTATTAATTCAAACCAAATTCATTTAAGAAATCCTAAAATGTCATATTAACCAATAAAATTCGTTTATGTCATCAAAACTTTTAAATTATATTTATTTTAACATTTATAATATCAATTATTTGATTCTTTCATTAATAAGGAAAATACTGCTTCATTATTGTGTCATATATATTTTTACTTTTTCAATGTCTAAAAATTATAAATAAAATACCATTATGTAGGAAATATTTTTATATTTATAATTAATATTTATAATCTAAAATATAACATATATAACCCTATGTAAAAAAAAAATTTGCTAAAAGATATAAGCTTATGTCATTTTTGTATTCACTTTAACTTAATTAATATAAAGTGTCCCTATCACCTACAAGTGGCTCCATGGGGTCCCAAAATCGACCCAAATATGAAAATGGTTGGAAATTTATCCACCAATAAGTTTAGGACATGTTTTAGGGTAATTTAGTATTATTATAATATTATTTTTTAACCCTTATTTACGGGATTTACCCTTTAACCATGGTAAATAAAATATTTACCAAAGTAATTATTCAAAATGTCTAAAAATAAAAGTTGCCTATTTACACAATTTGTACATCCTGATTCAAAATATGGAATCCATTTTTCCACATTCAAAACACAAAATAGGCATAAATTAATTTAAAATTAATTCCTGTTGTTAAAACAAAAAGCGTGTTTTTAAGAGATAATAACTATCAAAAGATTGACACTTGTTCATGTCCGGTTTAATTGTAAAATTATGTCCAATGACAAAAATTGTATTAAATGGTAAAAATATATTTTAAATATACTTTAAAACCACTCAAATTCATAATTTATCACTATTAATTATTTTGATTAAAAAATTTGTTTTTAATTAAAATTTAGTAATTTTTACTATTCATCAAAATATAAAAGTTGTCCGAAAAGTACCAAAATTTCACCCTATGATAAATTCAATATTCCGAATCCAAAACTGAAGTCCATTTTGAGAGATAAAATTTATAAAATTTCAAAAATTAGGTATTACTATTCATAATGGCTAGTTTGATTGGTTGTAGTGTGTGTTAGAACTTGAAGTTACGTACAACACACGCTACTGTATTATTCAAAGAGAAGTGTACCATGGAAGCTTGGAGTGTTACACTAAGTCCATTGCATTCCTCATATAAAATTTTTGAAACAAAACATAAACATTCGTATTAAAACTAGCATACGAAATGTAAATACTTTATCCATAAACCATGAATGGTATAAAAATAGCACATCCATAGTAAAACATATCATAACTCATTAAATACAATATGGAATATTTTATTATAATAAATCAACCTCAATCAAGAATAATATCCATTAAAGGATGATGATATAGTTGAAAATGATCAGTAAAACTCTTTGAGTGAAATACCCCTTTTTCATGAAATCATTTAAAAGTCGCACAATTTATAAAGGATAAAATTTAAAAGATATTTTTGAATCAAAGTGTCCCATACCACTTTTAAACTCTTTAAAGGAATTAACATTGTAAAACATTCATTTCCATATAAATATATCCTTAAAAACATTTTGAAAACATGGACATTAATGAGAAATATTTAGAAGAATATATATTTAAAACATTTAAAATGATGTTTAGTTAAATAGTACCTAAAAATAATCCTTGGGAAAACTATTTTATGAAACATGGACATGGATAGTAAATATTTTCCAATAAAAACATACACATAAACAATCTCAGATAATAATGAGATTGAGGAATTAACCATTACCTTGTACTTTCCATTAGTCGAGGGTACGTTTAACCTCTTGTATAATGACCATAGTATTTTATTAAATTATACCAGAACCATATTAAGATTTATGACATAATACATGATTCATTTATGAATTTATACTACCCATTTAATAATAATTTCCATGTTAAGTTAACATTTCGGGTAATAATCTCTTTCTTTATCATATGTGTTTTAACTTGTTATTCTTGATCGTATCACTTAGATCATGATTTAAATACTTCCAGAATATAAAACATGATTTATATATAATATATATTTAGAATATATATATTTATAATAGATAGATATATGAAATGTAAAACACCGTTTATGGAGACGGTAGGTCATACGTACGCATAAACGATGTTTCCGTTTTCATATCATATTGAAGGGAAGTAAGTGAATAAGATATATGTAAGTACATACATACATACATACATATATACATATATATATATATATATATCCAGTAGAATTATTATTTCATATATTAAATACTAATTAATAATATATATTTTTATAATCATCGTTGAATGGTGAACGTGGAAATGAATCTCATTGCGTCATGGAGACGGTAAGTCGTACGTACACACGAGCGACGATATCATTTCCTTAATGATTAAAAGATGTGGAATTGGATGGTATATTAATTTTGAAGAGAAATTACCATGTTATTTTCATTATTTATATACATATTACTCATCATTATATCCATCCAAATAACATAGTGTTGAATAAAAAATTACACCACGGTGTGGAGATGGTAAGTCTACGTACGCACGCATGGTGACATTATCATTCATAGGATGGATAAAATAATGAATATGGTTGTACCATATTTATAATAACATCACAGTATGTAGAATGTATTGGAGTTATTATTTTGGTATGGAAATAACAAATAAAGATAAAGTGGAAGAAGAAAAGAACTTTGAAATAGGTGATAAAATAATTACCTTTTCTTCGGGTGTTTTCTTTTGATTTGAACAAAAGGGCTCCTTAGGTTGGATTTTTTCTCAAGGGAAGGCCTCTAGGTTGAAGTGAGGGAATTTTTTAGGAGATTTTTTTAGGGTTTGGCCGAGACAAATGGATTTGGAAGTGTGAATTTGAGAGAAGGGGAAGTTTCCTTTTATAAGAGGGGTGAGGGGCCCCTTAAGAAAAACTTGAAATATTATTTTATTATACAATCATATTCGATTTTTAATGGATCCAAATGAATTTATTTCGAGACTAATGTGTTTATGGGTTTCAATAATCTCAAAAAATATGTTTTAGACAAGTTTAGGTTACTATATTAACCTTATCTTTTATATTTAACCCTTAGTTAAATAGTTTAACATTTACAATGTCTCCTTGTATTTTTATATTATATGGTTAATAAACTTACTATAAAATATAAAGAGAACCCCAAGTGGTTCATTAATGACATATATATTATTATATAAGTCTTTTTTTTAAACCTTATATTTTTAGGACTATTATATAATTTAATAAAATAGTATTTGTTTTAAAAATTCATTTATGTCAATTTTGACGCTATTTAGTATTTGGTTTTTGTGTAAGTCGTCACAAAATTATTAATTCAAAAAAAATACATTGAATCAACCCTAACATGTCATATTAATCTAGAAAATTCGTGTATGTCATCAAAATCCTCAATTTACATTTATTTTTATATTTATAATATCAATTATTTTAATCTTTCATTAATAAGGTAATTAATGCATCATCATTGTGTCATAAATAAATTTAATTATTTAATGTATAAAAATTATGAATAAAATACCATGATGTAGGAAATATTTTTATCTTTATAATGAATATTTATAGTCAAATTTATCTTATTCATAACCCTATATTAAAAATTCTATAGTTATTAAACTTTGAATTTAACACTTTTAACTCTTCTTTAAATAAAAACATAATAAATGTATTAATCTAATCCAAGTGGACCAAAAGGATCATAATTTATTCTTAATGTTGATTTTGGTCGAAATAAACTTATCCAATAGAATTAGGACATGTGTTAGGGTAATTATAATATCACTTTTACCTTTAATTACCCTATTTACTTTTAACCGTGGTAAATAAAATTCAAAAATTACTATTCACCAAAAATTATTTTCATCCTATTGAACCACATTTTACTTACTGATTTCAACCATGTCTCTTGTATTTTTTAAATTCAATTCATAGAAGCGGTAAAATTATTTTTTATGCAAATTTGCAAATTTGCCTAGAATGTAGGTAAAAGACGTTAAAAAATTCAATAAAATTTTATACATCTATTATTATTATAAAATAAATCCAATGAATAATATTGAACTAATATAGGTATTATGTATCTATTTTTAATTTAAAAAAAATTAAAATTAATAATTATTTAAATAAAAGTCAGTTTAAAACAATAACGCATTGTTTTTTCACTATTCATCAAAAATTGAAAGTTTTCAGAAAAATACAAAAAATTCACCCTAAAATAATTTTGATATTATAAAACCAAAATTGATTTCTATTTTTCCAAATTCAAAACATAGAAGTTGTATTAATTAATTTAAAATTAATTTCCGTTGCCAAAACTAAAAAGCATATTTTTTAAAAGTAAAAACTATCAAAATATTGACATGTGTTTATATCAAATTTAAATGTGAAATTACTTATAATGACCTAAACTATATTAAATGATAAAAATATAATTTAATTATACTTCCAAACCATTCAAATTCATGATTTAACACCAAAAATTATTTTGATTAAAAAAGTTGTTTTCAATTAAAATTTAGTATTTTTCATTATTCATCAAAATATGAAAGTTAACAGAAAAGTACCAAAAATTTATCCAAACTAAATTTTTATGTCCCTCTTCTAAATAAGAATTTAACTTCATTAAATTTAATATATAAAAGTTTCAAATATTGGTTTTAAAAAGGGTTCTCCATTAAAAGGCGGTAAAATTGCATTTTTTGAAAAATACTTCTTTTATCTGAAAAAATGAATTTGTTCTTATATTATGTCTAAAAAACACATAATATGGATTCTAAAATTATATGGAGTATATAAAATTCAAAATTCAGTTAATACTATTCATAACCTCTTTTTGAACGGCTAGTTTGGTAAGTCGTGGTGTGCTCGAAATTGGTGTTGCATGTAGCGCAAGTTATTGAATTACTTTGAATAGATAAAGTACTATGAAATATCAGGGTGTTAAATTCTCCCCTCCTTCAATAAATTTAATCATCACAATTTGAAATTTTTCATCAAAAATAAAAAGTTAAAAATATAAAACACCTTTGTGGAAAACCCACATCGGAAATAGGGTTTATAAAATTTAGTCTTAATAAGGGGGAAAGAGAAATGAAAAATTTACCACAAAATTATGATCTCAAATAGGAGAACATTGGTGTAAATTAGAGACACCTAATTAGAGGGAAAATGTAAATATTTATAGGGAGTAATTGAGGTCATCAATCACAAACAAGTGAAAAATAAATGGAAGATTGTGGGCCTCAAATCCATAAATCTATGATAATTTAAAATATCATTAGTTCAACAAAACATAAGGTATTAAGATAACACATTTTTTTTAAGATCCTTTCCCTAATGTTTAAGAATTAATTTTCTTCATAGAATATAAAAAATAGAATACTTGACAAGTAGAGTTTCATCCTTTAACTAATTTCTACCACAAGATTATCTTTCGCTTCAAAAGATAATAGAACTCAAAAATATTCTATTTATCCTAATCGTATAGGGTTTCAAAAAAAGAATATATAATTCATCTGTCATACCATTTAAAAAACTACATTATACAAATGAGGACATCATGTCGACTAGTGGTAGGCGATGCACCCTTATCGCCCTTCGGTTGCGTGTTTAAGTCTCACGGTCTTGCCGGATGCGACGGGTTGTTGCCCGACCTTCGAGTTGTCCTTTTTATAAAAAAAATCCAAAAATAATCTTACAAAATTTTTTAACCTTAAACCATAGTATCCAATGTCCAACTTAATCCATTCCAACCATTAGACTTATCCAAAATACTTGTGTCTAAACTCATAGTCCAAAAATTTATAAGGAAGGTCAAGATAACATAATGAAGATCATTTTTTCCACATAATAACATGTGAGTACCTTCATCATGTATTCTATTAAAACATGGTAACACTCTAAATTACTATAAAACCTTATTGATTACATTCATTCTACCTTATTCATTATATAATACTAGATATATTTTTTATATCCAAAAAAATTGAATACTCCAACAATGATAAAATAAACAAACCATTAATCAGTTCCAAGTTAGTCAAGAATATCCAATATAATTTATCCAAATCAACCATCTCTTGTTCCAAAATCACTACCTCAGTATCAGGACCATATTAAGGTTTATCTTTCCTTCAACCATGTATTTTCCAAAAAAAATTAACTTGCTATTGAGTCACTTTTCTTAGAACCATATAATCTCAAATCCTCAATAAAATAGTATTGTAGTACAATCCTTATATACTCTAAAATTCTTATAACTTGTACATCATTAATACTATGCTCAAATGACATAATTATTTAATAAAAACATAATAACACTAATCATTCCTATTCATATGTGGTAGTATCATAAATTTATTATCATCCAATAACATCATTTGGGTATACTCTGATGATTGGTACATTGATTCACGTAGTGAACCAACTCCTTCGAGATGAAGCATTGTACACTTGAAACCTTTTACTTACCCTTGAAATAACGTACTTGGTGTACTTTTTCTCTATACTTATAACAAACTCCCATTCCCTTTAATCATTTACTAAGGTGATTCTTTCCACAGTTATCACATACGGGAAAATCCTTCTTTCCCCTCTTCCCTTTATCCCTCTTTCTCTCTACCATCCTTTTCTTCTCTTTCTTCCCTTCAAATCCATAGGACTTAGAGAATTATTTACTTATCTTATTAACACATGATACTATTTCTTCATATGATAAGAATACATGGGATAATATTTCTCTTCTAATTTTTGGATTAAGACCATGAAAGATACAATCCTTCTTACTCTTTGGATCATGTGTATTGTTGGAGTTCTCATTCCTTCTTCTGGGAACCATTTATAAACAATGTCATACACTACGTTAGTTTATGAATCACAATGAATAATTCCAAACATGTAAAATACATAATGTAAATTGAAAATTTTATGCATATAATCCATAATCATAAAAAAAATATTTAATTTGAGGAGGTATTTTTTCATAAATCCTTCATAACGGTTTGTAAAGAAAATGTGAATTATCCTAAGCATATCCCTCGGGGGTGTCGTAACCAAGAGTATAGCAAGGCCTATTTTCATGTACTAGGATACCCTGGTTCAATCCAGAAACTCTTTTTTGGAGTTTTCACTCCTAGGTACATCTGTGCTGGAGCCGCCCCTACCTGCTCGTATCCAGACAAAGATGTATTGCTCAGAAAATTCACAAAATCTCTACATTACCAAAACTCTAGGCATTTCTTCTATATTAATCCTCAAAGTTTATCTTAGGGTAATGTTCTATAATCAGAGTTTATCTAAATATATTTCCAAGGTTGTTGTTAAACTTCCTCTGATACTAACTGTAACTCCCAAACCCTAGTTACCCAGAGTTGGTGCATTATTTTAATACATTGGAATGATTATAAGGAACCAAGTTTCGAAAGACCGATTGGTTTAGAAATCTTGGAAAATAGATTACATACATGAATGTTACATTACACTTTATAAAATAAAACACAACATAAATAATCTGTTGATAATTCCAATATTCCCCTAGATTAACCTTGCATATCAAACATAATACACTTCTTGGAATCCTGGGAAAACAAAACATAAGAAAAGGGTGATCTCAGATGCTCAGTAAGGGTAAATAATTTAGCGGAAGCTATAAACTTTTAAGGCAAGATGTATAATAAAAACATCAGTCTTGTAAACAAAAAACTTGAACATAATATGGAAAAAATAAATCAAACATCACCATATAAACATGAACATGGATATTCTACTAGTCTAATAATCACATGTAATAACTAATTTCATAATAAGGGAATTTCTAACGTCGAACATCATTACCACATAGTCAAGGCCTCAGGACAAGACTACAAATAAATTTTTTTTTCAAGGCCTTGTTCCAAGACACTAGTTTGTCTCGTGATACCTATCGATGCATCGAGGAGATATAGCAAGATCCATCCATCACTTACTAATTTCACTGCATTCCTCATATGAAATTGTTGAAACATAATATAAACATCCGTATTAAAACTAGCATACGAAATGTCAATACTTTATTCATAAACCATGAATGGTATAAAAATAACATATCCATAGTAAAACATATCATAACTCATTAAATAAAATATGGAATATTGTATTATAATAAATCAACCTCAATTAAGAATTATATCCATTAAAGTATGATGATATAGTTGAAAATTATCAGTAAAACTCATTGAGTAAAATACCCCCTTTTCATGAAATCGTTTAAAAGTCGCACAATTTATAAAGGATGAAATTTAAAATATATTTTTGAATCAAATTTTCCCATACTAATTTGAAACTTTTTAAAGGAATTAACATTTTTAAAACATTCATGTCCATATAAATAAATCTTTAAAACCATTTTGAAAACATGGACATTAATGAGAAAGATTTAGAAGAATAAATATTTAAAACATTTAGAACGACGTTTAGTTAAATATTACCTTAAAAGGAATACTTTTGAAAACTCTTTTATGAAACATTTACATGGATCATGAATATTTCCCAGTAAAAACATACACATAAACAATCTCGAATGATAATGAGATTGAGGAATTAACACTTACCTTGTACTTTCCATTAGTCAAGGGTACGTTTAACCTCCTGTATAATGACCATAGTATGTTATTAAATTATACCAGAACCATATTAATATTTATATTATCATACATTATTCATTTATGAATTTATACTACCCATTTAATAATAATTTCCATGTCAAATTAACATTTCAGGTAATAATCGCTTTCTTTATCATACGTGTTTTAACTTATTATTCTTGATCATATCACTTAGATAATGATTTAAATACATCCAGAATATAAAACATGATTTATATATCATATATATTTAGAATTTAAATATTTATAATAGATATATATATATGAAATGGAAAACACCGTTTATGGAGATGGTAGGTTGTACGTACGCATAAACGTTGTTTCCATTTTCATATTGTATTGAAGGGAAGTAAGTGAATAAGATATATGTAAGTACATACATATATATATATAAAGTATAATTATTATGTCATATATAACATACTTATTAAAATTATATATTTTTATAATCATCACTGAATGGTGAACGTGGAAATGAATCTCATCGTGTCGTGGAGACGGTAAGTCGTACGTACACACGAGCGACGATATCATTTCCTTAATAATTAAAAGATATGGAATTAGATGGTATATTAATTTTAAGATAAAATATTAAGTTATTTTCATTATTTATATACATATTACTCATCATTATATCCATCTAAATAATATAGTGTTGAATAACAAATTACACCACGGTATGGAGACGGTAAGTCGTACGTACGCACGCATGGTGACATTATCATTCATAGGATGGATAAAATAATGAATATAGTTGTACCATATTTATAATAACATCAAATTATGTATAAGGTACTGGATTTATTATTTTTTTATGGAAATAACAAAGAAAGAGAAAGTGGAAGAAGAAAATAACTTTGAAAGATGTGATAAAATAATTACCTTTTCTTCGAGTGTTTCCTTTTGATTTGAACAAAATGGATACTTAGGTTGGATTTCTGATCAAGTTAAGGCCTTTAGGTTGAATTGGTGGAAGTTGGGAGGAGATTTTGGCATGTTTTGGCCGATCCAAATGGATTTGGAGGTGTAAATTTGAGAGAATGGGAAGTGCCCTTTTATAAGAGGGGTGAGGGGCACCTTAGGAAAAACTTGAAATATTATTTTATTATAAAATCATATTCAGTTTATAATGGCTCCAAATGAATTTATTTTGAGACTTAGGTGGTTATGGGTCAAAATAATCTCAACTAATAGGTTTTAGACAAGTTTAGGTTACCATATTAACCTTATATTTTATATTTAACTCTTAGTTAAATAGTTTAACATTTACCATGTCTCCTTGTATTTTTATATTATATGGTTAATAAACTTACTATAAAATGCCAAGAGAACCCCAAGTGGTTAATTAATGACATATATATTATTATATAATTCCTTTGTCTGAACCTTAGATTTTTAGGACTATTATATAATTTAATAAAATAGTATTTGTTTTAAAAACTCATTTATGTCAATTTTGACACTATTTAGTATTTGGTTTTTGTGAAAGTCATAAAAACTTTATTACTTCTAAATAAATACATTTAATCAACCCTAAAATGTCATATTAATCTAAAAAATTCGTGGATTCCATAAAAATCTTCAATTTACATTTATTTTTATATTTATAATATCAATTATTTTAAACTTTCATTAATAAGGTAATTACTGCATCATCATTATGTCATAAATAAATTTAATTATTTAATATATAAAAATTATAAATAAATTATCATGATTTAGTAAATCTTTTTATATTTATAATGAATATTTATAGTCTAATTTATATTTTGTATAACCCTATATTAAAAATGGTTTAGTTATTAAACTTTGAATTTAACACTTTTAACTCTTATTTAAATAAAATAATAATAAATGTCCTAATCTAATCCAAGTGGACCAAAAGGATAATATTTTATTATTAAGGTTTATTTTGGTTGAAAAACACTTATCCAATAGAATTAGGACATGTGTTAGGGTAATTATAATATCATTTTTACCTTTAATTACCCTATTTACTTTTAATCGTGGTAAATAAAATTCAAAAGTTACTATTCACCAAAAATTATTTTCATCCTATTGAACAAAATTTTACTTACTGATGTCAATTGTGTATCTCGGATTTTTGAAATTCAATTCACAGAAGCGGTAAAATTATGTTTTATGCAAATTTGCAAATGTGCCTAGAAGGTGGGTAAAAGATGTTAAAAAATTCAATAAAATTTTATACATCTATTCTTATTATAAAATGACTACAATGAATTAAATTGAACTAGTATAGGTATTATATATCTATTTTGACTTTAAAATAAATTAAAAATAATGATTATTTAAATAAAAGTTGGTTTTAAACAATAACGTAGTGTTTTTCACTATTCATCAAAATTTGAAAGTTTTTAGAAAAATACCAAAATTTCACCCTAAGATAATTTTGATATTATGAATCCAAAAATGATATCTATTTTTTCAAATTAAAAACATAGATGTTTCATTAATTAATTCCCATTTTCAAAACCAAAAAGTGGGTTTTTAAAAAGTAAAAACTATCAAAATATTGACATGTGTTTATGTAAAATTTAAATGTGAAATTACTTATAATGACCTACATTGTATTAAATTATAAAAATATAGTCTAATTATACTTACAAACCATTAAAATTCCTAATTTAACACTATAAATTATTTTGATTAAAAAAGTTGTTTTCAATTAAAATTTAGTATTGTTCATTATTCATCAAAATATGAAAGTTATCAAAAAAGTACCAAAAATTTATCCAAACAAAATTTTTATGTCCTTATAAAGAAGAATTTAATTTCATTATATTGAATATATAAAAGTGTCAAATATTGGTTTTAAAAAGGGTTCGCCAATAAAAGGCGGTAAAATTGAATTTTTTTTAAAATACTTCTTTTATCTGAAAAAAAATGAATTTGTTCTTATATTATGTCTAAGAAATACATAATATGGATTCTAAAATTTTATGAAGTATATAAAATTCAAAATTCAGTTAATACTATTCATAACCTCTTTTTTGAACAGCTAGTTTGATAAGTCTTGGTGCGCTCTAACTTGGTGTTGCATGTAGCACAAGTTATTAAATTACTTTGAAGAGATAACGTAATATGAAATCTTGGGGTGTTACAACACCTCCTCATATTCTAAAGGCTTCTGACAAGTAGTTGGGGTCTATAGGGTGATTGTAGGGAGACTATACCCTTTGGTAATATTAACAACACTTCATAATTATTAACTCAAACACAATGAAATAAACTCATAAAAAATAGTAACAAGTAAAAATACACCTGATATTTATACCAAATAATATTTAAATGCCATTCCATTCATAAAAAAAGTAAACAGGGTCACCTTTGGGACGATCATATATGTACATGAATAAAATAGCTCATAATATCATCAACTCAACACCAAGGAATCATCTGGTATGTATGCCAAAAACATTCCATAAATATCATGCACCCTCTACACATCCCTACTCAATGAAATCTAGGCCTTGAGCCTGGTCCATTTTCTATACTCAAAACCATAAATTCTACACACCTCATAAAGGGCCCATGCAGGGTGTGACTATGATATCATTATTCAACCACCAACAATGTCCCTATATTAAATCCATACTTATACCAGTGTATGAAAAATTGAAAATAAACAAAAAACAATACATATCACATAACCCAATCCACTTGTGCTCAGAATCTATAAGGGATATCCTTTACATACATATGTTAATGATGGAGTGTAATGATGCATCCATGGTATTTCATACCATAATAACCCTTGATCTTCCAACCATTCACATATCATATAGTGTCACACACCAACCATAACCACATACCACATGACATCATTTTCCTTCATTTCTATATAACCACCTCAATTCAACCTGACACCCCAAAGGCACATCTATAAGTAATGTCACAAGTCACTCAGACTTCTTCTTACTCAGTTTTCATCATGTCAAAAACCCAAATACCCAATTAATGGTGATACATTTCCTTCCATAGTCCTATCCCATCAGTCCCAATATAGTAGTGAGCCCCATCCCCTATCTGGTGGTCTCACACACCATAAATTGTGTCCTTCTACTATGAGAACCTCTTCTATAAAAATTGTCAACACCATCCCCTATTCTTCTTGATCAATATAGGCATATTCCTATAATTAGTGGTCAACACTACCTCACTAGATCATATCCTATGTGAACACAACCCTGATGGTACCATTATCTAACCACAAATAGAAGAATTAAAAAAACCTAGTACATGCCTCTATTAAACCTCCATCGCCACCAGCGAACTAGATCGCCCAACTATGAAAATGGTCATCACCATCCACCTCATCCTGAAGAACCATGTCACCTCACATCCTATGACCAACATCACCCATAGTCACATGTTCAATTACCAATTCATTTTCAGGGAACCAACTTAACCATAACCTCACTTTAAAAAATTCCTATAATCAGAATCATCATGCCAAACCTACCATGAAACCTCATTTTTCACCTTCCCAACCATACTAGTCTCAATTGTACACTTTCACAAATTATATTGTCCTCTAGTATCCTAGTAACAATAAAAACTAAAATTAGTACACAAATTCTCTCACCTGGACCACCCCACTCATTCCAATTTACCACGTATTACATAGTACATATATAAATTAGGATAAATCTAGGAACAAACTACCTTAGAAATGTGGACACATACACATTTAATATTGAACTCTAATTTTAGCTCAAACATTTGTAATCAAATAATAATATAAAAATATTGAAAATAGGGCATAACATCCATAAATGGTGAAAAAACTTGAAACAGTGAAAGAAATAAAATAAGGGAAGTGGAGTGTTAGCCTTACCCTAATCTACCTCATCCTTCTAACAATGAAAATATCTGGAAAGAAAAAAAAGTATAACCCACACTTGGAACCCAAGAATGAGATGTGTATATTCCTATTTTCCTTTGGTCGAATGGCCTCCCAAAACCCTTCTTATCTATTTTAAAACAAAACATTTCATTTTATTTTATTCTTCTAGGAAGGTGTCATAGAATGAATCAAAGGTACTCACCATGAAATTTTAGGGTAGGGGGATCCTTCCATGTATGAATATTTCACACTATGACACATGTTTTAGGGTGTGAATATCTATAATCTATATCCATTCCAACTACAGACTAGCCTAATTCACTCAAAATCCTCTTTGGGTCACTCCCAAGCCTCAGGACCCTTAAAACCATGTAAACTAAACTGGTTTAGAAAAATTATAAAAGGATACATACCTCATACAAATTCCAAGGTTTTAAAACCTCTACACTATATAATATATCATCTTTGATCTATCCATCCATACACTAGTCCAAACTCTCATCCATCTTGAGCATCTCTCTCTCCATTTTTCCAACCATTGAGATGATACTGAACGCATTTTTCTCATTCCCAACATCCTAGACTACCCCAATTAAAAACTCAAAAGTTTGATTCCTTCTATAGTACTCAAAACTATAGGAATCACCTAACTAGTCACTTCATAACCTATATCCCAACATCCTGGTGGTTCCACACCAACCATCCTCCCAAAACACATGCATTCCAAAAATCATACACTATCATTCCTACATCCTATCGGATTCTCATCTTATAATTGTATCATACTTGATGCCCATAAAGTCTCACATCAATCTCAATGCCCCTATAAAAAACTATATCACACTTGATTACTATAAAAGTTACTTGATTCCCAAAACTCCCCTATATATTATACACTACTCCAAATTCCCACATAGATCTCGCATTACACCTGATTCCCACATATTAACCACAATATATTAATTCACTTATCACATATGAACCTCATGAACCATTTGTGACCCCATAAAACGCATCCCCAAAATTTTCCAAACGTTCCCATAAATGATCCTGGAGCGTAGCTCATTCCGCAAGCTTTGATTTGACTAGTCGTGGAGCCCAAATGGAGTTACGGGTCAGAATTTATGGTTGTTCGAAGTTGGGCTGTTGAAAATGGCCATCCAGGATGGTTTTGGGGCGAAGTACAGATTTGCGCATAAAAAGGGAGTTTTGTGCGGAAAACCATTTGCACATATGGAATATTATACGCCCATCTTTGTGCGTGTGGAATATTATGCGCCCATTGTAACACCCAAGATTTTTATGAGTAATATTTCGTTTTTATATATCATCAAAGGAATATTTCACTACACACTTGCTTGGCTTACTTTACACGTAATCACGACCTTCCTCGATAGATTGCGTCGTACGCAATACCGAGTTTCACTAAACAACGATATGCTATTAAAATATTATTAAAACTAGCCGTTATGAATAGTAATAACCACTTTTTGAAATTTTATAAATTTTATTTTTCAAAATGGACTTCATTTTTGGATTCGGAATACCGAAATTAGCCTAGGGTGAAATTTTGGTATTTTTCTGAAAACTTTCGATTTTTGATGAATAATGAAACCACTAAGTGGTAGGTTAAAAACTGAATTTTTGCATAAAACTTAATTTTACCCCTTCTGTGAATGGAATTTCAAAAATCTGACAGACATGGTTGATATCAGTAAGTAAAATGTGGTTCAATGAGATAAAAATAATTTTTTGGTGAATAGTAACTTTTTACTTTTTTTTACCGCGGTTAATAGTAAATAGGGTAACTAAGGGTAAAAATGATATTAATATTACCCTAACACATGTCCTAATTCTATTGGATAAGTTTAATTCGACCAAAAACAAACTTAGGAATAAAATATGACCATTTAGGCCCACTTGGGTTAGATTAGGACATTTATTATTAATTTATTTAAAGAAGGGTTAAAATAGTTAAAATCAAAGTTTAATAAGTAAATCATTTTTAATATGGGGTTATACATAAGATAAATTCGACTATAAATATTCATTAGAAAGCTAAAAATATTTCCTACATAATGGTATTTTATTTGTAATTTTTAGACATTAAATAATTTAATTTATTTATGACACAATGATGATGTAGTAATTATCTTATTAATGAAATATTGACATAATTGATGTTATAAATACCAAAATAAATGTAATTTGAGACTTTTTATGAATTCCACTAATTTTTTAGGTTACTATGATATATTAGTGTTGATTTAATAAACTTGTTTCGAACATATAATTCTGTTATGAATTTCAAAAAAATCATATATCAAATAGTGTCAAAATTGAAAAAAAATAGTTTTTAAATCAAATATTATATTACTAATTGTTATTTTATTCCTAAAAATCTAAGGTTCGGCCAAATGACTTAGATAAGGATATATATATATATTAATAATAAACAATTTGGGGTACGTTTGGTATGTTATAGTAAGTGTATTAACCATATAGTGAAAGAAAACAAAAAGACACGGTAAAAGTTAAATTATTTAACTTAGAGTTAAATCTAATTGATGAGATTAAAATAATACCCTAAACTTGTCTAAATCCTATTGGTTGATAGGATTTCGACCTATCCCCACTTTATATTTGAAATAAGACCCTTTGTAACCATTATAAACCGATTTTGACTTTAATATAAAATAATATTTTGAGATATTCCTAAGGTGCCCCTCTCCTTCCTTATAAAAGGGCACCTCCTCCCCCTCCTCCTCACACCAATTTGAGCACTCAAGCTCGGCGAACCCCTAAAATTTTCTCCTCTCCACTTCCCTAGAATAATCCTAGAGGTCATGGTCTTCTTAAAAGTCCAATATTAGTTCCCTAAGTGGAGGATTCAAAGAGGCGTTCCAAAGAAGAGGTAATATCCATTACCGATCTTTTCAATTTCTTTCTTCTTCAACTTCTTCTTCTTTAGTTGTTTCATGATAAAGTAATAACATAAGTATTACTTACATACTTATATTTTATTATAAATATGAAACAACCCTAATTCACCTTCTATCCATCCTACGGAAAAATGAAATCATCGCGCGTGCGTACGTACAGAATACTGTCTCCACGCCGTGGTGTAATCTATTTTACACCATCACCTTAAAAGGATGGGTATAATGGTGTAATGAGTAACTATTTATGATTATTATAAAGTAATATTGATACTGAGATAATATATATATACTCCAATACAGTTCCACGATCATAGGAACGATATCATCACTCGTGCGTACGTACGGAATACCGTCTCCACGATGTGATGCGACTCGTTCTACATGATCATCATTACATAGTAATTATATAAATGAATTTAATGAATAAATATGATATATGTTACACTAATACCATTCTGGATATAAGGTATCTATAACCTTAAAAGAAGAATAAGAATTTATTCGGCAAAACACGCATAAGAACAAAAGGCAATAAGGACCCGAGTAACAAATAACAATGAAATATTACTAAAAAGAAGCTAAGAATATGACCATATATTATATCATATCAATATGTATGATTCTGGAATAAGTCAATAACATTATTTAAACTATTATACAGGATCTTCAGACACGTACAAAGCAAATCGGACCTAAGGTAAGGGGAAATATCACAATCTCATTTTTATCCGAGATTGTTTATACTTTGGCATTTACTGGGGTGTATTTTATCATCCACATCTATGTTTACTCAATATGTAATATTTATATCCTTATACAATAGTTTATAATCAATTTTACCATTCGGTGAATATTTAGTAAAGAATATGAAAGGAATCTTTTGTCGTTTTTTTTTTCGTACGAGGTACTTTTTGACTTTTCCGACAAAAGTATGAAGAATGTTTTTTTTAACTTATACGGCATGAATGGATTTTTAAAACATTATTTCCAAGAAGATTCCTTTATAAGTTTTCAAGTTTATTTTAAATCAAATTCTTTTAGTTTAGAATTGTATGACATGTTAAGAAAGGAAAAGTGTTTTTGAAGTAGAAAGGATATTTTCCTCAAGAATGGAGTTCAAGTATTTTATCAAAATTATTTTCCATCTAAGATAATAAAAGGGTTCTGTTTTTATCCCTATTATTACATGGATTTGATTATGTTGTGATGGAAATATTTTTATGAATTCCTTTATCTTATATGAATTGTTTTATGATGTCATGTTGTTTAAGAATTCCATTTTTATTACATGGGTTACGCTATGATGTATGGTTTATGATTATGTGGCACACATAAGAAAGGATTCATTATAAGATGGGTGGGACCTATATCTCCCTCCAATGCATTGGGTAAAGATTTTATATCTCATGAGATAGACATGGCTGGAACGGTAGGTTATACCGGTTCAGTGAAACAGGACTGGAACGAGGGTGACTCAGTTCGGAAAGGGACTCTGTCCACTAAGATAGTCTTGGCAATGAGTCATGACTAACAAGAAATGATGTTCCATGATTATGTGTGCATGCCACAAAGTTTCAAGTTTCATGTTATGATTATGGGGATCTCATTTTCACTTATATGATTTATTCCATGTTAAGATATTATGATCTCTTTTGCAGGTTATGATTTTCAAAAAGATATGATATGATTTTTACTTCCTTTATTTGCCCTTACTGAGCATTTGAGCTCACCCTTTTATGTTTTCTTTTCCCCAGGTCAGGAAGATGGATATTAAGTATAGTATTCTAAAAGGGACCCTAGATATGATGAAATAAATGGGAGACACTGTAGAAGATTTATGAAACAGTTGTTTATGTTTCCCAGTTTCTAAAGACACTATACCTATACGGTCCTTTGTGGTTTTGTCATATGTTGTAATAAGTGTGCTTCAATTTTTAAGTATTAACAATGTATGTAAAGTATGGGTCGTTATAGTTGGTATCATAGGGAGGTTATAGTCAACCTTTGGAAACTAGGATGTGAAAGCCTTAGTAAGAACCCTAAGGATAAGTCTAAGCATAGAACACAATCTTAGTGTCTTAGAAATGTCCATGAATAACCTAGGATAAGACCTTAAGCATGAAAATTTTATTCTTGAATTATGTGGTTTTCCTATTATAATTAGTGTTGCTCACACTATTCTTCTTGGTTTTAGTCAATGGCTGGAACCTGAAGGAACCGTGTTAATGCGGAATGCAATGGGCAATGCAATGATTGTCCCCCTGAGCAACCAAACGATATGGGAGCTGGAATGCAAAATCTTGTAGCCATGCTCACACAACTTTCTCAAGCTATGAATCATGCAGGACTTCCAAACGAGCAAAGGAAGGAGCAACATTCTGTTGAATCCTTCATGAGGCAGCGTCCACCTTCTTTCAGTGGGTCTACTGATCCATTAGTTTCTGAACAATGGATCAGTACTACTGAAAAGATATTTTCAGTTCTTCAATGTTCTGAACATGATAAAGTCATCCTAGCAGTGTATCGTTTGGAAGGAGATGCTGATCAATGGTGGAATCTTATTAAGAATATGAGGCAAAGGGATGAAATTGAGTCTATGGAATGGGACGAGTTCAAGAACTTATTTTTCAATAAGTACTTCCCTCGTATTCTTCGAACAAAGATGGAGAAAGAGTTTATTGAACTGAAGCAAATGGATGATGAATCTGTTGGTACCTATGAAGCAAATTTTACAAGACTTGCAAGGTACGCTTATGGTATTATTATCCAACCTGAGAGTAAGATCGATCGATTCTTTAGTGGATTAAAACCAAGTCTTCGAAGGGCCTTAGCCATAAGGGACTTCAATAGCTACGAGGAAATCGTTCGATGTGCTCTCAAAGTCAAGATGGAGATTGGAGTAACCCATCAGTCACATGGGTTTGATAAGAAGAGGAAGATGGAATTCAAAGGAAAATCTAAAGAGCACACTGAAAAGAAGATGAGATTTCCCTTATGCTCAAAGTGTGGAAAGAAACATGGAGGGAGTTGTCTTAAAGGGACAAGTAAATGTTTTAAATGTGGAAAGGAAGGTCATCGGGCATTTGAATGTCGCGATAATGGGAAGAAGATGTCTAATGATGCAATAAAAGGAAGGGATACAAAGAATGAAACTACTACACTTCAATGTTTCAAGTGCAAGGAGATGGGCCATTATGCCAATCAATGCCCAAATCCAAGGGTTGATGATGATGGTCGACGTCAACAAAATCTTAAGGCTAAAGACAAAGGAAAGTCACATGCAGTTTCTATCAGCGATGTGGAGTACAATAACAAAGTGGTGAAAGGTACACTTACCATCCACTCTAAAGTAGCAAATGTTTTATTTGATTCTGGATCCACCCACTCTTTTATTTCTAAAAAATTTTCTAAGGGTATCACCGTACTACCTCAACAATTAGATGTTGATTTAGCTCTGACAACACCTAATGGCACAACAGTGGCATCAAAAGTTTATAATTCTTCTCCGATTGAAGTTTGTGGGAAAGTGCTTCCTGCAAATCTTGTGATCCTTCCTTTAGTGGAATTTGATGTGATTCTTGGCATGGATTGGCTTTCTCTACATGGAGCTCATATCAATTGCCAAAGAAGGGAAGTCACATTTCATATTCCAGATCAATCTACGATTGTCTATCAATGCAAGGATGAACAAAACCTTCCAGTGGAAATTTCTTCCATCTTATGGGTATTGATTCCACTAAATAAAGGTTATTTATCTCAAATGGTTGGTGAGAAACTCACGATTAAGAATATGCTCATTGTACGGGAGTTTGATGATGTCTTTCTGGAGGAATTACCGGGTCTTCCACCAAATCGTGAAGTTGAGTTTTCAATAGAACTCGTACCGGGCGCTTTGCCAATTTCAAAGACACCTTATAGAATGGCCCCAATTGAGTTGCAGGAATTGAAGAAGCAACTCCAAGAGAATCTTGATAAGGGATTCATACGCCCTAGTGCGTCACCTTGGGGAGCACCTGTTCTATTTGTTAAGAAGAAAGATGGATCAATGAGACTCTGCATTGATTATCGAGAACTTAACAAGATCACTATCAAGAACAAATATCATCTCCCATGCATTGATGACTTATTTGACCAACTACGCAGAGCTCAATACTTTTCCAAGATTGATCTTCGTTCAGGGTATCATCAATTAAGGGTCAAAAGGGAGGATATACCAAAGACGGCTTTCCGTACAAGGTATGGACACTATGAATTTATAGTGATGCCATTTGGTCTTTCTAATTCCCCTGCTATCCTCATGGATCTAATGAATAGAGTCTTTAGAGACTATCTTGATCAATTTTTGGTAGTCTTTATAGACGATATTCTTGTCTATTCAAAGAGCAAGGAAGAGCATGAAGATCACTTGAGAATTATATTGAAGACCCTGAGAAAGGAGAAGCTTTATGCCAAATTTACCAAGTGTGAATTTTGGCTTCAAAAAGTTTCATTTTTGGGTCACATAATCTCAAAAGAGGGGATATTTGTGGATCCAGCAAAAACAGAGGTTATCGAAAGATGGTCAAGACCAACAACAGTAACTGAGATCTGAAGTTTTCTTGGTTTGGCTGGATATTATCGAAGTTTTGTAAAATATTTTTCATGATTATCTAATCCACTCACCAAGTTGACTCGGAAAGGAGTTAAGTTTGTCTGGACAGAGGAATGTGAAGAGAATTTCAAGGAGTTGAAAAGAAGTTTATCTAGTGCACCTGTGCTCACACTGCCTTGTAGTGGAGAAAGGTTTGTGATCTATAGTGATGCGTCCAAGAAGGGATTGGGGTGTGTTCTTATGAAAAATGATATGGTGATAGCTTATGCCTCACGACAGTTGAAAATCCATGAGCAAAATTACCCAACACATGATTTGGAGTTGGCTGCGGTAATCTTTGCATTAAAGATTTGGAGGCATTACCTTTATGGTGAAAGGTGTGATATTTATACTGATCGTAAAAGTTTAAAGTATATTTTCACACAAAAGGAGTTGAATATGCGTCAAAGAAGATGGTTGGAGCTGATTAAGGATTACGACTGCTCAATCCATTACCACCCTGGGAAAGCAAACAAGGTGGCAGATGCATTAAGTCGACAAGACCATGCTAGTTTATCCATGATGAGGATCACAAAAGATCCAATATTTATGGATTTACAAAGGATGGATCTTGGAATTATAATGGAAGGGGACAAATCTTATCTTTCTCAAATGAATGTTCAACCATCTATACATGTGAAGATTAAAGAGGCACAGAAAGAAGACGTCGAGTTACAAAAGAAGGTGAGAAATGTTCCTGAATTCAACCTTGATTGTGATGGGATAATAAAGTTCAGGAATCAGGTTTGTGTTCCTCCCATCCCCGAATTAAAGAAGGAGATGCTGGATGAGGCTCGTAGTTCATCATTCTCTATTCATCCTGGAAGCACAAAGATGTATAGGGACCTGAAAGAGTACTTCTGGTGGGATGGCATGAAAAGAGATGTTGCTGAATATGTCTCTCGATGCTTGGTTTGTCAACAAGTTAAAGCTGAGAGACAGAAGTCTAAGGGGATGTTACAACCATTACCCATACCCGAATGGAAATGGGAAAACATCACTATGGACTTTGTCACAGGACTTCCTAAAACATCCAAAGGCAATAATGCTATTTGGGTCACAGTTGATCATCTTACAAAGTCTGCACACTTCATTGCTATTAGAGAGGATTTTTCTCTAGATCAGCTTGCCAGGATATATGTAAAGGAAGTGGTAAGATTGCATGGAGTACCACTTTATATTATATCTGATCGGGATCCGAGATTTACCTCGAAGTTCTGGAGAAGTCTTCAGCATACTCTGGATACAAAGTTGAGTTTCAGCACTGCTTATCATCCCCAGACAGACGGTCAGTCTGAGAGAACAATTCAAACCCTAGAAGATATGTTGAGAGCTTTCTCTATGGATTTCAAAGGAGGTTGGGGTCAACACCTACCTTTGGTGGAATTTTCTTATAATAATAGCTTTCACTCCAGTATTCAGATGGCTCCTTATGAAGCTCTCTATGAAAAGAAATGCAGGACTCCAACTTTCTGGGATGAAGTTGGGGAAAGAAATCTATTAGGACCTGATCTCGTTGATGAAATGGCAGAAAAGGTCAGATCTATTCAACAACACATAAGAGCAGCTCAGAGTCGACAAAAAAGTTATGCCGACAACCGAAGAAAAGACCTAGAGTTTGAAGTGGGTGATAAAGTGTTCTTACGAATATCTCCCTGGAAGAGGGTTATGAGATTTGGAAAGAAGGCGAAGTTGAGCCCTAGATATATCGGTCCTTTCGAAATACTGGATCGTGTTGGGAAGGTAGCTTACCGATTGGCGCTTCCACCGAATCTCTCTCAAGTTCACGATGTGTTCCATGTATCTCTCCTGAGAAAGTACATACCAGATCCTTCACATGTACTCATCTCAGAAGTTGTACCGCTGGAGCAAGATCTTTCTTATAAAGAACAGCCGATAGAGATTCTGGATCGTAGCAAAAAAGTCCTATGAAACAAGACTACTCGCTTGGTGAAAGTTTTATGGAGGAACCACCAACTTGAAGAAGCTACATGGGAGCTTGAGGATATGATGAGGGAGAAGTATCCTCATCTGTTTGTTACAAAGTGACGAATTTCGAGGGCGAAATTCTTTTTAAGGGGGGTAGAGTGTAACACCCGAGATTTTTATGAGTAATATTTTGTTTTTATATATCATCAAAGGAATATTTCACTACACACTTTCTTGGCTTACTTTACACGCAATCATGACCTTCCTCGATAGCTTGCGTCGTACGCAATACCGAGTTTCACTAAACAACGATATGCTATTAAAATATTATTAAAACTAGCCGTTATGAATAGTAATAACCACTTTTTGAAATTTTATAAATTTTATTTTTCAAAATGGACTTCATTTTTGGATTCAGAATACCGAAATTAGCTTAGGGTGAAATTTTGGTATTTTTCTGAAAACTTTCAATTTTTGATGAATAGTGAAACCACTAAGTGGTAGGTTAAAAACTGAATTTTTGCATAAAACTTAATTTTACCACTTCTGTGAATGGAATTTTGAAAATCCGACAGACACGGTTGATATCAGTAAGTAAAATGTGGTTCAATGAGATAAAAATAATTTTTTGGTGAATAGTAACTTTTTACTTTTTTTACCGCGGTTAATAGTAAATAGGGTAACTAAGGGTAAAAATGATATTACTATTACCCTAACACATGTCCTAATTCTATTGGATAAGTTTAATTCGACCAAAAACAAACTTAGGAATAAAATATGACCATTTAGGCCCACTTGGGTTAGATTAGGACATTTATTATTAATTTATTTAAAGAAGGGTTAAAATAGTTAAAATCAAAGTTTAATAAGTAAATCATTTTTAATATGGGGTTATACATAAGATAAATTCGAATATAAATATTCATTAGAAAGCTAAAATGATTTCCTACATAATGGTATTTTATTTGTAATTTTTAGACATTAAATAATTTAATTTATGTATGAAACAATGATGATGCAGTAATTATCTTATTAATGAAATATTGACATAATTGATGTTATAAACACAAAAATAAATGTAATTTGAGACTTTTTATGAATTCAACTAATTTTCTAGGTAACTATGATATATTAGTGTTGATTTAATCAACTTGGTTTGTACATATAATTCTGTTATGACTTTCACAAAAATCATAAATCAAATAGTGACAAAAATTGACACAAAATAGTTTTTAAATCAAATATTATATTACTAATTGTTATTTTATTCCTAAAAATCTAAGGTTTGTCAAAACTACTTATATAAGGATATATATATTAATAATAAACAATTTCGGGTTCGTTTGGCATGTTATAGTAAGTGTATTAACCATATAGTGAAAGAAAACAAAAAGACACGGTAAAAGTTAAATTATTTAACTTAGAGTTAAATCTAATTGATGAGATTAAAATAATACCCTAAACTTGTCTAAATCCTATTGGTTGATAGTATTTCGACCTATACCCACTTTATCTTCGAAATAAGACCCTTTGTAACCATTATAAACCGATTTTGACTTTAATATAAAATAATATTTTGAGATATTCCTAAGGTGCCCCTCTCCTTCCTTATAAAAGGGCACCTCCTCCCCCTCCTCCTCAAACCAATTTGAGAACTCAAGCTCGGCCAACCCCTGACATTTTCTCCTCTACACTTCCCTAGAATAATCCTAGAGGTCCTGGTCTTCTTAAAAGACCAATCTTAGTTCCCTAAGTGGAGGATTCAAAGAGGCGTTCCAAAGAAGAGGTAATATCCATTACCGATCTTTTCAATTTATTTCTTCTTCAACTTCTTCTTATTTATTTGTTTCATGATAAAGTAATAACATCAGTATTACTTACATACTTATATGTTATTATAAATATGAAACAACCCTAATTCACCTTCTATCCATCCTACGGAAAAATGAAATCACCGCGCGTGCGTACGTACGGAATACCGTCTCCACGCCGTGGTGTAATCTATTTTCCACCATCACCTTACAAGGATGGGTATAATGGTGTAATGAGTAACTATTTATGGTTATTATAAAGTAATATTGATACTGAAATAATATATATATACTCCAATACAGTTCCACGATCATAGGAACGATATCATCACTCGTGCGTACGTACGGAATACCATCTCCACGATGTGATGCGACTCGTTCTACATGATCATCATTACATAGTAATTATATAAATGAATTTAATGAATAAATATGATATATGTTACACTAATACCATTCTGGATATAAGGTATCTATAACCTTAAAATAATAATAATAATTTATTCGGCAAAACATGCATAAGAACAAAAGGCAATAAGGACCCGAGTAACAAGTAACAATGAAATATTACTAACAAGAAGCTAAGAATATGACCATATATGATATCATATCAATATTTATGATTCTGGAATAAGTCAATAACATTATTTAAACCATTATACAGAAGCTTCGGACACGTACAAAGCAAATCAGACCTAAGGTAAGGGGAAATATCACAATCTCATTTTTATCTGAGATTGTTTATACTTTGGCATTTACTGGGGTGTATTTTATCATCCACATCCATGTTTCCTCAATATGTAATATTTATATCCTTATACAATAGTTTATAATCAATTTTACCCTTCGGTGAATATTTAGTAAAGAATATGAAAGGAATCTTTTGTCGTTTTTTTTTTCGTACGAGGTACTTTTTGACTTTTCCGACAAAAGTACGAAGAATGTTTTTTTTAACTTATACGGCATGAATGGATTTTTAAAACATTATTTCCAAGAATATTCCTTTACAAGTTTTCAAGTTTATTTTAAATCAAATTCTTTTAGTTTATAATTGTATGACATGTTAAGAAAGGAAAAGTGTTTTTGAAGTAGAGAGGATATTTTCCTCAAGAATGGAGTTCAAGTATTTTATCAAAATTATTTTCCATCTAAGATAATAAAAGGGTTCTGTTTTTATCCCTATTATTACATGGATTTGATTATGTTGTGATGGAAATATTTTTATGAATTCCTTTATCTTATATGAATTGTTTTATGATGTCATGTTGTTTAAGAATTCCATTTTTATTACATGGGTTACGCTATGATGTATGGTTTATGATTATGTGGCACACATAAGAAAGGATTCATTATAAGATGGGTGGGACCTATATCTCCCTCCAATGCATTGGGTAAAGATTTTATATCTCATGAGATAGACATGGCTGGAACGGTAGGTTATACCGGTTCAGTGAAACAGGACTGGAACGAGGGTGACTCGGTTCGGAAAGGGACTCTGTCCACTAAGATAGTCTTGGCAATGAGTCATGACTAACAAGAAATGATGTTCCATGATTATGTGTGCATGCCACAAAGTTTCAAGTTTCATGTTATGATTATGGGGATCTCATTTTCACTTCTATGATTTATTCCATGTTAAGATATTATGATCTCTTTTGCAGGTTATGATTTTCAAAAAGATATGATATGATTTTTACTTCCTTTATTTTCCCTTGCTGAGCATTTGAGCTCACCCTTTTATGTTTTCTTTTCCCCAGGTCCGGAAGATGGATATTAAGTAGAGTATTCTAAAAGGGACCCTAGATATGATGAAATAAATGGGAGACACTGTAGAAGATTTATGAAACAGTTGTTTATGTTTCCCAGTTTCTAAAGACACTATACCTATACGGTCCTTTGTGGTTTTGTCATATGTTGTAATAAGTGTGCTTCAATTTTGAAGTATTAACAATGTATGTAAATTATGGGTCGTTATAGTTGGTATCAGAGGGAGGTTATAGTCAACCTTTGGAAACTAGGATGTGAAAGCCTTAGTAAGAACCCTAAGGATAAGTCTAAGCATAGAACACAATCTTAGTGTTTTAGAAATGGCCATGAATAACCTAGGATAAGACCTTAAGCATGAAAATTTTATTCTTGAAGTATGTGGTTTTCCTATTATAATTAGTGTTGCTCACACTATTCTTCTTGGTTTTGGTCAATGGCTGGAACCCGAAGGAACCGTGTTAATGCGGAATGCGATGGGCAATGCAATGATTGTCCCCCTGAGCAACCAAATGATATGGGAGCTGGAATGCAAAATCTTGTATCCATGCTCAAACAAATTTCTCAAGCTATAAATCATGCAGGACTTCCAAACGAGCAAAGGAAGGAGCAACATTCTTTTGAATCCTTCATGAGGCAGCGTCCACCTTCTTTCAGTGGGTCTACTGATCCATTAGTTGCTGAACAATGGATTAGTACTACTGAAAAGATATTTTCAGTTCTTCAATGTTCTGAACATGATAAAGTCATCCTAGTAGTGTATCGTTTGGAAGGAGATGCTGATCAATGGTGGAATCTTATTAAGAATACGAGGCAAAGGGATGAAATTGAGTCTATGGAATGGGACGAGTTCAAGAACTTATTTTTCAATAAGTACTTCCCTCGTATTCTCCAAATAAAGATGGAGAAAGAGTTTCTTGAACTGAAGCAAAGGGATGATGAATCTGTTGGTACCTATGAAGAAAATTTTACAAGACTTTCAAGGTACGCTTATGGTATTATTATCCAACCTGAGAGTAAGATCGATCGATTCTTTAGTGGCTTAAAACCAAGTCTTCGAAGGGAGTTATCCATAAGGGACTTCAATAGCTACAAGGAAATCGTTCGATGTGCTCTCAAAGTCGAGATGGAGATTGGAGTAACCCATCAGTCACATGGGTTTGATAAGAAGAGGAAGATGGAATTCAAAGGAAAATCTAAAGAGCACACTGAAAAGAAGATGAGCTTTCCCTTATGCTCAAAGTGTGGAAAGAAACATGGAGGGAGTTGTCTTAAAGGGACAAGTAAATGTTTTAAATGTGTAAAGAAAGGTCATCGGGCATTTGAATGCTGCGATAATGGGAAGAAGATGTCTAATGATGCAAAAAAGGTAAGGGATACACAGAATGAACCTACTACACTTCAATGTTTCAAGTGCAAGGAGATGGGGCATTATGCCAATCAATGCCCAAATCCAAGGGTTGATGATGATGGTCGACGTCAACAAAATCTTAAGGCTAAAGACAAAGGAAAGTCACATGCAGTTTATATCAGTGATGTGGAGTACGATAACGAAGTGGTGAAAGGTACACTTACCATCCACTCTAAAGTAGAAAATGTTTTATTTGATTCTGGATACACCCACTCTTTTATTTCTGAAAAATTTTCTAAGGGTATCACCGTACTACCTCAACAATTAGATGTTGAGTTAGCTGTGACAACACCTAATGGCACAATAGTCGCATCAAAAGTTTATAATTCTTCTCCTATCGAAGTTTGTGGGAAAGTGCTTCCTGCAAATCTTGTTATCCTTCCTTTAGTGGAATTTGATGTGATTCTTGGCATGGATTGGCTTTCTCTACATGGAGCTCATATCAATTGCCAAAGAAGGGAAGTCAAATTTCATATTCCAGATCAATCTACGATCGTCTATCAATGCAAGGATGAACATAACCTTCCAGTGGAAATTTCTTCCATCTTATGGGTATTGATTCCACTAAATAAAGGTTATTTATCTCAAATGGTTGGTGAGAAACTCACGATTAAGAATATTCCCATTGTAAGGGAGTTTGATGATGTCTTTCCGAAGGAATTACCGGGTCTTCCACCAAATCGTGAAGTTGAGTTTTCAATAGAACTCGTACCGGGCGCTTTTCCAATTTCAAAGACACCTTATAGAATGGCCCCAATTGAGTTGCAGGAATTGAAGAAGCAACTCCAAGAGAATCTTGATAAGGGATTCATACGCCCTAGTGCGTCACCTTGGGGAGCACCTGTTCTATTTGTTAAGAAGAAAGATGGATCAATGAGACTCTGCATTGATTATCGAGAACTTAACAAGATCACTATCAAGAACAAATATCCTCTCCCACGCATTGATGACTTATTTGACCAACTACGTGGAGCTCAATAGTTTTCCAAGATTGATCTTCGTTCAGGGTATCATCAATTAAGGGTCAAAAGGGAGGATATACCAAAGACGGCTTTCCGTACAAGGTATGGACACTATGAATTTATAGTGATGCCATTTGGTCTTACTAATTCCCCTACTATATTCATGGATCTAATGAATAGAGTCTTTAGAGACTATCTTGATCAATTTGTGGTAGTATTTATAGACGATATTCTTGTCTATTCAAAGAGCAAGGAAGAGCATGAAGATCACTTGAGAATTATATTGAAGACCCTGAGAAAGGAGAAGCTTTATGCCAAATTTACCAAGTGTGAATTTTGGCTTCAAAAAGTTGCATTTTTGGGTCACATAATCTCAAAAGAGGGGATATTTGTGGATCCAGCAAAAACAGAGGTTATCGAAAGATGGTCAAGACCAACAACAGTAACTGAGATCCGAAGTTTTCTTGGTTTGGCTGGATATTATCGACGTTTTGTAAAATATTTTTCACGATTATCTAATCCACTCACCAAGTTGACTCGGATTGGAGTTAAGTTTGTCTGGACAGAGGAATGTGAAGAGAATTTCAAGGAGTTGAAAAGAAGGTTATCCAGTGCACCTGTGCTCACACTGCCTTGTAGTGGAGAAAGGTTTGTGATCTACAGTGATGCATCCAAGAAGGGATTGGGGTGTGTTCTTATGCAAAATGATATGGTGATAGCTTATGCCTCACGATAGTTGAAAATCCATGAGCAAAATTACCCAACACATGATTTGGAGTTGGCTGCGGTAATCTTTGCATTAAAGATTTGGAGGCATTACCTTTATGGTGAAAGGTGTGATATTTATACTGATCATAAAAGTTTAAAGTATATTTTCACACAAAAGGAGTTGAATATGCGTCAAAGAAGATGGTTGGAGCTGATTAAGGATTACGACTGCTCAATCCATTACCACCCAGGGAAAGCAAACAAGGTGGCAGATGCATTAAGTCGACAAGACCATGCTAGTTTATCCATGATGAGGATCACAAAAGATCCAATATTTATGGATTTACAAAGGATGGATCTTGGAATTATAATGGAAGGGGAAAAATCTTATCTTTCTCAAATGAATGTTCAACCATCTATACATGTGAAGATTAAAGAGGCACAGAAAGAAGATGTCGAGTTACAAAAGAAGGTGAGAAATGTTCCTGAATTCAACCTTGATTGTGATGGGATAATAAAGTTCAAGAATCGGGTTTGTGTTCCTCCCATCCCCGAATTAAAGAAGGAGCTGCTGGATGAGGCTCATAGTTCATCATTCTCTATTCATCCTGGAAGCACAAAGATGTATAGGGACCTGAAAGAGTACTTCTGGTGGGATGGCATGAAAAGAGATGTTGCTAAATATGTCTCTCGATGATTGGTTTGTCAACAAGTTAAAGCTGAGAGACAGAAGTCTAAGGGGATGTTACAACCATTACCCATACCCGAATGGAAATGGGAAAACATCACTATGGACTTTGTCACAGGACTTCCTAAAACATCCAAAGGCAATAATGCTATTTGGGTCATAGTTGATCGTCTTACAAAGTCTGCACACTTCATTGCTATTAGAGAGGATTTTTCTCTAGATCAGCTTGCCAGGATATATGTAAAGGGAGTGGTAAGATTGCATGGAGTACCACTTTATATTATATCTGATCGGGATCCGAGATTTACCTCGAAGTTTTGGCGAAGTCTTCAGCATACTCTGGATACAGAGTTGAGTTTCAGCACTGCTTATCATCCCCAGACAGACGGTCAGTCTGAGAGAACAATTCAAACCCTAGAAGATATGTTGAGAGCTTGCTCTATGGATTTCAAAGGAGGTTGGGATCAACACCTACCTTTGGTGGAATTTTCTTATAATAATATCTTTCACTACAGTATTCAGATGGCTCCTTATGAAGCTCTCTATGGAAAGAAATGCAGGACTCCAACTTGCTGGGATGAAGTTGGGGAAAGAAAGCTATTAGGACCTGATCTCGTTGATGAAATGGCAGAAAAGGTCAGATCTATTCAACAACACATAAGAGCAGCTCGGAGTCGACAGAAAAGTTATGCCGACAACTGAAGAAAAGACCTAGAGTTTGAAGTGGGTGATAAAGTGTTCTTACGAATATCTCCCTGGAAGAGGGTTATGAGATTTGTAAAGAAGGGGAAGTTGAGCCCTAGATATATCGGTCCTTTCGAAATACTGGATCGTGTTGGGAAGGTAGCTTACCGATTGGCGCTTCCACCGAATCTCTCTCAAGTTCACGATGTGTTCCATGTATCTCTCCTGAGAAAGTACATACCAGATCCTTCACATGTACTCAGCTCAGAAGTTGTACCGCTGGAGCAAGATCTTTCTTATGAAGAATAGCCGATAGAGATTCTGGATCGTAGCGAAAAAGTCCTATGAAACAAGACCACTCGCTTGGTGAAAGTTTTATGGAGGAACCACCAACTTGAAGAAGCTACATGGGAGCTTGAGGATATGATGAGGGAGAAGTATCCTCATCTGTTTGTTACAAAGTGACGAATTTCGAGGGCGAAATTTTTTTTAAGGGGGGTAGAATGTAACACCCGAGATTTTTATGAGTAATATTTTGTTTTTATATATCATCAAAGGAATCTTTCACTACACACTTGCTTGGCTTACTTTACACGCAATCACGACCTTCCTCGATAGCTTGCGTCGTATGCAATACCGAGTTTCACTAAACAACGATATGCTATTAAAATATTATTAAAACTAGCCGTTATGAATAGTAATAACCACTTTTTGAAATTTTATAAATTTTATTTTTCAAAATGGACTTCATTTTTGGATTCGGAATACCGAAATTAGCCTAGGGTGAAATTTTGGTATTTTTCTGAAAACTTTCAATTTTTGATGAATAGTGAAACCACTAAGTGGTAGGTTAAAAACTGAATTTTTGCATAAAACTTAATTTTACCGCTTCTGTGAATGGAATTTCTAAAATCCGATAGACACGGTTGATATCAATAAGTAAAATGTGGTTCAATGAGATAAAAATAATTTTTTGGTGAATAGTAACTTTTTACTTTTTTTTACCGCGGTTAATAGTAAATAGGGTAACTAAGGGTAAAAATGATATTACTATTACCCTAACACATGTCCTAATTCTATTGGATAAGTTTAATTCGACCAAAAACAAACTTAGGAATAAAATATGACCATTTAGGCCCACTTGGGTTAGATTAGGACATTTATTATTAATTTATTTAAAGAAGGGTTAAAATAGTTAAAATCAAAGTTTAATAAGTAAATAATTTTTAATATGGGGTTATACATAAGATAAATTCGACTATAAATATTCATTAGAAAGATAAAAATATTTCCTACATAATGGTATTTTATTTGTAATTTTTAGACATTAAATAATTTAATTTGTTTATGACACAATGATGATGCAGTAATTATCTTATTAATGAAATATTGACATAATTGATGATATAAACACCAAAATAAATGTAATTTGAGACTTTTAATGAATTCCACTAATTTTATAGGTTACTATGATATATTAATGTTGATTTAATCAACTTGGTTAGAACATATAATTCTGTTATGACTTTCACAAAAATCATATATCAAATAGTATCAAAATTGACACAAAATAGTTTTTAAATCAAATATTATATTACTAATTGTTATATTATTCCTAAAAATCTAAGGTTCGTCCAAATGACTTAAATAAGGATATATATATTAATAATAAACAATTTGGGGTTCGTTTGGCATGTTATAGTAAGTCTATTAACCATATAGTGAAAGAAAACAAAAAGACACGGTAAAAGTTAAATTATTTAACTTAGAGTTAAATCTAATTGATGAGATTAAAATAATACCCTAAACTTGTCTAAATACTATTGGTTTATAGGATTTCGACCTATCCCCACTTTAGCTTCGAAATAAGACCCTTTGGAACCATTATAAACCGATTTTGACTTTAATATAAAATAATATTTTGAGATATTCCTAAGGTGCCCCTCTCCTTCCTTATAAAAGGGCACCTCCTCCCCCTCCTCCTCACACCAATTTGAGCACTCAAGCTCCGCCAACCCCTGAAATTTTCTCCTCTCCACTTCCCTAGAATAATCCTAGAGTTCCTTGTCTTCTTAAAAGACCAATCTTAGTTCCCTAAGTGGAGGATTCAAAGAGGCGTTCCAAAGAAGAGGTAATATCCATTACCGATCTTTTCAATTTCTTTCTTCTTCAACTTCTTCTTCTTTAGTTGTTTCATGATAAAGTAATAACATCAGTATTACTTACATACTTATATGTTATTATAAATATTAAACAACCCTAATTCACCTTCTATCCATCCTATGGAAAAATGAAATCACCGCGCGTGCGTACGTACGGAATACCGTCTCCACGCCGTGGTGTAATCTATTTTACACCATCACCTTACAAGGATGGGTATAATGGTGTAATGAGTAACTATTTATGATTATTGTAAAGTAATATTGATACTGAAATAATATATATATACTCCAATACAGTTCCACGATCATAGGAACGATATCATCACTCGTGCGTACGTACGGAATACCGTCTCCACGATGTGATGCGACTCGTTCTACATGATCATCATTACATAGTAATTATATAAATGAATTTAATGAATAAATATGATATATGTTACACTAATAACATTCTTTATATAAGGTATCTATAACCTTAAAAGAAGAATAAGAATTTATTCGGCAAAACACGCATAAGAACAAAAGGCAATAAGGACCCGAGTAACAAGTAACAATGAAATATTACTAACAAGAAGCTAAGAATATGACCATATATGATATCATATCAATATGTAGGATTCTGGAATAAGTCAATAACATTTTTTAAACCATTATACAGGAGCTTCAGACACGTACAAAGCAAATCGGACCTAAGGTAAGGGGAAATATCACAATCTCATTTTTATCCGAGATTGTTTATACTTTGTCATTTACTGGGGTGTATTTTATCATCCACATCCATGTTTCCTCAATATGTAATATTTATATCCTTATACAATAGTTTATAATAAATTTTACCATTCGGTGAATATTTAGTAAATAATATGAAAGGAATCTTTTGTCGTTTTTTTTTCGTACGAGGTACTTTTTGACTTTTCCGACAAAAGTACGAAGAATGTTTTTTTTTACTTATACGGCATGAATGGATTTTTAAAACATTATTTCCAAGAATATTCCTTTACAAGTTTTCAAGTATATTTTAAATCAAATTCTTTTAGTTTAGAATTTAATGACATGTTAATAAAGGAAAAGTGTTTTTGAAGTAGAAAGGATATTTTCCTCAAGAATGGAGTTCAAGTATTTTATCAAAAAAAAATTCCATCTAAGATAATAAAAGGGTTCTGTTTTTATCCCTATTATTACATGGATTTGATTATGTTGTGATGGAAATATTTTTATGAATTCATTTATCTTATATGAATTGTTTTATGATGTCATGTTGTTTAAGAATTCCATTTTTATTACATGGGTTACGCTATGATGTATGGTTTATAATTATGTGGCACACATAAGAAAGGATTCATTATAAGATGGGTGGGACCTATATCTCCCTCCAATGCATTGGGTAAAGATCTTATATCTCATGAGATAGACATGGCTGGAACGGTAGGTTATACCGGTTCAGTGAAACAGGACTGGAACAAGGGTGACTCGGTTCGGAAAGGGACTCTGTCCACTAAGATAGTCTTGGCAATGAGTCATGACTAACAAGAAATGATATTCCATGATTATGTGTGCATGCCACAAAGTTTCAAGTTTCATGTTATGATTATGGGGATCTCATTTTCACTTCTATGATTTATTCCATGTTAAGATATTATGATCTCTTTTGCAGGTTATGATTTTCAAAAAGATATGATATGATTTTTATTTCCTTTATTTGCCCTTGCTGAGCATTTGAGCTCACCCTTTTATGTTTTCTTTTCCCCAGGTCAGGAAGATGGATATTAAATAGAGTATGCTAAAAGGGACCCTAGATATGATGAAATAAATGGGCGACACTGTAGAAGATTTATGAACCAGTTTTTTATGTTTCCCAGTTTCTAAAGACACTATACCTATACGGTCCTTTGTGGTTTTGTCATATGTTGTAATAAGTGTGCTTCAATTTTGAAGTATTAACAATGTATGTAAAGTATGGGTCGTTATACCCATCCTTGTGCGCGTGGAATTTTACGCGCACCACCTTGCGCGCGCGCAATTTTACGTGCACTGCCTGGCACGCGGAAAACCCTTTTCGCGCATGGAATTTTACGCGCACCGACGCCCAGGTTTCCGCCTATAAATACAAGTGCACCCCCCCCCCCCACCTTCTTCAGGAGGCCTCAGAGGTTGGCTGCCGCTCTGATGCGCGTGAGTCCTGATTTTCCACATTCGCGCGGAAAACCCCCCTCTGGCGTGTAAAACATTATTTTTGCGTGAAAAAGGGCCAACCTGCCCAGTTTTCTGTGCAACACATAATTTTTGCACGCAGCAGTGCCGCTGAGCCTCATTTTTCGTGCACCAGTGCTACATCGTTCCTATTGCGTGCAAGACTTCCCTCTTGCATGCACCACATCCTTTTTCATGCAAGGCATCCCTATTGCCTGCAATTCCTTCCCTTTTGTGAGTGTCACCTCCTATTGCGTGCCCGCATCTGGTATTGCGCGCCCGGCTCCGGTATTGTGTGCCCACCGCACCTATTGCGTGCACCGCGCCCCTATTATGTGCCGACCCGGTGTTTTCTGCGCAACATCCCCAATTGCGTGCATGCATGCCCTATTTACGCGCAATAGTGTTTAGGACTGCACCCGCTGGTCCATACCGCGGGGACAACGCCCCCGCACCCCCACTCGGGGTAAGTGTCAGGCTGCAGTCCTGGCCCTCCAGGCTGGTCCCTTTGCTACTGTAACACACCCCCATGAAAAATGGAGAGTTGCACCGCGAACTTTTCAATCTGGGATGTCAGGGTTTCCCATTGAGACCTTTTGCACACCCACCTCCCACTTATGGAATACCATGATTTGAGATACTCTCCCACACACCATGAAACACCTTGAGTTGATGCATTCTTCTTGATTCGTTTCCTATGTCGTGAGTTGAGGTTCTCATCATCAATTCCTTGAGTATCTTGAGTCGAATCATTCCTCAGGAAACTCCGCCAAATCCTATCACTTGACTCCTATGCCAGGTTGAACCAGAAAGGGCCGCCCTTGTGTAAGACCCAACATCAGCCGTTCTAGGCACCTTATGGCAATAGTCCTATCTACATGACTTTAAACTGTAATAATCCCTATCATTCAATAATAGGATGCCTCTTGTTCCATATAAGATATGCCTTATGTGACAAGCATAAGATTCCTAATGCCATGATTACAGTGACGTAATTTCAAGAGCGTTGGAATCCGTTCAAACATTCCATCACTCCACCTCACACTTTTTGTGTCCTTCATTCAGATCTTCATCCACTTCCATGTCTGAAGGGACCCCCTAAAATCCTGGTCCCATGCCGCATCGGCTCACCTACCATCCTAGGCTAACGCCCCAGAAGACTTTGGGTGAAACTTTGAGTCAGGTCCTGTGTTTCGAACACGGTCAGCAGTCGACCCTCATTTGTTTGTCCCCATTTTAGGCAAATGTGACATGGATACTGTGTTTTGAACATGGTCAATAGTTATCCTTTATCGACACACCACCCTCATTGTATTCCGAATGTCGGGCGTGTGATTCACACATTTCGTCACCCTTTGTTCGGGCCGATTCCAATGCCCTTGGCATTATACCGCTTATGCACTAGCGTATAGGTGAAGGCCTCAACCCACCAGTGGGTTGGGATGCCCTCATGGCTAGACATGAGGAAGACATCATGGGCTGCTTCCTTGCATAAGCCCCATTCACCACCATTCATGGATGCACCTCGGCTCCATGATCGCCAGTTCTCTGCTAGCTCTTGTTTCTCACACCGAGCATGACTCCTGTGAGCTTAGAGTGAGCACCGACCATGACACCACCATGGTCCACCTCAGAGCATAAGCCCCATACCACTTTGGGCCACCTCAGAGCATAAGCCCCATACCACCATGGGCCGCCTCAGAACGTAAGCCCCATAACACCATGGTATGCCGCAGAGAATAATCCCCATACCACTTTGGGCCGCCTCAGAGCGTAATCCCCATACCAATTTGGGCTGCCTCAGAGTGTAAGCCCCATTCCACCCGAACTACATGGACTTTGATTCCCTACCACGGGGATACGTAGGAAGCCTCCACGAGGTTCAAACCCACCACCCGGTAGTTCCGACCTCTTCATGTCGGTTCACCAACCATTGTGGGCCGCCTCAGAGTGTAAGCCCCATCCATAAACCATTGTGGGGTGCCTCAGAGTGTAAGCCTCATCAATCCATCATTGTGGGCCACCTTAGAGTGTAAGCCCTATCCATCCCGAACTACATGGACTTTTATTCCCTGCCACAGGGATACGTAGGAAGCCTCCATGAGGTTCAATGCCACCATCCATCAGGACCCCAGGTCCAACTTCACGTCGGTTTACCAACACCATGGGCCACCTCAGAGTGTAAGCCCCAAATGTTATCAAACTACGCAGACTTTGATTCCCTGCCACGGGGATATGTAGGAAGCCTCTTCGAGGCTCAAGCCCAACTTCACCGTCACCCTTGAGATGGTCCCATTTTATTCCCCCCTCCACTTAAATCATCCATCCACCACCCATCCTGATTCTTAACTGGGCCGCCACATCCCGGTGAGATCATGCCATTCATCCCAGCACCGCTCCTTGCGGTACCCGGGCAGCTAACCATGCATAAGCCCCAGCATGTCTCTGGGTCGTTGTCCTTTGTATACACCCTGAATCATCACCCCTTAGAACTATGTGGGTTTTGATCCCTTTCCTTTACACAGGGTATGTAGGAAACCTCCATGAGGCTCAATCCCATCCAATGTTAAACCCTGGTGTCCCCCATTCCGGGGTACACTCTCACTGATCCACCCTCAGTGGTGTTCAGATCAGCTATTATGGTGTGACATCTCCCCTACATGGGGTGCACCACCATGGATCTATCCTCATTGGGTGTTCTGATCCATTCAACTTCCAGGTGTTCCCTCCTTGGGATGTACCAATATGATCCGTCTTTATGGGACGTTTGGATCATTATCATTCCATCTCTGCAAGACGTTAAACTCGCGGCCTACCGCGTGTTAAACATGAGATTCCTGAGGAAAACCTCAAAAGACACGCCCTCGGTGTAACCGTCTCCGTAAGATGTTAAACTTGCGACCTACCTCGTGTTAAACATGAGATACATGAGGAGAACCTCAGAAGACACTCCCTTGGAGTAACCGTCTTCGCAAGACGTTAAACTCATAGCATACCCTTTGTTAAACATGGGAAGCTGAGGAAAACCTGATAGACAATCCTATGGCATATGATTCCCTGCATCCGACATGGGATGCCTCGGGTTCTTCACCCTTGAGATTCCCTCTTATGAGGAAGAACACAGGTTACCCGATGTCCACGAATCCAGTGATGACCCAGCATTCCTAATGTTGTCATCTACTCCGACCAAAGGTTGATACCATGTTAGGACCCTATGGAATGTCCAGACAGAAGTAGTGTAATTAACCGGCGTCCATGAAGGTATGTCACTGAGAACGAGATTCACGAACCATGAATTAATCTATGAGGGAAACTCAGACTAGGTGATGAGCTCTAAGGAGGAATCCACAGAAGGAAGAACTGACATCCTATCATCCCAGTTTCGATCAAGGAGGAGACATCCCTGAATAAAGAACGGATTCCGCCTACCTTTGAAAAACAGGAATGTGGGGAAACAATCGCGCGTCCTCCCCTGCGTGACGGATGCGCGTGCACGCCCCAGTGGAAAGCATCGTAAAAAACCATTATATGTTATAAAAAAAATCATGTCCACCATCATAGTGTACCTATAGCTATCACTATAACTCTATCTAGTTCTAAATATGTCTAGTTGACTGAATATAGATGGCTCAAATCCTAAATGTTTGTTTTCTATCCCCCCTGAATATTTTTTCTCACTAACAGTTACTTACCCCACTGCTGTGTATATCTCTCCCTACCACTTCATGTGTGTGTAGTTGTATCTTAGCTACTAGGACATGGTATTACTCATGGTTCTACCTTGGATCCCTAAGTCTAGCTCAGTCCCTAACTCTCAGATTCCCAAGAGGTTTCCTGATAAAACCTCTCTGAATTCCCCATATGGATGCATGCCCTGCACTCCTCTAGAATCCAATCACATTGAGTATGAATGTTTCATGTATTCCCATATTGAAAACATACCATCAAAAATCCACTCCATGATGGAATACCTAAGTCCCTAGTCTAACTAACCTATTGGTTCTCCTCATGGCCTCACTTCTAGTTACCCATAGCTCCACTACATATCTCAACTAACACCACTATCTAGCTTGGTATAGTCCCATATATCTAGTTCCACTTTGATATCAATGCCTAATTAAATTCCTCAGATAATGAGGTCAACCTGAATATTTTTACCTATACCCTAATATCATTTCATAAACCATCCTCTAATTTTTGCACCATGGTGATTTCATCTCCTTCCATAGTCAGTGAAAAATTCAATAGGTCTGTAAAACTTCTAGAAAATCCATGATTGAATTCTATCCCTTATGAAATTTCATAAACTCATGAGCTTGATCCACCTTCAAGGTATTAGGAAATAAGTGATCAAATAACATAGTCTCAAAGTCCTTCCACATAAATTTCAAGGTATTAGGAAATAAGTCATCAAATAAAATAGTCTCAAAGTCCTTTCACATCAATTCCTCAAGCCTGACTGCCTATACCTGTATGTACCACTAGAACTTTGTTGGTCCCCTAAGCATATATGTTTCCAACTTCACCCACCACCCTGGTGGGTCTTGATCTAATAAAAAATAGTCTACATAAACTCTATCCAAAACTCTACCACCTTTATTCCACTCTATCCCTAGAATAAAGAAGGGTGCTACAAATGAAACTCCCATGTCATATATGTGATGGATTAATCAGCTCCCTGAGCTCCTCGGGCAATGTTTTGAATGACCCATACCAAGCTCACCCTGATCTTCTCATCCATCCATATCCCAAAGTCCTTTCCCCGCCTTGATGCCTCCACATATGGATCATGATCACCTCCTCCCTTAGGGGCCTCATCCCATGCATGCCCTGACGGTGCCATATCTCTACCATCTAGACACTCCAATAGATTTCATCTCTGGGGAATCACATTGAGAACCAAATGCCATGATCAACATAAATATAATATTCTAGATGTCACAAATAGGTAAACCAATAATAGGAAGTTCATTTCACTATACTTACACTTACTTATTGCACCCATATTGTATGTCATTTGGCCTCATGTCCCCCTACCTACCCATATCAGAGTTAGGCACCACATACACCATATACACATAGGTTCACATGCTCATCCCATCAAGAATCATATACCTAGGCTAGATGAGAATAATTCCACCAAAATACTATATAGGAAAACACTGTTTAGTCTGTTTTTTGATACTTTAAATAACCCAACCCCTTTTCTTTAATTATAGGTTCCAAAAAAATCAAAATAACACACATATGTCATGTGATACCTAACTTCATATCATGATGCATGATTAATCCTTATTTCCCCTCAAACTAAGAGTCAAACAAAGTTAGTAATATGAAACAAAATTTAATATGAATCAAATAAATCAACTATAACCAAGATAATTAAAACTAAGATATTATTTCCCTTTGTAACATAGAATTCAGTTCATATAGGTTTTGGCTAGACACTCAACATAACCTCTATCCTAATTTTCAACACATTCTTAGGCTCTAGTCTACCAAAAAATAAATAATAAACCACTTTTCAATGACCAAGTTTTTATACCAATTTTTAAACAAACTTCTTAGATACTATCATTTATTTCCCAATCTATTTGATGGGACCCTATAAAACCATCAATGCCCTAATATCACTTTCTAACATCCCCACCTCGATCCACTCTGAAAAGTGAATAGACTAAAGTGTTGCTAGACCTTAGGCACACCTCCCCATATCTCAAAGTCTTATGGCTAGAAGTGAGGATCTATGAGGTGATATTGAAGAGACTATACCCTATGGTGATAATCATAATCATAAAAAAACACTGTGGAAGTGTTAACTCAATCATAGTAAAAGAAACTCAAAACAAAGATAGTAACAAGAAAAAATACACCTACTCTATGTACTAGATAATATCTACAAGTCAAGATGGTCACAAAAAAGTAAATAGGTTCTCCCTTAGGCTGATCATATATGTATATGAATAAAATAACTCAAACGATCATCAGTTCGGCATTGAGGAATTAGCTGGTCAATCTACGAAAAACCATGCCATAAATCTTGTGCACACTCTACACATCCATTATCACTAAGTTCCAAACATCAAGCCTAATCCATTTTCATGTACTAAAATCTATAAAGTATAAATGTATCCTGAAGAGATTATATAGATTATGAGTATGAGATCAGTGATCCACCACTAATGGTGTCCCTAGATTACATCCATACTTATACCAATGTATGAAAAAACATATATAAATATAAATCAAAACATATTGCATAACCCTCTACACTTATTATTGGTATCTACAAGGGGTAGCCTTTACATTCCTTGAACAATGATGGAGTGGATCGATGCATCCACAGTATGTCTTACTAAAAAACCACCAGTCTTCCATCTATTCCCATACCACATGGAAACATGCACCAACTATCACCACAAACCACATGGAATAATTTTTCATCATTTTTACATAACCACTTAAAGTCAACCAGAAGCCCCAAAGGCACATCCACAAGGAATGTAACAAGTCACTAGGACTTTCACTTACCCAACCATCATTGTTTAAGAAACATTATGTCTCAATGTATGGTGATAATCATCCTTCCATAGTCCTGGACTATTTTTTCCAATATAATGGTGAGCCTTATCCCCCATCTGATGATATCACACACCATTGATCATGGAATTCTATGGTGATCACCTCCTTTATACTAATGGTCAACACTATCCCTTATTTCACTTGATCTACAAAGGTATCCACCCATAATGAGTGGTTAAAACTATTTCATTGTTCCCTATCCTATGTGAACATTGCCTTGACAACACCATCGTTCTACCATAATGAGAGGAATCACCAAAAATTCTAGGCCACACCTTCGATGAACCTTCATTTCCATCAATGAACCACATCTACCGACTGTGACAATAGTCATCACCATACACCACATCCTAATTGTCACGAACCAAGTTGGGTCGCCATCCGACCCAGTGCCCAACCTAGTCCATGACATGGCTCGAAGGGCGTTCCTGATCCCCATAGGATGGCACAAGTTCCTAGGTATTCAGAGTAACATGTGGGAATGATTTACCTGAAAAAAGATACAAAAAAACAACTAACAACACAAATAAACAAATGATAGAAAACCAAACTAAACAAACCCTTAACATTGGACCAAACTTAAAGTTTACAATTCAACCCAAAATGTTAAGAAGACTGTAATGAAAAGAAAACTAACACATCTATTTTCACCTTTATGCAACATGACGAGCCACCTCCTCAACTCACCTTCGTCAGACCTGCACGGGAAAACCATCGACAACCTGAACCACCATCACTAAGCATGATGACCCAACCTGGAATACACAAATGACAAGATCTACATACACCCAAATGTGTATGTATGGTGTGAGTCAAATTCCCAGTAGGATACCACCCAATAAAAAGGTTCCATTCTACAACATAAAAAAAGATAATTTGACATGATTATTTAAAACCATACTTTTATAATGATTTTAAGGAAAACATTTAAAGCCTAAAAGTAAAAAAGAAAAGAGCACTGGAAGAAAAATTATTTCAAAAAAATAATTTAAAATGGAAGATAAAATTCATAAAGAATGTGAACATACTCAATTGGTCCTTTGTACGCCGACAGAAGGCACCATGTCATTAATAGTAGAGCACTGCAGGTAAATCCCCTAAGGTTCATCTAGCCCGAGTGGGACCCTAGAACCTATTGTCTTGGTGAAACATGGATTAAAAACCACGATCCTAAGTAAAAGTGTCTTAGAAACCATGACCCTTAGTAAACGTGGCAGAGAAACCATGACCCTCAGTCATGCATATGTTTAGTTAGTGTTGCAATCATCAATCCAGCTAAGTGAAATAGGGATGATACCCCTCTAGATCACTAGATCACTAGTTCTAGTCCACCCACCTAGATACCTGGGGTTTTCCTTTGTGATCAGTCAAGTTTCACATTCACATAGTATATTGCTTTCTCATATCACAAACCAAACAAGACATTACACACAAAATCCACCACTTTCATACCCAAACAACATTTCAAAAACACACCCACAACAAAATACCTTTCCAAAATATATTTTTCATTACTTAATCATTTCACAAATCCCCATTTGGAAACACTCAAATAAGAACATAAAAAATTCGCACAACTTATAAAACATTATTTAAATAACACAACAAGGGCCAACAAAAATAAACATACCCAATTACAAGTAGGAAAGTCATTTCAAACCACTTGCTTAAAAAATTATCCTTAAAACTAGTTTCACACCACTTTTATAATTAAATTAACCGTTTTCACCATTTATAAAACACCACCAAGTGACACAAAGAGGGTTTACACCAAAAACATGTATTATTTTATATAAACATACTACTTTAAAAACAAATGTGTATTAAACTCTTCCAAAATACTACTTTCATGCCATCTAAATAAATCAATAAGTCATTTGAACTATTTATTAAATCATTTAAAGAAAAACCAAGAAGACTTTACACCAAAACCACTTGATTCCATGTAGAAATGTTACTTTAAAACCAAATACACAAGTTAACCGTATCAAAACATTTATAAATCACATTTTTCACAACCTAATAAGCACTACCAAGTGACAAAATGAGAGTTTATATAAAAAATAAGGTACATTTCATGTAAAAATGGTTCTTAAAAATCAAATTCACATTATAACCTTTCAAAAATATAATTCTCATAGCAAACACAATCTATAAAAAAAATTCCACAATTTCAAAACAAGACCCACATGCCCAAAATGATTCACTACTCCTTGAAAATCCACATTGAAACATACACATTTAGAATACCCTTGTAAACATAGTTCTCACCACACAAACAATCCCTAAACCCCATTTTGAAAACATTACACTAAAGAAACACAAAACATTGTCATTTCCTTAATAAAAAATTCATTTCTAACTAACAAACAAACCAACCATTTTAAAAATACTATTCTCACCACAAAATGAAACTAAATAACACATTTATAAACTCAAATAAGCATAATAAATTTATCAAATTATGATAAGTCATGGAACCACCTACCTTGGTCGGAGAAACCCCCCAAAATTCGATGTGAAACTCTAATCGCGTGCAATTTACACCTTAAAAAACTAAAATTAAACCCTAAAACAATAATCCAAACAAAAAAGGATTAAAAATAAACCACTAAAAGAGACCTCACACCTACTGAATGGTGAAGAACTCAAGAGAAAAAAAATAAGAAGAAGAAAACCCAACCGAAGGGGGGGGGGCTCACGTGGAAGAAGGGAAAGGCACCAGAGGTTGTGCCAATAGGGGAGATAGGGGAGGCATAGTAGTTGTCTGAGGGAGGAAGTCCGGATAGAAGCGGGAAGGACGAAGGATTTCTGGGGGAGATGGGGTGTGCGGTGGGAGGCCACTGCGGTGGGGCTGGCCGAGAGAGGAAGGGGACATAGTGCTAAGGGGCTGGTCGGGGAGCAGGTCGCGGCGCAAGGGAGGTGGCGTGAGGGAGGTCGTCGGACAAAAGAGGCAGGGGCATTCGGGACTTACTGGAAGAGGAGGGTCGGTGATCTGGTAAGGGGGGTGACGTGATGAAGATGAATGGGGGGAGTGACGCGAGTAAGGGGGTAGCGCAACCCTAAGCAAAAAAGGGTGTAAAAAAACAAAGTAATAAAATAAATAAATAGAATAATTAAAATATAAATAAAAAAAGTTAATAATATTAAATAATATTAACTATGATAATTATTACCACAAAATTAATGAAAATATAATAAATTTTATATCTTTAACACTATTAATAATAATATTATTATTATTCTCAAACAACATTATTATTATAATCATAAAAAAATTATTAAAGTTTATTAATCTTATTATTTTCATTTTATTTATATTCGTTTATTCGTTATTATTTCATCATCCTGTTATGTTTTAACTCATTTTGAAAGTCGGGCAGACCGCGCGGTCTCAGAACCATGCCCTACCCGTGCGTTTGTGACGATAAACCCAAAACACTCATAATCATAATAATAATAATAATAAACTAAAATATGAATAATGATGTTAATAATAATAAAAATAATAAAACCCAATTGATTTTAATAAAATAAAATAAAAATTTATATAAATTATGATAATAATAATAATGTCCCTAAATAACATTATTATTATTATTATATTTAAAAAATCTTATTTTATTTAATTTTTTTCATCACAATTTTAATTTTATTTCTTTATTATTAATCCATTTTATTTAATTAATTGAACCCGGCGAAGTCGAACAGTGACCCGGGCGAGGTCGCGCGGCTTCGATCGCGAGATGATGGACACAGCCAAGGGAAAAACATTCATTTTTAAATAAGAAATCTGAAAATTTAAGTCGGTCCTCAACCCAAACTACCCGATGACCAATAAAAATAATAAAGTAAATAATTTAAAAATGACGGGTGTGAAAATTCTCCCCACCATAGCACTTTCCATCCCCAGAAATCCACAACTAAGGCTAAACCCCAAAGTAGCAACTGATACCCCCTTGGGGTTCAAAAAGGATCCCTATGAAAAGCATGTGAAAAGAGGAAAAGGCGCTGTGATTAGAGAAAGTGGCTCAAAATAAAACTTCAATAAACTTGTAAAAAGACTTTATGATATGTGTTGTTGGCCCAAAATATCTAGAACACCTCCAGTGGACTGATCAAGGAAAGGAAATCTTGCACCCATGGAATCCAACTTCACAAACTGAAACACCTCGAGTACCAACGAACGAGAACCATGTAGTTTGACTGAAATGAACAATAAATATCAAACACATCCAAGGAACACTCTTATCACCTACCACTAAGCCATATTTAGGAAAAAAACCAAAAGTCCAATAGGGGAAAGCCTGATAGGGCTCCCCACTATTAGAAACTTACTCATGCCCAAGATGAGATTGGAAGACCAACACAGGGAGGCTCGGGAAGATTCCCCACCATTATGAAGAAATTCCAACACTAATTCATTCCAGATACATTTGTGTGAGAGCCATTTTGGGTCTCCCCACTATTAGAACTGACATAAAATACAAAACTTTCAAAATTTTCTGACGGTGACCAAACACCCCACCACAAGGGGTGGGGAGGGCAGGTCCCAACTACCAGGGCGTCAAAACCATGACCTAAGATAAGCCAGCATATATACATCCCTGGATGATCATCATTCAAATTTGAGACCAATTCACCCAAATAGACCCCATAAGGACCACTAAAAGCGATTAAATCTGGTGGAACACAACCACCAGGACTTTAAGGTAACGACATGACTATGCCTCCTCATAGCCACGAAAACCTCATTCACCAAAATGGTTCTTTTAGAACAGAACAACCAAAGAAAACAATTTAAACTGCTTTTACTCTCAACACTGATGATAGAAATAAAGTCAGGGTCCCATACACTCCCGAGGTTCTTGACCACGCTCCAGCTTCACTCTGAGACATATGGCTTGAGTACAGATGTTTGAAGCATCTCTTACCTCGCATCCAAGCATCGAAGACTCCTAAACAAAGCTTCTCCCTTTTCATGGTGTTGCAAGCAATCATACTGCAACTGATGCAACACCAAAAAACACAACTCACAACAACATTCAACTACTCGTTCACGGCACATCCACCAAAAAAGGGTTTTAGATGATGTGCATGCATCACCTATTCACCATAAACAAGAAACTTAAGAAGGAAAGATGCACAATAAACTCCCCTTTGAACAGAAAGATTAAAACTCCCTAAGAGGAGGACACACTCCCATGAAAACAGGGATTCCTGAAGGACTCTATGAAATCCACATTTTTCCTTCAAAAGAACTCACGCTGCAAGACGTCACCAAACATGACCCTTGTGTTTGATGAAAGTACTATAAGCCTTTCAAGACATTGGTCAGCACCAATAACTCTGAACCTCCTTCACCCTTCCCCACTGGAATTCCTTTCACAGTTCCCAGGGGGGACCTTCTGACACAATGATGTCAGACTTCATACCCGACAACTCAGACAACTCAAAGAGACCAAAACTCCCTTCAACTCCCCTCGCATATTTCATCCTACTATAATATTATCTGCTTAACCGAAAAGGAAAAAGGATGGACTTAGAATTATCACTCAAAAAGGGAGAGTCCTTGCTTTAATCAACTGGAGGGTCGGCTAATGGAGAATTGCTTGTGTCCACACTTCAATCGCATGTTAACGCTTATTGGGGGCGTACACTAGTCAAGAAAGAAAACCATAGACCTAATCAAACTAGTCTAATGTCCAATAAATACCACAAGAAAACACTAAATGCGCAAGGGGAACCACTGCAAGGGATTCCCAAATCATTTTTTCAAAAGAAACCACTAACCACACACTTTCACACCAACTTACCAATAATAATTCAAACTCAAGACACAAATCCATCAAAAAGGATTATCAGCTCAAAACGCCTCACATCCAACATTTCCAAAATACAAGGACACACCACACAATCACCGGGTATTAAAACCCTAAATTTTTTTCCTTTAATAAAACTTTTTGAAAAAAAATGAATTTGGTGGGTTGCAAAAACACCAATGGTGTCTCATGGGCCTCACACATGCATGTTCCCGTGTCACTCCGAGCAATCCACATCATGTCCACCTAGGAACTCATCCACTCATACCATTAACCATTTCTCTTTCTATATACACTCATGCATGTGGTTTCCCACGAGAACACTAAAAATCAAAACCAAACCCTTCCATTTTTCAAAACCAAAACATTCAACCCACACTTTTCAAACTTCATACATCATTTTCTTTTTAAATCGCTTCATTTAAAATTATTTTCCTAATACCGAATCATTTATACTCAAAAAGCATATTTCCACGAATTCAAAACAAAGAGACGAGGGACGATGCAAGAGGAGACTAGTGTCAGTGGGTGACTGGTACATATGGTTTGCGGCCATATGCCAATCACACCAATTCCACATAGAGTATTCTAGGACAAAATCCCTGGCTCCACATGACTTGCTAGACTCTACGAGCTCATTGGGACCACTGAACCTACTCCCTTTTCATTTCTCCTAAATAAGATTAACCACAATGACCAAAGACTATGAAAAACCACAACTTATCCTGGTAACTCGAGTCCCACCATGAGGTGTACTGGCCAAGCACCTTGCTTATAGCTAGAACGTTGAGTTCTGATACCCTTAACTTTGGTCTACCCTAACTCTATCCCAAGGGAACATGACCCAAAAGATCAAACCACCTCTGATTCCATTTTTTCATGAACCAAGCCAGGTCTCCATCTGACCCAGTGCCCAACCCGGTTCGTGACATGGTCCAAAGGGAATTCCCAATCCCTACTGACTGGCACAAGTGCCCAGGTATTCATAGTAACATGTGGGAAATATTTACCTAAAATAAGAGATAGAAAAACAACTAACAAGACAAATAAACAAACGCTGGAAAACTAAACCAAACAAACCCTTAACATTGGACCAAACTTAAAGTTTACAATTCAACCCAAAATTTTAAGAATACTGCAATGAAAATAAAACTAACACATCTATTTGCACCTTTATTCAACATGAGGAGCCACCTCCTCAACTCACTGTCATCATACCTGCATAGAAAAACCATCGACAACCCAAAACCACCATCACTAAGCATGATGCCCTAACTTGGAATGCACAAATAAAAAGATTTACATACACCCAAAGGTGTGTGTAGGGTGTGAGACAAATACCCAGTAGGATACCACCCAATAAAAAGGTTCCATGCCACAACATCAAAAAGATAGCTTAACATGCTTATTTAAAACCATACTTTTAAAATGCTTTTAAGGAAAACATTTAAAGGCTAAAAGTAAAAAAAGAAAAGTGCATTGGAAGAAAAACCATTTCAAAAATTCTAATTTAAAATGGAAAAGAAAATTCATAAAGAACATGCACATACTCAAGTGGTCCTCCGTATGCTGATAGAAGGCACCATGTCATGAATATTATAGCATTGCGGGTAAATCCGCTAAGGTTCATCTAGCTCGAGTGGGACCCTAAAACCTCATGTCTCAGTGAAACATGGTTTAGAAACCATTACCCTCAGTAAATATAGCTTAGAAACCATGACCCTCAATAAACGTGACTTGGAAACCACAACCCTCAGTCATTCATATGTTTAGTTAGTATTGCAATCATCAATCTAGCTAAGTGAAATAGGGATGATATCCCTTTGGATCACTAGCACACCAGTTCTAGTCTGCCCACCTAGATACCCGGGGTTTTCCCTTGTGCTCAATCAAGTTTCACATTCACATGGTATATTTCTTTCTCATATCATAGAGCAAACAATACATTATACACAAAATCCACCACTTGTATACTCAAAAAACATTTCAAAAACACACGCACACCAAAATACCTTTCCAAAATATATTTTTTGTTACTTAATCATTTCACAAATATCCATTTGGAAATACTCAAAGAAGAACATACACATTTTTCACAACTTAGAAAATATTATTTAAATAACACAAAAATGGCCGACACAAATAAACATACCCAATTACAAGTAGTAAAGTCATTTCAAACCACTTTCTTAACAAATTATCTTTAAAACTAGCTTCTCATCACTTGCACAATTAAATGAACTATTTTCACCATTTATAAAACACCACCAAGTAATGCAAAGAGGGTTTACACAAAAAACATGTATTATTTTATATAAACATACTACTTTAAAAACAAAAGCATATTCAACTCTTCCAAAATACTAGTTTTTCATCATCTAAATAAATCAATAAATCATTTGAACTATTTATTAAATCATTTCATGAAAACCAAGAAGACTTTACACCAAAACCACCTGATTCCATGTAGAAATGTTACTTTAAAAACAAATACACAAGGTAACCATATCAAAACATTTATAAATATCATTTTTCACAACCTAATAAGCACTACCAAGTGACGTAATGAGAGTTTATATAAAAAATATGACATATTTCATGTAAACATGGTTCTTAAAAATCAAATGAACATTATAACCTTTCAAAAATATAATTCTCTTAGCAAACACAATCTAGAAAATTATTTACACAATTTAAAAACAATACCAACACACCCAAAATGATTTTCTACTCATTGAAAATCCACATTGAAACATACACATTTCGAATACCCTTGAAAACATAGTTCGCACCACCCAAACAATCCCTAAACTCCATTTTGAAAACATTTCACCAAATCAACACAAAACATTGTTATTTCCTTGATCAAAATTTTACTTATAACTAAAAAACACACCAACCATTTTAAAAATACCATTCACACAAAAAAATGAAACTAAAGAACACATTTATAAACTCAAATAAACATAATAAATTTATCAAATGATGATAAGGCATGGAACCACCAACCTTAGTTCGAGAAACCCCCCAAAATTCGATGTACAACTTCAATCACGTGCAATTCACACCAGAAAAATCCTAAATTAAACCCTAAAACAATAATCAGAACAAAACAAGGATTAAAAATTGACCACTAAAAGAGAACTCACACCTACTAAACGGCAAAGAAATCAAGAGAGAAAAAAAATAATAAGAAGAAAACCCAACCAGATGGGGGGCTTCTCACGCAGAAGAAAGGCAAGGCACCGAAGTTTGTGCCAACAGGGGAGACATGGGGTGGTGTAGTAGTTGTCCGAGGGAGGAAGGCTGGATGGAATCAGGAAGGCTGAAGGATTTATGAGGGAGATGAGGTGCGCGGTGGGAAGCTGTTGTGACGGGGCTGGCCGAGAGAGGGAGGGTGCGCAGTGCTAGGGGGATGGTCGGGGAGCAGGTCGTGGATCAAGGATGGTGTCGTGAGGTAGGTGGCCGGACGAGAGAGGTAGGGGTGGTCAGGACTTGCCGGAAGAGGAGGGTCGGCAACCTAGTAGGGGGGGCAACGCGATGAAGATGAAGGGAGGGAGCAACGCGAGTAAGGGGGGTAGCACAACCCTAAGCAAAAAGGGTGGAAAAAAACAAAGTAATAAAATAAATAAATAGAATAAGTAAAATAGAAATAAAAAAGTTAATAATATTATATAATATTAACTTTAATAATTATTACCACAAAATTAATGAAAATTTAATAAATTTTATATCCTTAACACTATTAATAATATTATTATTATTATTCTCAAAAAACATTCTTTTTATTATCATTAAAACAATTTCTTAAAGTTTATTAATCTTCTTATTTTCATTTTATTTATATTCCATTATTTATTATTATTTCATCATCCCATTATTTTTTAACTCGTTTTGAAAGCTGGGCAGACCGTGCGGTCTCAGAACCGTGCCCTGCCCGTGCGTTTGGTGACGCTAAACCCAAAACACTCATAATAATAATAATAATAATAATAATAAACTAAAATATGAATAATAATTTTAATAATAATAAAAATAATAAAACCCAATTTATTGTAATAAAATAAAATAAAAAATTATATCAATTATGATAATAATAATAATGTCCCTAAATAACATTATTATTATTATCTTTAAAAACTCTTATTTTATTTGATTTTTATTTCACCATACTTTTAATTTTATTTATTTATTATTAATCCATTCTGTTTAATTAATTGAACCGGGTGAAGTCAAACAGTGACCCAGGTGAGGCCGCACGGCTTTGACCGCGGGGCGCTAGACGCAGCCAAGGGCAAAACATTCATTTTTAAATAAGAACTCAGAAATTTTAAGTCAGTCCTCGACCCAAACTACTAGATGCCCAATAAAAATAATAATGTGAATAATTTAAAAATGATGGGTGTGACACTGATGAACTATATCACCTCACTTCCATTGATCAACATCACCAATAGTCACATGGGTAATTCCCAATACATTCCCATAAAACCAAGTTAGCCACAATTTCACTTTAATAAATTCCCATAATCAGAATCATCATGATAAACCAACCATAGAACTTCATTTCACACTTTCCCTACCTTAATAGGCTCAAGCATACCCTTTAACACATGTGACTACCCTATGGTATATATCAGAAATAATATAAATGAAAAGATATACACAACTAGTCTCACCTAGACCACCCGACTCACACTTATTTACCACACATTACATAGCATGTGTATAAATTAGGATAAATATAGGAACCACATACCTTATAATTATAGATTCCTACTCATCTAATACCAACACTTGATTTGATCTCAAATGGAAGGAATTGGATAAGCAGATAAAAACCCTAAAAATAGTGGCCATAAATGGTGAAACAACTCAAAATAGTGATAGAAATCAATGTATAAGGGATAAAGAGTATTAGACTTAACATAATATGACTCCTTATTCTGATAATTCCAACATTTGGAAAGAAATTAAAGACAAACCATGCTTATAAACCAATAATAATAGGTGGAGACATTCACTACTCTCTAGCCGAATGGCCTCCCAAAACCACTCTTCTATTTTTTAAAACAAAAAATTTTATTTTATTTTTTTCTTCTAGGAATTTGTCATGCCATAACCTAAAGGTTAATTCAATGACCTTTTAGGGAAGGGGGTTCTCTCCTATCTAGATATTTCACACCATGAAACATGTTTCACAACATAAATAGCTTCATTTTATAGCAATTTTAGTTGAAAACCATCCTGATTCACCTAAAACCCTCTCTAAGTCACTCCTGGACCCCATAACACTTAAAAACGTGTAAAATACATGGGTTTCAGAAAATTATAAAAGGATCTATACCTCAAAAAAAATCCTAAGGTTTTACAATTATATTTGTGTAAAGGTTTACATAGATGAGAGTTTTCAATCCATTGGAGATTATATAAAATCTAAATTTGGTTTCATTTTTTCCCTGAAAGATGGAGCTATCAATTGGAAGAGTTCCAAATAATCCATTATGGTAGACTCGACAACAAAAATGGAGTAGATTGTTGACTCAAATACTGTGAGGGGAACTATTTGGATCAAGAAGTTCATTTCTAAACTAGAGTCAGTTCCTAACATCAAGGTATAAATTGAGTTTTACTATGAAAATAATGAATCGATTTCTCAAGACAAGGAACCTCAACCTCATCAAAGGATTAAACACATATTTAATAAATATCATTTTATATGATTGATCATTTAGAGGGGTGATTTTGGGATTTTTTAGGTGGTTATAGATGATAATGTAGTATATCCATTTACGAAACCATTATCATAGTGGAAGAATGAGGTTCATGTAGAGTATCTTGGTAAATAATACATAATATATTTATGTAATGGTTTCATAATGTGTCATGATTTTATAATAAAAGGAAATATATATTTATCATTAATTTATATGTGTTTCAATTTATATTACATAAATAATGGAATGATAATATCCCCTCAAAGTAAATATTTGAGTTGTCCATAATTGATGATCGTCATAGAGTATAATGGGTTGTGCTAATTTTTCAAGATTATCATGAGTATTGGATTCATGAGATAATAAGTGGAGAATTATTATTTAGACTTACCAGTTATGTATATCTTGTGAAATTTTAAATATTCATTGATATAGTTGGGGGTATGTATATATTATAAATTCTTTTTACTTGAGGTTGGAGAGGTTTTTAGAATGACAACCATTATTATGAAATCCATTTTAGATTATCTAATCAGGGTGTGGTTGGGTATGTTACTGAATATGTCATTGGTTGGAGCTTAGATAAGATGAAATTTATTCACTCATAAGATGATAAAATACATATGCCATTTATTGAATTAAATTGAGGAAATGAATGGATATGCTTAGTTGAGTCACATATGATGTGTTTAGCTACATATATGAGGTACATGTGATGTTCTCATCCACTAGATGACTAACATGTGATGTATTCATTAAATAGGTTAGTATTTTTCATAAAATCAAGAAAGTATGAGATTACCTATACTAGATTGACATTTTCTCAGGTCTAGAGGTTACTTAATGTCATGGGAAAAGGTATTATATAGGTATAAAGATGGTGTATATGATATATCTACCAGTGGATATGTTCATATATAGATATGATTATGTTTTATAGAGATTACACCAGACCCCTTAGTGGCTTGATTAGTATGGATACTTTGCTAGAGGTTACTCTTTGTTTAAATATATGAAATGGTGATTTTATAGTTTTTTTCAATTCTATTAAGACCCACAGGGTCAAATAGTTTGGACTTTGAATAAGGAATAAATTTTGGAGAAATTTTTTGTTATAAAATTAATATATTTGGATAAACCATATCCAAAATAGTTTTGGATGGATCCATAAATAGTTGTGTAGTTATTCATAAAGCCCTCATAGGATTTTATTGTAAGTAGAAGATTGATGGATAAGCACTAAATATAAGGGTATTTTATATTTTATGATATACATAAGTTTTATAATACAATATACATTTGATGTATATTATAGTATACAATATGTTTGTGTTGTAAGAAGAAAAGGATTTCTTCTGTTAACCTAGATTTTATTGTAGCATTGGCTTATGACATAGGGACCTGAGTGCATGAAAAATGTCATGTATTTCTCATGGTTTTAATTAGTGATGAATCGTGGTATGATTCATTCATGACTTATCACACATTCATTTATTGAAAATTTAAATGAATGTTACTCCAACAAGAAGTAACGTATGGGTTCCATGAGATGGCTCCTGATATGGTCGATGCTCTTCATTTAATGAAGAGTGTTAGTATTTTTCTATATAAGGAAATGGATCCCTTTATTAGTATTTACCTTGATGCATTCTATCTAGTCAATCATCTATTCTTCCCTAATCACTTTTCATCACACAGTGAAGTCTCTATCACCCCTTCAGTGTATGAGAATCCTTAGGATACGATCGAATATCCAATGTTCAGTGTACTACCTGTAGATTCTGAGCATAGTGAAATCATCATTTGTTGATATGACCAACTTGGATTTTATTTGTGAATCATGTGTAATCATTTATTTACATGATCAAAATTTTGTGTCCAAAAAAAATAGTAGATTACTTTACTATATTAAAATTCCAGAACCATGGGTGAAGGATCTTCACATGTAATTTATAATTAAATTATAAATAGATATAGAATTACCTTAACTTGTAATTTTATCTTCAGTGGTGTTTGATAGAATATATCTCATCAAACCATTATTTTTATGTATCATCCAAGTGTATAATCCCTCTATCATTGATCCATACATGCACCACAATATCTGAATGATTTCATATAATTATCAGGTACTAGCACGACTAATCATTATCGCTTGCATTGTTCATGGTTGACTACAGAAAAAAAAATCTCGAGAGAAGAACTCTTAATGATCTCTTGATGGATTGATGAATGTGGGGAGGAGATTACTCAATATCTATTGATTTATATCTAGGTCTTGAGAGAGTCTCAATATTTCTGTTGTGCACACTAATTGTTTTTTAGGAAAGATACATAATTATATATTTATTTTGGTAGGTTTAGGGTTGGAAAATAATACACAATCCATTTCCAAATTCCATAATTCTTAATTGAACCCATGTAAAATAATAATAATATAAATATTATTATTAAATTCTTGACATGTGTAACACATAAATAATATTAATAAAAATCATTTATAGCACTTCCAATCAGACCATTGAACTCAGTTCGCTTTTCCTCATCCATGTTTACTGATCCTTGAATAATGACTATTTATTTAATAAATAAATATCACTTCATTATTCATCGATAAATATAATAAATATTATATTCACAAAACTTTCAAATAGATATTTATTTTTATTTTTATTTTACTCATGTATTATCTTGAATAACTTGTGATTAAATTATGGATATCAACCAAACCTGAATAAATATTATTTTTTCTAGCTTGTTAAATTCAATACTATAATTCAACTAAGATTGAAGATACCCTTAGTACGTGACCCTATAGGCCTCTTTCTTAGTGGAATTAAGTATAACCACCTAAATTCCAAGGTTGGAATCTAGAAACAAACTAAGGAATGCATAGATAAATAAATTAACATCATAATAATGTCCAACCTCCTATGAACATTTACCATGTAATATAATCCTTTTATCATAAATCAAGTAGCTTGTATGTTGGTTCCATAAACATATATTCTCAAAGTATATTTCTTTGATTTTATAGAAATAAACTCACCCATTTAACACCATGTCCATGGATTTATTCAGGAGGTTACACTAATATCAAAAGGCCTAAGATATTATCCTTCATCAAGAGACAAAAGGGATACATATTTTCTCATATTATACATTAATTCTATATCATTTATGACACACCCAATGTATCCTACTTCACCATGAACATATTTCATCATGGTTTTTATCAATACATAAAATTACATGAGTCGTGATATCCATTAATGATAATCTTGAAGTATAAGGATCAATACAAACATCTGATGATAGGAACATCCAATAACACATGGAAATATGGATTTTCTATTGATAGGCTTGTTCTCATAACCTATTACCTTGGAGATTAATAAGGAAAAATACCATGATAATGTGTATAAATGTATTATGAGCCTCCTACCCCAGATATCCTATATTGTATGTGTCCCATCAGGCAATATCATATGGCCATAGAACAAGGTTCAAGAATAATGTCATGGCACCTCTAGTCCACTATCTTTCACATGATACTCATGTTTCTATTGAGATAAATCCTTCATAAAGGGGTCCATAGAGTTTTACTCCATGGATAATCTTATCACCACAACTTCATTGCATTGTGAAAAATCCCTCAAGAGATGAAACTTTCAAATTATGTGCTTTTTCCTTTGGTATAACCTTGGATATTTAGAGAGATCCACCAATTTATTGTTATCATGGTAAAATGTGATAAGATATTTTATTTCTAGGTACCACATCAATATCTTGGAAAAAATTTTGAATATAAAATGCTTCCTTGGCTACATCAGAAACCAAAATATACTCAGAATATGTTGTAGAATCAGTGAAAACTGACTGCTTTGAACTCTTCCAGCTCACAACTCCTATGTTGAGGCAAAATAAATATCTATATTATGACTTAATATTATTATGATCCATCTAAAAACTATAATTTTTATAACCCATGATGACTAGTTTTTTATCCCCTTCATACTCCAATAACATATCCTTAGTGATCCTTATATACTTAAGGATATCCTTAACAGTGGTCCAATGTTGTTCACATAGATTTTCCTGATATTTTCCCACCATGATAAAATCATAGGAAACATCAAGCCATATACACAACATGGAATACATTATAGATCCTATCACAAAATCATTTGGTATGTTACTCATTCTCTATATTTCCTCTTGTGTTTGAGTGAACATTTTCTTAGAAAGATGTATACTATGTGACACTGGAACTAATCCTCTCTTAAATTGTTTCGTACTAAACCTCTTTAGTATCTGGTCAGTATATATACCTTGACTTAGTCTGAGTATCCTCTTAGATCTATAATGAATTATCTTGATCCCTAGAATATAGGCTACTTAACATAATTTTTTTATAGATAATCACTTTCCCAACCATAACTTAACCTATTATATGATTGGTATATCATTTTAGATTAGTAATATGTCATCAATATATAATAATATGAAAACAATTGTACTACCACTAAACAACTTGTAAACATATGGTTCACATTCATTCTTAATGAAACCAAATTCCTTTATGGATTCATCAAATTGAATGTTCCAAGACTTGGATGCTTACTTTAATCCATATATGTATCTATACAACTTTGATAACTTTTTTTTATTTCCTAGAGTAATAAACCCTTATGGTTATTTAATATACACATCCTTCTAAAGGTTCCCATTAAATAAATCTAATTTGAAATCCATTTTCCAAATCTCATTGTCATGGTAAATAGATATAGAAAGCAAGATTCTGATAGATTTAAACATGGTAACTAGAGAAAAGGTTTCATCATAGTCAATGCCTTGAATTTTTCTGAACCCTTTATCCACTAGCCATGCTTTATAGGTATTTAATTTACCTTCCATGTATATTTTTCTCTTGAATACCCATTTACACCCAACATTATTTACATCAACTGGAGGATCGATCAGAACCAATATTTAGTTTTGAGACATGTAATTCATCTCATAATTCATGGATTCTTTCCATCTTTTAGACTTTGAGATCACTACTTCCTCCTTTTATGATAGAGGATCATCATTTTCAACTAATAATGAGTCATCATCATTAGTGAATAGAAAACCAATATCTTTGGTTCCCTTACCTATCTTGCACTCCTATTTAGCGCTTGTGTTTTAAGAGAACCATCTTTTATGGGGACATTTGGAATTGTTTCCTATAGTGAATCTTGTGTATCTTGAGCATAAACTTCATTAAATTTAATATTTCTCCCACTATAATCATTGAGTATGTTTTCCCTCTCAATAAAGACAGCATGTCTTATGATAGTTACTTTCTTATCTGAAGGTTTGTATAGATATTATCTCCTTATTTAATTGGGATAACCTATAAAGATATACTTAATGAATCAGGTTCTAGTCTGTATCATGAGCTAACCATAACAAATTCCTCACATCACCATGCATGAAAATGTGATAAAATGAATTTATTTCCACTACATAACTTGAATGGAATATAATTTCCCACTTTAGTTGGTACTAGGTTTAGTAAGTTTAATTTTTTCTATAATGTATATCCCCAAAAGGATAATGGACGGATTTTTTGAATCATTATCGACCTTACCATGTCCAACAAGGTATGGTTTTTCATTTCACTAACATCATTCCACTATGGTGTATAAGGTGGTGTGAGTTGAGATAAAATCTCATACACCGATAAAAATTCATAAAGTCTTAGTTAAGATATTCACCACCTCAATCTAATCAATTTTTTTATCTTCTTACCAAGTTAATTCTCAACCACATTCTTGAACTCTTTGAACTTATCAAAGGATTTAGACTTGTAACTCATTAATTAGATATAATCATGCCTACTCAAGTCATCAGTAAAAGTGATAAAGTATGAGTATCCACCTCTAGATTCTACTTGAAAAGGTTTACATACATTAGTGTGTACCATTCTAGAATCTCTGCAGCCCTTTCACATTCTATACTAAATGGTGGTTTTGTTATCTTTCCTTGTAAAAAATCATGACATATTTCAAGTAGATTTAGATCAAAATAATCTAAATAACCATCTTGATATATATTTGTCAAATTATTTTCATTTACATGACCAATATGGTGATGCCACAATTGGGTTTCATATGAGTCGTGTGTATTAGTTTTGTTATCAATTTCCAATATTTTGTTTTTATAATTCAACACATAGATACCTTTATTCAATTGTTCCATACCATAACATATTTTATATTTATAAAATTAGAAACCTTTATTTAAAAATATAAAAAAATCACTCATATCTAAGAAAGAAACATAAATAAAGTTCTTGGTAACACTAGGAACATAATAGTAGTTCTTTAAAAATCAATCTTTTTGGAAAAGTTAGATGGTAGTCTCTAATGGCTAGAGCAGTTATCCTTGCTCCATTGTAATCCTGTAGATCCACCTCATCTCTGGTAATCTTACAAAATCTACTTGGTTCTTGTATTTGGATAAAAATTTGATAACCAATGGAAGTATATAATACCCAACTTGTAGATATGGAAAGATTACACTCAATAATGAACACACTTGAATCTTACCATTTCTTCTTTGGATAGGTTAAATTCCTATTCTAGTGGCCCTATTTTCCATATGAAAAACATATCACATCTTGTTTCTTTATTTTATTATGAATCTTCTTATTTTTAGAGGGATGGTTCTTCATGGCCTTATACTTGAAATGAGACTTTGGCAACTTTTATTTGTTCCTATTATTCTTATTTACTATAAGTATAGTGGGTTTTCTATGCCCCATATCTTTATCAACTTTTCAAGTAAGTGTAATAAGTTTTGATAGTGTCTTATTGCTATTGATCATATTTTAATTCACAACAAAACTAGACAATTTTTTGGGTAGTGAGGATATAATGAGATGGGTGCATATCTCATCAGGTATCTTAAAACCCAATATGTCTAGGTTCTCAATATATTCAATTATATTGATTGAATATTCTCTAGCTGGTGTTGACTCTTTAATCTTTCATGTGAATAGTTCATTTTAGATCACATATCTTTCTGATCTCACATTCTCATGATAGAGATCTTGAAGGTGAGAAAATATGTTATACATATCCATATCATAATATTGTTTTAAAATATCATTGGACTTAGAGGATAACATAAAACATTGGACATACATTACATCATCCACATGATTTATATAGATAGATACCTCTTCCTCATTATCCTCTTTGTAAAGTGACTTAAGAATTGGGGTTTCCATCACATACAATTTTTGTTCATAGTGTAGTATAACGCATAATCATCTATACCATTCTTGGAAATTCACACCAATGATAAGGTTATCCTTATTTAGTATAGATCATATTGATATTGTTAAAGTTGTTTGATTTCCCATTTTCTATAAATTAAGAGAATATAGTTGGTATTTTTTTATTGCAAAAAAATATTCATAAATTTAAAATAAATTAAATTATTATTAATCTACCACTATTTTTTGAAACCAAATATCCCTCACTATAAGTTTTGGAATATCTTTTTTATTAGATATTCTAGTGTAAAGGATCTGTATTCCCTTATCGTGACCCAGAAATTGGGCCTGAAAATCTATTTAAATGGTTTTAGGTAGGAATAACTTTACAATTTCATTAACACATAGTTCCTTGATCTATTGAGTGGAATCCCCAATCCTGAAATTCTATTTTAATATTTCCTTAATATTTTCCTCTTAGTTACACCAAGTCCTTCTTGGTCAGTCAACCCTTAATGTAAACTAAGTTAATTTAACCCAAATCTTCAAGTTAAAATTTTCAAGATAATTGAAATCATCCCAACATGGTTGGTCAATTACTTTGAACTATGAGGTAAATTATAACTTAATTAGTGGAAGGATAAGATGAATTAATATTTTAATTGAGGTATTTTATTCTTATTCATAAATCCCATTTTATCCTTTTACTATTTTGTTCATATTAAGTAGATTTTACTTAAGTGATTAACCATGTTTGAGAAAACATTTACACATAAACTGATTATATTTTATTACATCTTCCATGATTGTTAATTCATTTATTAGGTGATCACACAACATTCAGAAAAATAAATAATTAACCATAAAACTAATATAAATAAAATATAAGTGTCATTATCATGATATTCTCTAATGGTTAGTTTATCTAAAGGATGATAAACTAACCCTTGACCCTAGGGGAAAACACCTTGAATTTTATCTTAATTTGTGTTATAGTATTCCACCTTGGATCATACACATCACCTTGATTGGTTTCACCTTATCCCCTTGACTTGGACCACCTCCACTCACTTGGGATCTATATCATTACATAATGATTTTATCACATGTAGGTGAGGGGATCCAATGGATTGGATAAAGAGGTTTTACATAAAAAACATGGGAATATAGGCCATTACATAATAAGGAGGAGGGTATGACTCATAGACTGTCAATAATAATTTAACCGTAATAAATTAAAATAAACCAATCACGCATAAGGGCTGGTATAATCTTATAATCATCCACAAATCAAGTAACAAGAATTCATTTGAAATCTTATTATCAGTTACCTCTATTAATTATTTAATTAAGATAATGTGCCAAAAATTAATCTAATTAATTTAATTTATCTTAATTACATCTATTCATCCTTAACACACAATCATCTATAATTTTAAACAAAATTAATTTCATTTAAAATTAATGTAGTATACAAGTGTACTTAGAATCAACCTCGTGTGTTCATCAAAATTATAACAATTAAATTAAATTAATATATAATTGTTAACCATATGACAAGGCGTATACTATTGAATGAATGAAACATGGAACACATAATAAATTGGTTAAATTATAAATTTTATTCTTATTTTCATGAAAATTTGAAAACACTATCAGAATCCGACTACACAACATGTACAAAAGTACATGGCATGTACTTGTCTTAGACGCATATTCATAGCACATTCCTTGGGTCTAGCCATATTATTTTCTATGGATGTGTTTGGGGCACACAGTGTGTGTTGGGAATATATAGTGTGTGAACATTGATTGCATGGAATTTTAGTACTCGTGTTGTGGATTCAATACACAGCATACTTGGGACACCCCGTGTACTCGGCCATAAGATAACGGGGACTACACATCATGTATAGTGGTTACATAACAAGTAGTTCTTCATGTAATGTACTAGTCTGCATGTATCTACATTTCATTCTGATCTATTTGGATCTTAGATCTAATTTTGTCGAATCTGACTCGATAGAAAGAGATACATGCAAGAAAACAAAAGTACATAGTGTATACTGAGGAAGTACGCACTGTGTACTCTGATTTTGTATAGGTAGAGCCTTTAGCACCTCTAAATGGTGTGAATTTAATGATTCTTTGTTATCAATCATTAAATGATTACATTTTATATTGTCAAGAATGAATAAAGAGAAGACATGATGATTTTTTATATTAAAACAAATCATTTTAAGTAAAAGAAAATTAAAACACATGTAACCAATCAACAAATAATAAATAATTATAAATTGATCATGTGATCATTTTGATACCACTTATAGGTTTTGGGCATGATAGAAGTGTCCTTTACTGGTATGACCAACTCATCTTTTTGGTTTGAATCACATGTAATCATTTCTTTACATGATCAAAATTTCATGAAAAATGAAAATAGTAGATTACTTGAATAGATTAAAATGTTGGAACCATGGTAGAAGGATCTTCACATGTAATTTATAATTAAATTATAAGTAGATATATAATTACCTTAACTCATAATTCTCTCTTCACTGATATTCAATGGAATATATCTATTCATACCATTATTTTACTACAGAATCACTCTATCAGTGATCCACATTTGCACCACAATATCTAAATAATGCCATAGAATCACCAGGTGCTAGAACAACCAATCCTGATCACTTGCATTATTCATGGTTCACCGTACCAGAACTCCTTTTGAGAGAATAAGAAATATTTATGATCTCTCATTATCTTGAGAGAGGTGGGGGATAACACTCTAAATCTCTTGATATATCTCTAGGTCTTTAGATAGTCTCACTCTATCTATTATTCACACCAATTGTGTTTTATTAAAGTGATATAATTAGATATTAATTTTGACAGGTTTAGGGTTGAAAAATAAAACACAATCCATTTCCCAATTCCATAATTATTAATTAAACCCATGTCTAATAATAATAATATTATTATTATTATTAAATGATTGACATTTGAAACACAAAAAGAATATTAATAAATTTAATTTATACTATTTTCAATCAGACCATTAAACCCGGCTTGCTTTCCCTCATCCACATTTACCCATCCTTGAATAATGACTATTTATTTAATAAATAAATATCACTACATTGTTCATCGATAAATATAATAAATGTTATATTCACCAAAATTGAAAACAAATATTTATTATTATTATTTAACTCACTTATTCTCTTGAATAATTTTTTATTAAATAATGGTGATCAACCAAACCATAATAAATATTATTTATTCTATCTTGTTAAATTCAATACTAGAATTTGACTGAGATTTCGTTTACACTTAGTGTTTGAAAATATAGGTCTCATTCTCAATGGAATTAGGAATAACCACTTATACTCCAAGGATAGTGTTTAGAAACATTCCAAGGCATATATAGAGAAAGAAGTTAATGTCAAAATGACATCTAACATCCTATGAATATTTACCATGTGATATAATACTTAAATACAAAATCTTAAATCAAGCAGGTTTCATATTGGTGTCATAAATATATATGCCTGATGCCTCTTTCTTTGACTTTCTAGAAATGAACTATCTCACTGAAAATCATGTCCATGGATTTATTCAAGCGATTCCATTCCCATCAAAGGGCCTGAGATATTAACCTTCATCAAGAGACAAAAGGGATAAATCCTTTCTCATATTATCCATTAATTCTATATCATTCATGATGCACCCAACATATCCTTCTTTTACATGAATATATTTCATCACATTTTTTATCAAAACATCAAAGTATGCTTGTCATGATATCCATTAATGATAATCTTAAATTCTAAGGATCAATACACACATCCACAAATAGGAACATCCAATGACACATAGAAATTTTTATTTCCTATTAAAAGTATTATTCTCATAACCTCATATCTTAGATATTACCAAGTTAGAACACCATGATAAGGTGACTCAATTTCTTATGATCCTCCTACCCCTGATAGCCTGTATTTTCTATGTCCCATCAAAAAATATCATTTGACCATAGAAAAAAGGTCCATGTGTCATGGAACCTATAAATTCTCATCATATAGGGGAATTACGATGACTATTTAGTGATACATATATTATAATGACATTATCACATACAAATATCATGAAAATGAATAATTAAGATGTGATAAATAAACTTATTTAATAAGAAAATTCATGTGATCAAGGAATAAACAAGTTGGTTCTAGGGAACCAACTCCAACAAAACCTTCATAGGTATAAATAATTCATTTGTTTATCAATTAAGTCCCTTAAAATATACCCCATAAAATATAGAATATATAGGCCACTTCTTTCAAGTTTCAAGTATTTTGTTCTTTTTTCATGCACATTGATTTTCTTGAAGATAGATCAATATTTTTTATAATATTTTTATGCTACTTGTGATCATTATATGATCCCTTTAAATCCATAATTATTGGGGTTAACTACTAATTATGAAGTAAAATATGATTCCCATAACATATATGATTTAATTTTTGATTTATTGTATCGAAGATTTGGTTGGATGATTTATAATACAAGGGATTTATTCATTCCAGTGTATCATCATGGGATACTCTAGTACTCTTTACTAAGAATATAGATGGAAATATTCTTTTTCATATATATTATAGGAATATAAAACATGTAACCATTAAGAATAAATACTCATTTCCATATATTTATACCTATTTTATTGACTGAAAGGGGAAGGTGGTTCTCAAAGATTGACCTTTGTTTGGGGTATCACCGACTTAGGGTTAAGAAATATGATATCCACAAGACTACTTTTATAAGTAGGTATGCTCATTTTGAATATTTTGTGATTCATTTTAGATTAAAAAAATCTCATGTAGTATTTTTGACTCTTATAAATTGGTTATTTCATTTATACCTTGACTACTTCATCATGGTATTCATGGAAGACATATTGGTCTACTCCAAATCCAAATAGGATCATGGGAATCACCTGAGGATTTATTTTGGAACTATATGAGGTCATCACCTTTATTAAAATTCATTAAAGTGTAGCTTCTAGATTTGATAAGTCAATTTCATGGGACATGTTGTGTCCAAAAAAATCATTTTAGTTGATCTTTAAAAGGTGAGTATTGTTGTGTCTCACGAAGAACCAAATAATGTCATTGAGATACACAGCTTATTGGGTATCATATGCTATTAATATAGTTTTTTTAAGGATTTATATAAGATTACATATCCTTTGACCACCCTCAATAAAAAGGGAGTGAAGTTTCTATGGATCCCAGAGTGAAAAGTGTCCTTCTATAAATAGAAGTGGTGTTTGACATCATATCCTATTTTGGATCAACCTGAGGCCGGATAGGGATATGTCATTTATTCTGATGTATTAGTTATGGTATTGGGTTTTGTTCTTATATAGGTTGATCATGTAGTGGCATATGGTTCTTATCATCTTTGTACATATGAAAAGAATTACTCAACCCATGATCTTGAGCTAGCAGTGGTGATGTGTGCTCTTAGATGTTAGTGGAACTACCCTTTTAGTGATAAATTTACATTGTATAATGATGATAACAGGTTGTGTTATATTTTATCTCAAATTAAATTAAATCTCATATAAATTAAATGAGTGGGATAGCTTCAAAATTTTTATCTTGGCCATTATAAGCTAGAAAGTGGAATGTGGTCTCTCATACTCTTAGTAAGAATTTTCATTGTAATCATTGAAAGAATCTAATGATGAGTAGAACCTGATGAGTATGTTTTCTAAGATGCATTTAGAAATTAAGTAATATAATGTGAATATGTTTATGGATCATATTCAGTTTACACCTTCTCTTCTTGAGTTCATACATTAAGTGCAACTAGGAGATAAAGAATGTTGGTGTGTCAAGAGATCAGTATATAGTGGGGAGGCCACTGGTGAGTGGCCTCTATCTACTGAGGGAATTATCTATTTTGGTGATTTTTATGTGGTTTCTATATATATAATGAAATAGGTGATGAATTATTTCCATCACTCTTAATATGAATTCTATTCATGAGATTCCATGATGTATTATGATACGAGACACTATTATTGGTGGCCTAGTATGAGATGTGATATAGAGAAATTTGTATCATGATGATATACTAGCTATGAAATTAAAGTAAATCATCATCAACCTTATTGTTTTCTTCATCATCTTCTTATACCCACCTATAAATTGGATGAGATATCTATATATTTCATTATCAAGCTACCTCATACCCCTCAAGATAATAACTCTATATGTGTTTTTATTTATTGATTGAATAATTTTCCTATTTAATCCCAATTAAAGATAGTACCAAGGTGAAGGATCTCAGAAATTCATATTACAAGATATTGTGAAAATACACAATGTGCCTTCTAATATCATTTCTCATAGATATCCTTTATCCACCTCATTATTTCTAAAAGGCCTTCAAGAGGTGATGGAATTTAAAGAAAATTTTATCATGACTTATCATTCCTAAATAAATTGATATATAAAGAGAGTTATTAAAATTCTAAAGAATATGCTTCATGATTACACTCTGGATTTTTGAGTATCATAGGATACCCTTTTAGATTTGGTTTATTTTAATTATAATAATAGTTATCAATATTCTATTTGGATTGATCCTTTTGAAGCCTTATATGGTGGACCTTCCCAGTCTTCCCTTTATTGGACAAAGATGGGTGAGACTTATATGATGGGACCAAGAATCATTCAAGAGATGTCTGATAATATTTGTATTATATGGAAGTATATGGTGATGGATCAGAGTATCCATAATCTATTTTTAATCATCATTTTCATCCCTTGGAGTTTTTAGTTAGTGACTGGGTGTTTTTAAAGGTATCTCATCATTTGGGTCACTAATGACTTGGTAAGAAAGGGAATATCATAATGAGATATATGGAAACCTTTGAGATTAAATAAAGGGTTGAGAATATTTCATATCAATTTTCATTTCCTCCTCAAATGTAATCTATTCATAATATCTTTTATATCTTTCATTTAAATAAAAATCATCATGATCCTTTCCATGTTTTGAGTTGGGAAGAATCAGAATTAGATCTCGATGTTATGGTGACTGAGCAATTGATTTGAATTATTGAATACCATGGTAAGGTGTTGTGTTGAAAATATATTCCATGAGTCTTAGTATTGAGGTAACATGTAGGTGATTCTCATGAGACATGGGATAAGGAATCTTTTATGGGGGAGGATTGTCCAAATTGTTTCTATAATCAAGCTTTAAGTTGACTTTTTAGGGGGATAAAGTGATATAGTGGGGAGAATTGTAACATACACAGTGTCATTTTTAGGTATGGAATTTATTTATTATTGATTTTTATCTCAAATTATTTGTTTCTATATCTTTCAGTCTTTTTTCTATTTATTTGGGTATTTTATAGTTTTGGACTAGTCGTGGGTTACCCCATGGATAAGAGGCAATATGGTGTGAATAGATAGAGGTGGATTTGGGTTAGGTTGATCGATGATCATGCAATGGATAAAAGGGATCATGGAATTATGGGTTTTGAGATGTCAAAAAATGGATAAGTTCTGAGAATGAAATATTTTTCTTATATATGGGTATCCCCATAATTAAGATTTCATACTTGGTGAAAAATGTAGTCTGGAAGAGGGGAGTCGCATACTGATGAGATGAGGTCACTTTGTGACCAAATATTACATGAGGGGGGTCCCCTCATGTTACAAATCATCTCAATCCATCCATCTATTGGATTCTTGATCCGGACCATGACACACTCAAGGTGAATTCACAATCACCCTGGTCTGATGACAGGCACCAAAGTCATCACATTTAATCAGTAAGAACATTTTAACAATATAAAAATTAAACAATAAACAAAAAATGGGCATGATCACTCCATATACTGGAGGTCCATGCACCAGTAAAAAAACAATAGAATACAAAATTAGTAAATCAAATTAAAAAAATAACATATATAAATAAAATAGATCCCTCTGCTCACCCTCAAACACCTTCTCTTACAACCAGCTCTGAGTCCTACTACGAGCACCACAGATATAGTGCACTACCTATAATGATAAGTGAAAGAGAGAAAATGATTATTTGGATGATTCATTAAAGGAAGATAAAATTAAAAATTTGAATACCTTCATGTGACTTTACAAGTAACCATCTAGTACAAAAACCTCAATGCTTCATGAGAAGTAATAAAATGTGGAAGAACTTGAAACTTAAATGTAATAAATAGGTATGAGAAATAATCTTAGTAGATATGAAAAAGGAAACCACACCACATTCTTAGTATTTAAATAAAGGATCCAATTCATGATAGATTGAAATAAATTATTTAAAAATAGGTTTTCCATGCCTAATAACAAAAAAATCAATCAATTTATAAACTTTATTTTTTATTTTCTTTAAATGAAAATAATCACTTAGAAAAAAATTCATCGGTCTATGTCACTGTTATTTAAAAATATATTTATAAACCACTTTGAAAAACCATTTTAGAAGTACTATTTTATTTCAAAGCTTTAAAACCTTTAAAGAATCTAGGAAAACATACATCATTCCTAAGAAAATTATTTAAAGAAAACCAATTACATGCTTTAATAATTACAAAATAAAACAAGTGTATGATCTATCAATTTTATGAAATAAAACAAGTTCCACACTTTAAAAATTTTATAAAAGAGAGGCATGTACTATAAAATACACATTCCATAAACAAGAACCATTATAAAAATCCTGAGATTATCTAAGGTTAGTGGGAACCCTAGATCCTTGTATCGTCTCATGATCTAATTGGTCAAAATCCAATCTCTATGCTAACTGATAGTGAGAACATGTCATGGTCTAGTGGAATGGTGGTGTCCATCCATGAAATCATGTCCAATCCACCACTAAGGACTAAATTACTTAGATTAGAAATGTGTGGGTATTCTTCTATAGCACCATAACCTTTATCCAAGTCTAAGTGTTTAGTTATTATGAAAATTCCAAATTGATACATGATATAGCCTTCCCTCTTAGATACCCAGCTTCACATGTGATTTACCTATTTCAATAAAACATCACATTCAATTTAAAATAAAGTTCATTTCATCAACCCATCATAATCCATATCATTTATCAAAAAAACACATGCCTATTTAAACCCTTTTTATCATCAAATTCAAGTAAAAATTTTAAGAAATAACAAGGCATAAACATCAACCATAAAATCTACCAAATACTAGATTTAATTAATTAAAATATTCTTTATAAAACACCATAATAAATGTAAACCATTCCAACTATGATTTTAAATTATATTTTATAAATACATATTAAAACTCATTTGAAAGCTAATTTAAATATCAAATTATATTTCTAAAGTACCTCTCTATTGTTATACTCATATACATTTACACACACATACATGTGTGTGTGTGTGTGTATCTTGTTGCACAAATTTACATACTATCATGTGAATTAGTACACACACACACACACACACACACACATATATATATATATATATATATATGTAAACCCTTGTATATTTTTATAACCATTAAATACAAATAAGGCATCTTCAAAACTCACCCCTTGATTCAAAACCAATTTGAAATAATTTATCAATACTTGGAATTTCAAGAATTAATTGAAATGTCAAGTAAAATTTAAGGGTCAATTGAGAATTCAGTTTGAAAACCAAAATACCTTTTTAAAACCTCAAATTTTATATATAAATTTTATTTGGGAATTTCTCCAAATATTCTTTGTGCAAAGTAGTCATCGAATAGTTTTAAAACACACTTTTAAGAGAAAAAGTCAATTAAAACCAATGGGAATCAAGAAAAACTTGGTTTTACTTTCAAATAGACTTATATAAACATATATTAATATTAATAAGCACATAAAAATTAGTTTAAAGAAAAAATTATAAGGGTTCTATTATTTAAATTCTTAAGCATGGGGAAACTTAAACCAAGCAGAACTCATCGTATTTGGTGGACATCGCTAGAGTGGGCCTAGAGACAAGTCTTGTGAACACTGGGTATAAATAATCAAAAAATAAAAATACCCTAATTTGGTTAGGGTTTACCCATGGTATGTGTATCATAAGGGAGGGAGAATAAATCATTAAGAAAGAAGAAATCAAAGAGAATAAGGGAAGAGAAACCCTAACCTATGAAGATTACACACTAAATTATGAAGAAAAATGGTTGGAATCCATGGAGTAGGAAGAGGAGTAGAGGAACGTGTGGTTGGGGTTCTCCCTGGGTTGTGTCATGATGGTTAAGGGAGAGATAGTGTTTGGAAGATTTTTTAATTAAAGGGGGACATTTTTAATTTTAAAAATTTTAAAGATATGGGAACTCTACACAATTTTGGAATCACAGTTGACCAAACAGTGCACTAACTATGAATCCCCCATTGGAAGGATTGAAGAACCAAGAATAGGTAGGGGGAATAGTTATAAAAACTATGTGTAAACCATACATTATGGATTTTTCAGGTTAAATATTCATTCGTATGATTGTCTCACAATTTCTATTAATTGTATGCTCATATAGAAATTCTAAAAATTGAAAATTATCACCTGATTCGGCCATAAATTCAAGGTAACAATCAAAAATAATTAAATTAATAAAATAAAAAATATTGTTGGGGTGTGATAAAAAATATTTAATGTTTTGGACTTTGTGAAAAATTATTGATAGGGAAGGTCGCGCCTTGACAGTGTGTATTTTACTATGATGGTGGTGTTGTGATTGTTCTCTAAAGGCTTGTCCATGAAAGGTTTTCACATCATAATAAAGAGAGATCATGTCATGATTCTATATAAGTTTTTGTTAATGTGTAAGATTTTAGACTTTTTAATATTTTATTTGGGAGGTAAGAGGTCACACCATGAGTCAGGGGGCCACTCTGTGATGTGTCTCCCCTGGGAAGTGGAGTCATGATTCAGTTTGACATTAGGGGAGGAGTGTCACATCATGATAAGGTAGGTTACATTATGACCTACTATACCCAGATTATTTAAAAATTTCAATTAATTTAATAAATTAAATATAAAATGGGGATGTTTATATTTTGTATATTTTTATCATGGTAGAACCTTTTCAAACCTTCCAAGTTGTGTACATCACTCTTATCACCTCTCTTCCCCTTCCTTTTGATTTGAGTGAATCATTAATTAGGAAATCATTGGTAAGTGATCTTATTTTCTCTTTTTTTCTAATATCCTATTCTCCTTGGTTTTCTTCACTCCCAAAAACCATAAAGGCCCAAGGTTTATTTTGGATGAATTGATGATAAGGGGTTCTTTATATTAGGGAATTACCTCTACTTATTTAGTGGATTATCACTATCAACTAGTGGTTTTTTCTAGATTAAGGTAGGTGGTTCGGTGCACATCACATGTTCGAGGAACCGTATGTGCTTTCCTTCTATTAAAGTTGAATTAAATTATTTCAAAGTTTCTTATGCTATATTTAAGGATTTCTATATATATGTTGTGTCTGTTTCTTATCCTTCCAGGTTGATATGAGCAATTAAAGTGATTTAAAAATAATGTTTTATGTATGAAAATTATTTTTTCTTATTATGTTATTGATGAAATGCCTCTTGGGATATAAATAGATTTATAGGGAATGATAAAATTAGTATGCCTCATGGTAACCCTGGGTGCTTGGGTGGGGATTCTAGGACAAGTACCAACTAGAGAATGATGTCAAACTACCTAGCATATGCTACCAATTTTAGTATGTCTCTATAGTTTATGGAGACACCTCTAGTTTATTATGTCACTCTAGAGAGAATCCTACGTATAGATTAAGATGATAGATTTGAATTAATAATAGGATCCTAGTAGGTCTTAAACTTAGTGACCCTAGGGTATATCTCGTGATGCTTGGTTGGAAATACTTCTCCATTTGGAACTTTACTTTTATATTTAAATGTGATAAATCTTGTTACTAGTTATTTAAATTTCAAAAGTTTATCTTAATATGTTTATTTTAAAACTTATATGCTTTGATTATAAAATAAAGTTTATTTATGGAACACTTAGTCATATCCTACTAGTCTTGTTGTTCTCACACCGTATATACACCCAATAGGTGTTTGTAGACCTTATTTTCACTGATGTGGGGAAAGTGAAGGTACTATTTGAAGGAGGTGGATTTTCTTAATAACTAATCTTGGGTTGGATGTAGGTGAAAAGGTTGGAGTGATCCCTCATGTCACACATAAATGGATAGAGTTTATTTTTGTTTATTTTGGATTTTTTTTCTATTATATACACATTCATCATATTACCTTATCGGCTTTCTAAAACAAACCATATTTATAATACATTTTATTTATTTATTTTTAACATAAATATCCAAACAATAAAATCCTAGAAAATCAAGAGAACTAGTGTCTTTGTAAAATTAGATAATGAACCATTAACTTAAAAAAATATGACATCGTTATTTAGAACTCTATAAAGTTCTCCTAGTTTCCTTTGAAATCTTAATACTACACGGGATAAACTTAGGACATACATAAGGAAAGGGGTGTCATATAAATCTCGGTAAGGGAATAATGAAATCATAGAATCATGATAAATAAAAAATGTGATTCAAGAGTCATATAATGAAAATATAAAGAGGTAAGAATCATATATATCCACATAGTATCAATGTATAAGTAAAAGAAATCAGGAAATCATAGTATCATAGGAATGTGGAAACAACATAGAATGTGGCATCATAAGCATAAGTTGATGATAACTACCAAGAAATTATAAAATAATATTCTTAGGATAACAGACCATGAACCATACATGGCATCACATGAGATGAAAACATTACCCAGTGTATTGGAGTGCTATCAGGGCGCACCATTCATATTGTTTAACTTTATGTGTTCTACATCGATCATTTAATATAAGAGTTTATTTCATCATTTTAATCCCATTATTAAGGAATTTTAGTTTTATACATGGATTTATTCAATAAATTAAGGATATTTATATCTAGTTCAACACCCTTTAATATAAAATAATTAACAGCATAAAAGTATAGCATGGAAAATCAAGGGATAATTTTGGCAACTTAACGAGTGTACATAAAAGTTCATGGAAGGTATAATGAGAGAGAAATGGGGTATATAATTATTTCATAATCATGTGGAAAATAAATAAATGTGTATAAATACAAAAAAACATTACCAATAGAGAATAAAAAGGCATAAAACAAAGAAATTGATTGAATGGAAAAGAGGAGAGAAAATATCCCTAATCTTGATGGGATGATTCTTAAATCTTGGGAAGAGATCCTTAGGATAATGGAAACCCATTGAGAGTTATTTAGAAAGGAATAGGGAGATGAAATTCATGATAAATGGGTTTGGAGTAAAGAGGAATTGAATAATTAGTTGGTATTATAACAAAATATAGGGGTTTCTCTATTAATTTCTAAACATAGGTTTTGGACTCTAAGTTGTAAAATATTCAAAATCATTAGTTCTATCATGGTTTTAACCCATTTTTTGTTTTTTAAAGAGAATTGTTTTTAAATATTTTAATGGGTAATGGTCCAAACATCTTAAAATAATGTCATTGATGATGTGGAAGTGATTCATGTTTATAAAGAATTATTTTTAAAATCATAAAATACCCTTTAGGTTTTGGAAGGACCTCTATACATTTTTAAAAATAATATTATCACATTAAAATACATTATTTTAATGAAAAATATTATTTTTGGTCAATATATCCCTTTATAGAATTTATTACATCATTTTTTGGGTCATTATAATGTTATAATACATACTTTTTATTTATACTATATTTAATTTTTATCCAAAAAATTTACAATCTCATAATATTATTAAAAAATCACTATTGGTTAATTTTGAAAAGATGAATTCAAAAATAAAATTTATTTTATCAAAATAATTTTATAAATATGATAATTTTAATTTTTAAAATTAAATTCATATTTATTAAAAAGTACCAATTTTATTACATGATCAAATTTCTAATCTTTAGAAAAATCATTTATGATTGCATAAAATCATTTTATTATTTATAAATGAGTAAGTACTATTTTTTATAAAATTTATATAAAAATAAAAAAATATTTCAAATTCCTCAATTTATCATAAAAATACATTTTATTAAAAATTAAACAAAAATATTTTTCCAAAAAAAAAAATTTGGTTTCTATGTATCAAAGATTAATTCTATCATTCATATACTCTATTCAGGTTTATTTATTTTATATATATATATAAGGTTGATGAGAAGGAAATGAAATTGGGGGAAATGCTGTTTTATTTAAAGAGGAATTTTATATATTATTAAGGTCTATATACGTAACTCTTTATCACACCAGCATACACCCTAAGGGTAAGGTGTGAAATGGTAGTACTTTATTAGTGTGGTTCAATGAACATAGTTTGGGTGGTTATCTCTATAAGCTTGAACTTCTCCCATAAATGGTTCCACTCAAATTTTATTTGTTGGATCTCATATTAATATTGGTCAAGGTAAAATTTGATTGATTCCATCTTCCTTAGAAGTTCTAATAAATGAGCCTCATAAAGTATGATCATACTAATTGAGACAATTTATGATTTATTATATATCAATTATATTTTATTATAACACTTAATATATACTAATCTTAATAGTCATTGTATAACATCTATATTACCAATGTTCATGATTCTTAACTATCTTTATGCCCAAAAATCATATTATGGATGTATTTTATAATGGTCCAAAATAATAATGAAATATAGTGTATGAGTTTTATATAACTACATTACTTAATAAGAAATATATTCATTCAAAAGTGAATTTCATTTATAAAAGACTAGGTCGATACATTATTCCCTCTTAAGAAATTTTACCCTTGAAATTTAATTTCATACCCTAAAACATATGAGGGTACTTTTGTTCAATTGCTTCTTCTAGTTCTAATGTTTTCTCTTCAAACCTATATTTTAGCCATAGTACTTTATCCATGTGGGTTTTATTGTTTCATATAAATTTTTCTATATGATATAATATCTTCGTTGGATTCTCCTTGTGATAAATTTCAGTCTCCAATGGAACCACATCTAGATTTAGTACAAGTGAGGAATCTGGTATTTACTTTATCAAGAGAGGTATGTGGAACACATCATGTACTTGAGATAGGTTAGGTAAGAGTGCTAGTTGATAGGATACAGCTCTAATACAATCAATATTCTTGAATGGGATAATGTAACTAAGACTTATTTTTTCCTTCTTCTTAAAAATCAGGAATTTATTACATGGTGATATAAAAATGAACACTTTATATTTGACTACAAGCTCTAGGTCCCATTAACGATTATTAGAATATCTTTTATTTTTAATTTTTTCCAATTTCATATGATACTAAATTGTTTGAAATTTATCTTTCATATCTTAGAAAAGATTAGTTCCTATCATCTTCCATTATCCAAATTCATCCCAACATATTGGAGTCATGGACCTCTTCCCATATAGATCTTTATAAGGTTCCATTTGAATGTTAAAATGGAAACTGTTTTTATATTAAAACTCTTCTAGGGGAAGGTAAGGATCCCAAAATCCTTATAAATCCATCGAACATGATATCATGATATCCTTAAAATTTTAAATGGTTCTATCAGATTGGATATTTGTTTGAGGGTGATAAGTAGTATTGAAACTCATATTTGTATCTAATACTTGCTAAAGGTTTCTCCAAAACATCAAGGTAAACCTCATATCTTGATTAGATATAATGTATAGTGGTACTCCATGAAGTCTTACTACTTATCTTATATATATCTTGGAAATTTGGTAAAGATATAAATCCTCCTCAATAGAAATGAAATGTGTTTACTTAGTAAGGTGATTGACTACCACCCAAATTTCATCATAGCCTTTAGATTTCATGGGGAGTCCTGTGACAAAATCCATGGTTATTTTTTCTATTCTCATACTGGTATAAGAAATGGTTTCATTATAACCTTTGAATTATATCCTTCATCCCTAAATTTTTGGCATACCAAACATCAAGATACAAACTCTATAATCCCTCTCTTCATGTTATCTAACCATGAGTTTTACTTTAGGTCTCTATACATTTTAGTGATCCCTAGATGAATAGAGAAGGACGAGCTATTTACATCATCCAAAATTTCCCTCTTTGGTTCTGGTTTTTATAGGACACATATCAAGGTTTCAATACTTATAACTCCATTATATCAAATTTTAAATCTGGAATATTCACCACCTTTCTATGTAGATTCGCATTATCTTTTTGGGCCTCCCTAATCTTCTCAAGAATGGATAGCTGAGCAGTTATTTGAAAAAGGTAGGATAAAGTACCTTACATTATGATTCTCATGTCCATCCTTTGTATATCCAAGAATATTAGATCCCTCTAAATCATCATCATAGATAAGGTTGCAAGATCATATCTACTCAAACCATATGATACTCTATTCGCCTTCTCATGATAGTAATGGATTGAATAGTCATAATCCTTGATTATCTCTAACCACCTTCATTGGAACATGTTAATATTATTTTTTATGAATATATACTTGAGGCTATTATGATCTATATATATGTAACACTTATTCCTATATAGGAAATTTCTCCAAATATTTAATGAAAAGATTACTGAAACCAAATTTAGATCATTCATCGAGTAGTTATTCTCATGGATATTTTGTTAGAGAGAGGCATAGGCTATCACTTTATCATTTTAAATGAGTACAGAACCCAATCATTTCTTGGAATCATTGCTATAGATCACAAATACTTCCCTATTTATGGGTAGTATGAGTATAGCTATAGTTATTAGACTCTTCTTTAACTCTATGAGTCTCTCCTCACATTCATCAGTCCAGAAAAACTTTAATCCATTCTGAGTTAGCTTGGTTTTTGGGTTTTACAATCATGATAATATTATCACAAATTGAAGATAATACATAGATAATCCAAATAAACAATGGATCTCCGTTAAAGATGTTGGTTTGGGTAATTATTTAATCACCTATATCTTTGAAGGATCCGCATATATCCATTTTTTGATGATAATATATCATAACAATGTTATTTTATCTATCTAAAACTTACATTTAATGTAATTCACATATAAATTATCCTTTCTCAAAGTATTCATCATATAATTAAAATTCTTCTCATGTTTCTCCTTGTTTTTTGAGTATATAAGAATATCATTTGTAATGACTACCACAAATTTATCAAGGTGATCCCTCAAGACTCTATTCATCAAATCTTTGAATATTGTTAGAGAATTAGTGAGTCCAAATGGAATTACTATGTACTCATAGTGTCTTTTTATTTTATGAAAATAAGTCTTGGGAATATCCTTCTTCTTCACCTTTACTTGATAATATCTTGACTGATGATCCACAGTAGAGAAGTACTGGGATCCACATAGTTGGTTGAAAAAGTCATCAATCCATGGAATGGGATATTTATTCTTAATTTTGATCTTGTTTATTTCATGATAGTTGATTAAAATACACATTTACCCATCCTTTTTTTAATAAATAGGATTGGTGTGCCCCATGGTGAAGCACTTGGGTGTATAAACCCTTTATCCATATTTTTCTATAGTTTCTACTTTAACTTTTCAAGTTCAATATTGGTCATTATAAATAAATTCTTAGTTATTATAAAATATCTAAGTATAAATTTTAATGAGAACTCAACATCTAAGTTGGGATAAAGACCAGGAAACTCTTTAAGGAACACATAAGCATACTCTCTTACAATGGGTATGTCGTCACGATGATCTTTTCCTTATTCTCAATCATTTAGGATAGATACTCTTTCTCATAGAGTAAAGGAATTAGGCGATCAAAGATAGGTACTCTTCTATTCTAATAGACAGATAGATCATCATATACAAAGAAATTATCCACAGCTAAGGCATCCATCCAATATAGATAAATCATCATATACAATGACTAAGTAGAATAATCATCCTCATTACACTTTTATAGTATTGAAGATTGATTTAGGATATGAAAATTGATTTCTTTCTCCTATAAATATATATTGAATCTATATAAGGACAGTTAATCCATGCCCATAATGGCATCTAATTCTACTAAATGGAGTATTAAAAAGTTCATTGGTAAATTAAGTGAAAAAATATTGATATGGGAGGTGTTATATTCTTGGGAGGTAATAATTTATCCATTTTAATTTTAACCAATAACTCAACTTCCACTTTTTGATGTGGTGATGTTTGAATAATTCTACTAAACTTGCATGGTAAGAAAGAATGTGTAGAACTATAATTAAATCGTACATTAACTATTATTAAAATAATAACTAGCATACCTATCACCACTTCTTTTCTATGATCCTCCTCGATAATTGTAATAACACATGCTTATCCTTTCTCTATATGCCTTGGAGGTTGTTTTCATCAGTTATCTTTGATAACCCTTGGATTAGAGATTTAGTTTTCATAATATCCAAGTTTCTTATAGTAGAAACATTAGACCATGGTCTGAGGATTGACCTTAACCTTATTTTATTACATCAATTCAATTTTCTTCATCATCTCTGTGTAATATTCATTAGTTTGATGCCCTTCCCATCCACAGTTGAAATATATAATTATTCCCTTGAGGTAGTTTCCAAGATGCTTCTTCCCATGCTTATGACATGTGATATGTTGGATTCTCTTTACACCGTGAGTATTATCCAATGATCCTCTATAGTTAAACTTTATCTTCCACTTCTTATCTCCAATCCTACAGAATAACTAAGAATCAACAATATTTATTTTGACTTTCAGGTTTCAACAAAAAATTTCCTCATAGTTATCAGAGTTTTGAATTGAAAAATATTTTCATAGACTTATTTTTAACCCAGTAATTAATCATTAAACTTTATTTTTGTGGTTGATAATAAATTAATACTTGTGAAGTTTACTTCATTAGACCTAATAGATTCATCCATTTTTTTTTTATTCCAAGGAATTACCTCACCATTTTAAGATGAAGAGTATATGGAAAATATTTATTGATAAATATATTCTTAAATCCATCCCATTTCATGGATTAAATGTCATCCTTAGGATTTTTATTCTTGATCAGTTTCCACCACTAATCAACTTCTCCCTCTAAGTGATAAACCATTAGTATGAATTTATCTTTATCATAGATTTTGAGGATAGAGAATATATTCTCAATGGAGTTAATCTATTTCTTTATAATTAGAGGATCGTAAGATCCACTAAAATTTGTAGGCCTTTGTCACATAAAGGAATCGAATGTAACTTTCTCTTTCTTAAGAGGAGGGTGTTCTATGTGATTCATTTTATTACTCATGACTTGATTCAAATGTTCTAGTATGCCCATGAAGTTCTAAACTCCCACTCCCATCATATTAGGTACTTAATTTCGTAAATCATCACATTTCCCATCACATTTATTATTGACATAATTCCTACTATTTATATCAATTGACTGAAATAAAGAAAAATTAGGGATGAGAAAAAACTCTTTGGCATATTAAAGGGAAACTGAAAACAAAAAAGGGATAACTTGTAAATGAAATATTCACCCTATCTCAGGAATTTATAGACTTAGATCAAGTTTATCCATGGTATATTTCCTGCCATTAAATTTCATAATTAGTTTACCTTTTTTAATTTATAATGGTTTATAAAAATAACATAATTATTTAAAGCATATCCCTTGAGAGTGTCGGTCCAGGTGTGTAATATTAGGACTTGTTTTCATGCACCAGGTATAGGTCTACTTAATACCCAACTAGCCCTTTCAGGGTTATTATACCTAGGTAAATATGTTCCATAGATTCATCCACTTACTAGTATCCAAATAGATGTATTTAATCAAAAAAAATACACACATTCTATACTCTACCCAAATTTAGGGATGTTTCCGATGTTTAGAATTATCCCTAAGGTTTCTATTATGGTTTTCTATTCATAATTTCTCAGAATAACTAGACCTTGAACTGATACCAACTATAACAATCCATATTTATAATACATTTTATTCAATTATTTTTAAAATAAATATCCATATAATATAATCCCAAAAAATTAAGAGGCATAGTTTCTTTGGGAAATTGGTTACATTTCCCATTAACTTAAAATAAAATACAACATAAATATTTAAAACTCCATAATGTGCTCTTAATTTCCCATGAACTCTTAATAATGCATGGGATAACCTAGGGACATACATAAAGAAATATGCGATCTATAAATACCTAAAAGGGAATAGTTAAAGAATGGCATGATGATAAATAAAAAATGTGAGTAATGAGGCATATCATGAAAAAAATAGGTAAGAATCCTACATACTCACATGATAACATAGCATGAGAAAAAGACATCATGATGTCATGGTATCATGGGAATGTGGAGACAACATAAAATGTGAAATCATAAGCATAAGTTGAGTATAATTTCCAAGACATCATAATAGAGTGTGATTAGACTAACCTCTCATGCACCATACATGGTATCTCATGAGATGAAAACATTACCCAATATATTGGAGCATTATCAGGGTGTACCCTTCGTATTGTCTAACTTTATGTGTACCACATCGATCATTTAATGTAAGAGTTAATTTCATCATTTTAATCCCTTGATTAAGTAATATGGGTTTCATACATAGAATTACTTAATTAATAAATTATATTTATACCTAGGTGAATTATAATTACCCAAGATAAACATACACAAATAATACATTGATTTCATGATTTAATTACTACATTCCATAAACAGTCACACAAACCAAAGACCAAAAGGTTTAGTTTCTGGGAGACTAGTTATATAAAAATATTATTTTAAAACACATATTAACATTTATTTATAACAATTATCCTCTAGGCCCTATTCTAGACATATCATATAACATAATCATATTCATAACCTTGGGAATGGAAATATTAGAAGGGTGAGCTTGAATGCTTAGTAAGGGAGTCATATCAACTAGTTATAATGGTTAGATCTTAAATATGTGGTAAAACATGAGTATGGGAGTAATATTAGACAAAAATATCATGATATCATAAATGATAAAAAAAACTTGATTAATCATTAAGGATTATGGTATAGGAATATAAAACCAAATAAAGGTCATAAAAAGGTTTAGAAACATATAATGAACATAAAATCAATAAATAAGAAAGTATAATATCTTTAGAACATAGAATATCATAAATATTTGGAATAGTTTTAAAATAAGGAACATTTTAGAGAGGTGGTAGTATAAACATAATCATAGTAAATCATTGTGAACAAATCCAAGTATATACACCCTTTAATTTTATGAACAAATCCAAGTATTTCCACTATTTTATTTTGTGAAAAAATCCAAGTATTTATACACATCGTTATCTCATGTGATATAAAACCATAATCAATTAATTGGAGGTATATATAGGACTCCACCTGTCATCATCCAGACATATGAGTTACACTTAAAATCAAATCATTTATCTTACAATAAATAACCCATTGGAAGAAAAATGGATTTCATAACTTTTCCAAATGGTACCACATAAAAAACATGATCATTTGATAATAAAAATATGATCACCCCAAAATAACATATCTCAGGTGATTTATAAACCATTACTTTATTGGTGAATAATCTATCGAAAATGAAATAGAAATCATAGATTATTTTTCTAAAAACCCATTTATTAGTACCATCTTAAAATGACTTTATTTTTTAGTCACATTCCAAAAAGAAAAAATTGAAAATAAAGAGGAAAAATCTTAAAATATTTATTTAAAAATAAATTCCAAAAAATATACCTTTAAATGAAATAAATCATATGTCAAAATTTTATGTGTAAGGGAATAATATATGATTATTTAAAGGAAAGGATCTGAAATATTTGAAAATGAATTTATTAAAAAACCCAAATCGTTAAAAGGATATAGAAACCTTGGTTTTAAAATAAAGAGGGATTTAAGGGTAATTATAGATATAAACATTTGATTTTACACTAAATAAAGGATAACATTGTTGGGAAGTAAAAATGTGGATATTGAGTAAAAATCCATTAAAAGATATGGGAATAATTCTCAACAAAATTTTATTTCCACAAAATAATATATTCATTAAGAAAGAATAATTTAGTGTGAAACATAATTTCTCTAGAATAAAAGGTTTAAATATAATATAGAATTTTAATAGGTAAGATATTATTATAATTGAAAAGTTTTTATAAAAAGATAAGTTATTATAACCTAAGGGAAGGATTTGAGTCACAAAAACCACTTACCTTTACTCTCGTTAAGTCGAATGCACTCTAACCTCCTATATCAAAAAAAAAATAACTATATTAATCACCTATTTCATAACCTTATTCATTTATATAACCTAAAAAATATTTTATAAATATTAAATACATTTATATTAGTTATTTATCTTTGATTTTAAAAATTGGGTGTCAGAAATCTTAATCATTTGTACTACTTTTTTAATAGAGGTGTTTTTATTCACCATTCTCAAAAATTTCATAATTACTAGATCATGATAGGTATTATAATATATATTTTAAAATAATTTATAAATTTATAATTTCATTTCTTAATTTTTTTGGTAATTTTTTTTGACGGCGAAATAGAAAATGAGCTTATTTTGGTGAGTTTAATGAATAAAATGGTGATATATTCATAAAATAATAAGATATTGATAATATGACTATAAAATAATTTTTAAATATTTAATAAATTATTATTACATGTTTTTACGAGAATATATCATTCCTTAATCATCCACGACATAAAAATTACAAAATAACTCATGTGGGTGGTAAAAAAAACCTAAACAAGAGTGTATTATAATGATTGAACGAGTAAAAGAAAGTTATTATATAATGTTAATATAACTTTTAAATAATATTTAAAATTTTATAATTATCATATATCTTCATTAAAATCATTCTTATAACCATCCAAGATGGGTTTTTATGACAAATTAAATGCGTTGTATGTGGAGGTGGTAGTCTGAATGTACACACGATTAATGATCTCATTTCTCAATGAAAGGGTGGAATGATGGTATATGAAAAATGATAATTTAAAATTTTCATTTATGAAATATAAAAAATATTTATTCTTAAAATCTATCATTGGTACTATCCTTGAGATACTGTGATGGAAAATTAACCACATCGCATCGTGGAAGCGGTAGTCTGCACGTTCGAATGGTCGATGTTATTTTGTTTTCTTAGTGGATATAAAGGATTGAATATTTGTTGTGTAATTAATATAATGAAATTTTAGTATAATAATTATAATTATTTCATTATATTAACAAGGTTATGAATTATTTTATGGATTATAATAAAAAAACTAAGAGATGGTAATACTCATGTTGGAAGCTTGAGTTTTCTCTTGGAAAACTCCTTAGAAGTGAATGCATTGAGAAAGCTTAAGGTGTCTAAAATCTTATGTAGGTGGTATTTGGTTCTATTAGGATAAAAATATAATATTTTTAATGATTAATTTTAAGGTTAATTTTAACTTTAAATGGTGTAATTGGTATCCTTTTATAATAGAAGAAAATGTCACTTTTAGAAACACCTTTCATTTTTTAATAATGGCATGCCACTATTCAAGGGTCAATGGATAAAAAGTATAAAAAGAGTGGTCATGAGACAATATAAGGTCTAAAATACTATCATCAATTAATTTTGAGACAATTTAAGAGTGATTTAAGGCTTTTTTACTTTTAACCTTTTACCCAAAATTAACTTTTACCTTGTTAATTAATTTTTAACCTTTGTAATTAACATTAATGAAAAAAATTATGATTGGATCCTTTTACCTAATTTGAAGCTCTAATTTAAAAATTTAAAAATCATTTTAACACATAAAATTTCTAATGTTTTTAAAAGTTAATTTTAAAATAAACACACTTAATCATGTAAAAACAGTTTTTATAAAAATAACATTTTTAAGATTTCAATTTATATATAAGATATAATTATATTGGATGATGATTTAAATAAAATAAATTGATTTATTATAAAAAAAAAATAGGAGGCTTTAAAAGAAACCCAAAACCTATTTTCACTATCTAAGCTCTTTATGTGAGTAAAATACTAAAAAACATTTTTTATTAAAGTAACATTTTAATTTAGTTTTAAAAATAGTAGACATGGGATTATAAGTTCATAGAATATTTTAAAATTAATAATTTAATTCCTTAAAAACATATTTTATTACTTATTTTTTTAATCTTCTATGATAATCTTACTTAATTATAAAATCATAAAATGTATAATTTTTACAAAAAAAAATATTTTTTGACTGAAAAATAAACCTCTAAAGAAAAAAAACATACTAAGTAAATTTTGATTTTGAGGATTCAAAAATGGATTTTATTTTATAAAATTTAAATTCTAAAACTTTTAAATTTATCTTTTAAAATAGAATATATAATAAAAAGAAAATGTATTTTATAGAAAATAACCTTTTTAAGTATTAAATCATATTAATTATTTACCGTCTAAATATTTAATGGTTTTACATATTAATATTTATTATAGATTTATTAATAATTATATCTAAATATGTTATGGTTTTTTTTCATTAGTTGTATCATGTAATGAAATTTATCAAACATAACATTAATTTTACAAAGTCTATAATTTTAGGTCATTGCATTTTATCCCCTTAAAAGAATTTTTTCCAAAAAAAATTATTACATAGAAGAAAAAAATAGAGGGTAATTTTATCTCATCACATCCTCAGGTTCCCACGTAGTTTCCTCAAACTTATGATTCCTCCACATAAATTTGACTAGATAAGTGTTCTTTTTCTGTAGCACCTTATCTCTTCGATCTAGAATGTTCGCTAGTTGTTCCTCATATGAGAGATCGTTATCTAGTTACACAGATTATAAATTTAGTACATTTGATAGTTATGGTATGTACTTCCTCAAAATAAATACATGAAATACATAATGTACTTGGAAGAGGTCATGAGGCAGTGATAAATGATAAACTACTTTCCTGACACAATCAAGGATATCAAAGGGTCCGATGTACCTAGGGATCAGCTTCCATTTCTTTCCAAATCTCATAACACGCTTCCAAGGATATATCTAGTGGAAGGCCTTATCTTCAAATTCAAACTCTATATCTCATCAGTTATTATCTACATTTCTCTTCTATCAACTTTGTGCTACTTTCATATGTCATTGAATAGATTTAACCTTCTCCATCATTTCTTAAAAAAAGTCAAGACCTATAAACTTACTCTCTCCAAATTCATCCAAGCATGTTATATTCCTAAATCCCTTACCATACAAAGAATCATATAGTTCCATCTGAATTATATAATGAAAAATATATATATATATGATAAATATACCAAGGGAAGGTTTTGATTCCAATATCCTTGGAATTATATCAAAAACTATCTCAACATATCCTATAGAGTTTGGATGGTCTTCTCAGACTTAAAATCTATCTAAGTGTGATAATAAGTGTTGAAAATAAACACTACATACAATGATTTATGAATAATTTTCCATAATATTGAGGTAAACCTTGGGCCTACCATAAACACTACATACAATGATTTATGAATAATTTTCCATAATATTGTACTTTATTCATACTTAACTTTTGGGCCTACCAAGCATCAATATGTGTATTTTTTGAATTCCCTCTTTGTGTTATCCCACCAAAAGTTTTGTTATAAATATTTATACATCTTCATGCTACCTAGATGAATAGATAAGAATGATTTATGAGCATCGTTCAAAATTTCCTTCTTCATTTATAGTTTTGATGGGATACATATCTAGGTTCCAAAACTTATAACCCCATCTTTATCAAATTTGAACTCTCGAATACTCAATACCTTTTTCTTAGTTGTGAATCATATTTCTGGGATTCTTTAATCTTCTCATGAATGGATGGTTGAAAATTCATTTAGAAAAGATAATATTTTTTTTCTTTCCTTATGATTTCATGATTAGACCATTGTAAATCCATTAGTATTTAATCTTTTTCAATCCTAGTCATCGATAAGATAGAATAATCCTTCCTGATTAGGGAATCAACCACCTTATTCTCCATCCTGGTGTGGTAATGTATTGAACATTCATAGTCCTTGATAAATTATAACTATCTCATTTGGTGCATGTTCAACTCTTGTTATGTGAATATATACTTCAGGCTCTTGTGGTTAGTATAAATATTACACTTCTCAACATAGATATGATTCTACCAAATTTTTAATGCAAATACTATTGTCTCTAACTCTATATCATGATTTAGATAGTTCAACTCATGAGTCTTTAATTTACATGATACATAAGAATTTACATTCTATTTATTAATAAAAAATCATCACAAAACCTTCAAGGAAGAATCACTATATATCACAAACCCTTATCACCTATAGGATAGTGAAATCACAAGAATAGTGACCAATCTCTTCTTAGCCTTCCTAAATATTTCCTCACATTCCATTGTCCATAGGAACTTCACTCCCTTCTGGGACAAATTTTTTATTAAATTATAGAATCATGATAAGTTTATCACAAAAACACCAGTAGTATCTAGATAATCTAAGAAAAATTCATATCTCATTCAAAAAGGTTGGTCTTGGCTATTTTTTAATTACGTTTGTCTTTGATTTGCCTATAGATATACCCTCACTGGTGATAACTTGATCTAAGAAGGATACTCTTTGCAACCAAAATTCACACTCATTGAACTTCATGTATAATTTATTCTTTCGTAAGGTCCTTAGAACAATTCCCAAATGCTCTTAATATTCTTCCTTTATCTTAGAATATATGATAATTTCATCAATAAAGATAACCACAAATTTTTCATGGAAATCTCTAAAGACTCTATTCATCAATTCCATAAAGATAGCATGAGAAATTGTAATCCCAAATGGTAATACTATAACTTCATAGTGTCCATACCTTGTGAAGAATCTATATTGGGTATTTATTCTCTACTGACCCTAAATTGATGATATTTGGATCGAAGATCAATCTTTGAAAAATATTGAGCTCCTCGTAGTTGATCGAACATATCATAAATATGGGGAAGAGGATATTTTTTCTCGATCATGATATTTTTCATTTCATGATATTAAATGTGGAGGTGAATTGATCTGTAATACCTTGATATTTTAAAAATAAAACTATGTTCGATAAAATATACGACACACAACACCGAGCCTAAATAAATTGTGAAATATTATTATTTAAATATAACTATAATAACCTATCTCGTAAATTGGAGGGTATGAATAGGATTAAATGATTTATGAAATATATGTAAATATTCTACTCAATATAAATGTACTGATTAATTTTTAGGAAATAAGTACTGAATTTTTAATAAAGTTTTTTTCTTTTTCAAAAATATATTTTCATCAAAGATGATTTTTTTTTTGCTATTTGTGATAAAATATTATAATTAATTTATAGAAATTTTCAAAAATTTATTTGATAAAATTAAATTCATTTTTAAAATTATCATATCAAAATTAACTTAGGTGAACTTTTGGTATCTTTCTGAAATAATTAATTTTCTAGTGAATAGTGAAAATTATAGATTTTTCAAATACTGCTATTTATTTTAATTAAATCAAGTAATTTAAAAGTCCCATTATATTTTTTATTTGGAATTAAAGTGAAATACAAACCATTTTACTTATAATAATCTAATTATTTTCATTTTAATCAATAATTTTCATGATTTTTTTACAAGTTTATTTTTATGCTTAAAAACGTTGTTTTCTAAAAATTTCTTTTAACTGCATAAAGTTTATCCATTTTAACTAATTAAAATAAACAATAATAAGTAATTATTTAAATTAAATGTATATTATATATATATATATATAATTAAAATTTATATAATGAATATTACTAGTCATAGAGTTAATGTAAAATCATATTTTCCTTGGAGAATGAATTTTTTGGAAAATCGCTTTTCATCACACTTGTGGGTTTAATTTTAAATTAAATTCTTACAATTATGACAATTGAATTTGATAAAATTTATTTCATATTTTGAATCATAATAATTTATATTATTTAATAATTTCAACATAACTTTTGGTCATAATGAATACTAAAAATAATAAAAATATGTTATCACAGTTAAGGGTAAAACAGGTTTATCGGGAGTTAAACTATGAGATAAGGGTAATAATGACCTAAAAACTTCTATAATTTTTATTTTATAGCCATAATTATACCCCATATCATCTAAGTTTTATAAATTTCCCATTTTGGATCCATATATCTATGATTATGATCATTATAATAATTTAAATAAAAGGAAAAAATGTCACTCTCTTACTTGTAAAAATATCTTATGTGTTCACGTAGTGATAAAAATGAGGTATTTTCAGTTATAAATATTAATTTTAAGGATAAATATTTTTCCTTTATCATGTTAGTTTATTTATAATTTTTATTGATTAAATGGTTAACTTAAATTCTTGTGTAATGTCGGTATAGTAAATATTTAATTAAAAGGAAAATAAAATAAATTATTATAAAAATATTAAAAGTAATATAATTTGAATAATTATTTGTGTTCCAAAAGTTTTTTAGACAAATATAATATTTTAGGGAATTTTTAAAGGTATGTATTTGAATTCCATATTTTTCTTGATGTTTTTAAAGTCAAATTAAATGAATAGTGTCAAAATTGACATTAAAGATATTTAATAATAAATATTTTTTTATTAAATGATTAAAGATTCCTAAAACTATATTTGTCAAAGTAATTAATATTTATTAAAAACTATCATCTATGTTCTATTTATGGACCAATTTTTCTTTTATAGTAACTATATTGACCCCTAAAGAGTAAAAACTTTATTATCGCAGTTAATATTAAAATGGGGTTTTGTGCGTTACATGCACATGTGTTAAAATTAATTTTCCACACACGTAGGATTTTTATTTTATAAATTATATTTAATATTTATAATTAGTGGGTCTAAATTGTCTAATAATTTCCAATTTATTTTTAGACTTAAAGGATAAATTATCTAGGTGAAAAAAAACTAGTTATTGTAGTGAAAACTAAAATAGTAAAAGTGAGTAACCATAGGGGTTAAGGGGATAACATGTTTAAAACATATTTATTTTTAGTGTTTTAGGTTTTTATCGACCTTATATTCCATACAATTCATTATTTATTAATTTTAGAGGCACTTGGATTAGGAGTGACTTCCCATTATTCAATTGTTTTTGGTATTTACAAAAATATCACTCCTAACTTATCAAAGGGTACCCCGTATCCTATACTTTCCATGGTTAAAGATCCTTTTGGTTCATACAATCACTACAAAAAACTACTTATTACACCCATTCCCATTTTCTAGATTCCTTTTTTAATCATAAATCCAATCTATGAAGGATTTAGGAATAATCCTAAAGAGCTTGTTTGAAGTCGAGGTATAGTTCTTAACCAAGATTTTTTGTATTATTTATCCTTAAAATATTATTAAAACATGATTATATAATAAAATAAGTATCTACCATATACTAGTATGTTATTATTTTAATTTAATAAGCCACATACATCTCCACTTCTATCAAAATGGGAATGGAAACCGTCGTTTGTGTGTCTGGACGACTACAGCCTCGCAATCCAATATAATTTGTTTTTCATCACCACCTCTCACTGATAGTTATAATTATGGATTTAATTTATATATATTTATATATATATATATATATTATATTCATGACATACTTATCATTATGAAATGATAATATATCATTTACTTTATTACCATTCCATTCACTAAAAATGATTACGTCGTTCATGCATACGTGTGGACTACCACCTCCATGAAGTAATGTGATTCATTTTTCATCACTAAATCACATGGATGATATATATAAGTATATTAAAAGAAATAATATTATATTTATGATATTATTATCATTATTTAAATATAAAATAATACTTAATTTCTTTCCATAATGATCGTTGAAAAATGGAAGCGTTACTCATGCGTATGTACGGCCTACTATCTCTATGATTATAATGTAGTTCATTTTTTATAACAATATTTCATGATTATTTTTAAAAGTATAATTTTTTATAAAAATTATATTTATTTTATGATTATTATTCTAGATATTATGGAATAATGACTTCTTTTACCATATTCAAGCTATCGAAATCATTTTGGACATACGAACCAAATATCATCTAAATGTCCAATGTGAACTTAATTGATAAAGTAAATAAATATAAAACGGTAATAAATAAAATAAATGTAATAATAAATTTTAAAAATATTCTCAATTAAGTAAATAATTAACATATTTTTATTATTTATGAAGATAAAATATGTATGTGGCGGGTCGAACTCGAGGTAAGGGATTTCGTCTCAATTTCCCTTCATTGAGACATATTTTAATGTTATGAAATTGATTTATTTTATATGGTTTATGTGCTAAAAAAATTTATATATTATATCATTAATCCTTCCTAATTCATGATATTTTAAGTAACAATTCATTTTACTTCATCCAAGAGGATTTGATTCAAAATTTACCAAAGGAGTAAAGGCTTTATGTTATAATCTTATTTCTTTTCAAGATTGTTTATGTTCAAGGATCCTTTGGGAGAAATCATATATAATTATTTTTTAGGACCACTTATATTTTATTCCCCTATGTTAATTAATATGTTTTATAGTTTTGGTTTCCATTTTATCCCTTATTTAATAAATAAACATCAAGAAATTTTTTTTGTAAGTAACATCGGTCTTGTATCTTCTTTTCGATATAGAATCTTCTCTTCTATGTCTAGATTTTCCTTAAAATCTCTTAAATAATTTTTTTAATATTTTTAAATGATTTATTAAAAAAAATTACCCATTTTTTGACTTTTTTTACAAAATTTTTTAAAAGAAATCTTTCTATCATTTTCCAAATAAGTTTTTTTTTGACTTTTTTACAAAAGTGTTAAAATAATGTTTTATTTTAACTTATACTGCATGAATAGAATTTTCCACCATCATGACCACTCAATGATTTGAAGATTACTTTATAATTTTACATTTTTATTTTCAAATAAAATATTTTCTATAATTTTTTCTAAATTATTAGATTTTAAATAAGTGATTTCAAATTGAAGTGGGTATTTTCTTCAAGAAATATTTCATGTGATTTTTAAATGTGTTTTCATCAATGAAGACACCCATTGATGTTATATATTGATTCTAAATTATATATATCTCTCTTAAATATATACCTAGCTCATTTTCACTTCCTTTTAGGGGGTAATACATGCCTTAATTTCATTTATAAAATTCTTTCTTTATGAAATCTCCTTTGATTACGACATAAGGAAAGATTATGCAACCCATTTTTTCCATTGCTAATTCTTATGTCTATACCTGATAATTGATTTACTTTTTTCACACATAAGCATTTAAATGTTATAATAGGTGCTCCCATATAGAACTTCAATATGTTGGGTAATTTTTTTGGCCTCATGAGACCTCATGTATGGGATTAGGTAGTAAAACTAATCCATTATGGGAATTTTTCTACCATGTGATGTTGTTTGGAAGTTACTCTTAACTTATGCTTATGTAATGTTATATGTTTCTGCCACTTTCCTATAATGTTATGGTATTATGGTACCATGATATTTATATTATGCTTCCATGTGATTACTCATAACCATTCTCTTTTATGATATCATGTTATACCTTTGACTCACATGTTATGTTTCTTTATCATGTTTATTCACTTATTGGGATTTTTAGCTCATCTATTTCTTTTATGTATTCCACGTGTTATCCTATAAAATTTTTGGATCTCAAATATATTTAGGAGGTTACTAGGTAGAATAAAAATAAATATATTATGTTTTAATTTCTTTTGATGCCTTATGTACCTAGTCTCCCAAAGACACTAGGCCTTACGATCATTGGATTGTAATTAATGGATGTTTATGTTAAAAATTATGTAATAAAACATGTAAAGGCTTGGGTCTCTATAATTTATATCATATAAATATCTATTTATTTTTTGGGTATTTGGATTAGATAACTTTAGTAATGACCTTGGGGATAAGTCTAAGTGTAGGATAACATCTGAAAGTTTTGGTAAGGATGAGATTATGTGATTTTCTTAGACCAAGGAAGGACCTATGTTATACTAATCATTTATTTGATGGTATTGAAGTATTTATGTATTTATATTTGAGAATTATGTTGTAGAGGTATTTTTATAAATGTTATTTTGGTTATTAGAATCATAAAACATATAAGGATTATGTTAACTTATAGAAGAATATATGATTTTACTATGGATTTATAGTGATTTGGGTTATTTATAGAAATGATTATCATATATAATTAGGCCATTCGAAATGGCCCAAAGGCCTTCATTTTTTATTATTTTTGATAATTCACCTTTCAAGGGGTGAGGTGGAACCCTTACAAGGACCAAAGGCTTAGAGACAATTACATAACTCGTAGGTCTTAGAGGGAATCACCCAGACAAGACAACTGGGAATTGAACCTCCCCAGCATATGTCATGATATCAGCACTCCACCTTCGCAGGGCTGGTCGGCTAGCTATCCTATGCAAAGCTGCACAGACCTAATAATGATGACAAAGACATACCCTCTCATTCTTCCAAATCTGGTTAGCTCTTCTCTAGTGAATGTGGCTGCCCTGAATCCTCATCTGAAGCCTTGTTCCTTGTAGTCAAACTGGTACATCTGAATTCAAGTGGCCTAAAGGCCTTGGGGTGGCCCTAAGGCCTTAAGGTGGCCCGAAGGCCTTGAGAATCAACTGGCCCGAAGTCCTTGGGTGGCCCGAAAGCCTTGCAGGACCTGAGGCCCAAACTGGTGGCCCAAAGGCCCAAATGGATAAATTGTCACAAACCAGGCCGGATCGTCATCCGACCCAACGCCCGACCCGGTCCGCGACATGGCCCGAAGGGTGTTCCCGATCCCCATGGGCTGGAAACTAGTGCCGGGCATCAAAACGAACCAGTTGGGAATGGTTTGGCCCATGATAAAGATTAATAAACATAAACTGAACAAGCAGATAGAAAAAGGAAAATAAACTGAACAATGTGGCAGTAGAAAAAGGAATAAACAAAGAAACGTGGCATACCTCAGGTGACCCCGTGGATCACCACGGTATGACAACCACACTCGCTCCCAAGAGCGATCCAAGACTGAAACCTGCAACTAAAAAGTAAACTAGGCGTGAGCACCGAGATTCTCAGTAGGAAAGCCGAAAAAAATGTAACCACGTCTTATGCCCCAGCCTTTAGTAAGAAATCCAGTCATTCCAGTTTGAAAAATAAGGTATAATAAAATAATGTTTTCCCTTCTTTTCAAATCCAAGTAATGAGTTTGCATTTTCAAATAAATCATTTCACTCTCACTACATTTTCAAAATAGGTTCCAAGCATGCATTAACATTTCAAAATGAAAAGAAACCAGTTTGGAATAAAATGTGATTTTTTTACAAACAAGACACCAGGTATGAAACAGTTGAAAAGAAAGTTAGATCACAAGCATCATGTCACAAATGATCACTATGCGTAATCCCTAAAGTTATCTAGAACAAGTGGGAACCTAGAGACCTCGTACCTCGGTGAAACGTGGTTTAGAAGACCATGACCCTCAGAAAACGTGGCTTAGAAGGCCACGACCCTCAGAAAACGTGGCTTAGAAGACCACGACCCTCAGAAATTCATATGTTTAGTTAGTGTTGTTGCATCAATCCTGCTAGACAAACCGGGACGGACCCCTGCCGTGTCATCTAGCGTACTAGTCCTGGTCACCCACCCAGATACCCGGGTTTACCATTGTGCTCTATTCCAAAAAGGTGGTGAGCTTTTATCAAAAGAAAAGAAATGAACATCACACTTTCTTTATCCTAAAAACTCGCTAAACCGCTAACCACCATTCTCCCTCCTTTAGCGCATTCCCCCCTTTCACATTATATAAAGCATAAGCCCCAATATTAGACACATATTTGTACACTCAATATACAAGTCATTTTCTAAAACCAAGGGGTTTGCCTTAGAAGGGTTTTTTCCAATTTTACAAACCATTTCAAAAGGGCCAAACAAGATTTATGGTTTCACAAATAATAGTTTTCATTTTTGAACATATAATCATCTAAACTCTTTGCAAAACCTTTTTAAAAATCCCAATTTAACAATCTTCATGTTACATAAAAAAACAAGTTTGAACTCTTTCTTAAAATGATGCAATTAATTTATGAAAGTCTAAATGGAATTTGTAATACATTAAATTTTTTCAAAACAAATGCATAACCATTATTTGCGAATGCACCCAGATTTCATAACATGTAAATATAACATATATGTGCATATAACATATTTTCAAAGAAAGCAAGCAATTATGAAATTCAAACTAAAGGCATAGGCATAGGAAACCTACCTCAACATGTCGCTGCTTGAAGACGAACATTCAAACTGATCCTTGGCGCACACACGCACATGCATTTATACATATATATATACACCCCTAGGTGCATTGCAAATATTCCCTGCACCATGAGGGAATATGCACAATGCGGGAATATCTATATATATGTCTTACCGTATGCATGTACATGCAGCGATCCTCGATACCCGTGACCCAAAATCATCGCAGCGAGGTACAACACACTACACAAATAATTTAATAAAACCATTAAACACTTAAACAATCCCTAAAGTGTTTCAAATTAACACATCAAGGGTTTGCACCAACGACGCGCCGCTTACGTAACTCATAAACTCATTGAAAATATTAAAAGAAAAGCACAAAAACAATTTAACCATTTCCAAAGACCATTTCAAATCATCACATAAACCGGAGTCAATTTCCAAAACATGCATTCCATTGTTTAAACCATTTATGATTTACATTAGAAATACACAACAACCCTAACATACCAATTTATGCATTTCCCTTTTAAAAACCTACACCCAAGTCCATTTTCACCATAAGTGCCATTGAAAAAGTGATTCACACTGTTTGAAAAACTAAGTAAGCCATTTGCACAATTTATAAAACACCTGCAAGAGGCATAACATGGTTTTACACCAAAAAGTATACGCAAATTCAAATTAAGAAACCCATTCCAACCCAACGCATATCAAATTCTTTCCAAAAACTAGTTTCGCATCACTTGCACAATGAAATAAGTCGATTACATAATTTATAAAACACTTCCAAGGTTCACACCAAGGATTAACACATGGACCATACCCAAATTCCCACATATAAGACACTTTATAATTAAAAACCTGTTTGATTTTTATCAAATACCAACTTCCCACCTCACGCAAAAGTAAACGAACATGTCAAATTAATTAAACAATATAAACACAATAAGAAAAATTATTTGCATGTGAAACCACCCAATTTCAAGTGAGAAAACTATTTTTAAAACCAAAATCATAATGAACCTTTACTAAAACCAAATCCGCACCAAGTAAACATATAAATGAGTATGCCAAATTAACTAAACAAGAGAATCAATTCGTCAAACAACACTTATACGCAGGAACACCTACCTTCAGTGTCGAAACTTCCGAATTTCAGTGTGAAACTTCAATTGCACCATTTTCGCACCAAAAGGAAACAAGGATGAACCCTAAATCATAAAATTGAACAACAACGCTCAAGATTAGAACCTTAATTTACACCCTAAAAGCTGGAAAAGAAAACCGGAACCCCAAAATAAAAACACAAAAATGAAAACATTGGCAAGGGGGAAGAAGTGACCACCCGAAGGCCGCGCCGGAGGTGAGCAGCGCCGGAAAAAGGGGTGCGGCGGTCGGCGATGGCAATGGGGGGTCGGAGGAGGTCGGGAGGCGGTGCAAGGACAGGCTGCGCAGGAGGAGGCCGGGCAAGAGGGGTCGGCGCTGGGAGAGGGAGGCCGGCAAGGCTAGGGTGGAGGCGAGGCGCGCCGGAGGGCAGCAGGGCGGCAGCGGCGTGCCATGGTCAGGGGAAGGGGGGGCGTTCGCTGCGAAGGGGAAACGCAGGGGGGTGCGCGACGGGGTTACGGGAAATGGGGGGGAGTTCGGCCGCATAAGGGTAATGGGGGGGAGAAAGTAGGGTTTGAGATAAAAAAATAATAATAATAAATAAATAACTAAATGAAAATATAATAATAATAATAATAATAATAATAGTAAAAGAAATGAATAAAATAGAAGAAAAGAAAGAAGAAGAAAAAAGAATGTAAAATAAATAAAAATATTAACAAATAATAATGAACATAATAATAATTTTAACGAACTCTAATAATAATAATAATATTGTTCATAACATAATAATAATTATAATAAACTTGATAATGTTAATAAAAATAATTACCCTAATTAAAATGATTAAAATACATCGTTAAACTAATTTTATTTATCTCTCTTGAACACAGGGCAGGCCGCACGGTGACCAGGGCAAAGCCGCACAGCTTTGAAAACGCCCTGCCCATGCACCGGATGTTGTCAAGGGCAAAGCACTCATTCGTCAACAAAATGAAAAACTTTAAAACAGGCTTGATCCACAGATCGATAGAAAATTTCAATGTCTCATAAAATAGTAAAATAATATTAATTTAAAAGTTTGGGTGTGACAATTCTCCCCACCACAAAAACTTTCTGCCCCCAGAAAGTCGCCCAGCCGAACGAGGAATCAAACTCGAGTTAGAAACGGGACTGGACCCACAAAATACAAACTCGGTGTGACGTTTCACTCCACCAGTCACACCCGACCAACTCTGAGGGAAACTAAAAAGAGAAGAACCATCAGGAAACGAGGAGGGTTCTCCCCACCACAAGAACCCGACTAGCACAACCGACATTGAGTCTCTTAGCATGAACTCACTCTGGAACTGCTAACTTAATCCACGAGGGAACCGCTACACCGACCAAACCTTGAAAAAGGAATGACAAGATTCATGGTGAGTCTCCCCACCATTTAAGAACCGACTAGCTTAAACCAACCAGTATAAACCGACATGAGAACTTCAAACCCAAAACAGAAACCACAGACACATGAGAAACCCACAGAAGAATTCTACCAAATAAAGGACTTAACCATGACTCATCATTTCCACAAGAGATGAGCATCTCCAAAACGAGCATGTACTAAAACAAAACAGATCACATTTGAGGAGACGCAACTACCGGAATTACAAAAAGACGATATCACCACGCCTTCTTACAACCATAGTAGGGTGATCAAAGAATAAAGACTACAATGAGGAAAAGAGACCATTACGCCTCTTACAGAAAAATAGAACCTTCAAAGATGAAGAGGCTACAACAGAGGAATTCAGACTGTCCCTATTCTAGCACTAAAGACAAAAGTTAGACCAAGGTGCCACATACCCAATGATTCCTGACTGCGTGAAAAGCTTCACTCCGAGACCTGTGGCTGGAGCTCTGATGTCTTGAAGCATCTACTGCCCCACAGTCAGGAGATAACATCTGTCAGTCGAGACTCTTTCTGACGTTGCCGCTAGAAAAACCTCTCTAAGTTCCCCAAACAGCCACACCGACAGGAAGTCTTCAATGGATGACTATGAGGCAACTTAAAGTACCCAAACCGGCCACAAAAGAAGCGAACAAGAGAGTGGCCCGACTAATAGAAGATGGAATTGATGAGAAAACTTGTCTGAGATGGGCTCCTCCAGCTCGCTCTCACAGAATGGGGAACCATCCCAAACACCAAAGGGAACCGGTCCTTGAACAATAGATGAAGACCCCACACAAGAGGAACTTTAACTGATTCCGCGACGTTATCTTTGGAGAAAAGGAAACCAACATCTTGAGATGCCCAACGTAGGCCTTCACTATTCGTTGTCCTTGTTAGACACTCACGAGCCTTGCCGCTTCCCTTACCTTCACTTCCACAAATATAAACCATCAAACGAGAGTGGTCCTAAACACCTTCCAAGTCATACCATCATGCAACGACGCTAGGATTATCTCCTCCAACAATCCCAAGTTGCACCTTCAAACGGACCTGAACCAACACGGACTCTCTTAGCTTTGGGAGTTTCTGATAACCTTAAAACACCAACGATTTCACTAATCTAGTCTGCTACCTTTTATAGATCATGATCACCACGGGATATGAACAACAACCGAAAAGAATTCAATTCCACCACCCCACTAAGAGTCTGGGTAGAACCAACAACTAGAAGAGGCTCACTAGAAACTTATGGGACTTTTCTGGGCAGCATACTCAAAAAAAAGAGGCACAAATCTGAATAAAAACTCATCATAAATCAAAATTCCACACCTCAATCACAAATGAAAGATCAAACTCAAATCTCTATTCAAACCACAATTCAGTACGTCAAAACCAAGAACTCACGAAGAAGAATAACCAACACAAAAAGAGAATTCTAAACAATTTCTCACTCACTTTTATAAACATTTGAAAACCCCTTTTTGAAAACCATTTTTCAGCAAACAAAACAACTTAAATATCCACCATTGGTATCCCATGAAGTCTCACACATACATATCCATGTGCTAGCTCAAGAACCCATCTACTCACATCGCCAATTTCCCCACTTGCCACATGCGCACCTCAATGTATGTGATCACTCATATAAATACCAAGGGTCAATTCAAGACACTTCTCATTTTCAAAACAGATCATTCAGCATGAAGCACAAATTTCTAACCAATTGAAAAAGTCACTTATCGTTAAAGAAACACATTTCAAAATTCCAAAACATTTTCCATTTCAAAAACCATTTTCCACTCCAACAACCATATTCCCTTTTGAAAACACCTTCAAAAAAATCCATTTTCATTTTTGAGATGTACTCACACCAACCAAAACGAAGGTTAACCATAACTCACATTAAAACATACAAAAATAAGGGACTAGTGGTCATACCAATCCGGTAACATGGCTTAGCAGGCCATGCTCCAAACGAGCATCAACCACAGGAAGCATCTTGAACCGTGCGCTTGGGCTATACATGGGTCACTACTCCATGCAAGTCCGCTGCGTAACACCAGCTCACTTCCTTGGTCATCCCTCATCCAGAAAGACCAAGCCAAAGAAGAAAATTTGAATCCCGGACTACCCCTGGAAACTCAAGTCTCGAGACGGGAAAGGGTTCATGACGTCCTTCCCACACCTACCTCTCAAGTTCCGACACACCTAATCACCAAGCTACATGACACCCCAAATAATAAGGGAACCTCTGATACCATTTTCTCACGAACCAGGCTGGATCGTCATCCGAACCAATGCCCGACCCGGTCCGCGACATGGCCCGAAGGGCGTTCCCAATCCCCACGGGCTGGCAACTAGTGCCGGGCATCAAAACGAACCAGTTGGGAACGGTTTGGCCCATGATAAATATTAATAAACATAAACTGAACAAGCAGATAAAAAAAGGAAAATAAACTGAACAACATGGAAGCAGAAAAAAGAATAAACAAAGAAACGTGGCATACCTCAGGTGACCCCGTGGATCACCACGGTACGACAACCACACTCACTACCAAGAGCGATCCAAGACTGAAACCTGCAACTAAAAAGTAAAGTAGGCGTGATCACCGAGATGCTCAATAGGAAAGCCGAAAAAAAATGTAACCACGTCCTATGCCCCAGCCTTTAGTAAGAAATCCAGTCATGCCAGTTTGAAAAATAAGGTATAATAAAATAATTTTTTCCCTTCTTTTCAAATCCAAGTAATGAGTTTGCATTTTCAAATAAGCATTTCACTCTCACTACATTTTCAAAATAGGTTCCAAGCATGCATTAACATTTCAAAATGAAAAGAAACCAGTTTGGAATAAAATGTGATTTTTTTACAAACAAGACACCAGGTATGAAACAACTGAAAAGAAAGTTAGATCACAAGCAGCATGTCACAAATGAGCACTATGGGTAATCTCTATAGGTATCTAGAACAAGTGGGAACCTAGAGACCTCGTACCTCGGTGAAACGTGGTTTATAAGACCATGACCCTCATAAAACGTGGCTTAGAAGGCCACGACCCTCAGAAAACGTGGCTTAGAAGACCACGACCCTCAGAAAATGTGGCTTAGAAGACCACGACCCTCAGAAATTCATATGTTTAGTTAGTGTTGTTGCGTCAATCCTGCTAGAAAAACCGGGACGGACCCCTGCCGTGTCATATAGAGTACTAGTCCTGGTCACCCACCCAGATACCCAGGTTTACCATTGTGCTCTATTCCAAAAAGGTGGTGAGCTTTTATCAAAAGAAAAGAAATGAAAATCACACTTTCTTTATCCTAAAAACTCGCTAAACCGCTCACCACCGTTCTCCCTCCTTTAGCACATTCCCCCATTTCACATTACATAAAGAATAAGCCCCAACATTAGACACATATTCGTACACTCAATATACAAGTCATTTTCTAAAACCAAGGGGTTTGCCTTAGGAGGGTTTTTCCAATTTTACAAACCATTTCAAAAGGGCCAAACAGGCTTTATGGTTTCACAAATAATAGTTTTCATTTTTGAACATATAATCATCTAAACTATTTGCAAAACCTTTTTAAAAATCCCAATTTAACAATCTTCATGTTACATAAAAAAACAAGTTTGAACTCTTTCTTAAAATGATGCAATTAATTTATGAAAGTCCAAATGGCATTTGTAATACATTACATTTTTTCAAAACAAATGCATAACCATTATTTGAGAATGCACCCAGATTTCATAACATGTAAATATAACATATATGTACATATAACATATTTTCAAAGAAAGCAAGAAATTATGAAATTCAAACTAAAGGCATAGGCATAGGAAACCTACCTCAACATGTCGCTGCTTGAAGACAAACATTCAAACCAATCCTTGGCACACACACGTACATGCATTTATACATATATATATACACCCCTAGGTGCATTGCACATATTCCCTGCGCCATGAGGGAATATGCACAATGCGGGAATATCTATATATATGTCTTACCGTATGCATGTACATGCAGCAATCCTCGATACCCGCGACCCAAAATCATCGCAGCGAGGTACAACACACTACACAAATAATTTAATAAAACCATTAAACACTTAAAAAATCCCTAAAGTGTTTAAAATTAACACATCAAGGGTTTTCACCAATGACGCGCCGCTTATGTAACTCATAAAACTCATTGAAAATATTAAAAGAAAATCACAAAAACAATTTAACCATTTCCAAAGACCATTTCAAATCGTCACATAAACTGGAGTCAATTTCCAAAACATGCATTCCATTGTTTAAACCATTTACGATTTACATTAGAAATACACAACAATCCGAACATACCAATTTATGCATTTCCCTTTTAAAAACCTACACCCAAGTCCATTTTCACCATAAGTTCCATTGAAAAAGTGATTCATACTGTTTGAAAAACTAAGTAAGCCATTTGCACAATTTATAAAACACATATAAGAGGCATAACATGGTTTTACACCAAAAAGTATACGCAAATTCAAAATAAGAAACCCATTCCAACCCAGCGCATATCAAATTCTTTCCAAAAACTAGTTTCGCATCACTTTCACAATGAAATAAGTTGATTGCGTAATTTATAAAACATTTCCAAGGTGCACACCAAGGATTAACACATGGACCATACCCAAATTCCCACATATAAGACACTTTATAATTAAAAACCTGTTTGATTTTTATCAAATACCAACTTCGCACCTCGCGCAAAAGTAAACGAACATGTCAAATTAATTAAACAATATAAACACAATAAGAAAAATTATTTGCATGTGAAACCACCCAATTTCAAGTGAGAAAACTATTTTTAAAACCAAAATCATAATGAACCTTTACTAAAACCAAATACGCACCAAGTGAACATATAAATGGGTATGCCAAATTAACTAAACAAGAGAATCAATTCGTCAAACAACACTTATACGCAGGAACACCTACCTTCAGTGTCGAAACTTCCGAATTTCGGTGTGAAACTTCAATTGCACCATTTTCGCACCAAAAGGAAACAAGGATGAACCCTAAATCATAAAATCGAACAACAACGCTCAAGATTAGAACCTTAATTTACACCCTAAAAGCTGGAAAAGAAAACCAAAACCCCAAAATAAAAACACAAAAATGAAAACCATGGAAAGGGGGAAGAAGTGACCACCCGAAGGCCGCGCCGGAGGTGAGCAGTGCCAGAAAAAGGGGTGCGGCAGTCGGCGATGACAATGGGGGGTCAGAGGAGGTCGGGAGGCGGCGCAAGGACAGGCTGTGCAGGATGAGGTCGGGCAAGAGGGGTCGGCACTGGGAGAGGGAGGTCGGTGAGTCCAGGGTGGAGGCGAGACGCGCCGGAGGGCAGCAGGGCGGCGGCCGCGCGCCATGGTCAGGGGAAGGGGGGGCGTTCGCTGCGAAGGGGAAATGCAGGGGGGTGCGCGACGGGGTTACAAGAAAAGGGTGGGAGTTCGTCCGCATAAGGGTAATGGGGGGGGGAGAAAGTAGGGTTTGAGATAAAATAATAATAATAATAATAATAATAAATAACTAAATGAAAATCTAATAATAATAATAATAATAATAGTAAAAGAAATAAATAAAATATAAGAAAATAAAGAAGAAGAAAAAAGAATGAAAAATAAATAAAAATATTAACAAGTAATAATGAACATAATAATAATTTTAACGAACTCTAATAATAATAATAATATTGTTCATAACATAATAATAATTATAATAAACTTGATAATGTTAATAAAAATAATTACCCTAATTAAAATGATTAAAATACATCGTTAAACTAATTTTATTTATCTCTCTTGAACACAGGGCAGGCCGCACGGTGACCAGGGCAAAGCCGCACAGCTTTGAAAATGCCCTGCCCATGCACCGGATGTTGTCAAGGGCAAAGCACTCATTCGTCAACAAAATGAAAAACTTAAAAACAGGCTTGATCCGCAGCTCGATAGAAAATTTCAATGTCTCATAAAATAGTAAAATAATATTAATTTAAAAGTTCAGGTGTGACATAAATAGTTCTGGCTGCTACAGTACCAAACAGTGCCTGCTACAGTACCCCGGAAATACGCCTCCACCCAGATTTGATATGATACTTTAAGAATTATTGATTTTATTTGGAGATAAATGTTAAATTTTTATTGGATGAATATGTGATCAAATGATTCTAATATTTGGGTTTAAATCTTATTTTGGAATATTTTTAATAATTTTAAGGTTATTTATTTATCAAATGATCTAATTTGAACTTTGGGTGTTCTTGTTGAGGGTTTAGAGATTAATCATATTAATTTTTATTCATTTCGGGAATTATCTTCCCCTATGATGAACATTTTGTTTTTGGTTAATGTCTAAATACAGGAGGAATATCTTGTTATCCATTTATGGAATTATTTGATCTTTTAACAGTTGATTTTAGTGCTTCAAGAATAAAAAATCATTTTGAAGGATCATAGTTTGGATAAAAAGATGATATTATGGTGGAAATTGATTACAGGATGAAATTCTACTTATCAAGTAAGTATATTTTCCTTAAGTTCTTGGTCTAGATGATAATTAATTCCTTAACTCTAGGAAAAGGATCTTGAAATGAAAATTTTATCCTATTACCTTTATTTATGATGAATCTATGGCATTTTCAAAACTATTTGGTTTATGGTTTTGTGGTCATTAACTTTCTCATAGTCATTCACTTTATTATGATCAATGTACTTTTTCACTCTCTATCATTATTTTGGACATTACTTTTCCTCCATGCTCATATTTTCACTTCCCAAAAATGTTCTCTTATTTGGAATCCTTGTATATGTTATGCCATATAACCTTCATACTTCCCTTTATCTCTTTTCAAGATGAGGTTTTATTAACCCTTTTTACAATATAGGATTTCAACAAAGGTGTTTTCAAATATCAAACCTTTGATTACCAAGTTTAAGTTCAAATTGTGAGAATGAAATTTATTAAAGTGGGGAAGAATGTAACGCCCTGAAAATATGGAAAGAAAACTACGTTTAATAGCATATATGACACACAACATTGATCCAAAACAAACCATGAAATATTATTATTTAAATATGATTGTAATAACCTAGTTGATAAATTGGTGGGTAAAAATAGGATTAAATTCTTTATGAAATATATATAAAGATCCTAATCAATATAAATGTATTTATAAATTCTTAGTAAATAATCACTCAATTTTTAATGAAGATATTTTATTTTTCAAAAATATGTTTTCTTCAAAAATAATTTTTCATTACTTTTTATAAGAAAATTTTATATTTAATTTATTAAATTTTTAGAATATATATTTGATAAAATTAAATTAAATTTTTAAATTATCATATAAAAATTAACTTAGGTTGAAATTTTGGTATTTTTCTAAAATGATTGATTTTTAAGTGAATAGTGAAAATATCGATTTTTCAAATACTATTATTTCTTTTAATTAAATAGATTAATTTAAAATTATCATTATATTTTGGATTTTGGATTAAATTTAAATTTAAACCATTTTATTTATAATAATTTAATTATTTTCATTTGAATCAATAATTTTCATGATTTTGGTATAAGTTTATTTTTATGCTTAAAAACATAGTTTTTAGAAAAATATTTTTAAGTGCAAAAATTTTATCCATTTTAATTAATTAAAACAACCCCTAATGAGGAATTATTTAAATTAAATTTATATATTATATATACTTGTGTGTGAATTTAAATTTATATAATGAATATTACTAGTCATAGAGTTAATATAAAATCATCATTTCCTTAAAAAATGCATTTTTAGGAAAACCGCTTTTTATCGCACTTCTGGGTTTAATTTTAAATTAAATTATGACACTTGTGTGAATTTAATTTTATAAAATGGATTACATATTTTGAATCAAAATAATTAAAATTATTTAATAGGGTAAACTTTATTTTTTTTATAATGAATAATAAAAACACTAAAAATTGGTTACTATGATTAAGGGTAAAACAGGTTTATCACGGGTTAAACTAAATAAATAATGGTTATAATGACCTAAAAACTTGTATAATTTATATTATTTGTATATATTTTATCCCTATATTATCTAAGTTCTATAAATGTCTCACTTTGGAGCTATATGTTGTTGAGTATGACCTTTATGATAATTTAAGTAAAGAAAAGTACAAAATGTCACTCTCTTACTTTTAAAAAACTATCATGTGTTCATATAGGGATAAAAAGGTTTTATGTTAAGTTATAAATATTAATTTTAAGGATAAATAATTTTTACTTATCATAGTAATTTATTTCTAATTTTCAGTGATTAAATAATTACCTTAAATGCTTATATAATACTAATGTAGTAATTATTTAATTAAAAGGAAAATAAAATAAATAATTTTAAAAATATTAAAAGTAATATAATTTGAATAAATTTTTGTGTTACAATAATTTTTTATAAAAATATAATATTTTAGGTAATTTTTAAAGTTATATATTCAAATTCAATCTTTATCTTGATGTTTTTAAAGTCAAATTAAATGAATAGTGTCAAAATTGATATTAATGATATTTTATAATAAATAATATTTTATTAAATGTTTAAAAATTACTAAAAATACTATATTAATCCAATTTATTTTTATATTTTTATAATATAATTTATGATCCATTTAGGGACCAATTTTTCTTTTATGGTAACTATATTGACCCCTAAAGAGTAAAAACTTTGATATCGTGGTTAAGATTAAAATGGGGTTTTGCACATTACTTGCGCATGTTTTGAAATTAATTTTAAAAACACATAGGATTTTTATTTTATTAATTATATTTAATATTTATAATCAATGTGTCCAAATTATCTAATAAATCCCATTTTATTTTTAGGTTTAAAGGAGAAATAACCTAGGTGAAAAAAACTAGTTACTATGGTGAAAACTAAAATGGTAGAAGTGAGAAACCTTAGAGGTTAAGGAAATAACATGTTTATTTTTAGTTTTGTAGGTTTTTATCAACCTTATATTCCCTCAAATATATTATTTATCAATTTTGGAGGCACTTGGATTGAGATTGACTTCTCATTATTGAATAATTTTGGGTATTTGCAAAAATGATACTCTATCTCACTTATAAAAGTGAACCCCCTCTCCTCTCATATCCACACTTAAAGAGCCTTATGGTTCAGAAAATACCTACCCAAATCCATTACTTTCTTACCTTACCATATCCTAGATTATTTTTTTATTATAAATCCAATCTAGTAAAGCTTTATGTATAATCCTAAAGAGATTGTTTGAAGAAGAGGTATAGTTCTTAACCGAGCATTTTTGTTTTGTTTTTTTCACCTCCTTAAAATATTATTAAAGCATGATGATATAATAACATAATTATATCCCATATAATGATATTTTATTATTTTAATGTCATAACCCACATCCATTTCCTCTTCCATCAAAATGGGAAACAAAACCGTCATTTGTGTGTACGGCTGACTACCGCCTCACGAACCGATGTAATTTGTTTTACATCACTGCCTATCATGGATGGTTATAATGATGGATTTAATGTTTGTGTGTGTTTTTTTATGGTATTAATTACATATTTATCATTATAAAATGATAATATATCATTTACTTTCTTACCATTCCATTCACTGAAAATTGATAACGTCGTTCGTGTGTACGTGTGGACTACCGCCTCCATGAAGTGATGTGATTCATTTTTTATCACCACATCACATGGATGATATATATATAATTATATTTAAACAAATAATATTTTATTTATTATATTATTATTATTCTATAAATATAAAATATTACCTACCTTCTTTCTATAATGATCGTTGAAAAATGGAAACGTTACTCATATGTATGTATGGCCTACCATCTCCATGATTGTAACATAGTTCATTTTTCATAACCATATTTTTTGATTGGTTTTAAAAGTATAATTTATTTATAAAAATATAATTATTTCATAATTACTATTCTTGAGATGATGGAATAGTGACTTCTTTTACTGTAGTCAGCCTACTTAAGTCATTTTGGACATATTAACCAAATATCGTCTAAACATATTACGTGAACTTAATTGATTAAGTAAATAAATATAAAATGGTAATAAATAAAATAAAATGAATAATAAACGTTAAAACATTCTTATTAAATTAAATAATTAACATAAGTTTATTATTTAGGAAGATAAAGTACGTATGTGGCCAGTCGAACTCAAGGTAAGGGATTTCATCTCAATTTCCCTTCATTAAAGCATATTTTAATGTTATTCACCTAATTTATTTTATATAGTGTATATGTTGTAACTTTTACATATTATATAATTAATCCTTCATAATTTATTATTTTTAATTTTTAATTCATTTTACTTTATTTAAGGGGATTTAATTTGAATGTTACCAAAGCACTAAAGGCTTTATGTTACAATCACCTTTATTTTCGAGATTGTTTATGTTCAAGGTTACTTTAGGAGAAATCATATAAAATTATTTTATTAAACCACATATCTTTTATTCTCCTCTAATCATGAATTTTTTTTTACATTTTTTGTTTCCATTTCCTCCCTTATTTAATAAAGAAACATCAAGAAAGTTGTTTGTAAGTAACAATGATCTTGTATCTTCTTTTAGATCTGTAATATTCTCTTTCATCTATATATTTTCCTTAAAATATTTTAAATAATGGTTTTACTATTCTATAATTATTTATTAGTTACATTTTTATCCATATTTTTCTTTTTTTACAATATGGTTTAAAATTAATATTTCTATTATTTTCCGAACAAGATACTTTTTGACTTTTTACAAAAGTGTGAAAGGAATGTTTTCTTTTAACTTATATGTCAAGAACAAGATTTCCCACCATCGTGAACACTCAATAATTTTAACCTTACTTTACAATTTTCTAGGATTTTTTCAAATAAAATGTTTTCTTTAATATTTTGGAAATTTTTATATTTAATAGAAGTGATTTAAAAGTGAAAAGAGTATTTTACTCAAGAAATATTCCATGTGATCTTTTGAAGACATTTCATCAATGATGAAATCCTTTTATGTTATAGATTTCTTATAAATTCTATATATATTTATCTTACATATATACTTATCTCATTATCCCATCCTTTTATGGGTTAATACATTCCTTAAGTTCATTTATCAAATCCCTTATTTAATAAATCTCCTTTGATTACGACATCAGTTATGATTATGAAACCCATTTCTTTCCATGGAAAATTCTTATGTTTATACCTTATTATTGATTTACTTTTGTGGCACACATAATCATGTACATTTTATGATAGGTGTTCCCAAATATCACTCCAATTCATTGGGTAATATTTTTGGTCTCATGAGACATTATGTATGGGATTAGATATTAAACCTAATCCATTATGTGACTTTGTCCACCATGTGATATTATCTTAGGAGTTAATATTGAATTATTCTTATGTCATGTTATATGTTATTTCCACTTTCATATGTTTCTATGATCTTATGGTACCATGTTATTTATGTTATGCTTCCATGTGATTACACATGAGTCTTCTCTTTTATGATATTTTATTATACCTTTGACTCACATGTTATGTTTCATTATCATTTTTTTAAAGTTTGGAGCCGAAGACTCAATTTATTATTTAAAGCAAAGACCTATTTAGTGTGGGTAGAGGGAGACTCATTACATAACCCAAAGGCCCAAGGCCAAGTGGCATGAATACAAGGCTTGAAAGCCCATTTTTTTGGCCCAAAGGACCCCTCGATGAATAGTACCGCTATAGTACCCGCGCTGCTACAGTGCCTCCACTACTACAGTGTCGCCGCTGCTACAGTTCATCTGTTGCTACAGTACTGCTATAGTGCCCGGAATTTTGTCCCTACCCGGATTTGATCCTAGGTCTTTTGGATTCCAAACAGGAGCCTATACCACTTAGGTATAGGCTCGTTGGCTTATGTTTCCTTGTCATGTTTATTCCCTTACTATGATTTTTAGATCACCCATTTATTTTGTGTATTCACCATGTTATTATATGTTTTTTTAGGATCTCTAATAGATTTAAGATCTCGCTAAGGAGAATAAAAATAAATATATTGTGTTTTAATTTATTTTGATGTTTTATACACCTAGTCTTCCAAAGACACTAGGTCTCACAATATTTGGGTTGTAATTAATTGATTTTTATGTTAAAAATAATTTAATAATATGTTTAAAATTCTTGGGTCATTATATGATCTATTCTTATTCTTAAAAAAATCATAGATGCACCCCAAGGCAAAGCACTCAGGTATACAAAGCCCTTATCTGGATTCTCTTGCAGTGGTTTCTGTAATTATTCTAACTCGATAGGGGTCATTCTATAGAGTATTTGAAATAGGTATATCATCTATTGTGAGTTCTATTGAAAACTTTACTTCACAATTCAAAGAAATACTAGGAAACTCTTTCGAAAAGACATCAAAAAATTATCATACAATAGTTATATCTTTGATGTTGATTTTCTCCCCAACCATCTGACATAAATACCCACATTAAATGGGAATCAAGACCCATAAAAAGTACATCATTTCCATTTAAGTTCAAATTTATCCTTATTCTAATATATAATCATAGGTTGTTTTGAAATATCAATTGTGACTTCCTTATTCTATAAATTTATATGGGGTATTTGTAGAGAGAGTTATCAATGCTCAAAATCACATCGAATTCTACTAAAGGAATAATAATAATATTTTCACAGGTCACATTATTACAAAAAATAACATGGAATCACCAACTATGGAGTGGAGGATAATTGTACCTTAACCATCATGATCTAATTTAATGATTGACATAGTATAGACCCTTCCTTGTTCTAAGAGTTAGCCATTGAAATATGTTATTGATTTAGATAATTCCTAAGTTCCCCATATCTAAGACATTGAATTCCTTAGAAATTTGTTACTCTATGACCTTCATTTTGACACACATAATATCTTCCCCTTCCTTTGATACATTCTCTTGGGTAATTATTCCCAAATTCTTAACATGAAGGAAATTTAACTTTCTTTCCTCTATGATCATTGTCACCTAGACTTACATAAAATTCAATTTTTTTCTTATTTTATATATTAGGAAACTCACTTGTGTTTATGATGTAAATAATATATCATGATAGCTCATTATGAATAATCATAAGGTTTCACCTTCAGCTTCTATCTCATTTAATTGATCGAAAGGATGAACATTTCATTTTCTATCACATTCAATGTTAATATAGTTCCTTTAGGTTCCAACCATTTATTAAAACCAAAAATCATAGTATGAGCAACAATAATCATAGTGGTAAACCATTTAATCGTGAAAATAATTTATAGGATGTCTAAATATTGACACCTTCTTTTCAATCCATGACACCTTAAGCTTAACCTGGGTTGTCCTTGGTTATCATCTATTCAAATCCTTCATAATTATTCATAAAGAAATTTTGAATTAACCTAAGCATGTCCATTGAGAGTGTCTAGCCAAGTGTGCAGTTTTAGTCCCACTCATCATGACTTTGGGTGATGATCGAGTCAATACTCAACCAACCCTTTTGGGGTGATTACCCCTAGGTTAATATGCCTCATAGCCACATCCATTTGTCAGTATCCAGATAGGGATTTATTTCTAGGAAAACCACATAATCTCTACTTTACCAAAGCATTGGTATTTTACCCAATACTTAGACTCATTCTTGGAATTCTCACTAAAGTTCTCTAAACTAATCCCCAAAATAATGAAAACTTCCCTCTGATACCAACTATGGTGGCCCAAGATAATGATGCATAAATAATACATTGATTTCATTATTTAATTACTACATTCCACAAACATTCACACAATCCAATGACCAAAAGGTTTAGTTTCTTTAAGACTATCTACATAAACATATTATTTTATAACACTTATAAACATTTCTCCATAATTATTCTCTTCAATACCCTCTTCTAGAAATATCATATGACATAATCATCTTCATGACTTCAGAAATGTAAACATAAGAAGGGGTGAGATCTAATGCTCAGTAAGGGAAACATATCAACTATTCATAATAGTTAAATCTTAAATATGATGGAAAAAATGAATAAGGGAGTGATAAAAAATTAAAATATCATGAGATTATAAGTGAAAAAAAACTTGATTGATTATTAAGGATCATGGCATAGGAACATTAGACCAAAAAAGGTCATCAAAAAAATAACGAACGTGAAATAAATACATCATAAATAATAATACCTTTAAAACATATAATATCATAAACATTTGGAATAGTTTTAAAATAAACCACATTTTAGATAAGTGGTGTAAAAACATAAGAATATGAAAAACATTGTGAACAAATCCAAGTATTTACACCCATTAATTTTGTGAACAAATCCAAGTATGTCCACCCTTTAATTTTATGAAAAAATCCAAGTATGTCCATGAATCATTATCTCATGAGATATAAAACCATAACCAATGCATTGGAGGGCAGTATAAGACCCCACCCATCATTATCCATACATATGAGTTCCAGTTAAAATCAAATCATTTATCTTATCATAAATAACCTATGGGAAGAAAAATGGGTTTCATAACTTTTCCTAATAGTATAACATAAAAATGATCATTTGATACTAAAAACATGATCACCTGAAAAGAGAATATATCAGGTGATTTATGAACCATTTCTTTATTGGGAAATAATCATTTTAAAATAAAATAGAAATTACAAAAAGTATTTTTTTTTAAAAAATATTCATATCATCTTAAAAAATGTCATTTTTGAGTCACATCCCAAAAACCTTTTTTTCTTGAAAATAAAGAGGAAACATCCTAAAAAATTCTTTAAAATAAAATTATAATAAATATACCTTTAAAGTAAATAAATCATATGTAAAAATTTCATGTAGAAGGGAAGAATATATGATCATTGAAAATAAAAACCTTTAAAATATTTGAAAACACATTTATTAAAAAATCCACATCATTTAAAGGATATCAAAACCTTGGTTTTAAAATATAGGGGAATATAAGGGTTATTGGAGATAAAAACAATTTAAGTTTACACTAGGTAAATGATAAAATTTTTGGTAAGTAAAAACATAGATATGGAGGGAAAATATATTAAAAGAGACAGGAATTATACTCAATAAAATTCCATTTCCACAAAATGATAGATTCATTAAGGAAGAATACTTTGGTGAGAAACATTATTTCCCTATAAATGAAGTTTTAAATAAAACATAACATTATCATAGGTTAAATACAATCATACTTGAAACGTTTTTAGATAGAGAGAATTCATTATGACCCAAGGTAAGGATTTGAATCTCGTAAACCCCTTACCATTACTCCCGCTAAGTAGAATGTTCTCCAACCTCCTGTATCAAAAAAATAACTATCTTAATAACATATTTCATAAACTGATTCATTTATATAACCATTTATAAATATTAAATACATTTATATTAGTTGGTTATCACCTATTTTCAAAATCAAGTGTCACAAATCTTGACCGTTTTGAAATAGTTTTGTAATGGTGGTGGTGTTCTTCGTTTTTCTCCCAAATTTCATCCATCCTAGATCATAATAGGTACCATAATAGATGTTTCAATATAATTCATAAATTTATAATTTCATTTCTTAAGTGTTTTTGTAATGTTTTGTGACGATGAAATTGAAGACGGGCTCGTTTTGGTCAATTTTACAAATAAAATGTTGATATATAAATAACAGCATTAGATATTGACAATATGATACTATAATCATTTGTAAATCTTGAATAAATTATTATTATATTTTTTTAATAGAATATAACATTCCATAATCATACAAAACATAAACATTACAACATCACTCATGTAGGTGGTAAAAATGACATGAACACGAGTATGTTATAATGATTAAACAGGTAAGAGAACGTTATTTTGTAATGTTAATATAAAATTTACAGAATATTGAAAATTTCATAAGTATCATATATATTTATTAAACTAATTATTAGAACCATCCAATATTTTTGGTTATGAAAAATTAAATTCATTGTACGTGGAGGTGGTAGTCCGCACGTACGCACAATTAATGATCTCATTTATCAGTGAACGGTCAAAATGATGATATATGAAAAATGATCACTTTAATATTTTATTTGTGAAATAGAAAACCTATTTATTCATAAAATACATCCTTTTTACCAATATTTAGATATTATGATGGAAAACAAACTTCATTGCATCATGGAGGTAGTAGTCTACACATTCGCATAATCGATGTTATTTTGTATTCTTAGTGGTTGGAAAGGATTGAATATTTATCATCTAATTAATATAATGAAATTTTAATATGATAATTAAATTTATTTAATTATATTAACAAGTTTATAAATGATTTTAGGTAGGATTATAATAAAATAAAATACTAAGAGACGGTAATACTCTCGTTGGAAGCTTGAGTTTTCTCTTGGAAAACTTCTTAGAAGTGAAGGAATTAAGAAAATTTAAGGTGACCATAAGATTATATAGGTGAGAGAGGGTTCTAGGAGAAGAAATATTTCAGAGTTTCAAGGATAAATTTTAAGGTTAAGTGAAACTTTAAAGTGTGTAGGTGGTATCCTTTTATAAGAGAAGAAAATGGCACTTTTGTAAACACGCGTCATTTTTTAATAATGTTGTGACACTATTCAAGGGTCAATGGTTGAAAAGTGAAAAAAATGGGATTTTGTAAAATATAAGGTCTAAACTACTCTCATAAATTCATTTTGATACAAGGTAAGAGTGATTTAAATCTTTTGTTTTTTAACTTTTAACATTTTTTCTAAATTAACTTTTACCTTGGTAATTAATTTTTAACCTTAGTAATTAACATTAATGAAAAAAAATAAGATTGGATCCTTTTACCTAATTTGAACCTTATGATTTCAAATTTAAAAATCACTTTAACACATAAAATTTCTAAAGGTTTGAAATTTTAATTTTAAAATAAACACACTTAATTGCATAAAAATAATTTTTAAAAAAATAATGTTTTAATATTTAAATTTATATATAAGATATAATTATATTGGATGATAATTTTAATATAATAAATTGATTTATTATAAAAAAATTAAATTGAGGAGTCTTTAACGGCAATCCAAAACTGAATTTCACCATCTAAACTCTTAATTTGATAAAATGACCAAAATGGTTTTTTTATTAAAGTAACATTTAAATTTAGTTTTAAAAATATTAGACATAGGATTATAAGTTCATAGAATATTTTAAAATTCATAATTAAATTACTTAAATACATATTTTATTACTTAAATTTTTTTTTAATCTTATAGGATAAGCTTATATAATTATGAAATCATGAAAGGTATAATTTTCTCAAAAACCGTATTTTTTTACTGAAAATCAACCATTTTAGAAAAAACTCAAAAAATATACTATGTAAATTTTTATGTGAGGATTTAAAAAATTAATTTTTTATTATAAAATTTAAATTATAAAACTTATAATTTTATCTTTTAAAATAAAATACATAATACAAAGAAAATGGATTTTATTGAAATAACTCTTTTCAGTATTAACCCATATTAATTATTTACCTTCTAGATATTTAATAGTTTATCATATTGCTCTTTATTATAGATTTATTGATAATTTTCTATTAATATGTTTTGGTTTGTTTTTGTTGGTTGTAGTGTGTAATGCAATTTATCAAACATGACATCAGTTTTACAAAGTCTAGAATTTTGGAATGTTACATGAATACCCTTTAATGAAAATATTGTTTGGTATTCACAACACAAAGGTATAGAATGGAAAATCAATGGATAACTTTGGTAGTATAACTAGTGCACATAAAAGTTCATGGAAGGGATAAATTAGAGAGAAATGTGGTCTCTTATTATTTAGGTATCATATTGTCACGACCCCCTACCTCCAAAGATACTGCAATGAGTTGAGAGAGATAATGACCCCTGAGACCTGCCTCCAGTAGGCCTCGGGTTCTTGACTAGCATCAAGGGTGTAAAAATATTACAATATGGGAGGAATTACCCATTATTAGGAATCAGGATTGGGAGATATGATAGATCATCCACAAGCAACTCCATGAAATAATATAAAGAAATCCAAAACCATCCCACATGCATGTGTAAAATAAAACTGATACAAATACAAAAGTCTCCAAAGTAAATACCCAAAAGTAAAGCTAAGCAGTGACATGAAAACTATCAAGATCCAGGGTAGTAAGGTCCAACACGGTCCATGAAATCCTCCTAGAAACCTAAAAATAGTTGTATATACGTAGGGTTAGAATATAGGTATACTCAGTAGGAAAAACAGTCACTCATGTACATGTGAAAGAAGTATACTAATGCCCCTGTTAGAAAACAGAAGAACCAAGCAGCACCTAAACATGTATACTAACCAAACCCAACCTCACCAAGGCATGCTCACCAAGTAGCACAAGTCAAGTAATATAATATAAAGTGCATTGATGATAGGGTACCCTGCACCACTTTCCCACTGATTATCCAATCTCACACCCCAACGGTAAATGTCATAGCACTCCCACCTCTTCCAAATATACCACATCACATCCCACTCACACACACCTGGGATTCATAAAACATCCCACCCGCACACACCCGGGCCTCACAACACATACCACCCACACACACCTGGGCCTCACAACACATCTTTCCCGTACACACCAGGGCCTTACAGCGCATCACCTCTCATCCCGAAGACACCTAGGAAGGCACATTACAACTCATCCCGAAGACACCTGGAAAACAAACCACCATGCCCACAAACACCCAGGCTACCAATTCTCACCATATCTTGCCCGAAGAAACTTGGTTCGTCACAGCCTGGAAGAGGGAGCAGGGAAGAGTGGGTGGCCAGCCATTTATCCTCTCATCAGGATGTTGGGAAAGACACCCCCCATGTGATTATGTGGGTGTTCGGCACATAGTGATCAATGTGGATGGGGTTTGTATAGAAATCACAAGTAAATACAAGTATATACATATATGATATCAAAAACTCATTCCCAACCTATGGGTTCTCAAACAAACAAACAACTCACAACATGGCCACCTTTTCTGCTGCCTCTAAATACACAAAAGCACACAACAAGTCATAAAACCCTTTTCACATTCCCAACTAATTTATTTAATAATTTCCATTTTGTTAACCAAACCAAACCAATCCATTCCAAACTTTATTAAACAGTTATTTATTCATTCCATCACTACCCGGGAAACCACTAAGCACAACACACAACATTCAACACAGTAAAATTCATTTCAAAAGGTGAATATTATGATAAATTAAGGTGGATCCACATTAAAGACACATCGTTCCACGACCTCCACATTTAACACCCATTCATGATATATCATATATCGATCTCTAGATATGGGGTGAAGCTTTCAGTATGTTATTAATGGCAAAGAACACATACCAATCACTATTGTCCTTCAAAGTCATCATGCCCAAACCACCATACTAACCAAAACAAACCCCCAACTCACAACCACATCCAGAAACATAACATAGCACAACCAGTTCTATAACCCTACTATATAATCATATCACACCCATCATAGTCCCACTATACAACCACATTCCATCCACTTTTACCACACGTACAGACCACAAAAAATCAAACATCACATCCCAACAAAACATTTTACAGGTTCACAAGAACATTTATTTCATTCCACTACTTTTCTTTGGGGTGTTATCACACAAACCAAAATCCTAAGGCAACCAATTCATTAGCCAAGTATATGTGGTTAGAAAAAAATTCATTTTAGGGTGATACCAAACAAATATCAACAAGGAAACAACCACAACAGATGTATCCAACACTAAAAAATCCACCAACAGCCATAATTTTTAGTAGGTCATCAATCCTGAACAATCTCAATATCATAATCAATATAAATTTTGTAAAAAACATGTGAAATGAACCCCATTTTCCCCTCAATTTCAATTAACCGATTATTTATCTTCAATTAGGTTAGCACAACCATGATTCACAAATAAAAAGAAGTAAAACCCCTCCCACATGATGCATAATAGAGAGAAACAAAGGGAATCCTACCTCAAGGGAGATTTTCAATTACTGCGCACTACATGGCAAAAAAGAATGCTCGCAAACCACAACCACGCCATAAAAATTGTGGATCAACCTATACCACACCAAGGATCTATCAAAACAAAACCCAATGCACCCCCAAACCAAAGAACCACTACCAAAATAGATCCCCAAGATAAGAACAGAATAAAACAGATGAGAAAGAGAAGATAACTCACCACAGATCGACCACAGATCACCAACGAACATCCATTGGGATCAATGGATTGAAGAGGGAGGAAAAGGGCTCGAAGAACATTTCAGGGTACCTAGGTTTTTTCCAAAACGAGAGGAAAAAGGAAACCATGGATGAATGAATGAGGGTTCATCCGAAAAAAGAATTTTAAAACTGCACATGATTGGGGTATTACATGATGTGTAATCCTCTTTCACGTCATGTAATACCTAGGGTTTGGTTTTCAATGAAAAACATTTCGCCTCTTCATTTTATTTTATTTTTTTAACCCCAAAATATTAAACATCGTGAAACCCTTCTTCACATAATGTAAAATTTCTGCATAATGTGAAAACTCCAAGACAAGCTGTGAAACTAAATTTCACATCATGTAATCTAGTTACACGACGTGTAATCCCCCTTCTTCTAGCCTTTAGTAATCAAAATCCCTCTGAGCCTCCTCTGAACACTTACAAAAACCAAAACACACAAAGTAATGGGATGGTAAGGCATGGACCGTTACATCAGATACCTCTCAAACGATTCTCTCCCTTGAGAATCCAAAACCAAACCCATAAGAAAAAGGGTCTGAACAACCACCCTGTGAGAAAACTATCAAGGATCTCTTCATACCTCAAACACTGCCACCAGCTAAACACACCAAACCAAATGACGACAACCACACTGTAGAGCCTCTTAACCTCCATGTATCCCAATCCAGCAACCACTACAACCAACAAACTTCACCACCATACATCCAAAAAATGGCACCATCCCGAACACATAAATCAAGGAATTCTATCTTCCATGTCAAGATATTATTCACTCTGGATAGCACTGACTTGACCACATGGATTTAATCACATCATAATTAATGCATCTTGATTAGGAATCAGGTCCTCCCCTTTCCAAATGTCGGGACTTTATCACAAAGAACACCACACACAATCATAATCCAAGAGAAAGCAGATCATATCATAAAACAACAAGGTTCAAACATCACATTTCAAAGAAAAACAAAGAAAAACAAAACTCAAAACAACTCTAGGTACTGGGAACAAATCTGCATTTCTCTCTCTCAAATATTCTCCTCCTGACCACCAGGAACACGATGCTCTGCCTTTACCTACTGGAAAACCAATCACTTCACCACAAACTTTGTCACTGCCTATTTCATCCCAGGCCACAAAAACTACATCTTTAATCCACAGTACATCTTGGAAACTCTTGGATGTACTACCAAGGGTAATCCATGAAACTCACGAAGGACTCCACTATTCATTTTTACCAAAACAAACAACTTTCTATAAAACAACATTCGGTTCCGACCATCCTCCAACCACCCCTCTGAAGCATCATCATGGCCAATACGATCATGCAACACCCCTACCTCTGAGTCTCCCCATTGATACTCCTCCATCTACTTCATCATAGAAGATTACACCATCATCTGAAACAAACAACCTTTACCACCATCCACTATTACATCTAAGGGAAAGGCTACCAACTCCTCCATCACTTTCCAAGCATCTGTAGATTCCCAAACAACCACCTTCTGTGAATTTATTCTCAAAGCATCATCCATAACATTTCCCTTTCCTAGGGTGTAGGAGATCTCAAAATCATATTCTTGAAGAAACTCCATCCACCTCCATTGTCTTAGATTCAGGTCACACTAGGAAAAGACATACCTCAAACTCTTTTGATCTGTGAAGGCCACAAAGAACTCCCCAATGAGGTAATGTCTCCATAACTTCAGCACAAAAACAACCACTATCAACTCCAGATCATGGGTGGCATAGTTATTCTTGTGAGGATGCTACCTAGATGTATAAGAGATCACTTCTCATTTTTGCATCAACACGCATCCCAAACCTAGACGGAAGCGTCACAAAACACCTCAAACATCACCCCTTCCTCAGGAAACCAGAGTACTGGAGCATTAACCAAATTCCACTTCAGATAAATGAATAGTTCCTGGCATTGATCACTCTGCACAAAATCTTGGTATGTTTTATTCAAAGTTTTCAATGGGGTTGTAACTCAAGAGAAATCAAGTACAAACCTCCGATAATAACCTACAAGACCAAGGTAACTGTGAACCTCTACCACGTTATTGGGTGATACTTAATAAATAACTACTTCAACCTTCAATGGGTCTACTGACACACCCTACTGAGACACCACATTCCTGAAGAAATTTACCTCTCATGTTCATAACTTACACTTGGACAACTTTCCATAGAGTTGGTGGTGTCAAAGAACCTGTAAGACGGTTCTGATATGCTCAGTGTGCTCCTCCTCTAACTTTGAGTAGGTTAAGATATAATCGATAAATACAACAGAGAACCAATATATGAACTCACAAAACACAGAGTTCATAATCCCTATGAATGCAGCTGGTGTGTTCATAACACTGAATGGCATGACTACAAACTCAAAGTGCTCATACCTGCATCTGAAGGCAGTATTCGGGATATTTCCCTCCTTCACCCTTAATAGGTGATATCCAGACTGCATATCGATCTTAGAAAAACAACTCACCCCTATCAACTGGTCTAAAAGATCATATATCATAGGAATAGGATAACGGTTCTTGGTCGTCACCTGATTCAACCTCTGGTAGTCTATGCACAACCTCAGAACACTATCCGCCTTCTTTACGAACAACATTAGAGCACCCCATGGCAACACACTAGGCCAGATAAAACCCTTACGAATAAAATCATCTACCTAAATCCTCAACTCCCATAACTTAGAAGGTTTCATATGATAAGGATCCATCAAAATCAAAGAATCACCAGTCTGTAAGTCTATCTCGAACTCAACACCACATTGAGGAGGTAGTGTCACAACCTCCTTAGGGAAAACATCCAGAAAATCCCCAATGAGCCTGGGAAATTTTACCATTTCATCATCTATTTATTTCATTTACAGCTCAGCCAATGAGAAAATGAGTGGCTCCACATGCCAACTAGCCACCTGAAAACCCTACTCGTCAATGAAAACCACACATTGACCATCCACATCTGAAAACATGACTCTCCTCTAGAATCATTCGATAACAGAATGTATGGAATAAAACTAGTCGATTCCAAGGATGACATCATATGGTTGAATATTTAGTAAGAATAGATCCACATGGGACTGATGTGGTCCCATCATCAGTCTACACCTCCGGCACACATCAAACAATATGTTTTAGCCTCTGACCAGTGTACTCAACACCAGGGGAAAGGGAATTCTCTCTACGTCTAGCCACAGAGCATGAGCTAGAGTGGGAGAAACAAAGGAGTGAAAAGCTTCTGAATCAAACAAATCACATGAAAGGGTAATGAACAACCTAGTCATACCTCTGATGATCTCTGGCCCTGCTGGAACTTCTGCCTTTTCTACGTGCAACTGACCACACCCAGATCCTCTAAATCTCTGCTGACGATCACCTCCACGACCATGTTTGGGTCGCAGTCCCTGAGCATGAGAGACATCCTGAGGTCGGCCTCTACCTACTCCATCTCCCCTTGACAAATAAAAATCATTTTTTCCTTGTTGCTAAAACTGTCTCACTGGAAGCTACTGTTGAGGTTAACACTGAGTCTTCCCACCTCTGCCAAACTAAGCTCAGGAAACCATTGGGCACTGATTCTGAAGATGGTTATGAACCCCACAGAAGAAACATATTGGACCCAATCACAAAGACCATTAGCACCAGAAGGCTGGAAAGGAAGATGTTGAGGTCGTCTCCCTGCCATTCGAAACCTCAAAGGTCCTAGCACCTGAGATCTTCCACTGACAACTCTTCCTCTCAAAGAACTCTACTAGCTTCCCTCTCATGGTATATATCCTTGACAGTTCATCCTCTCAATCACCTCTTCCTTCTTCTGAACCTCCAAATATATTGACAATGTAAAACGAGTAACTACATACTAGATAGAAGGGTGGAGTGCCTCCTCATGACGTCTCACATGAGACCCTTTATCTGGAAAAAGGTCTGTGGAAAAATGGAGAAGTTCCTTGAACTCGATCCAAAGATATCACACCAACATAATCCCCTACTGAAGGGAGAGTAGCTTCTTCCTCTTCTCAACCTTCATGGTCGATGAAAGGAACTCCACCCGAAACTCCTTCTGAAGTTCAACCCACAAAACACATGCTGCCTTCTGCTCTCCTAGATATAGCGTCCACCACTGACATGCAACACCCTATATCTGACTTATTTCCAAAGGTACCTTGTACTCTGTCAGGGCTCAGATCAAATTGAAGGCGATCTCCAGCTTCTATATCCAACCTTCTATCTCCACATAAGAAACACTACCCTCATACTTTCCTAAATCCTGCTGTTGGAAAGCATGAAATTTCCTCTACCACTGATCATACTTCTCATCTAGATCAACCCTACGGTGATCAACCAGATCAACCTTATAAACCTCTACTCCTTGAGCCACATGTGGATGACGACCAAGAGCCATAGTTAAAAGGAAATCAAGGATTTCCTAAGCCTGATTAGTATGTAATTTTATTAAAAATTTATTTTAATTCATTTTATTTATTCTATATATTTTAACCTTCCCAAAAATAATCCAATTCAAACAAGAACACAAGTCAATATGATGAATGTACCTCTCCTAGGTCTCTACCCTGCAAAAAGGTCTGACTTACTTGGTCATTCAATAAGCTCAGAGTCCATGCACTGGATCATGGGGGGGCCTAAAATCTCATGTCCTAGCCAGTCTCCCTGGACTATGTTACGTACCAAGGTCAACTGGAACCATTTTCATACCACCCCATGAAATCCTCATTGTGTCTAACTCCAAACTCCATCTTATCTCTCAACCATCACCTATGATACCACTCTATCATGAACCCCTCCCTCCAAAGATACCGTAATGATAGGAGAGAGTTAATGACCCCTGAGTCCCACCTCTAATAGGCCCTGGGTTGGTGACTAGAAACAAGGGTGTACAGATCTCACAATATGGGAGGCATTACCCTTTATAAGGAAACAAGATCGAGAGATATGATGGATCATCCAAAAGAAACTCTAAGACATGATATAAAGAAAGAAAAAACCATCCCACATGCATGTGTAAAATAGAACTGATACAAATACAAAATTCTCCAAAGTAAATACCCAGAAGTAAAGCTAAGCAGCAACATAGCAACTGTCAAGATCCGAGCTAGTAAGGTCCAACACATTCTGTGAAATCCTCCTAGAAACCTAAAAATAATTTTATATACGTAGGGTGAGCATGCAGGTATACTCAGTAGGAAAACCAAAGTCTCTTGTGCACATGTGAAAGAAGCATACTAATGCCCCTATGAGAAAACTGCAGAACCAAGCAGCACCAAAACAAGTATACTAACCAAACCCAACCTCACTAAGGCATGCTCACCAAGTAACGCAATTCAAGTAATATAATATAAATCACATTGATGATAGGGTACCCCATGCCACTTTCCCATTAATTAGCCGCTCTCATACCCCAACAGAAAATGTCATGGGGCTCCCACATCTTCTGAATATACCACATCACATCCCACCTGCACACACTTGGGCCTCACAACACATCCTTCCCGCACACACCTGGGTCTCACAACACATCCAACCCACACACACCTGAGCCTCACAACACATTTCATCCACACACACCTAGGCCTCACAATGCATCACATCTCATCTTGAAGACATCTGGTAAGGCACATCACAACTCATCCTCAAGACACCTAGGAAACAAACTGTATCGCCCACAAACAATTGGGCTACCACTTCTCACCACATCCTACCTGAAGAAACTTGGGTTTTCACCACCTAGAAGAGGGAGCAAGGAAGAGTGGGTGGCCATCCATCCACCCTCCCATCGGGATGTTGGGAAAGACACCCCTCGCGTGACTATATGAGTGTTCAGTATATAGTGCTCAACGTGGGTGTGGTGCATACAGAAATCACAAGGAAATACAAGTATATACATATATGATATCAAACACTCATGCCTAAACTATGGGTTCTCAAACAAAAAAAAACAACTCATAACACTACAAACTTTGTTGCTAATTCTAAATTCACAACACCACGCGAAAAGTTATAAAACCCATTTCACATTACCAACCACTTTATTTAACCATTTCTATTCTGTTAACCAAACCAACCCAAGACATTCCAAACTTTATTAAACAATTGTCTATTTATTCCATCACTACCTAGGAAACCACTAAGCACAATACACAATAGGAAACACAGTAAAATTCATTTTAGAAGGTGAAGAGCCTGATAAATTAAGGTGACTCCACATTAAAGACATATCATTCCATGACCTCCACATTTAACATCCATTCATGATATATCATATATCAATCTCTATATATGAGGTGAATCTTTCCGCATGTTATTAATGGTGAAGCACCCATACAAATCACTATTTTCCTTCTTCAAATTGATCCTTCCCAAACCACTATACTAACCAAAACAAACTCACAACTCACAACCACATCTAGCAACATAATATGGCACAACCAGTTCAATAGCCTTGTTGCATTATCATACCACACCCATCACGACCCCACTATACAACCACATTCCATCCACTTCCCCCACACATACAAGACACAAAAAATCACACATCACATCACAACAAATCATTTTACAGGTTCACAAAAAACATTTAGTTCATTCCACTACTTTTATTTGGGGCGTTATCACACAAACCAAAATCATGGGGCAACCAATTCATTATCCAAGTATATGTGGTTAACCAAATTTTCATTTTAGGGTGATACCAAACAAATCTCAATAAGGAAACAACCACAGCAGATGTATCCAGTGAAAACAAAGCCACCAACAGCCATAATTTTCAGCAGGGCATCAGGCCCGAACAATCACAATATTATAATCAATATCAAAGCTGTAAAAATCATGTGAAATAAACCTCATTTGCCCCTCAATTTCAATTAAATGATTCTTTATCTTCAATTAGGTCGGCACGACCATGATTCATAGATAAACAGAAGTAAAACCCCTCATGCATGATGCAAAATGGAGAGAAACGAAGGGAATCCTACCTCAAGGGATCTTTACAATTTTTGCACACCACAGAGCGAAGAAAAATGCTCATGAACCACAACTGCACCACAACAACTACGGATCAACTTGTACTGCACTAAGGATCCGTCAAAACGCAACCCAATGCACCCCCAAACCAAAGAAACACTGCCACAACGGATCCCCAGGAGAAGAACGAAAGAAAGTGGATGAGAAAGAGAAGAGAACTCGCCACGGATTGACCACGGATCACCAACAAACATCCTTCGGGATCAATGGATCGAAGATGGAGGGAAAGGGCTCGAAGAACACTTTAGGGTGCCTAAGGTTCGCCCAAAATGAGAGGAAAAAGGAAACCATGGTCGAATGAATGAGGGTTCGGCCAAAAAAAAGAATTTTAAAACTGCACTTGATTGGGGATTTCACGTCGTGTAATACCCAAGGTTTGATTTTTTCTGAAAAACGTGTTGCCTCTTCATTTTATCTTATTTTTCTAACCCCGAAATATTACACGTCGTGAAACCCTTCTTCACATCGTATATAATGTCTGCACGAAGTGAAAACTTCAAGACAAGCTGTGAAACTGAATTTCACGTCCTCATGTAATCCAATTACACAACATGTAATCCCCCTTCTTCCAATCTTTAACAACCAAACTTCTCCAAACTCCCTCTAAGCCTCCTTCGAACACTTCCAATGACCAAAACCTGCAAAGTAACGGGCTGGGAAGGCACGGGCCATTACACATATGGATAGTAAATAAATGTGTCTAAACCCATGAAAACATAACCAATAGAGAATCAAAAGGCTTAAAACGGAGAAAGTGCTGAATGGAAAAGAGGAGATAGAGAATATCTTACCTTGAGAGGATGCTTCTTAAAGCTTGGGAAGATCTCTTTGAGACCTTAGAAACTCCTTGGGATGGATTTAGAGAGAGAGGGAGAGAGGAACTTCATAATCAATAGGTTTGTAGTGGAGAGGAATGGGAGATTGAGTGAGTATTTATAGCAAAAGTGAGGGGTTTGTTTATTAATTTCTGAACATAAGTTTTTTACTCTGTTATAAATTATTCAAAACCGTTGGTTCTCCAATGGTTTCAACCCATTGTTTTTTCTAAAGGGAAGTGGTTTTAAATATTTTAATGGGACATGGGCCAAAATTATTTAAATAATATCATTGATGATGTAGAAGTGAGTCATGTTCATAAAGAATTGTTTTTAAAATCTTAAAATATCCTTTAGGTTTTGGAAGGTTCTCTATAGGTTTGTAAAGATAATATTATCACATTAAAATGCCTTGTTTTAATGAAAAAATTGATTTCTGGTCGATCCAACCCTTTATATTACATCATTTTTAATCTATTATGATGTCATAATGCATACTGTATTTAATTTTTACCCAAAAATTCGACTGTCACATAAAATTATGAAAAAAACATTGTTGGCTAATTTCGACATGTTGAATTCAAAAATAAAATTTATTTTGTCAAAAATAATATTCTAAATATCAGAATTTTAATTTTTAAAATAGAATTCTCATTGATTAAAATGTACTAATTTTATTACATGGTCGAATTTCTAATATTTAGAAAAACTACATATGATTGCATAAAATTATTTAATTATTTATAAATGAATAAATACTAATTTTTATGGCATTTTATGCAAATAAAAATTTATTTCAAATTCTTGAATTTATCGTAAAAATGCATTTTAATAAAAATTAAACATATATAGTTTTCCAAAAATACAATTTTGGTTTCTATGTATCAAAAATCCATTCTATCGTTTTCATCCTCTTTTCAGGTGTATTTTATTATATATATAAGGTTGATAAGAAGCAGACATTTAAAGGGGAATTTTACATACTGTCAAGGTCTAGATATATAACCTCTTATTACACTGGCATACACCATAAGGGTAAGGTGGGCGATGGTAGCACTTTCTTGGGGTGGTTCAATGCACATGGTTTGGATGGTGATCTCTATAAGCTTGAACTTCTCTCGTAAATAGTTCCGATCGAGTTTCAGTCGTTGGATCTCAGCTTGGGCTTTGTCAAGGGTGAAGCTGGGTGATGTCATCTCCCTTTAAAACTCTGATAAATGAGCCTCATAAGCTATGATCCTACTAGTTGAGGTCATCGGTTTTTTTCTTCTGTATTAATTAGATTTTATTATAACACTTAATATATGCTAATCTTAACAGTCATTGTATAACACCTATATTACCAACAGCTATGACGCTTAACAGTCTTTATGCCCAACAATCATATTATGACTATTTTATAATGGTCCAAAATAATAATGAAATATAGTGCATTATTTTTATATAACTACATTACTTAATAAGGCATATATACATTCAAAAGGAAGTTTCATTTATAAAAGTTTGAGTCGTTACACTTCTCATCTCATTCCCTTTTTGTCTTGTTTTGGATTGTTATGTATATTTAATCTTGGTTCTTGTTTATACTTAAAGTTGTGGATGTTGTTTTAAATATTGTTCTGATTATTATGGTTTCACTTATTTGAGTGCATGACTCACCAATACATGGCAAGGTTATGTCGAGTTCTCAACTAGGACCCTCTTAATGATTATTGGACCTGTTAGGTGAAATTGTTCCCAAAGACGTATCATTGACACCTAGACACTTGTTGTCAACCCATGAGGATCGGGAGCACCATTCATGCCTTGTCACGGGCCAACACAGGTATCCAGGTCAGGGGTAGCTTAGGTTGGTTCATGACATGTGTACCTTACCCCAATGAGTCGTTGCAACTTCTTCTATCATATGCGCTTGATGAAGATAACGAGTGACAACAAAAAGACACCCCTCCTTTGTGGTGTATCCACAGGTTGGTTGAATCACCCATCGCATGGGCAAGATTCTCCTCACACTCACGATATGTCAGTATCTCGCTTAGGCAAAGGGTGGAGAGAAAGAGAGCTTCGAGGGAAGGCAGAGAATCAGCTAGGTACGCACACTCACACATCATCTCATGGCAGTGGCTCCCTTATATAAGCACATTTACTCATGCGTTACACAACACACGAGTAAATGATATGCAGTTACAACGGTTTGTAACCCTTCAACCATGCACTCGACACTTAAGTTCATTGATTCTCCATGCACTAATGACACCTTATATGAAAGAGTAAACGAATGTTAACGTTTAACATTCATCTACCATAATCAGTGGTAACTTGTCATGTGGATCACACAATACAATCCGTTACATGATACTGTATTAAAACACAGCCAATCGTACAATATGATTAGCTAAGGCAGTGCCAATATGATATCTATATATCGTATCAAATGATATGCGCAAACCATGCAATACAATATGGTTTATAATCATGCATGCTCTACTATACAACATGCACGTTTCGTACAATACGATATGAGGTATTTCGAGCATGACTCATTCATGTCGATCACCTTTTTTGAATTTGTCTTGTGGGTATGTTGATGTTTTACATCCCTTGGAGGTGGACCATAATCTCATTTGTAGCAACATGGTGTAGAACTTTTTATTTTGTAGCTTTGTAATTTCCCCCTCCCCTACCATTCGTAATTATATAAAAGATAAATCATTATCGTTATCATTTAATGCTCTTGACGCTTGTATTAACCTATGACATGTTTTAAGTTAGTGGCATGTTAGTTTGGATACGATGGTCCGGCATTTGAGTCTGTATATCACATGCTCTCTCTGTATTGGGCCTGGTGGCACATGTTTTATCATTAAAAATCAATAGAAAACTAAAAAATTTGTATTATATTAAAAAATAGATACAAAAGATAAATTTTAACCTTACATGTATATGAAATCCGCATTAAGAAAAAGGCAAAGAAATAATAATTAAACATTTGTTTTGTAAATAAAAATTAAAAAGTATTGAAAATATTAATGATGGAACTAGAGTTATTTTATAAAAAAACAATAAAAAATACAAAAACATATGCAGCACAATTGAATGATACGACACAAATTCAATTTAAAAATCAATAAAAACACAATATTTAAACTACCATGAGCTTTATATAAAAAGTAGATGTCTTGTCGTTAAAAAGAATTGCCAGATGATGGATTTCACTAGGAACATGATGGCATCAAATCTCAGAAGGGCCGGTCTAGCTGTCGGGGAATTTCGACCGGTAACTCTGAGGCAGCATATATGTTGCAGTGATCATCTTCCCCGCAAACCATCTCCCGTGGAGCGCCCGCTGTGCATTCACCGCCGATTGTATGTCTTCAAACAGCAGATACACAAAACCCGCACTCTCCCTGTTTGTTTCCCCAAACAAACACGCTTCAGTTGCAAACAAATATGCACAACAGATTGCATGACATCTATATACTTACTTCTCCACGTGAATATGCCTCAAACGCCCAAATTTCTTACATTCATCTTCTACATCTTCCTTTATATCAACATCGAAATCAGGCTCCCTCTGCACAGTCGAACCACATCCTTAGACAAAAACACTGGAGCCAGCAAAAATAGTACACTAACCTCCAGGCTTGGATCAAACATGTTTTTCAAAAGCAAGCATTCACTTGGAATGCCAATCACATCGACTGTAGGAACAGTGGTGGGAATAGAGAGCCCGGAGCTTGGCAATCCAGCAAGTGAAGGAACCGAAGCCTGTACACCAGGAGGAACAAGAGCAGAACCAACAGGTACGGCACCAAGGACAGGGGCAGAAGAACCCGAAAAACTGCACATAATAGGATAACGTTAAGGTCTGCCCGTTCAAATCTGAAGTCACAAGCTCAGTCACAAACCTTGATGCAGTCCCGGCACGATCAAGCTTCTGCATAAGAAGGGCTCTGGAGCGTGCATTAAGAGCCTGGAATTTGTGAACCAAAGTCAGAGATATCCCGATATACAGCTACATTGTTAAGTGTATTCCATTATAAAGAATAATGAGAAAATAAAAATAGAATATATAATCATCACGTAGAAGATATAGCCTGGTATGAGGTGTATAATTCGGGCAGCAAATATGATCATTATTAATCAGTCAGTGCATTTTAGAATTTTATTCTTATTTGCATCACCTTTTCCTATTTATTGAAAAGTAACTGCAGTTAAAAAAAAAAGGTATTCCTAACCAGGCCACCGCCCTCATCATCATCAAAATCAGCAGCATTTGCACCGAGGTCTTGCATTCCAGCCTGATCGGTGACAGCTGACAACTAAACAAACGAATGGAAAAATAAGAGCAGTAACTTTAACAGAACTTTTGACAAGCAATTTACATATTTTTTAACTTCAAAAGTTGCAAAATAAATGTGGGCTAAACACGGGGATAGAGTGTCAGTTGAGCAAAATAGAAATACTGCAATCGAGATGTGTCCAGAAAAGCCAAGCATGACTAGTGCACAAAACTAAAATAAAACAACCGTGTTGATACAGTTTTTGACAACGAAGGCTGCATATCATGGACAGAGACACACTTAATATAATAAATAATAAATTAATAATTATTTTAATTAATTAGTAAATTAGTAAAATTATTAATTATTTTTTATAGAATTAATCAACATTTTTAATAAATTATCAATTAATTTATAAAAAAATATAATTAATGAATATTTTAATAATGTTGAAAGCATAAACAATCATTGTACTGTTCATTCTTGGTAGTTTATTTATACATCTGTGTGTAAGAGTTGTAAAATAAAAACTCACCGACCTGCCAGCCAACCCATTAGCCTGTTAATTTTTTGAGGACTCGGGCCTCTTTTGGCTCAGCCCACGAACCCTGCAATCTGCACGGGCTTATCCACGGGCCATGCGGTCCGGCCTACAGGTACATATATTTTCTTCACAAAAATATAATATACCTAGGCAAAAATATGATAAACCAATGTTATTTTTAAAAAATTATAACTCTTATGACAGTACATTTATTTAATGTATATTTCATTATTTTAGGCATATGTATGATATGATTTTTGTCTTATATTTGAATATTTCACATTGTGTAATTTGTTTAAATATTAATACATGTTGTTTTGACATATTTTTTCATATTTTTTTAGCATTATATATAATTTTAACATCTAAAATCTTTGAAAATATTATTTTTCTTAAAATTGAAAAAGAAAAAACCTGTGAGCCGGCCCATCAGCAAGCTCATCCCATGCAGGCAGGTTCAGGGCATACAGCTTAATGCCTGCATAAAATGCAGACCGGACTGGCCTAGCCCACAAAAGGCCATGACCAGCATAGATTAGCCCACAGCCCGGCCCAGCCAGCCTAACAGCTATCCTCATTCCTACGTTTTATATAGAGTCTGGAGACTCATATTCTGTTTTGGAAACAGATGCATTTCTTAAGTGTTCAACAGACTTCTCAGTACTCCCAAGTTCTGTTTGAAGCTTTATGACCTCATCTTTCGAGAGATCAAATCTTGAGAAAAGGTTTTCAGCAAAATTTTGAGCATGAGCCTCAAAGCTGGAATCATCCTTAGATTCCAAGGGCACTACCTCAACCCTTGCAGAGGGTTCTCCAACTTCAACTAATTGAAGCGACTGAACTTCCAAACCTCTACCCGATGGAGAGGATAACTCTCCAAGCATTTTTGTACCCTCATCATTTTCTTCAACAGTCCTTTCCATAGACTTTTCAACCAAAGAAAATCATTGATCCTCGATCAATTCAGTTGTTGCAGGAACAGGAGAACTAACTTGCTCAGTAGAATGAGCTTCCTTTGAGCTTTGCAAACTGGAGAATGAGCAGCTTCCTCAACTAGTTGTTCCTCCCTATGAACAACTTGCTCATCTCTTTCTTCAGCAACTCACCCGATTCTAACAGGAATTTTCTCATTCAGAACTTGTCTCCCGGAGCTTGCAGAAACATTCTCTCCACCAGGAGTGGAGTCTTCTAAACCTCCAACAACACGTGGCCTGGCAGCAGCTCCTGCTCTAGACTCACCGACTTCTTCTGCATCAAGCCTTGCAGAACCTGCAGACTTCAAACTTTTGTGCTCCCCTTAGCATGAGCACCTGATGGCTCATCTGCTTCTGCACCAACAGGCATAAGCTTTCCCTTGGCTACACTACAAAAGAAACCAAATTTCTTCATGGTTCCAATAGACAAAACGTTGTTGTGATGACATCTTAAACCAGTCCGGATGTCAGCAATCATCCCTCTCTTGTAAAGAACAAGAGATACCAGTCTACCATAGGGATAAAATGACATCCTTGCATCCTTTTGGCAGCAGTGGTTCATGTATCTTAACATGTACCGACTTATATTGCATTTGATGTCATTCATCATGAGAAACATGATATACAAATCAGGAAAAAGAATTGAACTGGGCATTCTCGTAAAATTCCTTTACTTCCCTTTCAAAGACATTCGGAACTTCCACTGTCAAACATGAACTTCAATCCTTGAAAGCTTAATGCTTGCTTCAGCATTAGATTTGTCTCAAACAACCACTAGAAGTCGACAATTATCCCCTGCAGCACAGTCCGATCTGAACTCGAAGGCCTTTGCCTTTTTTCCACTGTTGGAACCAGCTTCATCAATCCTCTTAATCTTCGCCATCGCAAGAAGCAATAGAAGGATTGGGGTTCAAAAAATCCAAGGTTTGAGAGATCGAGAGATCGAGAGTTTGGGAGATCAAAAGGTTGAGAGTTCAAAAGTCGAAGGAGAAAGAAATTATCTCTTAACGGCTTTAGGCGACGGTTCGGTTTCTCAAGCCGATTATTCAGTGTAATCATTTTGAATTTTTAAAAGTGAAAAGATGGATTTGTAAAAATACGCAATTAAAATAAATAAATAAAAAACGAACAAACAACAGAATAAATAAATCTTTATAAGTGAATAAAACAAATTACTAAAATATAAATAGATTAACAAAATAGATAAATGAGGTTTACTTAAAATTAAATAAACACAACTCCCCTTTAAAAAAATCAAAACTAGCAGTGGGAAGACGTTTAGTAAAAATATCAGCAAGCTGATATTCAGTATTAACAAATTTTAAAGATATATCCCCTTTCTGAACATGATCACTTAGAAAGTGATATCGAATATCAATATGCTTAGTTTTATAATGACTTAAAAGATTTTTTGAAATATTTATAGCACTTATATTATCACATAAAATTGGAACATTATCAAAATTAAGTCTAAAGTCCAAAAGAATGTGTTTCATTTACAACACTTGTGCCCAACAACTACCGGCAGAAATATATTTTGCCTCAACAGTGGACAATGCAACTTGTTAAACTCAGTTTACTGTATTTCTGGGTAAAGGGTGTTTCTCAGTCCCACATCGGATTATTCCGACTTCTAGATCTTTTCCTCTATCTATAAAAGAATGTCTTCACATCTCCTTAAGGTAAAGGGAATTCACCATTCTACATGGTATCAAAGGGTAACTCTCGATAATTCTTTTTTTTCCCTCCCATCCGATGTGCTCCGCCCTCCCGCGCGGTTCATCTCTGACGTCGGTGGAACCCTCCGTGTGTGCTTCACCTGCGACTCTCCAGCACGGTTCCTTCCTCCGGGCGGAACCCTCCCCCCACCTCCCCCCGCGGATTCCCGGCCCACCTCCTTGTGCGGCCTCTCGGCCCCGCCTGCCGCTGTGAATTCTCGGCCCCGCCTGCCGCTGAGGCCTCCCGACCCCGCCTCCCGCTGCGGCTTCCCGACCCTGCCTCCCGCCTGTGCGGCAGCGTCGCACTCCCTTCACGCCGACCGAACTTCCAGATTTGGCCAACGATCGAAGGTCCTCCCGCCGACCGACCACCCGTCACCCTCCCGCGAGGCTTCCCCCCTTGCGCCCTAGCCTGATCGAGCACCTCCTACGGCAGCCCCAGCTCTTGAGGATTGCCTCCCGCGCGACGGCCCTCTGACGGCTCCCACCCTGCGCGCGACGGCACCAGGCAAACCCCTCTAAGCGCAACGGCACCCGGCAGCCTCACCTCCTCCTGCGACAGCCCCACCTCCACGCCAGCCCACCCACGCTGGTGCCGCCCATCCATCGGCGGCCGATTCATCGCTTGCTCCCTGCGCAAGAGCGTCGCCCTCCTCCTGTCGCCAGCACCTCCTGCGGTTGCTCTGTGCCCCTCTTCGCTGGCACCATCCCTTCTCAGTGCACCATCGACCGGCCTGCCTCAACAGATTTCCCAGCGCACTATTGACCGGCCTCGCCTGTGCGGATTCCCGACTCGCCAATGGCAGACTATTCCTTCCTTCCTCAGCTGATCACAGCCTCCACTCGCCTTGTCGATGAGCGGCTTGATTCAACAAATTTTTTTGTCTAGCGGAAGACGGTTCTGATATCTCTCACCGGCATGGACCTCGACTCACACCTAGATGCTTCTCCACCACCACTGTCAGATCCAAAATACAGGGTCTGAAAGCTTGCTGACAGCAAACTCTTTGCTTTGCTTGTCAATTCATGGATCGCTCGGTAAAGGATGTGACTTGGACGACAAATACAGTTAAGGAACTATGGGACTCCTTAAACCTTATGTATTCTGAAACAAACAATTTGGCTAGGGTGTCAAAACGTTCTTCACCGCTTGTCCATTATCCGCCAACAACACCGTCCTTTTCCAACGTACTTCATAGAGTAGAAAGCCCTCCGTGATGAATTAGTTGTGGCTCATTCCTCAAACACCTGAGGCAGGTCTGACCCAGCGGAACAAATTATTTCTCTTCAACCTTCTACATGGCCTTGATCCCGAATATGCAACAACGACCACAGAGATGCTAGTCAGCCCCTCCTCGCTTGAGATTCCGCTGGTTTATCATCATTTTGGCAAGGCTCATCGGGTTCTCCCCCCCCCACTCATAGTATCGATCCTACTGCCCTTTTGGGTCGTGGCAGTGGACGTTCCTCGAGTGCTTGTGGACGTGGACGTGGTCGTGGTGAGGGACGTCCTTGTCCTTTATGTCAGCATTGTGGCAAAATAGGTCATCTCATCGAGCGATGTTGGGTTCTTCATGGACGACCGTCTCAACCACATCGGCAGGGTCAGACTGCGAACCTCGATGCTTCCCCGTCAACTTCTGCTCCTCTCACTCCAGACCTCTCCATGGATAAGCTCCAGCTTATTCACACTCGTCAGGCCGCCTCGCTACCTGGTTCTTCTTCGGCATCTATTGCCCATACCGGTGGCCTCACTACCTGTGTCACACATCGCCCACCTGCTTAGATGTTTGACTCAGGTGCATCCGATCATCTCACAAGTGATGCGGGTATGCTATCTACTTATCATCCATATACTAGTCCCACAACCATCACTGTTGTTGATGGATCTGTTATCCCTATTACGGGATTTGGCGCCTACTCCATGAATTCATGTATTTGTCTGTCGTTTGTCGCACATGTTCCTCAAAGTCCTTTTAATCTTCTCTCTATCAGTAAGCTCATAAAGGATTGCTATTTTTACATCTTCTGGTGTGTTTTAGAAACAGACGACGAATCAGGAACTTGGTAGAAGTCGGCTTCGTGACGGGGTGTACATGTTCAATAGCCCAACATCCGTAGTCTGCACGACACTCTCTGCTCGTGCGTTGGATCTTCATTCTCGATTGGGACATCCACCTGCCTCCACCCTTCATCAGCTTTTTCCTGAAATTAGTCTGCATATTTCTTTTCATTGCGGGTCATGTAAATTTGCGAAACATCATCGCATATCATATATTCCAAGGTTGGTACGACAAGCCTTCGAACCCTTTGATTTAGTTCATTCAGATGTATGGGGTCCATGTGCAGCCCCGAGTCAATTAGGGTACCGATAATATGTATCCTTTATTGATGATTTCTCGCGTATGACATGGTTTTACCTTCTTCGTGATCGGTTTGAGGTGTTTATCACTTTTCAGACCTTTTATCATGAAATTCATACTCAGTTCTCCACCTCTATTAAATGTCTCCGCTCGGACAATGGACGAAAATATTCATCCACTTCCTTTCAGCAGTTTCTCAAGAATAAAGCACCATTCATCAGACCTTCTGCTCTGATACACCTCAGCAAAATAGAGTGGTCGAACGTAAACATCATCATATTATGGAGACTACTCATGCCCTCTTATTCCACATGCAGGTGCCTCTTCTTTTTTGAGGGGATGTCATCCTTACTGCTACATATCTCATAAATCGTCTTTCTTCTTCTATCCTTTAAGGGGGACTTCTTTTCGGACTATGCTCTCCTCTCTCTCTCCTCACCCGCATCCTCTCCGTGTGTTTGGGTGTCTTTGTTATGTCCATGACACTCGTCCCAACCTCTCAAAGTTTTCTCCCAAATCCCTCCATTGCATCTTCCTTGGATATTCTCACACTCAGTACGGATACCGATGTTTTTCTCCAGACTTAAGACGATATATCATCTATGTTAATGTATCTTTTGTTGAGAGCTCTCCTTTCTCTCCTCCATCTTCTCATTCAAGCACCACCATCGATGATTGTCTTCCTCTCACCATCCACCCACCTCTGACTCAGGTTCCTACTCTGCTAATCACCGGTTTGGCACTGTCTACTCTCATCGCTCATCGAATGTGTCCCCCGTCTAGGCCGAGGACACCATCTCCCAAGCTTCGTCTGACGATCCTGCTCTGGCAACAGACGACTTGCCCATTGCATTGCGAAAAGGTACTCGTTTTGGCCAGAATACACTACTCTTTACACATCCTCATACAAAGGTCTTTCTGCTCTGGAGACGATATCTATCCCTCGCATGGTTGGCGACGCCAAATCTCACCCTGGGTGGCTTCAAGCAATGCAGGATGAATTGATTGCAGGCTCTGAACGACAATTATACTTGGGATTTGGTCCCCCTTCCGGCAGATAAATAGACGGTCGGCAGTAAATGGATCTATACGGTATGTATGAATGCAGATAGCACTCTTCATCACCTTAAACCCAGATTTGTGGCAAAAGGCTTTGCTCAGACATATAGTGTTGATTATTTTGATATCTTCTCTCCGGTTGCAAAGATGGCATCTGTCAGATCATCTAGTAATGCGAAACGGACGGGCCGGGGCGGGGCGGGCCAAGCCCGCACGGGTTTGAGCCCGCGCGGGTTTGTCCGCAAAAGCCCGCATATAATGCGAACAAAAATTTTCAAGCCCGCCCCGCCCCGCATAAACCTGCGGGTTACCCGCGGGTTGCCCGCGGGCTTACCCACCTTTACAAAAAAAAAATACTATTTATAATCATTTAAATACTGTATTTTTTATTATTCTTAAAGGTATTTCTGGGGAGAAGTATGAATTAAAAATAACTAGAGTTTTAAAGAATGTGATGGAACATTTTTTGTAGGTTAATGGTGGCATGCGGTAACGCTGATGTGGCGACGAACAATTGCGATAAAAAGTATGTGAGTGATCGGTGATGGGTGATGAATGATAATGTTGATTGTGTGGTGATGTGAACTAAACCTGTGAATGAATGAAGTCTCCCCAGGTAACAATCAGTTTCAGAAGAAGCTATTAATATTTTCACGAGGTTCTATCCAATTCTCTTAATAACAAAATAAAATTAAATAATAACAAAATCAAATCAACCTAAAAAATATTATGATTATAATAACTTTTATAGAATTGAAACCATGTGCAGGGGTGATGAGTTCCATTTTTTGAGAGATGGGTTGACACATCATGTGAATATGGTTAATAATTACTATATAAATAATATAATATCATATTAAAACAATAAATATAGGCCTATTTAATATTCACATGTGAATAAATAGTGAATTAATATGACCATTACGGTGAGAAATCATATGTCACCGTTTAACCATGATTTTTTTATTAAAAAAACTAAAATGTTAAAGAAACATATATTGTAAAAATAATATATATTTTTTTTAAATCAGGCCCGCGGGCCAGCCCGCACCCGCGCGGGCTCAACCCGCATTGGCCCGCGCCCGCGCGGGCTAAACCCGCGTTGGCCCGCACTCTAAACGGTCAAAATTTTTAGGCCCGCCCCGCCCCATATCCGCCCCATACCCGCAAAGCCCGCGGGCCGCGAGCCCGCTTTGCATCGCTAAGATCATCCCTCTTATCGCTCATCATCATTGGTCTCTGCATCAACTTGATGTCAAAAATGCATTTCTACATGGTTTTCTTGACGAAGAGGTATATCATCTGCAACAACCTCCTGGCTTTCATGCCTCAGGAGCCGATTCTCATGTCTGTCGACTTTGTCGCACTCTTTATGGACACAGGCAGTCTCCCCATGCATGGTTCGGAAGATTCTGCGCAGTCGTCACTACATTTGGCCTATCTCAGAATATGAAGTACCACACTGTCTTCTACCGAACGACGTCCTCCGGCTGTATCCTGCTAGTTGTCTATGTTGATGATATCATTATAACTAGAAGCGACTCCACTAAAATTGCTCATCTAAAAGTGTATCTTCAACACCAATTTCAAACCAAAGATTTGGGTCCTCTGACATAGTTCCTTGGCATTGAGGTCTCTCGTTCTCCGGACACCATTTTTCTTTGCCAACAGAAATATGCTTTGGATGTCTTGCAGGATGCTGGTTTGCCTCTAGCAATTGCTTTTGACACTCTTGAGTCCGGAGAACATCTTTTTATGACAACACAGAACCATATTCTCACCCAGAGAGGTATCGTCGTTTTGTGGGAAAACTCAATTATCTCACCATAACTCGTCCAGACATTGCATGCGCTGTCAGCAAGGTTAGCCAATTCATGACACATCCAACAAAATCTCATTGGGATGTTGTCCTCTGCGTTGCAAAGTACATTAAGAGAGACCCTGCTCGTGGTCTTCGATATTCACATCACGATCATCTGAATATTGAGGTCTTCTGTGATGCTGATTATGTTGACTGCTTAGCTACCAGAAAATCTACGTATGGTTTTGCCATTTTTCTAGCAGATAACTTAATCTCATGGCGCAGCAAGAAACGAATTGTCGTCTCCAGGTCCAATGCTGAATCAGAATACTGTGCGATGGCCATGGTCACAACTGAAATTATTTGGCTTCGTCGTCTTCTCCATGAGATTGGCTTCTCTCCAAAGTCATCTGCTCATATTTGGTGTGATAATTAGGCACTCACAAAGATTGCTTTTAATCCTGTCTTCCATGAACGCACGAAGCACATCGAGCTGGACCGTCACTTTCTCCGTCATCACCTCGAGCATCACCATGTTAGTTTCAGCTACATTCCGACAGTTGATCAACTTGTCGACATCTTCACCAAAGGCCTCTCAGGAGCTCGACTTGACTCTCTCTGTACCAAGTTGGGCATCCACAGCATCAGCGACCCAGCTTGAGGGGGAGTGTATGGTCTTGATTGGTGTCTTCTTTCTTTCTTTTTTTGGTGGGATTCTTTTCCAAGCTATAATGTACTAGCTTGAGGGGGAGTGTTAAACCCAGTTTACTGTATTTCTAAGTAAAGGGTGTTTCCCAGTCACACATTGGATTATTCTGACTTGTAAAACTTTTCCTCTATCTATAAAAGAATGTTTTCACCTCTCCTTGAGGTAAGAAGAATTCACTATTCTACACAATTGAATATTGTTTCTTACTAGAACCGTGAAACCATAGATTTCCCTAAAAAATGATAGGTTCCTAAAGTGTTTTCTATCTAATCTACAGCCTCCAATATTTGCATCTGAATATGAAATTAAATCTTGTTGGAGTCTGTATCCCACATCGGACTTGTGGTCTGATGTGGTCCTTTTCATTCATTATAAAAGAATGTCTCCGCCTCATTTGAGGTAAGGAGGCAAGGGGGTTTTCTCGACCTACATGGTATCAAAGGGAACCTAATATCGACCCCCTCCCATATATTTTTTATTCTGCTCTAGGGTTTCTCTTTATTTTTTTTCCCATGGGGGGCGGCGACCTCCATGGCCTACGAGCCATAGGTATTCTCCGCCGCCCCCCTACCGACCATCCCTTCCCGGCGCCCTTGTTCTTCCCGGCGGATCTCCCACCCCGACGGTTGCGCTCCTTCTGTGGGAGACTCCTGCGCGACGTCGGCTCCCGCATCACCCGTCGCTGCTCCCGACCTCCTGCGCAACCGCGGCTCTCGCTTCCCCCGCCGCGACTCCAGTTCCCGACGACCCTTCCGGTTGGCCGCCTGCAGCTTTCCCCGGTGGCCCTCCTCCCGTCGCGATCCCGGCGGTTCTCCCCCCTTCCCTACGACGTCGGCCTCCCCGCAACTGTCGGCTCGCCCCCGCATCTCCCGGCGAGAAGAACGGTCGGCTCCCGCATCTCTCGCCATGCACGAACCACCTTCCTGTCAAGGCTCCCGCGACGGAATCCCGGCGCGCCTCCTCGCGATTCTCTCAGTGCCTCTGCTTATCCCGGCTCTGCCTCCTGTGCGAGATTCCCGGCGACAGCGCCTTCATCTTTCGCTCCTCTTTCGGCAGCCAGCCGGCTCCAGTTCTCCCAGCAGTGCCTCTCCCCGCTCGACTCATGGCGCTTCTCCCATGCAGCGGATCTCTCCCGCTGCTCCTCCCGGTCGCGTAGGCCCTCCCTCACGGCAGATTTCCCTTCCGACGATTCTCCCCTCCAGCGGAGCTTCTCTCTGAAGGCCCCCGCCCTCCCAGCAGCCGGCTCTTCGCTCCCGCGCAACAGTTGGCCTCCATTCCTGTCGGCTCCTCCAGCAGCCGGCCTCCATCCCTGCCGGCTCCTCCTTGCTGCCTCACCTCCCTGCTGTCGCGCCTCCCTTGGCGGCCTCCTGCGCATCAACAACTACTCCCTCCATGCCGACCTCCTCCTGCTTCCTGCGGAATCCCCGCCTTCCTGCCCGGTGCCTCCTGCGGAATCCCCGCCTCCTTGCCCGGCGCCTCCTGCGGAATCATCACATCTCATTGTCGGTGCCTCCTGCGGATTCCCCGACACTTTGATGTTCGGCCCTCCCGAGCGGATTTCTTGACGCTTTGACGATCGGCCCGACATTACGAATTTCCCGGCGCTCTGACGACCGGCCCGTAGTGCGGATTCTCCCGACGCTCTGACGACCGACCCGCCAGTGTGGATTTCCCCGCGCTCTGTTGTCCGGCCCCGCACTTTTCCGGCGATGACCCATCTTTTTTTTTCTCAACGACATCACATTACCATCTTGAGGGAGAGCAGCATCAACAACGATTTTATTAATTCCGTTTCTTCCGTTTTTGTCTTGTATTTGCCATCAAGCTGGGCATGTCCAGCTTGAGGGGGAGTGTTAGCATCTTTTTTTTTGTTTTGTTGTTGTTTTCTTTCCACTATGTGTCCAAGCTAGGTACACCTAGCTTGAGGGGGAGTGTTGGAGTCTGCATCCCACATCGGACTTCTGGTCCGATGTGGTCTTTTTCATTCATTATAAAAGAATGTCTCCGCCTCACTTAGAGGTAAGGACGCAAGGGGGTTTTCTCAACCTACAAAATCTAAACCAGAGGTTTTTGGATAAAGCAAAGATAGAAAAATTGTTCCTTTTAAATATCTCAAAATCCTTTTAATATCAATTAAATGACTCGTTTGGATTTGATTGAAATCTTGCACAAACGCAAACAGAAAACATAATATTTGGTCTACTAGCAGTAAGATACAACAAACTATCAATCATACCACTATACAACTTGCTGTCAACTAGTTTATCAGCTTCATTCAAATCAAGTTTTATATTGGTACACGTAAGAGTTGTATATGGTTTACAGTTTTCAAGACCAAACTTTTTCAACAAATCAACAATTGTATCGACATTGATTTAAAACATTTCCAAAATATTTTTGATAGATTTGAAATCTAAAAAAGAAATTTAATTCTCCCACCATACTTATTTCAAACTCTTTTTACATAAGTTTTGAAAAGTCATAGCAAAGATTTGATTAGTAAAACCAAAAATAACATCATTTACATAAATTTGAACTAATAAAATATCAGAAGAGATTTTCTTAAAAAGAGTAAGATCAGCCAGACCTACAGAAAACCCATTTTCTAAAAGAAAAGAGTTCAACCACTCATACTAAACTCTTGGTGCTTATTTAAGACCATAAAGAGTTTTAGTAAGTTTAAAAACAAAATTTGGTAGATGAGGATTTGCAAAACCCGAGAGTTGTTCAACATAAATTTCCCCCATTAAATAACTATTTAAAAAAGAAAATTTGGCATTCATCTGGTATAATAGAAAATTCATATGAGATATATAGGCTAAAAGGATTCTAGTAGGTTCAAGCCTAGCAACAGGCAAAGGTCTCCTCATAAACTCATTTAGTTCCTATTACAGGATGATCTTAGGGTTTATCAACTAATTCTCAAACTTTGTTTCTTTTAAACTGATTTAGTTCTTCTTGCATAACCAGCATCCAACTCTTATCATCTAAAGCTTCTTTTCAGACTTAGGCTCAAACTGGGATAGAAAGGCAGAGAAATCAACTAGGTTTCCAACATTCCACCTAGTCCTAACTCCTTAATCTAGATCTCCTATAACAGTCTCTAAAGGATGGTCCTTCAAAGTCCTAGTTTGTCTAGATAAGCCACTTTCAGGTTCCTCGGTTTCATTTTCTTCAAAATTGGAATAACCATGACCGTGTTCTGATTTACTTTCGAACTTAACATTAGAAGTATAAAGCCTCAAGTTGTTTAAAGAATCAATGACTTCATTTGTTTGTATTTTATTGTGATCAAATGAACCACTCACATTAAACTTCACATTAACAAATTCTTCAACTATCCTTGACTTTTTATTACACACTCTAAAAGCTTTAGAAGTAGCAGAATACCAAAGATTCATTCATCAGCCTTTGAATCAAACTTACCAAGATTTTCCTTAGTATTCAAGATATACACCTTGAATCCAAAAACTTTTAAAGTATTCAACTTTAGGTTTTCTATTATTTCATAACTCATAAGGTGTCTTTTTAAGAAGAGGTTTTATTAAAACTCTATTCATAATATGGCATGTTATACTAATAGCTTATGCCCAAAAATAAGTAGGTAAACTATACTCATTTAACATAATTCTAGTCATTTCTTGAATGGTATTATTTCTTCTTTCAACAATCTCATTTTATTAAGGTGTTCTTGGAGCATAAAAAGTATGTTTAATCCCAAATTTAAGTAAAAAGAATTAAATTCTTGATTCTCAAATTCTCCTCCATGTTCACTTCTTAATTAGATTATTTTGAAATCTTTTTCATTTTGAACCAACTTACAAAACTCATAAAGACCAGAAAAAGTTCACTTTTAAACTTCAAAAGGTAAACCCAAGTAAATATGGAAAAATCATCAACTAAAACATAAACAAAGAATTTGTTAACTAAGCTTGCTACTCTAGAAATTTTATTGATTGATTTGAAAGATGACTTATGTTGCTTGCCTATTTGGCATGCATCACAGTCTTTTCTCATCAAACTTAAAACAAGGCAGATCATAAACTAAATTTTTCTTAGATAATTTAGATAGAGCAAATATATTACAATGACCAAGTCTTCTATGTCATATCCAGGATTCACTTATTTCAGCATTTAAACAATTCACGTTTTGTTCGCACAGAGAACTAAGGTTCAAAGTATAAACATTTTTCGTTCTAAGTGCTCTAAATTTAAGCAGTTTATTCTAAAAAACAGAGCAAACATCATTAGAGAAATCAACAGTAAAACCATCATCACAGAGTTGAAAGATACTTATGAGATTATGCCCAACCTTTAAACATAGAGAACCTTGTTGATCAGGATAGATTTTGGATCTAATTGACCCAACTCCAATGATCTTCTTTTTAGCATTGTCACCAAAGGTAACCAAACCACCATCAACTTTAGATAGTGCATGAAAGTTGGAAAGATCTCCACTCATATGTCTTGAACAGCCACTGTCCATATTTCATATAACATTTTTTGTTCCTATGGCTTTTTACCAACAAAAAATGTCAAGGGTTGGTTTTGGTACCCAAATGCTTTTGGGTCCTGCATTGTCAGCAAAAAATGATCTGGGCAACCAAATCTGTTGAAACTCCATAATTAACTCTAGACAAGTCTCTAGAAATATAAACTTTCTTTACACTTGTAATTTGAGGATTTTTAAAGCAACAATTATTAGCATAGTGACCATTAATGCCACAATAAAAACAAGTAGCATTAGACTTGCTATGATTTTTTGAACTAGAAACAAAATAATTTTTGTTCAGTTTAGGTTTTTCACCATTACTTTCAATTCAATATTTTTCGTTTCTACACACATTTTTTCCAATAATTTTATTTAAAGTCCCTTCTCCTATAGTAAAAACACAAGAGGCACTTTTTAAAGATTCTACTTTAGCAAGTAATTCTTTAATTTTACTTTCATGTTCAATACAAGCTTGAAGCAAAATTGTTCAATTTTTCTTTCAATTCTATATGATGTTTTGGCATAGTATCTTTCTCACTTAAGACGACATTATGAATATTCTTAAGAGATTTATGTTTTTTCTTCAGAGATTTATATTTTTCTTATAGCATAGAACAATATTCAACTAATTTATCATTAGAGAAGTTTTAATAATCAGAATCAAAAACATAAGAATGATAAGATTATACCTATCTTCTTTAGTTATAAAACATGTATTTGCTTTCTGATTTGATTGTTCTTGCTCAGATTCAGAACTTGAAAAACTGTTGGAATCTTCAGATACACTCCAAGTAACCTTCATGGCTTTCTTCCTTTTTCACTCATAATTAGCTTTTATTTGAAACTTCTTTTCCTTTTCCATTTTTCACCTTTCCTTTAGCTGTGGACAATCAAGTTTGATATGTCTCAACTGCTTGCATTCATACCGTCATTAAATGGTTTCTTAAAACCTTTCTTTTAATAAAATTTGTTGAATCTTCTAATTAGCTGAGCAAGTTCCTCTCCTAAATTTGAACAGCTTGAATCATTAGAGAATATAGCATCCTCTTTTGACTTCTTTTCAATTTTGGGAATAGAAATTTTGAAAATTGTGTTCCTATTGGATCATTCTATGATCATCGGCCTCAGCTTGGATCTCAACTTCATAAATCATAAGAGTATCAATCAATTCATTCATCTTTAATTCTTTAACAGGGGATGACTGTCTAATTACAACTGAAATATCATTCCATCTAGCAGGTAAAACTCTAAGAACTTTCAAAGCTTGATTTGGTTAAAGCACATGTGCCGAGAGCAGCAACACCATTGACTATTTCTATCAATCTTTCATTCATCTGGATGATACATTCACTAAGCGATATTGTTCCCTTTTCTTTAACAGAATATGCAGCGAAAATTAAAAGAAGACACGAAACATTTATAGTGGTTCGGGGCACAAAGGTCCCCCGATCCACTCCACCAACACTCTCCGCGAGTTTGGTAATTTTCACTAGCAGATCTTTTTCCAAGGGATCTCAACAGTTGAGTGCAAACAACTGCAATTTGTTACAACAGCTTTTACAAGGCTTTAGAACAAGACTAATAGCAGCCGTCGAAACACTCAACACCCGAGTGTTCAGAACCAAAGGAGATTGTCTTTGGTTGGAGAAATTTTCTATGAAAACATCCAAATGCAAACGATGCAACTGACATATGAAGAGATCACCAGGGGAATAGATGACAAACTTCAAAGCACTGTCCTTATGAAGAATCTTTGAACTTGTTGTAGAGAATATATTCATATAACACAGAAGCACAGCAGCAAGAACAACTTTTGCAGCAACAGGACGAACACGCAACAACAGTTATAACATGTATCTCCAAAGTGTAGTCCTGAAGAGATTTAACAAACTGCAGCAGATGTATCACAGATAAGAAGCAGAAGTTGTGGCAGAAAGGATAATCTCTTCTGTAACAAGAAAGATCTGACGTAGTTTTAGAGAAAGAGATTCAGATTTTTCTTGAGCTTCAGAAGAACAGATCGTTAGCAAAAAAGATCAACTCCCCTATAGATATGTCCATTTGAGAATTAAATAAGCAACCCAATTTAATTTTGGTCAAACAAATCCAAAAATGTCACCAGATAAATCGTGATTTCAAAACACACAACAGGTTTTAAATTTGAATTTAATCAGCCACGGAAAAACATAACTTCCCTTAGAAAACGAAACGAATTAATCTGTTGAAGAAGATAATCTGAAACGGCCTTTGCATTGCTTTAACGAGAGATTTACTCCAACGAAATTGTAGCAGAAATCTCAGAATAATTCAAAATTCAAAACCCGAAGACAACCGGTTCAACGTCGGGATAACTCAGCATGAGGATGATTCCAAAAGTATGGTTTTCAGCGTTCGGTTGATTTCAAACGTAGAGTTCCAGAATGTGGGGTATAATGCCAATGTGAGGTTGCTTACGCTAGGTACATACCAAACGTTGGGTACTCAAACGTGAGGTTCCTTATCAAAAGTTAGGTTCTCGATCATAACTTTCAACTCAAATGTGGGGTTCCAAACGTGAGGTTGGATATCAACGTTAGGATACAACAGCACTTTCTGAACAGTGATTCCAGACTTCTTTAAAACGTCCAGAATACTTTGCAGAAAAGTTTTCACCCGAATAAACGAGTAAATAAAAGACTTTCAAAATTCCAAGAAAAAATAAAATAATTATTCAATTAAATATAAACATGAAATCCACTTAAAAGTAAATTTATTAGTAAAACAAATAAGGGTATTTGTAAGCATCAAATCAATGAGAAATTAATGAGAAATTGTTGGATCAACATCTTAATGCCCAACAGTCTGGAGGTTGCTCAAGTGCTGGGCTTGAGTGGGTTTGGCTATATATTTTTGGATCCTCCATCCTTCATTGCAGCGCAACCATCGACATCGCAGCGTGATCCGGTCTGTCAAACAAATACCATGGCGTAGCGTATGGTTATGCGGCGTAGCGTATGGTTATGCGGCGTAGCGTATGGTTATGCGGCGTAGATTCGGTCCTTCAGACAAATTTCCTCTCCACCAGCTTCCAAGCACTCTTCAGCCTTCTTTGATAAACCTTATGGATCTAATAGGTTCATAACAATCCTATAGGGATGCTAACAATCTCCCAACAACACTTGTTATCAACCTCACTTATTGTCAACAAATCCAACATCAATCCATTAGGGATGCAAACACATAATATAATATTATAATATTTATTATCGTTGTCATCATCATTATTATATAATATTAAAAGAGGTAAACGCAGACCTAAAAGGATCCTTATTCAAATCATTCAAGATGATATTGTTCTAAATGGTTTCAATGAAAATATGATTTTCAATAGAGTTAATTGGCGACATTTGATCCAGATAGTCTGCCTCATTTAATTGGATTTAAGGCTTGTTTGCTGTTGTTAATTATAATTATTGTTAATCATTATATCATCATTTTAATTAGATTTAATTATTTTCCTTTCCATTACAAACAAAACATCATTTTTTTTAATTTCCTTTCCTTTTCTTTCATTTCATTTCATTTACATAATTTCTTTTACTTAGGTTTCCACAACCAAATCGGCCATAATTTCATGTCCCAACCACACATTCCATTCCATTCCACCCTATTCCCTTGTATTAAATCGGGTATAATTTGGGCACCTACTGACATATCCAAAAGGATTTAACTAACATGAAATCACTGTGACATGAATTATAACATGCAACCACCCTCACCGTTCAACCATGACCTAGGGTGAGGAGTATTTTTTTAGCCTGGTTTTCTGTCATTTGGTATGCATGGCCAGAGTAAAATAATATCGTTATGGAAAAGAAGGTGTGGCGGAACAAATTGTGCAGCTATATAATGTTTCTAGCATCACTTTGATACAACTTCCAGAAATCTGGTGGACCCTGGCAGATTTCTAAAGAGCTTAGTTGTTGCATTTGCCTTGAGACAGAGGAAGGGATACTGGAGTTGAATATCAGATCATTCGTGATAGAAAGGCAGGTGAGGACAAAATACACAGTCATATAATGTTTGCTATCACGTCAGCTAATCTCTCGAAAATAAGAAAAAAAAGAACAGAAACAGCAATTCAGTATTATATTCAAATATAAACACAAGCGCACGCATGAACACCTTCAGTGAAGTCTATGAGTCTAACTAAAAGACCTATATTTTGAAATATGTTTAGAAGTACGCAAATCATGAAAAAGTAAAGAATGGTGAGGTGTATTTACCTTGATTGCCCGACCTGCAATCTCTAACCCATTTAAACTCAGAGCAGCTTTGGCATCATCAATACGTGCAAACTGCATTAAAATACATTAACCCACCACAATATTTAAAATTGATGAGCTCCCTCATCATTTACAGTCCCTTAGCATAGAAAAGAAAGTTCTTTGCAGTCTTTTACAGGTCTGAAAAAGACATTCAGTAAAGATATTCAATAGCTGAAGCACTTTATTTAAGAAGCGTTCTGCTTAGCGCCCCATTGGTTGTCATATTTAATTTTTAAAGCTTGCTTTTAGCCAATAAGAGATCCAATGGTGGATTTCATTTTTCTCATTGAACATGCAGTAGTAAGTTTTTTGATAACAAAGAAATCCGATTTACAAGAAACACCCAGAAAGGAGCAAAAAACAAATCACCTAAAAAGGAAAAGAATTGTAAACATATAAACAAAGTACAAGAACAAAAGACAGCCCAACCTCCATGGGCTCTCATTCCTTGCACTTTTCATCAAAGCCACGAGCCACAAGAGAGAAAAGAAATGCAGTAGCAAGTTTTTCTTACCAAAAGCAAGCTCTTTTAAGCCGTCAGTGGAAATTCTGATTCATGTATGTTATTCTTAAAATGCAGTGCCATACTGGATAAAAGTCAGAATTAGGAGCAAATCTTATCAGATCATATCTGAAAATGGCATCAAATATAGGTTCCTTCTTGTAGACCATACCTTGGAAATAATTTGACTACGATGAAATGTATATGCAAGGCAAGAAGTACTTAACAGGGAGTGGCAATAATTAAGGAGTGACCTTTATGGTAAGTCATACTAGAGTGCGGCTAAATCAATGATGATGAATTGACAGAGCATGCAAAAATGCCATGTTGAGAACATTGTTTAATTCAATGAAGAAAGATGAAACTATACAGCGTCACTGCCAATAAGTGGGGATTACTTGCAAGTTCTGTAATATCATATTCAAGAACTCATTATTTTGACCATCACCAATAAGTGAACTTTGTAAGGTGATAAGACAATGGCAAAAGATACTAAAAGCATTCTGAGTGGTTGACCAACTAATAGACCACTTAATTAAGATTTTTTTGGGTTAAAGATACATTTTTTTCAAAAAAAAAATCACATTCCTAAAATTTCAATCGTTGTTAATCATTTTTTCAAAAAGTACAATCTAAAAAAAAAAATTTAGGCTTTTTTGGAAAAACTATTCTGATAACCTTTTTAAGAACTGATTGTTCAATCCAAAGTAAAAAAAAAGGTAATTTTTTTATTATAACAGACACAAAATACCTTCTCATTTTTCAACAAACGATTTTTTAAACTAACCCATTATCAGTTAATTTTTAAGCTGAAACAAACAGGCTCTAAATGATAATGATTCATTTAAGCGGTGGCCTTAGATAACCCAGTTATCAACGTTTTCAAAGCAACAGACCAGCACATCCACAAGGGTAAGCTCACTCACCTGGACAAATCCAAAACCTTTGCAATGCCCAGTTTCCTGGTCAAGTGGTAGTTGTACAAGCTCTACGGCGCCAAATGGCTCAAAAACCTGAGCATTAAGCATTGACATAAATAGGCTACAACAGTCGAAATGGCAGTAAAAATCATCATGCAACCAAGAATCGTTTCTCTGAATGTGTCACCCTAATGTATGTTTTTTACAGTTCCAGATGAATGGAATGGAACTAGAATTATAACAGCCCAAATACTTTACCAGGAAATCCCAGGAGAACAAATATAGGCCATTACCTGACGAAGTTGATCTTCAGTGATATTGAAGTGTAGATTACCAACATAAAGCTTTCTTGCTGCCCCTGCATAGGGGCCAATAAGCCCGGCTGGCCCAGCAGATGCAGTTGTAGTTGACTGAACCAGATTCTTTTCAGCTTCGGAAGGTTTAACCATCACCGGTTGACTGAGAAGAGGCTGTCCAGAAAGTGCTATTGCCATAGGGACAGACATGGCATCATAAAACTCAATGTATCTGCAAGTTATATTTAACTTGCATTGTAAGGAAAAAAATTGAATGGATCGCAACAAAATATGATATTAAGTTTACGACGGGCACGGATCAGTCAACAATAGCAGCGCATATTTGACATACCCAACTCCCTTGGAACGTCTAGAATTGCGGTCCATTATAAGACGTACATCTCTCACCTGCAAACAATCAGTGTATTAGAATAATTAAAATTGAAATGAACCCTAAGCAATCTGAAAACACTTACACAGAAGCACTTATCATAAGTGGCAAATGCTATAAGCAGTTTTCAAAAAGTGCTATCATTTGGAGCCTTAGATATACAAAGACATCTCCCCAGCTAAGAGTAGTAATGCTTCCTAGGTTGGCACTTACAAAATACCTAAAATCAAATTCATCGGTTCAATTCACTTGATGACTGCCAGCACGAAGGCATCTGATGAAGGTCAAAAAACAAAGTCCAACAATGCAAACTTCTCCTGTACTTAACCTATTAGAAAGCGAATTAACTATATTTGACAAACGTCCTGATCTAAAATACATACACCAGAAAGCAAATGCAATAAACTGAATTTGAGAAAGCAAATGCAATTAACTGAATTTGAGAAAGCAAATGCAATACACCAGAAAGCAAATGCAAAATCGTCATCTAAATAGGATTAGCTACCTTTCCAGCCCTTGAGAAAAATTCATAAACATCTCTTTCATCAGCTTTCAAGCAAATCTGTACAAATCATCAATAGGAATAGAAATTAACAACATGGATAGCAAGAAACTATCAGGGAACAACATGCCAAAGTACAACACCAAGTCCAAATATATTTAAACAACCTGATAAGCAAATACAGTTCTTTGATCACGCTCAGGGTCAGCCTCTGGCTCTGGCGCATCCTCCTTTTTCTCTTTATGTCGTCTGCAATAGACCATTATCTAATTTGATGAACTACTTGAGAAGAGCTTGGGGAAAAAGGGTTATAAAATCAAGAGATTGGATTAAAGGGTATGGAAAAAAATTGCCTGCCCCTTTAATGTAAAGAACCCTTTTTGGTTACTGGAAAAGAACATATAACTTGAGAACAAGGCCTTGAAATTATTAAATTACAAAAGGAAGAAAAAGAACAATCCCAAAAGGCAGCAAATATTCGCTGGCATGTGCCTAAAAGTTGAACACCATGAAACATAGTCCTGCAGGGCACTTCACAGAGTTAAAGACAGGACCATAGAAAAGGTAAAACCAGGGAACTTATATTTTAAAATTTAAAGCACCAACCTGGAGAATGAAGTTGCTACTAAGGGAGAAAGGAACACTGAGACCAAGTAGTGAAAAATGTAATCCACTCTCGGGCAAAGAACTAACAGGTTTTGATCCTAATAACAAAAGCCTCTAAGATATAAATGTCGGGGGTAAAGGAAAAAACTGCAAGAGCATCAATAGAACCTGCTAAAAGATATATCCCATACATTTAGGGGCCAAATTTATTACTTACCACATAAACAAAAATTAATATCCACAGCATTGTACTATGTATTAAAAAAAATCTGTCGGTCCCAAGCATTAAGCAACGGGTAAAATTCAAAGAAAGATGGAAATAAAGTGAACCATAAGTCTCCAAAACAAGAGAAGCTTTACTAAACTTGCATTTCAAAAAGAAAACAAGTACCTAAAAAGGCAAGACGGATAATGTGGTCAAAAAATAAAAGAAATATTCATCAATCGCATGTATAAGCCATGGACTCTGAAGAACATAATAACAAACTACAATTAATTACGAAGTTGCATGAAGCTTGGCATTGACCCTCCATTGACAAGGTTTCCTCGGCAACTTGGTTTTGGGATAGGGTGAACTTCTTTGCCGTTTTCTAAATGTTACTTCAGCAATATACTGAGTTTCATTTGTTGATTTCAGAGCCGGATTGACAGCTCTATTTCTATTTGGCTGTTGGATCCTAACTGTTTTCCATATCAGCGATTTCTTCTTTGTGTTTTAATTTTCAAATGGCTGAGGATTATTTATCTTTAGGGGTGTTCTGTCAAACATATCTGTGATTTATTGAAAATACATGTACATACATACATTAAAAAAATTAGCAGCAGAAAAGAGTAATCTCCCCGGATTAACCTGCTTCGATGAAAACTATATGACTTTATGAAACCTATATCATAATTGCACAAACATTTAAAATTGATGATGATGAATGCAATATATCCTGCAAAAGAGTTATGGTCGGTCTCGTTTCCAGTTGAACACTGATTGTTCCACAAGCATCAGAAGATAAAGAGCTTCTGTTAAGCAAAGCCCATCACTCCCTCATCAGCATTTCTGCAACAGAGTAAATATAAGCAAACTAAGTTCAAAGGTGGAGTATAATGAAAATCATTACATGACAGCCCAACCCTGGTCAAGACCTCCAATTATGGAAACCCCGAATCTTGCTATGCAAGCTATGTTTAGACTCCAAGAGGTCAGGGAAGAACATTTGAAACCCATGACCTGAGTTCCTGAGCTTGGCTCAGTTGCCAGAATGACCACCTCAATGTTGCTTTAGCATATCTGCGAGTTCCGAGAATCTATTATTCAATATTCAGAATTTTAAAACCTCTCAATTCCGCAAGCAACTATATTTAACTAAAGAACCACCGGTGAAAAAATTCACTCAGAAGAAGCATAAAACTTACCGAGCAAGGGTGAATTATACAACAAAAAAATCAAAGGAAAAAAGACATTGAAGGCTAATTAAATATTTTCAGCATCGGATGTGTTAAATATTTTTTAACATCATATGGTCTATATGCCCCAAAAAAGATCACATAAATCGGCTTGGATAAGAATTGAGGTTGACAGATGAGAGCCAACAGGATGGACTCTAGAAAATACAATATAATAATTGAGCAAGCATGTGACTGGAAAGCATAATCAAGTCATGCCTAACAGCTAAAATATTGTGCACCTCTATGTAGTTAGCACAGAAATTTTATTGGAAAGGGTAAAAGAAGCCACAGCATCACCCGTTGGTTGGTGTAAAGTGCAAATTAACCAATAGGAAAAAAAGTTCTTCAGAAATTCATGAAAATCACATTCATCACCAGTTATGGCCAACTGATAAAATTTTCATTAGTTCTGATTACAAACAAATGAGCAAAAAACCATGACATTCACAAGCAAATCACATAACATCCATTGAACAAGGAAGATAATAATTGACAATGATTGATGGAAAAGCAAAGAAGATGATGCTTCAACAAACATTTTAGGAAAGATTCCATAAAGAGGCAGATGAATCGTGATTCTGATTCAAAAGGCAGATCCAATATCAGTCAAGCAACAAACCTTTTCTTACAAATGTAACTCAAAAAGCCAATACATGGCCTGATTAAACAGAAGAGCATGATGACTGGTGTGAGGTCACAATTGCAGTAGGATTCATCCTATTGATTCACTTATTGTAACACTAAAACTTCCATGGAGGTCATTTCATCAATGGTGAGTTTAACACAATCCTCATTTTCTCACTTAGGCAATGTGAAATAGAAAAAACAAAATTGCTAGACAAAAGGCCAAAAAAGGGACAGAAAAAACAAAAAAAAAACATAGAAAAGAGATGAGAAAGAAAGACCGATCCAAATAAGAAGAAACCGATCATCCATTAGGTACCACATGCATGTTACGCCGTCAACTCAAGCCAGAAAAGATAAACTTGAAGTTGGAAAACAACTCATGGGAACAAACGTCCAAGGAAACGTCTTGAACTCCATCAGACCAACTGAACAACATTAGCAGACCTCAAGATAGATGTTAGGTAGAGTGAAAAAGGTGATCTCCAAGGACATTGTTTATTTTTATGTACCTTTAAATGAAGAACTGTTCACACGCTGCTCATGTGATAATGCTAAAAATAAATTCAGGAACTATAGACAATAGCTGACTAATTAAAGCTTCAGATCACATCGCAGTGAGATGGAAACACGTTTCATTTCATTAAATTCAGTTTAACCATTGCCTAAATATGTGCATATTATGTAAAATAGAATGGCCCGCTGAATCATCATTTTCCAAGTTGCAATACCCTATTCCTATTGTCAGAGTATTTTAGGTATTTAAAATATGGGTATTGATTAGGTCTATCTTGTCCCCCTTTCTCCTATAGTTTAAATTTTGTATTTAGTATCTATCTCGAGTGTATCTCATGTTTGTCTCTATAAATAGTGTTCCTTCCACATTCAAGAGGAACAGTTTTGGGGACTACTCTTTCTAAATGGTATCATAGCCCCAGTAAAATCCTAGAGTCTCTCTCTCTTCCCGGCGCCCAGGCATCCCTGAGCCTGGGTGCCCAGCTCCAGTCTTCTCTCCCTGTGACTGCAAGCTCTCACAGATCTGTTTTGTTGTGGCATTCCATCTGTGACCCCTCTCATCCAGACGCATCTTTCCAGGCCAGGTGCAACTCTTGCTCGCCCAGTGATCTGGAGCACTACTTGGTATCACCCTGCTCACGCCTCCCTGCTCACACCCAGGCATTGCGCAACCTCCTCCAGCACCTGCGTGCATGCCCCTTTACCTGCACTCTGTGCATCACATCTGCTGTGGAGTTCAGGTCTTCTGCACCAGCCACCTGTTGCTCACCCATTCTCCGCACCTCTTCCCAGGCCAGGCACAGTCCCTGTTCCTGCACCCGGCTCCTGCGTTGCTTGAGATCAGCTTCAGACTACATCAAGGCAGCTCAGGCACCTCTCTAGGCACGGTCCCAATGTGTGTGTGCCTCTTCCTGTCCAGATCCGTGCATGCTTTCTCTCCCGGGCGCTTCTCTCTCCCAGCCTGCACACTCCAGACTGCACCTGCCCTTATCGCGCGCCCCCTGCTGTTGCGCGCGCACTGCAGGGACATGTCCTGCTCGGCCAGGCACAGCCAGGCCACGCCCCCAGGCCATGCTGTGTCCTTTGCCACGCCGCAGCTCAGACCAGACAGCAGCTTCTGCTCCACAATATCTGGTGCGCCTTCTGCCCCATCCTTGATCTGCAGAACTAGCTTGATTTTCTGCTACTGGGCCCTTGTCATACTTCTCTTATGTGGCCCAAGCCTCTGCGGGGCCTTTCCAACGCTGCCCAGGCCTCTCCACTGCTGCGCAAGCCTCTGCCCAGACCTCTCCGACGCTGCTCGGCCTCAGTCAGGCCTTCCCATTGCTGAAAAGGACTGCCGGACCTTTTTGTTGTTGTCCAGCCCACTGCTGGGCCGCTATGTCACTGTCCAGGCACCGTGTGCCGGGCCTCTCTATGTTCGTCGAATCTGTTGTTGCTCGGCTCTTTAAACGACCTTTTCCAGGCATCATACTTCAGACAACTGTTCCAGGCGTCCTCAACAGACGACCTTTCCAGGAGTCCTCGTCAGACAACCTTTTCAGGCATCATCTCAATGCCCATTCCGGCACCTTCTCTGATGACTGAGATGATCACAATGCATCTTCCAAGACAGTTCCGGCATCGCCTCCAAAGAAGTTTTTCCACCTAATCAGGCATGTTTTGAATCTAGCTAGAGTATGTTCCAGCTTGAGGAGGGGTGTTGAAGTATTGTAGGTATTGAAAATATGGATATTGACTAGGCCTATCGTATCCCCCTTTCTCCTCTAGTTTGAATTTTGTATGTAGTGTCTATCTCAAATTGTATCTCATATTTGTCTCTAAATAAACCGTTTCATCCACATTCAAGAGAAAAGGTTTCTAGGACTACTCTTTCTACACTTATAATGAATTCAAAACTCAAACGACACATAGAACCAGATTATCATGAGAAGTTACAAGTAATTATGCTAAACCTTCCCCCGATTTTGTCTGCTATGATATATATATTTGAGTTTTCACAACATTGTGATGATACCTAATAAGAGAAACGCCACAAATATTATAGGGTGCATTCTATATTGCCGGGTTCAGTTAACAAGTACATATATCAATCAACAGCACATGGGAAGCATCTCTGTAGGTCACTTACAAAATCAATATGGAAACATGGAAGCTTAAGGTGACAAACAAAAAAAATGAACAAGTTTATTCACTGAAAATCACTGCAGGAAGCCAGAAAATTAAACAGAAAATGATGGTGACGATGAACTTGATCATATGGCAAAAATAAAACTTGAAATAGTAAATTAATAATTTATTACATAAGCCTCATACCTGATTTCTCTGTCACGTTCTCCGAACTCCTTCACTTTCTCTTTTACTTTAAATTCCATATCACGACTTTTCTCCAGGTCCCTGTCATCCCTGCTGTGATGTCTTTCTGAGCGACTTGCACTTCGATGTGAACGGTCACGCTCCATTCCCCTACCCTCCTCTCTTCCAATATCACGGCCTCTTTCCCTTCTTCCCTTCTCTCTTTCTCTTTCACTTTCATGGTCCTGCTCTCTCCTGTCCCGGCTGCGACCAGGATCATGATCTCTTTCCCTCTTGTCTCTTCCCCTGTATCTCTCCCTCCCATTCCTCTCCTCCCATTCTTTTTCCCTGCCTTTTTCCCTATGTTCCCTGCTACTTCTGTGCCTGTCCTTTTCACTCCTATCTGCATCCCTGGATGATGAACGGCGGTGTGATGAGCCTCTCTCTCTATGCCTCTCTGGATCATGCATCTCATCTCCAGACTTAATACGCTTGGAACGATGCTCTAAATCTTGGCTGCTATCATCGAGCCTGTGCTTTGAACTCCGACTGCGCTCACTATCTCCAGCTTTTCTGGATTCATCAACACCATTCGCTGTTTCCTTCACTTTCAGTAACTCTGGATTTTCTACTGTCTTCTCCAGATAATCATACTCATCAAAATCCATTGGGTCACTTGGCACGCCAACTTAAAAAGGCTAATAATTACAGGGAAAAAAAGAGAAGGGTGAGGAGAAATCTCAATCACAGTAGTCAGCTGAGCATCCAAAAAAGAGAACTAATAAAAAATACACCTCGTAACTAACGGCAACATTCCCGGAAATGAACAGAGATATCCCAATTATACTACACAAACCCTGGTAGAAGATAAACACGGACAGAAACACACCACAGGAGTCGAGGATGGAAACCTGAATCCCAAATCCCCCCTCCCTTCTTCCCCATGGATTCGTCAAAATCGATGACAGTGCAGCTTTTTCAGACACGGAGTGAACAGATACATGAACATGACAATCCAAATTAAACTACAAAACACTTAGTAAGATTTAAACCTAAACTGAATGGCGGACATGATTAAATAAACAGAGTCGGGGATTTGATGCGAACAAGTGACTTTACCTGGATAAAACGAGCTGGACGGAGAACTCGGAGTCTAAAGACAAGGCGGCACGGATGGGAGGGCGGCAGCAGAGCCACTGTACGTCGGGGGTACGAAATATCCACTTGCGTTCGAAAACGGAGGATCCCGGGGTGTGTGGGCGTGGTGTCCGGTTTCAGAGCTAGGTCGGGTTGATGGGTCAGTTGGACACGATTTGTGGGTGTTTTTATAAACAATGGGTTGGGACCACCGTCTAGCTTTCTTGAGTTAACCAAAAGTGGATCGTTAGGGCGGATGTGTGCATGTGCAAAGTGATCCGTGACTTGCTGATCCTTCAAATTCAGAAGTCTCATCACATGTCATTTCAAGCTTTGAGAATGCAAAGGTACCTGAGCTGATTAACACATCTCTAGATGATTGGGATTTGAATCGGATTCACTCTTGGTTCAACGCAAGGAACTGTCATCTCATATTTAGTTTGCCCCTCACATCGTGTGTGGGTATTGATCACCATTGTTGGATAGAGGAACCCTCAGAAGTGTATATGGTTCGATCAGATTATAAACTTCTGGTGAATGAATTTTATTATGGCCACTGCCTTGCTTGCTGGAATGATATTTGGAAGCCCAATGCCCCCCGCACAAAGTTAGATTTTTTTAGTGGCAGGCCGGCTCCGGAGCTCTCCCAACACATGACCTCCTTATACAGCAACACCTTGCTACAGATTATATCTGTCTGATTTGTCAGTAGGAAGTGGGATGAATGGAAATCAAACTATAAGGATTTTTTTCACCCTTCTCAGGATCTAGCCATAATCTTCATCAATGAGTGTGCTCCTTTGATCCAATGATGGTTGGGTTGATCAGCACCACCGCTTGGATGATTTGGACAAAAAGAAATGAGTGAATTTTTCAAAGGAGACACGAGATCGCTTGTGGTTTCAAAGGGTATTGGTTTGGATGAATATTTGGGCTATAAATGAGGTTCCCCCAGCAGTGGGATGCCCCCCTCAGGTTTCACCTATGTGGACCCCCCATAAGGTTTCTTTAATCAATACTAACGTTGTTATCTTCTCTTGGTCAAGGATGGGGAACAAAATTATTACTCGCCAGAACAATACCCAGACTATGGTGGCACAATGTTTGACTTTCCAGGCTAACTGGCAACCGGTTATGGCAGAGGCAATTGTTATTCTTCATTGTGTTTTATTGGCTCGTTCCAAAGATTGGGGAAATGTTTTGGCTGAAGTCGACTCCCTCTTGGTGATTAACGTCTTATCTAAGCGGGGTGAGGATTCACAGCATTATGGTCTCATTCTGAGGAAGATCTTGTCTTTGTTGGATGCTTTTTCTTTTTGCAATTTCCTTTTCACTGAAAGAGGAGGTAACTTTTCTGCTCACCATTTGGCTGGTTTTGGGATGAAGTGGAGAGACCATGTGTGGTATGATCATTTCCCCGAGTGGTTTTGCACCGCTTCTTCAAGTGATTCATAATATATATTCTCTTTTATTAAAAAAAGTTATAGTAGAAACACCGATCTGGATTGAACAATTGACAGTTGATGAACTTAAGATAAAAAATTGTTAGGACCGTAAATGACTGGCTCACCGGTGCAACGATAATCACGAGATAAATAAAGTGCAAAAATGTAGAAAAAATGGACACCAGATGTAACGTGGAAAACCCCCTAAAATAAAAGGGGTAAAAAATTATGAGCAAATAGAAGGATCTCACTATGGGTAAAAGTGGGTACACACTCTCTCGCTATTATAAGGAGAAAAAATCAAAAATATCTTTATTGAATAAGCGGGGAAATTGCCTCACAAATACCATGCAAGGAATGATAGGAAGTTAAGTGTTGATGAGATGTTGAAATGGGAGGAGGCTCTTTCCTTTTATAGGCAAACCTCACCCTTGCTGCTCCTAACCGCTCGATCAGTTGATGAGGTTGGTCACCCACCACACGCCACCCACGCCCACCTCCCTTGACAAAAAGGGATCGGGCACCATCCATTGAAATGAAAGGTTGTCGACATATCTCCCACTTGGAGATTAATTGGAAACCAACCACATCTCCATACATCCTTTCTATATGTCAAATCATGTTGCTCATGTCTCAGTAAGACCGCTCGATGGTCTTCATCACATGAACTTATCAGAGTCATTCGTCAAGAAATATGTCAGATTTTCATTAGTGTGAATTTTATACATATCCACACTTCCTTCCTCCACCACATATCGGAAAAAGTGATATTGTACCCCAATGCGCTTCGTTCTGGAATGAAAAGATGGATTCCTTGCAACGTGCAAGGTGCTCTGACTATCAAAAAACAATAGAATCTAACCTTGTATGTTCCCGAGTTCCTCCAATAGCTTTCTCATCTAAATCGCTTCTTTGCAAGCTTGTGTAGCTGTCATGTACTCTGCCTCTGTCTTGGATAATGCCACAACTGACTGTAACTTTGAAATCCATCTCACAACTCCTCTTGAAAGAGTAAACACACAACCAGTAGTGGATTTCCTCCAGTTAGAATCATCTATAAAATCTGAATCAACATAGCCTTTGGTAGTGAAATCAAATCCTCTATAACATAATGCAACATCTGAGGTCTCCTTGATGTATCTCAGGATCATTTTCACTGTGTTCCAATGCTTCCGTCTTGGATTCACCGCGTATCGACTAACTGCTCTCATTGCATATGCAATGTCTAGTCTAGTACAAACCATAGCGAACATCATACTTCTCACTACTGATGCATATGGTACTCGATACATCTTCATCCTCTGTGCTTCACTACTAAGACTCATCGTAAGGATAACTTGAAATTAACAGGAAGTGGAGTAGAGATTGACTTACAGTATTGCATGTTGAATTGTTTCAAGATTTTATTTAAGTAATTAATATGTGATAAAAAATATTTCCATTACCTCTCTCTCAGTAAATCCATATCCCAATAATCTTATTTAGTGGTCCCAAGTCATTCATATCAAACTCTCTAACCAACTTTGCATTCGTCTCCTAGATCTAATTATTATTGGGGCCTGCAACCAACATGTCATCCACACACAACAAAATAATGATGATATGATTACCATCTGAACCCCTGAAACATGCATAAGGATATAAATGAAGTCTGTGTATCCAAGACTCATGTTATAAGAATCAAATCTCTTGTACCAACACATCGGTGCCTATTTGAGACCATACAAAGATTTTTTCAACCTGAAAACCATGTTTTATTTTTCTTCTTCTGTAAAACCTTTTGGTTGAAGCATATATATATCTTCATCAATATCACTACAGAGAAAATAATTCTTCACATATAACTACTCTAGATGTAATCTGTATGTAGCACACATCACCAGAACTATCTGAACAGTCATTAGTCTAACAAAAGGAGAAAATATTTCATTGAAATAAATACCTTCCTTGTGAGAATATCTTTTGATCATCAGTCATTAATGATATCTTTCCACCCGGTCCTTTCCATCCCGCTTGATCTTAAAGACCCATTTGTTATCGATGGCCTTCCTTCCATGAGGTAATGGAACAAGATCCTAAGTATTGTTCTTGTGTGGGGATTCAAGTTCCTCCTGCATCGCTACCATCCACGAGGATACATCTGGACCCTAGGTCGCCTCCACAAAATAAGATGTCTCTCCATCCTGTGTCAATAACAAGTACACAATATTGCTCTCAATGACATAATCTAAGTGTCATACTGGTGCTCTTTTCCCCTGAGTTGACCATCGTGGTTCATACTCAACTAGTAGTTGATCATCGTGCTCTAGTAATGCCTTAGAGGAAACTGGTTCTTCCTTGGATTTGTCCTCTACCTCAACTATTGTAGAATCTGTATTTTCTCTCTCCATGTCTCTATCAATTGTTATTTTCACCTTATCTTCTACAAAAATGACATCTCTCCTGATAATAAGTTTGTGGGTAGTGGGGTCCCACAAAGGATACCCCTTCACACTATCAGCGTAGCCTAAGAAGATACATTTCCTGAATCTTAAACCCAACTTTGATCTTTCCTGGTTAGTAAACAGTGCATATAAAGGACTTCTAAAAGTATGTAACCGAGAATAGTCAGTGGGTTTACCAATCCACATCTCCATCAGTGTCTTCAGATTAATCTTCATTGAAGGAGATCGGTTGATCACATAACAGGCGGTATGCACTGCTTCTGCCCAAAATGTTTTGACAATTCCTACAGTCTTCAACATCGCCCTTGTTTTATCCAACAAGGTTCTATTCATTTGCTCTGCCACTCTATTCTCCTGAGGAGTGTATGCCACTGTGAACTGTCTCTTGATTCCTTTATACTGACAAAAAGTATCAAACTTCTTGCTTGTATATTCTCCACCATTATCAGTCCTTAGACACTTGATATTCTTTCCATATTCAAGTTCCTTCCATGCTTTAATGTTTCGAAGACTTAAAAAATATCCACTTTTCTCTTGATTGGGTACACCCAACATCTCCTAGAATAATCATCAATGAATGATACAAAATATCTTGATCCTCCCAGGGATATAATCGGTTCTTGTCAAACGTCGGAATGGATCAACTATAAGATCTCCTTGCTTCTTATTGTCGATGTCCCGAACTTTATCCCGCATTGCTTGCTCAAAAAACAATACTCACAAAAATGGTAAGGATACCTTTGTAAGTCCATGTAACGAATTCTGATCTATAAGAATCTTTAGGCCTCATTCTGACATATGGCCAAGCTTCTGATGCCATAACGTCATCAACAGTTCTGTCGAGGTAGTTGATGCAACAACTATCTCTGCCTACTTGTACGTTTCACCTATAAGCATATACAAATTATTTAAGATATTCTATGCCTTAATCACTATAAGTGCACCCTTCACAATAATCATCACTTCATTCTTGGTGCGAGTCTTGCATCTGATATCATCAAATTGTCCCAAATACAATATGCTTTTCTTCAAGCCCTTCACATGGCATACTCCTTGGATGGTTCGAACAATACCATCATGCATCTTTAATTTTATGGCACTGAATCCAATGATCTTCAGGGTGTGATTGTTCCCCATGTACACAAGTCCTTTCGAGATAGTTTCATACTGATCAAACCATTCTCGTCGAGACGTTAAGTGTCATGTTTCTCCTGAGTAGATTATCCATGCATTTTTTAGATGTTGCCTGCTTCCAACAGTCATTGTTGCTTCACTGACTAATATGTCTCCACTTCCAGAAGTACTCACCACATTTCTTCCCATGTCATAATTCAGGCTGCCACTAGAACCATGCTTCATCGTCATATATTTCTATCTTTCACCAATTATCAGTCGACAATTATCCTTCCGTAGTACTGCATACATCTTCATTTTCCACAACAAAAAATTATCCCCGTTGAATTTATCAATTTCAAATTTCACCACCATCTGGACACATTGTTAGTCTATAACCTCCACTGTTTCACAATGGTGTATTTAATAATATCAATAAATATTTTCTGATGTGAAATATCAACTGGAGTCATAGTCACAGAGCATAATCAAATTTATGAGAATTATTAATACCCAAAAAGTGAACAAAACCGGGACAAAACATTCCTTTTATACCACTTATTGAGACTGTAAATGATTGGCCCACCGGTGTAGTGATAATTATGAGATAAAATAAAGTGCAAAAATGCGGGAAAAATTTGGCACCATATGTAATGTAGAAAAACCCCCAAAATAAAAGGGGTAAAAAACCACGACCAAATATAAGGATCTCACAATGGGTAAAAGTAGGTACACACTTCCTCGCTATTATAAGAAGAAAACCATGGAAATATCTCTCTTGAATAAGTGGGGAAAACACCTCACAAATACCACACAAGGGATGATAGGAAGCTGAGTGCCGATGAGATGCTGAAATGGGAGAAGGCTCTTGCCTTTTATAGGAAAATCTCACTCCTATTGCTCTTAACTGTTGGATTAGTCAGTGGGGTTGGCCACCCACCACATGTCAGCCATGCCCACCTCCCTTGAAAAAAAAGGGTCATCCACCATCTGTGGAAATGAAAGTCTATAAAAAAATGACACTAAACTAATAATCAATATAGAATCATAGGAAATTGAGCTAATTGATTTATATCATTTTTAACTAATTTCAATTTCAAGACATGATAAGTATTGGAGTCCTAAAGCCCAATTTGATGTTATTTTTGGCCTAAATATGTATCTATATCACTAAACCAAGTGTTTAAAATTGAGAATAAAAACCTATAAAATATAGAAATCATTGAAATGGAAAGAAAAACGTCAATTGCTAAAAATAATTGTAATGAGTAACACAACAAAAAACAAATTTTAACAATGAACTTGATTACATTTATTGAAATTTGCAATCAAATGATGAATATTAAATAATAGTAAATTTTATGATATGATAAACATCACATTAAATTAATAAACAATAATAAATATAATGAAACATACATATTATAAAATCTAAAACACATGATAATAGATTGGTTTGCTCAACTCATTTTCAGTTAAACCTGAAAAAAGCAAACAAAATTGAGAATGGATGAATCACTCCTTACATATTTTGAGTAAAACCATTTCCCAAACTTTAACTAACTATATACCAGTTTAATTTGATTGTGGGTAGTCGATTTTTGTCAAAAATGGCCCAAAGTTTTACCAATATGGGTGAGTGAGGATTGATCATGCAACAAAACCCTACAGGTCACCACACACCCAAATCCTAAATGAGGTCACCGATAAATGAAACATTCAAATAAGATTTGAAGCTTCCATCACAACTAACATTAACAATTCCCGTAAATAGTGGTTTTCATGCAACCTAGATTATGTATTTTTCATGGATCTCCAAGTAGTTATTCTTGTTCTCTATGGCCATAATATGCAAGAAATAAGACCTTGTTAGCCACATAGTATGTTGGGTATAAAACCAACGATCTTGAAACACTCATTGGAACTTCAAATGTGGAAAAAACTATAGAACTTTCAAAATTGGAGAAACTTGTGAAATGATGTACCAGAACTAAGAAGACAACACACCCCAGTCATCACACTGAAATGATCCACTCCTAACACAAACAACCTTTCGAGATAGAATAAGAAAGCAAAAAAAAGAACTAAAGGGGTGATAATAAGAGATTATATGGTTCAGACTTAGTTTCACTCCATGGGAGAACACTGCTACTTTCTTTATGATGGGTTTTTGTGAATCATCATATGATCAACGTAGCAGAATAAATCCATAAATTTTCCCAATCTATCATTAATAGAACCAACATGTAATATAAAGAACATAAATATAAACAAGAATACATGAATCATAGTGAACTGCATCTTATTTTCTTTAATAGAGCATACTTGATTGATATCACTTAGTGACAACCAATGAACTATCACCTTCACAAGTAGTACACCCAACACTAGAATCTTCATTCGTAGTGAGAGGACCCTCGAACACCAAAAGTGTGTCAGCACCTTCTTTATGAAGATAAATGGTGAAATGAGATGAAGAGAGATTTGACTATGGTTCGGAAGTGTCACACACACATCAATAGGAGGATCACATCCTTTATATAGTCTCCCTTTGTTTAATGAAGGGAGTCGAGCGTTGATTGTCATCGCATGATAGTCGACATACATTACGATAACATATACTTGTTAAAGTTATATAATCATTGAATGTTTCAAAAACTATATCATGAATGCATAACCATGAATGAATCAACTCATTGATTCATAACCGAAGGTAACCGTGTAGAATAAGTGGCGGTGGCCATGCATGCAATATCCCATATCTCAATCCTATCATAAGCTACAATAGATGCATCTCATGTCTTATATGATATAAGAATATCATAATCTGTGATATGTATCGCATGAATATATTTGGTTATGATTCAAGAGATATCTCACAATACAATATCTATATTTAGTGCATTTCCAATAATCTCCCACTTGCACTAAAATCCTATAAAGACTTTATGCAAAACTTCACAACTCTTTGTGAATTCATTAAAACTCTTTTGGATACAGTTTATTAAACTATTTTCATTTTAGAACAAAGATTTTGTCTAAAATTTAAACCTTATTTTAATGCCTAACTGTGTGACTCTATGAGTCTTTACAACATTGACAACAAATATGAAATCTTAATTTCATAAATGCAAGCAAAGAGCAACTTTTTCTAAAACATCAGTGTTACTCAAACCACAAAGGGGTCTGGTGTGATCTCAATCAAACTTACTAATATCTCCATATGAACATGTACGCCACAAAATGTATCATATACATTATATGTAAACCTATATAATCTCTTTGTTTATGAAATCGTGTAATGTATCGACCCGGGTTTCATGCACCAGTGCCCTGAGCCGGTCCGTCACATGACCTCAAGCGCACCTCCCCATATGCCAGAGACTGCAGACTAGCAGCAAGGGTCTAAAATCAATCATGGGGAGACTATACACTATTTTATCAGAGCAATACAATTGAATAAATAAATAAACAATAACTTAATAACATATAACCATAAAAAGAACAATATCAAGATCATAAGATGTCCAAAAATTGGAGATACAATATCAAAAATGAACTATAAATATGCCATCACTATTGGAAAATTGACTTATCCCAATGGATCTATACCCATGGTTTAGAAGAACCGTGGGTATATAGACCCTTGGTACAACATTCTGAATATTGGAAGCCTGCTCAAGCTCCTCCTCCCCTCCTCCCCATTCGAACCCTACCTCCTCCCATGTGTTCGCGTGTCCCCCCTCCACTTAGGTGACTTCGGTCGACGCCCTCCCTCCCCTCCAACGATTGTGACCACCCCATTGTCATCCTCAGGTGACTTTGGCTGCCCCACACCCCCCTCCCCTCAAGTGAATTCGGCCTACATCCTCCCTCCCCTCTGATGATTTCGGCCACCCCACTGCCCTCATGCGACTTCAGTCACCCCACTGCTCTCCTCAGGCCATTTCGGTCGCCCCACTACCCTCCTCATGTGATTTTGGCATACTCACCCATCTGAAGTGTTCTTTCTTTGGAGAATTTTTGTTTAAATCTTTGAGAGGTAACATTTTCTTCCCTCCTCTCATTTCTTCTCTATAGTTTTTTTAATATTCTTCAAGTGTTTATTGAAGGTGGCATGGTTTCGATGTTTGATGTTGGTGTTTATGTTTCATGTGCTTTTATTCAAGAGTTACAATGTTACAAGTGTTTTCTAAATTCATATTTGGCCTAAATATTCATGGTGTGGACTATATATATGGTTAATTTTCTATTGCATTCATTTATTTTGATTGTTTTTCACGTGGAAAATGGGTGGAATTTCCTGATTGAAATGGTATCTTTATGAGAAATGTTTTTTTTATAATCTACCTATATTTGATAAAATTCTATGGTTTGTTTTCATAATGAAACACACATGTTTTTGGTATTATAAGAAAAATGAGGCTTCCAAAGTGGGTTAATTTTTTGTGTTAAAAGAGGGATTTAATGTTTTGATGGTATTTTTGGATTCAAAATATGAATGGAGGTATCCCATTAATTGTGCGATTATAATTGTTGATGAATATATTTCCTTTTGTAATTGTGTTGGCATGACATGTTGTTTTGTACAAAAATTTCCAATTTTGTATGTTGTATGTATAAAAGTGAAGGCCCAGTTGGCACCCTGTTACGAGTTGATCGTTGATGGTTCCCTTTTTGGTCCCCATTACTTTTTTTGATGTTTTTCTTATCCATTTGATGGATTCTTGGTTACGTGATGCATGTTGTGCTTGTGTGTTGGGGTCACATTGATGGTAGTGTAGGAGGTGGGAAGGATGTGATCCTGTTTTTAGCCCTAGTAACTTGTTATTGTTTTGCGATGATGTTATTGTACATGGTCTACCTAAATTATTATTCCATGAGGATACCAAGGTTGATAAGCGGGTAGTAGTGGGAAATTTCTAGGTTATTAAAGGCTTTTCATTGGCTATACCCCCTTAGTTGTATGTAAAACCTTGATTTTTGGTTTTTCACTGAGGAGGCTACATAGAGTGATTTAGTGGATAAATGTATGATTGTACCATACCAACAACTAGGTTCATGTTCTCATGTCTTGTGTGGTCATGTTAGTCATCATGATTTTTCCTAATGATATGTATTTATGTTATGTATCATTCATTTATACATTTTCATTTGTATTGTTTATTTCTTGGATGGTATTTCTTGGTGAGTTGACCCTTTGTGGATTAACCTTGTTTTTTTAGTGTTATTCCATCATTGTATTTATCATGTATATTCTTTATTATTTACCCATACTTTATTATTTACCTTGATTTGTGTGTGTGTGTGTGTGTGTGTGTGTGATTTTAAAGAAAAAAAAGGAAAATGTTGTTTTCATAGAGACATTAGTATTAGCATGATTTTGAAATGTTTAAGACCATGTGTGATTTTAATTTATAAATAGTTATATTTAAAGAAATATTTTCCCTTGGAAATTTCTTTGTTTTTAAATAAAACCAATTTCAAGAAATGGTTTTAAAACATGGGGATCATTAATGAAGTGCATATATTAATTTTTTTTCTCCCATTCATTTTAAGTGAAAATGCAAACCTATTTTTCCACAACTTGTCTTCAAATTTGTTTCTATAATAAAATGAATGAATGGGACTCATGGTGGTATCCTACTAGCTTTTAATCACACCCAACATACCCATATTGGTAGGAATATAGTCATCATGTATTGTGAATGTAACAACCCAGACCCGAGCAGCCACCTGAATAGTGCTAAACGGGTCGGGTGTTACTACCTTAGGCACACCTCCCCGAACGCCAATGGTTGCTGACTAACAGCGAGAGTCTTATTAGGTATAGTGGGGAGACTATACCCTCTCAGAGGAAAATAATGGTACTGGTCTGAGTATAATAATAAAAATGAAGCGGAATAAATGACTCAGCAGACTCAAACCAGACCCGCAGAGCGGAAGTATATTCAATATCGATAAACAGCGGAAGCGATAAATATAAACAACAACAGCGGAAGTAAACACAACAACATGCTGATCACTTGTAACTACTACTGAACAAAAAAAAATGCATTGAAAGTAGGTCATACATATCTAAATATAAAGGGTGCCAATGGATAACCAACTATAGCTACAAACAAGCATGCTGATACAGGAAAGTACGCAAAACATAGTAAACTCTAGCTAGGCAAGACCTCAAGGTCCATACCGTCTCCATGCAACAACTAATGTAGCCCATCTTCTGAAACTGGCCTCTTTCATGCACATAAATCCATAAAGTTTGCACGCTTCCCGAAGGGCCCATGTAGGGTGTGAGACGAATCTCAGTAGGATACCACCCAACAGTGCGTACCTAATATAAGTGTTTAATCAGACATGCATTTATAAGGAAAGCAGTAAACAGAATGATGCACAAATAAACAAAACTCCACTGGTGCTCAGAAGACACCATAGAGTGTCACCTGTTTCGGCCAATACCAGAATATTTGTCATGTAACCCGACACCATGTGCCCCCCCTAACACCATGTGTCTCTAGTACCGACATCCCGCAGGCACACCTGAGAAACAGTAACCCAGAGGAACAACGATGCCTGTCCTCAATAAGTAATCGGAGGGAAAGAAATGTTTTCCCTCAAAATAAGTAGTCGAAGGGACAACAATATCTGCCATCAAATAAAGTATCCAGAGGGACAATAATGTCTGCCCTCAAATAATGGCGAGCCTCTTCCCCAACCTGATAACATCAATGATATCCCCTGAAGGCTCCTGACCTTCCATGTGGCTTCCTACGACAAGCACCCCCAAACCATTAGTACCTAAACCACAACTAACGGAGGCCTCTACCCACACGAGTGGTCAAAAACACCTCATCAAAGAGTCTCTCTGTGTGCACACTACTCAAAGTTTTTGGGTGAGCGGTAATCACAAAAATAGTACCCAATCCACAACACCTCTGACACCTCGTGTCCCTACGACCATGCCACTCAAGTCTGATGGCCTTTCCATCCCAGTAACCCGGGCCATGCCCAACCTGACAGTCATCCTGCCTCAAACCAACGCCCATGGCACCCAATCCCGTGGTCAGAACCACCCAACATAAACCCGAGCCAAGCCCAACCCAACCCAAAGGTTCCAGCATATTCAATTCAACAATTACATATAATACACATTTAATAGAACACATAAACAGGCAATACAATCTAAACAATTGAATTGCACTAACCCAGCAGTTATCAAACCACAACACTAGGGTCTTGAATTCCTATAAAAATTCATATCAAGTCTTAATAAACTAAACTTATCAGTTAAAATATCACAATTCAATCATAACCATTTTGGCTTCTCCCAGCCAAAATGCCCCAATTGAGCAATGACCCCTCACTCAGCCCCGCTCAAGCAAAACAGGTAAAGGGCATACCCAAAGTCATCCCATGGGTCTAATGAACAATTTAATATGCAATATCAGATAAAACTAGATCCCGCTCAAAATACCCAAAAATGAACTGAAGGCCGCGCCACCCAAATGACCACGAAAACACAAAAATAGGTATGCACCACCTACCTGAGACTCATACGATGATACTCCTCTGATAACAGCCTCCAATTAGGTCTAAAATGCGGTAGATCTACAAAAGAATCAAAACCTGTCAAACCCCTATAACTCGTTCTAGAATAGAAATCAAGAAGAACAACTCAAGAGGAATCAAGGCCTTACCAAGGGGGTTCCAATAGATCAACCGATGTTCGAAACGGAGTTCAGACGGATGATCCAGAGCAAAAACATGGTTTGGCCGGCTCTCCCTACTCAAACCCATCGGAGGGTTTGGGTTCTACCTCAATACGAGGCTACTGCCCTTTTTTAGAGAAAAAAAGAAAATACACGGCATGTATCATTTTACTGTTCATATGACGGCTGAAATTTCACCGGCTTACTTTCCAAAACCAGTCGACATGAGTACATGACGTGTACCAGGGGTACAGGATGTGTACTTAATTTTTCTTCTCTTCCTCGCCGACTTACACACACGCCATGTATATCCCTCATACATGGATAGGCTACACGACATGTCCAAGGAGGACACGATGTGTACTTGGTTAAATGATTCTACCCAGCCACCACGCCCACATGCCATGTATGGACTTCACATGGTCAAGGGTACACGAAGTGTCGATTACTACACATCGTGTAATAAGAAATTCCTACATGGTCATCACACGACATGTACTTAGCAAGCACACGGTCGACACTTGCCTAACCCATATACGACATGTACTTTAAAGTATATGGTGTGTAGTCTGGAAATTTCCAAAAACTGCCCAGTTTCTCCAGTTTTCTCAGAAACAAGTCAAAAATTCAAACAGGGTTGGGATTTTGACCCGTTCTAAAAACCCAGGTTCTTACAATGAAGGTATTTTCATTTGTTGGATTTTTGGTTGGATACAGTGTCATATTTCCTTAAAAGTGTATGGTTATTGGGATTGTGTTGGTGACTTGATTTTCATGAGGGGATGGTGATTGGACCTTCAGTTTGTACAACTGGTTGTCTTGAGTTTGTTTTTGCCTTTTTGGTCTTACCTTTTTGTCTCATTTATCTTCCATTGTAGTTCTGAAACTTTTTACAAATTTGTATTTTATTTATACTGCCATTTATGGTGCTTGTGCCTTATTATTTATGACATTCCTTGTTTAGTTAGTTTCAATAGGTTTTTGAGGGTGAAACCATCCCTAGTGGTTATGTGTGACACCCTTGATTCTTATCATCAGCTCAACGGGATCAGGGACATTCCTCAAGTATGTGTCAGGTTGTCTTTTATTTTGATTATATCCCCATGTTCTTAGATTATTGTCTGGAACCAATGTTCCTGTTGTTCACCCTTTTTGTGTGGGTTAACATAGTGGTTACTAACTATGTTCTTCCTTATTATTTGTGTCCAATTTAAATCTCTATGTTTTGAAGTGGGATTTAAAAATGTTTTAAAATAAATAAAGAGAAAGTGTAATCATATAGTTCTTTCAAACTATTTTGTAAATGATTTTGATAGGGTATGTTTTTTAAAGTGTAAAATGTTGTTTCTAAAATATTTTTGGAATAAATTTCATAGGAAATCATGTTTTGTTTGTTAATGAAACTATGGATGTGTATTGGTTTTAAAAACAATGTTTTAGGAAAATGTGCCAAGTTTTAACACACTTCTGATGTGTTTTCATTTCATTTTATAAAACCTTATGAAAAATAATTATTTTTTCATTTCATCTTAGTTTCTTACACCTCTTGATCTTCCTAGGGAGATTTTTGGATAGTGAATATGATAGTTAATTCTTAAATGTTAGGGATACTCACCTTGGTTTGTTATTTGTAGTCATCACTTATAGCATGTGTTATTTCACTTATTCTTTGTTTTGCTAGCTACTAGTATGATTTGATGAATTTAATATTAAAATTGGTTATAATGATTTTTTTAATTATGGTTTACATTTTTAATTGGAATATAACTTTTTTTCCTTGTAATAGAATGAATAAAATATAGATGTATCATACTGATCAGACTTCAACCAAGTTTTAAAAGAATTTTTATTTTTTTAGATTTTGCATTTAACAATTCTTTAGACGGAGGTTGAACACAATGTTCATGCTATAATTATGTTAGAAGATCATGGTTAATCTAGAAAGAAGTTATATACCATATAAATAAAGATGGATTTCAAAAAAAACTATTCTATTTGGTATCACCATGGAGAGACAAGGAAATATTTTACTTTTCATGAATGAAACAAATAACTGGTATGGAGAATTTGATATTTGATTGGTTTCCATTTGTGTGTCATCATGAGAGAGATAATATAATAGTACAAGAATACAATGATTTCAATACACATGAGGAAAATACTAAAGATGATGATTTTGATAGAGTGAAAATTTTATTGGATGATGTCATAACTCCAGTATATCAGGAATGTACTAAAATGACCAAGTTGGAATTTTTAATGTGGTTATATCATTGAAAACCCATGTATAGAATTTATAATACCACCATTGATTATATTCTTATATTTTTAAATGACTTGCTTCCTAATGGTGCAAATATTCCCTCAAATCATTATAAGACATGAGAGTTAATTAAGCATCTTGGATTTGCTACTAATAAAGTTCATGCTTGTCTGAAAGACTGCAGTTTATTTTGGGAGAAAATAGTTAACCGTAATGACTGTAAATAATGTGACACATCTATATGGAAGAAAAATGTAGATGGAACACCATCTCATATTCCACAAAAAGTCACGTGACACTTTCCATTGATTCTCAAATTCAAAATCTATTCATTTATGTAGAAATATCAGCCAATATGTGGTGACATGATGTTGATAAAGTTAAAGGTAATGATGAGTTAGTTCATCATGTAGATGGATTATCATGGAGATAATTTTATATAAAACATCTTGATTTTGTAGCTGAGGTGCGTAATGTCAGGTTGGGTCTATCATGTGATGGTTCTAATTCATTTGGTCATATGCTTACTACTCACAATATGTAGCTAGTTTTTATTCATGTTTATAATCTTCCTTCATAGATGTGTATGAAAAACCCTTTCACTTTATTAAGTATACTGATATCTAGACCTTCTGGTCTCAGTAATGATATACACATCTACCTACATCCTTCAATAAGAGAGTTTAAATAGCTTTGAGATATGGGTGTGTGGACATTCGATGCTTCTTCCAAAAATATATTTTAGATGCATGCTGCCATTATATGGACTATAAATGATTTTCCTACTTATACAATGATGTCTGGTTGGATAACGAAGGGAAAACTATCATGTCTTGTATGTATGAAGAATACATGTCTGAGAAGGCTTAAATATCGTCGTAGTTTCAGTTTCATGGGGGCATCGATGATTCTTACCAATGGATCATCAATACAGGAAGAATCGTCAGAGGTTTGATAATACTATTGAAACCGAACAACCACCTCAATATATGTCAGGTAGTGATGTGCTTAATGAATTGAAAGATTTTAGTTTTTCATTAGGTAAATTTCAACACAAATCTAAAAAGAGGAAGAATGTTGACACTAAATCCACTTACAATTGGAAAACAAGAAGTATATTTTTTGAGTTATCACATTGGTCTACCAATTTGTTACATCATTGTTTAGATATAATGCACATTGAGAAAAATATATGTGATTTTTTTCTTGAAAATTTTCTAAATATCAAGGGGAATACCAAAGATAACTTTTGATCTCATTAGAACTTGTTGGATTGGGGTATTCGACCAGAACCACATCCTTTGTGTATTTGTGAAAATGAATGGAAAGTTCCTTGTGCTTCTTATGTGATGAAACTGTCAGAGAAAGATAAATTTCTGGAAGTATTGGAGAATATAAAGATTCCTGATGGCTATTCCAGTATTATATCTAAACAATTCAATAGAAGGTATTTGAAACTAAAACCCCTAAAACTCATGATTATCATATCTTTCTTTATGAATTGATTACAATAGCAATTCAACATTTGTTATCCAATAATGTAAGGGTGAAAGTGATTCACTTATTCCAATTTTTTAAATACCTTTATACTACAAGTTTATCCAAGGCATTGTTGATAAAAATAAAGTAGGAGGTGCCACTAATTTTGTGTGAGATGGAAAAAAAATTCCTCCTTCCTTTTTCACCTGTATGCTACATTTAACATTACATATTCCAACTGAAACACTTATTGGGGGAACAATTGCTTTTTGGTGGATATATCCCATTGAAAGAAAAATGTTCACAATGAAATCATATGTCTGAAACAAGAACTATCCTGGAGGTTCGATTGTGAGAGGTTATCTGGCTCAAGAATGTATGGATTTTTTGTCTATGTATTTGTTTGATGTGAGGATGAGATATAACTGACCAATGAAAAATAAATATGACTAATATGAAAAAATTAAGCCCTCATTTCAATCTCTTCCCTGAACAAGAGGAATTGTTGGGTCTTATACATTGGCTATATTGAGCCTTAAAGAGTGTGATATGGCACATAACAGAGTCTTGTTTAACTGTATTTTGTTCGATGAATATATCAAGTAAGTAATTTGGATATTTATATTTTATATAATATTATGGAATTTCATATATAAATTAAACTTTTATTATCATTTTATTTATGGAAAATAAACAAATTATAAGTAGAGTTCATCGATCTTTGCCTTTGAGAAGGAGAGAGGCTTTTCATACCCTAAAGTTTCTTGCTTGGTTGAAATCAAAGGTATGACCATTGATTTAATTGGATTAAATTATACATATCCATTTAATTGTATTATTCATAAATATTGGTCTTGAGTTACCTATTGACTTTATTTCTCAAGAATTAAGAGTGTTGTCTTTTGGTCCCAATTCTTTGGTTCGTGAATGAAAATCTCTAATAATCAATGGGTATAATCTCTAATAATCAATGGGTATAAATTTGTTACAACAGATCAAGCATAGAAAATGAGAACACAACATGATGACATTATGTTAACTGCTATAACAGATTATTATGCCAGTGCATCCAATAGTTAGCTTCGATATTAAGATGTATATTATTATAGACTTTTTGAGAAAATATTATTATTGGATTACTACTCTTAGGATTGAGTCACTACGATAAAATGTAAATTGTTTGATTCAATGACAAGGTAGGGTACATTTATTGATGATTGTGGATTCATAGTTATTGAAATGAGTCGATTCCTGCATACCGATGAACCATATATTTTGGCATCAATGGAAAAACTAGTGTTTATGTGAAAGATCATCAAAGACCTGATTATGGTGTCATTAATGAAGTAATCCCAATACATATTTTTCATGTTGATGGTGATGAAATTGCCACCATGATGCCCCCATTGGTGTTGAACAAAATATTATATTTGATGATTTAAATTTTACCATTGTGAGAGTTGATGTTGAACCTGAAGTAGTGGTGGTTAATATATAGGAACAACCATATATGTTCACTGTTCATTCAGTTTACCTTCACATGAGTTTCTCAGGTTAGTATTATTGTAATTACTTTAATTTAGTTTCATTTTGGAATGATATGTTTATTTTAGTATTGTTTGGTGTCATTTCATTTAATTATATTTATTTCAATTTAGAAAACTTGGTTTGAAATGAGTTTTTAAAAAATGTATAACTTGGATTTAAATTATTGTTACTAAAAGATGTTATGACATTACTCATTCCTTATTTGACATTTAAGTTGTATTCATGATTTATAAAAACTGTTTTTAAAAAATGTACATTTCATTATTATGAAGATTATGTTAAATACTTCAGAACTTCAAAGGAAGCAACTATTTGATCTTGATAGACAGGTGAACAAGAGTGAATTGCCTCCTTTTCTTCCCTCAATGAGTATAATAATTATAATGTTTTTATCCTACATTATATATAATGTCATGTTGATATTATTTATCAAATTTTTAGGGACATTCAGTTCCACTAGAGTTGACTTCTCATCCTTCTAGCATGGGTCCAAGTGGGGATGCTCCTAGACCTAGACGAAGCACCCGTCATACCCGTTCCCACAGTTACCCACAAGTGGACACCCCATCTACCACAACTTTCCATCCTCTGCTTGAGTCTTCAGGGATGTTCTTATCCATGCCTCCATCATCATCTCAGCTACCCTCTTATTCACATACCATGTCTATGCCGCATCTAGGGATGATCCCACTAATTCCTCCATCATCTCATTTAGCCTCTTCTTCCCATTCTATGTCTACACTGCCTCAAAAAATGTTCCCACCTTTACCATATCCACATATGATGATGTATACCCCAAACTACTACCCATATTCTACCATGTCTACACCGCCTCCAATTTCTACCATCCATCCAACATCTGATGAGTCTGTTCCTTCATCTTCCACTCCAGCGTATGAAGACCACCCATAACATGCATTGAAATAAACACTTCCTTCAATGGATGTTGATCTAGGAAAATCCATAGATCCATCATAATCTATTGAGAATCCTATAGTAGGTTATTTTTATCATAACTATGTCAAATTATATCACTTTATTTTTGTCATGTTGTACCGTGACTTAATTCTTATTCCCCCCACTTTTCTTGTTCAGTGGGATCTTTTGCTAGGCGACATGGGTGAACTCATATGTAGGAAGACTGGAATCACCAGACATAGGTAATGGTGGATTATAATAAAGAAAATCAGATGGTAGGTAAAAATGAAAGGCAATGTATAATTTTCATGGCCACTTTAGCCAAATACCATGATGTCATTCTGGTGGAACCTGTCTCATGAATAAATCTTAGTAAAGACATCAAGGACAAAGCATGTGAGCAAATATGGGTAAGAAAATTTTATAAAATTATATCTATATTATTGTTGTATTTATATGAAATAACATGTTCATTGTAGAGTCAGTTTAAATTCCCCGATGGAGAAGCTACTAAGACTACAAGGCTGATGGATATTGGGGTGTTATGGCGATCATATAAGCATGAGTTGTATGTTGGTTGGAAGAGCAGAGTAGGTTCTGATTTAGAGTACCCATGTTCCCTAACTGTCCAAAAACTCAATATAAAAAAATGATTTCACATTGGAAGACTAATGAGTTTAATGTATTGTCAATATTTAATGGTTTTCATATAAAATTTAATTCTTATTACTTATATTTGATTTTTTAGGAAGTGTTAGGGAAAAACAAAAAGAATAAAGATTCAATGACATATGTACACACATTGGGGCACACTACAATGTCTGAGCACAAGAAGCACCAGGTACTTTAATCTAAATTAAAATAATATCCTTATTTATATTGTCACTTATTTATATTTTCATGCTGAATTTTAAGTTTTATTATCATTAATACCTTTAATAAAAGGCTAAAAATACCCATTTTAAATGACCATTAGGCCAATGGGACATTATGCCATTAGGCTTATTGGTCAATTAGCCTATTAGGCCTAATGGACTCTAGGCCTAATGGCCAATTAGACCTAATGTCCAATAGACCTATAGGAATTGTAGTAAATGCATAAACACAAGAAAATATTATAAGTTTTTTTATTTATATTTCAAATATTTATACAAAATTCCTAATTAAATATCTTGTTTGTATTTTCAAAAAGCTGCCCTGAAGGTCCTTGATGATAAAGAAGATGATAACTTCAGGTCGAATGATCATTTGAGTCAGGTTTTAGGTGATGAGCACCAGGGCAGAGTCTGATGTCGGCTAGGGAAAAACATTGTCCCCTCTAGGTATTGGTCCTCACCGGGCTTCTCTCAAGGCTCTCAGACCATCGAGCTGCAAGGCACTCACGCAGAAGTAGCTAAAGCAAAAAAATAACTTTAGTGTAGAGCGAAATAAGTAAACAAGAGCATAAAAGAAGTAATATGATCACTGAAAAATTCATGAAATCTATGTCAGTTATCAGTCAGTCACTTCCATCAGAGGATGCCACTACTATTGATTCATATATGACATCGATGAATTCTTTAAATGATACCTCGAGTGATGTTGATGGAGATTCTAGTGGCGATCGAGTTGAAGTTGGTGTCAATGATGTTGTTGATGATGTTGTTTCTCCAGATGATGTTGTTGGTGAGGATGTTGCTTCTAATAATGATGATGATGATGTTGCTGATGGTGAGGATGAGTATGTTGGTGATGGGGGAGATATTAATCCTCTTCATTTTTGACTTAATAGGAAGGAGACTTGTACAATTATCCAATGAATTAAATTGATTTGTTTTATGGATATATATGTACATTTTAGTATTTTATATGTTTTGAAAATTATTACAACTTATTGATTGGATGCTAAATGTAGAAAATATGTACTGCATTGAATGTATATTTTTTGGTTTATTTGATTTATAGGTTTAGGTGTTTAGGGAAGAAGGTAGTGGGGTTGCTACCAAATGTAGGTAGAAACCTATACCCATAGTTTGTAGAACTGTGGGTATAGGTTATTTGATGAGGATACATATACCCATGATTTATTGAAACTATGGGTATAACAAAATCCATCTGACCTATACCCATGGTTTCTATAAAAATTGTGGGTATAGGTCTATACCAACTCCTTAACTATCCACAATTCTCAAAACTATGGGTATAGCCTATACCCACAGTTTAAAACCATGGATATAGGTGCCTTTTCTAGTAGTGCATGCTAAAGTATGTGCCAAGTGTCTAAATGAAAACCCAAAATTAAAGACACTGACAACTCCCAAGCGGGTCCTGGACCACGTCTGGTTCCCTTATCCAAGATCCACCCCCAAACCAGTTATCTAATATGGGGACCTTGCCCTTAACCTTTCCTAAAACAATGAAATCTATTTGGTTACCGATCAGGCAACCCGAGTAGGGTGTGAGTATAACTCAGTAGACCACTACCAACGATGTCTAAAACAAATCCAATCAATAATAGGTGTATGAAATTGTATAAAAAAATAATCACAATACACAAGTAAATAGTTATCACATTATCATTTACTATTTATTTAACCACATAAACCCCTAGGTTCCCATGGACTCCCGATCTTCAATACTTGCTTCAGCCCGTTCCAGAGTCTGAAACATTTCACATTATCAAATCACAATTCATTTAACAATAAAGATTTCATTATCCATTTAATTTCAATTCATGATACGTCTAATTGGAACTATAGTCCAATGCCACTATTTTAGGAATAGATCGTCAAGTCTAGCACCCCATGAGTATTTGGAGCATCAGTCTCTATCTCACACATCATGGGTATTTGGAGCATCAGTCCTTATCCCATACAATTTTCATGAATGTATTTGGTTTAGAACACCATGTTTAGGACCCTGTGGGTATTTGGAGTGTCAATCCGCATCCCACACCCCATTTTCTAAATCAATCACATATATCACATGTATCACATATCTCACATATCTCACATATATCGCATGTATCACCTTAATTAATTCAATAATTAATTAAATACTCCAACAACATTCTTAATTCAACAATTAATTTATCACATCAATCTCATTAATTAATTCACCAATTAATTAACTAAATCCACAATCACAAATAGTACCATAATTAATTAATCAATTAATTATCCTTATTCATTACTCTCAATATTCCAATAATTATTTCAACAATTAATTATACCCAATTTCCCAATTTAATACCTTGATAATTAATTCACCAATCAATTATCTGAATTCCATAATTCTCATTATTCAATCAAATCCCCAATTACTCAATTAATTAATTGACCACATTAAATAATTCAACCAGGAATTCCAATTGCTAAACAAACCCTTGAAATTACAAAATCACATACACATAATTTATAATAAGACTATAGGATTTGAATAATATACCACCTAACTCTATTCATCGATGAACAATCACCCAACAGAAAATTCCCAAAATTCAGTAGAGTAATGAAGCATAACGAGATCCAGATCTATAACCCTAAATCAAGATTAAGAAATTCAAGATATCTTAGATCTATATATAGATCCATAAGCCTAGATCTAGATTCATCAAATATAGATCTAGATCTAGAAAAATAAAGGACAACATCCCACCAAAAGAACGAGAGAAGAAAGGAGGATGAACAAGAAAACAACATGATAGGATCCACTTATTGGGAGGGGTACAAATCTTCGATCCGGGCTTAAAATCACAAATAACAGAGGTTGAGAAGTCTTGGAATTCATCTGAAGAGCTCCAAAATCATGAAAGAGGACCTAGGATCAAATGGGGGTTGAATCAAGCGAGTTTCAGGGGGTTCGGGTGATTTAAAATCTAATTTTCAGGTGACTTTAATTATCATGCACAATTTGCTGGGTAGGGGAACATAGTTTTCCCTAAATGTGAACCTAAATCATGAAAAAACCATGCAATTCCCCTCTATCCAAGATTGTAGAGTTATCTGGGCTGGAGTGAACGGTTAGGGAAAACCATGCACCAACCGTGTACAACCCTATTTCTTCCATTTTTCTTAAAATTACACCCAAAACACTCCAAGTTATAACCCAAAAAAATTACTCAAATAATGAAAAAAGAGTACCTAAAATCAAGCTCGATTCAACTCCAGAAAATTTTGGGATCTTAAAATCTCCCCACCTTATAACAGCTCTTCCTTGAGCTGCACTCCCAAACATCTCTAAGATTTCAATCCAAAAATATTGGGTCATTGAGCCCTCATATCTACTTCCCTTTCAACATTTTCTCCTGCATACACCCGTGTTGCCACAACACACAAACTATCAGCATGATCTTTCCTCGCAACACTTTATCACCACGATCCAACACACGTATCAAATGATCCTCAAAGGGTGTATCTATCTCAATCTCAACATCATCTACTTTGATCACATGAGAAGGGTCGGGGTGATACCACCATAGCTGTGATACATGGAAAACATCATGCATAGAACTATTTCTCTAAGGAAGAGCCAATCAGTATGCCATAATCCCGATTCTATCCACAATGTTAAAAGGTCCAACAAACCCGGGCGCCAACTTTCCCTGTCTTCATATCCTATGGTGACCTAATCTAGGCTACACCTGAAGTAATACACGATCACCCTCTGTAAAATCTAGGGGTCATTGAAGTCTATTAGCATATAAATTCTGTCTATTCTGAGTCATATCCATGCACTTCTAAATCAATCACACCTGTTTTGATGTCTCTTACATGAGACTCAGTCTCAACAACTCTGAATCACCTGCCTCTATCCAGCATAAAGGTGATCTACATGGCCTACCATAAAGAGTCTTGTATAGTTCCATCTGTATAGTTTCCTAATAACTGTTGTTATAGAAAAAATCCACCAAAGTTAGGTGCTTCTCCCAAGATCCTCTAAAGTCAAGGACATAATCTTGCAACATATCCTCAAGAACTTGCATAGTACACTCCAACTATGCACTATTTATGGGTGGAAAGTCATACTCAATAACACCTGCGTATTAAGAGCCTTCTGTAATACCTTCTAGAAATTCAAAGTAAAGTGTGAGTCATGGTTTAAAACTATAGTTTGCAGCACCCCATGTAGATGGAATATCTCTTGAACATACAAACCTCTCAACTAATCTACTGAGAAAGTCTCCCAGATATGAAATAAATGTGCTACTTTCATCAGTCAATCCACAATCACCCAAATAACATCATTATTCTAAGGCATACTTGGGAAACCCACCATAAGGTCCATGGTCACGTCATCCCACCTCCATTCTGAAATGGACAATGGTTGTATCAAATGACTAGGTCGTTGATGCTCGACTTTCACTTGCTAACGGGTGTAGCATCAAGTCACAAACCCTACTATCTTCTTTTTAATGCTCTACCACCAAAACTGTCATTGTAGGTCATGGTACATTTTTGTCACACTTGGATGTACCACCCACTTTGAGTTATGAAATTACCACATCAACTCCTCCCACATTCTCTTAGTCACAATGTAATAAATCTAACTTTTCCATGTATGATTTTTAAATATTATATGGATTATTTTCAAGACCAGGTATTGAGAAGACATGATATTTTTGAGGCTCGGTATACCCAGAATAAATGTTTGAAATATATTACATAGCACACCCAGATGATTTTCTTAAAAAAGTGGAATAAATTCTAAATGAGTGCTCAGATTAGAAATATAAGGGCACCGTTGAGATCAAAATTCAAGGTTTACCCTAGACGCAACTTAACATTAGTCAACATGGGTTGTTTTTGGAAAAGTCATCATGAGCACAGAAATGAATAAAATAATTTAAATAAATTATTTTGTTTTGTTTTTCCAACATAGTGGATTACTTGTCTTTAAATAGATGATTATGGGGAAATCCCAGGGTTAGCCGCATAACCCTGGAGATGTTGGAGGACCGTTGTAGAGAGATCTCTGGAGAATCCTCTCAGATGAACAACGATGAATCATGGATCAAAGATTGACGTACCTCATATTCGATGGGGTTTTCCTATGAAAACAACATAATAATCATTCTTCATCAGCAACCGATCTGAATTGATACTGGGCGTGTGTTTTAATTTTTCTATTCCCCATTCTTTATTTCTATTACTAATGTGAATCAATTGATGAATAGATTGATTCATGGATCGTGTGTATTGTGCAATGGGATTATATTTGTGGGGTTTTTATGGGAGATAAATCTTTGTGATTTTTTGTTTATTCGATTGTCATTATAATGGTGAAAAATTAATATTAACATGAACATAGATCGAGATTCTTTCCTCTCTTTGGATCTTTTTCTTTTCTCCCCTGATTCATCATTCATCATGGGCGTACTTCGTTTGGCCCACGACTCAACACATCCCGATAAATTGATCGTTGCACACCTGATTCTTGGTGCAATGATTCAATATCACATATCTGGGATCGTTACAATATGACAAAGGTGTGACGATGGAGACATAGCGATTCAGATGACGGTGGATCCTCGAATTTGCGTTCTTCAACTTGAAATGAAGAACATCGATTTGATCCATTTTGTAAGCAAATCTTATGATGAAACACTTTGTTCGATGATGGAACAAATTGGATGATCTCGAATATTCATTTTTTTGGTATAACAATCATCAAATAGAAGGTCGGAGGAATCAAATCAAACATGGAAGGAAGAATGGGATTTCTAGAAAATCTCGAACAACACGGCGTGTAAACCGAATATATACACTGTGTGGCCCCCCTGAGTGGAGACTAGGGTTATAGAGGTAGTTAAACATCATACAACATGTGAAACCTATCAAACATAGTGTGATATCTCCCTATATACTCGGCGTGTACTTTAGGAACTACACGAACATGGGGTGGAGTACATGAGTTGCATACATGACATGTACTCCCCCACACGATATAGTATGGACCAGGTACACAGGTGAAGCTGTGTACTAGTACATGGGCAGACGTACATGAGCTAGAGCCATGTACTGATACATGGGTAGATTACACGATCAGTCTATACACTGTGTAGTACTACACATACATGGTTTGAATGACACAGTCCGTTTACACGTGCAAAACCCAGGGTCAAGGGACATGGCATGTAACCCTTCTACACGCTGTTTACTCTTTCATATGTAGATTATATCTCTTGTACCCCATATCTTGGATGAGTTTTGTTAGAGTCTGTTCCCCTTATCCTTTCCCTAAAGGTAGGTATGAATCGTTTCATACTCCTAGGACTATGATCCCTTTAGTGGGACTTCCTAGATAGAGTCATTGGAGTCCTTCCGAGAGGCCCAGAGTGAGATAATCTATTACTCTTCATTCCCTAGGTGGATTTTTTGGTATCGATGTGACCAACACTACCCAGGCACCAATACTCTACTTAGTAGGGTTAATCCAGATCGATTTATTGGTATCACCTCATGTACTTGGTAGTTATCCTCATCCATGTACCATATTCTCTTTGGATATATTAGAATATCCTCTCTCATGATGAGACCCGATGAGTAGTACTCTCATACGGATGTCATCAGTGCTATCTAACTCAGGATCATGTGCTCCTAGATGAGTGCTTCATGGAACCTTAGATCTGGAATCCTATGCTATTATACAATGGTTATGGATTACCTCTAGAATGTGTGTATTGGATTGAGTATATCGGGATATTCTTGTTATATGTGTTGTATACATATACCTATACATAGCTAAATTTGTTTATTTTTTTATATGATTTGTGGTTTTGGGGTGTCCTACTGAGTATTGTTATACTCACCCCTGCACGGGCTTTTCCTGCACATGTCGTGTCTTGTGCAGATGACCGACCCTTTGATGGAGTCCTAGGCAAACTGGGACTAGATGGTGCTTAGTAAGATCAGACATACTGAGGTGCATTCCTACAACTTTCAGACAATAGTCTCAATACCTTTACTTTTAGGTTGGACTTATATAATAGACTCATTTATGGTGGACTTGTATTTGACCCTATTTACTTTCTTTACTTCCTATCATACTCTGGTGGTGGGATATATATGTATGCATGCATTGGTTGTTCAGTTGTTTTCACATTTCAGCATTTTGTGGGTTTGGAGATGTGTGTGTGCATATAGGTACTTAGACAATTCCTCTCATGTTAGTGATATGCCTACTCGATGCTAGTCACCAGCCTCTGTCCTATTAGAGGTGGGCTTGGGGAGTCATGACATGGGCCCCATTGGGATGAGTTATGATAGGGTGGTATCAGAGAGGTCAGATCTACCTTAAGACCGAGAGTCTGTGAGATTGGTTTGGGGAAACAATGCTAAGTGTTTCAAGTTCAGCTTTCAGGCCAGGGACTCCAATGTTGGTGTGGTAGCCTATGTATCCATACACCATGACTTGATTGCCTTCTTTTTGACTCGGTACATGAAAACACTGGTTATAGGGAAAATAATGGTACTTGTATCATATAGAAATGGGTTTTGTTTCTATGTACCTCTCGAGTTAGCTCTCCAAATATACTCATTGACCATGTTAAATCTTGTTTACTTTTAAGATTCCTCCATGATGTATGCCAGCTAGGATTCACCAGATTGATTATGAGGATGACCCCCTCAGTGATGAGGTTTTTATATAGGGACCAGTTCCTAAAATGTTACCTCCAAGTGGTGCACTAGCCATACCACCACCTATAGAGCAACATGTGGTATCTGTAGTACCAACAAATGAGGTGCACAGGCTGAGCACGCTTCATGATTTTTAGCGAAAGAGACCCCTCAGGTTTTGAGGCAATCCTAGACCATAGGTACCTGAGGAATTTATTGAGCTGGTAACCCATGTTTTCTATCTAGTAAGGACACCGATAGATTAGATGGAGGTCCTGGCAGTGAGCCTTATTCTTGGCTTAGCAGGGTAATGGTGGGGTTTAGTTCCTCTATCTTATGACGTGGTGACTCTTTCATGGATTGAGTTCGAGCGTCTCTTTAGAGAGGAGTTCTCACCAGCTACTCTAAGATCCATGTGTATCTAGGAGATTCTGTAGCTCTAGTAGAGCGACATAATAGTAGTTAAGTATTCATTGAGGTTTACTAACCTCTCTAGGTACTCGATGGATATGGTTCAAGATCATTTCTTCAGGGCTCAAACCTTCAAGCAAGATCTACATAGAGACATCCGAGCTAGTGTTATTCCTCTACACATTCTTAGCTATACTGGGGTGATATAGTGAGCTTTGTTGATTGAGAGTTTCCTAGCCGAGTAGATAAAACTAATGGTTGTCAGTAGTGGGAAAGTAGGAGTAGAGATCTCAGCAATAGGGAGCCGACATTATTCATAGAGACCTGGAAGTGGGAGAAGTTTTAGGAAGAGGTCTTAGGATAGAGGATATTCAGTACATGGCTCACAAAGTGGGTCCAATTATCCTAGAGAGAGGTGATGATACTCATGTGATGGCCAAAGACATCTCGCCTGAGATTGTCCGGCCCACTGTACAACTGACATAGAAATTGTAGGTGAGCCACCAAGGTAGAGACAACGGTAGGAAAAAACAGGTTCATAGGTCATTGGATGTGGCAGAGGAGCTGGTGGAGTAATAGGAGGTGGTCTACGTTTCAACTTGTTACCACCACCACCCCCAGGTAGTCCACACCAGGCTTAGGGAGTTGGAGGATAGGGGAGGGGATAACTGCAAGTGGCTGAGGCTTATGACCCAGGGTCTCTAGGAATGATTCGAGGTACAATATGTGTCTTTTCTACTTTATATGTAGTACTAATAGACATAGGTGCTAGTCATTATTTTCTCGCCACATATCTTGTTTGAGACTTAGAGATTCTGGTTGAACCATTAACTCAACCCTTACGCTTAGAGACACCTAATAGAGAATAATCAGTGATCACACACTTATATCGATAATGTGACATGAATCTTGGAGGCAAGAATTTCAGTTGGAACCTCTCGGTAGCAATGTTGAGGCCTTACGACATCATTCTTGGTATGGACTGGTTATCCACAGTTCATGCTCAGATTGATTATTTTAGGCATATGGTGCGATGTGTCTGTAGTGATGGAACAAGGTTCTCCTTTGTTGGTTAAAAGTAAACTAAGATAGTGTGGGATGGAATCATTCATAGAAGGGGGTATTTGATCACTCATCAGTTGGCTAGATTGACCCTTGGTGTAGTGGATGTTATGAGTTTCCATTTTCCTATAGTGGCGGCAGAGTACGAGGATGTATTTCTTGAAGATTTTTAGGGTTTACCTCCCCACCAAGAGATATACTTTTGCATTTATCTTCACATTGGTATGGCACTGATATATTTTTCATCATATCAGATGGATCTCATAGAGATTTGTGAGATAAGGGTACAATTGGAGGACTTATAGAGAAAGGGCTTCATGAGATCCAGTGTTTCACCCTAGGCAGTCTCGATTTTTTTTTCCAAGAAGGCATACAGGAGTTTGAGGTTGTTTGTGTACTACTATCACTTGAGCTAGGTGATCATGAAGGACAATTATCCACTACCGAGGATCGATGACATCTTTGATCAGTTGAGAGGGGCATGATGGTTCTCAAAGTTTGAACTCAGATTAGGCTATCACCAGCGATGAGTACGAGATGAGGATACACCGAAGATGAAATTTGGATGTCTCTACAGTCACTATAAGTACTTGGTGATGCCCTTTGGCATGAAAAATTCCCTAGCAGTGTTCATGGGACTCATGAACCGGATCTTCTAGTCTTTCTTATACTGATTCATGGTAGTCTTCATTGACGATATCCTTGTGTACTCAGTGTCTAGGGAGGAGCATGTGAGACACTTAAGGATAGTTCTAGATGTACTTTGAGAGAACCAACTATATGTAAATCTCTCTAAGTTACAATTCTGGATTCAGGCGGTCCACTTTCTAGGACACATTATCTCAGTAGATGGAGTGGTAGTGGACCCATCCAAGACTGAGGCAATGTTAGCTTGGGAGCCACCTAAGAGTGTGATGGAGGTGTAGAGATTCCTTGGGTTAGTAGGATATTATCGGAGATTCATACATGATTTCTACATAATATTAGCACCCATAAAAACTTTAACTCAAAAGGGGCAACCTTTTATGTGGAAAGAGAAGTTTTAGAAATCTTTTTAGTAGTTAAGGTCTACTTTGATGAGCTCTCTGATCTTGAGATTATCGGAGGAGGTTACTGAGTACATAGTGTTCTGTGATGCACCAGGAACTGAGATTAGTTGTGTCCTGATGTAAAAGAAAGTGGTTATTGCCTATGGTTCAGGCTAGTTGAGACCACATGAGTAGAACTATGTGACCCACAATCTTGAGTCAGCAGCGTTAGTCTTCGCTTTGAAGATGTGGCGACACTTCTTGATGGATGAGCAGTTTATTGTATACTCTAATCACAAGAGTCTCAAGTATGTATTCTCTCACAAGGATATTAACTTGAGGTAGAGGCGATGGCTAGAGTTCCTCCATAATTATTACTATGAAACTATCTACACTCTTAGGAAGGGGAATATGATAGCAAATGATAGTAGGAAATCTATTTCGTAGTTGCTGAATGAGGCATCAGGGTAGTTGGACTTATTGTAGTTATCCTTTGTGGATAGAGATGGAGGAGCTTACCTCTAGTCAATGGTCATCACCCCTCAACTCTAACAACGATCTAGGGAGGGAAAACTTGGGGATACTAACTGCGAGACCCTATATGCTTATATATCTATAGGGCATGCTCTTGATAAATATTCTAAAGGTGGGGAGCACGTCTTTCTTTTTAGAGGATGCACACTAGTGCTAGTGACATTGCAGAAGGAGGTTTTGATAGTTTTTCACATATATTATTTGGAAGTACATCTAGGTATAGAAAATATGTACCTATATCTCTAACGTTAGTTTTGGTGGCCAAGGATGAAGAAAGGAGTTGCAGAGTTTGTCTCTCGATTCCTTACTTGTCAACAAGTGAAGGTTGAGCACCAAGTTCCAGTGGGTTTAGCTCAACCCCTTGAGGTGCCAAAATTAAAGTGGGATGAGATATCTATGAAATTAATGATGGGATTACCATATATGTCCAAGGGACACAATATCATCTGGGTGATCATAGAACGACTCACCAAGTCATCCCACTTCCTAGCTATATGAGAGCAGAGTTCAGTAGAGATCTTCAGACACCTCTTCATTAAAGATATAGTTTGACTCCATAGAGTTCTATCAATGATTGTTTCTAATTGTGATGTACTCTTTACATCCCAGTTGTGGAAGGGATCATAGGATGCATTTGGGACCCAATTATTCTTGAGCATAGTGTTTCACACACAAACTGATGGCTAGACTAAGAGGACCATTCAGGTTTTGGAGGAAATTCTAGGAGATTTCATATTATACTTTGGATGTAGTTAGAAGGATCACCTACCACTAGTGAAGTTTGTGTACAATAAGAACTACCATTCCACCATCGGTATGGCACCATTCGAGGCTTTGTACAGGCGACCCTGTAGGTCACCACTTTGTTAGACTAACCCATGAGAGTAAACACTCATTAGACTAGAGTTGGTGTGAGCTACAACTAAGAAGGTGAAGATAATCCATGAGTGGATGAAGACTGTATAAAGATGTCATAAGTCTTATGCTAACAGGTGAAAGAGGCATTTGGAGTTTGAGGAAGGGGATTATGTGTTATATGGGTTTCACCTTGACGCGGGTTATAGAGATTTAGTTGGGGAAAAAAGATATCTTCGAGATTCATTGGCACTTTACAAATACTAAGTAGAGTAGGAAAGGTGGAATACCGCTTAGCTCTACCTCCGTAGTTATACCAGGTACATGACGACTTCCACGTGTCACAACCAAGGATGTACGTGCATGACCCATCACATCTTATCAACTAGGGAGAGATGGACATCGAGGATAAAGCGACCTTTACTGAATACCCAGTGGAGATCAAGGATCAATATGAGAGAATCCTTTTGGGCGATCAATTCCTTTAGTGTGTGTCCGATGGAAGCACGAGAATATCCATAATAGAACATGGGAGCGGGAGGCTCAGATTTATGCTCAGTTACTACATATTTTTGAGTAGCTATTGTTTTGGATTTTTGGGATGTAAAGTCCTAAGGTTGGGAGAATGTAATTACTCATATTTTTTCATGTATTATTTTTAAATATTATATGGATTATTTTTGAGACCAAGAATTAATATGGCGTGTGATTCTGAGGCTCGATGTTCCCAGAATAAATGTTTGAAATATATTAAATATATTAAATAGTAGACACATGTGGTTTTCCTAAAAAAGTGGAATAAATTATAAATGAGCACTCAAATAATAAATACAAGGGAACTATTGAGCTCAAAACATTAGGTTTACCCTAGGCATGATTAACATCAGTCTTCACGGGTCATTTTTGGAAAAGTCATCATGAGCATAGAAATGAATAAAATAATTTGAATAAATTATTTTATTTCATTTTTCCAACACAACAGTTTACTCATCTTTAAATAGACGATTATAGGGAAATCCTAGGCTTAGATGCATAACCCTGGAGATTCTAGAGGACTATTAGAGAGAGATATCTATAGAATCCTCTCAGAATAATGACAATGGATTTTGGATCAACGATCAATGTACCTAGGATTTGATGGATCTTGTCTATGATAATGACACAACAATCATTCTTCATCAGTGACTGATCCAAATCGAGGTAGGGTGTGTGTTTTAATTCATTTATTCCCCATTCTTTATTTCTACAATGAATGTGAATCAATCAATGAACAGATTGATTCATGGATCATTCATATTGTGAGATGAGATTATATTTGTGGGGTTTTGATGGGGGATAAATCTTTATGATTATTTTTTATTCAATTTTCATTCTAATGGAGATGGATCAAGATTGACATGAACATAGATCTAGGTTCATTCCTATCTTTGTTTCATGTGCTTTTCTCCCCTGATTCATTGTTTGTCACATACATACTTCATTTGACCCACGACTTGACACATCCTGATCAATCGATCATTATGCACCCAATTATTGGCACAACAATATGATATCGCAGATCTGGGATCATCACAACACGAAGGAGGTGTGAGGATGGAGATGTATCAATTTGGATAATGGTGGATCCTCGAATTCACGTTCTTCATCATTCATCGGTGCAGAATGAAGAAAGGTTATTTGATCTATTTTTTGAGCAGATTTGATGATGAAATGAATTTTTCGATGATGACATGTCTTGGGAGAGATTAAATCTTCATTTTTAGAGTGGAATGATCATCAGATCGAAGGTCAGAGGTTTTGGATTGAACGTGGAAGGAAGAATGTGATTTCTAGAAAATCCCAAATAACACGACATGTAAACCATATCTACACACCATGTAGGACCCCCTACATGGTGACTAAGGTTCTGGAGGAATTTAAACATCACAAAATATGTGACCTTGTCACACGGTGTGTGGTACCTCCCCAGATACTTGGAATGTACTTTGGGAAGTACACAGACACAGGGTGGAGTACATGGGTTGCCTACACAACATGTACTCTCCCACACAACATGACCTGGACTAGGTACATGGGTGAAGTCGTGTACTAGTTCACAGGTAGATGTACATGGGCTAGAGCCATGTACTAATACATGGGTAGTCTACATGTCGTGTAGTACTACACGAACATGGTTTGAATGACACGAGCCATTCACACGGGCAAAAATCTGGGTCAAGGGTCACAACGTGTAACCCTTCTACACACCGTGTACTCTTTCATACATGGATTAGATCTCCTGTCCCCTGTATCTTGGATGAGTTTCATTAGGGTTAGTTCCCCTTATCCTTTCCCTAAAGGTAGTTATGAATCATTTCCCACTCCTAGGACTATGATCCCTTCAGCGAGACTTCCTGGATAGAGTCATTGGAATCCTTCTGAGAGGCCTAGAGCGAGATCCTATATTCCTCTTAGTTCCCTAGGTGGAGTTCTTAGTATCAACGTAACCAACATTACTCGAGCACCGATCCTCTACTTAGTAGGGTTAATCTAGATCAAGTTTTTTGGTATCACCCCATGGACTTGTTAGTGATCCTCATATGTGTATCATATTCTCTTCAGATCTATTATAATATTCTCTCTCATGATAAGACCCAATGAGAAGTACCTCTTGGACGGACATCATCAGTGCTATCAGAATTAGGAGTGTGTACTTCCGAATGAGTGCTTAGTGGAATATTCGAGCTGGAATCCTAGGCTGTTATACTATGGTTGTAGATTTCCTCTAGATTTTGTATCTTGGATTGAGTATATATGGATATTTTTGTTATATGTGTTGTATACATATACCTATATATAGATGACTATATTTCCTTTGTTATATGATTTGTGGTTTTGAGGTGTCCTACTGAGTATTTTTATACTTACCCCTACACAGTATTTTCCCATACATGTCATGTATTGTGTAGACGATTGACCATTTGACAGAGTCCTAGGTGGACTAGGACTAGACGATGCTTAGTGAGACCAGACATATTGAGGTGTGTTCCTATAACTTTCAGATAGTAGTCCCAATACCTTTACTTTTAGGTTGGACTTGTGTTACAAACTTCTTTGTGGTGGGCTTGTATTTGGACCTATTTAATTTTTTTACTTCCCATCATAACCTGGTTGTGGGATATAGATGTATGCTTGCATTGGTTGTTCAATTGTTTTTACATTTCAGCATTTTGTGGGCTTGGATATGTGTTCATGTGTACAAGTACTTAGGTAATTCCTTCCATGTTAGTGATATGCCTACTCAGTGCTGGTCACCAGCCCCTGACCTATTGGAGGCGGGCTTGGGGAGTCACGATATGGGCCCCACTAGGACAGGTCAAGATACAAAACTACTTGATTCTTGACATAGATGATCTCATCCCCATATATGATCCAATCGTAAGGTGACTCACCACCTTCAAGTATTTCCCTCAAGGTCAAGCACTCTGGATCCTCATACTGTCTGTCTCTGATCCGACTCAAAAGAGTAGAATCCGCTGAAACTGACATGCGAGTCATTTTCTCCTGACTCTCCTGAACCACAATGTGCATCTCTTCTAGCAAAGTTATCATCTTACACTTAGCACTAGACTCCTATATTTCATGTATCTATGTCTTCCTTCTTAGAGTGTCGAAAACACTGTTCCCCTTTCTGGGTGTATATGGTAGCTCAAAATCAAACAACTACATATAATCAACCCATCTCTGCTACCATAGATTCAAATCTCATTGGGAGAAGATATAATTTAGACTCTTGTGATTAGTATACATTGTAAACTTATCACCCAACTGATAGTGCCAACAACACTTTAAGGCATAAAAAAACAGGTGCCAATTCAAGGTCATGCATAGGTTAGTTCCATTCATGAGGCCTCAACTATTGAGACTCGTACAACACAACTTGATCTCCCTACATCAACACTACTCTAAGTCCAACCTTAGAAGCTTTATAATACACTGTATACTCCTTATGTGGATTAGGTAGGATCAATATTGGTATTGATGTTAAATGATTCTTCATATCCTGAAATGAATTTTCACATTCTCCCGACCAAAAAAAACTTTATCACTTTTTTGATAAAGCTTTTAAGTGGTGTTTCCAATTGGGAAAAGTCCTAGATAAACCTTCAATAATATCCAGCTAAACCCAGAAGGCTTTGGATATCAAAACAGTTCTTTGGATGCTCCCAATAAACCACTACCTACACTTTCTCTAGGTCTACAAACATACCTTCCTATAATATTATGTGACCCAAGAAGTGTACCTGGTCAATCCATAACTGACACTTGAATAGATTGGCGTATAGATGATGATATCTCAATGTACTCAGGATGATGTCAAGGTGTTGGGAATGATTATTATGAGTGTTGGAGTACACCAAGATGTTATCCATAAATACTACCACAAACTGTTCCATGTACGATTGGAATTTTTTTTTCATCAAGGACATAAAAATTACTGGTGCATTCATCAACCCAAATGGCATTACAATGAACTCATAAAGGACATACCTTCTTCTGAAAGCAGTCCTATATATATCAGAAGTTTGAACTCTCAGATGATGATAACCCAATCTTAGGTCAATTTTTGAGAATACACAAACTCCTCTTAAGTGGTCAAACATATCGTCAATATTCAGAAGAGGACACCAGTTATTCACAATCATTCAGTTCAACTTTTGGTAATTGACACATAAGCGTAGAGTCCCATCAAAATTATTTGAAAAAAACACTGGTGAACCCCAAAGTGACATACTCAAATTGAAAAATCCCTTATCATCTAACTCCTTTACCTAATTATTGAGCACTTGGATATCCATTGGTTCCATTCTGTATGGTGGAATTGAAACTGGATGATCCCCCAACATGAGATCAATTGTGAATTCAATATCTCTCTCAGGTGGAAACCCTGAGAAGTCTTCAGGAAACATGTCCTGAAGCCTATCCACTATAGGTGGAAAGGAATCATTCTTTACACCTCTGTAATCCATCAATATACTTGAAACCTGGGCTGTGATCTCTCCCAGTTACTGAGTAATTGGCCTTGCTCGGTCCTCTTGGATATACCAATCTCCACGGTGAATGTAGTCGTCACTCTTAGGAGACATAAAAGTCACCATCCTCTAGTAAGAATCAATGTGGGCTCAGTATGTGACTAGCTAGTCCATACCCATAATTAGGTCGAAGCCTGACATGTCAAGAATATAGAGATCCCACAGAAAGCGATACTCCCCAATATCAAGAGAACATCCCTTGAAAAAAAATACATGTCTCTAGACCATACTCCCAACAGTGTATCTATCATAATTGTTCTGCTCACAAACTCCACCTCCAGGCTCAAACCATTAACAAGTTTTGTAGATATAAAAGAATAATAGGTACCAATATCAAACAAGGCACCAGATAATATAGAATCTACATGAATATTACCTCTCATTGTTGATGGTATATCCTCACTCTCTAAAAGTGTAGGATGTATAGCATGTAGTTGTCCTACCCATCTTTCTTATGTTGCAGTCTAAATTCCTTGAGCTGCACCACTCTGTTAATATAGTTTCTCTTGACCATAAGCACCACGTCCACTACCTCTACCTCCTCGACCAGTAGAACTCCAACCACCAGACTAATATGGTAAAAAAGACTCCCTCCCTGCACTCTGGTTCTGTCTAAATACTCCATCACTAACTGTCGATCTTGGGTTCCTATAAAACCTCTATAGACGACCCATCTTCTCATAGGCTCGACACTCCACTAGTGTTTTGGGACAATGTTTACAAAAGTATCTTGGCCTACCACACTGGTGGAAAAGTACCCAGGTAAGATCCTAAGTAACTGATCCCTCTGACTGACCACTTTTCTTCCCACCAATATGGCTAAAATTATCATAATAATGCTTCTTAATCTCAGAAGACGTACCTTCATATCATCCAAAAGAAACCACTTGTCAGCCACTAGAATCCCCCTTTAGGTTCAACTCAACAATTAGGGCATAATTCACCACTTCTGAAAACTTTTTAGCCTGAAGATATTCACCTGTGACTTGATTTCACACTTAAGTCAATCCTAAAATTGTTTTTCTAAAGTAGACCCATCTAACACCAATGCTAGAGTAAAGTAATGAAAATACGTAAAGCTTACAACATAATCCATTATGGACACACTCCCTTAATTAAACCTCATGAACTCAACTGCTCTCTCTTGTCTCAGTGTGTTTGGATAAAAGTGCTCTAAGAACATATCCCGGAAGTCCTTCCACTCAATAGTCTCCAGTTATCCATCTCGAGTCTGGATGTCCCACCATCATTTTTCCTAACCACATAACATGCAAGCATCCAGTTTGACTCTCTTCTCTGTAGGAGTCTCTAAGTGGGAAAGCATAGTCTCGATAGACTCAATCCAGAACTCAACTTCCTCAGGTACACCCTCTCTAGTAAAATTCAGAGGGTGATGCAAATCAAACTATCTTTTTCGGTATAAAATTATTTTAACAACCTGCCCTGGGTATCTTTCCATGAATTACATTAAGCTAGATAATTTCTCTCAAAAATTCTCTTATACTTCCTCAACCAGCACTATCAGTGCCTTAGGTTTCACTACTAGTGGAGCATATCCATCCATATCCTTATGTCGTCCCCTCAAAAAGCATTGTCATGGAGGCATATTTCTACAATTCCAAACACACATCTTAGGACTCATAACAAAACTTTATCACATTCACATAAGAGTTAAATCACAACAAGTCACAACAAGTATTTTCCCTAAACCCCACCATGCTGTCAAAACTGAGGTGCTATAACTACCCTTAACCATCCTACACCTAGGTCATGGTTAAAAAGGGTAAACACATTCTAATTATTCAATTTTTTATATATGACACCCATTTATTCAAATTTTTCATCATTTTACCATTTTCAATTTCATATTAGGCACCATTTTCAATAAAATTTCAAAATTAAGGAAAAACAGTTTAAGTTTAACAATTTTCTCAAAAATCATTTTCCCGTGCGTGCCTAGAATGTTGCATGTCACAAAATAATCCCGAGTGCCTAGAATGATGCATGCATACTCAAATATCATGTCATGATGAGCCACAATTCAATTATCATTGGTTTTCAAAAATAATAATAACATCACACAATAAGTGTGTTACCCATGGTGAAATAATATTCAACTGTAACAACAATAACAACAGTCCCACTCCGGGTACTCGAGTTTTCTCCCATACATGGGTTTGGAACTCCCATGTACGAGCTAATAACCAAGGCCTTACTCTTCCTAGTCTCTTATCTACCTTTACCGAATAGTAAGACAAAATAAAAATAAAATAAAACTCATCTAATACCACTTTGTAACATCCCAAACTAAGTTCCACGCACTGGTGCCCCAAGCTAGACCGCCACACGACCTCAAGTGAACCTCACCATATGATAGAGGCTTCTGACTAGAATCAAGAGTCTAAAATCGATCATAGGGAGACTATAACCTATTTTATCAGAGTAATACACCGGCAGAAATAAATAAAAAATAGTGGAATAACATATAACCATAAACAAAATAGTACCAAGATCACAAGATGACCAAAAACTAGAGATACAATATCAAAAATGAACTATAAATATTCCATGATAAAGTTTGTTCCAAGTTTCTAAATGAAAATATAAAAATTAAAGACAATGATGACTCCCAAACGGGTCCCAGACCAAGTCTAGTTCCCTCATCCAAGCTCCAACCCCAAATCAACCATCTAACATGGGGCCCTTTCCCTTAACTTATCCTGCTACAATGAAATCTATTCAGGTACCAACCAGGAAACCCGAGTAGGGTGTGAGTACAACTCAGTAGGCCACCACCAACAGTATCTAAAACAAATTCAGTCAATAATAGGTGTATGTAGTTGTATAAATAAATAAGTATAATGCACAAGTAAACAATTTTCACATTATTATTTACTCTTTATTTAACTACATAAACCATTGGGTTCCTGTGGACACCCGATCCTTAATACTTGCTTCGACCCGTGCTGGAGTTTGAAACATTTCACATTATCAAATCATAATTTATTTAACAAATGGTATTTTATTTTCTATTTAATTTCAATTCATTATATGTCTAATTGAAACTATAGTTCAATACCATTATTTTAGGCATAGATTGTAAAGTCTAGCGCCCTATGAGTATTTTGAGCAGCGGTCTCTGTCTCACACATTATGGGTATTTGGAGCATCAGTCCTTGTCTCATACAATTTTCATGCATACCTTATGTCTAGAACACTGTGTCTAGGACCCCATGGGTATTTGGAGCATCATTATGTGTCCCACACCCCATTTTATCAATCAATCACATATATCACATGTATCACATATCTCACATGTATCATATGTATTACCTTAATTAATTAAAAAATTAATTAACTATACCAAAAACATTCCTAATTTTATAATTAGTTTATCACATCAATCACATTAATTAATTCACTAATTAATTAACTAAATCCACAATTACAAATAATCCCATAATTAATTCATCAATTAATTATCCTTATTTATCATAATCAATATTCAAATAATTAATTATTATCAATTTACAATTCAACAATTCAATAATTAACTCAATAATTAATTACCCCCAATTTCCCAATTCAATACCTTGATAATTAATTCACCAATCAATTACCCAAATTCTATAATTTTTATTATTTAATAAAATCCACAATTCCTCAATTAATTAATTGAACACATTAATTAATTCAATCAAGAATTACAATTGCTAAATTAACCTTATAAATCTTACAATCACATACACCTAATTGATAATAAGATTATGGGATTTGAATAATAGACCACTTACCTTGATTCTTTGACGATCAATCACCCAATGGAAAATTCCTAAAATTCAGTAGAGTAATGATGCAAAATGAGATCCATATCTATAACCCTAAATCAATATTAACCAATTCAATATATATTAGATCTAGATATAGATCCACAAGCCTAGATCTAGATTCACAAAATCTATATCTAGATCTAGCAAAATAGTGGACAACATCCCACCAAAATAATGGGAGAATAAAGGTGGATGAACAAGAAATCAATGAGATAAGATTCACTTATTGGGAGGGGTGCAGATCTTCAATCTAGGCTTCGAATCACAAATAATGGAGGTCATGAAGGCTTTAATTCATCTAGAGAGCTAAAAAATCTTGAAATAGGACCTAGGATGGAATGGGGGTCAAATCGGGTGAGTTTCGAGGGTTCAGGTGATTTAAAATCTATTTTTTGGGTGATTTTAATTCCCGCACATAGTTTATTGGGTAGGGGTGCACAATTTTCTTTGACTATGCATCTCTTTTATAGGGGGAACAATTACTCCAAATAGGGCACATAGTTTGACAAATCATGCACAAACCATATAATTCCCCTCTATCTAGGGTTTTAATGTTTGCTGGGTTGGGGTGCACGGTTAGGGAAAACCATGCACCAACTGTGCACAACCCTATTTCTTCCATTTTTCTAAAAAATTCACCCAAAACACTCCAAGTTATAACCCAAACAAAACATACTCAAATAAGGACAAAAGAGTACCTGAAATCAAGCCCGAGTCAACTCCATAAAAGGTTGGGATCTTACACATCGAGTGACCACTAGACATGAAACATTTTAATCTAGTATAGGTCATCTCATACATTCATGATTCTTTAAAATAGACTGACCAGGTTGATGAATACTTCACATGTCATTCATTTAGTGGATGGTCACATCACATGTCCCTCATCTAAGTAGTTGATCACATAACACGCCACTCAACTAAGCATGACCATGCATTTTTTTCAGTCTAATTCAATCAAGGTACCATAAATCTTTTATCATCATATGAGTGGAAAAATCCCATCTTGGTTGAGCTCCAAATGACAACATGATCCACAACATACCCAACCACCCCTTGATTAAGCCTCAAGAATTACATAAGAAATGTAGAAAAGTATAAAGGTTATCATGCTAGGTATCTCAGTAACCTCAGGTAATGAGGATTCATAAGAAACATATAACCCTAAGCATATCAATGACCATATGATATTCCATGTGATATAATTTGGAAAGTCAGTCCTGATAATAGGTATCGTCTTATCACCTCATGTGTCTATTATTTGTATATCATATACAACTATGCGTATTGATTACAAGGTTCTACTCATGTTGATCTTAAAATATCATCACAATCCATAATACTTTGTGATGATTTTTTATTAGGGAAAACTCAGAGTCATACTTTGAGGGGATAATTAGCAGTTCAGTTCACACAGTATATGCAACAATCATGAGAGAATGATAACATAAATATTTCCTTTTGTACAACATGATGTATTTTATATTATTAAACTTATTTAATAATACTTAACAAAACCACACATAAGATCTTGTCCAACATATTATAAAACTCCTTCGGTCGAATACCACTAATCGGTGTATCGATCGGTGGTGCTATGTGACCTCAGGCACACCTCCCTATGCACTAGATATTGTCGACTAGCAATGAGGGTCCAATGTGTTACTGTGGAAAGATTATACCCTTATATCATAGTAAGTAACATCAAAAAAATAACCAAACAACATTAATAAATAAAAATTAGAGTACTCATAACAAATAAACATAACCATTCTATAAAAAATGTAATGAAAAAACATCCAATCATACATCCCACTAATCTCCCATCAAGCTGATCACATATACAAAATAAATAAAAGAATAAAATACATGAGGCTCTACTACCATCCCTAAGCCTCATCACATCTTAGTATCTAATCCTTATCCAAACTATCCAGATGAATGATCCAACCCTTAGCCTCTACCCTACTTGAACCTATGAACAATGAGGTCTGCTCAGGTACCCAAGTGTCAAGTCCACCTGAGTAGGATGTGAGTATAACTCAGTAGGGAACCACCAATAGGCACCCTAACATAACCAATAAAATAGTGCATGAAAATGTAATATGTTTATAAAATAAATACAATGAAGAATTATAAATAAAATAACCATCGTCGAGCCTTTGGTTCTAAGGTGACACCTGAGATCGACTATTGATGAGTGTTGTCGCACACGCTCTCAAAATATTTGTGATTTTTACTAAGTAAAGCATAGGGGATGACCTAAGTCATTCTCTTGAGGAGGAATTGAATTAAAAAAACATAATATATTTTAATAAACAAAGAAAATAAATAAAAAATGGAACCAAAGATGGGGGTGTTGAGTGATTTTAAGACAAAAGGAAGCAAACAAGGAAACGATTTCTTTGAAAACACTAGTACAATAAGACATAATCAATATAATCAACCCCTTAATTATGAATTAATCATTATCCCTAATGTTTAAATCTATTTAATTGTGATCCCCTAATATTTTCAACCATGAAACCCTATGAAAATTAACATGACCACAATGATGAGAATAAATGAACCTTAGGTTGACTTTAGGACTTCCAACCGCGACACCCAACTTTGATTGTGGTTTAAAATCCAAATTTTGATCAATGGACACTTAGGGATGAATATAAACCATATAAATAAGAATTAATTGGGTTTTTTATTATATTTTATATATAAAAATTTATCCCAAGTTAATTATATTTGACAAATAAATTTTCTCTCTCACAATTCACACAAGCTCGACCTCGCAGTCAAAGTGAAAATCAATCGAGTTCCTTAGAAATTAAACTAAATTAATTGATAACAATTTATTAATTATAGTGTGTTTATGTATTTAAAACAAATAAATTAATATTGTAGTAATTATATCGACTATAGATGAAATCCACTCTTCTATGAGTGGAGTTATCACCACAGAGATGATTTTCATAAGCAAATGATAAAAAAGGTAAAAACTAATATTGTCTACACTCTTAGATTCCAGAACCAAGAATAAAAAAAAAATTATTGAATACAAAGTGATATTACAAGCATAAAATCAAATAAACATGAAGTGGGGGAGGGTTAGGGTTTGAAATGTCAATTAGGGCACATGCAGAATTTTACTAGTAAAATTTACTCCACCTTGAGCTACCTTTTCTATTGAGTTACCATGAGAACCATATGTTACTACAATTTAATGAAATTATTAGAATCAAATTCTTTAACATATGTTAAAATTTCATCCAATCTAATATTGAATAAAGAAGTTATGACCCAAATAGCGAGGCAAGGTCTAATCTATTGAATCTAGTACAACACTAATTTAATGTACACTTTTCTCCATTCATAAACGGGATCTATCTAATATGGTCAAAATGAAAAATGGATCCTAATTAATTTAGAATATTTCCATGAAATTTCAAATCAAAATTCACACTATAAAAAATTTTATGATAAAAATATTCAAGTAAACTTAAAAGGGTAAAACAAAATTTTCACAGAATTTTTAAATTCAAGATCAAATACAAATTTCCATTAAAACTTAAAATAAAGATCAATGTGGGGGAAATTATATCAATTATTACCAACAAAAATATTCAATAAAAACTTGTTTTATCAACCCCCATACTTAGGATAGTGCATACCCTTGGGAATAATGAAACGTATAAAAAAATGAACCATGATCATCCATCAACTAATCATAATATTTTATTTCCAATAATAAGGGGTGGGGGTCTTAACAAGTCCACTCATCCACTATGCATCTCAAAACCTATTCATTCCTCAATTATGGGTCAAAAACTTTTTTCATTTTTCTTGTAAAAAATTTTAATTGAAAAATGTTCTCACACGTGATTTACTCATACCAAAATGGTGTAACTTTTTAAATGGAGTTAACTCATTCACTAACCAAGGGTGAGGATATTTGAGTTTTTTAGAGCTCTCAGCTCCCATTCCCATACTAATGTGAAAATTTATCAAGATAAATTTTTGAAGGAGTTTTTATGCAACTTATGGGATAGTAGGAGAATGGAAAAAAGTGAAAAGGTGGAGGAAATATACCAACCTAGATAAAACCATGAAAGAACAATGAAAGGGGGCATCAAAGGACTTCAAAACACACATTTTTTTCAAAGGGAACACACACATGATAAAAAAATATTAGGGAAATACATGAGTTGGGATGATAGGTAAAATGAAATGAAACAATATCACAAATCCGGATGATGAGACAAATGGAAGTGTTCACTTTTTTTCTTTCATTTTTTATTCTTTTTTTTTGTTTTTTGGTTTTATTTATGTTTTTTCTTTTTTTTTCATATTATTTTTTTTGTAATACTTTTGGAATGAGATGTCTCAAAATATGTGACATAATATGAAAATGATTTTTTTTCAAACTTCTTCAAAAGTAAAATTCTCCCCCACACTTAATATGATGTTTGTCCCCAAGAAAAAGAAGACTAAATGAAAATCAAGGAATATAAAGCCTCAATGAAAAAATTCCCCCACACATAGATTTAATCAAATCATGCATGAAATATCCATGTGAATGTTGGGTGGGACAAGGTCACGGTCTTGCAATGTGATAATCAAAAGTGGGGTCTTCATTGGATCAAAGGGGATTTGAAAATGAGGTTTAATGTAAGGTTATGGGAGGATATTTGGCCAAAGTGATTATCATATGGCTAAAAAAATTCCTTTATCAATTACATGCACAAAAAGTTTAGAAATTCAGCTCAAGGGTCAAGAAAATCTAGATTTTCAATTAGTTTTGAAAAGCACACAAGGAGAAATGATGATCATAAATAACCTTGGTATGGAATTTCAATTTATACCTCACGGGTTGGGTGAAAATAATTTTCCAATAAAAATTTGTGCACTCAAAATATTGTGATATTGACTCAAAATGTATTTGTAACACCCTAAAATTCTAGAGTAAAACTATGTATTTGATAGCATGTATGACATGCATCACCAAACACGTAAGGGAATATAATATCTTGAGAATCTACTATATATTTAAAATTTTAAATAAATTCAATACATGATATAGCTTGTAATACACACAATACTGAGTTAGCTTGCATTGCACGCAAGAGTGACCTTTCATGAAAGCTTGCATTACATGCAAGACCAAGTTTCACCAAATAACTATGTATTATTAAAATATTATTATTTAATATAATATGATATAACCTAGCTGTTATGTTAGAGGTTATTAATAGTATTAACTAACTTATGAAAATTTATGATTTATATAAATATAAAATTAATTCATTGGTTACCAATTAATTAGAAACAAAAATAAGAACCAATTGGATATAAAAAGAAATATTATTATATTTATGCTTCTAAAGGAGTTTTGTCTTAATAAAAATAATTAATTACAATTATTTAATGATTTCAATGAAATATATATGTTATTTATTCAGTCAAATATTTTTTATATTCATCCATTAGATTTGATGTCACGACCCGACCCGACCCGGGCTCGAGCTGTAACTACCCCAAGCCCGCTTCCATAGGCCAGGGGCTGGCGACAAGCGCCAAAGGCTAAACAACTCGGGGAGGCCTTTTCCTGAGTACCTATACACACACACACACACACACGCACCACACTCAATGAAAAAGTGAAAAGTAAAAAAGAAAAGAAAAGTACCAACTGCTATAAATAAACCACAAAAGTGCATAGACCTCTAAACAGTACAAGAAAGTGCTGAGGTAAACTGAAAAGTAAAGAGGAGAAACACGCACCCAGCCAGAAAAGTGCCATAACCCGACAACAGGTAAACAAAATAAAAAGAGTTGGAAGGGTCCCTCACCTGGAACCCGACTCCGACCACCACACGCAGTCCAAGCTCTCGAACTCCTAAGCTCCGCTGAAGTCACGACCAACCTGTCCATCGTCTGCAAGGGCACACCAAGTGCGGGCAAAGCCCAAGCAGGGGTGAGTATAAAAATACTCAGTAGAATATCCCGAAGTCTCGAGGGAGAAACAAAGGAGCTACTGAAGGGTGGTCAGTAGATCAAACAGGGAATAGTAAAGGAATACAACAAGGAGTTCATTAGAGTACCAGTAGAGTGTCTAGCTCAACCCAACAATAGAAAGGAGGTAGACTCGTCCAAGAACAAGGAGCTGGAAATAGTGAAAAGATGAACTTCTCGTCGAGTCTTTGCTACCTATACCAGGAGAGTAGACTCGTCCAACCACGAGAAGCTAGACACGGAAAGCACATGGCATACCCCGCATGTCTTCGCCTCTTCTGGAGGGAGATTAACCAATCCCAATAAGTGGGTACTGAAACAAGGTATATACATATTCATATTCTCAAAAAAGAAGCCCAAAAAAGATCATAAGGGGATCTCCATCCCGTAGCTCATCCCAAGAAAGTGAGTAGCCAACAGTCCCCGAAGTAAACACCATCTATGCCCAGCATCCCGCACGTCTGCCCCAAACTGCAAGTCAAGGGGCTCAAATCACCGCACCTTGATACTATCTTCTTTGGGAGGCACTGACTCACCCGCATGGTTTTAGGTCGCGTCACAAGGACACGTCTCGGTGGGGAAAGCACCCCTCGTACTTGAGAGTTCTAGGGGAACATCAAACCACACCTCGTCACTGCCCCGCAGTCGAGAGGTCTCCTCAAAGTCAACAGGCGACCCCTTGCCCAACCCCACTGAAGGGTAATCCCTAGAAGTCGATGGGTTCCCACTGGAGGGAGACCCGACAAGAGTCGATGGGTGCCACACTGCCCAATCCCGTAAAGGGTAATCCACTGGAGGGTGACCCGGCAAAAGTCGTTAATGAGTCCCAATGACCAGTCCCTTAAAAGGGTACTCCACTGGAGGGAGGTTCGGAACCGTCATCAGGGACCACTTCCTAGCCCAGCTGGAGGTAAATCCAACATCGGGGACCACTTCCCAGCCCATCTAAAGGTAAACCCGGCATCAGGGACCACTTCCCAGCCCCACTGGAGGTAAACCTGAAATTGCTCTGGCCATCCCTGCTGGATGGTACTGCTCGGTGAACATCGCTGTACTGGCCATCCCTGCTGTATGGTAACCCACTGGCCATCCCTGCTGGATGATAACCCACCGACAATCCCTCTTGGATGGTACCACACTGGCCATCCCTGCTAGATGGTACAACCTCCTGGCCATCCCTGCTGGATGGTACCCCACTGGCCATCCATGCTGGATGGTACAACCTCCTGGCCATCCCCGCTGGAAACAACCTCCTGGGTAGAGGATCGGTGCCCGCGTTATGTGTTGGTCACACCGAGATCCACAAGAACTCTACCAGGGAACACGAAGAAACTATACTGGCCAAACCATCAAGAACAGAGCCAGGGGAAAACCACTCAACCCTGCTGGTCGAAACCACCGTGAACAAGACCAGGGGGAAACTCAACCCTACTGTTCAACAGACGAGAACCGAGGAACCCTCTACGTCACGAGAGGTCAAAAGTAAGTAAAGCAGAACACGAAACACACATGGGGCCCACACGACATGTGACCCCAAGTCAACCCCAAACAAGCGCACAAACATTCTCAGGTACCAACATCCACATGTACCTCCCAGCATTCCTGTATACTCCCAGAGTATACCACGTCTCCAACCAAAAGGCTAACGTGCACATGACACCCATCGTCAATGCGAAGGTGTAAACATAACAACTCCAACTTGACACCTCAACGGCTGAGGCACGATCAACCACATCTCTCAACATCACTCTCCTAGGAGTGAACGCGATCACACACCATGGGTTCCCTACAAAAACCGCAGGAAGAACCACCACTGGTACACCTTTCATATTTACACATTTAATAAGATCACGTAAGAGGCTCTGCATACCTAAACAGATTACACCGTTGTAATCCTCATGAAAAAACACGCAAGATAGACTACTTACTTTCCTGAGACGGTCAACCGGTGAAAAGGGCATTATTCACCGTAACCAACCCGTGTGGGGCCCACCCCAAGGCCCCGAAACTGAACAAACAGATCACACCACTGTGATCCCCTCTGAAAAACACAAGGGATTGACTAATCAGTCGCCCAAAATGGACACCCGGTGAAAAAGGTACTATTCACCGTAGCCAGGCCGGGTGGGACCCACACCACGATCCCAAAAAAGGCCGGACGAACTATGCCATCGCGATGCTCTCATAGAAACACGTCAAATTGACTATTCATTCGCCCCGAACGGATGCTCGGTGAAAAAGTTGTAGTACGCTGTTCACAGCTTAAAAGACGGCCCGTGGCGCCCACGCTTCAACTCCATCTTCAGCACCTGAAACCACCCCGGACTACATCGTCTCGATGCCAGGGTCACAACGTCGCTGATGGCGCCTAAAACGGACTCCAGATGCAGAAGCTGCAACTCCCCGCGTTATACACAAACGGGGCCCCATGGGGCCACACCTCAAGCCCGAATTTAGGCGGTCGGTTTGTGCCGTTGCAATCCACTCAGAAAAACACACAGAATGCAGCACTCGAACACCCCAAACAGATGTCGGGAGGAAAAGTGACATTTCGTTGTAAAGCGTGCGAACTAGGACCTATGGGGCCTGTACCCTGTCTCCAACCTGAACGCTTAAGAAAGCATCTCAAAAATTCCGCACGAGGACTGGGGTCATGCTACCGCTGACGGCGCGTTAATCGGACATCCCAAGCAGGAGTTGGGTCCGACGCAATAATTAATTAATTAATTAATTAATTAATTAATTTTCCTCATTTCATTTCATGCCTCCGAGCAACAAAACCAACCCGCAAAGGTGTTGAACCAACTTGGAAGGACCGTCTCAGCTCCTGGGCCACAACGCCTCTGACGACACGTCAAGCGGACGTCTGGTTCGCGAAGTGCGTCCATCGCAAGCTTATTTAATAATTTATTATTATTAAATTAAACCTCTTCGGGTCACCCATCTTGGGGAATGGAAACCAAAAACCATGAAACCTAATTTAAATAGAGCGCATCGCCGATAATATTCCACAGCCGCAGACGGCATGAAAAACGGATGCCTGTAGCGGAAATTACGGGCGTTCGAGTCGAGGGGGCAAAGCCCCTTAGGCTGGACCAGCCCGGGCCGGCCGGTCCGCCCGGCCTGGGCCGGCCCGCGGTTCGGTCGCACGTGCTGGATGTGGACCCGCGGTCCACTGCTCCGCCGACCGGCCTGAAGGCCGGTCGCTTCTTCCACGTGGAGACCCGCCTTTGACGAGTCTTGGTCTGGCTGCGGGGTCGCACGACGCGACCTTGATCTCCGCTCTGCGCCGCGAAGCGCCCCCGCAGGCAGGCGCCCGACGCCCCTGCTGTCTGTCGTCGCCCTCGGCAAGGCCCGCTTTCCCGGCCGCTCGACCTCCGCCCTACTGCCGACGCCCCCGGCCTCCTCCGCTCGGCCTCACGCCGCCGCCGTCGTAGCCACCTCGCTCGGCTGCTCGAACCCACCGGAAAAAAAAACCAAAAACCCGCAAACTTCGACGAACGACTGCGTCCTCCTCCGAACTCGGATTTCAAATACGAAAAGTGCGTCTGACAGCTCAGGAAATATAATACATGGTTATGGAATTTTCTCTAAGAAATAGCAACAATTCGAAATGATTAATCAAGCTCAAAGTAGGTGCGGGAAAGAAAATAAAACGCACGATCCTACCTTGTTGGGCATTGCCCGGAGCTTCGCCGCACATCCTCCGGAGTTTCCACGCCTTGCCAGAGAGTTGGAGGAGAGGGGAGAAGCTCCTCATTGCTTGAGCTCTTCTTCCAGGGGATGAACAACAAGGGGGAGAGGGTGAGGGGGGTTACGTGTTTAAATAAAAGAAAATTTAATTGAAAATTTAATTAATTTAAACTCCCAATTTTAACCCACATCCAAAACCTTTGGCGCGATCAATATTAAGCATCCCCTAGGGTAAAAACCACCTCTCGAGCATAACGGAGGTCTCGGAATTTTAATCCGAGGCCCCATTCAGAAGTTATAAAACTGAACACTCGAGGCCGCCAAATTACGAAAACACCCCTGGCGGCATTTTTCACAGAAGGCTCATGCCCGTGAAACTTACACCCCTTATAGGGTAAACGACACGTTAAGAACTCAACGGTGACCTCGGTTTTCCAATATTATCCACCGTTTAAGAGATACTTGAGTTTAACCATTAAACGAATAAATTAATTATTTTATTTATCCGTTTAACATTCTGGTAACGGGCGAGGGGTCCAAACGTCTCACGCCGACATGATTTATGTCATTCATAGGGTAAAAAACCCATTTCAGACCCATCCGAACACTCATATCTCTAATCCGAAACACTGTTTAGGAGTTATCCCATTTATTTGGCGTTTCCAGTGTGAACACATTGAAAATTTAGTTCCGGCCACACCGGGACTCGGAATCACACGCCGTCTGAAGGCGCTGCTCTGGAATAATATCAAGGATATTCCAAAGTCTTTTATAGCCAAAAACCGGGTTCTTACATCATCCCCTCCTTCAATATTTTCATCCCCAAAAAGCAAAACCAGGGAATAACTCAGGGTACTAAGCCCGCACCTGGCTCTCCCGTACCCAGAAGAACTCTTGCACAGTCCCGCGTCACCGCACACAGACCAAAGGATTTGATCTGTTCATGCGAGGTATGCCCTTGTCAATGACGTGCATAGGAGCACGCACACATCTTCTCAGGTGAGTCTCGTGGGAGACGTCATGCACCCACTCCAGACTTTGGGGTTAAGGCAAGGTAGTAGGGAACCTCTCCATCCCTTCGCACGTTCCCAAATGGTCCGAAGGACCTCAGGGGTAGCTCAACTCACCGATCGAACCTCTACGTCGCACGCTGTGACTGGAATCACCATCTGCACCTGGAACAAGGCCCGGTGATTCCCTCTTTCAGAATATCCATATGGTGAAACACCCAAGGATATCTGGTCACGCAAGGTTTCATAGTCGATGTCTCGCAACCAAGACTCTCTTACATGCTCGGAGAGCGAAGGAGTCAACACCATCAACTAAAGAAAAAAGTCCTATGACTTTTACCTCACCAACACAGGGTTACACTGATGCCCCGTGCCACCCTGGTAACAACTCAAATAAGGAGCAGGGAGAAAAAGCATTTCACACAGAGTCTAACAATTCTACTGCAAAAAGTAGAATAACTATAGAGAATACCTCTTATCACCACATGCTCTGCAGGATCGTAGACATCCAAAGCTCGCGGCTGTCCACGGTCCCAACTGTTAGCTTCTGGAGCCTGACGTGGACCGCCTAGTGGTGATGGGAAGACCTCATAATGTTGTCCTCCACTTCCAGCTCCTCCCGCTCCTCTGCTAGCACCACCTCTCTGGGTACTACTCCAATCATGGCGCTGCCTCCGTCGTGGTGGTGCACCTGCTGCCTGACTGAAGCTCTCCGCATGCCTGGTCAGGCAGTCCCATGCCAGGTGACCTCGCCCATTGCAAGCATAGCACCGACTCTCTTCAGGTTGCACTGGTTCCCTATGGTGCCACTGTGGTGTACGACCATTCCCCTGAGTCCGGTTGTTAGAAATCCACCTATGTCGAGGTCCTGATTGCCGACGACCGCTAGCTGTGGCAGACGTCTCGGCTCCAACGTGCCTGCTGCCACCACCAACTCTAGAATGTGACAGGAAGCTCTCTGTCACCAGCGCATGCTCTAGCACCCTGGCATATGTGGAAATTCCCAAGGGTACTATGACAGCACGAATCTCTCAGCAGAGACCCTACTCAAACTTCCGCACTCGGGTGTTGCCATCATGGACCAAGTCCGGGTAAAAGCATGCACGGTCTGTGAAACTAGCCGCGTACTCAGCCACCGTCATCCCTCCCTGTTAAAACTCCAGGAGATCCTAAATCCCAATGGAGCGTAAGCAGGAGGGGAAAAACTCCTCACGAAACAACAATTGAAAGTCACCCCATGAAAGCGAAGACTCATCAATAAACTGAGTCACCATACTCCACCAACGCTAAGCTACTCTGCGGAAAAGGTTGGAAGCCAGAGCCACCATAAGATCTATCGGCATCTACACCAGCCTGAAAAGGAGAACCACTGTCTCTAGCTAAACCTCTGCTGCCTGAGGGTTTGTCTGACCACTGAACCTCAGCAGTCTCTACCACTGGAACTCACGGAGCGTGCTCAACCTGCGCTCAAGCTCAGCCTACTCTGCTGAAGCTGTCTGTTGCTCAACAGGTGGGGGTGCTGCTATCAGCCCACCCGGAGAAAGGGTCTCGCATGATGGGTACTGGACTGAGGCCTCATAGATCACAGGGTCGTTGTCACGAACCAAAGTTGGTATCCTGGCTGGCTGTCTTCACAGAGACATCCTGAATGTTATCAAGGAGTTCCGTATTCAGATGAGCATATATGTATATAACAGTAACAACAATGGGGAGATGACTCAAGAAGGATAGTCAAAGAATCAATCCTATGTGATGAAAAAACCATTTTTTCCCCGAAACAAGTGTCTCAGCATGCCGAGTCGACAAGCGGGTTATCAGGGTCCTAGTGAATGGATACGTCAGCCACCGTACCATCACTGGACTCCCTGGACTGAGAGCCTTTCTCGAGACACGTTGACACTGTTGCCCTAAATCCCAACCAATTCCTTTTTAGGGACATCTGAAAAACATCCCAAGGAACGAACCACCTCTGATACCACTTTGTCACGACCCGACCCTACCCAGGTTCAAGCCACAACTACCCCAAACCTGCCTCCATAGGCTAGGGGCTGGCGACAAGCGCCAAAGGCTAAATAAATCGGGGAGGCCTTTGCCTGAGTACCTATACACACACACGCACCACACTCAATGCAAAAGTGCAGAGTAAAAAGAAAAGCAAAGTACCAACTGCTATAAATAAACCACAAAAGTGCATCGACCTCTAAACAATACAAGCAAGTGCTGAGGTAAATTGAAAAGTAAAGGGGAAAAACACGCACCCAAGCAGAAAAGTGCCACAACCTAGAAATAGGTAAACAAAAGTAAAATAGCTGGAAGGGTCCCCCACCTAGAACCCGACTCCGACCACCACACGCGGTCTAAGCTCCCGAACTCCTAAGCTCCGATAAAGTCACGAGCAACCTGTCTGTCGTCTGCAAGGGCACACCAAGTGTAGGCAAAGCCCAAGCATGGGTGAGTATAAAAATACTCAGTAGGATACCCCGAAGTCTCAAGGGAGAAACAAAGGAGGTACCGAAGGGTGAGCAGTAGATCAAATAGGGAATAGTAAATAAATACAACAAGGAGTGCGGTAGAGTACCAGTAGAGTGTCCAGCTCAACCCGGCAAGAGAAAGGAGGTAGACTCTTCTAGACACAAGGAGCTGGAAATAGTGAGAAGATGAACTTCTCATCGAGTATTCGCTACCTATAGTAGGAGAGTAGACTCATCCAACCACAAGAAGCTAGACACGGAAAGCACGTGGCATACCCCGCGCATCTTTTCCTCTCCTGAAGGGATAGTAACCAAGCCCAAGAAGTGGCTACTGGAACAAGGTATATAAATATTCATATGCTCAAACAAGAATCCCAAAAAAGATCGTAAGGGGATCTCCATCCCGTAGCTCAGCCCAAGAAAGTGAGTAGCCAACAGTCCCAGAAGTAAACACCATCGATGCCCAACATCCTACACGTCTGCCCCAAACTGAAAGTCAAGGGGCTCAAATCACCGCACCTTGATACTATCCTTTTTGGGCGGCACTGACTCGCCCGCATGGTTTTAGGTCACATCGTAAGGACACATCTCGGTGGGGAAAGTGCCCCTCGTACTTGAGAGTTCTGGGGGAATGTCAAACCACACCTTGTCACTTCCCCACAGTCGAGAGGTCTCCTCAAAGTTGACAGGCAACCCCCTGCCCAGCCCTGCTGGAGGGTAATCCCTGGAAGTCGACGTGTTCCTACTGGAGGGAGACCCGACAAGAGTTGACGGGTTCCACACTGCCCAGTCCCGTAAAAGGGTAATCCACTAGAGGGCGACCCGAAAAAAGTCGTCGATGAGTCCCAATGCCCAGTCCTGTAAAAGGGTACTCCACTGGAGGGAGGCTCGGAACCGTCATCGGGGACCACTTCCCAGCCTAGCTGAAGGTAAACCCGACATCGGGGACCACTTCCCAGCCCAGCTGTAGGTAAACCCGGCATTAGGGACCACTTCCCAGCCCTACTGGAGGTAAACCTTAAACTGCTCTAGTCATCCCTGTTGGATGGTACTTCTCGGTGAACACCACTGTACTGGCCATCCCTACTAGATGGTAACCCACTGGTCATCCCTGCTGGATGGTAACCCACTGGCTATCCCTACTGGATGGTACCACACTGGCCATACCTACTGGATGGTACAACCTCCTGGCCATCCCTACTGGATGGTACCGCACTGGCCATCCCTGCTGGATGGTACAACCTCCTGGCCAGCCCCGCTGGAAACAACCTCCTGGGTAGAGGATTGGTGCCCGCGTAATGTGTTGGTCACACCGAGATCTACAAGAACTCTACCAGGGAACACGAAGCAACTCTGCCGGCCAAACCATCAAGAACAGAGCCAGGGGAAAACTACTCAATCCTGCTGGTCGAAACCACTGTGAACAAGACCAGGGGGAAACTCAACCCTACTGGTCAACAGACGAGAACCGAAGAACCCTCTACACCGCGAGAGGTCAAAAGTACATAAAACAGAACACGACACGCACACGGGGCCCACACGACGTGTGACCCCAAGTCGACCCCAACCAAGCGCACAAACATTCTCAGGTACCAACATCCACATGTACCTCCCAACGTTCCCGTATACTCCCAGAGTATACCACGTCTCCAGCCAAAAGGCTAACGTGCACACGACACCCATCGTCAACGCAAAGGAATAAATGTAACAACTCCAACATGCCACCTCAATGGCTGAGGCACGACCAACCACATCTCTTTAAACACCAACATCACTCTCCCAGGAGTGATTCGATCACACGCCATGGGTTCCCTATAAACACCGCAGAAAGAACCACCACTGGTACACCTTTCATATTTCCACATTTAATAAGATCACGTAAGAGGCTCCATTCTCCTGAACAGATTACATTGTTGTAATCCTCATGAAAAAACACGCGAGATAGACTACTTACTCGCCCGAAACGGTCAACTGGTGAAAAAGGCACTATTCACTGTAACCAACCCATGTGGGGTCCACCCCAAGGTCTCGAAACTGAACAAAAAGATCACACCACTATGATACCCTCGAAAAAACACACAAGATTGACTACTCTGTCGCCCCAAATGGACACCCTGTGAAAATGGTACTATTCACTGTAGCCAGGTCAGGTGGGACCCACACCACGATCCCGAAAAAGGCCGGACGAACTGTGCCATCGCGATGCTCTCAGGGAAACATGTCAAATTGACTATTCATTCACCCCGAATGGATGCCCGGTGAAAAAGTCGCAGTACGCTGTTCACAGCTTAAAAGACGACACGTGGGGCCCACACCTCAACTCCATCTTCAGTGCCTGAAACCACCCCGGACTACATCGTCTCGATGCCAGGGTCACAACGTCGCTGACGACGCCTAAAACGGACTCCAGATGCAGAAGCTGCAACTCCCCGCGTTATATGCAAACGGGGCCCCGTGGGTCCCACACCTCAAACCTGAATTTAAGCGGGCAGTTTGTGCCGTTGCAATCCACTCAGAAAAACACACTGAATGCAGCGCTCGAACACCCCAAACAGATGTCGGGTGGAAAAGCGACATTTCATCGTAAAGAATGCGAACTAGGCCCTGTGGGGCCTGCACCCTGTTTCCAACCCGAACGCTTCATAAAGCATCTCAAAAAGTCCGCACGAGGACTGGGGTCATGCTGCGGCTGACGGCGCGTTAATTGGATATCCCAAGCAGGAGTTAGGCCTGACGCAACAATTAATTAATTAATTAATTAATTTTCCTCATTGCATTTCATGTCGTCGAGCAACGAAACCAACCCGCAAAGTTTCCAAACCAACTTGGAAGGACCGTCTCAACTCCAGGGCCACAATGTCTCTGACGGCGCGTCAAGCGGACATCTGGTTCGCGAAGTGTGTCCATCGTAGGCTTATTTAATAATTTATTATTATTAAATTAAACCTCTTCAGGTCACCCATCTTCGGGCACAAAAACCAAAAACCTCGAAACCCACTTTAAATAGAGTGCCTCGCCGATACGATTCCACAGCCGCAGACAGCATGCAAAACGGACGCCCGTAGCGGAAATTACGGGCGTCCGAGTCGAGGGGGCAAAGCCCCTTGGGCTGGAGCAGCCTGGGCCGGCCCGCGGTTCGGTCGCGCGGGCTGGCCATGGAACCGCGGTCCACTGCTCCTCCGATCGGCCTGAAGGCCGGTCGCTTCTTCTACGCGGAGACCCACCTTTGGCAGGTTTTGGTCTGGCCGCGAGGTTGCACGACGCGACCCCGGTCTCCGCTTCGCGCCGCAGAGCGCCCCCGCAGGCAGGCGCCCAGCGCCCCTACTGTCCGCCGTCACCCTTGGTGCGGCCCACTCGCCCGACCGCTCAACCTATGCCCTGCTGCCGACGCCCCCGAGCTCCTTTGCTTGGCCTCACGCCGCCGCCGCCGTAGCCACCTCGCCCGGCCGCTCGAACCCACCGGAAAAAAAACCCAAAACCCGCAAACTTCGACGAACGACTGGGTCCTCCTATGAACTCAGATTTCCAATCCGAAAAGTTCGTCAGATAGATTAGGAAATATACTACACGGTTATGGGATTTTCTCTAAGAAATAGCAACAATTTTATGTGATTAATCAAGCTCAAAGTAGGTGCGGGAAAGAAAATAAAACGCACGATCCTACCTTGTTGGGCATTTCCCGGAGCTTCGCCGCACGTCCGCCGGAGTTGCCGCACCTCGCCGGAGATGTGGAGGAGAGGGTAGGAGCTCCTCCTTGCTTGAGATCTTCCTCCAGGGGATGAACAACAAGGGGGGGAGGGTGAGAGGGGTTAAGTGTTTAAATAAAATAAAATTTAATTAAAAATTTAATTAATTTAAACTCCCAATTTTAGCCCGCATCCAAAACCTCTGGCGCGGTCAATATTAAGCCTCCCCTAGGGTAAAAACCACCTCCCAAGCATAACGGCGGTCTCAGAATTTTAATCCAAGGCCCTATTCAGAAGTTATAAAACTGAACGCCCAAGGCCGCCAAATTACAAAAATGCCCCTAGCGGCATTTTTCACAGAAGGCCCGCGCCCATGAAACTTACACCCCTCCTAGGGTAAATGGCACCTTACAAACTCAAAGGTGCATTCGGTTTTCCAATCTGAGCCACAGTTTAAGAGATACTTGAGTTTAACCATTACACAGATAAATTAATTATTTTATTTATCTGTTTAACGTTCCGATAACGGGCAGGGGGTCCAAACGTCTCGCGCCGACATACTTTATGTCGTTCCTAGGGTAAAAAAACCATTTCGGACCCATCCGCATACTCATATCTATGATCCGAAACACCGTTTAGGAGTTATCCCATTTATTTTGTGTTTCCAGTGTGAACGCACTGAAAATTTAGTTCCGGCCACACCGGGGCTTAGAATCACACGCCGTATGAAGGCGCTACTCTGGAATAATATCAAGGATATTCCGAAGTCTTTTATATCCAAAAACTGGGTTCTTACATCATTCCCTCCTTCAATATTTTCTTCCCCGAAAAGCAAAACCAGGGAACAACTAAGGGTACTAAGCCCGCATCTGGCTCTCCCGTACCCAGAAGAACTCTTGCACAGTCTCGTGTCACCGCACACAGACCAAAGGATTTGATCTGTTCACGCGAGGTATGCCCTTGTCGATGACGTGCATAGGAGCACGCACACATCTTCTCAGGTGAGTCTCGTGGGAGACGTCGTGCACCCACTCCAGACTTTGGGGTTAGGGAAAGGCGGTAGGGAACCTCTCCACCCCTTCGCATGTTCCAAAACGGTCCGAAGGACCTCACGGGTATCTCACCTCCCCGACCGAACCTCTACATCGCATGCCGCGACTGGAATCACCATCCGCACCTGGAACAAGTCCCGGTGATTCCCTCCTTCAGAATATCCATATGGTGAAACACCCAAGGATATCTAGTCACACAAGGTTTCATAGTTGATGTCTCACAACCAAGACTCTCTTACACACTTGGAGAGCGAAGGAGGAAACACCATCGACTAAAGAAAAAGTCCCACGCGTTTTACCTCACTAACACAGGGTTACACCGACGCCCCACGCCACCCTGGTAACAACTCAAACAAGGAGCAGGGAGAAAAAACATTTCACACAGAGTCTAACAATTATACTGCAAAAAGTAGAAGAGTTGTAGAGAATACCTCTTATCACCACATGATTTGTAGGATCATAGACATCAAAAGCTCATGGTTGTCCGCGGTCCCAACTGTCAGTTCCCGAAGCCTGATGTGGACCACCTAGTGGTGATGGGAAGACCTTTTAAGGTCGTCCTCCACTTCCAGCTCCTACCGCTCCTCTGCTAGCACCACCTCTCTGGGTACTACTCCGATAATGGTGCTGCCTCCATCGTGGTGGTGCACCTGCTGCCTTCCCGAAGCTCTCTGCATGCCTGGTTGGGCAGTCCCCTGCCAGGTGACCTTGCCCATCGCAAGCATAGCACCGACTCTCTTCAGGCTGCACTGGTTCCTTCCGGTGCCACTTTGGTGTATGGCCACGCCCCTGAGTCCAGTTGTCAGAAAGCCACCTGCATTGAGGTTCTGCTTGCCGACGCCTGTTAGCTGCAACAGATGTCTCGGCTCCAACGTGCCTGCTGCCACCACCAACTCTATAACATGACAGGAATCTCTCTATCACCAGCACCTTCTCTAGCACCCCTCCATATGTGGAAATGCCCAAGGTTACTATGATAGCACGAATCTCTCGGTGGAGACCCTTCTCAAACTTCCGCGCTCAGGTGTTGTCATCGTGGACCAAGTCTGGGTAAAAGTGTGCACGGTCTGTAAAACTAGCCGCGTACTCAGCCACTGTCATCCCTCCCTACTGGAACTGCAGGAGCTCCTAAATCCAAACAGAGCATAAGTAGGAGGGGAAAACCTCCTCAGAAAACAACAACTGAAAGTCGCCCCACGAAAGCGACGACTCATCAATAAACTGAGTCACCAGACTCCACCAACGCCAAGCTGCTCCGTGGAAAAGGTTGGCGGCCAGAGCCACCATAAGATCTGTCAGCATCTGCACTAGCCTTAAAAGGCGAACCAGTGTCTCTAGCCAAACCTCTACTGCCTGAGGGTCTGGATCACCACTGAACTTTAGCGGTCTCTACCGCTGGAACTCGCGGAGCGCACTCAAGCTCAGCCTGCTCTGCTGAAGCTGTCTGCTGCTCAACAGGTGGGGGTGCTGCTATCGGCCCACCCGGAGAAAGGGGCTCGAATGATGGGTCCTGGACTAAGGCATCGTAGCTCACAGGGTCATCTTCACAAACCAAATCTGGTATCCTGAATGACTGTCTTCACGGAGACATCCTAAATGTTATCAAGGAGTGCCACAGTCAGATGAGCATATATGTATATAACAGTAACAACAATGGGGAGCTGACTCAAGAAGGACAGTCAAAGACTCAATCCTATTTGATGCACAAAATAATTTTTCCCCGCAACAAGTGTCTCAGCATGCCGAGTCGACAAACGGGTTATCAGGGTCCTCATGAATGGATACATCGGCCGCCACACCATCACTGTACTCTCTGTCCTGAGAGACACTCTCGAGACACGTTGGCACTGTTGCCCTAAATCCCAACCAATTCCTTTTTAGGGACGTCCGAACAACGTCCCAAGGAATAAACCACCTCTGATACCACTTTGTCATGACCCGACCCTACCCGGGCTCGAGCCGCAACTACCCCAAGCCCGCCTCCATAGGCTAGGGGCTGGCGACAAGCACCGAAGGCTAAAAAACTCAGGGAGGCCATTTCCTGAGTACCTAAACACACACACGCACCACACTCAATGCAAAAGTGTAGAGTAAAAATAAAAGCAAAGTACCAAATGATATAAATAAACCACAAAAGTGCATCGACCTCTAAACAGTACAAGCAAGTGCTGAGGTAAACTGAAAAGTAAAGGGGAAAAACACACGCCCAACCAGAAAAGTGCCACAACCTAGAAATAGGTAAACAAAAGAAAAATAGCTGGAAGGGCCCCCCACCTGGAACCCGACTCTGAACACCACACGCGGTCCAAGATCCCGAACTCCTAAGCTCCGCTGAAGTCACGACCAACCTGTCCATCGTCTGCAAGGGCACACCAAGTGCGGGAAAATCCCAAGTAGGGGTGAGTATAAAAATACTTAGTAGGATACACTGAAGGCTCAAGGGAGCAAAAAAGGAGGTACCAAATGGTGAGCAGTAGATCGAACATGGAATAGTAAAGGAATACAACAAGGAGTGCAGTAGAGTACCAGTAGAGTGTCCAGCTCAACCCAACAAGAGAAAGGAGGTAGACTCTTCCAAACACAAGGAGATGGAAACGGTGAGAAGATGAACTTCTCGTCAAGTCTTTGCTACCTATAGTAGGAGAGTAGACTCATCCAAACACGAGAATCTAGACGCGGAAAGCACATGGCATACCCCACACATCTTTGCCTCTCTTGGAGGGAGAGTAACCAAGCCCAAGAAGTAGGTATTGGAAAAAGCTATATACATATTCATATGCTCAAACAAGAAGCCCAAACAAGATAGTAAGGGGATCTCCATCCCGTAGCTCAGCCCAAGAAAGTGAGTATCCAACAGTCCCAGAAGTAAACACCATCGATGCCCAGCATCCCGCATGTCTGCCCCAAACTGCAAGTCAAGGGGCTCAAATCACCGCACCTTGATACTATCCGCTTTGGATGGAACTGACTCACCCGCACATTTTTAGGTCGCATCGCAAGGACACATCTTGGTGGGGAAAGCGCCCCTCGTACTTGAGAGTTCTGGGGGAACATCAAACCACACCTCGTCACTGCCCCGTAGTCGAGAAGTCTCCTCAAAGTTGACATGCGACCCCTTGCCCAGCCCCGCTGGAGGGTAATCCCTCGAAGTCGACGGGTTCCCACTAGAGGGAGACCCGACAAGAGTCGACGGGTGCCACACTACCCAGTCCCGTAAAAGGGTAATACATTAGAGGAAAACCCAACAAAATTCATCGACAAGTCCCAATGCCCAGTCCTGTAAAAGGGTACTCCATTGGAGGGAGGCTCGGAACCGTCATCGGATACCACTTCCCAGCCCAGCTGGAGGTAAACCCGACATTGGGGACCACTTCCCAACCCAGCTGGAGGTAAACCCGGCATCGAGGACCACTTCCCAGCCCCGCTGGAGGTAAACCCAGAACTGCTCTGGCCATCCCTGCTGGATGGTACTGCTTGGTGAACACCGCTGTACTGGCCATCCCTGCTGGATGGTAACCCACTGGCCATCCCAGCTGGATGGTAACCCACTGGCCATCCCTGCTGGATTGTACCGCACTGGCCATCCCTGCTGGATGGTAAAACCTTATGGCCATCCCTGCTGGATGGTACCACATTGGCCATCCCTGCTGGATGGTACAACCTCCTGGCCAGCCCCGCTGGAAACAACCTCCTGGGTAGAGGATCGGTGCCCCTGTAATGTGTTGGTCACACCGAGATCCACAAGAACTCTACTAGGGAACATGAAGCAACTCTGCTGGCCAAACCATCAAGAACATAGCCAGGAGAAAACCACTCAACCCTACTGGTTGAAACCACTGTGAACAAGATGAGGGGGAAAGTCAACCCTTCTGGTCAACAAATGAGAACCGAGGAACCCTATACATCGCGAGAGGTCAAAAGTACGTAAAGCAGAACACAACACGCACATGGGGCCCACACGACGTGTGACCCCAAGTCAACCCCAACCAAGCGCACAAACATTCTCAGGTACCAACATCCACGTGTACCTCCCAGCGTTCTCGTATACTCCCAGAGTATACCACATCTCCAGCCAAAAGGCCAACGTGCACACGACACCCATCGTCAAAACGAAGGCATAAACGTAACAACTCCAACTTTACACCTCAACGGCTGAGGCACGACCAACCACATCTCTTTAAACACCAACATCACTCTCCCAGGAGTGAACACGATCACACGCCATGGCTTCCCTACAAACACCGTAGGAAGAACTACCTACACCTTTCATATTTCCACATTTAATAAGATCACGTAAGAAGCTCCGCTCACCTGAACAGATTATACCGTTGTAATCCTCACGGAAAAACACGCGAGATAGACTACTTACTCACCCGAAACGGTCAACCGGTGAAAAAGGCACTATTCACCATAACCAACCCGTGTGGGGCCCACCCTAAGGTCCTAAAACTGAACAAATGGATCACACCACTGTGATCCCCTAGGAAAAACACACGGGATTGACTACTCAGTCTCCCAAAATGGACACCCGGTGAAAAAGGTACTATTCACCGTAGCCAGGTTGGGTGGACCCACACCACGATCACGAAAAAGGCCGGACCAACTGCGCCATCATGATGCTCTCAGAGAAACACGTCAAATTGACTATTCATTCACCCGAACAGATTCCCAATGAAAAAGTCGACGTACGTTGTTCACAGCTTAAAAGATGGCCCGTGGGGCCCACGCCTCAACTCCATCTTCAGCGCCTGAAACCACCTCGGACTACATCGTCTCGATGCCAGGGTCACAACGCCGCTGACGACGCCTAAAATGGACTCCGGATGCAGAAGCTGCAACTCCCCGCGTTATACGCAAATGGGGCCCCGTGGGGCCCACACCTCAAGCCCGAATTTAGGTGGGCGGTTTGCGCCGTTGCAATCCACTCAGAAAAACACACTGAATGCAGCGCTCGAAGACCCCAAACAGATGTCGGATGGAAAAGCGACATTTCGTCGTAAAGCGTGTGAACTAGGCCCTGTGGGGACCACACCCTGTCTCCAACCCGAATGCTTTAGAAAGAGTCTCAAAAAGTCCGCACGAGGACTGGGGTCATGCTGCCGCTGACGGCGTGTTAATCGGACATCCGAAGCAGGAGTTAGGTCCGACGCAACAATTAATTAATTAATTAATTAATTAATTTTCCTCATTTCATTTTGTACCGCCGAGCAACGAAACCAACCCACAAAGGTTCCGAACCAACTTTTAAGGACCGTCTCAGCTCCAGGGCCACAACGCCTCTGACGACACGTCAAGCGGACGTCCGGTTCGCGAAGTGCGTCCATCGCAGGCTTATTTAATAATTTATTATTATTAAATTAAACCTCTTCGGGTCACCCATCTCCGGGCACAGAAACCAAAAACCCCAAAACCCACTTTAAATAGATCGCCTCACCGATACGATTCCACAGCCGCAGACGACATGCAAAACGGACGCCCGTAGCGGAAATTACGGGCGTCCGAGTCGAGGGAGCAAAGCCCCTTGGGCTGGACCGGCCTGGGCGGGCCCGCGGTTCGGCCACGCGGGCCAGCCGTGGACCTGCGGTCCATTGATTCTCTGATCGTCCTTAAGGCCAGTCGCTTCTTCCACGCGCAGACCCGCCTTTGGCGGGTCTTGGTCTGGCCACGGGGTCGCACGACGCGACCCCGGTCTCCGCTCCGAGCTGTGGAGCGCCCTCGCAGGCAGGCGTCCGGCGCCCCTGCTGTCCGTCGTTGCCCTCGGTGAGGCCTGATCGCCCAGCCGCTCGACCTCCGCCCTGCTGCCGATGCCCCCGGCCTCCTCCGCTTGGCCTCACGCCGCCGCCGCCGTAGCCACCTCGCCCGGTCGCTCGAACCCGCCGGAAAAAAAAACCAAAAACCCGCAAACTTCGACGAACGACTGCGTCCTCCTCCGAACTCGGATTTCAAATCCGAAAAGTGCAACGGACATCTCAGGAAATATACTACACGGTTATAGTATTTTCTTGAAGAAATATCAACAATTATACGTGATGAATCAAGCTCAAAGTAGGTGCGGGAAAGAAAATAAAACGCACGATCCTACCTTGTTGGGCATTGCCCGGAGCTTCGCCGCACTTCCGCAGGAGTTTCCGCGCCTCTCTGAAGAGGTGGAGGAGAGGGGAGGAGATCCTCCTTGTTTGAGATCTTCCTTCAGGGGATGAACAACAAGGGGGAGAGGGTGAGGGGGGTTAAGTGTTTAAATAAAAGAAAATTTAATTAAAAATTTAATTAATTTAAACTCCCAATTTTAACCCGCATCCAAAACCTCTGGCACGGTCAATATTAAGCCTCCCCTAGGGTAAAAACCACCTACCGAGCACAACGACAGTCTTAGAATTTTAATCTGAGGCCCTGTTCAGAAGTTATAAAACTGAACGCTCGAGGCCGCCAAATTACGAAAACACCCCTGGCGGCATTTTTCATAGAAGGCCCGTGCCCGTGAAACTTACACCCCTTATAGGGTAAAAGACACGTTAAGAACTCAACGGTGCCCTCGGTTTTCCAATATGATCCACCGTTTAAGAGATACTTGAGTTTAACCATTAAACGAATAAATTAATTATTTTATTTATCCGTTTAACGTTTCGGTAACGGGTGAGGGGTCCAAACGTCTCGCACCGACATGATTTATGTCATTTCTAGGGTAAAAAACCCATTTAGGACCCATATGTATACTTAGATCTCTGATCCGAAACACCATTTAGGAGTTATCCCATTTATTTTGCGTTTCCAGTGTGAACACACTGAAAATTTAGTTCCGGCCACACCAGGGCTCAGAATCGCACACCGTTTGAAGGCGCTGCTCTGGAATAATATCAAGGATACTTCAAAGTATTTTATAGAAAAAAAATGGGTTCTTACATTTGATATTCATAGGATAAGAAAAAACTCTATTTTACACATAAAAACCTATATCTTTATAAAGGCAATTTTACCACCTTTTAACGGAGAACCCATTTTAAATATGAAATTTGACACTTTAATTGATTTAATTTTTCAAAATAAACTTTATATTTGAAATATAAACATAAAAATTATGTTAGGGTGATTTTTTTATATTTTTCGAAAACATATCATTTTTTAATGAATAGTTAAAAATACTGAATTTTAGTTCAAAAATGATTTTTCATCTAATTTATTTATAAGGATAAATTCTAATTTTAATTAGTTTAAAAGTTTAATTAGAACATATTTTTATCAATTAATACAATTTATTTCATTTTAATCAATTTCAATTTGAAATTGATTATAAAAACATAGCAAACTTTCGAACGTTTTTACTTTAAAAACCTGCATTATCGTCTCACCTGTGGGATGAATTTTAAATTAATTTCTGCCATTTATATAATTGCAATTTCGAAAAGTGGATTAAATATTTGGAATCATAATAATTTATATTTTATAATAATATCAACTTAGTTTTTGACCAAAAATATTAGTGAATGTAATTAAAATTAATTACAACGATTAAGGTTAAATTAAGGTTGATAAGGGACTAAAATTTAACCTTAAGGCCCAAAATGGCCTATAAATTTTTAAGAGTTACTGGATGCCAATATATCTACCCTATACTCTATTTTATTTAAATTTTACCATTATTATATCCACTTTCAACATGAAAAGCATGTATGAAATTTCTTTGTCAAAATATTACAAGAGTGCCACTCCTCCTCCACTATAAAAAGGTATTTTATCCTCCCACTTCCTCACACATATCAAGAAAATTTGTATTGAAAAATATCTACCCAAATATATTCTAAAAATCCCTAACCTAATCCTATAATCCTACCCTTAAAGAAAGCAGTCCAAGGAATCCTTTAGTTCAAACCAAATGGAGTTACCCGAATAAGAGGTGACAAACTTCCTCAAGTTTTTTAGTTTTATTTCAATTATAAAATTACTAAAATATTATTATTTAATTATTTTATAAAAAAATTTATCATCAATATACTATTATGTTTTTATTCTAAGGGTTCAACCTATACTCACACACACATCCATCTAATGGGTAACAAACATATTGTTTCTGTGTATGGCGAACTACTGCCTCACGAAACGATGATTGTTTATTTTTCATTTACCACCTATCATGGTGGAAATTATGATAGAAACTATATTTATATATGATATATATGATATATATTATTCATTTATACTTCTTTGATACTTTTATAACACATACCTTTAATACAATCCATTTTGTGTAAAAACGATAACATCATTTGTGGACGTGTGGACTACCGCCCCCTCAAAGCGATGTGATTCATTCAAACTATACATTGATTGTATAAAGGGTGGTTTTAATTAAAAATATGTGACATAAAAAACCTATATACTATATCCATGACATAATTACCTTTTTTGAAATATAATATATATTATTTTATTTATTACCCTTTCACCCACTTAAAAAGTGATAACGTCGTTCGTGGACGTGTAGACTACCGCCTCCTCGATATGATATGATTACTTTTACATCACAAGAATTATATATATAAGTATATATGATTAAATAATATGATATTTATGATATAATTATCATTATGTAAATATATAATGCTACTTACCTTCTTTCTATAATGATCATTGAAAAATTAGAACATTACTCATGCGTACATATGACCTACCATCTCCATGATTGTGATGTTGATTAATTTTTCATAACCATATTTAATAATTGTTTTTAAAATTAAAATTGATGTATAAATATGATAATTATGTCATTATTATTATTCTGGAGATGTTATATAATGACCCCTTCGACCATAGTTGGCCTAACAAAGTTGTTTTTGACACATAAACCGAATTTGGTCAAAACACCAGATGTAAACTTAATTGATTAAGTAGTTGTATGCAACATCGTAATAAGTGAATTAAAATTAATGATAAACATAAAAAAGTTTATGAATCGAGTAAAATAATTAACATAAGTTTATTATATAGGAAGTTAAAGGATGTTCACCCAAAAGAAAATGCAAGGCAAGGGATTCTCATCTCACTTTTTACATCCCTGAGATAAATGTCAGGTTCACCACTTACATTTTTTGTGTGGTGTATCTAATGCACATTTTTTATATTATATCATTAATATTTTTATATTAATTTTATTTTAAACTTTAATTTAATTTTATTCCTCCATGAGGATTATTATTTAAAATTTTTCAAAGTGGTATGAGACACTTTGTAATGTTTAAAGATTATTTTCCTCAACAATAACTTTAATGATCTTTAAATAGTATTTCCATTAGAGAAAATTATATGACCATTGTTCAATAAAACCTTTAATTTTATCTACTATGGTTATTCATGACCATTTTCAAGTATTAGTACAATTTTTCCACTCTTTGCCACTCAAAATGGTTTATAATTTTTTTCTCCAGAAAACCCGACTTTGTATATCTCTTTAGTCGGAGAACCTGCTTTCTTCTAAAAACCACATTTTATTAAAAGATTTTCAAAAATGCTTTTAAAATAATTTGGAAAATATATTTTTAACCTTTTTTTATTTTTCCAATATTTTCAAAGAAATCTTCTTATCGCTTTTTGAACAAGGCATTTTTCTAACCTTCACTACTAGAAATTTAGGCTATAGCCGCAAACCTATAGCCACAGTTTTATAGGTATATGGACATGGCCTAGTTTATAGAAATGGTTCAATTAAAACTATGGATATATCATGATTTATAGACACATTTCAAAAATACCATGGAATTTTTTTTTGACATGCTATCGGGATCCTCCTCCCCCGATCTGCGACCCTCCTCTCAACCCTCAACCTCTCTCTCTACACCCTCCTCCCTGATGTCGTCACTCCACTTTACAGACAAAATTATTTCACAGAGTTCTCCCCACATCCTCCTTAATCATGCCTCCAAAGTGGGTTTCCATTACCCACATGAGGTCTCTTCTTCATGATTGTACTCCCTCGATGCTACCACTCAACACAGCCACCCCACCAATGCTGCTCCGAGATAGCCGCCACACCTCCTCCTTCAGTGCACCTCCAACACGACCACCCCACATACTAGGGATCATCCTTCTCCTCATCTGACCACACCTCCTAATTACCCACCAAAGATATTTAGGGTTTCATTCTACTGTTTGAGTTTCACTATATGAGGAGGTGTTAACCTTGGAGAGTACATTAACTATTGTGTTTTAGAGGATGATGAAAATAATTATTAAATAAATAATGACACTGATAAGGGATTCAGAAATATAAAAATTCATTACTTTAAACTCATATTCTAAATCTTATTAATTACATTTTTTCAGTAAATTATCTCGATTCACTACACACACACATGTAAACTTTATAAATTCACACTCTTATTCAGTATTTTCTATAATTTTTCTATGTTTTTTATTCCATTCTTATCTATTTGGATTAGGCCTATTCAATTCATTTCAATTAATTTTTTACCTGTTAATTTCAATATGACTTGATATATTTAAGGCGAGTTTGGGACAATTAAATTTAGTTTAATTAAATTTTCTTTGGTATAGTTTTGTTTGGGTCTGGCTGGTTGAGGCCAGGAGGGTTTAGTTAGGTTGGTTTAGATTTGTTTAATTCAATTTAGTTAATGTTATATTTGTTTTACTATTTTTTTTTCAAGTGAATTTAGATTAGTGTATTTAGTTATAGGTGTATCTGATTCATTTTGGTTTATTTTGTGTCTATTTAGGTCAATATGGTTCCATTCTATTTGTTTTAGATTAGTTTTTTATTCTGATGAAGTATTTTTCTATAATCCGAGTTTGGATTAGTTTATTTAAATTTAGTTTTTTCCATTTTGATTCTATTTTTTGTTTATTTTTATTTGAATTTTTCATTTTAGTATATTTGTTTCAATTTAGTTTGAATCATTTTGGTTTTATTTATTTTGTCTTAGCTAGGTTTTGTTCAGTTTGGTTCTTCTAGAATTTGTTTCATTTGAGTATATTAAGGTATGCTCATTTCAATAAGTCTAATTAAATTTTAATGGATTTACTTTGTTTGGGTCTAGTATAACCAGGTTAGGTCGACTCAATTCAGTTTGTAATAGTTCAATTTGGTTTTATTTTATTTTTTGTGGTTGAGTTTTGGTTGGATTAGTTCAGTTTAGTTCAATTTTGTTTGATTCTATTTTTTTGAGGTCCATTTTGTTTGATATATTTTGGTTTGACCTAGTTTGGTTCAAATATATTTAGGTTGATTCAATTTAGAAATTTTCTTATCAATTTATTTATTTTTAGTTCAATTTAGTTCAATTGGGTTTAGTTTGGTCTAATTCAGTCAAATTCATTTTACTTTGAGTAAATTGGTTTTGGTTTGGATTGATATAATTTTATTTTCTTCATTCTAGTTCAGATATAGTCTATTCAGGCCAATTTGATTTAGTTCATGTTTTTTTTGTTTTGGTTTATTTTAGTTTTTCTTGGTTTGGTATGGAGTGTTATTGGTTGTGTTTTTTATTTGTATCAAGTACCTAAAGGTCATTTCATGAAGGTTCGGTTCGGTTTGCCTCCATTTAAATTAGTTATATTTTTTTCAATATAGTTTCATATTTTTGAATTTAGTTTTATTCTATTCAATTTTCTTAGGATTGGTTTTTTTTGGATCAGTTAATTTTTGATTGATTCAGTCAGGGTAGGTTCACCCTTGGTTAGTTTTTTTGGTTTAGTTTGATTATATATGGTTATATTTAATTTGGTTATTAGAGAAGGTTAATTCAGGTTGTGTTAGTTTTTTTCAAGTTGGTTCAGTTTGGGTCCATTCAATTTGGATTGATTTGCTTTGAACGGGTTTGGTTTGGTACTATTCTATTTTGTTTGATTTGATTTAGATTGTTTTGACTCAAATTTGTTTGATTTGGTTTAGATTGGTTTGACCCAAATTTGTTTGAGAAGGTATCAATGTTGTTGAAACTCTAGGTGTTCCACCAAACTCTTCATGTTTATGCTGCCACTGGTATATCTCTACTTTAGCTGACTACTGAAAACTGCTCTCACTATTATGATCTCCAATTCCATACAAACTGATAAATATGTTTTTCTCCAATTATAATAATTGAATTATGATCCTATTATGCCATGAGTGTTTGAAATCATCATCAATTAATGCAAGATTTATTCAAGGGGTTATACTTCATCGATGTTTATAGGTAATTTAATTCAGTCTACATCAGTGTTTTAGTATTTTATTCACATATTATTAATACAAAATATGTTTTATAATTTTCCTACTAATAATATGAAATAACAATGACATGATTTGAGAATTATAATTTACCTATAAACTATTATTTTAATCACAATGAATAATGTTTACATCAATGTTTGGATTAGTCTACATCAATGTTTATAGATAATTTGGTTATGTCTACATCAATGTTTCAGTAGAATTTTTTATATTCTATAATCATATTATCTTACATACTATTATTTTTTGGTTCATTTATATTAAACTAGAGTTTCAACAAACCTACTTAGTTATTATTTTGTAAAATCTATAAGCAATGTATGTGTAAGCATACAGGTACTGCATATTCACTAGCATTTGTAGTGTAGAGTTAGTAGTGTAGATATAGTAGCATTTGTTTGGTTCAATTATATTTAGTAGATTCAAAAGAATTTGTAAAATATATAAGAATACTGTCTGTCTTAAATAATATTTTTTTTGCTTCAATTATATTAAACTATAAGTTCAAAAAGCGTACTTTGTTATTATTATGTATTGGATGCAATAGTGTTTCATTAGAATCTATTTTTAGTTTGTAGTAGGTATTATGTGATTTTGTGTAATCCATTTTCATGTATTTTTTTGTTTCCTACAACTTCAATTAGTATCCCATTTCAAGTTTACTTTCCATGAGGAAAAATTTGAGTAGGATTGGACCTAATTCTCTTTGTTCAAACATTTTTTTAGATTGATTGTCAAACTATAATAGATGGGGAATGTATATAATTCCATGTTCCATTAAATTGTTTTATAATCCTCTTCTAAAATACTATGCCTTTTATCATTTGAAGAATGAGAGGTTTATAATTTTCTCATTGAAATTGTTGAGGAAGTGACTCTGATATTGTACATGTTATTTTTAATGCAAGGAAATTTTGATATCTATTGATTTTTTTTCATTTATAGGCTTCCTTCTTATATAATTTCATTTTTTGGATGTATGAGAGTTGCACATACTTTATTAAAAGATGAAATATCACATCACTGTGATTTTTTATGAATTATTCTAGTTATAAATATGTGATTTTTATTACTTTCAGGTGAGGAATCGTAGATTTTGCTGGCAATTTTGGTATTTTCTGTGTGCATGCCCTCTACACTATACACCATTAGCAACTGTTTATTCTCCTTAGTAATGTCATTGCTTGGTTGTCAAAGTACCTCAAAGCACACCTCAGGTGTCTCTGAATCCCAATTGTTTGTCACTATGAAAGGTTCAAATTTTTTAATTTTACATGCTTTCCCAATTTCCATAAACTTTAACTACCAATGGATTGACCTGTTCCTTATCATGGAAGCCTCTACACCATTACACATTCCATTCCCACGTACAGTGCATGCACTTAGCTTCTGCAACACTCAACTTTACCGAAGATTTCATCATTACCAATCCTATTAACAAGGATTATTCATCACCCTCAAAGGTTGTATTATTTTATTTTTCATTTAACTTTAATGTCATTAAACATTAATGACATTATATTTCAGTTTAGCCAAAATATAGTATAATTAATATTGAAGGCAATTGTTTGCATACTGTAAGCAGTATGGGTTGTTCTTCTAATAGCATGCAATCCATGGATTCTATAAAACAACAATTCTTACAAAATATGCCTTTTACAGTACAATATATTCCTTTTACTCATATTTTTTTGTGACTTTTTCTACTCCATGTCCCCTCTCATTGATATAAATAGTACATGTTCACTTCTAATCGGGTCATTATCTCAGTAGGTTAGTAAATGTTGTTCACTTCAGAAACAATACTATTTAGAAGTAAACATGATCTGATTATAGAATCAGTATACTAGCCTACAAAATCAGTATACTAACCTACTGAGAGAAGTGATCATGTACTATTTCTATCAAATGAACACTTTAAATTAGACAAGTGAACAGGTACATTTTCACTTTAGAAACTTTACTATTTATAAGTGAACATGAATTAATTACAAAATAAGTATACTAACCTAAAAAATCAGTATACTAACCTACTGAGAGAAGTGAACGTGTAATGTTTCTATCAAAACCTCTCATTGATATAAATAGTAATGTTTAAAAGTGAACATGAACTAATTACAAAATTATTATACTAACTTATAGAATCAGTATACTAACCTACTGAGATAAGTGAACATGTATTATTTCTATCAAATGAATACTTAATGTTCATATCACAGAATTAGTATAATAACCTACTGGGGTAATGAATCAATTATTTACACACCACAACATTCTACTAGAGAGAAGGACCATATCCTACACTGCATATTATGTATTACATTAATGTAAATTTTTTCTTCTGTGATATGAACTTAAAGTGTTGCATCATTATTTTTTTTCATTTTTTTCCTATTAAATTTTCAGATCTATATATCTTGATAACAAAGAATTTTAATTTGGTCTTGAGTATATCCATGTTTTTCATTCATTTTCCCCATAAAAAATCCAATTTTCTCTTTCTTTTAATATTTATTCTCATTCAGGATTTCTATAATGAAACAAACTCCATAATCAATAAGATGAGTATAAAATAGTTTTTTTCCAAATGAAGTGAGACTTATCAGTTATTTTCCTTATATTTATTTATCTATAAGGATGTGTACATAGCGTTGAATTATAAGGTAAAACCATGAATCTCATCTTTAACATCATTTCCTTTTGCTAGGTAATGGTAAGTTTCCTCTATCATATATGGTACAAATCTTATTATGTGTGAAAATTTCTTCTATTTATTCATATAATATTTTGACAACTATATCTGAGATTGATAAAACATTGTTCAAATTAATTTGATTTTGAATTTAGGGGATTAGGAGGTGGGGGTTGTGTAGTGGGTGGGGGGGGTGCTGTGCAGTGTGTGTGGGGGGGTGCTATCTGGGGGGAGGACTGTCCGGGGGGGGGGTGCAAGGGGTGAGGGGTGCTGTGCAATGTGTGTGTGTGTGGGGGGGGGGGTGCTGTAGGGGGGGGGGTGCAGGTGGGTGGGGGGTGTGAAGGGGGGAGGGGGTGTTGTGTAGTGGGGGGGAGGGCTGTAGGGGGGAGGGAGGGCTGTTCGGGGGGGGGGGGGGTGTAGGGGATGGGGTGTGTGTGTGATGGTAAGGGATAACAGTTTGGGTTCCCCAGATGGAAATGACCAAGATGATAATGGAAGGCAGTGGGGGGGGGGGGTGCAGGTAGGGGATAACAGTTTGTGTTCCCCAGATAGAAATGACCAAGATGATGAGGGAATTTGAAAAAATGATTTTTTATTACATTCTAAATTAAAGAAGTATTTTTTCAACTCAGATGATGAGGGAATTTAAACAAAAAACCTTTATTAATGATAATTTTATTTAGTATTGGGATGTACATATCAATCTGAATATTATTTGTTCATTGTTAGTTATGGATTCATGTAACATTTATCATTTACATTTGACACACTGATCACATATATATAAGAAGTCGTTATATCTCATTTTTTCCCACTATTTCCTTATAGGTGGTTTCTTATAATGAGGCTGGTTCTATCCACCACCATCAAATATAGTGAGTTCAACACCGAATTCAGGTAAGGTTTATTCCATTTTTATTTTGTGGCCTAATTTTAATTAGGTATTTTGTGATTTTTGGGTTCCTTATATTTTTGTAGTGCGTTTTGGATCTCATTGAGGTGGATTCAAGTCACCATTGATGAAGGCTTACATGTGTATGTATAGGTAGGAATATACATATATAAGTTCCCCCTTTATATATATTCACTCATGTTAGTATGAATATATATATTGGGGATAGGTGTTCTTATATATAGATATGAAAAATTAATACATGTGTAAGTGTAAAGGGGTATATGTAGGTATAAACATATATCTAAGGACCCCCTTATGCATATTTGGCCATGAAAATATGTACATAGGGGCTAGGTGTCCTTACATATATGTGAATTTTCATATGTGTGAAAGTGAAAAAAAGGAAGATTCAAGTTGTCATCGTAAAAAGCACCACACCTTGAGGTTGAGGTAGGTTCCTTATGTGACCTAATTACTCTACATAAAAGAAATATCTATTTATGAGTTCCAAGTGTATGGGTTTACAATTTTATGTAATGTTATCTCCTATAATCTTAAACTAGGAAAAAACCATTATATTCTATCCTATGTAGCCTAATGTGTAGAAAAGATACTAATCTAAGGACAATACATAGCTTGATTCATGTTCTAATTGGATAAAAAATTATATCTATATCCACATTATCTAATCCTACCATGAATACAACATTTATTACATTCCCAATACCATCCAAGAATTTATGTCTAATACTTAAGGATGGGTTCTCCCCTATTAGCCCAGTGCTATGCTATCAAAAGACTTTAGTCAATAATTATTCTTGAAAAAACAAAACACCTTATGTCGATTATTCCTCTTAGTGATACAGGCACATCGTGCCAAGATTCATCATTTGGGGATAAAAACATTGAGTTTATTATTTCTCTTTGCAATATAAACACCTTGAGCTGAGATTATCATCTTGGAATCTATAAGCCATGAAGTGGGATCCACCTATTGGTGAAACCTTCTTTTAACGACATAACCCCATAGATTATAGTGATCCCCACCATAAGACTCCACTTTCCAAGTCTGATTCCAAACTATGGTTATCCCCACTATAGAAACATCCTAGTGAAATTGCTCTTCCACTAGTCCATTGACCCACTGACTGCATCCCACATGACACTCCCGACACAGTTCCCCTCTCATAATATCCAACATCAAGTAAGAACACACATTGGACCTCCTCTAGTTGACTTTTATCTAAGCACTCAGCCTTAACCCCAAACGCATCCTCAAAAGAAATACCTACCTCTAACTTAGAATTCCCACTAACAACCTCCACACAAAGGGTCCCATCATTCCCTAGGCCATGACACCATATTGTTTACTTTCCCAAGAGTTCTCATCCCACTATATTCCTTTACTATGTTGTGTCACATGATTCACCCATAGAATCACCTGACCAAATTGGTTCACACCCTAAAAAATGTAATAAATCATAGTTTCACACCCTAAAACAAACAAATAAACTAGTTCACCCATGAACCATGTCACAAATAATTGTTTCACCCCCTGATCCATGAGAGGAAACATGATTCACCCCTAGAATCACATCATGAATCATGTACCACCATAGGAATCTCTATTGGATTAGAATAAAATGTCAACACCAACATTAAAACCTGGATCTTGATGTAATTATTATGTTGGACCACCACAAACCACACTAGTCATCATACTCCCACACCAAGCTCCAAAAAACCTCTAATCTGACTCACTTTTGGAGCACTAAAACCACTAAAATCTTGATGAAAATTAACTGACACCACCTAACACCCTATCTGAATTTCAAATCTAGTAATACACAAGGAACTAGATATCAACAGATCTCATCTCACAGTGGCATAATGGTGTCACCATAACTATTCATCAACTAGTCTCTCCACCTCCACAACACTTTTAACATGAGGATCATTCACCCGCAATGGATACAATGCTTCACACTATAGGATTATCATTATTGATGCCCAAATAACCCTAAAAACCATTCTCTAAAGCCCGTGATATGTCCATTACCAAAATCAATAACTGTGCGTGGTCATCCCTCTCATAATTGAGCACAAAAACAAAATAGCAACTGTTGTGGGAGGATTTGAGGTAGCTGTGTGTTGCTTTTTAATGGAATCTAGATCCTATTCCAATAGTTTCAAACCATGGATATAGGTATTTTGCCATGTTTTTTAACCCTGGCTATAGACCTACAACCACAGTTTCCAACTGTGGCTATAGGTCTTCATATTGTAAGGTATAGCCACAGTTCAGAACCGTGGCTATAACCCTTTAGTCACAGTTTTGAACTGTGGCTACAAGTTTTTCCCTATAGCCACGCCAAACTTTTCCATGGACCATGAAACTGTGGTTATTTATTTTAGCCATGGTTTTGGGGTCTATAGACACAATTTATAACCATGGCTATAGCCAAGTTTTCTAATAGTGCTTTAACCGTGCAAAATGAATGTTCTTTTTTACTTCGTAGGAATTGTATGGATTTACCCATCATCATTTCTTTTAAGCTTCCTTTTCATGTTTAAAAGATTAATTTGTAATGAAAATATTTTAAAAAGTGATTTTCAAAGAAAAGTTTTTTCAAAAAGTTTTTCAAAAAAAAAGTATATTTTCCTCAAACATTTTTTAAAATATTTTTTATAATGTTTCTATTCATCAATGAAAATAACCCTTTATTTTAATCCACTTGGGATATATTGTATTGAAACCATCCTTAATCTTCATATGGATGAATTATTATTTATTTGTCTAAAGATAATATTCACATTCACTTCCTCGATTCCTTTTAGTCCCCTTGAAATATTAAATTTCCTTCAATCATTTAACATTGAATTTCCCCTAACTATGGCCATGATGATTATCATTCAGATTTAAAAAAGGAATTTCCCCTAACTATCCATACCATTTTTTATGGATATGATTATTGCCTAAACTATATACCATTTTTTATATGGTGTTTACTTTGAAATTTATTTAATTATTTGGGGAAATATTGATAAATCTATATACATTATTCAATATGAATATTTGATAAGGCATATTGTTTATTCGACATGAGGAATGTTTTGGACATGTAATACACATGTTGGGGACCATTTAAGGCAAGACCTATGGGTTGGGGACTGGTTAATGAATGCCTCTCGATGCATAAGTGGTCTCATGGGATTAATTAGTTTCACAAATTGGAATAGGTAAACCGTATCTTTAGAATAATAGTTCCATGTACCTAGGAAACATGGAGTCCAATAATTAAGCATTTCCCTCATTTAGTTTTAGTTATTATTCATCCATGAGATCTTGCATTGACATATCTATGGATAAATTTCATTTTTAGTTTATTTATTAAATGGAATATGTTTGAGTTTCTTACCTTTCCATATTGATTTTTTCCTTATCTAGTTATTTGAATGGAATGTGTTTCTATTTATTATCTTACCATATTTTTTATGCACTTCCTTCTCATTTTATCGATTATATGGTATGTGTGTTCTATTATTTATCATGACATAATTATTAATCTCATTGATTCATTATTTTTTCCACTATACTTTACCCTTTCTTAGCATTTTTAGGTCACCCTTATTATGTTTTTTCCCTAGGAATACAAGAAGCATACTATAAAAGATATGTATGGATTTACTAGAGGGAATAAAGTTATCCTTAGAGTTATTTATTTATTTATAAGAAAAAAATTATATTTTAATTATTGTATTCATTTTTAATACAAGACTCATTTATGTATCTGGTTTACCAAGACTACTAAACTTTTCATTCCTTTAGGATTTGATTTCTTGTAATCATGCCAATGTAATTGATATTAGACTCCAGCTTCAGGTTTTACAGGGTTGGGTCACTATAGTTAGTATCATAGAAAGTTTAGTAGCAACCTTGGGAACTAGATTTGGGAAAATATTGGTCAGAGAACATAACCCTAAGATAGACTTTGAGGATGAGTATATAATAACATCTTAGAATTTTGGTAAGGTATAGATTTTGTGGGTCTTCCTAGAAATAAATCCCTATCTAGATACTATACGTGAACGTGATTTTGGAATAGATGTACCTAGGAGAAATAACTCTAACAAAGTGTTTCAAGTTTAAATCAGGGTAACTTGGTACATGATAATGAGCCTTACTATGCACCTGGTTTGACACTCCCAGGGGATATTCTTAGGATAATCCATATTTTATTTACAAACCATTACGATGAATTTGAATGGATAATTAAAACAAATGATTAAGGTTAAACCTGAGGTATTTTAGATTTAAAAATAAGGTTTCATGATTTAGAAATCCTACAAATGATATTATGGATAAACCTTAGACCAAGGAAGGACCCATGTGGAAATAAATGGATGAAGTATTTATGTATTGGGGTTTTATTTAAAACCTTAGTTAAAAGGATATTTAGTGATTAAACTTATTTAAAGGATGTCAAACATATTCATTTTAGAAATTATATTAATTTGGTTTTAGAAAAGGACAACCTATATGCTGGGTGATAACCAATAAAATCTGAAAATGCCATGGGTCTTGAACCCATGACTGAAGGATAATAAGAGTTTCATGATAACCACTGAACTATGTAACACAATGGTTAATTTTTCATTGTTTTTAGTTAAAAAAATTGACAAATAAATGTTAATGATGAACCAGTAATATCAATTTTGAGAATTATAGATTAATGTATTGACCATATTGGTTTTGTAAGATAGTTAAAGACAAATAGTTAGACTTTTCCCTCTTTTATGGGCCGTAATACCCTTTAGAAATGTATTTTTTTTGCTTCATGCATAAATATTAATTTTTGAATGAATTGGAAAATAGATCTAAGCACAAAAAAATGTTGAAAATTATATTTATAGAAATATATCAAGTAAGTATACATAGGTAGTAAAAGAATTCCTCAATAATAGGAAAAGTATCTTCAAACAAAAATGTTGTCCTAATAACTTATTTTTTTTTGAACTAATGGCCTTCTAAATCATTATAGATTTATGAATTTGAGGCCCTAAACTTTATATTGATCATTCAATTTTTTGTGATTGATGATCTTAATCACTCTCTATAATTATTTACACTTTTTTTCCAAGTATATATCTCTACTTTCCACTAATGTTCTTCTACTTAGAGACCTAGTAAAATGTTATTCCATGTGACCCTTGTACTTCCCATTCTCTCTTTTCTAGTGAATGTTTTACAAAACCTTCTCAAGATGTGGGATTTCAATATAGTAAATATCAAAAAATCTATTACCAAGATCAAGTTTAAATTGTGAGGACACAATTTAATTAAGGTGGAGAGAATGTAACATCCCTAAATGCTAGAGTAAAACTTTGTATTCGATAGCGTGTATGACACACATCACCAAGCGTGTAAGGGAATATAATATTCCAAGACTCTATTATATAGTTAAAATTTTAAATAAATTAAATAAATGATATAGCTTGTAATGAACACAACACTGAGTTATCTTGCATCGCACGCAAGATCAACCTTCCATGATAGCTTACATTACACACAAGACCGAGTTTCACTAAATAACAATATATTATTAAAATATTATTATTTAATATAATATGATATAAACCATAAATTATGTTAGTATTTATTAATATTATTAACTAACTTATAAAAATTTATGGTTTATATAAATATAAAATTAATTCATTGGTTACCAATTAATGAGAAATGAAAATAAGAACCAATTGGATATAAAAAAATATTATTATATTTATGCTTCCAAAGGAGTTTTGTCTTAATAAAAATAATTAATTATAATTATTTAATGATTTTAATGAAATATATATGTTATATATTCAATAAAATATTTTTTATATTCATCCACTAGATTTTATGGGCATAATATAAGAACAAACTCTATTTTACTCATAAAAACCTATATTTTTATAAAGGCAATTTTACCATCTTTTAATGGTGAACCCATTTTAAATATAAATTTTGAAACTTTAATTGATTTAATATGTAAAAAAAACTTCATATTTTAAATATAAACATAAAAATTAGGTTATGGTGAATTTTTTATTTTTTTTGGAAATATATCATTTTTTAATGAATAGTTAAAAATACTGAATTTTAGTTCAAAACTACTTTTTCATATAATTTTTTTATAAGGATAAGTTATTAATTTTAATTGGTTTTAAAGTTTAATTAGATAATGTTTTTATCAATTAATACAATTTATGTCATTGGAATCAATTTCACTTTTTAAATTGACTATAAAAACATAGTAAACATTCAAACGTTTTTTACTTTAAAAACTCACATTGTCGTCCTACCTACGATATAAATTTTAAATTAATTTATACCACTTATATAATTTTAATTTGAAAAAATGGATTCCATATTTGGAATAATAATAATTTATAATATATAATAATACCAACTTAGTTTTTTACCAAATATATTAGTGAATGTAATTAAAATAAATTACAACAATTAAGGTTAAATTAAGCTTAATAAGGGTCTAAACCTTAACCTTAAGGCCAAAAAAGACCTATAAAATTTTACAAGAGTTATTTTATGGAAATATATCTACACTATAATATATTTTATAGAAATTTTACCATTATTGGATCCACTTGTAACATGAAAAATGTGCATGGAATTCCTTTGTCAAAATATTACAAGAGTGTCACTCCTCCTCCACTATAAAAAGGCACCCTCTCCTCCCACTTCCTCATACCTATAAATACACTTTGGTTAGACCAATATCTACCAAAATAGATTCCAAAAATAAATCCAATAATCCTCTCCCAGGTTAGAAAGTAATCCAAGGAATCATTTGGTTCAAACCAAAAGGACTTACCTGAATTAGAGGTAACAAAGTTCCTCAAGCTTTTTAGTTTTATTTAAATTATCCAATCCCTAAAATATTATTATTTCATGATTTTATAAAAAAATTATCCTAATTATACTAGTATATTTTTATTCTAAGGTTTTTACCTACACTCACACACACATCCATCTAACGGGTAATGGAAATACTGTTTCTCTGTACGGTGAACTACTGCCTCACGAAACGATGATTGTTCATTTTTCCTTTACCACCTATAATGATGGAAATTATGATGGAAAATATGTTTATATATTATATATATGATATATATTATGTATTTATACTTTCATAATCCTTTTATAATGCATACCTTTAATACTATCCATTTTGTGTAAAAATGATAACATCGTTTGTGGAAGTGTGGATTACCGCCCCCTCAAAGCGATGTGATTCATTCACAATATACATTGATAGTATAAAGGATGGTTTTAATAAAAAAATATGTGATATAAAAAAACTATATATTATATACATGGAATAATTATTTTTTTGTAAATAAAATATATATCATTTTCTTTATTACCCTTTCAAACACTTAAAAATTGATAATGTTGTTCGTGGACATGTGGACTACCGCATCCTCGACAAGATGAGATCCATTTTACATCACAATAATTATATATATATATAAGTATATATGATTAAATAAAATTGTATTTATGATATAATTATCATTATGTAAAGATATAATGCTACTTACCTTCTTTCCATAATGATCATTGAAAAATGAGAACATTACTCATGCATACATACTTCCTATCGTCTCCATGATCATAAAATTGATTCATTTTTCATAACCATATTTAATGATTATTTTAAAAAATATAATTTATGAATAAATATGATAATTATTTAATGATTATTATTCTTGAAATTTTATATAATGACCCCTTTGACCATAGTTTACCCACCAAAGTTGTTTTTGACACATAAACCAAATTTGGTCAAAATACCCGATGTAAACTTAATTGATTAAGTAGTTATATAAAACATAGTAATAAGTGAAATAAAAGTAATGATAAACATGAAAAAGGTTTTAAATAAAGTATATAATTAACATAATTTTATTATATAAGAAGTTAAAGGATGTTCACCTAAAAGGAAATTCAAGGTAAGGAATTATCATCACACTTTTTAAATCTGTGAGATAAATGTCATGTTCACCACTCACATATTTTTCATGGTGTATCTAATTACACTTTTATTATATTATATCATAAATAATTTTATATTAATGGTATTTGAAACTTTTATTTAATTTTATTCCTCTATAAGTATTATGATTTAAAATGTTTTAAAGTGATATGAGACACTTTGGAATGTTTAAAGATTATTTTGTTCAACAATAACTTTAATGATATTTAAATGGTATTTAAATTCAAGGAAATTATAGGAACATTGGTCAATAAAACCTTTAATTTTATATCCTATGGTTTTTAATGACCATTTTCAAGTATTAGTACCATTTTTATACTCTTTGGTACTCAAAATATTTTAGAAAATGTTTTTTTAGGAAACCTGACTTCGTATCTCTCTTTAGTCAGAGAACCTATTTTCTTCCAAAAACAATGTTTTATTAAAAGGTTTTCAAAAATGTTTTTAAAATTATTTTATAAATAAAATTTTACCTTTTTTTTTCTTTTTCCAATGTTTTCAAAGGAATATTCTTGTCGCTTTCCGAACAAGGCATTTTTCCAACCTTTAACCGTGAAATAGGAATGCTCTTTTTACATTATACGACTTGTATGAATTTACCCAATGTCATTTCTTTGAAGCTTACTTTTCTTGTTTAAAAGGTTAATTTGAAAAGAAAATATTTTCAAAAGTGATTTTCAAAGAAAATATTTTAAAAAAAAATGATATTTTCCTCAAGAATGTTTTTAAAAGATATTTTTATAATGTTTCCATTCATCAATGACAACAAACATTTATTTTAGTCCACTTGGGATATGTTGTATTGAAACAATCCTTAATATTCCTATGGATCTATTGTGATTGATTTTTCCAAGGAAAGTATTCAAATTCACTTCCTTGATTCCTTTTAGTCCCCTTGAAATATTTAATTTCCTATAATCATTTAACATTGAATTTAACCTAAATATATATATCATTTTTCATGGATATGATTATTTCCTAAACTATATACCATTTTTAATACAGTGATTTCTTTGAAAGTTATTTGATTATTTAGGGAAATATTGATAAATCTGTATACTTTATTCAGTAAGAATATTTGATAAGGAATATTATTTATTCAATATAAGGAATGTTTTTGACATGAAATACACAAGTTTGGGAGAATTTAAGGAAATACCTACAGGTTGGGTACTGGTTAATGAAATCCCCTCAATGCATTAGTGGTCTCATGAGATGAATTAGTTGTGCAAATTAGAATAGGTAAACTGTCTCTTAACAGTAATGGTTCCATGTACCTAGGAAACATGGCATCCAATAATTAAGTATTTTCCTTATTTAGTTTCGGTTATTATTTATCCATGTGATATTACATCAACATAATTATGGATAAATTTCATTTTTAGTTCATTGATTAAATGGAATGTGTTTCAGTTTCTTACCTTTCCATATTCATTCCTCCTTATCTAGTTATTTGAATGGCATGCATTTCTATTTATTACCTTTCCATATTGTTTATGAACTTCCTTCTCAGTTTGTTGATTATATGGTATGTGTGTTATATTATTTACCATGCCACAATTATTAATCTCATTGATTAATTATTTATTCCACTATAATTTTCCCTTACTGAGAATTTGATCTCATCCTTATTATATTTCTTTCCCCATGAATACAATAAGTGTACCATGAAATATATAAATGGATTTACTAGATGGAAGAAAGTTATCCTCGAAGTTATTTATTTATTTTGAAGAAAAAATTATGTTGTAATTAATGTATTCATTTGTAATAAAAGACTCATTTATGTATCTGTTTTACAAAGACTAATAAACTCTTTGGTCCTTCAGGATTTGATTCCTTGTAATCATACCAATGTAACTGATATCAGACTTCGACTCCGGGATCTCTAGGGTTAGTTCACTATAATATTGGTTGAAATTGGTTATGAAAATGAAAAATGTTTTAGATGAAAACAATTATTTACTCCCCCAAGATAGTTTGAAAAAATATAAAAAATATTATGAGTGTTCATGATTTTTTTTAAAACAATAACAATTAGAAGGAAAAAAATAAAAAAAAGAAAAATCCTAAAAAAATCTACCCAAAATGTCACCCCTCCCCCATACTTAAAATATCACATTTTCCTAAATAAAATTCAAACATTATTACAAAAATTAAAAGTAAGTAAATATCAGGAAAAGAACAAGATAAATATGATGGAAGGAAACAACGTGATGATTATATCCAACTTTAGTAAAAATTATGCTTATATGAGGGCATACAAAATACTTGTAAGAAAAATATAAACTAACATTACCACTAAAATATAAAATATATAAATATGAAAATGTGAGAAATAAAGAAACTAGGGTTGCCTCCCTAGAAGCACTGTATTTTTACTATCTACAACTAAACAGTCATTATGGACTATCTGTAGCTCAACATGGGGTGTGGTTTCTTTATTTTGAACCAACATATATTGGTATCTCCAATGATCCTACAAAATACCTCCATCTTTTAAAAGACCTAATATCTAATGAAATAGATGTCCACCTTATCAAATATGCACTTATAGATTAGTGGGAGTAAAAAGAGAATATAAGGTTCCTTCATCTTCTCTGTATCTTAAGGAATGGTATTGTCTAATGGGTTTTGAATGGAAATTTAATGATTTGAATATTATCTCCATTTATATTCAAAAAATGGTTCCTTGTGATATTCCAATTTTGTTCCATCTTTATCAAGTGCCTCACTGAATAACATAAAGGGTTCCTCTATCCCTTTTTCTAAATGCAGCTCACCTTGTGTGATCTCCACTTTTTCATCCATATCATTCAATATTTATATTGACCTATAAATTTAAATATAAGTAAGATTAGTTTATATTTTTTCATAAGAAATATTGAAAGATTTTGTGTCAAGGTGTGTGAAAACTTCCTCAAATTCTTTAACTATTATCTCTTTTTCTTGAAGCAAGGCTTCTGGAATTTTTTTTTGGAAAGGGTAGATTGTGAGTTTTTTATATCCAAAGTGCTCTCTAACTCATAATTACATATTAAAAATCTGAAAAAAACTTCTTCTTCTTCTTCTTCATCCTTATGTATTTATTGTATTTAAATCTTCATTTATCTTATGTGCTCTTGGATGGAAGTTGTCATTTCAACAATTTGACTCTTCAATTCGACCAATAGACTTCTTAGGTTAAGAAATTCAATTTTTTCTCTCCAAATCTCCCATAGATGACCATAAATGGTCAATTAAGGTTCTAATTATACTTATTATAATAGAGAGGTTATATTATTATTTTGATACACCAGGCATGAATTGTTTGGTTGTTTGAATTCATAGAAATTTCTTTGGTAATCCTCTCATCCTCTATTGAAAAATTGATGTTGCATGGGCTCTGAGTGTTGTTGTTAAATCTTTCCAAATACTATTTAAAGCTCTTATAAGAGATTGAAAGTCAACCGAGTATGATTAAAATAACTCATCCTAAAAATTTGTTGAATAAAACACTTTCCTTGTTGACAACAATGCCAATTTGATGAGCATTTTCGCAACGCTCTTATAATATTTGAGATTTTTACTAAGTGAAACATAGGGGATGTCCTAGGTAATTCTATTAAGGAGGAAGTTAATTAAATATCCTATGATTGGTTATAATAAACAAATAATAAAAATGAAAAAGTTAACCAAATATGAGGGGGTGTTGAGTGATTTCTGAACAAAATGAAGCAAACATGGAAATGATTTCTTTGAAAACACCAATATAATAGAAGGTAGTCAATATAATTTACCCCTTAATTATTAATTAGTCACTATAATTTATGTTTAAATACATTTAATTGTGATACCTTAATCTTTTCAACCACCGATGAAAATCAACATGACCACAAGGATAAGAACAAATGAACCCTTGGTTGACTTCAGGACTTCCAATCATGACACCCTACATAGATTATGGTCTAAAAGACAAATTTTGGTTAGTGAAAAATTAGTAAATAATATACACCATGAAAATTATAATTATTTGAATCTAATAATTAGATTTAAGTCTTATAAATTGATCCCAAGTTGATTATATTTGGCGATTAAAGTTTTGCTCTCATGATTCACACAAGCCCGACCTCACAGTCAAAGTGAAAATTGATAGAGTTATTGAGAAATTAAAACTAAATTAATTGATCAAAATTTATGAATCATAGTGTGTTCATTTATTCAAAACAAATTAATTAATGGAGTAGGTATTATATTGAATACAAATAGAAACTACCCTTTCATGGGTGGAGTGGACATCATGGAGACGATTTGCATAAGCAGTTGATCTAAAGGGTAAAACCAAATATCATCACCACTATTAGATTACAGAACCAAGAAGAAAAATATAACCATAAAAATATAAGGAAAAACAAGTTTTATTGAATATAAAGTGACATTAAAGGCACAAAATCTAATAAACATGATATAGGAGAAGAGGAGGAGTGCCTTATTGGAAGATATCATTTCACTCAACCTTGCTTCTTCCAAATGGTTGGAGAGATGTAATGGTACCACTATATTAAAAAAACTTATTAAATCCATTAAAAACCCTCACCAAGTGTGAAAACTCAATTAATAGAGTGGTGGGTGGATACAGGGTTTGAAATGTTAAAAAGGGAACATGTGAAATTATACCTCCAAAATTTACTCCTCTACGATCCACCTTTTCTACTGATTTCCAATGGGAACAAAATTCCACTCAAGTTGAATGAAATTATAATAATTGAGTAATTTAATATATTTAAAAATTTAAACCTAATTTATACTTTTATGAAGAATTTATGCCCTAAATTTTATAGTAAGTTCCAATCAGTCAAATCCAATCCAACATTGATTTCATGGAAACTTTTAGCCCACCATACATGGAATCCAACTAGTATGATCTAAATGAAAAATTTATCCCAATTAATATAGAATACATCCATGAAATTTAAAATCAAAATTCCCAACATATAAAATGTTATGATAAATTTTTTTGAGTAAACTTAAAGGGGAAAAAATAATTTTCATGGAATTTCCAAATTCAAGATCTAAATAAAAATTTACATTAAATATTCATGTAAATATCAATGTGGATAAATTATATCAATTATTATAAAAAAATTAATAAAAAACTTTTTTTATAAAATATATTATCTTTTTTCAGTGCTGTAGTGTCTCTGAGCATGCAAGTCATATTAGGTGTAAACACTAGATCCTAGGAACATCCTAGGAATCTATATAGGAGTGGGTGTAAATTTTAGATACTAGGGAGTATCTTAGGCATCCATATGTCACTAGTATCATCATAAGATCCTAGGGAGTATCCTATGAATCCATATATTAGTAAGATCATCATTAGTTCATAAGGATTATCCCCAGAATCCATATTTCATTAGGCTCAAAGTTGGATCCTAGGGAGTATCCTATGCATCTATATAGTAGTAGGCTCATCATCAAATCCTAGGGAGTATATTAAGAATACATATGTAATTAGGTTTAAACAAAAAATCCTAAGAATTATCCTAGGAATATAATTCATAAAATCTCTAGGGCAGTGTGTCCCTCCCATCATACCTCATGTAACAAAATTCGGGGGCCAATATCCACCCAGTAACATCTCATACATAAATAACATGGGTTGGACACCCAATTGAACATGTTACACATATATTTGGCTATAATCTCAAGAAGAAAACCTATACTCATCACTACAACCATAAAATGTTTTACCATTGATTCTTAGGTTCTAATGTGACACCCGGAATCGACACCATCTGCCCCTGACACTACCCCTCTTTAGGGTCAACATAATACTGGGCGCCCATTATGGTCCCTAATGTCACAAAATAATATGGACACCCTATATGGGTTCCTTGATCTTGATCTCATCTCATGGGTCTATAACCATCACTCATAGTGCATAAGGTCCCTCAATATCACCACAAACGTACTTTGGCTTTACATGCCTCATAAGAAGGGATACACTGACACTAATATGTAGAGATGATATAAATCCCATATCACTTCCCAATCCATCCTAGTTCAATCCACTCACCCAAACTATCATAAATCTACCCAGGGTATACCCACCTAGGTACACATGTTCTAGTGGAGGAGGAACACTTACCCTATACTCTAATCAACCATCCCATGACTAAAAAGTATCTCATTGTTCCATCATGGTCCACTCATGCCAAACATCTAAGTCTAACAATATTCTCTACAATGAAGTGTCTAAGGGAACCTATACTCAGGACAATACATTATATCCATTTCATTTATACCTCTATAGGGTCTTTATAATCCATCCCACACATTTATGATCAAGCTCTCGACCATCAGCTAATGAGGCACTAACTAGTGTCCAAGGATCCATTATGGCCCTTGACACTTGGTTCATCTAATAGAATTTATTTGAAAACAATTATTTTTTATAATTAAGTTCAACTACCTAATAGTGGTGGTACTACATATCACATGCCACATATTTAAATAATAACCCATAAGGGTATTTTCAGGGGACCACCTACCTCATATGAAGTTATTATCTTTAATCAAATCCCAACCACCATCGCCTAAGCTTATCCAGGATCTGTCTATGCTTGTATCAATTCTCATGCACTCATATGAAGCCACAAAATACAATTTACTTAATTATAACAATTTATAATCAATTTCTTGATTTATATCAATTTAATCTCAAAAGGCATGAATGGATAAAATCTCACTGGGCGACATCCACTGATTGAAACCTCAAGCAATAGGGTGTGGTCTACTCCCAATATGCACCTAGACCCAAGCCATGAAAAATACCCAACACACATCACCAATTCAATATCCAATGTCATAAATTTAAATTTAAAACCCTATAAAACCTATAGGGTGACATACCTTCATTGAAATGGTGAGAAATAATGTGCATTCATCACCTCGAGATTCCCTTTAGCCACGTCGAGCAGAAGCCCCATCATAGCAGGATGATTCCATCATGATTTGGTGGAATCATCAACAAAACCCTAAACCAGAACATCTAAAATCAATGAAAACAATAGGTAAGGGATAATTAAGGAATAAATGTGAGTAACTCACCTCAAAATTCCAAATAAATACTACAAAAATTACTACAAACCAAGGGGGATTGAAGGAGAAGAAAGGGGGAGGAAGCCCCCTGGCCTGTTGTGAAAGAGGGAGGAGAAAGAGAGGAGTGGGAATTTAAAATATAGAGGGGGAGATGGGTATTTAAAAAAAAAATATAAATCTAGGAACCAAAATGGCTACCACATAGTTTTCCAAATCACATGTCAACTGTGTAGTTGACATTGTCTCAAGACATGCCCCCTCGCATGGTTTACCAAACTATGTGCCAATCATAAAAACCTATCTAAAACTTGAATTTCAGGCATTTTATAGTTTCTATACAATCATGCATCAACATTACACCACACACTTAGGAAAAACCACCTCACATGTTTTATCAACACCATTTTCCATAACTGCATGGTAACCATGTGATAGGGTAAAACCATTTCTAAAATTCCAAATTTCATCCTAAATCTCATGAAGCTCACCTAAGAACTTGATACACCTATTAATTTTTGATCAATTTCCAAAAAATATCTTAAATATTCTCTAAATATTGAAATTCCAATATAAATATCATTTCTCAAAATGATCCCATCTTTAAAGTCAGAAATTTAAATTCCCTCTAAAATTAGTAACTCGTAATGATGAGAGTTGTTACAAACTATCCACTATATCACTTATCATCCCTAATAAGTCTTAATGATATTTTAACAATAAATACAAGTCTACCATGGTTGTTAATTCATTATCAAATTTTCATACTCTATCTTCAAACGTCGATTTTTTTTACTATGTAACTCTAAAAATGAGGTGTATTATTCATAAAAAACCAAGCCTCTACTCATCATCATAACCAAATAATTGAGAAGGTGCTTACCAAAACCCTTCTATATCAAGTCACTAAGGTGTTATCAACCAATTAATTCATAGTTTTACAGTTATTCCCACTATAATTCTCAGATCATAAAGGCCAATTTCGAGTCACGATGGTCCCTACCATCAAAACATCTAATTGAAAACGCATTCACAATGGTCCAATGACACACTTGGTGTATTTTACATATCACTACACCCAATTACACATAAAAAATTGGTTTTTCCTCCTCTAGATGACCTTTACAGAAATCTCTCAACCGCAACCACCGATGTACTTTCTCATCTCTTGATCACAATGCATAAATCCCTAGAGGAACCACATGATCTCCTAAAACCCACACTGAATTCCAAACTTGAAATTCAGTGTAATTCCATGATTGGTTCCTCGACCAAAAAAATATATCATTATGTTCTCACCTCAAGAACTTTCACACCACTGATCCAACTCATGATTGAATTACATAAAAACCATCTCGATCCCAATTCTAATGAATAACCTCCATTCAATACCGTATTTGAATAAAAAATATGGTATTAACCAAGGAACTTGATAATATTAGATTTACCTACTCACTAACATCTTAGTTCCATCTTGACCATCCAATGACCGATTTAATCACACCCATGAACCTACCGACATAGGGGTCATACATCCATGATTGAGAAGACACTCCCTACCACAGGAGTGTCCTTATAATCTCTCTACTAAACCAAAATTCCATATATTTATGGTTGATTCATACATTACTACATGTAATGACTGGACATGGTCATCCTGATCATACCCGAGTTCCATTATGAAACATAAATCGATACCCATTCCCAACTCACAAAGAAATTCATCCTCAATACTCATCAAAATTCCATCTATAACAAGGTTCACACCCTTTAACAACCCATGGTGATTTCCCCACCATATGGATTTCCTTATACCACTCCTTGAGTAAAACCTAAACAAATTCCAATATCACCTGTGTGTTTCTCCTCCCGAGCTATAATAATTAATCTTGTCAACCAATGAAACCATCCATCTCTAATGTCATTATACAATACTAATGTAACACTTACCATGCCTTTAAGTGTTCATCAAACCCATCATTTCTCAACCTGCACATGACTTCTCACCAATACAAAAACCCAATAGATTTATTCTCTATTACTACTCGATCAAATAACCCAACTCACACTCCCATGAGTCATACATTATCAAACCTAGTCTCACACAACTAATAGTTGACCATGTCTTATTTCACATCAATATCATCTATCCAAAATTACCTCAATAATTAATTTCCAATAATCCTAACATCTCACCCATGTCAAGGTCTACCGCATGATCACCCACCACCCAAGTATCATTTCAAAACCAAAGGGTCTTACCATTATCTAACCATCCTAGATCTGACCATCTAGGATCACAATTCACAACCTCATTGAGAACCAAACCCCAAACCAACAAGGCCACACATATAATCGATCCTGCCTCTGAAACCATCCTTGATACTAAAATCACTTCAAGTGATTTAAATTAAAAGGTGAAAGGTGTCTCACATTCCTGAACTATACACATGTTAGTACTTCCCATGAATCAATCTCAAATCCTGAAGTATCTACCCATAAAGCCTTTCTAAAAGAGTACTCACAAGTTTGGGATAACCTTCTCTCTTGAGTTACCCTCATACATCATAACAATATTAAAAATAGTAGGAAAACACCATGATACTCAATTGTAGCACTCAACTTACCAATATCTTGAGTCTCACCTCAATGGAACTAAGCTCTCCCACCTAGCCCATAAACCATATCTCACATAGACTATAGTTCATAGGGAAACATCCCCACTCCTGTCTCAAATATCATAAGTCAAATCATGTTTCAAAACACCCAATATAGGGTTCTCATACACATATACATATGAAGCATCACATACCAAGTCTTCATTCCACTAGGGAATTGATCCTCACTGGGAAAATACATACCAAACTAACCCTAGAGGACCATGATCTCATCAACATGTATATAATGATATCATCCAATATGATTCATACTAAGTAAATCATGATCATGTGGTTCATTTAAGTAGAATTTAACCAAGAATCTATATGGGAAAACAACATATAAGTTGTTTTTGACACTTTAAATAACCAAAACTATTTCTATTAAACCACAAGGGGTTCATAATGAGGGCATAAAATGCCTACATTGACCCACCAAGAGACACTATACATCCCTTACAAAAATGGATTGTATAGTCATAGTCAAGGAAAATCCCTCCATAAGATCCACATGACCTATCATAAAAGAGATTATATCATGTTCAGTTGATTAGAATACCACCAAATAGTTATATGAGAAATCACCTTATAAGTTGTTTCTGACATTTTAAACAACTACATCTCTATCATCAATGAAATCGATCACACACAAGCACAAAAATGTCATGTGATTTCTATGTACTAAAAATGATGCATGTACACTGACCTCTTGTCAACGGGCCAATATCCAAAAACCAATAATAATAATATCAAATAAACACATCATCTTTAAATAAATATCTCAATTTTAATATCGAAAACCAAGAACAAAAATCCCATATCCTTGCTAACCTATACTTCCATTGAAAAAGGTGTTTATGACACACTGATTTAAAGTCTATCAAAAGCCCTAAAACATTACTACATTGAATGTGTACTATATCTATAAATATTAAGAGAAAGAAAAAGTTACTCTAATAATAATTTTTAGAGTTCCCCTAACAGGAGACCACTAATCAGTATCTCAACTGGTGGTGCTATGTGACCTTAGACATGCCTCCCTGTATGCTATAGGCTGCTAACTAGTAACAAGAGTCTAAGTTGTTACTGTGGGGAGACTATAACCTTATATTATAGTAAGTAAAAATGGGAAAATAACCAAAAAAATTTATAAATAAATATCAGAGTACGCATAAAAAATAAGCACAACTATTCTATAAAAAATGTACTGCATAATAACACAATCACACATCCCACTGATCAACCACCAGGACAATTACATATACAAAATAAATAAAAGAATGAAATACATGAGGTTTTAATACCATCACCAAGCCTTATCACATCCTAGTATATATTTCTTATCTAGTATATCTATATTAATGATCCAACCCTAAACCTCTGCCCTACCTGAAACTATGAACAATGAGGTCTGCTTGGGTACCCAAGTTTCATGGATTCCTAATTAGGATGTGAGTACAACTTAGTCAGGTACCACCACTGGGGTCCCTAATATAACTAGTAAAATGATGTATGAACATGTGATATACTTAGAAAATAAACACAATGCATAAGCATAAATAAAATAACCATTGTCATTCCTCAGGTTCTAAGGAGACACCCAAGATCAACTATACCTTCTTTGGTCAGTTCTGAAGTTTATCTGAGCATGTAAGTCATATGAAGTGTAAAAAATAAATTCTAGGAACATACTAGGAATCCATATAGTAATAGGAATAAATTACAGATCCTAATGAGTATCCCAAGAATCCATATGTCACCAAGATCATCACTGGATCCTAGGGAGTGTTCTAGGAATCCATATAGTAACAGGCTCATCGTCATATCCTAGGAAGTATCTCAAATAAAAACATGTCATCAGGCTCAAGGACAGATCCTAGGGGGTATCCAAGACATCTATATAATGTCAGCCTCATATATAGATCCTACGGAGTATCCTAGTAATCCATATGTCATAAAGTGAAAACATCAGATCTTAGGAAGTCTCCTAGTCATCTCATTCATAAAATCTCAAGGGCAGTGTGTTCCACTTATAATACCACATGTAATAATAGTCAAGGGCCAGTACTAATCTGATAACATCTCATAGATAAATAACATGGGTTAGACACCTGCTCGAATTCATTACACATCTCCAAGGATGTCCTCTAGAGATCATATCCTAGAATAATCACTACAACCATACAAGCTTTTCAAATTTGATTCTTGGATTCTAAGGTGACACTCAGAATCAAAACCTTCTATCTCCTGACACTATCCCTATATAAGGTCAACATAATACTGGGCACACACCATGGTTCCCTATGTCACAACATAATCCATACACCCTACATGGGTTCCTCGATATTAATTTCATCTAATGGGCCCATGCTTGTTACTCATAGGGAATAAAATCCCTCAACACCACCACAAACATACTTTGTCCTAACATGGTTCATAAGGAGTGCCATACTATCACCACTATAGAGAGATTTCATAAATCCCATATCACTTCCTAAGACACCCTAGGATGGTTTACTCACCCAATTTATCATAAATCTACCCAGGGTATACCCACCTAGGTACACATGTACTAGTGGGGGAGGAACTCTCTCTTCACTCTCTAATCAATCGGCCCATGACTATAAAGTATCTCATAGTTCCATCATGGCATACTCAGGTTAATCATCTTAGAAAATTTCTCTTTTATACAAGGAGGTGTCTAAGGGAACCTATACTAGATCCACTATGTTCTATAAATTTCATTTATACCCATACAGTTTCTCTAAATGTTATACTACCCATTTATAATCAAGACCTCAACTACCGGTGGCTGAGGCACTAACGAGTGTCCAAGGGTCCATTGTGGCCCTTGACACTTGGTTCATCTAATGAAATTTATTCCAAAAAAATTATTTTTATAATTATGGTCAACCAATCAACAGTGGTGGTACCACATATTACATTCCACATATCAAATTAATAAACCATAGAGGTATGTTCAAGGGATCACCTACCTCATCTTAAGTTATCCCCTTTAATCAAAGCCTGACCACCATTTCCTAATCTCATCCAATCCCTATCCATGCCCGTATCAACTCTTGAGAACCTATCTCAAGCCAAAATTTCCAATTTAATTAATTATAATAATTTATAATCAATTTATTAATTTAATTAAATTTAATATCAATAGGAATAAATTACTAAAATATAAATGGGTGATATATTCTCTCCGAAACATCAAGCAACGAGGTGCAATTCACTCTTAAAATGCACTCAGACTTGAGCCACACAAAATCCCTAACACACATCACTGATTCAACAACCAATTTCATTAATTTAAATTGAAAATCATTGAAAAATCTATAGGGTGACATAAATTTATCAAAAAAATAAGAAAAAACATGTGATCACCATCTTGGGACATCCTCTAGCCATGTTGAGTAAAAGTCTCATCATATCAGGATGATTCCACTATGATCTAGTGTAATCATCAGTGAAAACCTAAACCAAAACCTCTTAAATCAATGAAAATAAGATGGAAGTAAGAAAAAATGAAGAAAGGGGAAGAACTCACCTCAAAATTCTAAAGAATCTACACCAAAATTTCCCCAAACCAAGGGGGATCAAAGGAGAAGAAAGGGGGAGGGGATCCTATGGTCCTTCATATGAGAGGCAAGAAAAAAGGGGAGTGGGGTTTAAAAATATATAGGGGAAAATGGGAATTTTCACACTTTTTAATAAATTTGTTCACCCACACAACTATTGCGTTATTTTATAAACTACATACTAACTACATAGTTAGTATTGTCTCAAGAAACATTCCCTAGCATAGTTTGACCACAAAATTTACCAAATTGAGTTCTAGCTATACAGACCCCTATAAAACTTGATTTTTAGGTTTTTTATGGTTTCTATGTAACCATGTGATACACCCCTAGGAAAAACTACATCACGTGGCTCACCCAAACATTTTCCCCTAACTGTGTGGTAATTGTGTGATAAGGTAAAACCCTTACTAAAATTCCAAATTTCAACCTGAAGATACCGATGCACACTCGATCACACAAGGAATATTTTGGGCCTTGATCCATATCTAAAAACATATTCTTAATAATATTCAACTCTTATAATTCTGATACGAATCATAGTTCTCAAATCGATCCCAACTCTGAAGTCAAAAATTAAAATTCTATTTAAAATTCATATCCCATAATGATGAGATTCTTTAAAACTCCACACCACAAAAATTCTCATCCCCAATAAGTCTTAGTGGTATTTTAACCCTCAATCCCAACCTACCAAGATAATAAATTCATGATCAAATCATGATATATTATCCCAAAACTTCGAATGATATTCCACTATGTAACTCCAAACATGAGGTGTGTTATTCATAAAAAACTAACCCATCATTTATCACCATCACCGAATCACTAATACAATGCTTCCCCATGTCCGTCTATCATAAGACACTAAGATTTCATATACTATTTCATTCCTAGGATTATGGTTCCCACACTATATGTCTTAGTTCATAAAGTTTTATTCTGAGTCATGATGCTCCCCACCATCAGAATTGCTAACTAAAAATGCATTCCTATTGATCCCACAACATGCTTGATGTGGTTTCCATCTCACCGTACCCAATTACATGTAAAATATCATTCAATCCTCCTTGGGATGAACCTTACATAAATTTCTTGATCACAAACTTCAATGTGCTATCTCATCTCCCAACCACAATGCTTAAATATCTAGAGGCATCACATGATCACCTAAACATCCACACTAGAGTCCAAACCCAACATTCAATGAAATTACATGATTGTTTTAATAAATAACTAAATAAGTCACCATGCTCCCACCCAGAGAACTGAAACACCTATGATAAAAATCATGCTCAAATCACATTAAAAACATCTCGATCCCGATGCAAACACACAAAATCCATCTAATACCACATCTGAATCACAAATCCAGTATTCACCAAGGAACCATATAAAACCAGATTCACCTACTCACCAACATCCAAGTGCCATCTTGATTATCCAACGACTGGTCTCATCACACCCATGACCCTACCAACATGAGGGGTCATACTTCCATGATCAATAAGATACTCCCCACTATAATGGCATCCTCATAATCACTCCACTGAACCAAAATAACATATCTTTATGGATCACTTCATTCATTACCACATGAAATGACTAGACACAGTTGACCAACTCATGATCAAGCTCTAACAAAAAACATCAATCGATATCCATTCTTGACTCACTAAGAACTTTATCCTTGGCACCCATAAAAATTCCATATGTAATGAGGGTCACACACTCTAACATCATATGGTGAGATCCCCACCATATGAATTTCCTTATACCACTCCTCGATCACAACCTGAATAGGTTCCAATATCACAAGCATGCTACTCCTCTTGAGCCATGCTCATCCATCTTGTCAACCCTTGACACCATTCTCCCCTGATGTCACTATACACTATAGAGGTGAAACCTCCCATACCTACAAGCATTCATAAAACCCATTGATTCTTGTCCAACACATGAACACTCACTTATCCAAAAACCTAATAGATGCATGATTTGGTGCAACTTGATCACATAACCCAAACAATTCTCCCATGAGTTTTACACCATCAAACCAAGGATCGAGCACCTGACCACTAACCATGCACCACTACATGTTAATATCATATATACAGAAGCATATTGGTTATTAATTTTTAATAATCCTAACATATCTCCCATACAATGTCCCACCACATCATTACCCACCACCTGAGCATCATTTCAAAACTATAAGCATCTTATGATACTCTATCTATCACAAATACAACCATTTATGATTTTAATTCTCAACCTCATTGGGAAACACATCCAAAATTAATAGGGGTAGTCATCCAATTGATCTTTCCCTATAAAACTAGCCTTGATACTAAAAACACTTGAAGTGATTTACATCACAAAATCACAAGGTGTCTCACATTCTTTCCCTACACACATATTAGTACTTCCCATACATAAATCTCAAAACCTGAAGCATCTACCCATTCCTCCTATATCGAAGAGTACTCGTAATTCTATGCTAACCATCTCTCTTGGTTTACCCTCATACATCATAACCATATTAAAAATAATAAGAAAATTCCATGCTACCCAATCATAGAACTTAGCTCACCAATATCCTAAGTCACACCTCAAGGTCACTAAGATGTCCCACCTATCCTATAAAGCATATCTCACATGGACCATAACTCATAGGGTAACATCCTCGATCCCATCTAAAGTATCATAAGGCAACTTTTGTTCCAAAACAACCACTTTAGGGTTCTTATGCACATATACATATCATGCATCATATACCAAGTCATTAACCCACTGGGGCACTGATACTTACTGGGAAACTAAATACCAGAATACCCCCTATAGGACCCTGATATCATGCACATGTATATAAGATATCATCTAAGATGATTCATACTGAGCACAATATGATCATACCATTCAATTAAATAGAATTTCACCAAGAATCTATATGGAAAACATTATATAGGTTGTTGTTGACTCTATAAATAACCAAAATTATTTCTAATAACCTACAAGGGGTTCATCATGAAGGAATTCAATTCCTATATCGACCCATGATGGGACACTATACATCCCTTTCATAAAGGGACTATATAGTCACCATCAAGGAAAATACCTCTTTAAGATCCACATGACTTGTCATTAGAGAAAATATACCATGATATAGCTGAGTAGAATGCCACCAACAAGTTATGGGAAAAAACCATATATGATTTTGTTGACACTTTAAACAAAAAATCCCCTATCATTAAAGAAATCAATCACACACAATCATGTGAATGTCATGTGATTCATACGGGACAAAAATGATGCATGTACACTAGTCTCTTTCCAATGGTCCAAGAGCTAAAAACAAATAACAACAATCTAAAATAAACACATCATATTTAAATAAATATCTCAACTATAACATTAAAAACCAAGAGAAACAACCCTGTATCCCTAGTAACCTAGACTTTCCATCAAAAAAGTGTCTATGATTAATCAATATGAGGTTCCTAACAAAATATAACACATTCATATATCACTTGTCTACTATCTCTCAATATATCATGATAAAGAAAAAGATAATTTGATACCACTTTGTATCATTCCATTTATTAGATACCATTGATTAGTGTCTTGTGTAGTGGTTCCATGTGACCTCAGGCATGCCTCCCCATATACTAGAGGCTATCGATTAGTAGTGAGAGTCTAAGATGTTACCATGGGGAGACTATACCCTTATATCAGAGTAAGAAATAGTGTAAAAATATCCAAACAAAATCCATAAATAAACATTATATCATGCACAAAAAATAAACATAACTATGATATAAAAAATGTAATATAGAAGTATATAGTCATACATCCCACTGATCATCCACCAGGACAATCACATATAAAAAATAAATAAAATAATAAAAAATAAGAGGCTCCACTACCATCCCCAAGCCTCATCATAACTTAGTATCCAATCCTAATTCAAGATATATACTTAAACTATCCAACTCTGGGCCTCTACTATACCTAAACTTGCAAACAATGAGGTCTTCTTGGGTGCCCAAGTGTCATGGACACCCGAGCCATTAAAATAGTTTATTAACATGTGATATTCTAAAAAAATAAATATATCATGGAAGTATAGATAAAATAACCATCATCGATCCTCAGGTTATATAGTGACACTCAAGATCGACTATAACTTCTTTGGTCAATTTCAGAGTGTCTATGAGCATGTAAATCATATTAGGTGTAAACATTGGATCCCAAGAAAATTTTAGGCATCGATATAGTATCTTGAATAAAATATAGATCCTAAGGACTATCCTAGACATCCATATTCCATTGGTCGCATTATCAGATCCTAGGTACTATCCTAGACATCTATATAGTAGTAGTCTCATCACCAAATCCTAGGAAGTATCCCAGGAATCCATATGTCATCAGGATCAAGGTCGGATCCTTGGGAGTATCCTAGGAAACCATATAGTATCAGGCTCATCATTGGACCTTAGGGAGTATTCTAGGCATCAATATGTCATTATGTGTAAACAATAGATCCTAATAAATCTCTTAGGCATCTCATTCATAAAATCTCTAGGGCAGTGTGTCCCTCCTGTAATATTTCATGTAACAATAACTGGGGGACAATATCCACTCGGTAATATCTCATACATAAATAACATGGTCCCACCACTCACTTGAACCCATTACACAACACATAGGTTATACTATCAATCACATAGCTTATAATTAAGATGGATCCCCACTTTCCAGGATACCCTCTCGGCTCCTAGGGTTTCCTCGCTTCCTCATCTCGGTTTTGGAGGCTCTTAGGGTTTCTTCGCTTCCTCACCTCAATTTTTGAAGAATCCTCTTCCTGTTTTTCCTCACTTTTGTATGATTGATTTGTTGTCTTAGTACTCTAATTTTCCATATTTGTTCACCACTTTGCCTCCATCTGCGTCTCGTTTTTTCAGCTGCCTATGTTCCCCATCATTTTCTTATTGGGTGGGTTTGTCGCTCATCACATCACCCGCTTTCAGGTTCCTCTATTTTGATTGATTTGGAGTTCAAGCCTCAGGTGGTGGTCCTTTGTCTTGATTGTTCCAGATCCTGTTCCAGGGGGCCCCTTATGGATTTGGTGGCGGTACTTCTATCCATGAGAGGTGCTGTATCGTCCTCTGTTTCCTTGTGGTGGCCAGATGCTTCGTTAAGCTCCCCTGAAGGAAGTACGGCAGGTTCATTGCCTTCAGAAAACATTTTGTTGATTCTTAGATTTTTGTCTTCGTTTCCTTCCTTGGGGCTCCTGTGGGTGGTTCCCTCCTAGTGTTCGTGATGGTTCGATAATGGTAGATTAAGTTTTTTGAAGTTGGTATTGGTTCTTTGTTCGAAGTTGTACCAGGTGTATTTGAGTGTTATGGTGTTTCCAACGATAATGGGGTCATTGCTAACAGTGGTGGTTCGTTTAGTGCTGGTGATGGTAGACAACATCGGTGGTGTCTGATATCAGTGGTGGTTTGGTTCGATGATTATAATAGAATTTATAGAATGTTTGGAATGATGTCGATTGGTGTGGTCTTATGGGTTTGTTCTTGGAAAAAGTCTCGTTCCCCTGAAATCTTATGCTTCTTGAACCCTGCCCAGGCCTCGAGTTCCATTTCTCCTCTTCAGGTCGATCAGGAGCGATGGTTCATTGGAGCTTTGGGAGGTGGTGTTCAGGCTTTCATCGGTTCTTTAGGGAATGAGACCCTAGTTCTAGGTGTTCGGTGAAGGGTGGTGATGACGTAGGAGTTTCTTTCTTGAAGTGTTGATGAATACGATGATCAAACATGATGTGTGATGATGGTGGTGATGATGGTGAAGTGACTTCGGTAGTGTGATTATGGTAGTTAAGTGAAGATGATTGGTTGGAAGTGAGTTGAGGCGGTTTCTCAGTTTGATGGTTTTTTTGAAATTTGAATTTTGAAATTTGTATCTGGAATCATGGTTTTTGGCTTGGTGGTTTTTGGAGGTTGGTTTAATTTCTGAATTTTGAATGTGATGTGTAATGGCTTTAGGTTACGTGGGATTTGATGGTATCTCATGTTGGTTCCCACTTGTTTCCAAAAAGTGATTTTTTAAATAATAAAAAAAAGGATTGTGGACATAGCTTAGAATCATCACTAAAACCATATAGGGCTTGCACTATAGATTCTTGGGTTCTAAGGTGACACCCAGAATTGAAACCATATAACTTACAGCACTACCCCTCTCTAGTGTCAATGTAATACTGGGCACCCACTATGGCCCCTTATGTCACAACATAATTTAGACACCCTATAGGGGTTCCTAAATCTGAATCTTATCTCTCAAGCCCATTCCATTCTCTTAGAGGGAATAATATTTCTCAACATCACCACAAGAATACTTTTTCCTCATAGACCTCATAAGTAGGGGCACACTAGCACCACTTTAGATAGATGAAATAAAGCCCATATCACTTCCCAAGATATCTTAGGTCAATCCACTCACCCAACCTTTCATAAATCTACCTAGTTTATACCCAATTGGGTACACATGTACTAGTGGGGAAGGAACACTTTCCCCACTCCCTAATCAACTATCCCATTACTAAAAAGGATCTCACAATTTTATCATGGTCTACTCATGACAAACATATCATTCCATTGCTCTCCTATACAAGGATATTTATAAGGGAATCTATATCAAGGATACTATGTTCTCTCCATTTAATTTATACACCTCTAGGGTCTCTGTATGTCAACCCACACATTTTTGATCAAGATCCAACCATTAGTGCCTGAGGCGCTAACTAGTTTCCAAGGGTCTATCATGGACCTTGACACTTAGTTCATTTAATGTAATTTATTTCAAAATAATTATTTTAATAATTAAGTTTAACCACCCAATAGCAGCAAGATCACATATCGCATGCCACATATCGAAATCATAAACCATAGGGGTATTTTCAAGGGACCACCTACCTTGTAGAAAGTTATACCCATTAATCGAAGCATGACCACTATTTCCTAAGCTCATTTAAGCCTTATCCACCCTTTTATCAACTCTTTATCACCTATATCAAGCTAAAAAATCTAATTAAATTAATTATAAAAAACTATAATCAATTTATTAATTCAATTAAATTTAATCTTAATAGGAATACATTCTTAAAATATCACCAGATGAAATCCACTCTCCTAAACCTAGATCAATGAGGTGCGGTCCACTCCTAACACACACCCCAAACCAATCCACACAAAATTCCCAACACACATCATAGATTCAATAACCAATCTAATCAATTTAAATTGAAAACCCTAGAAAAATATATATGGTGTCGTACCTTCATCAAAATAGCAGGCAACGATGTGAGATCATCATATTGGGATGTTTTCTAGCCATGCCAAGTGGAAGCCCATAATATTAGGATAATTCCACCATGATCCGGTGGAATTGTTAGTGAAATCCTAAACTAAAACATTCAAAATCAGTGAAAATATGAGGGAAAGAAAAGAAAAGGAATAAGGGGGAGAAAATCACCTCAAAATTCTAAATAATAACCACAAAAATCACCCCAATCTAAGGAAGATCTAAGGAGAAGTAAGGGGAGGGACCCCCTCAGTTAATCACATGATAGAGAGGAGAAAGAGGGGAGTGGGGGTTAAAAATAGATAGGAAAAAATGATACTTTTTACACTTTTTAAAAAACCTAGACACCCGCATGGTTATCACAAAGTTTTCCAAACTGTGTGATAACCATGTAGCTGGCACTGTCTCAAGCCACACCCCCTCACATAGTTTGGTCACATAGTTTACCAAATAGTGTTCCAACTATATATACCCCTATGAAACCTAAATTATAGCTTTTTTTATGGTTTCTTTACAACCGTGTTCCAACCATGCACCACGACCCTAGGAAAAATCACCTTGCACAGTTCACCCAAACAATTTCCCATAACCTTGTAGTAAACATTTGATAGGGTAAAATCCATTCTGAAATTCCAAATTCCATCCTAAAGGTCCTGATGATCACCCAAGAACCCGAGACACCTCTTGAGTCTCAATCTATATCTAAATACATCTCCTCAAGATTATCTAACTCTCATAATTCCAATCCAAATCTCGGTTCTCAAATTAATCCTATCTCCAGAGTCGAAAAATAAAATTCCATATGAAATCCATAACCCATAACAACATGATTCATTAAAAATATAATATATGATAGAATAATAGATCAAACTTAGGTTTTATAAATTTTCATGTATTTTTTTAAACTCATTACATATCTATGTAATTCCTGACATATCTCTATGTGACCACCTAGTAAAACCCTCCCATAAACTCTTTAGTGATTAATATCTATAAATTAATCTAAATCGAATAATGGTGAGATTTATGAATAATATTCCTAATGTTAAACTCCTTGAACATATTCAAGCTTCTTAACTCAATAATACCAAATGTTAAAAAATTCTATTATCTACTTAAAAATTATTTCTAAGTTTATCATCATAATTCTTAGAACCCTTTCCATCAAACTTTTTCCTTGAAATATTTTGGTAACTAATGTAACTATTTACATTAATAATGTACCATCACACCCTTTCAATTTTAGGATATAGAGTGACATCCACTTTTACAATGTAACTAAATGTAACTCTTTAAATTTTTATTTACTACCATACCCTAAACTCTTTTAGGATTTTAAGTGAAATTCAATTTGAATTTTGACTGGAATAATATTTTATTTGTTAACTTTGAATTTCTATAAGTTTAATCATAATCCCACTAAAATATTAGATACTATATTATCTTATAATATCATGCTATTATACACAAAATATTTTACATTTAAGAAAAAATCTTATTTCCTTTTAATAGAAATATTTAAAAAATAAACCATAGTCTGCATTTCATATATGATATTCTATGTGTGGGAGTTATTTTATTCTTAAAAGAAGAATTTATTCTTTAAAATATACCCCTAATGTGCGACAAAAACACCTCCCCTCATATTTTAAAAAACATATTGCTAAAAACTTTTACCCACATCTCCTTTTTAAACATATTATAGAATCTAATGAATCATAAACTATGTGTATTGAATCTATTTACTCATATTAGTTGTAACGCCCCAACCCCAACTACCCAGAGTCGGTGCATTACTTCGTAACATTGGCATGATAACAAAAGATCAAGTCTCGAAAGACCGATTAGTTTAGTAGCCTTGGAAACACTAGATACATTCATAAGTCTTACATTACATCATAAAGTGAAAAACTACAATAACAACAAAGTCTTCATAGTCCACACTCTTATCCTCTTCTGACTATCCTTGCAGGTCATTCATAAAATACTTATTCACATCCTAGAAAATATTAAAACATTGAAAGGGGTGAGCTCAGATGCTCAGTAAGGATAACAGTATTGCAGAAGCTTTCATAAATAAACATTAACAATTAAGGCAATGTATAAATAAAACAAAAGCCTTTTAAACATGAACTTCAACATAATATGGCAAAAGTAAAATGAGATAATGCCATTTACTTATTCACATGGATATTCTACTGGTCGAATAATCACATGCAATATCAATAACCACTTTCATAATGATGGAATGCATAATGCCAGACATTCTGAAACATTTTGTCAAGGCCTCGGCCAAGACGTCTAAAATGATTAAGGCCTCGGCCAAAACCATAAATCAAATTGGGAAAGGGCCTTGGACAATTCCACGTCTAGTTGTCTCATGAGACCTACCGATGCATCGAGGAGCTATAGCGGGCTCCACCCATTACTTATTAAGTCCAATGCATTCCTCATATGAATAGGTTTAAACATATCATAAACCATAACATAATCATATCACATAAAACATGGATAAAGGAAACATAACATTTCCACATTTCAATCACAAGATATCAATACAACACATTGATATAATAAAAATTCTTTCAAAACCATTTTTCAATACCAGAATAAAAGAAAGTTAAAACTTTGTATTTATTTTTCATTAAAAAAAACGTGATGGCTTGTAGAGGAAGCTGAAACTCAAATAATGGTCACGGTGGCGGAGAAGTCGTTGTCGCCGCATATGTACGGAAAGAAAAACATTCCCTTTTTGTCGTTTAGTAAAACGATTCATATAAAAGAGATTCCTTTTGAATAACATAAAAGTCAAAGGGGTTTATACACCGTATAAAAGAAAGTTGTGTATAAAACCAAATATGCCTCAATGAAAGGGGATTGAGACGAAGTCCTTAAAAAGATCATTTTTAAAATAAAATAGATCTATTATGTGTATTCACTATAGGTACACATAAAGAAAGTAAAAATACAAAATAGGACATAATAATATCATGACATAATTTTAAAGTAGGAGATTAACCCAAAGAATGGAAGTTGGGTTAAGAAATTCCCTTACCTCGTGTCCGACTTGACTCAACCGTTCTTTAACCTCCTGAATAATAAACTAGAGTTAATATCTACCTTATTAAGAACCATTTTCAATTTCATTATCCTTTTTATATCACTTATTACAATGTTATGAACATTATGTAATTATTTAAGTTAATAACGGTCGTTTTGTCGATCTTTGGTACTTGAGTCAACAATAAACTTCTTATAATTACAAGTTGTTCATGTGGTGAAATATCCATTATATCCAGAATTATATTCATGATGTAGTTATCATATATAAAATATATATTCATTATATACATGCATTTATAATATTACATAACATTTAGAGGTAAGAAATGAAATGCACCGTTCATGGAGACGGTAAGCCGTACGTACGCATGAACGCTACTTTCATTTCTATTTCGTATTTAATGGAATGATGTTATAATTGTATAAAGTTATAATATAATTCCAGTATAATATAATGTATAATACCATTTACTCCATCCTTTATACATCCCACTTATGGCATTAACGATTCAAATCACTTTGAGGGGGCGGTAGTCCGCACTTCCTAAAATTAAATTATCGCATTTACCCATAATGGAAAGCATAAAGTATGACATAAATGAGAAATAAAGAAGCATAAGGAAGACATAAAAATAATATATATATCATATATGAAAATAGTGTCATCAAAATGGCCACCATTAGAGGTGTTAAAGGAATATTGAACAATCATCGTTTCGTGAGGCAATATTTCGCCACCCACAGAAACAGTATGTTCTTTAACCATTAGATGAAGGTGTGTGTAAGTGTAAACCAAATCCTTATCATACCAACATACTAGTATATTTTAGATACTGGTTTTGTTACAAAAGAAAGGAATAAAAAGAGTTTAAGGGGTTGGAGAAGCAAAATAAAACAAAACAACATTAGAGAAGACATTACCGTAAAATCGGGTAACTCTTTTTTATTTGAGCCAAAGGCTTCCTTGGGAAGAGTTCTGCCCAAAGTGAGGCTTCTATGAGTAAGGGAGGAAAGTGGAGAGAGTATTTTGGCAGAGGTTGGCCGAGACAAATGGCTTGGAAGGTGTGAATGAGGTGGTAGAGGTGGGGGCCTTTTATAAGAGGAGAGGAGGGGCACTCTTGGAAAGTAAGGAAATTTTACATTATTATACAATGCTTTTCGGATTCTAAAGGTCCCACACTTATATAATTCGTGTATAAGGTGATAAGGGTTCGAAATCTACCCATAAAATAGTCTTTGGACAAGTTTAATCCTTGGATTGTACATTATCTTTTCATTTTATTAAAATCGTTAAATAATGAGGTCATCGCTGCATCATAATGATGTCATACATAATTTAATTTATTTAATGTCTAAAAATTATAAAAAAATACTATGATGTAGGAAATCTTTTTATCTTTCCAATAACTATTTATAGTCAAAAATATGACTTGTATAACCCCATGTAAAAATTGTTTTAGTAAAACATTTCATGTTTGTGTCATTTTTTACTTTAACATTAAATAAAAGGTATTTATGTCATTTTCTAACTAAAGTGGCTCCATGGGGTCCCCAAGTTGACCCATGGATTGTCTTGGTCGGCCATGGCACATACAATGAGGGTAGGACATGTTTCAAGCTCATCTCATATTATTAAAACATTATTTTTACCTTAAACTACACTAATTACCTCTAATCGCGATTAAGAACTTAAAAGTTACTATTCACCAAAAATTATTTTAATCCCATTGAACCACATTTTACATCCTAATGACAACCATGTATGTCGGATTTTTGAAATTCAAAACACAGAAGTGGTAATATTTCATTTAAATGAAAAATCAGTTATTTAACTACCACTTAGTGGTTTCACTATTCATCAAAAATTGAAGTTTTTCAGAACAATGCCAAAATTTCACCCTAAGCTATAATTGATATTCCGAATTCAAAAATGATGTCTATTTTAAAAAATTCCAAACATATAAGTTTAATTAATTAATTTTATAATTAATTCCCGCTGTCACAACAATAGCGTGTTTTTAAGAAACAATTTATATCAAAAGATTGGCAATTGTTTATGTCCAATTTCAATGTTAAATTAATTCTAATGACCACCATTGGATAAAATGGTAAAAATATATTCTAATTATACTTTAAAACCACTAAATAGTATAATTTATCACTATAAATTATTTTTATTAAAAAAGTTGTTTTTAAGTATTTTTCACTATTCATAAAAAATTAGAAGTTCTCAGAAAAATACCAAAAATTCAACATAGGCTAATTTCGATATTCCGAATCCAAAAATGAAGTCCATTTTGATAAATAAAATTTATAAAATTTCAAAAAGTATGTATTACTATTCACAATGGCTAGTTTAATTAGTTTTGGTGTGTGTTAGAGCTCGAGGTTGCGTACAACACACGCTATTGCATTATTCGAAGGGAAACGTACCGTGGAAGCTCGGGGTGTTACATTAGTCATAACAAAACTTTGTTAATAAATAATTTCTCTAGAAATATAAGAGAAATGAGATGAATATACACATCTTTTACTAAGATACATATAAAATTTATATTACTTTATATTAAAATAATTGATATTGTAACTCTTTTATTTATCAATTTAATGTAAAATACATTTTTATCAATTATTATCTTGATTTTGAACTCCTGTATACTCACAAAATTTGTAAAGTATATATTAGGTATTATATAGCCTTAAAAACCAAATAATTGGTTTCTATAACACTGATAACCGACATAAAAATTCCATGAAGTTTCACTATAAATAACCATGCTAAACATGACATAAATACTAAATTTATATCATTATTTAAGTAATACATCTCACAACCAATCACACAACCCAAGGACCTAAAGGTTTATTGTCTTGGAAACCAACTATATAGACATTTTATTTTAATAAACTTTAAATTTTTTTCCCTAATCATGATCCTATAGACCATTTATAGATATATCACATGATATAATCATCTTCAGAACTTGGGGAATGGAAACATAATAAAGGGGTGAGATTATATTCTCAATAAGGGAAAATTATATCATAATGTGTCAAATCCTAAAGACAAAGGAGAACATAAGGAAAACACTAATATATTAATAAAAGATAAAAATACCTTAGATGATAATAATAAAACATTTTAGAGTAACATAAGATCATAAATATATCATTAATAAAACATAAAAGATATGATTATTGGCATTGAAAAATTCATGCCATGCACTTTGCCACAAAATTCATGATATGATCCTCACTCAGAAAACACAAGTAAAGTTTGAGTAGAAAAGTATATGTATGTCTGGAGGAGAATAAAATGGGATTTATATATGTAGAAAGACTACCCACACACCAATGGATGGAGATTCCTCAGAAATGTTGCTTGATCCAGTGATGTTGTGGTGAGAACCTCCCTCTAAGAGTAGGTCACAGATTGCACCAAATGCTAGAAGAAAGGGGTTAGATGCCTTAAAATCCAATTTTTAGGGTCTTTAGGGAAATTTTTATCATAAAAAGCATCCTATTAGTGTTTATACACCAATATAGGGGTGTAGTTTTCTCCTCATGCTTCGATTTTACTACTTTCAGATCCCAAATAGACTTAAAAATCAAAAGTCGTGGATGTTAAAAGTTGGGAATAAATCTAAGTTCCCTTTATCCAGGTCCATTTTCCTAGGTTTCCTCTAGTTGCTCAGCCTACTTCACCTAGGTTTTCTCTAACCACCTAGGATGCCTCATTGAGGTCACTTGAGCATGCCACCTCTCCTGTGATGCTCCTACCCACCCAGGTCCTCACCATGACCTATAAATAAACTCCCTAACCTACGATTTTAAAGAAAATAGACACCTATACAAATGAAATTCTGATATAGGTGAGAGATTCCTTCAACCCACCTATTTTGAAGCCTCCACCTGGGTGAGTCCCCACCCAGGTGACTAGTCGCTCAGGTCCCTTCACTCGAGTGACTAGTTGCCTGAGGCCCTTCACCTAGGAAAATAGTTGCCTAGGGCCCTTCACCTAGGTGACCATTCACCCAGGTCCCTTCACCTAGGTGACCAGTCACTTATGTCCCTTCACTAGGGATACCCTTCACTCAAGACCCCATACTAGGGTGAATCAATCACATTCACCCAACCCTCCACTTAGGAAAATTGGGGTGAACAAACCTTATCTAATCTCTCACTAGGGATATACACTTTAACTAATCCCTCACAAGAGCTAAGAACCAATTCACCCAGGTCTCATTCCCGGGCATCCATTCATGCTATATACACTTAGATTCTAGATACTCTGCTAGGTATGTACCTCATACTAGGTGTAATCCCTAACCTTAACAATATCCCTTCCTCATCTTTCTACCAGCAGATGAGGGGGGGGGGGGTAGACAACTATTCATGGGACTCCAAATCAGGTATAATTCCCACTCATAACTAATTATGCAACATTTTTTTATCTTTTTCTATCTCTTGTTTCTCACATAGAGCATTCCTCTCACGGTCTTAGAGATCAATGATGATAATGTCACTTGCATAATCAAAATGCCTCTTATTGGGCCTTGAAAACAAACCTATCACAAGACATGGAAAAGAAAAATTTCTATTTTTACTAGTGAAACATAATAGATGACTAGGGTCCTCTCACTTGAGGAGATTCACAAATTATTCACTTACTTATCCCAATTCACCTAAATTACTTGTTTTGTTGTTTTTATTATTTTCTTAAAACAATTTTATTTTTGGGTTTTTAAAAAGTAGTGAAGAATAAATATTTAAATTATCCAAAAATGTAGATACAAACAAAATATGGATGAGAAAGAAAAAACATGTCCTTAAGGTTTGGTTTATGGGTTCCATCATTATTATTATTTATTTGTTTAAATTTTAGTTTAATAATCTAGTCATAAAATTTCATAATTCAATTAATATTCTTTAATTTATTGATTTTGAAACCTTAAACACCTAGGAAAAATAGATTCCACTTAATCCTATAATCAAGGTTGATGACACACCTCAATTAAGATCATGACATCTTCCAGGAACCAACTTTATTGTATGTCATTTAATCCACTGAATATCTCAAATCCACCATGTGAAAATATCATGTTCAATAGAAATGAGGGAAAAGTTTTTAATTAAATAATATAAGAGAACTTGAATTTTATGTAGTGGTGGAAAATAAACACACCCATGCATGTCATTATTGTTCACTAAAAATAAAAATTAAACATATAGAGTTTAAGTGCATAATTCAGGAAACACCACATACCTCCCCTAGGACAAGCCTTAGGTCATCCACTCATTGTCAAGTGTAATAGGTCATTATGGAAAGAATAAGAGAAGAAGAAAAATAAAATAAAATTAATAATGATAGGAATAAAAGAGAAATAAAATTAAAAGAAGAATAAAAAGAAGAAAATAAAAATAAAAATAAAAATAAAAATGAACACTATGGAATTATTATAGAGGGAAACACATAAAACAATTCATGAATTATTTTATAAAATAAATTTAAATTTAAACTACAACAAAAATAAAACTAAAGCTAAATAAAGAAATAAAGAAGAATAAGAAGCAACAATAGTTAGCCGAGCTCTAGTGTGTGCCCTCTCCTTTCTCTCGATCTCTCTTAGAAGTGGTGTAGCTCCCTTATATTTATAGAGTGGGGAAACCCCTCAGCCTACTTCAACTATATATTCATATATCTCAGTCAAATTTGAATATATATTTTTAATATTTTATTTGAAACTTATCCATGGATATCATGTGTTTCCATATCTTTATAGTAGCATGAAAATATTGTTTGGGGTAGATTTGATATATGTATGCATGGAATTCCTTTCAGTGGTGTAATGTGGCATGCATGTATTGGTGGAAAATTCCTTATTTCTTGAAATTGAGACATAACAGTGGTGAAGAAAGGTGGAAATGGAAAATCACAGAGGTAGTGGTGAAGGTATCCTCCTCTTCCATGTATGAATTCAGTCTTCTTCAAATGGGTCTCATGGTGATCGTTTCAGGCTCCACAGAGGTTAACCTAGGTGGTTTGGATCCTTTTCAGTGGCAGTAGACTCAAACCCAAGCTTCCATGGTAGTTTCCATTATATCTTTGATGTGTTACAGTGGCATCCGATGACATAGAGTGGCAGAGTAGTGGAGGAGAGAAACAACAAGTTGTGATCAAGGTAAAAGACTGCATGAGTGACACAGAACGATGGAGTTTTAGTAAGTTGTGAAAATTAGTCGTGATCATGAGTCCCATATCAAAAATTAAACAGGATTCCATGATCGTTTATAAAAAATATCATGGTAACTATGACTCAGAAGCCTGATCAGAGGATGGGCTCTCCATAAAACACACTCACATATAAGGGACCGTGCCGAAACACATTGGTTTAAATGGTCCATGGCCCAACCTATGTGTGGGATCCTCCCTGCATAGCTCACACTTTCCCATATCACTCAGAGGGATCTCCCTTAGGCCTTTCTTGGTAGGATGACCCACTCAGACCATCTATATGTATATTGGGGCCCATGATGTTGGAAATTGGCCCATATTTTTTTTACCTAGAAAAAATTAAACAATTTAGTTAAATACTCACAAAATTTTATTAATAAAATAAATCTTTTAAAAACCCACATTTTAATTCATTTTAATTACTCATTTATTATTTCCCACATTTTTAATAAATAATCAATCACATGGGAATTTTCAAATAAATCCATAAAAAAATCATTAGAATTTATTAAAAAGTTTTATGAAATTATAGTGAATCAAATAACCCAAAACTTAAACTTTTCTTATGCTTAAGCATTAAATCCCAACATTAAATTTAAGAGGACACCAATGTTACCAATATTTAAATTTCAAAGTAATAAAATTAAATAATTATCAATGTAAAACCAAATTCTCAAGTTCCACATAAAACATCAATTTAATTTCTCATTTATCAAAAGATCAATTAATCCAAGAATTTAACTTTTTCGCTTTTGAAAATGGTGTAAATTATCCTTTGTTTCATTCAACTTTCTCAATTTATTATTATTATACATGACAAGTCATTATATAACTTAATTTTGAATATTTTACTATCATCAATCATGATACAAATTCAAGTAGAGTTATGCTCATATCATGAGAACATGCTTATTTACCATAGGATTGAAAAAGGAACTACTTTCTCCACTTAGTAAAGAAAAAATACACATAAAATCATGAGGACTAACAATAAAGGTTATAATGACTCTAAGGCTAATGGTTGGTAGGAATTGATGTTAAAAATTAAGTCTTAAAGGAGTAGGTTAACTCTAAAGTATAAATCATGATATCAAAAGTAAATTATAATGAAGTTAGACCATTTAAAATGAAACTCCCACTTCCCAAACCCCAAGTAAGGTAATTGTAGATGCAGAAAAGTGCGTAAGCACTGGAGAAAGTTCCGAAACAAAAAAGTGAAGTCATATTCGGGCCTGGAGGCCCAGTCCAGAGGGCCTAGAGGTGTTGCGCGAAAAAAGGGTGAAGTGAGAGAAAAAATATGTCTCGTACGGAAGGTACTGGGATTCGTAAAAAGTCCCAACACCGGTGTGAAATAATTTCGTGCCCACACCCCACGCGGTTGATATTTTGCACCGTTGCATCTGTCGTGCAATTATTTCACGCAACCCTGTATTTCACGCCCTAGGTTTCCTATAAATAGAAACTGACCCCCTTACTTTTCAGGGCTGAAGAATTCGAACTGCCTCTCGTGTGTGTAATTGGAATTCCATGCACGCACAATATGGCCTTTAGGTAGGGTTCTTTTTCGCACCAAGTCGCCCCGGGATCCGCCTTTGCATGAGATCACCCTGGCTTAGACTAAACCCCAACCCCTTCGGGGTCTGCCCCTTGCACGCAATTCATTCCATTGCGCGCAGACCGGTTAGTTGCGTGCAATCCATTCATTTGCGCGCCCCCTGTCCTTACGCGCAGCCCTTGTTGCCCGCATGTAATTCTTCCCCTTGTGTGCAATACCTTCTAGTCGCGTACAAAGCCTCATCCCCCCTATTTCGCGCAAGCAACACTAATTTTGCACCAACCTGGGGCTTTCCGCACCAGGCTCCCTTCATTTCGCACAGCCCCAAGGGCTGTGCGCAATCCTTCAGTGCCCCTCACTTTGGTGCTCCCCGGGTACCCCCTTTGTGCGAGCGCCTGATGCCCTCCTTCTGGGTGCCATTCGCAGGTGTGTTGTGCACCCTGAGCATTCGTATCATATATGGTTTTCCCATACGACCTTCTCAGTTTGTACGAAGTAACTTCAAAGTCCCTTGGACAATACTTCCCGTTGCGTTGCTCCGCCTCATGCTTCTTCACATAGGCACGCTAACGACTATTTCTTATTCGCATAACCATGCTAGTGTGGACCCCTCGATGGTTCACCCCATGACACCCCCTCAGTACAAACTTGTCGATGCCTTCCCTTCCACAAGGGGTAGAGGGCACTGGTTATGTAAGTCCTAGGGGTGCGGAGCCAACCCACCTTGTCCGAGCTGCAAGATGTTAAACTGCCAAGCACCTCATCCTTAACACATGGAGTTAAACTGTGACCTGGCCTCGTGCCTCGCACGTAGGGTCCCCCTACCTCGAACATTCTCCATGCCTCCTCATCTCCACGGGGATGGTGGGGTCATCCCTCACAGGGGGTGATTTATTGGAGTGGCATTTGTCCACGGGCAAGGGAAGCCACCTTGGTGTAAGCCCCTAACCATTCTTGCAGGAGGCAGTGCCCCGGTTCTTCCCCACTCCCTCGACGCCAAGGCCATCCAAGGGCATGGTAGGGAATGGTGCTCCATCCTTTCATCTTCAGTCCCCAAGGCCAGTGGAGGATGTGATAGGGAATGGGGCTCCTCCTTTCTTCAGTCCCAAATCCCTCTCCCTCTGCGCTTTGTCTCCCTCGGTTCTCCATCCTGGAGTAAGTCCCGACACCATAGGCCGCTCAACGCGTAAGACCCTCTTCGCTTCCCACGGGCCCACCCTTCGCGACGTGATCATCAGGTCCCTGCAACATTTTGTTTCTCACACTGAGCATGACTCCCGTGAGCTTAGAGTGAGCACCGACCATGACACACCATGGACCGCCTCAGAGCGTAAGCCCCAAATGCCCCCGTCTCTCATGGCGTTAAATTGTATACCCGAACTACGGGGAATTTGATCCATGCTAAGGCATGATACATAGGAAGCCTCCATGAGGTTCAATCCCCACCACCATGGGCCATCTCAGAGCATAATACCCATCTATCCCAAACTACAGGGACTTTGATCCGTGCTAAGGCATGGTACGTAGGAAGCCTCCATGAGGTTCAAGCCCCACCACCATGGGATCTCTCAGAGCGTAAGCCCCATCCATCCCGAACTACAGGGACTTTGATCTGTGCTAAGGCATGGTACGTAGGAAGCCTCCACGAGGTTCAAGCCCCACCACCATGGGCTATCTCAGAGCGTAAGCCCCATCCATCCTAAACTATGGGTACTTTGATCCGTGCTAAGGCATGGTACGTAGGAAGCCTCCATGAGGTTCAAGCCCCACCACCATAGGCCATCTCAGAGCGTAATCTCCATCCAACCAAACTATGGGTACTTTGATCTGTGCTAAGGCATGGTACGTAAGAAGCCTCCATGAGGTTCAATCCCTATCACCATGGGCCACCTTATAGTGTAAGCCTCAATCCATCTGGACCCCAGGTCCCCATTCACGTCGGTTCGTCATCACATTGGGCCACCTCAGAGTGTAAGCCCCATTCTCATCCCACATGACATTAAACTGTATCATCCACCTGAACTACAAAGACTTTGATTCCCTACCATGGGGATACATAGGAGGCCTCCATGAGGCTCAAGCCAATCACTCATCCTGATCTCTCCCTCGAGCCCACATGTCTCAGGATTCTCTTACCCTAACTTGGAGGTTCTACTTCCTCTAGGTCCCATCCACGCGTTCATTCTCATGGGTCGCCTCTTCAGGTGTCCCACCATATCATAGAACTATGTGGAATTTGATTCCCTGCCATAGGGATATGTAGGAAGTCTCTTCGAGACCTAAGCCCAAAGCCATCATTCATCCTAATTCTTACCCAGACCGCCACATTCCGGTTGGATCATGAAACTTCACTCCTCATTCCCCTCCACAACATTTAGGAATCCACCCACATGTTGTCCCTAACATTGGTGTTCCCTCCAGGGGATTCTTCAATCTGATCCACTCTAGCTAGTGTTCCAATCAGTCTGATCTGTCTTTACTGGATGTTAAACTTGCAGCATACCCTGTGTTAAACACAGGAAGATAAGAAAAACCTCAGATACATTCCTATGGAATAAAATTCCCCACATTCTATGTGGGATTCCTCAGGCTTCTATGCCCTCAAGAAGCCCTATAATAAGGTACAAAAGACATAAATTCCAATCCCCAGTGTCAAGACATTCCAGTGATGCCCCAACATGAGTACTCTCCTAACCAAAGGTTGCTACCCTGACCCCTTGGAAGGTCCTGACAGAAGAAGCGTAATTAACTGGTGTACATGAAGATATGGCACCGGGAAGAGCTTCACAAATTACGTTTTAAATATATGAGGGAGACCTAGACTAGGTGACAAGCTTTGAGGAGGAATCCATGGAAGGAAGAACCGACATCCCATAATCCCATTTCGATCAAGGAGAAGACATACCTAAATAAGGAGTGGATGCTGACCACCTTTGGAAAGTAGGAATGTGGGGTAACAACAACGCATCCTCTGCGTGACAGATGCGCACACCCCGACGAAAGCGTTGGAAACAGAAAATGGTGAACCCGAGAACGCGTTTCTATTACCCTGTATTCCCACTTTCCAAATGCAGGTGACATCCGCTCCTTATTCAGGGAAGTCTACTCCTTGATCGAAATGGGATGATGGGATGTCGATTCTTCCTTCCGTGGATTCCTCCTCGGAGCTCGTCATCTAGTTCGGGTCTCCCTCATAGATTTAAAATGTAATTCGTGAAGCTCTTCCTAGCGCCATATATTCATGGACACTATTTAATTACACCGCTTCTATCAGGACCTTCCAAGGGGTCTAGTCAGGGCAGAAACCTTTGGTTAAGAGAGTAGTCACATTGGGGCATCACTGGTGTGTCTTGATGCTGGGGATTGTCATGCTTGTCTTCTGTCTCTTATTATAGAGATTCTCGAGGGCGCAGAAACCCGAGGCATCCCACATCGAATGCGGGGAATTGTATACCATATGCATGTATCTAAGGTTTTCCTCAGTTTACCATGTTTAAAACAGGGTATGCCACAAGTTTAACGTCCAGCGGAGACAGATCAGACTGATCAGAACACTAGCTAGAGTGGATCAGATTGAAGAATCACTTGGAGGGAACACCGATGTTGGGGCTAGCATGTGGACGGCTTCCTAAATGCTGTGAAGGGGAATGAGGAGTGAAGTGTCATGATCCCACTGGGATGTGGCGAATCAGGTAAGAATCAGGATGAATGATGGCTTTGGGCTTGGGTCTCAAAGAGAATTCCTAAGTATCATTGTGGTAGGGAATCAAAGTCCACGTAGTTCGATGATACAATGGGACACCTAAAGAGGCGACCCGTGAGAATGAACGCGTGGATGGGACCTAGAGGAAGTAGAACCTCCAGGTTAGGGCATGAGCTTCCTGAGACACATGGGATTGAGGGAGAGATCAGGATGAGTGATGGGCTTGAACCTCATAGAGGCCTCATATGTATCCCCATGGTAGGGAATCAAAGTCTTCGTAGTTTAGGTGGCTGATACAGTTTAACATCATGTGGGACGAGAACAGGGATTACACTCTGAGGCGGCCCATGGTTATGAAGAACTGATGTGAATGGGGACCTGGGGTCTATATGGATTGTGGATTACACTCTGAGGCAGCCCATGGTGATGGGGATTGAACCTCATTGAGGCTTCCTAAGTACCATGCCTTAGCATGGATCAAATTCCCCGTAGTTCGGGATGGATGGGTATTATGCTCTGAGACGACCCATAGTGGTGGGGCTTGAACCTCATGGAGGCTTCCTACGTACCATGCCTTAGCACAGATCAAAGTCCCCATAGCTCGGGATGGATGGGGCTTACGCTCTGAGATGACCCATGGTGGTGGGGCTTGAACCTCATGGAGGCATCCTACGTACCATGGCTTAGCACAGATCAAAGTCCCCATAGTTCAGGATGGATGGGGATTACACTCTGATACAAACCATGGTGGTAGGGGTTGAACCTCATGGAGGCTTCTTACGTACCATGCCTTAACACGGATTAAAGTCCCCATAGTTCGGGATGGATGGGTCTTATGCTCTGAGATGACCCATGGTGGTGGGGCTTGAACCTCGTGAAGGCTTCTTACATACCATGCCTTAGCACTGATCAAAGTCCTCGTAGTTTGGGTATACAGTTTAACGTCATGCGGGATGGGGGAATTTGGGGATTACGCTCTAAGGAGGCCCATGGTGTGTCAGGGTCGGTGCTCACTCTAAGCTCATGGGAGTCATGCTCAGTGTGAGAAACAAGAGGTTGTAGGGACCTGACAATCACATCGTGAAGGGTGTGTCCATGGGAAGCGAGAGCAGCCCATGATGCTAGGACTTACTCCAGGATGGAGGCCCAAGGGCGACAAAGCGCAACAGGAGAGGGATTTGGGACTAAAGAAAGGAGGATCCCCATTACCTATCACGTCCTCCGCTGGCCTTGGGGACCGAAGATGAAAGGAGGGATCACCATTCCCCACCACGCCCTTGGCTGGCCTTGGTGCCGAGGGAGTGGAGAGGAACAGGGGCGCTGCCTCCTGCAAGAATGGTTAGGGGATTACACCAAGGGGGCTGCCCTTCCCCACGGACAAACACCACTCCAATAAATCACCCCCGTGAGGGATGACCCCACCATCCCCGTGGAGATGAGCGGGCGTGGATAATGTCCGATGAGGGGGGACCCTGTGTACGAGGCATGAGTCCAAGTCATAGTTTAACATCATGTGTTGAGGATGAGGTGCTTGGCAGTTTAACATCCTGCATCTTAGACGAGGTGAGTTGGCTCTGCACCCCTAGGACTTACATAACCGGTTCCCTCCGCCCTTTGTGGAAGGGAAGGAATCAGCAAGGCTGTACTGAGTGGGTGTCATGGGGAAAACCATAGAGGGGTCCACGTTAGCGTGGCTATGCGAAGAAGCAATATCCGTTAGCATCACTACTAGAATTGCAGCCATTAGCGACCGCCAAAAGCGGTCGCTAAAGGCTTTTTGCGGCCGCCCAACGACTGCTTATGGCGGTCGCTGTTGCTTCGTCGGTGAAGCTCAACAGCGACCGCCAATGGCGGCCGCTAAAACCCACGCATGAAAACAACGACATTTTGTGTGGTTTGCTGTCGATTAAACACGGTGACGCGGGGGGTGGCAGGGAGGGATGCCGAAACCTTCGGTCGCCGTCCATGGCCGATACACGGTGGCCGGAGGAGGAGGAGATGGCGTTCTGGTATTTTGGGAAGGCTCGGGGGATGGGCGGCGGTCGTGTGAAGGGTAACGGGGTTGACCGAGAGTGGTCGAGAGAGAACGAGGGGTGGCGACGAGGTTGACCGAGAGTGGTAGGGCGGCGGCGGGGGTCACACCGACGTCGACATGGAGTTGCAGCGGCGGACACGAGGAAGACAGTGGCGGGGGCGGGAAATATCCCGCGTATTTTTTTTCAGCATTAGCGACCGCCATTGGCGGTCGCTAATATTGTCAATAGCGACCGCCGTTGGCGGTCGCCCGTGTTCCCAGGCGCAGAAGACAATTATTCTAGTAGTGCATGCCTATGTGAAGAAGCATAAGGCAGAGCAACGCAAGGGGAAGGATTGTCCAAGGGACTTTTAAGTTACTTCTTTTAAGCCAAGAAGGCTGTACAGGAAAACCATGTATAATACGAATGCCCGGGGTGCACAACACACCTGCGAATGGCACCCAGAAGGAGGGAATCAGGCGCTCACGCAAATGGGGTGCCCGGGGAGCACTGAGGTGAGGGGCGTCGAAGGATTCCGCGTAGCCCTTGGGGATGCACAAAATGAAGGGAGCCTGGCGCAGAAAGCCCCGGGTTCACGTGAAATCAGTGTTACTTGCGCGAAACAGGGGGGGTGAGGATTTGCGCTCGACTAGAAGGGATTGCACGCAAGGGGTGGAATTACGCGCGGGCGGCAACGACCATGCGTAAGGAAAGGGGGGTACACAAATGCATGGATTGCGTGCAACTGACCGTCCTAAGTGCAATGGAATGAATTGTGTGCAAGGGGCAGACCCCGAAGGGGTTGATGTTTAGTCTAAGCCAGGGGGATCTCGCACAAAGGTGGATCTCGGGGTGACTTGGTGCGAAAAATAACCCTACCTGAAGGCCATATTTCACGCGCGCAGAATGCCAATTACACGCACGAGAGGCGGTTTGAATTGTTCAGCCTTGAAAAGGAAGGGGTTCACCTTCTATTTATAGGCAACCCGGGGCACAAAATACAGGGTTGCATGAAATAATTGCGCGACAGATGCGGTGGTGCGAAATATCAACCACGCGGGGTGGGGGTGAAAAATTATTTCACGTCGATGCTGAGACTTTTCGTGAATCCCGGTACCTTCCGCATGGGACATATTTTTTTGCACACTTCACCTTTTTTTTCACGCAACACCTCCGGGCCCTCTGGACCGGGTCTCTAGATCTGAATATGAATTCACTTTTTTGTTTCGGAACTTTCTCCAGCACTTATGCACTTTTTAACTTCTACGAATTCACCCCCTCGAAATTGGATTGGTGAGGGGTTGAAACGATTGGATTCTGAGGGAAACGCTAAAATGTAGGGCCTCATGGGCTCCTAGCACGCAAAACTCGAGTGGCACACAAAACTCGGTTAGGAGTAGAATCCTCTTTTCACATAGGTGTGGAACCCCGACTTAGCCTATAAAAGCCACCGTGGGTCCCATGCTCCATACGACATTTCTCGCATGATAAGATTAGAGCTCTTGTGTGCGAAATTGCTTCCGCTCTTGTGCAAAAACCACTTGGCTGCGTGTAATTCCACCAATATTTAGCGGTATTTTATGCATAAACCTGGTATTTTTCATGAAATGCTCTGAAATTTCTCACAACCCACTGATTTTACATGCCGAACTACCAAATTCCATGCCAGCCTTCCAGATTTCGCACCCAATTCCCGAAACACTTAGTTGGAAGAAGATGGCCACCCACCGTGCTGATGAGGGGTAAGCCGCTACTCGCAGGGCTGAGATGGATGCGAACCCAGAGGTTTATGGCGTAAAGAGGGTTGTCTCCAATAACCACACCCTTTTCAACATGCTAACTCCTACCCAGAAAGAGTACGCCTTGTCTGATAATCTGTTGTTGTGGGACTTCGGCATTCTGGAGGAGGTTCCCCTGCCGGGCTTCGAGGTTGATACCCCACAATCATGGGTGACCCTCGAAGACGAACTTCCTCGATAGAACATCACCAATAATGGTATTCTTGCCAAAGAAACTAGGAACATAGATGTATATGTCTTGAATCCCAAGACCAGGACCATTACTGGGGGTGATCCTATTGCGGAGAGCTCACCAGCCCTCTATGCGATCACTTTCTGTCAGAGCATCACTGACGAGATCAAAGGCTGGCTGCAGGACTGGGATCTGCAGTCCGGAGGCAACTTTACCAGTGAGTGGACCTGGGCGTACTGAGTTCGCCACACATGCGACCAATTTGGGGCCGAGCTGCTACACATTGGTCTATTCGAGGTGGTGTGGACATCGCAGTTCCACTTCTACCGGCAGCCTGAGCTTGGACCAGAGCTGTTCACCTGGTGGTCCCCTGATACTAACACATTCCATATTCACCATGGGGAAGTCAGCATCAGTCTCTGGGACATCCACTGTATCGGAGTCATCCCTTTGGAGGTCCATCAATACGACGAGTTCCTCCCACCGATGAGTATCTGGGGTGACAGGTCTCGAACCCCCATACTGACGTGGAACTTGTTGGAGTTGCCCAAGGAGAGGTTTAAGGTCAAGGAATTCCTGAAGGACATCTCCTACAAGGATTGGTTCAACCTATTCTTGGAGAAGGACCTAGAGGTCAAGATGCCCGGGCGGGGAAAACAGTGTCCAACTATGGTTCAGAGGAGCAAGAGCGGATCCTACTGAAGGATCCTGGAGGCAGGGCAATACCAATCATGGGGTTACAACATTAATGAAGCCCGGGACCCGAATTTCTGGTACGCCGGATTCCTCACCACATTCTTGAGTGGGTGGCTGTTGCCGGTATGGGACACAAGGATGTGCGTCCATCCAGCAACTCTGGTGATGGAGGGCATCATGGCTGCCAACAAGAGGTTCAACCTGGGGGTCCCTGTGCTGCTCGGCTGTACTCCATCCTAGGATGCATCTCGAGAGGGGGATCACCTAGGAGAGTATGTAGACCCTTCCAGATCTTCCATGGCTGGGTTGCGACTCAATGTGGCGGCTACACCTTCCCAAATTCCACTCATCCCCCAGGTAATGGCCTGCGACCCTATCTACTGAATATTTCTGGGGTCATGCCAATAACGCTCAACGAGGAGGGGGTATAGATCAGGATTGGTAACCATGACAACTTCGCCTTCAGGACATTCCACACCCCAACTGGTCAGCTGGTAGATGACGGTCAAGGCTCACTGGAGCAGAAGGAGTACTTCCAAAGAATCAGATGTGGGGTGCTCATGGCCCAGATTGATGGGAAGATTTTCTACAAGCCTTATGTGCCATCCGGGTTCGATAGGAAGTTCAGATGCCTCCAGCAAATGCCGAAGAGAGTATACATAGATGTCTGAGAGGAGAGGCATCCCTGTGTTCTTCATCAGTTGTGGCTGATGTTCACAACCTACGGCTCCAGGGAAATCATCACTTTTACTCCCACCAGAGTCGATGCGGGCCTCTCAACTGAGTATGCTGAACATTGGACCATAGTATACCCTAAGGGGATTCTGTGGAAGCGAGTCCGACAGCTCAAGGTCGTCAGTGCAGAACCTTGGTGGTGAGAGAGCAGGCGGGGTGCCGCTAGAGGAGGAGGACTAGAAGCGCCTCAGGAAATGGGGCCTGCACAGGCTGGGACCTCAACAGCATGGGCGTCACATGGCATGGTCTCACTATCATTACCTAGAGGAGGAGGGCCCCAAGGGGCGACTAGAGAAATTCCTAGGATGAAAATAAGATATTTTCTTCTACCTTCCCAGGATGCTGTCTTCTCTGTGCTGTGGTCAGCTTGGATAACCCTGTGGCAACCAATGAGTACTGAATCCCTCTAGTAGAAGATAGTGAAATACGGGATCCAGCTGCCGGAAGTTGGGCTTGTCCGGGTCGCCTATAGAGTATACTTACACCGACGACATGCATACCTGACGACCATGGACACATACACACGTCAACGGGGTCGGTGTGTGGATATACCTCTCTTGGTGAAGGTGTTTCTCAGCCAGGAGCATGATCCAGAGAGAATTCCACCGGGGGAAGATGACAACGATGAATCAGAGGGTGAAAAAATAGGATATTGGGCCAAAGGAGAAGGGGGAGGTGAAGGAGAGGGAGAAGGGGAGTCCTAAGGTGAAGTGTCGCAAGGGGCATCCCACCAAGGGAGTCTCTAGGAAAGCGGCGAGATCATCGGCTCTGACATGGATGTGACCGAACTGCTCGAGGTAGGATCCAAGCCTTATCCTTCTTCTCCCATATTCTCTTTCCTTTTCAACCCTTAACTCATCTTCCTCATCTTACTCAGGAGCACATCGGCGCTGACCAAGCTTCTCCGTCCGAAGGATGGGAGGAAGCGTCAATAGGGCAAGGCGGGGCACCAAAACTCATTATCGAGCTGACAAGTGCTGAGGGATCCCCCGCCATGACAACTCCTGTAGCGGAAAAAGCACTAGAGGATGATGCCTTGGGTTCCTGTAAGTTCCTTACTTCGATACCAGTACTCACTGTCGGAGGACTCAACTGATCAGGGTGCTCCTTATCTATACAGTGATCACAGCGCTAGAGGATCATCAGGCTGCTAAGCCTGGGCCATCTGTTAGTGTGCTGATGGTGAACATGCCGCCCCATCCAGAACATTCCTCCCAAACTGAGTTGGCTCAGGCAGTTGGTGAACAGGGAGCGGCAGACATCGGTGGTGCTGTCATTGGGGTAGGGTCAGAAATCGATGTGAACACTACCAGGACTGAGGGGAGAGAGGAGGGTCACCCAGATGCAGAGAAGCCTATTCCCCTGGGAGGAATATATGAGGAAGAACCTTCTGCTGCCCTATTGGATGTCTTCCCTGACTATCAGCCCGTTGATCCCGATGAAACTGACGATTCAGATTTGGAAGCGGTCGAGGAGAGATGGATGACACAACGCAAGGGATGGAAGTTCATCTGGTGTTTTCTCAATCCGCCCTAGGGGGAATGGCTGAAGCGGATGAGGTCCCTCCACACCTAGCTGTGCTTCCTCTGTGCTAGAGGGGCAGATGCTCAATGTCTTCATCTGACAATCCGTGAGTACATGGATGAGAAGATGCATGAGAGCAGCCGGTGCACCGACATTATCCGCTGTCAGGAGGAGTTGGGGAGTACCCGGGCATTCCTGAGGGTGGAGCAGGAGGTCCGACACCTCGAGTAATATGTGGAGGAGCAAGAGGTGTTCATTGAAACCTGCTCTGAGATTGTGGAGCAGTTGAGGGCCCATTTGGAGGATGCTCAAGATCAACTCATAAAAGCGAGTCGCCAGATAACCAAGCTCCAAGCTGAACCGACACAGGTGCGGGCCAGAGTTAGCGAGCTATTCTCCATGATTACTGATGAAGAAAGAGTTCTCAGGGGATGGGAGGCAGTCCTAGAGGCCACCATCTAAAAGGTGGTGGTGTTGGAGAGATCTGTCCTGGAAGTCGACCCTTAGGGGCCCTATTTTGGCCACACCCATACACTTGTCCCGCCTTACTGATTTTTGTTCTTTTGAACTGTATGTATAGAAAAATTTACTTTCCCTTTTTCTTAACATACTTGTACATTTGTTTTATCATTCTAAACCATAATCCAGAAATAAATAGAAATCCATCCCTAAGCTCACGTGGGCCATGAGAAGCAAAGGAGGCTCGTACTATCACTTCATTCGATTGTGGGAGCATCAACCAAGCTTCGGGCATTTGAAATTAGAACCTAGATTTCCGAGGAGAAGAGGGGGGCCCATCCAAAGTAAGAGGACCTCAGACCAATCGATGTATCATCTTCTCAATGTGCTCTAGCGCACGAGCGGGGTAATTCTAGGGGAATTAGAATCAATCCAAACATAGGGAAATGAGAAATGTGAATCACGTTACCCAAATTCGAAACACTATGGGAGGGGCATAGTAATAAAGGATGATTGTTGAACATGTTCAAAACACAAAATCTCCCTTACACTAGCCTAGAATAGGGACAAAAAATGAGGGCTGACCACTGACCATGTTCACAACACAGAGCCTAACTCAAATATCATTGATCAGTCTTCCGGAATGTTGGCCCAGGACAGAAGGTGGACCATAGGTTGAGCATCCATACTATTAGGGGGTCCCTCCAGATGTGATCAGTCTTCCGGAACATTGGACCAGGATATCATGTGGACCATAGGTTAGGAATCCATACTGTTAGGGGGTCCCTTCAAACGTGATCAGTCTTCTAGAATGTTGGCCCAGGATAGCAGGTGGACCATAGGTTAGGCATCCATACTGTTAGGGGGTCCCTTAAAACGTGAAAAGGATGAAGATCTAAATAAAGGGGCATTCAAAGCGTGGAAAGTGAAGTGGTGGTTTGTTCTCATGGAATCCAACACTCCCAAGATTACGACACCGTGGTGAAAGCACATTAGGCGGGCGCATCAATCTGATCATGAATAATCCCTACTTTTAGACAGGACCTCTCTGGTGAGAGAACTGTTGCTTCCCAATGTCATTATGGGGTATCCCTAATTTGTTCTGGGAAAATGCTGCATTAACACAATTCCCTAAAAATTTAGGCCAAGGGGACGAAAATGAGGGGGGATAGGCTTGTGATTCCCAGGGCTAGACCTGAGATGAAATGTATGGGTGTTACTACGTATCCCATAAGGATGGGAATCAAGCCGCACATAGTTCTGGAAAGGATCTTAGTTTAAGGTCTTAGAACTCAGACCAAGGATTGGTAAGGAGAGTGAGAGACTCATGGTAAAGTGGTTATGAAACTCAATGAAAATGAGGACATAAGCCCTATTTACCATGTGTTCCCTGGGGAAGTGTTTCGGTCAAGGGACCGAACATGAAAATTAGGCTGGGCCCGTGGGGAAGTTCCCGGGCACTCCTACGTATCTCATGAGGATGAAAATCAAGCCATACGTTGTTCTTGGAGGTTGGCACGACACAGTAAGGTACCTGTTCAAAGGATGAAAGGGGCGTGCGAGTCTAGCCCTCGCACCAAAAGAAGCGGAATTTGATTCATCTTGTTTGTCCTTTAAGGTGAATGGTTTTTCTTTTGTGGAGAGACCAACCTAGGGTAGAAATTCCTGGCATCGCTACAATGATCAAGCCATATATAGGCATTGAAAAATGGTATGGTAAATGACCGATACCCAATGTGATGTCCTCTATGATGAGGTCATCACAATGAAGTTCTGTTTTTCATCGTGCGACCGGGACGATATCATCATAGTTTATGGTCATGTGGTAGGGTCAAACAACACAGTTTAAGGTTGTATAGCTTATATCTGGGGGAATGCGCATGGCGCAATAAAACCTACTCAACGTGAATGTGGGTGAGGTCCACATCATCACCGTGCGCGATTCTGGGAGAAGAGCCTCGGGCCAAGAGGCCAGTGAGGGTCAGAGGATAAGGGGCAGGAGACGCTAGCTCCCAACTGACCTGGACCTGGAAGCACAATGTTTGGGTGATCCCATGTATCCCATGGGGATGAGGGTCAAGCTGCGCATGGTTCTTAGAGAAGATCCCAACCTATAGTCTTAGTGCTCGGATCGCGGGAGCCCCGAGAGACGCCGTATTGCAGCTTTGTCTTCTTGACGCGTGGAGGTGCATTGAGGGTTAGTGCAAAGAGTTTCAAGATTCCACCTGGACATGATGGGGTGGAACATAATGTGAATCATGCAACCAACATTCAAGGCCTGAAGGGGTTGGCATGATGACGGAGGATTACTGCTGACCATGTTCGCAACACAGCATCCTGTCATATTAGCCTGAAATGGGGACAAACAAATGAGCATCAACCACTGACCATGTTCGCAACGCGGTATTTGTATCAATTTGTTGTCTAAAACCCTCGGGGGCATTGGCCCGTAACGGTAGGAGAGCCCTTAGGTGTGGTATCCAAGCCGTTTTTGGGGGTCCCTTCGGGTGTGAGAGATAACAGGGGCCCAAATGAAGGGGAACATGAAGCTTGACAAGTGAAAGGAACTTGCCTAAGCTAAATCTGACACTCCAGGTCCTAGACCATAGTACTCTGAACACATTGTCAGACCACTGCAAAGGGTTGAGGGGCTCAATTTGAGAGGGACCAAGAGATGGCGGATTCCTAGGAGAAAGGGGGCATGGCGCCAGAAACCCTGTACCACACCTATATATCCCCCTCATGGAGAGGGACATGCCAAGGGGCCTAGGTGATCGGGAGATCAGGGATATCTTTTAAGAGATGGGACTGGACCTGAAATCTAGACGTTCAGGAAGTCCTACGTATCCCATAAGAATGGGAATCAAGCCACACATAGTTCTTGAAGACACTCAGGGGTAAGATACCCTATCAGGGGGGGTGTATGACACGACAAACAACCTGACATGAATGAGGACATAATCCCACACCGCACCGTACACTCTGGGGAGGACTGGGGCTAGAGCCCAATAAGGACAAGGGGCCTGAGGCTGGGCCTCGGTCAGGAAGGCCTGACTAGCTTGCAATTTAACATCATGCGGGATGATCGTGCATTTTAAGGTCATGCGGGACTGTAGGGGCTCGAATATAGGACCAAACATGGTTTAAGGTCATGCAGAACCAAGTCATCAGGCAAAGTATTTCTTGAGGAATTTGGCATTGGTGGGAGGAGTTATACGCTAACCATCCATGGTCACCAGGGACTCTGCTCCATTGGGATAAACCTTATGAACAATGAAAGGCCCTTCCCACTTGGGATCCAACTTGGGTGGTTTCCTGCCGGGGATCATTGGTGCTCTGAGGGATAATACCAAGTCACATTGTAGGAAAGAGTGGAGGCGAACCTTCTTGTTGAAATCTCGAGCCATCATGCTCTGATGCATCTCTAGGTTGTGCAAGGCGCGAAGCTTATTCTCGTCCAGTGATTCCAATTCTTCTAGATGGATTTCATCCACTCTATCCAGCACTTTCTGGTCATAGACCGTTGTGCACAATGAGGGAAATTGAATCTCAATGGGAAAGACAGCCTCCGTTCTGTACACTAGGGAATATGGGGTCACCTGGGTGGAATTAAGGGTCATCGTCCGATAATCCCAGAGGGCGTTGGGGAGCTTATTCGGCCAACTCTTCTTGTTCTGACCAACCATTTTCTGCAGAATGTTAGAGAGGGTTTTATTGAACGCCTCAATTTGGCCATTTTCTTGCACGTGATAGCGGGAGGTATGGTTGGAGCGAATGTTGTACGTGGCGTACAATTTCTTCAGCTCGGCTGCTCGGAATTTGGTGTCATTATCAGTGAGGATAGCGTGAGGTACCCCAAATCAATAGATGATATTGGAACTCACGAAGTCGATGATAGAATGGGCCTTGACTTCCTTGAGCAGAATTGCCTCTGCCCACTTGGAAAAGAAATCCGCAGCGGTCAAGATAAACCGGCATTGGCGAGCCGTTGCTGGTGGGTATGGCCCCATGACATCTAACCCCCAGAATGCAAAGGTCCAAGAGTACTTGGTAGTATGGAGAGGCTCCGGTGACTGATGCACAAAGTTAGCATGAACTTGGAACGCATGGCACCTCTTGGAGAACTTGATTCAGTCGTGGATCATGGAGGGCCAAAAATACCCTAGTCTCAGAATCTGGTGAGATAGTTTTGGCCCAGCCTGATGGGCACCACAGGAACTAGCATGAACCTCTTGCATGACCTATGGAATATTGACTCCTTGAAGGCAACAGAGGATAACACCATCAAATCCACATTTATAGAGGATCTGCTCAAGGCTGGGACCACTCTGAAGGGTAAACTGTAGCGCGCAACATCAGATTCACTTACGCTCAGCCCGATCTAATGGGAGATTACCGTGTTGGAGGTATTCAACCAAGGGTGTCCTCCAATCAGCAATTACTTTGACCACCGCATCTGAAGAACCCAAAGTTCCTAACGTATAGGCACCAGTGGTAAGATGCTTTACCCGCAGGCCATCATCATCCTCTGGGATGACGAGAGCAATGACTCTCCGGTGCGCCACGTGGATAATGAGATCATCTTGTTCGGGCTCTGCAAGCGACGCGACCAGGCTGGCCAAAGCATCTACTCGATCATTCTATGACCTAGGGACATGGATAACCTCTGGAAAAGAAGGGAACTTGACCATTAGCCGGAGAGTACATTCAAACAATGGTAGAAGCTCTGGATTCCTGATAGCATAGTCTCTATTGACTTTCTTGATGACTAGCTCAGAATCCCCTTTCACATGCAAATGAGGCACATCGATCTCAAGGGCTAACTTGAGACCAGTAGTAAGGGCCTGATACTCTACTTCATTGTTGGTGCAGCCTTCTGACAATAGGAATGAGTACGGTAGAACGTCTTGCACTGGGGTGATGAAGACGACTCCTAGGCCCACTCTGTTGAGCATAGGATCGTTGAGACTCCTACTGGTGGGGATCCGAGAGGCACCATCAAAGTGCATCTGCCAACATGGGACGGCTTGATAGACTGAGAGGACTGCCTCGTCAGGAAAATCCAGGTCTAGGGACTGGTTCACAGAGGTTGGATGGGTATCTATAAAGTCTACCAATGATTGCCCCTTGATATCCTTCTAGGACACAAAACTGATGTCAAAATGATGGAGGATCACCTCCCACCGCACTAGTCGGCCAATCAATATGGGGCGATTCAGAATGCACTTCAGCAGGTCTACCCGAGAGACTAGTTGTACCTCATGGTGCTGTAGGTAATGCCGCAGCTTCTACACAGAAAATACGAGTGCAAGGTAGCTTTTCTCAATGGGGGAGTATTTGGTCTCCGTATCGAGGAGCATGTAGTTGAGGTAGTAGAGGTTGTTCTCCATCCCCTCATTGTTCTTCTGGGTGAGAAGGGCATCAATGGATCATTCCAGGGCAGTGACATAGAGAATCAGTGGCTTCCCGGCAACGGGTGGCATCAAGACCGGAGGCTGAAAAAAATATTTCTTGATTTCCTCAAAGGTAGTCTGGCACTCCTCATTCAAATCATAAGTGGTTCCCTTCTTAATGAGCTGGGAAAAAGGGCTTACACTTGCCAGCCATATTTTCAATGAATCGGCGTATGAAGGCTAAGTGGCCTTGGAGACCTCGAAGATCCCAAATATTTCTCAGGGGAGGCATCTAGCTGATTGCCTTGATCTTCTATGAGTCGATCTCGATGCCCTGGTATTGGACAACAAATCCAAGAAACTTCTCGGAGGTGACCCTGAAGGAACACATCAACGGGTTCATCTTTAGGTGGCGGGAATGAAGAAAACCGAACACTTTATCTAGGTCCTTGAGATGATCCTGGCGCTGGCGATATTTGACCACTAGTTCATCCACATAGCATTCCACCAACGTTCCCAGGATTAGCTTGAATATGTGATACATGGCCTGCTGATAGGTGGAACCTACATTCTTCAGGACGGATGGCATAACCTGGTAACAGAAAGTACCTTGGGGTGCCCTGAAAGCGGTAGATTCCTCATACTCGGGGGCCATCTAGATCTGATTATATCTAGAGTAACCATCCATGAAGGAGAGGGCTTGGAATCCGGCCATAGCGTCGATCAACAATTCTGTCACTAGAAGGGGAAAATCATCCTTTGGACAATGATGATTGAGATCTCGGAAGTTTATGTAGACTCTGATCTGACCGTTCTTCTTTCAGACTGGCATGATGTTGTCTAATCACTTGGGGTACTAAACCTCCTTAATGAAGTTGGCTTTGATAAGCTTTTCAACTTCGTCCTCGACCATGGCACCGTGAGAAAGGTGCATCTTTCTGGGAGGCTGCTTGAACCCACGATGGTTTGTAGGGAGACCGAGGTGGTGGACGACTACATGAGGATCTAGTCCTGGAATCTCGTCATAACTCCAGGAAAACACATCACAATGATTTCTAAATAATTCCACGTACTGCTGATGCTCCTCAAGGGACATAGCGGCACTGATCAATGTGGGTCTCGGATTGGCCTCACTTCCGAGATTCACCTGTACCAACTCGTCGACCGTGGCTGAGACGCCTTCCTTAAAGGTAGGGGGGCATCCTCTATATCTTCTTCTCCACTTATGGAGGGATCCTCCATAGGGGGAGATGCTTTTGAGCTATCAAAACCTGATGGGCGGCTGCTACCCACTTGTGCGGCCATGGACATTGCATCGGGGAATTCTGGCGCCGCTGAGAGCATGGATATGAAGGCTGTCAACCCAATCCCATATGGTCTTTGGCCCAAGGGGCCATGCTTGATAATATCAAAGTAGTAGTGGCGCGTCGGCCGGAGCCGACTTATCCCAGCCCGGTGAAACAGATAAGTATGACGGACTGCCGTTGCCATGAGCTGGACGTCTCGATACCTGACGGGAGTGGGAGGCTTCAGGATCACTAGAGTCTGGTTCATATAAAAATATGAAGTGATCATCTGATGCCACCTGGATTTGGGATCATGATTCCCCCTTTTCCCAGAAATGACAAAACAATGCCCCATATCGGGGGTTGTGGCCTCCAACTGATGGATCGGGAAGACGTAGGCGTTATTCAGGCCTGTCCAAGGATCGGTCGTAGTAGCGAAGGGCTCAACCTCACTTGTCTGGACTTGCTTATCCTTGATCTTGTAATAATCGGCATCTAAGTAGCAGGATTTGCAAGAGGAGAAAGGAGACACACCACCTTGGAGTATGCCTACTCGACCATTAAGGGAATACTTGAGGCATTGGTGATATGATGAGGGGACGACTGCATGCAGGTGGAACCATGGCCTACCCATCAATGCATTGTATGTGGTGTCCTGGGAGACAACCATAAATTCAGTATTGGAAACTAGGACAACGAACTGGGTCTTCACACGGATCTTACCGATCGGTGACTATTCTGTCCGGTCATATCCCTGGATCCTTAAATCGGAGGGAGTCAGGTTATCCTCAGATAGACCTGGCTTCCGTGGTTTCCATGTCAGGATAAGGTTGATCCTGGAGCCAGTGTCAACGAGACAGTGACGAACCTCCACGCCATTGAATTGGCTGGTGATATATAGAAGGCAGATGTGACCCTTTATGGGGGAGCCTTCATCCTCTCCCGAGAATGAGATGACAGCCTGACATTCAACATTCTCAACTGCTTCAGCATGGAAGGCTTCTGTAGCTGTTACCTCCATCTCAAACTGGAGGGGGCTTCTTAAAGCCTCAGAGAGTGCTTCGCGCATATCTGGCGATAGGAGAAGGGCTTCAAGGATGGAGAGCCTTGATGAGATGCTAGCGAGGTGCTCCAGAACATCATACTTCTACAGCAGGCACGAACTTATGCTTATAGGAGGCCGCTCGGTGATTGGAGGCATGGCGGACCCTACCGGCTAGACTAGCGGCTGGCTGGTACTGGGGACATCTCACTGCTCACTAGTCGGAGCTCAGAGGTTAGCTACCAGATGAAGACTGGGTGACTGAGATCGGTATGTAGCGGAGCAAATCTTGTCGCGGTACGGCTGAAGTGGCTCTGCTTGATCCAGTAGCACAAACGGTGGTAGAGGCGGGCCTGTCGACACCAGATGAAGAGGCTGCGCATGCTAAGTTCTACGCTGGACCTGCTGTCTGGTCTCAGCAGCGTGCACAACCTAGCTGGAGGTGCCAACTGATGTTCCCCGATGATCCATCTGGTCGCGGTTCCACCGACGTTGGTGTCGGCTGGGGACATTGGAGAGGTTCATCTGGCTCTCCCCCTCATCGGGAGTCATATAGGGATTTACCAACTCGACAGTGTTAACTGAAGCATACCCCTGACCGTCACTTGATGAATCATCCACCACTGGGTGGATTCTGGGAGGGATTCCCATCTCTGAGGGCATGAAGTTGCTGAGAGTGTGGGATGATGATGGCATTGGCGGGGCTCGTTGCTTCTTCTTGCGCCGCCGATACTTACTCTTCTGGGAAGAGGCCGACTGAGATGAGGATGAAGAAGTGGTGGCCGCAGATTCTGAGGGCTTCGGATGATTCAGGTGTGCATGGATAATGCCATGGTTGTGGGAGACCGTCTTGCGAGCCATCTAGTCATTATACTTCTGGGACCCATGGTCAGGAACTTGCTGCCACTCGCCTCCGTCGTCGCTACTGCTATCTGATCTCACAAAGACACCCGCCACTTGCGCCGGGGCTGGACCCAACCTGACTATGTTGTTGTTAATCTGGTCTTGGAGCCAGTCCTTGAACACATAGAATTTCTTGATGGTGTGCCCCAGGATCCGGTGATAAGGGCAGTAGTTGGGGTGATCAGTGAGATGCGCATCTTCTTGCTTCCGGAACTCGGTTAGTCATACGATTCTCTGCTCTAAGGTGCTACAAAAGTAGCTGGGGACCTGAGCCTCATCGAACAAGTAGGTCTAATTCCTTCTGTCCGGAAATGGGGCTCTAGGAGCCTGACCTTGATGGAGGTCCGGAGGAGCCTGCTGAGGGGGCAGAACTTGATTATCTCTCCTAGGTGGCGGCGACGCGTTACACAGAGGTGCCTGCCGATTCTGGGGCGGGCTCTGCTAGGATAGAAATTGAGCCCACAGTGGAGGGCCTCTATGAGGCTGCGGAGCTGGCTCCACTGGTAGAAATTCTAGCTTCCTGGGGGCCTCTATCTGGGCCACAGCGGCGGGCTCGGCTCTAGCATCTCTCATTGATGGAATTGCAGGGGGCAGTAGGCATGCCTGGATAGCCTGTTGTAGGGCTTCTTTGAGGCATTGGTCCTTATCCGAGAAGTCTCAGAACCTTCCGGGATAATTCTGAGTGATCAAGGAGGGAACCAGTTCCATCTTGACATCCCCCACACACATCTTTAGTAATTTCTATTGAGTCAGTGGCATGTCAAGGGAGTATGTGAGCCCCTTACACCAGGGAATAAAGTCCACAACTCGCTCGTCGGTCTTTTTCTTGCACCTGAAGAGGTCTGCAATATTCGTCTTCCGGGTGGTAGAGCTGAACTAGTAAAGGAACTGCCTGTGAAGGTCCTCCCAGCTTGTCACAGATCCAACGGGGAGCTGACTGTACCAAATGAAAGCCGGACCCTCCAGTGTCTGAACAAAGTAACAGAGTTTGGAGGCCTCCTACTACACTGGATTCCCTAACATAGGCCCAAACCTCGAGTTGAAGTGGGCCAGGTGCTGCGGCAGGTCCCCCGTCCCATTAAAGGGGGAGAAAGTGAGATTTAAAAATCTTGGGGGTGCTGGCATGTCATCCACCCATGTCGGATATGGCTTTCCATCAGGTGGGACAACCACTTGTTATGTTTCCAAAGCTTCCAGGCAGACAATGAGTGCCGCCATTGGATCATCTGGACGTGGGTCCCTATCCTGATGGGGATCCCTAATCACGAGCGCATTGTCGGGCTCCTTAACACGGTAGAAAAACTCAGTGGCTCATGGAGCGACTGGTGGAGCGACCATTGGGGCGGCTGGTAGAGCCCGGACGGGGTTCCTTGGGTGGTCGCGTCGTTTATGAGGGTTTGAAAAAACATACCATGCCCTATTTCCATGGGCTCTTTCTTCTACCCTATCAGTGAATATGGCATGATTAGGGTTTCCTAAGAGAATCTCACCGAGGGGTAGTTGTTCCTGCCCTTACTGCCCCGACCTAGGATTATCGTAGTTAGGTCGCCGCTCTGCAATGCGTTCAACCAGAAGTTCATTGACTAACTTCATCTTCTCGGCGAGCTGCTAACGTAGCATGGCCTTCTTAGGGTCCTCTTCCATTTTATGCACTGAGGCCAACATGTTGGAGTTATTGACAGCTCTAACATGTTATTTTCCTTTACTGACATTCCAGCTCAGTACCAATGCTTCGGTGGGTGGAGGGAGATCTAGGAGGTTCCTCTACTAGTGAGTAATCCTTCCTGATGGGTCCAGTGGCATCACATCCTTAGGGGGGATGCCACCATCGAGAAGTCCCAGCTCGTTTGACTCTCCTATCAGATTGGTCATGTTGACCGCCACTCTTCCTGGGGGCATGCCCTCACTACCTCCGAGTGAGTCAGGCTGCCGGCGAATTGCACTGAAGAGGAGGGCAGCATACTGCCCCCAACCACAGACTTTCACATGGGGGGTATCCTCCTCGAAAACTATGCAGAGTACTTGAAAACTATTAACACACTGTTATTGGAGGGCCCTGTGGTGTCCAGGTGACTCAGGGTGTTGGACCGCAGGGAGTGTGTCCAGGTCAACCAGACAACATTGTTCACCGATGCCTTTGAGGTGATCTTGGCTCTCAGGATAAGTCACCCACTAGTGGAAAAGACGGAGGTGAGTCGCCCAGAGGATCTGGCAAAAACATTAAAACTCCTCTGGGGTGAGCGATTCTGGTGTACCAAAATTCGATCCTACGACCGGCCAAAACTTCTCAGGGAAGTGGCCCGCTGCGAGGATGGTCCAGAAGTTCCCTTACTCAGATCCAGGGTCCGACCTTTGACTGACCCACTCGTCAACTAAGGGTGGATGAGGAACTGGCAGTGGCACTGAGGCGGGCCGCTGGAATGGCAGGCTGGCCGGTGGAGAATACGGCGAGCAGGCTGATTGGCCGCCGAATCTTGGGCTGTCCCCTGAGGATTGCAGTGACCTGGACGCCATGTCATGATAGGATGGACTGACAACCAGAGCACTGGACACAGCAGTAGTGTCTGTCGGGGGTGGGTTACGCCCAGGCTCTTCCGTCATTGACCCCAAAAATATCCTTGAGGTAGAGGGCGCTTCTGGAGATGATAGTGGCGACTGCGTGGTCGGCCCCTGGAAGCATGCCAAGGTCTCGTCCTCCTGGATATACCTTCAAAGGGAAGCAGGGATCCTGTGGATCTCGCATTCCGAGAGCATGTGGCTGATGTGCCTCATTCTTACCCCAGCCCTTGACTCGGAGGACTGAGGGGAGGGCTCCTACGCTGAATCGTACTCCACCTCAGAGTCTGAGAAACGGACTAGCCTGATTCCTGCTCGGCCTTCCCTAAGATTTCTCTTATGGCAGCAGCAACCTGATCTCCTACCTCTGGATGGTTCTTCAGGGTAGGGCTGATTTCTGACATGGGGTCCTCCGACTGTACTAGTTCCGGGGTGGAGAAAGTTTCCACCCAAAGAAGCCGGGGTGTGAGGAAAACCGGGACAAATGTCGAAAGGGACACGGGGAGGACCTCCATGCTGGGTGTTGGTGAAGTGGAGTTGGATTCCACTTCTATGATTGCTAGGGTGAGGAGGACCTTTTCCAATCAATATGGGGACATGGGGAGGACCTCCATGTTGGCGAGTGACCGGAAATGCAATGTCTCCATGATCGCGGTCCGCATCAGGGGGAGTGACCCCGTAACCAGTGTAGTGGGCATGGGAGAGACCCCCATATGGAGTGTTGCTATCACAGGGAAGACCCTCTCCTTGGTTTAAGGTGGCATGGGGAATACCTCCATGCCGATATTGGAAGCAGGGAGGGCCTGCACCTTCCATAGTGGTGGTGCGGAGTGAGCCTCTGTGCTGGGAGAAAATACTACAGATTAGTCCACGGCGGTCATCACCTGTGTCGGCGACCGAGAGAGTCAACCAAACCTACCCGTGGGGTGGTTGGGGCCTCGATCCGGGTCGGGCGTATAACTTCCCCTACTCAACGTATGCAGGGATTTGAAAATATGAACCAGCGGTGGCTTGGGCCACATTATTCGCTAACATTGACGCCCCACAATGGGCGTCTTCTTCTGCTCGTGCCCGACGTTGGCATCAGGTCAAGTGGACTAGATCCAGTGGTGTAGGCACATGGACTACCTGCTCCTCAGCTCAGGGAACCAGGCGGCGGTGCTGATGCGGCCTGGTGGGGGCCCTTGGCGGGAGTCCTTGAAGCGGGACTCTGATCAGGCCAACCCAGATACCTTCTACTTTGTCGGTGTAGGGGAGGGAGCTGTTGATGAACTCCGGGGACAAGCTACTGAAGAGATTGAAATTTGGGGTGGGGACCAGCGGCTCCCTGTGTGGCCCTCAGGGGTGGTGTGGACGGTGAGGCACAACTGTCTCAAGATCTAGGTGGGCCATATCCCTGGTGGGGATGACCCTCTCCTCCTTGTACCTATGTACAAGGTCATTGATTGCCCTTCACTGGATGATCTCTGATGGGGAGAGGGAGTGTGGGCGCCCAATAGTTGTGGTGGTCACGAACATCGTGGAAGAAGCAAAACCGCGCAAGGAAGTCGTTTTGATATTGCCCCTTCCCCTACGTCGATGGGCAGGTGATCGAGCTCCAGAGGCAATGACTTGATTTCTGAAGCAGGGAGAGGAACTCATTAATACTTCTAGGAAAAGGAATCAACAACTAGTTCCCCAGTTCCATTACGTCTTCCATGGTTGGCAAGAGGGATCCAAACTGACAACGTTATAGAACGGAATGCTCAACATCCTGACTATCCCAACTTCTGGCGAGTTTCACGTCAGTCCTGCTCGGTGGGACCTGGTACCAGATGATGAGGTCAGATGAAATGCTTATCCATTGATGTCCTGAATGCTACTAGCCTCTAATATGAGGAGAAAATATTCACCTCAGGTTCACCATTTTTTGTTTCCAACTCTTTTTCTGAGGCACGCGCATCCGTCACGTAGAGGATGCGCTGTTGTTACCCCGCATTCCCGCTTTACAAAGGCGGGAAACATCCACTCCTTATTCATGGATGTCTGCTCCTTGATTGAAACAAGATGATGGGATATCGGTTCTTCTTTCCATGGATTCATCCTCGGATCTTGTCACCTATTCCGGGCCTCCCTCATAGATTTAAAATGTAATCCGTTAAGCTCTTCCTAGTGCCATATCTTCATGGAAACCAGTTAATTATGCCGCTTCTATCAGGACCTTCCAAGGGGTCCAGTTAGGGCAGCAATCTTCAGTTAGGAGAGTAGTCATGTTGGGACATCACTGGCGTGTCTTGATGTTGGGGATTGGAATGTCTGTCTTTTGTCCCTTATTATAGGGCTTCTCGAGGGCACGGAAGCCTGAGGCATCCCACATCGAACGTGGGGAATTGTATGCCATAGGCATGTATCTGAGTTTTTCCTCATCTTCCCATGTTTAACACAGGGTATGCCACAAGTTTAACGTCTAGAGGAGATGGATAAAACTGACCGGAACACTAGATAGAGTGGATCAGATTGAAGAATCCCCTGGAGGGAACACCGATGTTGGGGCCAACAAGTGGGTGGATTCCCAAATGCTGTGGAGGGGAATGAGGAGTGAAGTGTCATGATCCCACCGGGATGTGGCGGCCCGGGTAAGAATCAGGATGAATGATGGATTTGGGCTTGGGTCTCGAAGAGACTTTCTACGTATCCCTGTGGTAGGGAATAAAAGTCCACGTAGTTTGATGATATGGTGGGACACCTGAAGAGGCAACCCGTGAGAATGAACGCATGTATAGGACCCAGAGGAAGTAGAACCTTTGGGTTAGGGCATGAGCTTCCTGAGACACGTGGGATCAAGGGAGAGATCAGGATGAGTGATGAGCTTGAGCCTCGTGGAGGCCTCCTATGTATCCCCATAGAAGGGAATCAAAGTCTTCGTAGTTCAGGTTTCTGATATAGTTTAATGTCATGCGGGATGAGAACAGAGATTACACTCTGAGGTGGCCCATGGTGATGACGAACTGACATGAATGGGGACCTGGGGTCCAGATGGATTGGGGCTTACACTCTGAGGCGGACCATGATGATGGGGCTTAAACCTCATGGAGGCTTTCTACATACCATACCTTAGCATGGATCAAAGTCCCTGTAGTTCGGGATGGATGGGGCTTATGCTCTGAGATGACCCATGGTGGTGGGGATTGAACCACATGGAGGCTTCCTACGTACCATGCCTTAGCACGGATCAAAGTCCCCATAGTTTGGGATGGATGGGGATTATGCTCTGAGACGACCCATGGTGGTGGGGCTTGAACCTCATAGAGCCTTTCTACGTACCATGCCTTAGCACGGATCAAAGTCCACGTAGTTCGGGATGGATGGGGCTTACGCTCTGAGACGACCCATGGTGGTGGGGCTTGAACCTCTTAGAGGTTTACTACGTACCATGCCTTAGCACGGATCAAAGTCCCCATAGTTTGGGATGGACGGGGCTTATTCTCTAAGAGGGCCCATGGTGGTGGGGCTTGAACCACGTGGAGGATTCCTATGTACCATGACTTAGCACGGATCAAAGTCCCCGTAGTTTGGGTATACAGTTTAACGTTATGCGGGATGGGGGCATTTGGGGCTTACGCTCTGAGGCGGCCCATGGTGTGTCATGGTTGGTGCTCACTCTAAGCTCACGAGAGTCATGATCAGTGTGAGAAACAAGAGGTTGTAAGGACCTCATGATCATGTCGCGAAGGGTGCGTCCGTGGGAAGCAAAGAGGGGCTTTAGCGTTGAGTAGCCCATGGTGCCGGGACTTACTCCAGGATGGAGGTCTGAGGGCAACAAAGCGCAGCGGGAGAGGTATTTGGAACCGAATAAAGGAGGAGCCCTGTTCCCTATCATGTCCTCCGCTGGCCTTGGGGACAGAAGATGAAAGGAGGGACCACCGTTCCCCACCACGCACTTGGCTGGCCTTGGTGACGAGTGAGTGGGGTGGAACAGGGGTGCTGCGTCCTGTAAGAATGGTTAGAGGCTTACACCAAGGTGGATACCCTTCCCCGTAGACAAACTCCACTCCAATAAATCACCCCCTATGAGGGATGACCCCACCATCCCCATGGAGATGAGTGGGCATGGATAATGTCCAAGGCGGGGGGACCCTGCATGCAAGGCATGGCGCCAGGTCACAGTTTAATGTCATGTGTTGAGGATGAGGTGCTTGGCAGTTTAACGTCCTACAGCTCGGACGAGGTGGGTTGGCTCCGTACCCCTAGGACTTACATAATCAGTGCCCTATTCCCCTTTTGGAAGGGAAAGAATCGACAAGGCCATACTGAGAGGGTGTCGCAGGGTGAACCATCAAGGGGTCCATGTTAGCATGGCTATGCGAAGAAGCAATAGCTGTTAGCATGCCTATGCAAAGAAGAATGAGGCAGAGCAACGCAACGGGAAGGATTTTCCAAGGGACTTTGAAGTTAATTTGTATGATCCAAGAAGGAAATACGAGAAAACCATGTATGATACGAATGTACAGGGTGCACAACACACCTGTGAATGGAACCCGGAAGGAGGGCATCAGGCGCTCACGCAAAGGGGGTGCCCGGGGAGCACCGAGGTGAGGGGCACCGAAGGATTGCGCGCAGCCCTTGGGGCTACGTGAAATGAAGGGATCCTGGCGTGGAAAACCCTAGGTTAGCGCAAAATCAGTGTTGCTTGTGAAAAACGCGGGGGGGGGGGGGGATGGGGATTTGCGCGTGACTAGAAGGGATTGTGAGTGTGGGGCAGAATTACATGCGGGCAGCAAGGGACGCGCGTAAGGACAGGGGTGTGTGCCAATGTAGGGATTGCGTGCAACTGACCAGACTACACGCAATGGAATGAATTGCGTGTAAGGGGAAGACTCCAAAGTGGTTAGGGTTTAGTCTAATCTAGGGGGATCTCACGCGAAGGAGGATACCGAGGTGACTTGGTGCGAAAAAGAACCCTACCTGAAGGCCATATTACGCGCACACGAAATGCCAATTACGTGCATGGGAGGCAGTTTGAATTATTCAGCCCCAAAAAGGAAGGGGGTCGCTTTCTATTTATAGGAAACCTGGGGCGTGAAATATAGGGTTGCGTGAAATAATTACATCACAGATGCGGCGACGTGAAATATCAACCGCGCGGGGTCCAGGCGTGAAATTATTTCGTGCCAGTGCCAGGACTTTTCGTGAATCTCGGTACCTTCCGTGCATGACATATTTTTTTGCGCACTTCACCTTTTTTTTCACACAACACCTCCGGGCCCTCCGGACTAGGCCTCCGGGTCCAAATATGACTTAAATTTTTCATTTCAAAACTTTCTCCGGCAGTTATGCACTTTTCGGCATCTATAGTAATGAAATATGAAATCATAATGAATGAATTTATCCTTATTTAATCTTTTATTTTTCTAAATTTTTTACCTTTTTTTAAAACAACTTTTTCATATTTTTTGTACCTTTTCAAAAGTCATTATTGGAATAAACCTCAGATCCACCACCTAACCACATATGATACAAATCATTAGTATAGTAATGGTTATTTTTGATTCTTCCTAGTCATAACCCATTCCTATATTTTTTTTCATTTTTTTCCAGAAGAAAAAACAATAAAGTATAATGAATAAATGAACAACCTTTATCAATGCCCAAATTATCATCCCTACACTTTTTAGTTATAATGTAGTGGATACTTCCACCATGAATTCCATCACCCCCACGATTAAACTTTAAAATATCATGCAAATACTAAGATCATGGTAGTAATGGATAAAAAATGGATTGAAATATGGCTCATCCCTAACAAGGTCATTCATGGTATCTATGGGATAAATAAGGATAATGTATAATGTGGTCTCAAGGATAAGGTCATATCAATAAAAAAGACTCAATCATTTTAAATGTGGTTTTTCATAGTCATAACTTTGAAAAGTTATAATGCAAGCTCTAGTAGGTGGCATGCCCCAAGATCATTCAAGAAATATGCTCAAGATAAAATAAGAAATATTTGGTCGAAAAATACTCTTTGTAATGGAACATATGACATTGGAAAATCACTCATAGAATCACTATTAATAACAAATAAATTCAAATGAATTTCAAAAATTTAAAGTATGAAAAATGGGTAGGTAAATTTCATTTACATGACTCAAATAATTCCTTCAAATCATGAGTCATCATTTCAATATCCATGTTTCTATCAAATCATTTGATTATCCACCTTCCTAATTCAATCTCATTAAAATTGAAATCTGAAACATAACATTATAGGGTTCCTAAGAAACTCATGTATCCTATATAATTTAGGTAAAGAAATAATTAAATAATGGGCATGAAAATTCCAGTTTAAAGCTCAAAAAAGGGTTTAGAAAAAAATATAGGGAGTTTAAAAGATAACCATTAGAAGTAAACTCCCTTTTCTCATTAAAATTTAATCCTATTACGCCACTTTTTTAGGGCTACCTTATATCATCATGGACCTACAAAATATAATAAATCATTAAAACTCAGGGAACATGTCATTAAATCTCAAAATGATAGAGGCGGTGGGACACATATAAACTAATTCCTAAGTATAAAATTGAAATTTCCTAGAAATCAAGTAAAGATAACTCTTGGTTTAATATCCAAAGTGGGCCCTAGATTTTTAATTCCTCTAGAAGTGTATTACCAGCTGTTATCCATAGCCGGTTGGTGGGTGGAACATATTTTATTTGAAACACCACATATGTATTTTCCCATATTTCACTTCTTATTTTTTGGTGAGGAATACATAGATAGAACACCAAATCCATAACCTTTACAATAGGTATAAATTGAATGGTGGAGGTAGGATAAAGTATGAATCATACTCCTTCATGGCCACTACTTGTGAAAACTTTTCCTCTTTTCAGTCTAGTGATTTCCCAATATGGGATGCATAAATTGAAAATTCAAAAAGGAGTTTAGAATGTAATTTTAATTGGATATAATTTAAATACTAGGAGTGAAAATCATAATTCTCCCTTTCAATGTGGGCATCTACTTTCTTGGTTTCATTATGCTAAGATAATTGGATTTCTTCAAGTACTTACTCTAATGTATGTTTAATAAGCATTGGAAGTTACATGTGTTTCTCAATAAGTGCATGTTATTGTTCTTCTTCTTCCTCCAAGATAAAACAAGAGTTAGCTGAATATAAAAATTCAAAACAGTGGGAGTGAATACTCAATTTAGATTGAAAAAATTAAAATGAGAGAGAATTTAAGAAAATATCATCTCCCTATCTAGCTTCAACTTTAATCTCTTATTTAGTGGTAAGGACCTCTTGAAGTTGGATTTTAGTAGATGGAGGTACATATTCGAGCACATACATATTTTCTTAAAATCTCCCCACTTTGGTGGCTTCTTCGTCTTCCATATATAGAGAGATATACAATGGTGTTTGATCTTCTACTTTGTAAGGAATGGGGAGATCATATTGCAACTCATACTTATTCCAGAAGTTGTCCATATCTTATTAACCCCCCAAACATAGATATACATGTAAGTATTCTTCATAATGAATACAATATAGCTCTAAATGGTTGGTTTGAATCTGATTTTTGAGATGGTTGGGCTATAGATACTCCTCAAGCCTAGTCTCAACCTCTCAGATGCCTTCATAAAATTTAGGAAAATCTAGTGGTACTTCCTCATTGTCCTTGATCCTGGGCATGTCAGTTTTAAGTTGATCGACCATGCCCATAAATTCTTGAGGTGAGAAACCTATCACCATTACATTGTACATATTTTTTACCAATACCATAAGAGAACCATACCTTCTTGATACTAACTCCTCAAGATCATGTAACACTTGATCTTGATCCTGCAAATATGGGTAATTATTCCATGAATTAAAGAAATAATCATTTGAAAATATCATAGAAAATATTTTTTTATGTTTTTTTATAAAATAAATAAAAAACTATCTACTGTGTGAAAAAGAAAAAGAAAATAAACAACCATTTAGCTAATTGACAATGAAACCAGTTTTGACAACACACATATCACAGGGTGTGGTAAAATAAAATTTCTATTTTTCATAATGCAATATAATGGATGATTAGAGTCGTCACACTTGAGGAGCTTCACAAATTATTCAGTTTCTTATTCCAATTCACCTAAATTACTTGTTTTTTTTTGTTTTTATTATTTTATTAAAATAACTATATTTTTGGGTTTTTGTAAAGTAGTTAAAAAGGAAAATTTAAACTATCCTAACATGTAGATGAAAACATAATGAAAGTGAGAAAGAAAGAACTTTTACTTAAGGTTTGGTTTATGGGTTCCATCATTATTCTTCATTATTTTTTTAAATTTTGGTTTGATAATTCAGTTATGAAATATCAAACTTGAATTTCCATTCTATAATTTATTGATTTTAAAACCTTGAATTCCTAGGAAAACTATATTCTACATCCCCCTATAATCATGGTTGATGATACACCTAAATTGAGAGTGCGACATCTTCTAGGACCCAGATCCATCACATACCATTTCATCTACTAAATGCCTCAACTCCACCACATAAAGATCTTGTGTTCAATAGAAGATAGGGAATTTTTTGAATTAAAAAATAGAAGTGAACTTGAATTTCATGTTGTGGTGGAAAATTTTTACACTCATTCATGTCATCCTCGTTCAACACAAAAAAATAGAACATATGAAATTTAAGCATAGAATTTAGGAAACAACACATACCTCCCTCAGGATAAGCCTTGATTCATCCAATCATTATCGAGTGTAACAGGTCATGATGGAAAGAAGAATAGAAGGTGAAAAATAAAATAAAATAGATCATGAGAGGAAGAGAATAAAAATAAAATAAAAATAAGAATGACAAGAATAAAATAAGAATGAAAATAAAACAAATAATTAGAAGAAGAATGAACACATTAGAAGAATTATGGAGGGGAACACTTGAATAAAATAATGAATGAATTATTTTATAAAAGAAATCTAAATTTAAAATACATACAAAATAAAACTAAAACTAAATAAATAAATAAATAATAATAAGTAAAAATAGTATCTAACCAATCTCTAGCATATGTCCTCTCCTTTCTCTTAATCTCTCTTGGAAGTGGTGTAGCCCCCTCATTTTTATAGAGGGGGGAAACCCTTGGCCTCCTTCAATTGTATATTTATACATCTCAGTGAAATTTGAATATATCTTATTTAGATTTGATTTGAAACTCAACCACAAATATCAAGTGTTTCCATATCTTTGTAGTGGCATGAAAATATCACATGGGGTAGATTTTTTATATGTGTACATGACATTCCTTAAGGTGGTGCAACATGGATTTCATGGATCGGCACAACCTTCATTATTTCTTGAAACTGTGGCACAATAGTGGTGGTGAAAGGTAAAAATAGAGAATCGTAGAGGCAGTGGAAAAGGTATCCTCCTCTCCCATGAATGGCTTCAGTATTGTTAAAATGGGCCTCATGGTGATCATTTAAGGCTCCACAGAGGTGATCTTGGGTAGTTTTGAGCCTTGAAATTGGCTGTCGGCTCAAACTTGATCTTCCATGGCAGCTGCCATGGCATCTTCGATGTTCTGCAGTGGCATTCAATGATTTTTGAGCGGCTGAGCAATGATGGAGAATGATAGTGAGGTGTTTATGAGGTGAGAGAGTTCATAAAGGATGTGGAACAATGGCATTTCAGTAAGTTGTGAATAACATTTGTGGTCACGAGTCCCATATTAGAAATGAGATGGGATTCCACATTCATTTATAAAAAATACCATGGTTATAAGGCCCCAGCCTTAATCCTTACTTAATCTTGAGTAATTACAAGATTACACATTGAGGATCTTTTCAGGTTTAGAGTTTTAGAGAATTAGATCATAAAACATGCATTACATCCCACATTGAAACATAGTGGTTACAATAAAATATAGTATTTATTTTTCCCATCAACAGAAACATATTGAAAATAAAACATGGATTCTTTCTTGACACTTCCCTGACACTATCATCTTATCATGTACCTTTCCCTTGACCTGTGAAAAACATTTCAAAAACTTGGGATGAGCATAAAAAGCTCAGTAAGGGTTATAAAAAAATATGGAAAGGAAACATGAGTTCATATATACATAAGAATGAAATTATACTTTACCCATAAAACATAAGCACTTTAACATACCTCATCAAATCATGAATAAATCATAGAAATCATAAGACATAAAGGTAACTTGAGGCATTCATAACATTCTTATGTAGGGAGTAACCCTATTGGTTACGTTTGGAATACCCACCATAGTATATTCCCTAAATCTCTTCGGAGAAACCTTAATGTTTCACTCCTTCGCGTTACCCAATGCATTGGATATCTATATCGGGCTCACCCGCCCTTAGTTTATCACGGAACCACCCGTCTTCATAACAATGTCCAAGAACCATAACATAATCGTATCACATAACACATACATAAAGGAAACATAAAATTTCCACATTTCAATCACAAGATATCAAATACAGTGATATAATAAAAACATTATCAAAACCATTTTAAATACCAAAATAAAAGAAAAGTAAAACATGGTATTTATTTTTCATTTAAAAAAAGGTATGACTTGTAGAGGAAGCCGAAACTCAAATAACGGTCACGGCGGTGGAGAAGTCATTGTCGCCGCATACGTACGACAAAAAAAACATTCCCTTTTGTCGTTTAGTAAACGCTTCATATAAAAAATATTCCTTTTGAATAATAGTAAAAGTTAAAGGGGTTTATACACCGTATAAAAGAAAGTTGTGTATAAAACAAAATATGACTCAATGAAAGGAGATTGAGACGAAGTCCCATACCTTGGGTCCGACTTGACTCGATCATTCTTTAACCTCCTGAATAATAAACTTGAGTTAATTTCTAATTTCTTAAGAACCTTTTTCAAGTTCATTATTCCTTTTATATCACTTATTACCATGTTATGAACATTATGTAATTATTTAAGTTAATAATGGTCGTTTTAACGATCATTGGTACTTGAGTCAAAAACATGCTCTTTATAATTACAAGTTGTTCATGTATCCATTATATCCAGAGTTATACTCATGATGTATATATCATATATATCATATATATCCAGTATATACATGCATTTATAATATTACATAATGTTTAGAGGTAAGAAATGAAATGCACCGTTCATGGAGACGGTAAGCCGTATGTACGCATGAACGCTACTTTCATTTCTATTTTGTATTTTTATGGAATGGAATAATAATGATATAAAGGTATATTATAATTCCAGTATAATATCATATATATTACCATTAATTAAATCCTTTATATGTCCCACATATGACATTAACGAAATCAAATCACTTTGAGGGGGCGGTAGTCCGCACTTCCTTAAATGAAGATATCGCGTTTACCCATAATGGAAACCATAAAGATATGCCATAAATGAAAAATACAGAAGCTTAAGTAAAACATAAACATATTATATATAATATATAAATATAGTGACATCTTAATGGCCACCTTTGAAGGTGATATATGAGTGTTGAACAATCATTATTTCGTGAGGCAGAAATTCACCATCCACAGAAACAGTATGTTCTTTAACCATTAGATGTAGGTGTGTGTAAGTGTAGCTAGAATACTTCTTATAAAAACATACTAGTATATTGAAGATACTGTAGTTGTTACCAAAGAAATGAATAAAAAGAGTTTAGGGGGATGAAGAAGCAAAATAAAACAAAAGGACTCAAGTGAAGACATTACTTTAAAATCAGGTAACTCCATTTGGTTTGAGCTCAAAGGCTTCCTTGGGAAGACTTATGCCCAAAGTGAGGCTTCAAGGAGTTAGAGAGGGATGTGGAGAGAAAAAATGAGTAGGGTTTGGCCGAGCCAAAGGTTTTGGAAGTGTGGGTAAGGAGGTAGAGGTGGGGGCCTTTTATAAGAGGAGAGGAGGGGCACTCTTAGAAAGTAAAGAAATGTTACTTTATTTTAAAATGAGTTTCGGATTTAAAAGGTCCCAAATTGATATAATTCTAGGATAAGGTGATAAGGGTTCTAAATATACCCACCCAATAGGTTTTGGACATGTTTAGGTCATATATTTTACATTATCTTTTCATTTTATTTAAATCCTTTATTAATGAGGTAATCGCTGTATCATCATGATATCATATATAATTTAATATATTTAATGTCTAAAAATTATAAAAAAAATATCATGATGTAGGAAATCTTTTTAGATTTATAATTAATATTTATAGTAAAATATCTGACTTGTATAACCACATGTAAAAATTATTTTAGTAAAGCATCTCATGTTTGTGTCATTTTTACTTTAACATTAAATAAAAGGCATAAATGTCATTATCATACCCAAGTGGCTCCATGGGGTACCAAAAATCGACCCATGGGTTGTCTTGGTCGGCCATAACTCATCCAATAGGGTTAGGACAAGTGTCAAGATATTTTCATTTTATTATAATATCATTTTCACCTTAAATCACACTAATTACCTTTAATCGCGATTAATAAAACTTAAAAGTTACTTTTCATCAAAAAAATTATTTTAATCAAATTGAACCGCATTTTAATTAATAATGAACATAATTTAAATTTTATTTTTTTAAATTCAAAACACAGAAGTGGTAAAGTCCCATTTAAACGAAAAATCAAATTTTGTAACCACCACTTTGCGGTTTCACTATTCATCAAAAATTGAAGTTTTCCAGAAAAAAACCAAAACTTCACCCTAATCTACATTTGATATTCCAAATTCAAAAATGATTTCTATTTTACACAATTAAAAACATATAAGTTTCATTAATTAATTTAATAATTAATTCCCGCTGTCAGAGCAAATAGCGTATTTTTATGAAACAATAAGTATCAAAAGATTGACACTAGTTTAAGTCCAATTTCAAAGTGAAATTAATTCCAACGACAAATATTGGATTAAATGGTAAAAATATATTCTAATTTAACTTTAAAACCAATTCAAAAGATAATCTAATAATATAAATAAATTATATTAAAAAGTGGTTTTGAATTAAAATACAACATTTTCACTATTCATTAAAAAAATGAACTTTATCAGAAAAATACCAAAAATTCACACAAAGTAAATTTTGATGTCCCAATCATAAAGAATAAGTTTATTTTGACAAATAGAGCTTCTAAAATTGTCAAAATATAGATTTAAAAATGGTTCACCATCAAAAGGCAGTAAAACAATCTTTTAAAAATATTAGTGTATTCCATGCTTAAGATTGGATTTATTTTCATTTTAAGCCTCTAAAACACTATCTAATTCATTAATAGACATAGATAAAAATATCTATTATTCATTACTTACTTGGTATGTTACAATGGTAGATACAAATTATAATATTTCTATGAGGATGAGATCTTTATACACTACACTCACATACATGGGCCCATTATGACATAAACATACCCGTACAATCCATGGTTCAGCCTATGCATGGGATCCTCCCCGCACAGCTCACACCTGCCCCTACCATTAGGAAAACTCTCCCTCAGGCCTTTTTTGGTCGACCTACCTACTTGGGATGACTATGTGGCTTGTGGGACCCTTTAGGTTGATAGTTGGACCATATCTTATTACTTAGAAAATTTTAAACAATTTAGTTAAATAATCAAAAAAAATCTTAATAAAATAAATCATTAAAAACTCAATTTTTAATTAATTTTAATTCCTCATATATTATTTCCTATATTTTTAATAAATAATCAATTACATGGAAAATTTAAATTAAATCCATAAAAAAATCATTATAATTTATTAAAAACTTCCATAAAATTATGAGTGCATTAGGCCACCTCCATAGGTGTAAACCCCAATAGAACCAAACTACATGTGGGCTTTGATTCCCATCCCACGAGATATATAGGACTCCTCCTTGAGGTTAAAATCCTAGAATCTTCAACCCATTACCATCCTTATTAGACCATATTCTTAATAATATCATGCCCCCTCTCATATGTCTACATTCTCTCCATGTCCTCTCATCTCATCCCTATCGGGACATATTCCTAGTAGGACTCATCTTCATAGGGACAAATTCCATGTGAGATTAATCCAACCTTATAGGTCCATATCTCCTGTGGGATCAACCACATAGGGATTATTATGCATAAGACTCACACCATCCATTTCCAAACATCTTTTTCCTAAACTTCCTCACCACATTACTTTAAACAACATGGTCTAGTCCATGTCACATGAACTTAAAAGGTACAACATGTCCCATTATGTGGAACCGATACATGTGGGTTCAAATTCATTTTAGAAGGATGCATAGGAAACCCCATTAGGGTCCAGATACTAACATAAAAACAAAAATTGGATTCCCATATGACAATAAATTCTATATCACACAACCATGTAGATTTAAACCATAATTAATTAAATTCAAGCATCACAAAATAATAAATGAAACAAGATAGAGAACCTTTTATACATACAAATGATTCCATTGATGGAGAACCTCCGATACATATACATAGTTCATTTCAATACATGTTAATACCTAATTACTCATATAGGAAGGGTAACCAATCCCACATTGGGATTTAGGAAGGATTTACAAATATGTCTTAAATCTATAAGAGAGTCCAAAAGTAGGCAATAATCCCCCCCAAAATGGTTCAATGAGATTGACCTACCATATATTCGAACAAAGTGAGTTACTAAGAATCATTATAAAAATTCCTAGTGACTACTCACCTTTGTAAAGCAGGTTTGTATCCCATCGCAGATGTGTGAACTGTTGGATGTTTCTGGTTCCTTAAATAAACCCCATTGGAAACCATATGAAGAGTGGGGTTAATTTCCACATGTGAATAACCACCACATTACTAGGTTAGAAATAATGATATGGATCAAAATACATATCAATAATCATAAAACATGTGAGTATTATATAAGGGTGTAGAATATTTTAAAAATAAGGCATAATCACGAAAACATGGAATTTAATGGAAATGAAGTGCATCTTGAAAATATTTCATAACTTGATAAAAAACTTAGAAATGTGGCATAATCATAAGTATAGTAAGACCTTTATAATAAAACCCATTATACCTATTCCTATGTGAACAAACTCATTATTTCCACACCTAAAAATGTGATCAAACCCATTATGCCCATGCTAGTGTGAACAAACTTGTTATGCCACGTTTGACTATCTCATGAGATATACTTTTAAAACTATTCATTGAATGGTGATATAGGACCCCACATTTCATCATGAATACATATATTTTCCACTTAAAATTAGTCATAAAAATATCTTAATGAACACATGGAAAAATAATGGGTTTATTAAAATTTCTAAAAACATCATATAACATAAACTTAAAAGATTACAGGATATCAAAAAATATAATTTTCAATAGGAATAATATCATAATAAAATATATATGATGATGGAAACATCATTTAATGAGAGATAAACCTTGGAGGAAAAATATAATTTAAAATAAATATGTTTTTACAAAACCTTTAAAACATTGTTATAAAAGATGAAGTGAAAATTACGTTCAAAAACATTTTTGAGGAGGGAAAGAGAAGAATTTTTAAAACCTTATTATAAAGTGATAAAAATAAAATATACTTGAAAATATATAAATGTTGTCAAAAAACGTGGAGTGAAAGATAAAACATTTTATTTTGAAAGGATAGAAAACCCTTTTCTTTAATATTTTGAAATACCTTTACCCAAATAAAAAAAGAGAGTATTAAACATTAATTTTAAAAAATAGCTAAAGAGAATTATGATAATCATAAAAAATATTTCATATTATCTATCCCAAAGGTATATAATAACATTTTAAGGAAGTAAAATATTCCCATGGATGAAAAGATTCATCGGTAAGAATGAGAGTTATTCTTACCAATAGTATACTTTTATTTTAGAAAAAAATTTATCAAAGAATTAAATATTGATAATTTGAATTAATTTTACCAGAGAATAAAATTAAATACAAAATAAAATATGCAAAATTTGGTATCAAATAAATCTTTAAAATTATATTCATGTAAGAAATGCTATGAACCAATGAATCAAAAATTGAGCCGATGAAACCCTTACCTTGAATTATCTCTCAGTTGATCACACTCTAACCTAATGTATAAAAAACATAACTATATTATTCACCTATTTAAGAACCTTTTTTAAATATATAACCTTTTATAAACTTCATTTATATGTATATACTTGAATTATATTGGATTTTGGCATTCATAACATGGAGATGAGAAATCAAGGAATGATTTTGGAAGCATAACGACTATACAAAAGGGATTATGAAATGAGTTTAATGAGTTAGAAAGGTGGTATATAATTAATTGGAAATCATTTGGATAGTAAAATATTTATTATTAACATGTGTAATAATTATCAGATGAATAAATAAAGTCTTATAACAAAGTAAGTGCTTGAATTGAAAAGAGGAGGGAGAGAATCAATGATTGATTTTGGCAGTATAACAGCTATAAAAAAGTTTTATAGAATTGGTTTAATGAGAGGTAAGGGTGTTATTTTATAAATAGGGAATCATTGGGAAGGTAAATGATTTATTATTATTATATTAAATCATAATAAATTTATTCTCAAAGGGTTTATCACAAAATAAGTACTTTTAAAAAGAGGAGGAGAACCCTTGCCTTACTAAGTAGATTCTTAAAGCTTGAGAGGACTCATTAAAACATTATAAACTAATTTGGAAGGATTTATAGAGGTATAGGGAAGTAAAATTCATTATCAAGTCCTCTAGAGTGGATAGGGATGAGACAATGGGTGGGTGTGAGTTCCTTTTATAGTTGAAAAAGATGGGTTTTTCCATGGAAACTAAAGTTAGGTAAGGGGTAAGAATGGAATCACATGGGGTTTTAGGTGAATTAAGTGGATAAATGGTAGTAGATACATGTAAATATGAATTTAACACCTAAAAACATTTTCTAAAATGTGTAAGAGACCTTTTAATTATTAAAAATTTGAGATAATTTAGTTACTCATTTTTACCCTTATTAATCTTGATTAAAAATTAGTCATGGTAATTATTTTATTACTAAAAATATAATATGAAGATTATTACCCAATTATAAAATGATTAATATTAATTTGGGATCCATTTAACCCAATTAAATTTATAATTATGAGAAAATTAACTTTTAAATTAAAATATATAATGTGTTGAAAAACTGTTTTGTAGAAAAAATGTGTTTTAATTGTTAAGTGTTTCTAATACTGATTACCAATTAAATGTGTATTAATTAATTCTTATATATTATTAAACATAATATTAATGTATTAATTTAAAATAGATTCATTTATTTAAAAGATACAATATTTATAATGGTATTATTCTTTGAAAAATAACCTTTTTACTATTGTAACTAATATTTACCTTGGAAACTTAATATTATGCCTAAAAAGAGATTGAACACATTTCTTAATTTGATCATGATAATTAAAAATATGTTAATTATTTTATCTGATTCAATTTTTAAAATTATTAAAAATTAATTTTAATATAAACACGTATAATTTTTTTTAAGAAACAAATATTTTCTAAGTATAAAATGACCTTTGTTTTATTATACCCTTTTATATAGTTTCTATAAAGTGGTTATTTATAGATATACCCACTAAATTAATGTCTATAATATAATGGTAATATTTATTAATTTTATTAAGGAAATGTAGTTTTTTTGTTTTAGTTAAGTGTTTCATGCAATATAAGCTACTCACATGATATTAAATTAAAGAAAATTAATTACTTAAATCACAGGTCGTTACATTCAAAAAACCCTTTAGGTATCCTAATAATTAGGTCCTATGGAATAATTACCCTTACTTCCTTATAAAACTTTTTGGTTTACTATCCTTTACTAGGAACTAGAAGAAACATTGTTGGAGTTTTAAATTAAATTTTCTTCCTCCTGTTTGAACTTTTACCCACTTGTGTTATTAACATAGTACCAAAATATGGAAATCATATTTCTTGGTTCATATTTTCTCAACACTTCAGGAAAAAGGGTAAAAATTTATTGAACTAATTCACATTTTTAGAAAATTTCAAATTAATTTAATTCCATAACCAGAACAATCCTTAGAAGATACCTTTAGTCTCTCTTGATCATTGGAATACTCAATCATATTAAGTATATGAGCATAGTCTAAATTTACTTATATAATTTTGAATCTAATTCCTTTTAAACCTTAGTTAAATCATTTTATTATTATCATAAGTATATAGATTCCAAGTGTTTATCAACTTCAATAATTTGGTTACTCAAGAATATGTTTCTCTAATACATAGAATTTCTCTTACTTAAGAACCTTTCTTCAGTTACTAGTCTTAGGAGTTGCTTACATTAAGGTTATTTTTTTCAAGGATCGATCTCAAAGTAAAATTTTATAATAAAGATCCTATTTATCTATAATATAATATTTTATTATATGATTATCATATTTAACATTTTCCATTGAGAACTTTTAATGAAAGTACTCCCACTAAAATGATGACCCCTTTTAAATTTCTGAATATCCATTAATGAAAAATGATCCATATTTCACTAAGATTTGATTCCACTTTAGTGTTTATCTCAAAAAACATTTATTTAGGTAGTCCAACTTTCCAATAATATCATACATGGCTCTTGGATAGTTGATTGGAAAACTCTTTATCTGATTTTATCATATGGATATAAACTCAACTATATTCTTATGGTATGATAACTCTTAGGGTTTCCCATTAAAGTGTCACTAAAATATCACAGTGTTATATGGTTATCTAACTCTCAGGGTTAGACATATCCACTATTACTTACATAGATAATCCATGGGCACCCAACTTTAGCATGGAACTACCTAGTTGAATGATTACAGACTTAACATGTGTTTGCTTTATAAGGAATATAAAACTTGGTATTTTAAAGTGGTTTTAATTATCACAATATTATCTCATGTTATTCTATTTATATATATTCATGATTCTAGTGATTTAATTTGGAATGTTATTCCTTCCACCAAAATAGAATGTTCAAACTATATTGATGTGTAACTCTTTACTCAACTCACAGTTTGTGCTACTTACCTAAAATTAGAATCCAAATATATTTACACATATACAAATTCATCATGTGCATAAGGTGCATAAAATTTTCATGTAAATATTTATAATTATATGAAATTAGCAATCCCCATATGAGTAAGCTTGGAGCCACACATAACTAACCCCCACATTTCTACAATAAGGCATAAGCCACCAGGCCAATGAGAACTTCAACCCAAAGTCCATCTACCCAGGGGTTCTTTATTCAATAAAGATTCTAATTCATAATAACTATAACACCTAATATGTATAAAATATATTCAAAAACTAAATTAAAGATAATAACTTTAATTAAAAAATGGATTAAAGGTAGCAGAAAATTATACCCATTATCACACCTAACACGCAACACCTTAAATGCATGTATAATAACTTTAGAAGTAGTTTAAAAACTTTAAACTAAATTATACACATATTCATAATATAAAAAATTTATATTTATGGATAAAGTAGGGAATAATTTTTAAATAAATGAAAAATTCATAAATAAAGCTAAAAATAAACACTTTATAATTTAGCTAACCTTATGAACATTCCATAATTTTGAATATAAATACTTTATATTCATCCCCTAATATTAATTCTTTCATATTATTCATTATGAGACATTTACTTTAAATATATGATATTATACAAAAAATAAACCATTTATATTTCAATTTCTATTATGCACACAATTTATATAATCCAAATATCACATATTGATTATTATTTAAACTTTTATCAAATCAATAATCAAAACTAATTTTGATATAGTTTAAATAATTTCCTCAAATAAGGCCTTTAATTTGAATAATTTAAATTAATAATTATGAATAATTTATAATTTCAAATATAAATTCCTTTTATATTTGACTATATTTTTTAATTTATAAACACTTTATAAATCGCACTTATAATTTCAATACAAATACTTTATATCTAAACTATAATTCTTTCCATATAAGTTTCACCAATTCAATATACATCATATGTATATTAAATCTATAATTTTTGTATCCAGTGAAATCTTTATTATATCATGTTTTATTCCTATATGTATACTTGAAAATATATAAGTTTTAACCTATTAATTAAATTAATCCATAAAAAATATTCAAATTATATAAACAATCTATATATATATATATGAATATTTAAAAGTAATAAAAAAATAAATAAATTTTTTATTTATTTTCCAAACATGAGAAATTAATATGAACATGTTGTTGGAGTTGGTGTTCTAGAACTAACTATTTATAATTTTTTATATATATATTAAAACATTTGAATTTTAATAAAACATCTTATTACATATTTTTAAATGTTTTACATAACTTTAATGTAATAATGTCCTAGAGTATCTGTCGCATTGATAAGGCCATAGCAGTTCTCTGCTATGATGTGAACCTTGAAGTTCCATAGAGATATTATTAAATATATTTCTATGATTGGATAATGTACTTTGATAGGGAACATAATATTTAGAATGTCAGTGTGAGTAATCATAAGTGTATGAAGCTTCTTCTCATAAAGTTCGCACGTGGTAATCTTCAAGACGAGAGATTATGAGAAAAATACTACTGGTAGGATTTATGCATGTTTTTGTGTCATCATGTATTCTTATATGCGAGCACATGTAATGATCCTTAGACTTTAAGACTATCATTAATTCATGTCATGACTCACACAGTTAGATTTGATGATGAAAATCACGACTCTATATGTTCTCAAGAAGCAGGGTACGTTGGGTATGTTACAAATGACATGTTATTGATAGATAAGTCAAGGAAGGATTTGTCCGCTTTATCTTTATAGAAGTTGATATCTCGGTCCTTTGATTGGAATAGAACTGTTGAATTAAATTCTGTGTCCATGGTGTGATGATGTGTTAATTTCAAATATTCAAATAAAGACGTATCAAGCATATAGGTTGATGACACATATGTGAAAATTTCATGATGATATATTGTGGGATTATAGTATATAGAGAGTGTTAATATGTGGTTTTAGACATTATGACATTAAGTTATTTCTCTTGGTTTCCTTTACCCATTACTAGAAAGTAATATTAGACTTTAGGAAAGCTCGCCTAATGCTAATGAAAAATAATCCTAGAGTGTCACACACTAAGTGTTTCCATTTATTTTGAATAAATTATATTTGAATTTAATATTGGAAGAAATATTATTATCTAGTCCAAGGAATAATTTTATTCAAGTTTTATTGATCGCTAATATTCATAATATAATAAATGTCGAGGAGTTGAATTAAATTAAGATTGTGTTCAGTGATGAATATTTATTTGTATATTGATAAATAATATTTATCATTGTGTAAGTTAGTGCACTCATAAAAATAAAAATAAAATATTATTATTATTATATAGAATGTGGTTTTATAATGATTATTATATTATTTAAGGTTTGGTATGCAATTAAATAATATTTTAACCTAAACCTTTGCACTATAAATAGATGGTTATGTCTATTATGTAGGGAGAATCGAGATTTGAGATTCTTTGTGCACAACAGAAATTCTCTCTCCATCCCTCCTCCTCTACTGCTCTTAAGAACAATAAGTGATAGAGAGATTCCTTCAAGCTCGAAGTAACTAGAAGCAATCAACATAAACAATTCAAGATAATTTATTCACCGTGATAGAACCTGAAAATCAATTGGCATTGCTCGAAGATCAAAGAAGCATGTGTGGATCACTGCTAGATAGATCTACACTTGAAAATGATCCACTGAATCGACAAAACCTTTTTTCTTTATTTACCACCCCAACACTTTCACTATACTCAAAACCTACATGTGGTATTAGAGTGTTCACATTTCAAATTTATAATTATTCATTTGATTGTTAATCTATATGAACAATAGTGTTTAGATCCTTTATTTAAAATTATTTGTTATTTAATCTAATTTTAATTAACATGTTTTTGACATATTAATAATCATTGTTTAGTGCTTCATTTTGTTAAAGGACTAAGAAAAAATGAAGATCAATTGGATATTCCATTTTGTAAGTGATGGGGATTTTGGCTAGATAGCATGGGATTACATGATGTGTAGCCGAAGTATACATCGTGTACCCAAGTGAACTGCACTTGGCCATGTCATGGGATACACGTTGTGCCAAGTAGTAACTACACATGGTGCATTTATTACAAACTATGTGTAGACTAAGACAACCTAGAATATGACATGTCATATTATAGGGAGTGTAGCTAGTGTACATGATATGTAGTCTACATAGTTTAGTAGTGAAATTTGCACAAGACGTGTGGTCATACACACATTCAAAACCACATGAGACTAAAAAAATAGAGCATTAATAAAATAAATGATGTGTAGCTGGTGTAAATGACATGTAGTCCATTATTTTCCATTTCTGAAGTACACGCTGAGCCATTTGTAGAGTTATGAGGACACACGACATGCAAGATACACGACATGTAGTTGGATTGTATATGTCATGTAGTATTGTGTCTAATGAACATACCAAGTCCTTCAGTGGGTTTTACGAGTACACAACAAGAAGAACACACAACATGTAACTGGCTTGTACACACTATATAGTTTAACCAAGGTACACAATGAAGCCCCAGGTGTGTATCTTGGGTACACAACAATCAAGGTACAAAACATGTAGTCTATAAGTACATGTTGTGTCATCTCCCAATACTGGATATAATTTAAATTATATTAAATTTATAATTACAACATTAAAACCTTATTATATTTATTGACACCTATTGTGTTTAACAATTTAATAACAGTTTTAAAGAATTATTGAATTCTCAATTAATTTATTGTAATAATCTATAATTTTTGGTTATATCATATATTTTCCATGAATGCATTTATGATGCGTATCTCCAAGATAATTCAAATGGTCATTAAGATAAACAAGAATTAATTAATTAATTGATTAATTGATTCATGCAAGCACATTTATCTTAATAATAAATAATGAATAGAAATGAATGTTAATTGATTTTACTTTTGTGTATTCATTGCATGTGTATGACCATTCATGATCTTGGATAAGACCTATATACGTGTTGTCTTTATTTACTTTAATTTATTGAATGAGTTTAAAATTATTAATTATTAAATTAAATATGATATTTCCTGTGAGTTATTCATACCCCCATTATTATCCAGGACCTGTATGTCCAATGTTATTTATATAATTCCCATTAACCAATCCTTTGGTTATCCTTACATGTGTGTGAGTTATAAATACATGTAATAAATGGATTATCCCAAGGTATGTGGAGTAAATTAAAAATAGAACTAAGATGATGCCAACCTAGGTGATACATAGGTGCATAGGTGGAATCCTATAACTCATGCCAAGACCAGCACAAAGAGTTTTTACATAGGTCATAAGTTTATTTATCATCTGCTCAATAAATAAACCCTTAGATAAGATCATGATCAGGTCATTTATTTATTTATTTATTTTTTTCTCATGCATTACTTATTTTATGAATGCAAGATCATGATCACATAAATGAATGAATTAGTGTGTAAAGATATAATATAAATAAATGGATTATGAATAAATGTTTTATCAAAACCTCGTGAATAACTGAAATAAAATCCACTTACTATTAAAAAAACATGTAAAAGATAAAATGTGATAATTTTACACATAATAAGAAAAAACCATCAACTAAATATTAAGTTAGAATTGATCTTCCACTATTTAATTAGGAATAAAATTCACAGAACTAAGTGTTTGACCAACCCTCATTAGGACACTTAATTTTATCATGGAGTTCTTATGAAGGTTATGGGTTTACTTAACCATTTTACATCAATATAAGTAGACCTTGATAGACTTGATGTAACTTGGAGGCAAGTGTTAAGGAAATCCAAGTCAGGATTTCAGGATTGAAGAGTTCACTCAATGGATTAAGTAGCTTCAAGCCTATAATTGACAAAGACCTGCCTACCTAAATACCTTCAAGTAGCATGACCAATCCTTGTTGGGGTTATACAAAGGATAATATGGATCATTTCCACTATAATTTCTAAGAAACTAAGCATTCCGAGTTCAATGTTGAGAGTTGTTGAGACTTGATAAAATAGTGGTAGATTTTATAAAACTTTAATTATTATTATTTCTCACATAATTTGTAATCAAGAAAAGTATAAATAATATACCCTTTTAATTGTATAATAATGTAAAGTTCTTCATCCACATTATCCTTGTGATCTATATTAGAGAAATTTCATATCCTCATTAGTTGTAAATTCTAGGAGTGGTTTAGACTTCTTCGGGTTAAGTTGTTCCATTAATAGAAATATTACATATTAGAATCCTCATCACTTTATTCACCTATGAACGAGGTTAGTGATGAAGAGTTCATTGTCTATGAAAAACATTTGAGTGAATTAGTTGATGTTAAATGTTTTATGTAATCATCTATGTCTAATGAACTCATGAAGTATCATGAAAACATGGATGCTTATAGAATGCTCAAGAATCTTTATGGTCTTTACTAGGATAGAGAAATAACAAAACAATTTGAGATATCCAAGTCACTATTTACAAGTAATCATAGAGATAGTGCACCATCTATGACTCACATAGTCAAGATCATTAGCCACATTGAGTTCTTAGAGGTTATAGGGTTTAAAATCCCTAATAAACTGTGAACTGATCTTATTATTGTATCACTAACTCAAATATTATCTATTTTTTTATTAATTTTAATATGAACAAAATTGAGAAGTCTCCCCAAAATATGCTTACTATCATTCACCAAGTAGATAAAGAGACAAAGTGAGAAAATCCTTCTGTCCTTATGGTGAACAAATAGAAAGGTCAAACAAAGAGCTATAAGACCAAATATTATTTATAATGACCTTATAAGAAGATAAATATCAAGGGGAAATCAAGGGAACAAGATGATATCTGTTTCTCATGTGGTAAGAAGGGACACTAGAAGAAAAACTACACCAAGTCAAAGAAGTAAAGGGAAGCTTCAGGTGCATTTTTTATTGAGTGAAATTTATATATTTCTACAAATTGGGTATTAGATATTTATTATGTGCTCACATATGTATTAAAATATTGGAATGAAGTAGATTAAAAAATATTGACTATGGGAAGGTAGATCTATGAGAAACCAACAGAGCCAAACTAGTTGTTATTTCTGTCAGGTACTACCACCTCATGTTTCCAATGAGAAAGATCTTGGTTTTTAAGGATTTTTATTTCGTTCCATTTTTCACCAAAAAAATTATTTCTATATCCAGACTTGATACATATAGATTTATTTTCAAGTTTGGGAATAAATGTTTCTTATTTTATAAATATATCATTTATTATGGTAAATCACATTTAAATAACGGTCTTTATGTGTTGGGTTACACAAACCAAGTAATGAAAATTGATAACAAAACTACTTTACATGACTCATACCACACTCAATATTAGCATCACAAGGTAGGTCATGTAAAAAAGTGTTTGACAAAATTACATCAAGATAGATATTTAGATACCTTTAAACTAAAACCACTTAGTGTATATCACACATATTTACAAGGAAAAAGGGATATATCCCCATTTAGTGTAAAAGGTGAAATGGATAAAGAGATTCTAGAATTATTTTATACCAATTTGTATGGACCATTTCCAGTTGAATCAATGGGTGGGTACGGATAATTCATAACTTTTACTAATGATTTTAGTAGATACAGATATGTCTATTTAATGAGGTATAAGTCATATTCCTTTGATATATTTAAGGAATACAAGAATTAATTTGAGAACCATCTTGTTAAGAATATTAAGAAACTCTTATCAAACCATGGTGGAGAATATCTTAATCAAGAATTCATTTATTAATTTCTAGAGTTTGGGATTTTATCTCAACTCAATCCTATTTATATACCTCAATAGAATGATGTAAGTGAAATTAGGAACCACACCCTATTGGATATAGTGAGATCAATTATGTGTCTTATCAGTCTTCCATTATCCTTTTAGGGATACACATTATAAACAACAACACAAATACTAAACCAAGTACCAACTAAGGAGACAGATAGTATACCATATCAATTGTGGAATAGAAAGAAACTTTTGTTGTCATAATTATATGTGCGGGGTTTTCAAGTGTTTTTAAGGCCTCTTTAGGTAACAAACTTGCACCCTTAGGAACAAAGTGTACTTTTATAGGATACCCTAAGGAAATAAGGAGATATTAACTATAAAAACCCTCAGAAAAAATTTTATAGTGGAAATACATGCCATATTCCTTGAGAGGGATAACATATCTAAAAGAGATAGTGTGAGTGAGATATAATTTAATTAAGTTGAGGCTCAAGATACCCAAGAGTTGGCATAAGAACAAATTCCAAAAATCCATATGGAATAAGAAGATATTCTAGGAACACAAGTATTGCGCGGGAGTTCTAGAGAGGTTATAGAACCAGAACAGTATGGTTTTCTAGTCACTAGGGATAGTGAATCATTATTAGTTGATAATAATGATCCTCCAACTAACAAGGAGTAGTAGTAAGTGACACAAATGTTTCCAATTGGAAAGAAGCCATGAATTCTGAAATGGATTCCATGTATTAAAACCATGTTTGGAATTTGGTATATACTATAGTGGATGTAAATACCATTTATTATAAATAGTTATTCAAAAATAAACCAGTCATGTATGGGGAATTCAATTCCTATAAGGCATGAATAGTTGCAAAAGGTTTTAAACAACATCAAGGTATTGATTACGGTGAAACCTTTTCACCAGTTTCTATGATAAAATACATCATAATTATACTTTACATTATGGATTTACATGAATATGAGATTTGGAAAATGGATTTAAAAAGAGTATTACTTAATTAGAACCTTCAAGAATATGTCTATATTACACAATCTTAAGGGGTTTGACTCCAATGGATGATAACAAGGTTTGTAAATTTCAGAACACCATTTATGGATTAAAGTAAGCATACAGGTCATGGAACATTTAGTTTGATGAAGCTATAACCAAATTTTGTTTCATAAATAATGAATGTGAACCTTTTTTCTATAAGAGTTTTAGTGGGAGTACATTAATTTTCTTTATTATATATGTTGATGGCATATTACTTATTGGAAACGAAATACCAATCTTACAGTCTATTAAATATTGGTTGAATAAATGATTCTCCATGAAGGAATTAGGGAAGGAAACATATATCCTTGGGATCAAGATCCATCATGATAGATCAAAGAGGTTTCTTAACCTAAGTCAAGGTACATATATTGACAATATACTAAATAGATTCATCATGGAACAATATAAGAGTGAATTTTTTCCAATGTCACACAACATTCATGTTTCTGGGAAATTTTTCCCTCAGGCACTTGAGGAAAGATAAAGAATTACAAGGATTCTATATGAGTTGGTGATTTAGTCAGCCATGTATGCTATGATTTGTATTAGGATAGATTTTTCCTATGCCTTGAGTACCATAAGTTGATATCAAGGTGACCCAGGTGACCACCATTGGATGGAAGTCAAGACTACCCTTAAGTATCTAAGGTGTACTAAGGATATGTTCTCGGTATATAGAGGATATTAGGAACTAGTCATCATAGGATATTCATATTATAGTTTCCAAATAGATCAAGATGATTTGAAGTCACATACAAGATATATCTTCACTCTAAATGGAGGTGCTGTGATCTTGAAGATCTCAAAGCAGGCTATGGTCATAGATTCTATAGAAAATTATAAGTATATTATGGCTTTTGAGGAAACTAAAGAATAAATATGGATACAAAACTTCATCCAATAGATTGATGTGGTACTTAACAGTAAAGACCATATCACACTCTATTGTGATAATACTCTAGTGGTGGATCTCGCAAAAGTTCCAAGGTCACACCAATGGATGAATCATATACTTAGAAACTATCATCACTTGAGAGATTTTTCTTAGAGAGGTGAAGTTTTAGTGAGTATAATCTCCACAAAAGAAATGTGTCATACCCCTTGACTAAATCCTTAACTCAGTAGAAACATGATCATCATGTGAGGTCTAGTGGATTCAAAGTCATAGGAAGTTAGATCTTGTCTAATTGGGAGTTTGTTTTAGTTGATGTTTTGGAACCAACTATTTTTACTTTGTTTACATGTGTATTCAAAAATTTTAATATTAATAATGCATATTATTATATATTTTTCTTTTTTATCCATGAATTTAATGTAATAATGTATTGGGTATCTATCACATTGATAAGGTCATAGCAGTTCCCCACTATGATGAGAAACTTAAAGCGCCATGAAAATATTCTTAAATATAGTTCTACGGTCAGATAATTTACTATGATAAGGCACATAGTATGCAGACTATCTGGTGAGAGTACTCTTAAGCAGGGAGATTATGAGAACAGACCCACCAGTAGGAATTATGCATGTTTTGGTGTCATCAGATACTTCTATATGTGAGTGTGTGTAGTGTTCCTTAGACTTTAATATTATCATTAATGCATGTCATGACTTGTACACTTATATTTTATGAAGAAAACCATGATGCCATATATTCATGGGAAGTAAGGTATGTTGGGAACATCATGAATGAAATGTTATTGATGGATAAGTCAATGAAGGATTTGTCACTTCCATCTTTATTAAAGTTGATATATTGGATATATGATTTGAATGAAACCATTGCACTAAATTCCACGATCATGGTGTAATGACATGTGTATTTTATAGAGTCAAAGAAAGATGCATTGAGCATATAGGTTAATGAAACAGATGTGCAAATTTCATGATGAGATATTGTGATAAAGAGATTATATTATACAATGAGTGTTCATATGTGGTTATTGACGTTGCGATATTAATTTCTTTCTCTTGGGTTTCTTAACCCATTGATAATAATATTCCTGTACTTTGGAAGACTACCTAATGCCAATGAGAAAGAATCCTATAGGGTCACACACTAAGTGTTTCCATTTATGTCGATTAAATTCTATTTGAATTTAATTATTGGAATAAATATTATTTTCAAGACTGAAAAATAATTTTATTCAAGTTTTATTGATCCCTAATATTAGCATGGTAATAAATTCGGAGGAGTTATAGCAGACCAAGATCATGTCTAGTGATGGATATTTATTTGAAAGTTGGTAAATAATATTTATCATTGCATGAGTTAGCACATGCCATAAAATAATAATAATATATTATTATTATATGGAATGAGGTTTTATAATGATTATTATATTATTTAATAGACAATACACAATTAAATAATATTTTAACCCAAAAAATATATCTATAAATAGATAGTTATGTCGATTGTGTAGGGTGAATCAAGATTTGAGAATCGTTGTGCACAACATAAATTCTCTCTCTATCCTTTCTCCTCTCTTACTCTCAAGAACAAGAACTAGAGAGATTTCTTTAAGCTCTAAGAAACTATAACCGATCAACACGAACAACACATGATAATTGATTCACCACACTAGCACCTAGAAATCAATTGGCATTGCTCGAATATCAAAGTAGCATGTGTGGATTATCGCTAAAGGGATTCTACACCTCGATCATCCCCATCACAGTGAAGGTAATATGATAATGATTTAATTACAATCAACATAAGCATCAAATAATATTCCTTAACAAGTTAAACATTTTTATCAATCAAAAATAAATTAATTATTAATTTAATATGAAAATATCCCCATTGGGTTCTAGGTTTTCCTTTATGTCAATATGTGGTTGAAAAATTTCATTGGTCATGGCATTCACATTATAGACAATATTGTGAATAATACACCGAATTGAAAAAACCTTCTTGGTTTATCACCCACCCTAACAATTCTACTATTCACAGAACCTACGCATGTCATATTTTATTTAGTCATGAAAATTTACTATTTTTAATTCATAACACTTATTATTTATAAAAAGTTTTTAAACTATATGGAATTCTTTCCAAAATATTAAATTTTATTATTTTTCATTATATCATATTTTATGATCATTATTAGTGAATTATCAATCCTAATAAAGGATATGGATCAACTCTAACCTTTATGTATTAATTTTCATTTTTGTGGAAAAGGGAAGAAACTTATGTATGGGGTTTCCCATACATAAGAGTAACTCTTGAATAAAGGAAAAACCTTTACATATAGGTTCTCCCATACATAAGAGTTATTATCCCGCAAATATAAGACTCTTATGTATTGGGTTAACCATGTGTAAAAGTAACTTTCATGTATTAGAATCAACTTTATCTTATATAGGGGATAATTGTAGCCTATGATATATACTATATCATAACTATTACTCAATGCTTTATTTTCAGTTTCAGTTATCACCTATGATATCATATATTGTAGCTTACAACACAAAACAAAACCATAGGTTTTCTATATATTGTATCTTTCAATGTACAAAATTCATACCCTACGACTAGAAAAAATTGAATTTTGATATCCTATATCATAAATCGAAATGATCTAGTGGTTGACATTCAACCATTTCATATCACACCCTATGATATCGCCTTATATAGATTAAGACACACATCTTCTTCATAAAAATAGTAAAAAAACATGTTGATTCATTGATAAAAATGGATCTTATGCCAATGATGTGTTTTGGTGGATCATCATATAATCATCATAGTAGAATAAACCCATAAATTTTCTCCGATATATCATTAACAAAACTAATATGTAATATTAAGAACATAAATATAAATAGGTGAAACCTAATCACAGTGAACTCCATATTATAATATTCAATGGAGTAAACTTGATTTAGATCTCTTAGTGATAGCCAATAGACTCTATCCTCTATAGGTAGTACACCAACCACTAGAATCCTCATTCATAATGAGAGGACCCCTGAACAAAAAAGGTGCACTCACAACTTATTCGCAAAGATAAATGGTGAACTGGGATGAAGAGAGCTTTTACTATGGCTTATAAGTGTCACACACACATCAATATGAGGATAATATCATTTTTATATTATCCATCTATTTAATGAATGTATTAGAGTGTAAAATGTTATCACATGGAATCCAACACATTTTTTGATAACATATGCTTATTAAAGTTATATAATCATTGAATGTTTAAATTATCATATCATTCATGTATAACCATGAATAAATGAACCCGTTGATTCATAACCAAAGGTAAACTATGTGGAAGATGTGGAAATGTCATGCATGAAATATCCCATATCTCAATCCTATCATAAGAAATGATAGAGGAATATCATTCCTTATATAATATAAAGATGTCATAATTTGTGATATGCATCACATGAATATCATTGGTTATGACTTAGGGGATATTGTACAATATGATATCCCTATTTTAGTGAATTCCAACACTTTATACTAAATAAAATAAGAAGAGTACAATATTATCACTTCACATTACATTCAAAAGTGACCCCACACAACCTATTTATAGTAGGTCCTAACCTATGAAACCATTTATAATTATTTATGGAGTTCATGGAGTTCCCACTATCGAACATGGATACCTTTGGTTTCCTACAGGTTTCACTACCTCTATCATTATCTTTCAGTGAATAGTAAAAATGATTCTTACATAACCCTCTAATAATTTTCCTGTAGCCTTTGGAAAAATTTAATTACACTAACACATCAATCGAGTTAATCCTATACAGAGTCTGTTCCCATAATCCCATCATTCGAACACAATCACTTTCCAAATGGTTTAAGAAAATTTGCTTCTAGACCAAGCCTACCTTCATTGGTGTTTTGCTACTATGAGCCTCCCTCCAGATCCAAATACCAAGTTTCAAATTCTATTATTCTAAAATCAAAGAAATGGAATCATGAAAGGAGACTTAACACTTTCATAACAATATTCCACTTGAAGACTGCTTTCAAGGTTCCAAGAAAACCACCAACACATAGAAAATTTTATAAAAACTTAATTATCCACAACAACAGTCAACGATTCTCCATTTCTCCTTTCAATCACCCAAGTCCCACTAAGGCATAATATTACCTTAGACTTTACCAGGATAAGACCTTGGTCAATATGTCAGCTAGATTCCTACTTCCATTGATCTTCTATAGTTCCAAAACTTTTTCATCCAACACTTTCCATATGAAATGATACTTGATCTTAATGTGTTTCACTCATGAATGAAGCACTAGATACTTCACTATATGAATCACACTCTAACTATCATAAAACAATAACCCATTTTTATGAATCCTTCTAAGTTTTTACAACAAACACTCAAACTAGATAAATTCGTTCCCAACTTTCATGGTGAAAACATAGTATGTTTCCATAGTTGAATGTGAAACTACCAGATGTAGTCTTAACATTCAAATTATGTCCATCCCTCCAAAAGTGAACAAAAAACCCATAGTACTCTTCCACACATCCACATATCTTCCAAATTCCACATTCATATACCCTGATAATGAATTTTACATTAAGAAACATAGATATAGTTATTCCATGTCTTTGAGATATTGAAGAATCCACTTCGAAACTTAATAGTGCTCTCTTCCAAGATTCTCCATATACATGCTGAGAACTCCCACTCTATGAGTAATTATCGACCTTATATAAGTCATGGTTCACATAAATATTCCAACCATTGAATCAAAAAAATTACCATGTACTTAGCCTCATCTTCCATTTTAGGAATATTATATTTAGATAAATTGAAGTTTCTGACTAGTGGGGTGGCCATAAGTTTACATCCATTCATTCATAATCTTCCAATGATCTTATTGATGTAATCCTTTTGAGATAGAACCAATGTTTTGATTTTCCTATCCCTCTTAATCTGCATCCTTAAAATTAGACTAGCATCTCTAAGATCCTTCATCTCAAACCTTCTAGAAAAATAATCTTTTAACTCCTTAATCTGATCTATATTCAAAACTTATAGGAGAATATCATCCACATACAAGAAAATCATGGCACAAATTTAATCATTTAACACCTTTTGGTAAAAAAAATGATCTATATGGATCTGTACAAACAACTTCTTAGACATAAAGGCATCAAAATTTCCATTTCACTACCTTAGAACTTGTTTCAAACCATACATGCTCTATTTTAGCTTTCAAACCAGAACTTAATTTTATTTATCAATGAAACCCTCTAGAAACTTCATGAATATATCCTCTTTTAAATCACTATATAATAATTTTTTTTCACATATAACTATTTAAGATATAATCCTTCCAAAGATACCAAGCTTAACACTATATGGATAGTTGTATACTTAACAACAAGGTAAATTTTTAGATAAATCTATCCCTTAATTCCATTGAAAACCTTTTACAGCTAACCTGAACTTGTACCATTTTCTACTATCCACTTCCTCCTTTAAATAGTATACACATTTTTTCTATAGTTCTTTATTTCCTCATGGTAATTTAATCAACTCATAGGTTTATTTTCCATGAAACAAACTCATTTTATATTTCATTATTAACTCCCACCCTTTGAAATCATTGAGCCCCACTATTTCTTTTGGGCTCCCAAGTTATCTGTTATCCATGATAATCAAGTAGTGAAGATTAGTTCTAAACCTATGAACCAGTCTTATGATCCTACTATATATTTGTAAATCAATAAATAACTCTTATATTTTTAGAATTGATAATTATGGAGCTCTTCCATAATATTCCATAGTTATTGATCATTCTGATACATCTAGAATCAATGATTATTCCATACTTTCCATGCTTCTTGAACATTCCCGAACTTCTAATCTTCAGTTCAGATCAACTTGGATACATTCAGTTGATTATTTTCTCTCAACCCCATATTCCACTAAACTTCAATATTTATATAGATCTTATTATTAAATAGAACATTTTGGGTTCTAATGATCTTCTATTTATTATTATCCCAAATCTAAAATCCAAAGTTTTTTTTCCATACCCCAAAAAGAAACATGCTTGGGACTTTACTTTGATCTCAAACCTTTCCTTTGTATAAACATGGATATATGTGGGTGATCCTAAAATTTTAAGGTGAGAAAATTATAATGGTGTTTCAGACCAAAACTAATCTAGAATATCCAACCCCATAGGTGTAGAAGGACTTCTGTTGATGAGATAAGTGAAACGATTGGCGGATTCAACCAAAAACTCCTTTAGAAACCTTAAATGAAACCTCATGCTCCAAGATTTATCATTTAACATAAAATTAATATTTTTCCACATAATTTTATTTCAATGTTTTAGGTACAATATTCTCAAACTTAATTCCATTTATCCAGAAAAATATTCAGAATTACCTTCCATCGTACTCACCTCAATTATATGACCTTAAAACTTAAGCTTATTTCTGGCCTCTTTCTCGAATATGACTCTCCATTGAATAAACAATTTTAAAACCTCTAATTTTTACTTAAGTAAGTATAACCATACCATAAATATTTCATAATTAATGAAGGTATCATAATACAATGACCCACCATGAGAACATACTAGAGTAAGCCCCCAAAAATCTATATGTATGATCTCCAACTTCTGAGATTTAGGTGTCCTTCAATTTTTGAAAAAGTGGAACCTTTTATTTCTTTCCTATAATGTTACTCTCACATATTAAAAAATCCAAAAGACCAAGATTTAATACTTCTTTAGCTACTAAGACTCATATTTTCGTCTCACTTAAGTTTCCAAGATAGAATTTCCACAACTCTAGAATTATAGATTTTTTCATTTCGATAATCATTTCTCCATTTAATCTTACCATCAGATAAAATTTTATATCTTTAACTCCTATGTGCACTAACATGGACCCATGAGTGATTTTTCACACTCCTCCCATAAAAGTTTGTAATAAATCCTACTTCATCCAGCCACCCTATGGATATTAAGTTCTTCTATAATTTGGTTATGTGTTGAACTCTCTGTAACTCCAGAAATATTTTTTTTCTATTTAGACTTTAACATCAACTTTATCCACAATCTTGATAGATTCATCATCTGAAAGATGTAACTTTTTGAATATTTTGTAAACATTGTTGATCATGATTAATCTCTCGAATATAGAATGAAATGATACTCCATAATCAATGATCCATGGTTCCAATGGAATATTTACACTTTTTTGTAAACTATATTCATCTTAAACTATAGAATTTTTGAAACTTATAGAAGTTACACTTCAAAAATTAACCTTGTGATCCCTAAAATCCTTTTTAGGTCCCCCTTATTTCCATAATTCCAATATACTAGTCCAGGTCTAGTCAATTTACTTCAATTTATTTCCCTCTTTTATTCTAATTTATTTTAACCTTTTCATTAAAAATAACAATCTCTACCTTATGAATTAAACATGCTTCATTTAGGTGATTGGAATTCCTTCCAATCGATCTCCTAATTCATAAAGAGATTATGGATGTCTCCAAACTCTATATCGGTCTTACCATAATAATTTATGAAAATGATAACCATCACATACAAGGATTTCAGTTTATGATGGAAACAAAAACAAATCCCACATTAGATCCATAAACTTTACTACTATCAATTACAAATTAATATAAATCATGTTGAATTAATTTTCATGATATAATATTGACCTTACTTCCAATATTTTCATGAAAAATAACATCTGAATCATGAAAAAATTATTCATTAAGGTTGGATTTTCATACATATAATCTAGAGACTTTATTAATTCCTTAGTTGTATTTACCTCTTTAATGTTGTAGGAAACTTTCCTTACCAATGATATATGTATGACACTAATTTCCTTCATATTAAACCTTTCCTATTTTGATTTATCTATTACTTATAGTTTAACTACTTTCAATAGAATCTCAAGGTATTTCTGTAATAGATAATCCTCCATCTACATACTCTATAATTTGAAGTTCCTCCCATAAAACTTATCAATCCTGACCTTTTATTCTTCTAATACCATTCTTTCCAAAAAAAATAACTCCCATTTAAATGAAAAATAATAAAGAAAATAACATTATTGAAGATTCTTATGTCGAATAATTTAATAATTTCTGAACCACAAGATCTGATACCACTTGTTGGGTCCAAAACCACAAATCTAGAAGCTCCCACAAAAACTTTAAATATAGAAAAAAGTTTAATTTTTTAAAATAAGATAAAATAGAAAAATGATGTACCATAATTGAGAATAAAACTCACCCCAACCACTATACCAAAATGCCCCACTCATAATAAAAAAACTTTTGGAATATAATAAGAAAACAAAACAAAATAACTATAGGGATGACACCATGAGATTACATGGTTTAGAATTAGTCATACTCTATAGGAGAACACTATTACTTATTTATACTAAATAAAAGAAGAGTATTACAATGATATCACTTCATATTAAATTAAAAAGTGATCCCACCCCACCTATTTATAATAAGGTCCAACTAATGAAACTGGTGCCATCACCTTCTTAAGTTTGTAAAGAGCTCACCATTGAACATATTCAATTTTATTTGCCTATATTTTGCATCGTCTCAACCTATATCTTCTATTGAATAATGAAAATGATTCTTATGTTTCTCTTTGATGGTTATAGCATTTAATTTGGAAACCTTTAGTTACAATGATGCATAAACATAGTTAATCCTACACAGAGTATGTCCCCACACTCCCATCACCCAAACATGGTCACTTGCTAACTATTTCTAGAAAATTTCCTTTTAGATTAATCCTACCTCTACTGGTCTTCCAATACTACAAGCCTCCCTCCAGATCCAAATACCAAGTTCAAAATTTTCTAATTCTATAATCAAAGGAACATAATCATGAAAGGAGTCTTCACACTTTCCTAACATAGTAAATAGTGATTTGGATACCATGTTTTTTTATTGTTACAATATTCATAATTTTTTCAATAAACGAGCCTAAAAAATAAGATGTTAATTAGAGTAAGAGGGAAACAATTGAGATAATCCAAGAGTTTAAGTTCACATTTATGGATAGACAAGTTTATGTATATGTTTTGAGAATTTTTCAAATATAAAAAAATATGGGTGAACTTCTAAGGATTTAGATTTTTAATATCATCCCATAAATACAAAAAATAATAGTGTTAAACATATGTATCCTAACTGTTTTATATTTTATAATAAGAGAGTATTTTAAATATAGTCAATGGAACACCCTCATATACTTGGAACCTTTCCATTTAAATGCTAAATCTAAAAAATTGGAATCACCACTCATATTATTTACCTTTACCATGTTATGGGTATATGAAAACAAAAATGATATTTAAATAATCAAATACATGTATGAGGACCATTGGAAATAATATGAGGTTTCATGTTGAAAATGTGAATAAGATATATAAGGCTCAAATAATGTTTATAGAGTCCTTTCTCTCATTGGTCATTCAAGGAGACAGAGTCAATGATCAATGATCGAGCTCTATAGAGAGGAACATGAGAGAGGGATAACTAGTTTTGAGGATCTAGATAATCCAATCAATTATCATTCAATAAATTAATTATAATATCATCCCCAATATTCCATGAGGTATTAGATATAATGTTGTCCCCACTATGTTAAATAACCCTCCATATATGGGATATGGTTTGTAATGACTCAACGTAGATTTTACACTTACCCAAACCAGACCACCACACACTCCAAATGCATTCCCCGGTCACGTGGGGATAGAGACTAGTGCTGATGGTCTAAATAAATTATTGGTGAAAAATTTACCCTATTTTGGAATGCAACCCCGATAAATGATAGATTCTAATAAAAATACATCATGAATGGTTTGTATATCGAACATCCCAAAATAAAACTTGCACACCAAGGAGTATCTATCATACTTATGTGAAGGACCTTATCAAAGGGTCCATACATCAAATAAAAATTTTATATTTCCTATGAAATATAGTTATGTAGTTAACCATAGGTTGTCTTTTTAGGATCATTTCAAATAAATCACTATACTTAAATAATTTTATTTATGTATTTTAATTTTCTATTTAAATGAAAAAATATAGAAATAGAAAGGTTTTTGTTAAAACAAAGTGAAAATGAGAAATAAAAACAACACAATTGTTAGCATGAAAGATGTTAATCCTAGGTTTGTCTAGATGAAACCTTCACTACCTATCTTAATTGTTTTAAATCAATTTGATAATAAAGTAAATATCATTCATGAATTTACTTCCCATATATAGGTTATGAAACTTATTTTACCTTGGATATCTCATTAACACACTAAATCTTGTCACCTCTATAGTAAAAAATGATGGACATACCTTGGACGAGGCATGGAACCACTCTCTACCCAATCCTATAACACATTTTTCATGCATCATCCCACCTCATTCCATATTATATGGAATAAATACAAGGAAGGGAGAAAGGATGAAGTAGAAAATGAAATGAGGCTAAGGGAATACCTTGAGAAAGTGGACAATTATCTCACCTACCCACAACATAACCATTGTCTCATAAAAAATGAAATAAAACATTAAAGAAATGATTAATGGGGAATTGGGAACACTATAAAACTATCCTTGGGGATCAAACCTTAGGTTAACTACATATAATCATGGGAATAAAAGTGTCAATATGGGAGAAACATAAATAAAAGTAGGAAATTAAATCCATTATAAATATAAAATTATAATTATAGTAAAGAAAATAAACCTTACTCCACTTATTAGTTAGCAGGAACCCTTTTAAATGAAGGATCACTCCCCTTTTATATTAAATGGTAGTAAGGCCTAAATATCTTCTTTATAAATATATTCTCTCTATATTTGAAACCCTAACATATGATAACTTCATGTATGAGCTTCTCAATTCCCCCTTACTTTGTTTCTCCTTTTAAACCACCTCACGATCTAGTTTCCATGATTTTTCATGGATGTTATCCATGTGGAAACTCAATTCAGGTATTTATCAATTTACAAAAATAGAGGAAATAAAATATTTCCTTTATGAGAGATGTTTCATGCATGTAGTCCACATGTGTTGATGATCAATCCCATGACCACTATGGATATTTCTAAGAATTTTTGGTGTATTAGGGGTGATCCTAAGATTTAATTTGAATTTTTTGAATGAGTTTTTTGGTGAATCAGTTGCTAGGAAAGCATTACCATGAGTTTGTTATTAGTTTTGGGGCACTGGATGGATTTATAGGGATAGTGGAGTCTACATTGGGATCTTAGGTAGTGTTAAAGGCAGTTCGATGCTTATGTTGAGTGGAAAACAATGTTCACCTAAAATAGGGTTGTACAACATTGATTATGTTGTAGTCATTTCCCCACTTTCATTGATTTCATGAACCTATATTGAGTGAAACACTATGTGTATCAAGGGTTAAGGGTCAATTAGGTATTAATGCTACTCCCTATTTCCTTCAAACGTGAATATGTTTTGATTTTTATGCATACATGTCTTCGTCTTGGGTTTATTGAATTAACGGGATTATGCAGGGTTGGTTTGAGCTCACATAGAGTATATGGTGCTGCTTCAATTGAGTTATAGGCATATAAGATAATGCCCAAAATATTTTCACACTTTATAAAACTTTATTATACCACATCATAAATAATATTAGGTCGACCATTAGTTTCTAAGAATTGACATGCAATTTCACTAGTTGAGTGGTACCGCCCCATATCATTTATGCACCACCATCGTGCAACCACTCTTTTCCCTCATGCCCTCTTACCTATGAGACTTATATCCTACCTTTTATTGAGGGTCTATTCTTTTCCATACTCTCACACATGAGAAACATTTTTTTTGTTCATAACATTTTTTTCATGGACACAAAACATTTTGAGTGGTTATCCTTTATTTAACATATTCATCTACAATATTAAACATATTAAAATATTGAACACTATAATTTTAACCACATAATTATGATAAAAATACTATAACTCACATTTAATTAAATTTTAAATTAAGTTTAAAAAATATTCCAAATTAATAAATATGTAGTAAATTCCCGTGTATTGTGAAATATATGGGGATACAAACATTGAATTATGGGAGAAGAATATAGAAAATTTATTCCTTTTCATATACCTAAATAATATCATAACATGACCAATACATATGAATGAAAAAAATATAATAAAACTATCCATATATTTAATCATATAATATAAAAAAACTCTAAATAATTCAAATATACAGATGTGGCAATATGCCTCTAAAGATATCTGCTGACAATGCTTCCGTCCCATACTCTAACACATTATAGAGTCTTAACCTATTAATGCAGCATAAATTTATATCTATTCAAAAAATATCCATGAAATTATCCATATACTTTATTATACCAAAAATATAATAGTGAAACTGTATATCCACTGAGGTGCATAGGTAGGGTGTGAGTATGAAGGCTCAATAGGTACCACTAAGAGACCACAACTCCCACAAGTTAATGCTATAGTGAATGTGTGTGATAGTGAAAGAGGCATTTATATAACATATATAAAATTATCAACTAAAAAAATTAAATAGAAAAAACATTCTAGAGATAACCTAAGACTTATATAAAAAAGTATCAAAGTATAACTCCCATACCACTAGTAAGATCCAAACTTGCTTCGATCCATGCTCAAAATCTATGATAAAGGAAATATATTTTCCAATAGAAACCTACCCACTGGTGGAAAAATGGTAAAACTAATTGAGTTATAGAGACATCATAGTATAAGGAAAGTGATAACATCCTCTTGAAGGAGGGGATATCATATACTAGTATTCATACTAATGTGAGAAAGGGAGAAACATATAATGTGTTAGTATGCACACCCGTAGGGGAGGGGGAACCAATCGAGTGCCTTAGACACCCCAACATAAAAAATATAGAAGAATATCTATAGGCTACCACCCTATTTAACATACCATGACAATACATGTATGATCATAATATTATATACATAATTAATATACTCAGGTTTCCATGTTAGACAAAGTATAAGTAGTTTGTAAGAATATCAACAACAACATGAGAAAAATTAGAATATCATGTCAGAATAATACATAAAATCAACAGTAATATTGATAAAATGATTTATTTAACTTTAATTAAAAAAAATTTAGTTTCATAAAACTTTTTTTAGTTATGAGATCATGTATGTGAACCCACTTTAGGTTATCCCATACAACTCCTAAAACTATCTCTTAAAGTATACTAAGTACTAACTAATCGCTAACCCTTAGTTAATCCACAAAGTGGAAATAAAGGAACCCAACATGAACTAAAAATTCTAACCCACCTGAGGATAACTAGAATATAAAATAAATTATCTAAGGATCACTAAGAGGAAATTCAATAAAAATAAAGAAGAAATTTCAAAGTAACACTCACCCACCGACCCAAGTAAAACTAATAATAATCATTAATAAATTCCTAAAGGATGACCAAATATATTCATAAAAATAAAATAAATAAGTTTGGGAAAGTAATCAACCCAATAATATTACTAAAGATAGATTTAATAAGAAATTAGAGAGAGAGAGAGAGAGTTATAATAAATTAAATAGGTAGTCAAACAATAAATAAAGAACAAGGAAGAAATGAAATCAAGCAAAAAATTATACCTCAAAAAGGATATTATATATTTGGTTATCCTAAGTTTCCTAATAGGATCACCTTGAAAAGTAACCTCTAGGATTAGTGAAGAATCATAGGGGGGGGTGAATCAATGATCCAATTTTCTTTTAAATTTCCTTATAAAAAAAATCCTCATCACCAATTATAGTGAATATTGATACTTTTACAACACACACATTATGGTCAAATAGTATTTACATTTTTCACCTCTCAAATTAAGAAGTCTAGTCCTTGAAATGATTTATATTTCACCAATACTATACTACCAACTAGTTTTAATATGCAGGTATAATGAGCAGTGTTTATCCTTATAATCATGTTACAACAAGTCTCCCGACTATGATAGTTCTTCCCACACTATTACAATGATAAAGAACTTGAATTAAATAAGAATAAATCCTTCCAAACATAGCCTTTATTTCTTTGATGTAGTTCTTATCTTTCTATTCTTCTTAAAACTATCAAAACCTAGGTATGATCTCTTCAATATATGCCAATTTGCACCACCCCTTATTCTTCCTCTTATATTCTTGTACTTTATCTATTATTCTTATCCTTACTCTCACTTTTCTTATTATTATTAAAAAATTACCATAATTTTCCCAAAATCAATAGAAAACCATAAAATCCAATTTGAATTTTTCAAATTCAAATTCAAATAAAAAACTTCCTTCAACTAACTCAACTAATGTTGATTCATTTTGAGCCATTGGATATTGTTGGATCTTATAGATACCATTGATTATTTTAAAAATGAAATTAATTATTGATTTATAGATAATAAATACCTTTTAAGAATACATGTCATCAAAAACCACTCATAACTAAAATTAACCCCTAATATAGCTTGCACCATGACCTAGTGAAAAATGTTAAGCCGTTTTGCCTTCAAAATGACAACCGCTATGGAGTAGTCCTACTTTAGTTGGCCATTTTTTCCAATACTTATACTTTTATACCATATAATTTTCAAACATTATAGTGACCTAATCCTTTTTACACATATTATTTCATGATTTTTAATATAAATATCCATTAATACAAAAAAAGGATAAGAAATCCCTAGTGTCTTTGGAAGACTCAGTTCATAATACATCGAAAGGAAACCAAAACATGAAATCATTATTTTATTCTCCAAAATGAGTTCCTAAATCCATTTGATCTCCTAAAACTTCATAGGATAACCTAGGTAATACATAAAATAAATGGGTGAGCTAAAAAAGTACTAAGGGAATAAATATGATAATGAAACATAACATGTGAGTCAAAAGTATAACATGATATCATAAAAGGGAAGGATCATGATTAATCACATGTAAGCATAACATAATGAAAATGGTATAATAATATAATAACAACATAGGAAATGTGGAAAAAACACAAAACATGACATAATCATAAGTCAAGGATAATATCCAAGACAATATCACTTGGTGGATAGAGTCTTATAGTGGATTTTGTTTACTCCATAATCCCATACATAATATCTCATGTGATAAAAGATTTACCCAATGCATTGGAATTATATCTAGGCACAAACATAATAATATATTCATGATTATGCGTTGTATAAAAAGGAAATAAATCATAAGGTAAAAAAATAAGAATTTCCCATGGAAATAAATGGGTTGTATAATCTTTCCTCATATTATAATCAATCATGATTTTTTAAAGGCATTTGAGAAATGAACATAAGGCATGTATTACCCCATTAAAGTAAGTGAGAAAAAGTTAGGTATATATGTAAGAGTCATATATATTGGATTTAGAATCATTACATAAATTAAATAGAGAGAGAAAGTGAGTTAGAGAGATAATGTTCATAACTTGAAAAAAGGAGATTTAGAGAGATACCTTACACCCATAAGAAAAACATTTCTAGATATCAAAATATATATTACATTTAAAATCCCTTTTGAAAATAATTAGAAAAGAGGTAAATATGGGTTTTATATGAATAAAATAATAAACCTTATAAATAAATCCAAATAACAAATAATGGTTACAGTGGTCGGAAAATCCGTTGATGCTATATATGTTAAAATAAAATGTTCATTTTGTATTTTGTAAATAAAGTCAAAACATTCCACATAAAATATATAAAAAAATTCATTTTGAAAATCTTTTAAAAAAAGTTAAAAGAGACATAAAATTTTATTTATAATTCATTTATTTTCATATAAATATATTAATAAAATAATTTTAAGAATATGGACATGGAAGAGAAAAATTTAGAAAATAAATCATTAAAACATTTAAAACGAGGTTTCTAAAGTAAAGTGTCACTTAAGTAAAATATAAAAAATATATTTTTTAAAAAACTATAAAGAAAGTTAAATATGGTAAAAAATATCCTTTATCATCCATTGAATCATATATAATAATTTTATTTAAAAATTTATTTAGAAGAACATGGATATGAAATAAAATGAGTTGGAAGGGAAATTTTAAGAGGATTTTCTTAAAATAAAGTCCCTTACCTTGAGTTTAAATCATAACATACATTATTTATCTTAATTAATAATAATATTATGTTAATTATATACTTTATTAATAATATTTTTCATATTTATTATTCATTTTATTTACATTTTATAATCAATCACTTAATCAATTATGTTCACATCAGACGTTTTGACGATATTCAGCTCATATTTCCAAAATGACTTTAGTAGGTTGAATATGGTAAAATATCTAGAGGTCATTATTACAACATATATAGAATAATAATAATTACATAAGTATAATTTTAATATATAAATTATAATTTAAAAAAAATCATGAAATATGGTTTTGAAAAATGAACTACATTACAATCATGGAGACGATAGGTCGTACGTACGCATAAGAAACATTTTAATTTTTCAAAGATCATCATAGAAGGAAGGTAAGTATTATTTTATATTTATAGAATTATAATAATACAATAAATAAAATATTATTATTTTGAATATACTTATATATATATATATCATCCATGTGACGTGATAATGAAGAATGAATCACATTGTTTCGTAGAGGTGGTAGTCTACATGTAATAGCCTAGACCCTCCTGGTTAATTAATTTGCCAAAATTATAAGTGTTGGGGTGTCCTGGACTCATCGATTAGTCCCACCCATAAACTCCACAGATCAGCTCCACTGATCAGCTCCACTGATCAGCTCCACTGATCAGCTCCACTGATCAGGTTCACCAAATCAGTTTCACAGATCGGTTTCACCAAATCGGTTTCACAGATTGGTTTCATCAAATCGGTTTCACAGATCGGTATCACCAAATTGGTTTCACAGATCAGTTTCACTAAATCGGTTTCACCAAATTGGTTTCACAGATCGGTTTCACCTAATTGTTTTTACAGATCGGTTTCGCCAAATCGGTTTCACAGATCGGTTTTGCCAAATCGGTTTCAAAGATCAGTTTCACCAGATCAGTTTCACAGATCGGTTTCACAAAATCAGTTTCACATATCGGTTTTACCAAATTGGTTTCATAGATCGGTTTCACCAATCAGTTTCCTAGATCAGTTTCACCAAATCGGTTTCACAGATCGGTTTCACAGATCAATTTCACCAAATCAGTTTCACAGATCGGTTTCACCAAATCAGTTTTACAGATCAGTTTCACCAAATCAGTTTCACAGATCAGTTTCACTGAATCAGTTTCAGAGATCAGTTTCACCAAATCAATTTCACAGACCAGTTTCACCAAATCAGTTTCACAGATTAGTTTTACCAAATAGGTTTAACAATTCGGTTTCACCAAATCAGTTTCACAAATCGGTTTCACCAAATAAGCTTCATAGATCTGTTTCACCAAATCGGTTTCATAGATCGGTTTCACTAATCAACTTCACAGGATTAGCTTCATAGGATAATCTTTACAAGACCATCTTCACAAGATCTGCTTCTCCCAATCAGCTTCATGGGATCATCTTCACCCGATCAGCTCCACCGATCAGTTTCAACTATCAGTCTCACCAATCTGCCACAGAGGGCTGTTGGGATTTTCCTTCTCCAGTTTTTCCCATAACACTACTTTTAAGTCTTTTAACCTTTTTAATTTGGTTCAAATCCATTTTAGTTCCATAAACAAATTTTTAAATCCCCTAGGAGTGGGGAGACCCTCAATGGACCCATTTTCCTCTCTTAAATGAAATCCTTTAACGCATAACTATTTTAGCCACCCCTCTGATGATAATTTTTTAAATAAAAAATTAATTCCATCACATGTAACCTTCTAACTGTGAGGTGAAACAACGATCCACCTTTAAAGCCGCTCAAGATCCTCATATCCCGTAATTCCAGGATCTCACCTTTTTATTGCACGAGAATTCTTTCTTCCCGGCTGGTCTCTTTTCCTTCTTCTCCTTAGTGCGTTTGGAGTCCCACTTCCTGAGGCGAGTGGTGTGAATATGCTAGAGTCTTTCCTGCTCATTCTTAGAGTCTTCCGAGTTCCTCCCCTGCAAGTCGCGCATCCCCAGTTGTTGGCACCAGGAGAAAAGATTCGATCTTTGATCATTCAACTAGGGATTTTCCTTCGTCTCTCTTTAGTGTGTATCATGCAGGGTGGGTATACTATTGTTTTTGTAGGTATGGTTGAAACCAAACCTTAATAAAGATAATAAAAATAATTTTAAATAATAAAGGGGGTGTGCTCGATGTTTCTACTGTACTCCTTATCCTTGATTATGTGTTGTGAATTGTATGGGCTTATGACCACTGAAAATCATGACTGTTGGTGGTCTTTTCTTATGCACTAATAAACCTCTGTTTTTATGGATATTTATGTGATTGAATGGTTATAACATGGAAACTGGTTAATCACATAAAATTTGTTGATTAAATGGATGTATAGTGAATAATAATCCTTGTGTGATCACCTTGGTTAACCAAACAGAAAGACGGAACTGAATGAATGGAATATTCAAATTTGAAAACTCCCTTGCTCTGTTATGGTGATGTTGACGGTTGATGCTTGGGAAAAAACGTGGATGGGGATGAGATCCTCTGTTGTGGTGTAGTTGTTGGCTTTTGGATCTAAGGCCATGTGGGGCTGTATGGTGGGGCTTGGTTTAGTTCCAATACTTTGAGGGATCTCACGGATCCATTTTGTTGTTGTGACTTTACAAGAGAACCGAGTATGAATGCTTAATTTTCTATTTGGCTATTTTACTTTCCTTGGCTTGTGGTTATGACTATTAGTTGCCCAGTAGTGCATAATTTACTTAAATGGAATTGCTTGAATATGAAAACATGAATGGGTTCAATGTGGAATTGTTTTCTAGGAATGAGTTGTGACAGGGTTGTAGCTGTTATGATTCTTATGAATGAATAGCAATGAGGGTTCTTGTGTATGTGCTGGTTTTGGAAACCCTGGGATAGGAAGAGTGATTGTTACATATATATATAATTGTAGTTCTTATGTTTCTTATTCGCGCCCCACCCATGTTAAGCACTTCGTGGCGGACACCCACATTTCATGGGCGAGGGTGTTTTTCCCAACACTCCTATGAGTGGATGGTTATTAGCTCCTTTTCTGATCCCTTTCCTGAGTATCCCAAGATTCTTCAGGCAGGATAAGACGGCTTGAGGTCCATTATAGACCTAGATTCTTTGGGCAGGGTATGTGGTGGTGGTTAGCCCAGGTGTGTGCGGGCAGATTGTTTCCCAAGTGTCTTCAAGATGAGGCCTAGGTGTCTTCGGGCATGGAAGTAGTTGTTTGGACATAGGTGTGTGCGGTATGTGTGGTAGTGATAGCCCGGGTGTTTGCAGGTAGGATGTGTGATTATGGTAGCCCAGGTGTGTGTGGGTGGGGGGATGGTAGTGGGTCTGCAGTGAGGATGGCAGTAGAGGTTTGACGCATAGGATGTCCTCAATAACTATTGGGAAAGTGGAGTGGGGTACCCAAATATCGATGTGCTATTACTATTACTTTAGTTGACTTGCGTTATTTGTGGAGTGTGCCTTGGTAAGTTTTGGGTGGATAGTTTCCTTACTAGGTGCTCTGGTTATCTCTTTTTCTCACAGGGCATTATAATGCCTCCCCACTTGTGCACGAGAGCATTTGGTTTTCCATACTGAGTATACCTGTATACTCACCCTACGTATATAAACTGCTTTCAGGTTTCTAGGATGATATAATGGATCATGCGGGACCATACTAGCTCGGACGTTGGCACAATTTTTATTGCTGTTTTTCTTTTTCTAGTGCTTTCCTTTGTGGTTTTCTTGTACTTTTGTAGAATCTACTTTTTGATATGCATATGAGAATAGTTTGCTTTTGGCTTTACTTTTACCTTCAGTTTTGGTGTTTTTGGGATTTACTATATTATCTCTCAATATTATTAAAAAAATGGGGTAATGCCTTCCATTTTATGTGTGATTATATACTCTTGGTGCTAGTCTCCACTCCGGGACCTATTGAAGGCGGGTCTTGAGGGTCATTATCTCTCTTTAAACTGGAAGAAGGTTCTAACAATCTGTTGTCCCTTCTCTCATTTTGGTGAAGGCGGGTCGTGACAGAATGGTATCAAAGGTGAGGTTGAGTGATATGATGGAGATCGGGGTTAGGCACAGTGAGGATTTCATGGGATGGTAGGGAAACAGTTCTAGGAAATCTTGGTGCATGAAATAGGCCATGGAAGACTGGTTAGGACACTGTATTTTAGGCCCCCCCGTGATCCGATGCAAGGACTCTAGGCCTACCAAACGACCAAGTGAGGATACACTTATTGCAGGGTAGAGACCCTAGGAAAGGTACATGAATCATAATGACTTGTGTTCCTATGTGTCTTGAGTATTTTGGGGATTTAAAATGAATAAGAAGTCTAAGAAAAATTTAAAAGTAATCTTCTACACTACTCAGGCTTAGGAATTCCTTATTTACCTTGCAGCAATGGAACCTAGACGACGACCATGAGTAGTGTAGGAGATCGGGGCCCAGGAGGTTGACTTATCCGATTAGCAGAGGGCTGACTGAGAGGAGGAGGATAGTTAGTGGAAGAGGATGCTTTGTGCCTTTCAGCAGTAGACCGTCGGAAAATACGAGGGCAGTACCTCGTACATGGAGACAGAGAGATGGCTAGAGGAGCTGGTGATAGCTTTCAGCTTGATCTGGGCTCTGAAGAAATACTAGGTTCCTTTGGCTGTAATCCAGATGCAAGGAGAAACCCGTCAATGGTGGACTCTATATATTGGGAAGAAGAGGGAGGCTGAAATTTTGTGGAATGAATTCGAGAGGGAATTCTGGGTGGAATTCCTCTCTTCCACTATGAAGGCGAAGAATAGGCTAGAGCTACTCTCCCTTCAGTAGGGGAGCATGTCAGTGAGGGAGTTGGGGATTAAGTTCAAGGATCTACTTCATTTTTCTCTGGACCTTTTTCCAAATGAGGAGTCTTGGGTGATATGTTTAGAGGAGGCACTCTGACATTTTCTTCAGTATGCTGTTACTCCCTTCACCCTACTGACATACTTGGAGGTCCAGAAGAAGGGTGAAGTGGTAGAAAGGATGCACATGCTGGGAGGTGTGTCGTGAGAGGGGATCCAGTGGAGTTTGTCAAAGGGGAAGACCATCAGCAGTAGGCCTCCAGCATTAGGGCCTTCTTTGTTTCGACTAGTGGGGAGCATGCCCCAACAGTTCCAGTTTCGATATCCCGGTCCTCTCCCTTTCATTGCAATACCAGGACCAAGGTTCTTCATCTGTGGAAGCCGTGGGCACCTTCAAAATCAGTGCCTGGACAGAGTGTAGTATAGTGGGGGTGGGAAGATTCAGCGCCCACCTCAGCAGCAGCAGTTTCCAGCCAGACCCTTTCAGTAATAGCAGTAGGGACAGCGAGCTCCCGCTCCTCTGAGAGTAGATGTGGCAGGAGGAGGTCGACTCCATGGTGCTCCTCAAGGACCTCGACCAGGGCGTGGTCGGGGAGGTGGCCGACAACCGAGAGGCAGAGGAGCTGAACGTGGGTATTTGCAAGCTACAGAGGCAACAGTTCCAGCAGATTCAGAAGTCATTTAAGGTAGGATCACCTTGTTTATCACTATTTCTTTCACCTTATTTTATTCAGGAGCATCACACTCCTTTGTTACACCCGGTCTATCCCATTTCTTGAGCCTAGAAATAGAGATACTCTCTATGCCCCTGGTGATGAGTATGCCAGTTGGGGGTCATACCAGTCTGTTTGATGTTTTTCAAGGATATAGATTGACGTTGGGGCCACATTAGTATAGTGGGGACCTTCTTCTAATACAAATGTAGCCATATGATGTCATCCTAGGAATCGAATGACTATTTTCTATGCATGATGTTATCGACTGCTTCTGGAGAAGAGTCATGTTCTCTGATGGGGATGGCCAGCGTGTGGCTTTTGTTGGTGAGCAGAGTTGTCAGGTGGGGAGACGACATGTGGACCCTCTTCTTTCTATGTTGGCTGATCTTTCAGTAGAATCAGTGGATGCTGAGACGATGGATGTTCCGAGATTTTTTAGAGAGTTCTTAGATGTTTTTCCCAAGGAGGTTGTGACTCTACCCCCTCAACATGATGTTGAGTGCGGGATAGACTTACAACCCGGTGCCCATCCGATTTCCATGGCTCCTTATCAGATGATGCCTTTTGAGATGCAGGAGTTGCGGATCCAGATTGACGGTTTGATGAAGAAGGGGTTTGTCCGACCCAGCGTGTCACCATGGGGTGCTCCGGTCTTGTTCGCAAAGAAGGCATATGGTGGTCTCAAGCTGTGAATAGACTACTAGAGACTAAATCAAGTAACGTTCAAGAACCATTACCCTCTTATGAGGATAGACGATCTCATTGACCAGATGAGGGGAGTAGGTTGGTTCTCTAAGATCGATCTATGGTCTGGGTATCACCAGGTAAGGGTGAAGGATATTGATATTCCAAAGACTGCTTTCAGGTGCAGGTATGGGCACATTGAGTTCATAGTCATGCCGTTCGGTGTTACGAATGCACCTACTATGTTCATGGGCCTCATGAACTCTATTTTACACAAGTTTTTGGACCGGTTCATCATTGTGTTCATCGATGAAATTTTGATCTACTCAAGATCAGAGGAGGAACATACTAATCACCTCATGATGGTCTTGGAAATCCTTCAACATCACCAGCTCTATGGGAAATTTTCCAAGTGTAAGTTCATGACACGATAAGTGCATTTCCTTGGACATGTGGTGTCTCAAAAAGGGGTAGAAGTTGATCCATCAAAGGTGGAAGTGTTTGTTTCTTTGTAATCACCCATGAATGTGAAAGAGGTTCACAGTTTTATGGGTTTGACAGGTTATTATTGGAGGTTTGTACCTGACTTCTCTTGAGTTGCAGCTCTCTTGATAGCATTGACCAGAAAGGACTAGGCCTTCGTGTGGAGTGAGCAGTGCCAAGAAGCCTTCAATTATCTAAAAGGGAAGTTGGTTAGTGCCCCAGTGCTGAGGTTACCAGAGGAAGGGTTTTTGTTTGAGGTGTTTTGTGATGCTTCTAGACTTGGCCTAGGGTGTGTGCTGATGCATCAATGGGGAGTGATATCTTATGGGTCTAGAAAATTACGGCCTCATGAGAGTAACTATTCCACCCATGACCTAGATCTTTCAATAGTAGTGTTCGCATTGAAGTTGTGGTGGAATTACCTCATCGGGGAGCACTTTGTGGTATTCACAGATCACAAGAGTTTGAGGTATATCTTTACCCAGTGGAACCTGAACTTGCGACTACGAAGGTGGGTGGAGTTTCTCCAAGACTACAACTTCGAGATCCTTGACACTGAAGGTAAGGGTAACGTTGTGGCTAATGCCTTGAGTAGGAATTCATGAAAAGAAGCTGTTTAGGAATCTGTTGATGCTTGGAAGTCAATGGAGGAGTTGGCTTCCCTACAACTGGATGTAAAGGAAGATGGTGGTAGAGGTTTTCTGTTTCAGATGATAGTGCGGTCCTCTTTACTGCGGAAGTTGGAGGAGTCTCAGTGGGGAGACATAGAGAGTGAAGTGATGCACAATCAGGTTAACCAATGAAATGCTCTGGAAGGGTGGTTGGAGGATGGTCAGAATCAGATGCTTTTCTAAGGGAAGTTGTATGTCCCATAGATGATTCATGGTGGAGTTATCTATGAGTTCTATAACTTACTCGTAGTGGTACACCTTGGAGTTTCCAAGATGTACTGAGGCCTGAGGGAATAGTTTTGGTGGCCCGGGGCGAAATGGGTAGTGGCGAAGTTTGTGGCAAGGTGCTTGGTATGTCAGCAAGTGAAGGATGAACACCATGTCCCAGGAGGGTTGTTGTAGCCTTTAGATGTTCCCGAGTGGAAGTGGGATGAAATATCTATGGATTTCTTCATAGGACTACCCAAGGTTCAAGTAGGCTACGATTCTATCTACAAAGTGGTAGATCGGATGACGAAATCAGCTCACTTTCTGGTGATCAAGGAGTCGAGTGCGGTAGATGATTTATCACGGAGATACGTGGATGAGTTGGTGTAGTTTCATGGAGTTAAAAGGTCCATAGTCTTGGATAGGGATGCATGATTTATCTCACGATTCTGGAGGGGATTGCAACATGCTTTCGAAACCCAGCTACGTCTTAACACTGCTTTCCACCCCCAAACAGATGGGCAGATAGAGCGAACCATCTAGACATTGGAGGATATGCTACAAGCATGTGTTTTGGACTTTGGGGGATCATGGGAACGACATTTTCCCTTAGTAGAGTTTTCCTCCAATAACAACTATCACTCTACTATTGGCATGAAACCATTTGAAGCCTTGTACGGGAGGTCGTGTCATTTGTCCGTGTGCTGGACCGAGGTTGGGGAAATAGGTGTTCTTGGCCAAGAGGTGGTGCAGAGAACAACAGAGAAGGTTCAACTTGTGCGTGAGAGAAAAAAGGCAACCCAAGACCAGCAGAAGTCATATGTCGATCGTAGGAGGAGGCCCTTGGAGTTTGAGGTTGGTGACCATGTGTTCTTAAAAGTTTCCCCTCGACATGGGCAGTGAAGGTTCGACAAGGGAAGCAAGCTCTATCCTAGGTTCATTGGTCCCTTTGAAGTGTTGAGGAAAGTTAGTGAGGTGGCATATCAGTTGGCATTGACACCTCAGTTGGAAAGGATACACAATGTTTTCCACATCTCCCAACTTTGTCGATATCTATATGATGATTCCCATGTCATTGACTGGGGAGAATTGGATATAGGGGATGGCGTTACATTTGTGGAGCGACCAGTGAGGATCGAAGATCGAAAGGAGAAAGTTCTTTGTGGATGAACCAACCCTTTGGTTTGTGTATTGTAAAGGCATGGTGTCCTTGAGGAGAGTACTTGGGAGCTAGAAGCTCAGATGCGCACCCAGTACCAAAATCTATTTTGAGTTCCTGTTCCGAGCCTTCCTTGTTGTTATTGTTTTTGTAACCTGCTATGATGTAATGTTGACCTTGTTAGTTTATGAGATGTTTTGTTTCCTTACCTTCTGAATTGTTATGAAAAGTCCTGATATGTGGGGAAGGGAGGACCTGATCCCTAATCAAGACGCATTAATGTGGATGCGATTAAACCCATGTGGGCGAGTCAGTGCCTCCCAAAGAGGATAGTATCTTGACATGGAGAAAATAACTCCTCGATCCATGTATAAGGACAATGAGATCCTTGGGATTCGTATGGATTTTTAGGGTGGTTTTTCCCTGAGAGGTATCTTCTAGAGGGGTTGTTTGGGTTACTCTTGTATTCTCGAGGGAGAGAATAATTTTGAGAGGAATTTGATGTAATGGCCCAGACCCTCCTGGTCAATTACTTTGCCAAAATTCTAAGTGTTGGGGTGTCCTGAACTCATCGATCAGTCCCACCCATCAGCTCCATAGATCAGCTCCACTGATCAGCTCCACTGATCAGCTCCACTGATCAGCTCCACTGATCAGCTCCACTGATCAACTCCACTAATCATCTTCATTGATTAGCTTCACCAAATCAGTTTCACAGATCAGTTTCACCAAATCAGTTTCATAGATCAGTTTCACAGATCAGTTTCACCAAATCAGTTTCATAGATTGGTTTCACCAAATCGATTTCACAGATTAGTTTCACCAAATCAGTTTCATAGATCGGTTTCCCCAAATTGGTTTTACGCCAAATCGGTTTCACAGATCGGTTTCACCAAATCGGTTTCACAGATCGGTTTCACTAAATCGGTTTCAAAGATTGGTTTCACCAAATCGGTTTCACAGATCAGTTTCACCAAATAGGTTTCACAGATCAGTTTCACCAAATCGGTTTCACAAATCAATTTCACCAAATTAGTTTCACAGATCGATTTCACCAAATCGGTTTCACAGATCGGTTTCACCAAATTGGTTTCACAGATCGGTTTCACCAAATCAGTTTCACATATCGGTTTCACAAAATCGGTTTCACAGATCGGTTTCACCAAATCAGTTTCACATATCAGTTTCACCAAATCAGTTTCACAAATCGGTTTCACTGATCATCTTCACAGGATCAGCTTCACAGGATCAACTTCATAGGATCAGCTTTACAGGATCAACTTCACAGGATCAGCTTCTCCCAATCAGCTTCATGGGATCATCTTCACCCGACCAGCTCCACTGATCGGTTTCAACTATCAGTCTCACCAATCGGCCACAGAGGGGTGTCAGGATTTTCCTTCCCCAGTTTTTCCCATAACGCTACTTTTAAGTCTTTTAACCCTTTTAATGTGGTTCATAGATGTTTTTAACACCATAAACAACGTTTTAAATCCCCTAGGTGTGGGGAGACCCTCAATGGACCCATTTTCCTCTCTTAAATTAAATCCTTTAACGCACAACTGTTTTGGCCACCCCTTCGATGAGATTTTTTAAATAAATAAATAATTCCATCATGTGTAACCATTTAACCATGAGGTGAAACAATGATCCACCTTTAAAGCTGCTTAAGATCCTCATATCCCATAATGCCAAGATCTCAACTTTTTATCTCACGAGAATTATTTCTTCCCGGCTGGTATTTTCTTCTTCTTCTACTTGGTGAGTTTGGAGTCCCCCTTCCAGAGGCGAGTGGTGCGCCTATGCTCGAGCCTTTCATGCTCATTATTAGAGTCTTCTGAGTTCCTCCCCTACAAGTCGCGCATCCCCAGTTGGTTGCACCAAGAGAAAAACATCGATCTTTTATCATTCAAGGATGGATTTTACTTCATCTCTCCTTAGTGTGTATCATGCGAGGTGGGTATACTATTATTTCTATGGGGATGGTTAAAACCAAACCTTAATGAAGATAATAAATGGAATTTTAGAGAATGGAGGGGGTGTGATCGATTTTTCTGTTGTACTCCTTATCCTTGATTATGTGTTTTGAATTGTATGGGCTTATGCCCACTGAAAATCATGACCATTGGTAGTCTTTTCTTGTGAACTAATGAACCTCTATTTTTTCTAGATATTTATGTGATTGAATGGGTGTAACATGGAAACTAGTTAATCACATAAACTCGGTTGATTAAATGGATGCCTAGCGAATAAGAATCCTTGTGTGATCACCCTGGTTAACCAAATGGAAAGATGGAACTGAATGAATGGCATATTCAAATTTGAAAACTCCCTTGCTCTGTTATGGTGATGTTGACAGTTGATGCTTGAGAAGCAACGTGGATGGGGATGAGATCCTCTATTGTGGTGCAATTATTGGATTTTGGATCTGAGGTCGTGTGGGGATGTATGGTGGGGCTTGGTTTGGTTTTAATACTTCGAGGGATCTCACGTATCCATTTTATTGTTTTGACTTTACAAGAGAACTAGGTGTGAATGCTTAATTTGCTGTTTGGCTGTTTTACTTTCCTTGTCTTGTGGTTATGCCTGTTAGTTTCCCAGTAGTGCAGAATTTACTTAAATGGAATTACTTGAATATGAAAACATGAATGGGTTCAATGGAGAATTGTTTTCTAGGAATGAGTTGTGATAGGGTTGTGGCTGTTATGCTTCTTATGAATGAATAGTAATGAGGGTGCTTGTGTATGGTCTGGTTTTGGAAACCCTAGGCTAGGAAGAGTGATTTTTACCTTTATATATAATTGTAGTTCTTATGTTTCTTATCCCTGACCCACCCATGTTAAGCACTTCATTCCGAACACCCACATTTCATGTGGGAGGGTGTTTTTCCCAACACCCCTATGAGTGACTGGTTATTAGCTCCTTTTCTGCTCCCTTTCCTGAGTATCCCAAGATCTTTTGGGCAGGATGTGATGGCTTGAGGTCCATTAAAGCCCTAGATTCTTCAGGCAGGGTATGTGGTGGTGGTTGGCCCAGGTGTGTGCGGGCAGGTTGTTTCCCAAGTGTCTTCGGGATGAGGACCATGTGTCTTCGGGCATGGCAGTAGTTGTTCGAACCTAGGTGTGTGCGGGATGTGTGGTAGTGATATCCCAGGTGCTTGCGGGTGGGATTTGTGATTGTGGTAGACCAGGTGTGTGCGGGCGGGGGGATGACAGTGGGACTATAGTGAGGATGGTGGGAGAGGTTTGATGCGTAAGATGTCCTCAATAACTAGTGGGAAAGTGGTGCAGGGTACCCAAATATCGATGTGCTATTACTATTACTTTACTTAACTTGCGTTATTTGGGGAGTGTGCCTTGGTAAGGTTTGGTTGGATAATTTCCTTCTAGGTGCTCTAGTTATCTCCTTTTCTCATGGGGCATTAGAATGCCTCCCCACTTGTGCATGAGAGCCTTTGGTTTTCCCTACTGAGTATACCTGTATACTAACCCTATGTATATAAACTACTTTTAGGTTTCCAGGAGGACATCAGGGATCATGCGAGACCGTACTAGCTTAGACGTTTGGACAATTGTTGTTGCTGTTTTTCTTTTTCTGGTACTTTCCTTTGGGATTTTCTTTTACTTTTGTAGAATCTACTTTTTAACATGCATATGAGAATGATTTTCTTTTGGCTTTACTTTTACCTTAAAATTTGGTGTTGTTGGGATTTACTATATTATCTCTCGATCTTATTAAAAAAAAGGGGTAATGCCTTCGATTTTGTGTGTGATTCTATACCCTTGGTGCTAGTCGCCACTTCGGGACCTATTGAAGGTGGGTATCGGGGGTCATTATCTCTCCTTAAACTGGAAGAAGGAAGGGTCTAACAATCTGCTGTCCCTTCTATCATCTTGGTGAAGGCGGGTCGTGACACCACACATACGCACAAATGATGTTATCATTTTTTAGTGAATGGAAATATAAGAAATTAAATAATATATTATATTTTAATAATGATAAAAATTTCATAAATATAATATATATTCATTAAATTCACCATGATAAACATTCATGAGAGTCGATGATGGAAAATTAATTACAACGGTTCGCAAGGCGGTAGTCCGCTGCGCACACAAATGATGGTTTCATTTCCCATTTAATAGAATATGAGATGGATGTAGGTTATAAAATTAAAATAATAAAATATAATTATATATAAGATAATTATAATTTCATATCATCATGGTTGAATAATATTTGAATTAGGTGGAAGAATAAATAAATCAAAATGCTCAGTTAATAACGATGTATCTTGTTTGGACAATCTCTTTATGTTTTCACCAAAATCCTTCCTAGGAGTGTTTTATAAAAAAAGGACTCTAGGACATGATAAGATAATTAAATAACTGATTTAGTTAGGAAGTGTCTAAACTGAAAAACATTTTAAGTGTGAATAAAAGAGAAGAGGAGGTTACCTTTTATAAGTGAGAAGGGGTGACATTTTTCTAAATAACCAAAAATATTCAATAATGGGAAGTCACTCTCAAACCAAGTGCCTCAAAGATTAATAAATGATGTATTGAAGGTAACATAAGGCTTATCCATACCTCTAACATTAGAAAAACATTTTTTTTAAAATGTTATTCCCTTTACTAATATGGTTACTCACATTTTCCATTTTAGTTTTCACCATAGTAATTTGGTTTTACTTGGTAATTTATCCTTTTATCCTAAAAAAATGAGAATTATTCAATAATTTGGGCCCAATAATTATAAATATGAAATATAATTTATCAACTAAAAATCATATGAGTGTTTAAAATTAATTTTATCACAAGTGCATGTAACACACAAAAATTTGTTTTAACTATAACCATGGTAACGACTATTTCAATCTTAAAGGGTTTGGACTGTTATTATAAATGTAAAAATGATTCATAAATGGAACATGGTTTATATTTTAAACCATAATAAATTCACTTGTATGAAGATAATATTTTTATGAATTTTAAATCATTTAATAAAACATTATTTATTATAAAATATCATTAATATCATTTTTCACAGTATTCATTTAATTTGAATTTAAAAACATAAAGAAGGCTATAGAATTATAATATACACATTTAAAACTTCTATAAAATTTTAAATTTATCTATAAATTTTTCATAAAACAATAATTAATTCAAATTTTATTAATTTTAATATTTTTAAAATCATTGATTTATTTTCCTTTTAATTAAATAATTACCACGTTGGCGTTGTGTAAGTATTTAAGGTAATTATTTCATTACTAAAAATTATAAATAAATTATCATGATAAAAAAATATATTTCAAATGACTATTTATAACTAAACATATGTTATTTTTATCCCTATCACAAAATATTATAGCTATTAAAAGAAAGAAAGTAACATTTTTGGCTTTTCTTTTCATAAAGTATTATAAAGGTCATAATCATGGCCATTTAAAAAAAGTCATATTTTAAAATTTTGTATTATTATGAAAAAATATACTCATAAAATAAAAATAATACAAGTGATAGAGTTACTTTTTAGTTCTTATTAATTTTTTTACCCTTAATTAACCTATTTTACCTTTACCATTGTAACAAATATTTACTACGATTACTATTCACAATGAACAAAAATAAAAGGGGAATATTTAAAAAATTTATACCCAATTATTAATAAAAATTAATCCATTTTATAAGATTCAAAACATATAAGTTTTGGAATTTAATTTAATATTAAACCAGAAAAACATGATGAAAAATAGTTTTCAGAAAAATAAAATTTTCAAGCAATAGTTAATCTTATATTAACTCAATGACTATAAATCATTATTATATGAATTTAAATTAATATAAATAGATATATAATATATAAATTTCATTTAAATATTTTCTTATTAGGTTCTATTTTAATTAATTAAAATTGATAAATTTTATGCACTTAAAACCAGTTTTTAGAAAACTGTGTTTTTAAGCATAAAAATAAACTTATAACAAAATCATAAAAATTGATGATTAAAATGAAATTAATTATTTTATTATAAATAAAATGGTTATTATGTAACTTTAAGAACAAATCCAAAATATAATGGTATTTTTAAATTACTTTATTTAATAGAAATAAATGACAGTATTTGAAAAATCGGTAATTTTCACTATTCACTAAAAAATCAATCATTTCAAAAAAATACCAAAATTTCACCCTAATTAAATTTTTATATGACTTCAATGATGTTAATTTTTTGAAATAACATTTTTTAAAGTTATAGAAATTAATTATAAAATTTTTTCACAAAAAGAAAATAAAAACCATTTTTGAAGAAAACATATTTTTAAAGAATAAAATGATTTTACTAAAAATTGATCGATTATTTACTAAGAATTTATCAATAAATTTATATTGAGTAGTAAATTTATATATATTTTATAAATTAGTTACTCTTATTTACACCCAAAAATTTAACAATTAGGTTATAATGGTCATATTTAAATAATAATATTTTGTAGTTCATTTAGGATCGGTGTTGTGTGTCATATATTCTATCAAACATATTTTTATTTTTATAATATCTCGGTGTTAAAAACATAACTATGACCATTTTGATATTTCCTATTTCACACAATTAGATTCAATAAACACCACATCTTTTTCCATGATCATATTAACCTTTCTCGTTTCACACTGGAAGATCACCATGGGGGCCACCAAAACCATTTTTTCCTTGGTTGTTTCACAAAGAAACACCTCTAAAACACCAAAAAAATAAAAATTACCTATTGTGGGTGTATCCTTGCCCATTTTGGACCTAGTTCCCATCAACATGCTCTCCAACATGGGCTTGGCCTTCCTGGCTTGGCCTTTTCTTTTTATACCTTCTCCAATCTTCATAAATAACCCTAATCATGATAAACCAATCATTATATATAATAATGAATATCATTTCACATGAAACTATATGATTTAACATAGAATATGATTTATGTATTGACAAAAAAAATACAATACACTTAATCATATCCTCTTCACAAATTCTTTAACCTCACTTATCACAACAACCATATTAGTACCTCTTAGGATCAACAAACCTATTAAACCAAGTACTCATACTTGAGTGGTTTTCTTAACAAACCATATAACAAGGAGAGAGGGTTGGAATTTTAAATTTTTTAATTTCAAATTTTTAATAAATTAATGTAAACTCTTTAAATATCAGAAGAATAAATCATTATTTTTAATCCATTTATCCAACCATTACTTCGCTATCGATGAAACCACTTAATCAAAGGTTAAGTGTTATTCTTAGACTTGTAATTAATTTAGGTTTTATATAGAATGAAATTATTACTATTTTAATAATAATAAAGAACTCAAAATAAACATGATTAAAAAATATTATTATATACCAAATAATCTTGGTTCATGAACTAATCACAACTCATGTGAGAGATAACATAAATAATAAAGGGTATACATGGTGTCATAACCATAAGAATTCCTAGAAAACCTTCCTTTTATATCAAAATAAAGAGATAAAAATTTTAATTATAATGTCAGTCATAATCATAATCATGGGGGTCTATTAATAAAAAAATAATTCATATAATAATATCATAAGGATAAGTAAAGAAACAAATTCAATGAAAAAAATTGTAAATTCTCTAACAATTACTGTATAAAATAAAAATTAAATAAATTTATTAGATACTTTATATAATAATTCAAAAATGAGAATAGGTAATAAGGGATATTCTAATAACCAATAATTTACAAAACAATGTGTCAACAGATAACATGGGAAATAAACATACCAAGAATAACTCAGAAATTCATGTAAAATTTCTCATAATATTATTTTATTTTACATATAAAAATACTTTTAAAAACTTCCCATTTATATTTTCAAAGATAAAATTAAAAGTTTTATTAAAATTTGGAAATCATATAACAGTAACATCACAAAAAACCCCTGAATAAACACATGGAGGGGTGGGGTGGGGGGGTGGTTGAGAATAAAGATTCTGGGTGTAGAGAAAGCACCATTATGGAATGAATAACTCAACTTTTTAGTCTTAATATATGAATAATAATTTTTGTATATAATGAATAACATCATGAATAATAGAATTTGTAGATTAATTAACTAGATTAAATGCCATAAATAGAAAAAGAGGATCTTTATATGCAATTTATAATTAATTTAATTTGTATATCTAAAATTACCTAAATATATAATTCTAATTTCATTGATGATTCAGTTGATTCGATCTTATCATACCATCATTTAACTACATAATAGAATCCCTCTAGTGGTGATCCATATATTCACTATAATCTCTGAACATTACCGTAGGATCACTGGGTGCTAGCATGGCCGATCCTAACCGCTTGTTTGTGGTTAATCACACCATAATTTTTCTTGAAGGTTGAATAAATCTTAGTGTTATCTCTATGGATTGAGAGAGGAGGAGGAGAGATAACATTTTAGATCTCTAGATTTCTCTCTAGGGATTGAGATAGCTTCTCTCTACCCACTATTCACAATAATAATGTTTATGTAAAGTTATATAATTATATATTTATTATAGTGGGTTTAAGTTTAGAAATTTGAACACAATCCCCTTTCCAATTACTTAATTATCAACAAAACCCATGTCTAAATTATAATATAATTATTATTCACTTGACATGTGCATCACCCAAGAATAAATAAATATCATTTATATCATTTCAAATCATAGCATTAAACTAGGTTTGTATATTCTCCTTGACATTTACCAAACATAGAATAATAACAATTTATTTAAAAAATAAATACCAATGAATTATTTTTTTGTTAAATTTAATAAATAATATTTTAACGAAAGCTTGAAAATAAATATTTATTATTATTATTATTATTATTATTTATATCACTTATTCATTTTAATAACTTGTAATTAAATCCAATTGATCAACTAAACTCAAATAAATATTATTTATTGTAACTTGTTAAATTCAATACTAAATTTAACTAAGATTTTGGATAAACTTAGTATGTGACCCTCTAGGCCTCTTTCTCAGTGAAATTAGGTAATACTGCCCAAAGTAAAAGGTTATCATCTAAAAATATTCCAAGAAACCCATAGAGAAAGAATTTAATGTCACAATGACATAAAACTACCTACAAATTCTTAGCATGTAATATAATTCCTTTATCGTGATATCTTAAATCGAGAAGGCTGCATATTGGTGACATCAACCTATGTGCTCGATGTCACTTTCTTTGAATTTTCATAAATGAAATAACCCATTGAAAACCATGTATATGGATTTATTTAGGAACTTATATTTCCATTAAAGGTCTTGATATATTAACTTATATCAAGGGATATAAGGGATACATCCTTTCTCACATTATCTATTAATGAAATATCACTAATGACACACCCAACATATCCTACCTCATCGTGGGAAGATGTCATCATATTTTTTGTTAATACATAAAATTATGTGACTCATAGTATCCATTAATGAAAATATTAAAGTCTAAGGATCACTACACACATTCGTAGATATGAACATCCTATAACACATTTAAATGTGGATTTACTATTGTATGGTCTCGTTCTCATAATCTTCTACATTGAAAATTACTAAAGGGTGTATACCATGAGAGGGTTCGTTAAAGTCTTATGTGTATATACCCATGATATCCTATATCATATATGTCCCATCAAATGATATCATCTGACTATAGAATACATATTCAAGAATACAATCATAACACCTCCTGTTTCTCATCATAGTGGGGAACAACTATGACATTTTATTGTGGCATATATTATTAGGATATTATCACATACAGATGTCATACAAATGAAAAATCATGATGTTATAATAAATTTCATTAATAATGAAAAAATGCAATCAATTACTTATAAGTCTACTCTAGGGAACCAACCCTAACAGACTCCCACTTACACTAGAGCTAATTGATAAAAACTTATAGTCCACTTTCCCTCACATGATATTCATGCCTCTACTAATATAGATCCATTATCATGGGTTCCACTATGTTTTCCTCTATGGATACTCTACTCACTATAAATTCACCTCATTGAGAAAAATACATCAAGATATGAAACTTGTAAAGTTTATTCTTTGTACTTTGATGTGGCCTTGTCTCTTTAGAAAGAACCACCACTATAGTGTCAATAAAGTAAAATTATGATAAGGTCTTAACTACTAGGAACCATATCAATATCCTAGAAAAAGTTACAAATCCATAATGATTTCTTGGCTGCATCATAAGCTGCAATACACTCATACTCCACTATATAATTGGCGACAATAGCCTGGTTTGAACTCTTCTATCTCACAATTCCTCCATTGGGAAAAAATACATATCTTAACTATGAATTCAGATCATTTTGATCAGTACGAAATCTAGCATCTGTATAACCCCTTATGACTAGCTCTTCATCTCATCCATACATCAAGAACATATCCTTAGTTCTTCTTGGATACTTAAGGATAACCTTAACAATAGTTCAATATTATTCACCTGGATCTAATTTATGTCTACCTACCATTATCAAAGCATATACAACATGAACCCTCATACATAACATGGAATACATGATAAATCCTATCATAGAAGTGTATAAGATCTTACTCATTCTCTCTCTTTCCTTTTATATATGAGGAAACATTTTTTTGGAAAGATGTATACCATGTGACAATGAAACTAATATACTCTTGGATTTTTCCATACCAAAACTATTTAGTATCTAGTCAATTTATGTACTTTGACTTAGTCTAATAAGCCTCTTGGATCTATCATGCATGATCTTGATCTCTAGAATTTAGGATGCTTCACCTAATTCCTTCCTGGAGAATCACTTTTTCAACCACACCTTAACCTCTTGTAATGATAGTATCTCATTTCTAATTAGAAACATGTCATAAACATATAATACTATAAAAATAACCACACTCTCAAAAAACCTCATGTAAACACATGGATCATATTCATTCTTAATGAAATAAAATTCTTTTATAGCTTCACCGGACCAAATATTCCATGACCTAAATGCTTTCTTTAATCCATAAATGGATCTCTATAACTTTCATACCTTTTTGTAATTTAATGGAGTCATAAAACCTTCTATATGTGTCATATAAACATGATCATAAAGGTTCCCATTTAGGAAAGTAGTTTTAACATCCATCTTACAAATCTCATAGTCATGGTAAGCTGATATGGAAATAATTTTTTTGATGGATTTAAACATGAAAACTGGTGAAATGGTTTAATCATAGTCAATGAATTGATTTTTCCTAAAACATTTATCCACTAGTTGTTCTTTATAGGTATTTTCTTTACCTTTCATCTCTAATTTTCTATTAAATACCCATTTACTCCCAGTAGGATTTGGATTAACTGACATATTAATCAGAACCCAAACTTGGTTTCAATATATGGAATCCATCTCTGAATTCATGTATTTTATCAATATTTCAATTTTTTAAGTCTTTAATGCCTCCTTGTAGGATATAAGATCATTATTTCCAATTAATAATGAGTCATCATCAATGAATAGAAATCCATATATTTCTTATTCTCTTACCTCTATAGTGATCCTACGTAGTACTTGTGTTTTAGGAACAAATTATTCCAAGGGGACCTATGAAATATGTTCATGTACCATCTCTTATGTATCTTTAGAATCAAATTAATCAAATTCAATATCCCCCTCACTATAATTCTTGAGTATGTGACCCTTATCCATAAATATAGCTTGCCTAAAAACTGTAATCATTTTATTCGAGGGAAAATATAAGTAGTATCCTCTCGTTTCCTTTGGGTAACTTATAAAGATACACTTAATGCATTAGGTTTCTAGTTTTTTTTCTTGAGATAGCCTTAAAAAATGGCTCAAAAACCCATGCATTAACATGTGAAAACATGAGTTTCTTTCCTCTCCAAAAATGAAAGGTAATATTGTTTTCAACTTTAGTTGGTACTCGGTTTAGTAAGTATGATACTATGTGTAATTAATATCCCCAAAATGATAATGTAAGGCTTTTGTGACTCATAATCAATATTATAATGTCCATCAAGGTATGATTACTTATTTCACTAACACCATTCTATTTTGGCGTGTAAGGTGGAATAATTTGAGATAAAATACCATACTTATATAGAAACTCGATAAACTCTTAGATAATATATTTACCACCTTGAATTGATCAAAATTTATTTTTATTCTTACCAAGATGATTCTCAACCTCATTCTTGAACTCCTTGAACTTCTCAAAGGATTCAAACTTATACCTCATCAAACAGATGTAACCGTACCTACTCAATTCATTGGTAAAAGTAACAAAGTATGAAAATACACCTCTTTCATATACTTGAAATGGTCTACACACATCTATATACACTAATTCTAAAATATTCATGAATATTTCACCTTGAACACCAAATGGAATTTTGGTCATTTTACCTTATAAGAAAACATGGAATCTTTCAAGTGGTTTAAGCTCAAAAGAGTCTAAATAACCATCTTGATAGATCTTTATCAAGCTATTATCATTTACATGACCAATATGGGGATTACACTAATGGGTGTTAAATAAATTTTGCATATTTGATTCGTTATCAATTGAAAATATCTAGTTTTTATAATTTAATACATAAATAATTATATTCAACTATTACAAACCATAATAAATGCTATCTTTATAAAAATAGCAGCTCTTATTTCCAAAATTGAAAATAAACCCATCCATGTCCAAAAAATAAACATAGATGATTTCTTAGTGACACTAGGAACATAATAACAGTTCTTTAAAACCAAAATCAATCTTATTGGAAATGTAAGATAACAGTCACTAATGGTTAGAGAATCTATCCTCACTCTATTGCTATCACATAGATCCACCTATCTTATGGAAACCTCATGAAATCTACTTGGTTCCTATATTTAGATAGAAATGTGAGCACCACATGCTGCATATAATACCCAAATCATAGAGATTAAAAGTTTACACTTGATAATGAAAACACATAAAGCTTACACATTCTTCTTTGGTTGGGTATAGTATCTTTTATAATGTCCCTTCTTTCCACATAGAAAACATATCACATCCAATTCCTTTATTTACCATTGGATCTTCTTCTTCTTGGAAGGATTGTGCTATGTAGCCTTAGACTTGGAATGAGAATTTGGTCCTTTTACCTTGTTACTCCTTTTCTTATTCACCATAAGTACCATAGGTTAATCTTTCCTCACACCTTTATCAACTTGGTGAATAACTGTAATAAGTTCCAAAATATTCTTCTCACTATTGTTCATATTATATTCCACAATAAAATCAAAGAAGGTTTTATATAGTGAGGATAAAATGAGATATGTGCACAAATAATTAGGGATATTAAACCCTAATATGTCTAGGAACTCTATGTAGCTAATAATATTGACTACATGAGGCCCATAAGGTGCCTAACCTCCAATATTTTATGTGAATAGTGCATTTGAGATATCACATCTCTCTTGTACCACCTTATCCTGATAAATATCATGAAGGTGAAAAACAATGTTATATGAATCCATATCCTCATATTTTTTACAATATCACTATACATGGAGGATAACATGAAACATTGGATATCAATTGCATTATCATCATAATTCATTTAGAGAGACGCTTCTTCCCCACTAGCCTATTTAACAAGTGATTCAGGAAGTGGGGTTTCTAGCATATATAATTTTTGTTCATAGCATAGTATAATATGTAAGTGCTTATACCTTTATTGGAAATTTACACTGGTGAGAATGTTATCCTTTTATAGTATGGATCACAGTGATATTTTCAAAGTAATTTGTTTTTCTATTTCTAAAAATTAAGAGCATATAATTAGTACTTCCTTGATTAAAAAAATCATATTAATAAATTTAAAATTAAATTCAATTAATATCCTACTATTTTTTATACCTAATATCCCTAACCATTAGTTTAAAAAATATCCAATTGATTAGATATTCTAGTTTCAATGACCCATATCCCCCTTTTCATAACCTATACTTTGGTCTGACAAGTTATTAAAAGGGTTTTAGGTTGGTGTAACTTTATAAATGAATTAACTCATGATTCCTTGACCCATTGAGTAAACTCCCCAATCTTAAAATCATGAATAAATATTTCCTCAAACCTTTCCTCTCAGTTACACCAAGTCCTTCTTGGGTAGTCAACCCTTGATGAGAAATAAGTTAAGTTAAATCAAAACTTCAAGATAAAAGTTCCTTGATAATTGAAAGCATCTAGAATTGGGATGATCAATCACATTAAATTATAAGGTCGATTATAACTTAAGTAATGGAATTCTATACTGAATTAATATTTTAGTTGATGGATTTTAATCCTTCTATGTAAAAATTATATTTTTATCTTTTCAAATGCCTTTTTAATATTAAGTGATTAACCATGTCTAATAAAATATTAATTAATAATCTAATTATATTTTATTCAATCTTTTATTCTTATTAATTCATTTATTTAGTGATCTCATAACATCAAAAAATATAAATAATCAACTATGAAACTGACAGAAATTATATATAAGTGGTATGATCATGAGATTCTCTAATGGATATTTTATCTTGAAAATGTTAAACTAACCCTCAAAGATAGGGCAAAAACACCTTAAATAATAGCTTGGATCATGTTACATCATTCCACTTTGGATCCTATATGTGTCACCTCGATTTTTTCTCCTTGGATCCTAGAATGAGACTGCCTTATCTTTCTTGGGATATCTATCCTTATATAAGATTTTATTCACAAAAAGGTTAGAAGATCCAATGGATTGAATAAAGGGATTTGTATAAAAGAAACTTTGGGTATACATACCCTTATATAATAAGGGGGGGGGGATGATGTGCAGACCATCGATTTTAATTTAATCCTTATAAATTAAAAGAAACCAATCACATACATAGGGTTGGTCTAATATCATGATCTTCTTCAAAACATAAAAATATCATACATTTATAGTTTATTATCTATTACTTAGATCCGTTCTTTAATTAAAATAAAACACCATGAATTAATCTAGTTAATCCAATTTATCTTAATTTTACCCAAGAATCCTCACCATAATAAATAATTTTAAAAAAATTAAATAAATTAATTCAATTTAAAATTAATGAAGTAAAAAAGTTTACTTTGAGTCAATGACATGTACTCATCAAAAATATCTGGCATGATCCTTATGATATTTATGCACACGGAGTGAACTATAAGCAAATACCATACATAACTTGTAGATTTGGAATTTAACATGAAATTAATTTAATATATAATTGAAAATCCTATAACATATACTATAAAATAAATGACATATGAAACACATATGAATATATTTAATTATTATTTATTCATTAAACCGATCACACTATTTTCAGCAGACTACATGGCGCGTACTAGGTTATATGATGTGTGGTCTCTTTTTCCCATGTTTGTGGCACACGCCTAGAGAATCAGCATATTTCCTGACATAGAAATTTATGAGGTATATGGTGTTTTATCCTTATTAAATGACATGTGGCCTCAATGTTTCATGGTCTAAAAATCCTTATTTCATGTAGAAGATATACAATATGCTTGGACCCCTATATTATTAGTCATTTGAAAATGATGACTACACATCATTTACACAGGTTACACGGTGTGTAGTTCTTCAAACCATGTGCCAAATTGCTCGGATCTAATCACCGATCTAATTTTATTAGATCTTAGATCCAATTTCATTGGATTAATCTGATTTTATCATAAGATACAAGGGTACACAATGTGTGGTTAAGTTGTACACACCGTGTAGTCTTGTGTTGTTTGATCAGAAACTTTGGAACCTCTAGACGGTGTTTTTGAATGTTTCTTAATTTTATATTTAAATGCTTACTAGTTATGTGAGATAGAATGAATAAAGGGAAGATACTATGATGTTTTTATATTAATAATGAATCGATATTAAGTAAAATAAACAAAAAACACATGTAAACAATCAATGATTAATAAATAATTATAAATTAAACATGTAACCCCTTTAATACCACTTAAAGGATCTGGGTGTAGTGGAAGTGCATGTATGTAATGGAAAAATAAACTTTTTATTTTTAATATATGAATAATAATTTATTTAAATAATGATTAATGTCATGACAAACAGAATTTGTAGATTACTTAACTAGAGTAAACACTAAAACTAGAAAAATAGGATCTTCACATGTAATTTATAATTAATTTAATTTATAGATCTCGAATTACCAGAACTTTTAATTCCTCTTTCATTGATGATTTAGTTGATTCGATCTTTTCATACCATATTTTCACTGTAGTATCCAAGTTCATAATCCCTCTAGTGACAATCCACATGTTTACCATAATCTATAAACGTCATTATAGAAATCATGGGTGCTAGCCCGACTGATCCTGATCATTTGTGTTTTTCATGGTTGATAATACTAGGATTATTATTAAAGGATGGAGAAATATTAGTGTTCTCTTGATATCTTGATAGAGGAGGATAGAGTGCATTATATATCTCTAGATCTCTCTCTAGGGATCAAGAAATATTCTATCAATCCATTGTGCACAATAGAAATGTTTATAGAAAGTGACATAATTAGATATTCATTATAACAGGTTTAGGGTTAGAAATTTTCACACAAGACCCTTTCAAATTACTTAATTATTAGAGAACCCCATATCTTAATAATAATATAATTATTATTCACTTAACATCTGTATCAACTAAAAATAAATAAATACCATTCATATCATTTCCAATTAGACCATTAAACTCAGTTTACATATTTTCTTCGACATTTACCAAACCTAGAACAATGAAAATTTATTTAACAAATAAATATCATTGAATTATTTATCAATAAATATAATAAATATTTTATTCACCAAAAATTAAAAATAAATATTTATTATTATTATTTAACTCACTTATTCTTTCAAATAACTCGTGATTAAATCTTGGTGATCAACCAAACCCAAATAAATATTTTTTTATTATGAATTGTTAAATTAAATATTAATTTTAACTAATATTGTGGATAAACTTAGTGTGTGACCCCCTAGTACTCTTTCTTAGTGGAATTAGGTAAAATTTTCCAAAGGCTAAGCTTATCATCTAAAATCACATTAAGGAAACCATAAAGAAAGAAGTTAATATCACAGCGATATACAACCGTATATGTATGGGTATCATGTAATATAATCCCTTTATCATGATATATAAAATAAATAAATTTTCATACTAGTGTCATCAACCTATGTTCTCAATGTCTCTTTCTTTAACTTTGTGGAAATGAACTCTCCCACTGAACACCATGGCCATGGATTTATCCAGGAAGTTTTATTTCTATCAAAAATCCTGAAATATCAACTTTTGTCAAGGAATATAAGGGATAAATACTTTATCAAATTATATATTAATGAAATATCATTCATGATGAACCTAACATATCCTACCTCACTGCGAGAATATGTCTTCACAGTTTTTGATAATACACACTACTACCAATATAACCTTTAACAACGCTAAAATTGGCCATTATCAACACAAAAAAGCACTGATTACCAAAGAGTGATTAAAATCACTAGGATTTTATTAACAATTATTTAAGCAGTGATAAATGATACCCTTTATCAATGATAGAAAAAGAATAGATAAAGGGTAATATTTCTGCATGTTTTGTTAAAATTACAGCACACTACAGTAGCATAAACAACAGTAAGAAACAACAAATACAAGTTCAAAATAGAGAATTTAAATGAAATAAAATTTACAACACAAATAAAAGAAAAAATAATATATTATATACATTTCAAAAATTGGTTTTTACAATTACATGAGTAAGTAAAAATTATCATATACATTCAAAAACATCAATGTTTCCTTTCTTTGTCTTTATCCCTCGACCCTCGGTCACACTATTTCCAAACATACCACCCCAATTTGAGAAAAAGAATGCACCTATATAAGAAAAAAATTATGATGTTAGTAATAATATAAATAAATAAATTAAACATAAAGTTTCAATTTTAAAATAAAAACATATACTTTGAGTTATACCAGGAACATTATGTCTCAAATTGAGTTACATTTGATTCTTACATGCCACACCATTTCTTATTCATCTTAAAGAATTATCTCTATAAAAATTAAATAAATAAGTATAAGATAAAAATGATAATGAAATTAATTAATTAATATTAGATAAAATGGAAATAAAAAAATCTGAGCTCGTTTGCTCGGTTTTGGCAATGTGATGCACGTTTTAAACTAAAATGACACTTATATATTGAAAACACACACTTCAATTCATAAAAACCATATCATGTGTCATATTGATGTGAGGTAAATTTATATATGTAAAAAATGACTTATAAATAATTTTACTATATTATCAAATCAATCCCAGTGCGTTTAATCAGTTTTGAGTACATCACTTGTGTTTTTTACTAAAATGGCATTTTAAAATGGAAACATGAACTTTGAGTCATACTAATCAAATCATGTGTAATTTTGACATTAGATTTATTCCTACATGTCAAAAATTACGTATTAATTGTTTTCACAAATTATAAAGACAATCTGAGTGTGTTTTATTGGTTTTTAATGAGTGACACTTTCTAAATTAAAATGTCAATTTTAAACTGATAATGGATACTTTGAGTCATACCAGGAAAATTGTGTATCAGATTGATATGTGGATGATTAATACATGTAAAAAATGACTTATAAATTATATTACTAAAGTATAAAAATAATATGAATGCATTTTCTTAGTTTTGAGTATATCACTTTTCTTTTTTTACAAAAATTAGTGTCAATTTTAAATAAAATGACACACTTGGAGTCATACTGGTCACACCGTGTGCTAGATTGAGTTGATGATAATTCATAAAAATCAAAAATGACTTATGGATCATTTTTATAAAGTATTAAAATAATTTTAATGCATTTTATATATTTTTAATATGTCACTTTTTTTACTAAAATACCATTTTAAATTGGAAACATGAACTTTGAGTCATACCGGTCTCATCGTGTGTTGGTTTGATATGAGAATAATTATTACACATCAAAAATGATATATGAATCATTTTTATAAATTATCAAAAAAATTAGAGTGTTTCTTCTCATTATTTAGTGAGTGATGCACTTTTGAACTAAAATATCAATTTTAAACTAACAACAGACACTTTGAGTTATAGCGGATACATTTTGTATTAGATTGAGATAAATATAATTAATACATGGAAAAAATGACTTATGGGCCATTTTTATAAAGTATAAAAACAATCATAACACATTTTCTTGGTTTTGAGTATGTCACTTGTCTTTTTTACTAAAATTAATGTCAATTTTAAATAAAAAAACACACTCGGAGTCATACAAGTCACACCATGCATTGGATTGAGGTGAGGCTGATTACTAAAAATAAAAAATTACCTATAAATAGTTTTATTAAAGTATCAAAACAATTATAATTTATTTTCTCAATTGTGAGTATATCACTTGTATACTAAAATGTCATTTTAAACTAGAAACACACACTTTGAGTCATACTGGTCACATTGTGTTTCGGTTTGACATGATAATAATTAATACACATAAAAAATGACTTATGGATCACTTTATTAAATTGTCAAGTAAATATGATCACATTATCTCAATTTCTAGTGAGTGACACATATTTTGAACTAAAATTTCAATTTTAAACTAATGACAGATGATTTGACTTAAACCAGGAACACCGTGTATCAGATTAAGATGAGGTTGATTCCTACATGTCAAAAATGACTTATGTATTGTTTTTAATAAAGTATCAAAATAATATTAATGAGTTTTATCAGTTTTTAATATGTCACTTTATTTTTAGTAAAATTAATGTCAATTTTAAATAAAAAGACATGAAGTCATATTGTGTATCAGATTAAGGTGTGGTTGAATCCTACACATCAAAAAATGACTTATAGATCATTTCAATAATGTATAAAAATAATATAAATTCATTTTCTTGGTTTTAAGTATGTCACTTGTCTTTTTTACTAAAATTAAAGTTTATTTTAAATAAAAATACACACTTGGATCCATACCAGTCACACCATGAGTTGAATAAATGTGTGGATGATTACTAAACATAAAAAATGACTTATGAATCATTGTATTAAAGTATAAAAAAATACAAAGTAATTTTATTGGTTTTGAGTATGACACTTGTTTTTTTACTAAAATGTTATTTTAGACTGGAAACATGCACTTTGAGATATACTAGTCACATCATGTACCAGTTTTACATGAGATTGATTCATACATGTCACAAATGACTTATGAATTGTTTTAATAAATTATCAAGAAAATATAAGTGTGTTTTTTAAGTTTTCAGTGAGTGACACACTTTTTGAACTAAAATGTCAATATCTGAAAATGTTTTCTTATGGGTGAAAAAATGTTTTTATAATATAATATTTTATTTATTATGTTATAGTTATTGGGAATTGTTTATGATGATATGTGGTTATGTTATAAACAAAAGGTGGGTAAGCCCATTATAACTCTCCAATTCATTAGGTAAAGGGATATATTTAACTAATTGGGTTTCTCCTAAGAGATTCTAGGAATTCACTACTGAGGTTATTCTAAGTGTAACCATGGTGGTTATTCTATGTGAAACTATGATGGATATTCTAAGTGTAATTTTTAAGGTTATCCCATTTATAAAATTGTTATGAAAATTATTACTCAAGTTACCCATATGATTTATCTATTCATTCCATGTGTTTTTATGGAAATGTTTTGATTATAAAAATGTAATTAATGAGTTTATTTTAAAAGGAAAATATATGATACTTCTCAAGGGTAAAAGGTATAAATTTGTGAAAAAATTTCATGGGATTTTTATGATTGCAGTGAAACCTTTATGAGTATTATTGTTTCCTTTAAGAATTACTATGAAATGTTATATAAAAATATTTGGGTATAGAAGTTTATTTCTTGGGTAAGAAAATGTTTACTTTGAACACAAAGTTTATTTTGAAAAAAAAATTTCTTTATGTATTCATTGAATAATTATTTATTTCTTTGTTTTATGTCACTTACTAAGCTTTTTATGCTCATCCCACATTTTAAAATGTTTTTCAGAGGATGATTAGGGAAAAGGATTAGGTCAATATTTTTTTTGAAGACGTTTCATAAAAATAAAACAAGTTTCTTTTTAAAAGTTTTATTTTTTTTGGAAAAAATAGATACTGAATAGATGTGTCCATTTTGTAATATATGTTTTTTATGTAAGAGTTACGACCTAACTATCTAAATCTCTAATACTAAAAGATATTTAGGAAGGTAATAAAGTGAATTATAGTTTAAATTCAGTAGAATATATTATGTATAAGGCTGGGTACTTACAAAATACCTAAAGAAAAACTAGAGAAATAATAAGAAGAAGAGTGGATTAAGAAATGGGCGGATCTATTTGATTTGGTGAGCTAAAAATCATGGAATTCTATGGATTACAGGAAGGAAAAGAGGGGGAAAAATAAGAATAAAGGGAAACCCTATCCCTTAGTGTGGATGGATGGGGCCAAATGATCCCAAAGGAACCCAAATACTGGTTAAGAATAAGTGATGGGAAAAGATGATCCTATCCATTATTTAAATAAAATCCACTTGAGCTCTATAGTGCACCCGATGGACCCCCACTAACTACCTAGTGGTAGAAAAATAGGCACTACCCTATTGGTTTGATCCCTAAATACCCATTGATAGTCAAAAGGGTACCCAATGCACACCTAAATCCACCTACTTAGAATTTAAACCTTAATATAAACTTAAAATTATAACTCTGTAGAGAACTAGGCTTAACATACATGTATATTACATCATTTTAGATGAATATTCAACACATTACAAAAATAAATTTCCAAGGACCATAATAGTTTAGTGTCTTTGGAAACTTAGAAACATAATATTATAACTTGGTGAAAGATCTTCAATATATTACTTAAAGATATTCCCCTTTAGTACTCCTACTTAAAACCTTTCTTCATAACCCAGGGAAAGGAAACATAAGAAAGAGGCGATCTTATATGCTCAGTAATGGTAAAAAAGGAGATATATAATCATAACATAAGCATAGAAGAATTATAACATGTTCATAACTTTGAAAAAATCATACCCTGTATATTAAGGAACACAAAAATGAATCATGTAATAACGATTGAAAGTTCATAAGACATGAATCATAAGGGAATCAAGAGAATTATCCATGAGAGCATAACTCAGGAATAAGTCATAGATTTTTTTGAAAAACATATAAGCATATAAAAATGATTTCCATGGTAGTCATGGCTTAATTCCAAGACCAACTTAGTGGAATGGGTTCACTCCCCAAACCATCTTAGTAGTCAAGGTTCACTCTCAAGACCATATTAGCAGACAAGGTCCTTTACTAAACTGATTTAACTCCCCGTTCCATCCCTATATTACTAAACTGAGTTCACTAATTGTTCTATCCAGGTATTAATAAACTAGGTTAACTTCCCATTCTAGCCTTGTATTATTGAACCAAGTTCACTCCCCGCTCCAACCATGTATCACTGAACTAGGTTTACTTCATATTCTAGCCCTATATTACTAAACCAAGTTCAATCATCATTCCATCAATGAATTAATGAACCAAGTTCACTTATCGTTCCAACCTTGTATTACTAAACCATATTCACTTCCCATTCCAGCCTTGTATTACCGAATCGAGATCACTCCTCATTCCAAACCTGTATTTATGAACCGATCTCACTTCTAATTATATACATTTTTATCTCATGAGATATATATCTTTACCCAATTAATTGGAGGGATATATAGGTCCCACCCATATCATAATGAAATCATACATATGTGTTCCATAAAACATTCATGTTATCATAAACCATAAATAGATATGGGTGTCATAAACATCATACCATAACCCATGCAATGAAATGGGTATCATAAACATTTAACCATATCATAACCTATAAAAAATAGATAGGTATCATAATAATTTCATCCTAGAATAACCCATTAAAGGAAGCAGGTTTCATAAGAATTTATCATGGTATAACCCATTGAAGAGAAATGGGTTTCATAATCATCAAGCCATTAATAATCCTAGAGGGCGTCGTTAATTCCCTATGGGTCTATAAAAAAACAAAATTTATAAAAAATGAAATATGCTACTTAATTAATTAAAATGAGTATTATTAGAAGGTCGAGATCGATCCATAGAAATGGTGAAATTAGTTTGATTATAATTTCAAAAGTTCAATTTTATTATATTAAAGAAAATGGTGAGAAAATATTGATTTTATTGGTTTTAGAAAGTAAAAGATGAAAGCAAAGCATATTGATTGATTGGTTTGTAAAAAGATTTGAAATCATGCTAGGGTTTTGTAATTTTAGGGTTAAAGTGAAATTGGATTTAAGAAAATATGTTGATTAATTAATTATTGGTGTTAGAGTTGAGACGAGAAAGATCTAATAGTCATTATAACTCCTCCTTAACACGGTAATACCCTATTTCCCTTGATTTGGTAATTTAGGGTGTTATAAAATCAAGTTTGTCTTGATATCATTTTAAACCATATTTCCCCTAAAGTTGACAATGGTCATGCCTTATTTAGGGTTTTTAGTTTCAAAATATTAAAGTTCTTTTTAGATTCAATTATTAACGTTCATGAAAAAAAAAGGGATTAGAAGTTGAAGAAAGAATTATAGCATGACAAATTAATGAATAAATAGAATAAAATAAATCCTACACACCTTACCTCTTCTATTACATTAACCCATCATAAAGTGGGTTTACCCCCTTATCCTAGTGATGAGAGAATAATAGGGAAGTAGAAAAGAAAAATAAAGCATAAAGGAATGGAAGAAAAACTCATAAAGGGCCCTACAACTTTTTGATCCAAGATTTTGTTTCTAGATCTGAATCCCCCCAACAATAGTAGCATAGAAATCCTTTTATAGGATCTAAATGGTCTCCTATATTAATTAATATCATAAATATTTGGTCTATAGGTGGTTTGGGGTGGGTCCCTTATCATAGATTTGGTGAAAAATTTAAGATACATAGAATATATAATTTGAAATCCTGTCCCATGAATTTACACAATGTGTAATGTGGTTACACAACATATAATCTTTGAATTTATAGGCGACTTGAATTTTGGCATATTTCTTCCAAAAAAATTTCATAAAAAAACTCACATAATGTAATTGTACTTTAGAGCATGTAATCTCGTCACAACTTGCCCTTAGTGGATGATTCTTCAGATGAAGTCACGATGTGTAACCATTCTAATCTATTTCTCCATCTTAATTGTATCCACAAAAATCTGGTGTCGCATCACTTCACTTAATTTGTGGCGTGAAGTGTCTTTTTGGTCTAATATTTTCCTCTTTGCATTCCTTTTATAAATATTCATTGTATCCTATAATAAAACAAAAAATAAGTTAAATCTCTCACACATTGGAAAGAATAATCATATAAATACACAAATCAATACATTAAAATACCATAAAATATATGTATTAAATATAATTATCATCCATCAAAACATAGAGCATTCAGATAAATAATTTTAATGGTGTCCTTGGATCATATCCCCAGTAAAAAATAAACTATAACCATGGATACCATATTAGATGGATAATTATTTTGAAAGATCATTTGGAATATCACTTTTTAAAACATATAACATTTTCAAACTCATTTTATTTGAAACCACTTTGAAAACATATAAAGGAATCATAAAAAACCATTTAAAACATTTCTTGAGGAAAATATATTTTCCATTTTGAAAAATTCTCTTTAATACATAAAGAATTTTGAATTTTTTTTATTTAAAAATACTTTGAAAAATTATAAATAAGTCTTGAAAAAAATTTAAAACAAATTTAAAACATAATTTTTTTAAATCCTTTTTAAAAAACATGGTTTTTAAGGAACACATATTTCCAACCAAAGAGAGAGATAAAGTCGGATTTTACTAAAAAAACTTTCTTAATTATCTTAAGTACTAAAGAGTGTAAAAATGGTAAAAATACATGAATATATCATGATTAACCAATGGATAAGAAAATTCACAAGTTTTATTGAGATAAATATCATGATATTTCATCAATGAAAGCATAATCATAAATAATCCCGATAAATGATGAGATTGTAGCAGTAAATAGATACCACTTTTTTAACTTTAAATAATGATAACCATATGAGAATAAAATTAAATGAAGCTTATAATATCATGAAAATAATACAATTCATGATATAACATGTCAAAGATAGTATATACACCTTATATAAAAATATAGGTGCATAATATGACATGTGTCTCAAAGAAGGGAAATTGAGACAAAACTACTTTACCAATTTGGTAAATTTTGAAACATAAAAATAATGAAATATAGATCATAAAATGGATATGTAAATACCAATAAATTTAATTATAAGTATAATGTAATAAATTTATTGGAATTATATACACCACACAAAATAAATGAGTGGTGAACATGACATGTATCTCACAGATAATAAAAAGTAAGATGAAAAAACCCTTACCTTAAGTCATGAATTTATTTGTACACATTAAAAACTATTTTATAATAAATATAATTTTATTATAAATATACCAAATAAAAATAATATTATATCTAATACCATATATGATTTTTTTGACTTTATATTACCTGTTTATTAACAACTCCATGTTAATGTTACATTTTGGGAAATATCCGCTTTGTTTTTCACATATGTTTTGACTTGTTATTATTGATCCTATTACATAGATTGTTATTTTATTATTTAAAGAAGTAAAAACATTATATTAATATCATATATATTAATTATATATTTATTTATTATAATCTATAATATATATAAATATGAAATGGAATACAACGTTCATGGAGATGTTAGGCCATACGTACACATGAACATCGTTTCTGTTTTATTATCATATTAAAAGAAAGAAAATAAATGACATATATGTATATATATATAATATCCTTCCATTATAATTATTATATCATATATATATCATATAATTTCACTAAACTCATCCTTAATACATTCTATGTAAAGTGTGAATGAATCACATTGCTTTGAAGAGGTGGTAGTCCACACACCCACAAACGAAGTTATCATATTTACACAAAATGGAAAGCATAGAGTTATGTGTTATATAATAATTAAATAAGAATAAATACATCATAAATATTATATATATCATCTATAAACATATTTTCCATCATATTTCCCAACCATTATAGGTGGTAAAGGAAAAAAAACAACATCATTTAATGAGATGATAGTTCACCGAACACAAGAACGGTAAGTTTGTTACCCATTAGATGAAAGTGTGTGTAAGTGTAAGTATAGAAAATATAATAAAAACATCTCAGTATATTTATTATATTGAGGTTATTATATAATCATGGATTAAGAATAGTTTAGGGGGTGGAGAATGGAAATAAAACAAAGGAGCTTGAGGAAGGATGTTACCTCTTCTTTGGATAACTCCTATTAGTTTGCACCAAAGGGAATACTTGGTTGGATTTCTGCCCAATAGGAGGATTATAGGATTAATTTAGGGATATTGGGATCTTATTTTATTAGATTTTTGGATATCCAAATGGCTTACTATATTTTAATAAGTGGAAAGTGTGAGTGCCTTTTTATAGTGGAGGAGTGATATTCTTATAAATTTTTGAAAAGAAAATTCTACCCACATTTTACCATGTAAAGTGGATAAAATAATGATGAAAAATAAATAAAAGGAAGTATAGGGTCTAAATATGAACATAAAATGGATTTTGGACAAGTTTATATGTTATTTTAGGCCTTAAGTTAAAGGCTTAGTCCATTTTTAAGATATTTTTTCGCTTAATCGTTATAATTAATTTTAATCACTTTCACTAATATTTTTGGTAAAAAAACTAAGTTTAACTTATTATAAATTATATATTATGATTATTAAAAATATTTAATCCATTTTTCCAAATTAAAATCACTTAATTGGAAGAAATTAATTTAAATATCATCCCATAGATGGGATGAAAATGTGTGTTTTTAAAGAAAAAAGGTACAAAAGTTTGAAATGTTTTATATCCAATTTCATTGTTAAATTGGTTCTGTCATGACCCGACTTCACCAGAAGGAGGGAAGGGTCAGCAGATTTCCAGGACCTTCTTTCTTTAAGTTAAAGGAGAGATAATGACCCCTGATACCCACCTTCAATAGGTCTCTGAGTGGCGACTAGCACCAAGGGTATAGAATCACATACTAAATGGAAGGCATTACCCTTTATATTTTAATAGGATTGTGAGATAGAATGGTAAATCCCAACAAAACCAAAAGCTCAAAGTAAAAGTAAATCCAAAACAACCATTCCCATATGCATGTTCCAAAAGTAAATACCACAAAGTACAAGTGACTACAAAGGTAAAGTACCCAAAGAAAGGAAAATAGCAACAACAAATGCCCCAAAGGTCCGAGCTAGTACGGTCCCGCACGATCCCTGCAGTCCTCCTGGAAACCTGAAAGCAGTTTTATATATGTAGGGTGAGCATACAAGTATACTTAGTAGGGAAAACCAAAGACTCTCGTGCAAAAGTGGGGGAACGTACTAAGTCCCCTGAGAAAAAGAGTAAACCAAACACCTAACAAGGTAAACTATCCACCGAAGCCTCACCAAGGCACACTCCCCAAATAACTCAAGTCAAGTAATGTATATAATAAGAGCACATCGATGTTTGGGTACCCTATTCCACTTTCCCACTGTTTATTAAAGACATCCTACGCATCGAACCAATCCCGCCATTCTCACCGCAGTCCCACTGCCACACCCGACCGCACACACCTGGGCCACAGCCTCACATAGTCCCACTGCCGAATCTCGCCCACACACACTTGAGCCACAACTATCATACACAACCATGCCTGTAAACACCTAGGCCAGAACAACCACCACCACACCTGAAGACACCTGGGTTAGAAGATCCTCTGCCCCGCCCGAAGACACCTGGGCCTCATCCCAAAGATACTTGGGAAACTACCTGCCCGTACACACCTGGGCCATAACCACCACACTACCCCACCTGAAGGTTCTTGGGCTAGTAATGGACCTCAGGCCATCATAGCCTGCCCGAAGATACTTGGGCTATCCGTAAAAGGGATAAGAAAAGGAGCTAATAACTAGCCACTAATGTAAGTGTTGGGAAAAACACCCTCTCCCATGAAATGGGGGTGTTCGGCACTAAGTGCTCAACTTGGGTGGGGCGAGAATAAGAAACACAAAACTACAAGTATATGTATAGGTAACAAGCACTCACCCAAAGTTTAGGTTTTTCTTCAGCCTACCTAAAGAACACAAATAATACTACGTCCAAGTCACAACCCACGCCAAACTAAAACCCATTTTTCCCATCCTAGTTTACATGTTCAGTAATAATGCCTAAATGAGTTTTCTGCAACTACTGGGTAACTAACACCATAAGCACAATCCAAGCGAAAAAGATCCCGTCAAACTTCAACCATCAACTACAACATCCACACCTGGTTATCTTGTAAATTCATAACAATAATGGGATAAGTGAGATACCTTGAAGTACTGGAACCAAAGAAAAAACCCTGAGACACTTCCTCGTGTCCCCCTAGATGGTTTCTCATCAACAGAGAATCCCAACCCAATTTGTGATATAAACATGGTAACCACCCGATCTTAAAATTCACAACCACTGAAAGAATAACACAGGGGATCCCATCCCCAATTCTCACAACCATCGAGATTATAACAACATGGGATCCCATCCCCACCCATATCACCCAGCAAACGGCCTGTGAAGGAAGGACAATAAAACTACTACCACCAAGAAAAGCAGGCCCATGCCGGTATTTTCAGATTTATAAGATTTAACACACTCCATGATTCCAATTTCCATGTGCTTTAACCGGGGTTATCACAGAAGGGAAATTATCCCGGTGCTTTCAATTTTCTTAGCCAAATGTAAGTAATTAACCGATTTACTTTTCACAGAAGGAGTTCACAACTACAAAACAAGCCATTTAAAACATCATGAGGGGTTCATTAGTACACAGAGAAAGACCACCAATGACCATGATTTTCAGTAGGTGTATGCCCACACAATCCAGAAATCATATAATTATGGAAGATTATAAAACAGAGCAACATCATTGATCACAACCCTCCCCCTTCATTAGAGTTCATTCATTATCTTCATTAAGGTTTGGGTTTATCCAATTCTACAGAAACAAAAGCATGCCCACCCCGCATGATACACAAAAAGGAAGAGATGAAGGAGAAATTCTCTACTTGTTATCAATGGTCGATGCTAAGGCCATGCATGGAACTTCACATATAGAGATGCGGCTCACCTGAATGAAAATCTGTTCGCGAACGAAGGGTACTCCCAGCGGTGATCGAGAAAAGAAGAAACCATGGCTAACCCTTTAGTTTATAAGGACCGAAGACGGTTGAGATAAGAATGTGAAACCGCGTAAGGAGCAGAGATCGTGGGTTGACCACGTGGCCCCACACGTTATTAAAGGGGTTTAAACGCACACACTAGGTTAATTCATTAAATATTTAATTAAAACATTTATGGTCGTTACCGGGCTTTAAAACAGGTCAAAATAGGGTTTAAAACCCAATTTGCGCAAAAGGAGCGCGACTGAAAAAACCCCCCAAAAAGGCTGGGTGGCACTGATCTGTCTCGCCGATCGGTCGCGCCGATCGGTCGCGCCTATCGGCCTTACGCCGAGACACTACCCCTTTAGGATCCAGATTTTTGGTAAAGGAAAGGACCCTGCGAGTCTGGGTCATCACAGGTTCAAATGACTTAAATTAGATTAAGTGATGTATAATTTATCTAATAATACTTTAAAACAAAATTAAAACATAATTTAACTATATAAAAAAATTTGATGAAAAAGAAGTTTTAAATTAAAATTCAGTGTTTTAATTATTCATTAAAAAATGAAACTTCTCAGAAAAATACCAAAAATTCACCCAAATTAAATTTTGATATTATAATTTATAAAATGAAATTTATTTTTTCAAATAAAAATTATAAAAGTGTCAAAAATAATATTTAAAATGGGTTTTCCATTACAAGTCGGAAAAACACCTTTTAGAAAAACACATCTTTTTATTCATAAAATTAGATTTATTCTTATATACCTATAAAATCTATTGTATGAGTATAAAAAGTTTATTTAATATATAATATGTAAATTTTTTTGAAAACATTAATAAAAATTGGTTTGTTTAATTTATTGATATAATTTTTTTTACATAGAAAAATAGTTTTTGTAGAAAAGTAGTTTGTTTATTTTCAAAAAGTTATTTCATTTATTTATACTAATTGGTAACCAAAGGATTCATTTTATATACAAGTGTAAATAATATTTTCATAATCTAGATAATAATATTTGTAACTTCCATCATAACAGTTAGTTGGTATCTATAATAATATTTTAATAATCATATTAATAGTATATTGTAATTCGATTAAAACTCGACCTTATATGTAATGCAAGATATCAAAGGGACTCAGTATTATATGTAATACAACAAAAAAATAGTGTTTTGTGTACCACAGGATAATCTAAGTGATGTATGTAGTATAATATTAACTTGTCATTTCATATAACACAATCCAAACTTAGTTATTTTATATTAAAAAACTATATTCAGTGTTGTGTGAAATGAAAAATATCAAAAAGATAAAATTAATTTGAAAAAATTATTTCACAAAATATCAGGGTGTTATAAGTTATAAACTTTCTAAACCTCTCACTATCTCCAAAAACTCATTATAAACTTCCAAAAATACAAAAATGATCAATTATTAGATTAAATTCTAAAAATTTAAACAAGTCTATATTTTTACTATTTAATTCCCAAATTAGATCCTGAAAAATACCATAATTACTTTAATAGATTCACATGTCATTACATGGATTATAAAGGGTAGTGGATAAATTTTTTAGCATTATAAAATTATTTTCCATAAATAACTTAAAACTAAAACTTTTCCAATTTATCCACAACTTAAAAAATAAGTTTCATAATAAAAGTCTAATTTTGGATACATATATTTCTTAAACCAAATCCCTCCTTGGTAATAGGAAACCACATATCAAAATATACCATGAAATTAAAATTAATAAAGTCACCATTAAATCCGAGATGAATTTCCTAAAATATTCTCAATCCCACTATAGTCTAAGATAAAAATAAATGAGGTATTTATGGAATAGGATAAAATGATTAAAAGTAAAAAATTTCACCAATATAATATGCTTGGATAGTGATAGAAGTAGAAGAGGTGATACAATCTTGGAGAAAATACAATCTAATATAACTAATCATATCATGAGTGATTTTGAATTAATGATTAAAATATATTTTAGTTTATTCATGATAAAATATATTTCTTATGAAAAAAACTTTATTTTATTATGGTTTATCTTTTTCCTACAAGTTGTCATAAAAAACTTCAAGATAATATTAGATTATAAATTCTTGAGAAGGTTTATTTTTGGAAAAAATAATGAGGCCATCTGCAAATAATAAGTGGGAAAGGTTTGGGTCAATAAATCAAAGTTGGATGAGTTCACATTGTTTATTAGAAACAAATCTTGTGATTGATTGTAAAATTATTTAAATGAAAAATATAAAGAGGCACTAGGGGTATCTATAGGTCTCATAAAGGGTGTACTACTCATTCTTTCCTCATTTTCAAAGGACTTGAGTGTAATCCCATATGATGTGAGCCATAATTGTTGGAGAAGTTTTTTTGTGACATGTGTATTCATAATATATTTTCATTTTTATGCTCACAAGAACTCTTATGTTTGTTACTAATTTTTTACTTTTAAGTGTGAAAAGAAATATTAATTATTTATTCAAAGAGTTTTATAATTATTATTTTATGGAGTATTATATCAATTTCAATATAAATAAAGTATATTAATTAGTGAAAATGAGTTTTGAAAATATTTGGTTAATATTTAACTAAATTATAACATTTTATTTTACTTTTACAAAAGATTTATTTTTTTTCAATATCACCCCAAAACAAGTTAAGAAAAGTTAATTCCAATCCTACAAAAGCTTCATTATTTTGAAACTAACCTTAAAAAATATTTTTTTTAAAGTTCAATGTTATAAAATTATAAGAAACTCATAGTTAATCTTATATAGTAACAAAATCATTGAGTTTAATATCACACAACTATTTTATACAGAGATTAAATCTCATGAAAAAGTTAAAAATATAGAGTTACAATAATGAAATTAGTTTAGATACCGGATCAATCTCATGTTTTCAATCAAATATTGGGTTTAATCTTGTATATTCACAAGAAACATGAGTTCAAACTCATATAATTAAATATGAAATGGAATCAATATCATGAATCATTAAAACTTTATTATTTATTCTCATACAAATGTATTTTTAGATAATTTTAATCACATGAAAAGTTACTTTCTATGCCAAAGATATTTTTACATGATTTAACTTATTAAATCAAAGATCCAAATCATATGAACTGAATTAAGAACCACAGTGTGATGAATGTCACTACACTATAATTTTTTCTAAATTAAACCATATAGTGGGGAAGGTAACTATGTTGTGGTTTTTTGTATAACAATGAATACATTATGAGATAACATGTGACTTAATCATTACTTATATTAAACCAATAATATTTTAGTTATAAAATCACTATATTATATTTATAGTGTTTCAAACATTTATATAATTGTTTAAATGTTAAAAAATTAATAGAAGGTTCAACCAAGTGTTATAAGGAGTTGTAATTTTATAAAAAATTTATAAAATGTTTGATTTATGGATGAATGTTTATAAAACATTTGAGTTGTGAATAAACATTAATATTTTTTAGGATCCAATGAGTATCCTTTTGGGTCTATATGAAGTGTTTCAATCCTTATGAACTGTGTATAATTGTTATATGAACATTAACATTACACTTGTTCTAAGAAATTCCAAGTCATTTACCCCATTATCTCTTTTCATTTAACACTAATGTTTTAATAGACAATGGATGAATAAAAAATCTTAAATAAGATTTTGTTAACTCATATATATTTTTAGACTATACTAGGATAAATGAGAATGTTGATTATTTTTAAGGTATATCTCTTAATCTCGTGTATAAGACCTTGGAACAATAACCTTGAAACACTTAATCATATTCCTTATTTTATTGCATTGAATTCAAGAGAATGGTTGGATCTTGTGAAAATAGAGTTTATTGGTAATTACTATTGTGTTTGGACAAGAGTTATCCCTATTAATATCCAATAGTAGTATAAGAGAAAAGGTTAATGGTTAAATAATTTCTAGGAACTCTCATGTATGAAGATGAGAAAAATTGTGGCACTCCTCCTTAGAGATCCATTATTAATTCAAAGAGTTACATAACTCAAGGATTTAGGGTTAAGTGATCCGATAAGGTTATATTTGTAATGTCCTGGTTCCGAGTGCCGCCCGAAGGTGCTTCGAACCCTGTTGGTCACATAACCTCAACCGCATTTCACCAAATTCCAAAGTCTACTGACTAACAGTGAGGGACAAGGTAAGACATTAGGGAAACTATGCCCTCATTGTTAGAGTATACACAATGGAATAACAAATGATAAACAATACCAGAAGCAGTAATACCATGCAAAAAAATTAAACAGCGAAAGAATGATAGTAAATGAAAAACTGGAGCACATATATAAATTATGCATGCCACATATGTCTAGGAAAGTAGTCAAACAAGTCACAATGCTGGAAATACAATACTAAACCAAGTACAAAATATACATATTAAACTCCAGCAACATTGAAAGCCTCATCTTGGTCCCATGATCTCTAGCTCTAACAACAATCAAGTACTTGATGAAGAAGGGAGATTTATATTGTCTATACCTGCAACCATATAATTTTTTTGGGTCCAGAAGAATGACCCAAATAGGGTGTGAGATGAATCCTAGTAGGCAACCACCAAAAGATATGTGCCTAATAGTCAGTGAATTTATATAGTGGGAAATAATTAGAAATGAATAAATAAACTAGGAAATACTCAAAAGTAAACAATCTTATACTTTTCAATTACATTAATTTTCATTTATAAATTATTCAAACAGTTGAATAATGTAACCTTAGGATCTAGCCTAAGATCTGTATCCCCCTGTATAATAAAATACACATACGTCTCAAAAGACCATCTAAACAACCAAGTAAGACTGAGTCCAAGCTTGTGATTTGGCTTGGTAGAATCTTCACAATAATTCAAAAAAACATTCATAACAACCCTATAGGAAATATCTCACGGTCTAAACCCTTTGGTTTAACATAACACTAATCAATTTCAAATGACCACCAGGGTAGATCTCACGGTCAATACCCCTGGGTCCACATGGCATCAATAACTAATACACGACCTTTAGGTAGCTCTCATTTTCAATACCCCTGGGTCAAAATCTACACCAAGTCTCTCATGATACCGTGTAAATAAACTTGGAAACCCTATAGTTTTCCTGGTACAAGGATCTCACGATCCAATGAATATTAGTGCACATACAATATTCATTAAAGGATCTACATGCAATCCAAACTATTACATGGATCAACTTTAATCAAAGCATAGAAACAAGCATCACATATACCTAATCAAATCCATCCTAAACAACTCAAGGCATGGGAACATGATATGCCTCATAGGAAACCTAGTCCCAATGGCTAATAATAGTCAAACAAGGGAATGCGCCCATGGGGTATCCCATAAACAAGGGTGTACAATATTATACATAGGAAAAAAAACTTTAATCAAACAAGAAAACCATAAAAGGTATTAAAAAAGGTAAAAATTCAAAATACGCAATACCACAACATGGGTATTCGACCAAATTAAGCATATATAATCCAAATAAAATCAGAGAATGGCACAAACAACCTACCTTGATGTGGTATAGTGAACAATATAGAACTTCAACCCTTGAATTGTCCTATAACTTCATAGATATACAAAAAGGTAAAAAAATTTCAACCTTGAATAACTTACGAGAGAGGAGAAATCAGGAAGAGAGTCTCTAGGAAAAGAGAGAACTCATCGGTCGGAATCCAACACACCTGGTAGCATCTCAATCGGAGCTTGGATAGAGGAACGAGAATAGCTCAAAGATTTTCAGTCATACGTCACTCTCCTATATGAGACATGGGAAGAAGAAGATGCTTTTGGATATTAGATGTGACCCTAGTATGATTAATCAAATAAAAAGAAAAGTACACGGTGTGTTCATTTAATGTACACTGAGTGTACAAGCCTCAACCAGCCCCCGCTTTAGGCGGTCATCTAGGTCACCTACACAACCATGTACTCAGCCATTACATGGCCAGTACACAGTTATGTGTGGAAACCTAGTATACGACGTCTACTCAGGAGTACATATCATATACTTAGAAAATTTCCAAATCTTTATTTTCCCTAAAAAGCAACCAAAAATAAATATCTATACTTGAAATGAAGATCTAGGTTTTTACAATATTCATGTCATGTTGGACATGTTCATATAAGGGATATGATCCCACCACCTAACTGTTATATCACCACAACATTCATTTTTTTTGGATTTAGGTTTTAGTAGATGAAGAATCTTGAAAAATTATTTTTTATAGAACCAATATTTATTATATAAAAATGATCATGGTTTATAATTATTTTCATAACTATGGAATATTTCAAAATAAAACATGTATGTTCTGTCAAAAATTTTAAATTCACTTTGTGGTTTTAGAAAAATGAGTCATTGAAAATATTTATTAAAAATAAAGAATCATAAAATATTATTTTATTCATCATGATTTTAACCAAAAATGACTATGATTTATATGTGAATTAGATTTTCATATTGAAAATCATGATCTGGTTAAACAACACCACATCATGGTTTAAAATATCACTTATGAAGGATTTTCTTGAAATGATTTATTCAGAAGAAAAATAAAATGGTTCATTTAATAATTGTTTTCATACACTAAGAACCATATCATGGTTAATGAAGAAATACAAAATGGTATTATGATTTATTAAGAGAAAAAGGTTTCCTTTTAATTATCAAAAAACTTTATCTAAAGGGGAATTTAGACCATACTAAAATTGTTTTGACAGATGTGACCTAGGTTTAAATCTATTTCACTTGGTTTATTAATTTTAAAAGTTTTTATAAATTAGAAAACAAGGATTAATATAAAAGAGTTTATATATTTTTTGAATATTCATAAATTACAATATTAATTTTTCATATTAGATGAATTATTTTAGAAACTTATTTAAACAAATCCAAAATGGTTTTATTAGATTTGATCCAAGGATTTAAATAAATATAAAATACATGATTTGGAAATAATATAAATTATTTACATCATTAATATAAAGAGTTTATATGTTAAGGAATATAAATGGTTTATTTTATTATAAAATAATATATTTTAACATAAAGTATTTTATAAAAATTCCATGTAAATGATAAAATATTAAGCATTCACATTTGTGATATAAATTTAAGTTTTTTTATATTTATATGTGATGGATCATCTATAAAAGCATATTTATATTTTAAATTTTTCATAACTACTTTATCTATGAAATGTTCATAGATTCATGTCTCATGTTTAAATATTTGAATTTATTAATTAATTATTTATTTCTCACTTATTAATATTCATGAATATAAGGTTTTTATATTATGAATGGATGCATGATTTAGTTTAAATTGTTTAAAACACTTCTTATAAATATCATATCATGCATAAAAAGAGTTACATTCTTGGTATGACACATGATTTAGTTTTTTTCAACCAATTCTATGATTGTTTTGGTGTTATAACCTCAATAATAAATGTTATTTATGATTTATACATATTAGGTGTTTTTATTGCATTGGAATTAATATTTTTCTATAGTATTGATCCATGGATGGTGATACTTTTCTTTAAACTTCTTGGTGTCTAGGGTGCTTAGGTTCTATCTAAAAAAATTGTGGTCGGCTACTTATCACACTATACTTTATTTTATAGATATTTTGGTTTTATATGATTATAAACCTTTACATGAAATGGTTTCATGTAAATTATGTTTTAGATACACTTAGATATGTTTATATATAATTAAATTTTATTTTTGGTTAAGTAATACAAATCACTATCTGTTTAAAGTGTTATACATTAATATGTTTTGAAAATATTAATTTTTTAATGGTATAATATACAAATATAAATTGATAGAATCATGTACATAAAAAAATAACACATGAGATAATATGTTGATATATTAAATAACCCATTAAAAATACTAAGTGCTTGATTCCTTCTAAAGTAAACTCTTGTTAAGAACTTGATCATCCAAATGGGAAGGTCATGACAAATTTGTATTCTCATGGATTATCATGAGTAAGGAAAGAATAATATTGGTGACCTTAATATGATTATGTGTATATATATTATTTAAGCATTGTGATTAATTTTCAAGGTGACCCTTATAGGATTACTTGTCCAAATGAATAAAGGTGAAATAATATATATAATGAATTCAGGCAAGGATTTGTCTATTCAACTATCGAAGAGTGATATATAATATGATTGACATGATTATCTACTTAAATAACTAAGTTATAATAGCAATGATAATGTAACTCAAAACTTAATAAAACATGGATCTTAAACTAAAAAAATATGTGATCCAAACTATAAAGGGGAGAAATATTTTAGAGGTAGTATATTTAATAAAAGTATTCATTAAATATATGAAAAACATGATACTCATAAAATATTTTTTTTATTGTTGATAAAATGGAATCACCATCCAATATGTCTTTAAGATAAAAATCACAAAAAAGATAAGTTTAATCAAAGAAACTTCTTATACTGGTATACAAATTTCAAGAATATTTGCAGAGTAAGAAGAAATTTTTTATGTATTATAAAAACCCCTTCTTGATTAGATAGATGGTGAATTTTTTCAATAAGAAGATTATGAGATTTATTTAAAGAATAAAAAGGATTTTCTTGATTTCTTGACTCTCATGCTTGTGTCCATAGATCCTACAATTCAAAATCAACATGAGAAAAAGGATGTATTAAAGATGATAGATAATCTAAAGAGTCTCTATTAAAAACAATCAAGGTATGATATATATAAGGTCTCAAAGGTATTGTTTAAAAATAAAATGAATGAATTAGATTCATTATCTATTTAATTACTCAATTTTATTGGGAATTATAATGACTAAGGGAGGCTGGGGTCTCTTTTAAGGATAGATCTAACTATGCATTTTATTTTACAATCATTATCATAAAGGCTCTAATATTTTTTTAGAAATTATAATAAGAATGATTTTATTAAAAAAATTTATGTTCTATTCAATATTTTAAGGATATATTAATAGGGAATTAGAGGTATAGGATTTGGTTATAATTCCCTCAGTTCGGTTCACCTCTATCATGACCAAATTGGGTAGCCACATACCTCAAGCATGCCTCCCTATACACCAAAGGCTACCTACTAGTAGAGATCATTGATATGAAACTAGTGAGGAGAATATACCCTTAGGTACAAATAACTATCAAAACACAATGAAATAAATATCAAGAATTTATCATTATAATTTAATGATAGAATGAAAAATTGATACCACATCTAAATTCCACCCAATTGTAAATATCAACATCATGCCATATCAAAATGAACTATCATACATGTCGTATGATTAATACAACATAAATAGGATCTCCTATGGGAAAATAATATCTAATAGCATCCAAAAGTAAAAAAAAGTAAGTACAAATCCACACAACTATTCCCAAGTCCTATCTTGATACCATCTCCCAACACTAACATAGTATCCCATCTCAACCATCCAAAGTAGAATGGCCCGTTCCCTTACCTGAGTCACACAATATAAGGTATTATTAGGTACTGAGACACTTGATCATGATGTGAATACAACTTAGTAGGACACCACTAACAATGTACCTAAAAATTATAATAAATATACTTTCATGCCTAATATATAATGATACTAAATAAATAAGAAAATAAAATGTCACACAATGGAGAGATAAGTATCCAAACCACATGTGACCATACCTTCTTTAGCTAGTTCTAAAATGGGATGATACACCCATGATCTAAACATACCTCAAGAATGAATGATTTATAACTAATTAAATCATAAATAATATCATCAATCTATCACCATCAAGAATCACTTGGTGAATGATATATCAATGTTATAATCTATCTAGGTGATAAATATATCACCACTCTTATGTGAATGGTGAATGAGATATTTCTCAATAAACGAGGCATCACCATTCCTTAGTGGATGATCAACCACCACCACCCATCCATATATGAATTATATTCCCCCATTACATGACTCAAGTGGAAAATATACCACCCTGAATTTTTTTTTTGTGTAATAGAAACCACCATCACACTGCTCAGGTATATGATATACCACCAATTTTACACACCATAGACAGACAATACAACATTATAGCCAACTACTCTAGTGGATGATGCACCACCACTATCATTATCTATGTGGGTGATGTACCACCATTACTAGTCTCCAAGTGAATGAGTCACCATCGATAAAAACCTATGGGTGGATGATATTCCACTGGTACTAGTACCTAAGTGGAATATGTACCATCAGAACTAATTCCATGAGTGGATGACATACCACCTATATAAATCCTCATCTAGATGATACACCACCATTTAAAATATCAAAGAGGCAATCATACCACCAATGTAACCATTCAGGAGGATGGTGTTTCAACAATATCAAATCTCAAGGTGTATGTGGAACCACTAACTTACCATCTCTAGGTGGTCTGGGCACCACTAACTTACCAGTTCTAGGTGGATCAGGTACTGATTCACGCTCAAATTTACCCAAAAGAAGAAGGTAGGACGGTCCTTATAGTCTAGTTTGGGTTGTCGAATCCTTAGAGACCTAAGAAGTACTTACAGGCCCGTGAATTTTATGCATTTTTTTGGCTATGAAGTGGCCAAATTAGGTTGATTTAAGATGATTTTAAAGGATCACTAACATATTTAAGTTAATTCAAATTATGGTAATGAGTTGATCCTAGGTTATCGCTCGGGGTGGATTGGATGAATTACTTTTTTAATGATTTCAATTTCTTATAATTGAGATGGATTCATTTAAGAAGATCAAACTAAATCATCACTTACTGGTTTAATTCCTACACACCCTAATACTAGTCACCTATACACTTGAAGGATCAAAGTTTTGAGCACTCCAAGGTAGAGGCATGTATTAGCACTTGAAATGTGTGACCTTAAATTCAATAAGGATGAATAGGTTTTAAAATCATCAAATAAAAATATCATTTAAAAGAATAGAAGCGGGAAGTAGACTTATGAGGGTGGAATTGAAGAAGTAAAAACAACAACAAAAATCGATCACACCTCCGTTGTGTGATAAATATCACAAAGTATGGTGTGAATAAATTCACACCTTGAAAAAACGGTATCAACGTGATAAGTATAAGAATAGAATAAGAGTAAAGGAAGATTTTTTATTAATAAACTTAGGTGAATTAAACAACTTACATGAGAAAGAAATGCGATTACCAACACAAAGCGGCAGCATAACACTACAATGAAACCAAGCACCAAAAAATTATCAAATCCTCCACCAACACTTCATTAAATAGGAATTTTTGAATCCTTGGGTAGAACCTCCAATATTACAAGTCTTATCAATTAATTGTGGTAGGCCATAGGTAGGTGGAAAGTTTGTGGAACTTGGACTTTTCCACATTTGACCCGAGGTGGCAGCCCGATTTTATCCAATGAATAGATGCGCTTGTAAGACATTATATATGGCCGAATCAGAGTGGGTAATAGAAGAATAAAATGTATCCCCATATTTATCCTAACCTCATGTAAAATTTGGGCCCATTTGGATTTGTATATTTGGAGATATTATTATATTAGTTGGATGTTTTTTTGGGCCGCATAATCTGGCCAAGAATTTTATCTCTAACTTGGCCGCCTAAATGATCACCATGGAGGCCTAATTAGCATTGGATCCTGAAGAGTGATTTGTTCCTATACATGTATTACAGAATAAAATGAAATTTGGGATTTATTGGGCCTATATGGTGGGACCGACATTTGAATCAGTGGGATGGTGTCCAATCTGACTTCTCCAGAATTGTTTCCTTTCATCATAAAATATCCCCATCTTCTTCCATGAATTCTCCATTGATCCCTGAATGAAACATGTTCATATTGAAGTGTAGATAAATTTAAAAAAATATAAAATTAAAATATGGATAATTACATTCCTTAAAATCAGATGAATCATTGGGTAATTTAAATGATGTTAAAAAATATACCACATAATAGTGCATTTTAAGAAGGTATTACAATCATAATGTGGAATGATGTTCAAAGTGTAAAATGCACTAAAATGGTGTTTATTAATAATAAATCACATGAATATTATATATATTAACAATGAATATTAGCCTTATTTAGTGGATAATCAGGTACCACCACCAAGGGTGGATGATGAACAACCAAAAAATCATCATAAGAAAAATTCATCACTTATAAGTATTCACATAACATTTATAATAATTTAATATAATAAGATACATGTAATAAATACACTAACCTACTCAATACCCAAGCCTATTCTATCTCACCAGTAGCCTATCATATCCTCAAGTTATTCCTTACTAAGTAATTAGTCTAGGTTACTACAATAAAATCACAGGGTCAAGTATCAAACATATGTACCCATCCCAAGTCCAAATTCATGGTTTCAAACTCTAAATCCCAAGAAAAATGTCCATCGATTACCATGGTGTAAATTCACACCACTAAAGGTACCTCTAAAGGGTTTAAAAAGTTTGATTTATTCCATGGATAGCTAAGAACTCAATTTAAATCAAATTTCTAGGGCATACACACAAAATGTCACTTCACAAATTCCATATGATGCATTCCATGCATATAAATAACAAAAATAAAGAAATTGAACACCTAACTAGGTATATCTAGGTATTTATCATTAGAAACCACTTAAATATTTTTCTTCAATCAATATAAATCTATAGACCCGATTAAACCCCCACTTTAGGGATTAACTGATGATGCATGATGAAACAATATGGGAAAACTAGCCTACCATGGTAAAACCCAAAAACCTAACCTCCACTCCCTAGGTTATATTGTGACATGATACTAAGCATCATGGTGTAATTCCATCCTATAAGATAGGTCTTCCTAAAACAACCTCCACTAGTGTGACATGATAAATCTCCCTCAAACAGGCCTTCATGGTATAAAATTCATGCACTGTAGTGTGACTGGCTAGCTACATAGAAAGCTAATCTTATAAAAACCCAAAAATTATTCTTATGCATCCATCACCATGGTGAAACCTCACTATGTTATAGTATAATGATCCAACTATAGTGGAATCTATTCTTACATAACCCCTTATAATAACATAATCCTAATGAGTTGTGACATGAAGGGACATATACAGTATTATTTTATCTAAAACATGGAGATAAATCCCAAAACTAACCCTCAAGTCCCTCACCAACACCTCAAATATCGAAAAAACAATGAAACACATGAGGTTTGGAATAAATTAGATCAAATTAATACTTTATACATATGTGGGGTTTTACATTGGTGTTGAGCTAAAAAGATAGAAGGGTAAAATTTTATATCACAATAAGAAAAAAACTATTTGAGGATATAATTTTTAGGTTGGGTCATTTAGACCTAAATAAGATTTATAGAAGGAATAAAAAAATTTATATTCTAAAAATCCTAATATTAGAGACAAAATTAACCAAAATATCTAAAGGGATATAAGAAACTATATGAAGAGTCCATATCAAATATTAATGTTATCAAAATCAATTCCTATATTTTAAAGGGTATATAATACCAAATATAAATTAAAAATTGTTTTAAATATATACATAAGCTAAAAATTAATTAATAATCAATTAAGAACGATACACCCCAAAACCTCACTTCTAAATCCAATGCCCAAAAAATATTCTTTTCATACTGGTTTTGAAACCAAATAAAGTGACCCAAACTTAACCACCCATAATTAAAATATAAATAACCAATTTTAAGCCACTTAGATACCCACGAACTTTTAGGTTTAGAGTGTTAAAGAGTTTTGAAAAACCTTTAACTAACAAAACCTATATATTTCCCATCCAATGGATATTTTTCCAATCAAACCAAGGATTCTTTATTTTAACAAAAATCTTCAGCATTTACCACAAAATTATTCACACATGATTCCTATATAGACATATCATACTTAATACTCATCTTCATAATCTATAGAAATGGAAAAATAAGAAGGGAAAGATAAAACACTCAGCAAGGGTAGACATAAGTGATAAGAATCTAATATCATAGGCAAGCACAAAATAAACATGTGGGTATGAGAACATAATCAAGGTATATGAACACATCATAAGGAAATCATACCCAAGAAAACATAGATCATAAGTCATGAATCAAGTCATAATTATTTTGGAATAAAGAAGTAAATATTATAGGATTATGGAATCATAAGAATGTGGCGACAATATAAAACATGAAATCATAAGCATAAGTCAAGGTTCACTACCAGGATGACACAATGCAGTGTAAAAATTCCCATAGTGGATTTTTTATACTCCCTAGTCCCTTACATATCATCTCATGAGATATAAAACATTACCCAATGTATTTTAGGGCTATATAATTCAGGTATCACTCATAAAATCATAATATGTACATGAATATGTGTGTCACACAAGAAAACAAACATAATTTCACTAGAGCATAGTTAACCCAAAAGAAAGAAATGGGTTTTATAAATATTTCCACAAAGCATGATCATATGATATACATAGAAATAATATGGATGACATAATTATATTATATCCCCAATGAAACATAATAATAACTATAGGATGTTGACATAGATGAAAACCAATTTTATAAGAAGATGGTTTACCTAACACTTTTGGATGGTATCATATAATAAGTGATAATAAATTGGATGGCTTGACACTATAAGTTTAATATCAAAAAATAAAAACATCATAAGATCATTTATAAAATAATACAAGAAATATAACTCTAAATTATATTGATCTTTTATTTTTTGAGAGTAAAATGAACGAAAATTTATAAAAAAGTTTTTTTATAAATCTTTTGTAGCATGGGTGTAAAAAAACTTTCGAGACACTTTTAAAAATAAATTTCAAGGGATAAAAATAGAACATTGAAAATATTAATTTTGAAAGAATTCTAAATATTAAAACCTTGAATATAAATAATGTTACATATAATAAATATTTATTGTAAGATAAAAATATACTTAAGTGGAATGAAACCCATTTATTTATTTTTATAAAATATCAACCTTTAATTTAAAATGAAAAATTCATAGAATAATGAGTATAAAATTTTATTTGAAAAACCATGGAAACTTACAAAGAAGTTTAATTATTAATAATGGTCATGAAAGTGCGTACTGTAGCAGCGGCGTACTGTAGCAACGACGAGCACTGTAGCGGCGACAAGGAACTATAGCGGCGACAGAGTACTGTAGCGGTGGCGGGTACTATGCAGTACTGTAGCAGTACAGGTACTGTAGCAGTACTATTCACAGAATGGGCTTCGGGCCAAAAAAATGGGTCTACGGGCCATGTAATGGGCTAAATGCCCCCTGAGCCTTCCAGCTATGTAATGGGTCTCCCTCTACCCAGTTAAAAAGAGGTCTTTGCTTTCCTTTAATAATAAATGAGGCTTCGACCCCAACCTTTAAAAAAAATGGTCATGAAAGTGAGAAAATGTGTTCACAAGGAAGTCATCAAAAAAATATTCTTTTCACACTCTTATAGAAAAAGTAGAAAATGATATATGTAGAAAATGTTTAAAATATTACTTTTAAAAACTTTAAAATAAATCAAAATATAGTATAAATGAACTTAATAAATATTTAAAGTTGTATAAGAAAATTCTTGAAACAATATAAATAATATGGACATGAAGATAAAAGATTACCGACCACAAAGAAGAGAGAAGGCTGAGTCCACATACAAGAAACCATTTGGTTGAATTATAAACCAAAAGAGGTGAAAGGTCTATAATACTTATAAAATAAAAAAAATAAATAGGGAATACAATTTAATTCAATCACAAGTTTTAATAAACCAAAATTATAATGATGAAGTTCAAGAATAAATGTTATAACTTAATGAACGAAAATTAAGTTAATAACAATCCTTACAACTTAGGAAATGTATGAATCAGAGGAAAGGGAATAGGAAGAGATTAAATAAAAGTGAAAAAATAATTAATAACAAATTATTTAATATATAATAAGTCAATAGATAAGTATTTACACTATATAAAAGTAAATTACTGCATAATAAGAAGCATGTCTCAAGGAATTAAAATTAAGATCAAGAAACCTTTAACTTGTATTCCTATATAATTAAACCTATTATAACCCACTGTGTAATAAAATAAGACTCATTAATAATTTATTTCAGAATCTTATTCCTATTTATATCCTTTTACATAAATATTTTATATTCATTTATTATATAGTCACTACATATTTTTATTTAATATTTATTGTTAGTGTTAGTGATTTTAACCATTCCAAGTTTATTTTAGTATAATGATTTGAGTTTTCATTCTATGGTAATGAGTTAATTGTTTCCATAATATTCAAATTATTTTAATTTAAGTTTCAAAATTATTTATAAAGTTCCAATTTCATTCCATTGGAGTATTAAGTATGATTATTAAAGACAAAACCAATAAGAGGCTTGTTTTGATAAATTTTAATGAAATAAATGTGGAATCTTAATGTTAACATTCAAAACAAAACAAAATAATTGTTTATATATTAATATGATCTTATCAGTAGCACAAAAATTATACTATTTAATAGGTTATCCAAAATATATTCACACAAAGAAAAGTGTCTCGATATACCTGTTTTAGGTGGTTAAATTTTACGATTAACATTTATTATTAATATTATTAATAAAATGGATAAATTATATTTTCAGAAACCTGATAATGTTATAAATATCATATTTATTCATTAAATTATTTTTTATATCTATCCATGTAATGTAGTGATGAAAAATGACATACGTCATTCATAGAGGCTGTAGTCCACCTATAACACAGGCGGCGTTTTCATTTTCTAATAAATAGAAGAAAGGATGATAATGATTGTTCCATAAAAATAATAACTTTTTAGTGTACTAATGATATTAATTCCATTATATAAGTATTATTATAATATATTTGGAGGTGTAATAATAAATAAAAATAAATGAACTCGATTAAGAAAATTACCTCTTACTTTGATATCCTCCTTTAGAAAACTCTTTAAGCCTTATTAGATTGAAATTTTGGTAAGAACATAATATATAAGATATGGGAAATAATTTTGGGGAGATTTTTTTGGTAAGGATTGGTCCATATAATATTCTTTATGTGTGTGAGAAAGTGGGGTCTTAAAGAGATCCTTTTATAGGTGAGTGGAGTGGTATTTTTGTAATACTTATTACTTAATATAAAAAGGAAAGGTAATTTTAAAGGAAATTGTATCAAAATATGATAATTAATGACGGAAATATTTTTTAAGTTCTATAATAACCTAATATACACATTTATATATAGGGTTTTATGATATTTTAAGCATTTTCACTTAGTTTAACTCTTTTTACCTTGTTTTACCTTTACTGTGGTAACTCCATTTTTACCTCGATAACTTATTTATACCTTAAAAATAAAATTGACCTTATTAAAAAATTTGAACACATTGATCCCAAATTTTAAACCCATTTTAATTAATTCAATTTGTAATGGTGATAAAATTAACTTCAATATAAGTATGCATAACCTAATAAAAATAGTTTTAAGAAAAAAATGTATTTTCAATCATAAAAATACTTATTTAGAAAACATATTATGATTATAATTAATAAAAATGATATTTATTAGTTTATTATTAAATAATGTATGTTTATTTGGATTTAAAACCAATTCAAAACCAAATGAATTCTAGTTAATACTTAATTAAAGGAAAAGATTCAAAATAGTTTTTTATCAGAATAAAATATAATATAGGTTCAAAAATGTCAATAATAGTTTTCTAAATTCAACATAATATTTTAAATGATTTATTTTACTCCATAAATATATATTTGGTCAATAAAAAGGTTTTATAAAATTTTAATTCATGATAATATCATGATTATGTCATAAAAGTTATGATATTTATAAAACCTGTATTTTTACTATTTACCAAAAAACTAAGCTTTTTAGAAATATAACAAAATCCCATCCTAATATAATATTTAAATTATTAATCATAAAATGATATTTATTTTATAAAATTAAAATTCTAAAATTTAATAATTTAACTTTTAAATAAAATAAAACAATATAATAAAAAATTGTTTTTATTAATGAAAATGACCTTTCAAACATTAAGCATTCTTAATCTTATGTTATATCAACTAATGCTTAAATTAGAGTTAATTTGTTTCTTTATATATATTATCAATAAATTTCATTAAATTTATTATTAAAAAGTTATTATTTTAGTTTATTAAAATAACAATACATAATATATAGAAAAAATACAATTCTTTGAAAAATATTCCTTTTTAAAACTAAATGAATTTAATTACATCCCATTAAATTTAATTATTTATATTATAGCCATTATTATTTTTAATTCATCAGTATCAAATTATAATAATATATAAAGATTTAAAATAAACCATTTTAACTATTTTTTTATTTACTCAATGTTTTACTCCTCCTTTAATTCTTAATGATATTTCACATCTTATTATAATGATGTATTAATGTTTATCTTACATTGTAAATTATAATTTTGTTCATTTTAGTTTAGTGTTTTGTGTGATAAAATATATTTAATACAATATTTATTTAATGACAAACACTTACTGTAATCTTTTAGCGTTACAAATAAATCTTGAAGTCTGAATTCATATAAAGTAGAAAGAGCTTATACTATAGAGGAAAATAATGAAAAATATTTCTTCAAGTTTAAAGGTTTTTGAAATTACAAAACTATTTATATATTTTCATATCATTTTATTTTTTGTGATAAGAGAATCATATTTGTAAAAAATGGTTTTTATTAATAAATGAGATGATGAATTAATTTCACATGGTTTATAAGTTGATCCATTATATAACTTGATTTTAAATGAAAGTATAAATGGAGTTTTATCCAAGATAAAAGTGTTTTATCCAATAAATTTATTAAATTATGATTGAATCAGATAATACTACCCATAAGTTTTATATTTAAATGAATAAATATTTTATTTTCATGGATACTTAGATAAACACATAAAATTTCATATATGACATGGTTATAAATAGTTTATTTATTAATTATTATCACTAAATAAAATCAGGGTTTTTTTATTTATATAATGCATTTGTATGAATTAGAAATATATTTTGGTAAAATATTATTTTTAATAGGCTTGTGAGAGTATGTTTTAACTTGTATAAGTTTAAAGTGTAACAAATAAATAATTATACCTGTCTAATTCAAAAGAAAAGTTACTTTAGATCCTAAAGGTATTTATGATAAATTGGTAAAGAAAGATATTAATATAAAGTGTTAGATTATGTTAGATATTGTGCTTTTGTTTGATGATAGTGGTATATTGATGAGATAATTTTGGATCTGGTGGGTTTTGTGATTATGGTGGGTGGTTCAAGCTTCCTCATTGCGTTTTTTCATCGAAATGATTTTTGTGTAGGTGTCATAATTTATGTGGATTTGATTTTTTGGATGTGTGGATGGTCTTTTTAAGTTAGTATAATTATTCTTGGATAATTACTATATTCCTATAGAGTCAATCCTCTTGGATTTATCAGTGTCTTGTTCCCTTCGTTCACCTTCACAATTTGAATGTTCAACCTTTGGAGTTATCACATACATCATACTTGATGTATTAGTTTTTCCATTAGTTGATCATTTTTTTTGTATTTTTCTAGATGAGGGGGATTTACTTGCTTACTTAGCGTTTTTTGGTCTTGATGTTCAAGAACCTATTCCTAGACTCTATTTCTTTGTCACATTTCTTTATAACTATAATTTCATATGAAATAATTTTTTTTTCTATTTTTTACAAAAAAACTATTAAAATAAAGTATTACATTTAAATATGTTACTAAATGATCTCAAAGAAAAGTTTAAATATATGTAAAAGTTACTATGTGGTGATGATATAAATCATATAAAAACTATAATTATTTGAAAATAATATAATTAATTAACATTTTAACATTTTATATTGTGAAGAAAATAAGTTTGAATAAAATGTTCAATTTTTGAACATAAGGATTATGAATCCTAAATATTATAATTACTTAAAACTTTTTGTATTTGTAAATATTATCTCACTAAAGGGGTTTAGTGATAATATTTTATCATATGGACCTATATTAATTTAGTACATGTTATATAATAATGCTATATATGTTACATGGATATTAACATGAGTCAAGACTCATATAAAGACACTATTATTTTCCTACAAATCATAAAATGAGTTTTGTTTTTTTGATGAACCACTATGTATACTATATGGAATTTCATAAATCATGTCATCAATATACCTAAGGTTCATTTTTTTATAATAATATCCATTTCTTGGGGTTAACAAGTAATCTTGTAAGGGAGAATTCATACTTTGATACCTTACTTGAGACATCCTTTATATTGAGATAATTAGAGGGTGTTTTAGTATGTTTCTGATCATGTTCTATTTTTTTTAATAAAAAAGTGACTTCTACTCTTATATAGTAGGTATGAAATTTACTCCCCTAATATAGAAATATTGATGAAGTGTATGTATATACCAAGATAAGTGTCTGAATTTTATTATGGAATTGTGACGAAGGTTATGGGTTGAATTAACCATATTACATCAATAGAAGCATCTCTCTCTAGACTTGATGTAACTTGGTGGAAAGTACTGAGGAAATCCAAGTTAGGATTTCAATATTAATAAGTATACTAAATGGATCAAGGAGCTACAATACCATAATTGGAAAAGACCTTCCTACCCAAATACCTTCAAGTATCTTTAACAACCCTCATTGGGGTTATGTGAAGGGGTATATTAATCCTCTCCACTAGAATGTATAAAAAATAGGCATTCAGAGTTCAATGGTGATAATTTCTAGGACTTGATAAAATAGAAGGAGATTTAATAAAAATTGAATTATTATTATTTTTCATATAATTTTTAATCAGGAAAAGTAGTAATAATACACTATTTTAATTTTAGAATAATGGAATTTTTGTTATCCATATTATCCTTATGATCTATATTATAGAAATACCATATCCTCAATGGTAGTAAATTCCAAGAGTGGTTTAGATGCATTAGGGATGTGTTTCCCCATTAAAAAAATCTTACATGTTAGGATCCTCATTACCTGATCCACCTATGAAGGAGGTGAGTGATGAATAGTTCCATATCTAGGAAAAACATTTGAGCGATGTAGTCGATGTTCAATGCTTTATGTTATCATATATGTATTGTGAACTCATGAAATCTCATAAAAACATGGATTCTTATAGAATTATTGATCATATTCATGATCTTTAATAGGTGAGAGAAAGATAAGAATAGTTTTAGATCTCCAATTCAATCTTTCAGAGTAAGTTTGTAGAGGGTTAACTTGCAAGGCCTCATGTAGTTAAGCTCATTGGATACATTGAGCACCAAGATCTTCCAAGGTTAAAACTCCCTAATAAAATATTCACCAATCCCATTATTGCATCACTCACTCAAATATTCTATATTTTTTTTGTTAATTTTAATATGAAAATCACTAATTTGTCTCTCCCAGATATTCTTACTCTTCTTCATCAAGTAGATAAAGAGATGGAACATGAAAATCCTTCTATCTTTATGGTGAACAAACTAAAAGGCCAAGAGAAGATCTATAAGACCAAATATTCTTCACAAAAACAACCTTCCAAGAAGAGAAAGATAAAGGGAAAATTAAGGGAATAAGATAATTTCTATTTCTCATGTGGAATAAAGGGCCACTGGAAGAAAAATTACACCCATCCAAAGAAGAAAATGTAAGATCCAAGTGTGTTTTTCATTGACTGCAATTTATCTATTTCTATAAATTGGGTATTAGATATAGAATGTGGTTCTCACAAATTTATTAAACTACACCAACTAAGTAGATTTAGAAATATTGACCATGGGGAGGTTGATCTATGAGCAACCAATAAATCCAAACTATATGTTATGACTATCAGGGACTACCACCTCATGTTTCCAATGGGAATGATCTTGGTTTTGAAATATTGTTATGTTGTTCCATTTTTTACAAAAAACATTATTTATATATCTAGACTTGATAAAAATGAATTTATTTTCAAGTTTAAGAATAAATTATTCTTATTTCATAAATATAAATTTTTTATGATTAGACAAATTTAAATAATGGTCTTTATGAGTTGGATTAGATAAACCAAGTAATATAAATTGATAATGTAAATACTTCACATGACTCATACCACACCCAACATTGGAATCACCGGATAGGTCATGTAAGAAAAAAGAGTTTGAATAAATTAAATCATGATAGATAATTATATTCCTTTGACTAAAACCACTTGATGTATGTCATGATTTTTTACAAAGAAAAATAAACAAATCCAGATTTAGTGGAAAAGGTGAAAGGAATAAAGAGCTTCTTGAATTAGTTCATACCAATGTGTATGAACCATTTCTAGTTAAAGTAGAGGATGGGTAATTATACTTCATAAATTTTATAGATTATTTTAGTAGATATTAATTTTCATACTTAATGAGGTCTAAGTTGTATTCATTTGAGAAATTCAAGGAATACAAGAATGAAGTTGAGAAACAGATTGGTAAGAAGATTTAGAAACTCCACTCAGACTGTGGTGGATAATATCTTAATCAAGAATTAATTTATTACATATAGGAGGTTGGGATTTTATCTCAACTCACTCCTCCTTATACACCTCAATGGAATGGTGTAAGTAAAAGGAGTAACCAAACCATATTGGATATGGTGAGATTAATAATGAGTCTTGAGATTCTTCTATTATCCTTTTGAGGATGCCTGTTATAAACAAAAAAAATACTATACCAATTAACAACTAAGGAAGAAGACAATATACCATTCTAATTTTGGAATGGAAAGAAATATGTGTTGTCATACTTACATGTGTGGGGTTGAAAATTATTTATTAAGGCCTCTTTAGGTAAAAAACTTTCACCACGAGGAAAAAAGTACACCTTTATAGGTACCCCAAGGAAACAAGAGGATATTACCTATACAAACCCTAAAAAAGGTTATAGTAGAAATACATTCCATATTTCTTGATAGGGATAACATATCAAAAATATATAGTGGGAGTGAGATAGACATTGATGAAGTTAAGGATCAAGGTACACAAGAGTTGGCACAAGAATAGATTACACAAATTCTAATAGAATAAGAAGATGTTCCAGAGAAGAAAGTACTATATAGGAGTACTAGAGAGGTTAGAGAACTAGAATGGTATGGTTTTATAGTCACCGAGGATGGAAAGTCATTATTAGTTGATAATAATTATGCTTTAACTTAAAAGGAGTAATAAATTGAATATATTTTTCCAAGCAGAAAGAAGCCATGAATTCTGAAATGGATTCCATGTACCAAAAACAAGTATAGATTTTAGTAGATTTTCTAGTGGATGTAAATATCATTGGTTGTAAGTGGGTATTAAAAAAGAAACTGTACATGGATGGGAAATTTAGTACCTATAAGGCAAGACTAGTTACAAAGGGGTTGAAATAATGTCAAGTCATTGGATATGATGAATACTTTTCACCAGTTGCTATGATAAAATCCATTATAATTATTCTTTTCATCATGGATTTCCATGAATATGAGATTTGAAAAATGGTTTTCAAAATAGCCACCATTAAAGGTAACTTATAGGAATATGTCTATATGACATAACTTAAAGGTTTTTTAACTCCAAATGATGCCAAAAAGGTTTAAAATTCACAAAAATCCATTTATAAATTAAAGAAAGAATCTAGGTCACAGAACATTAGGTTTGATAAAGCTATAAAAAATTTGGTTGTATAAAGAATAAATGTGAGCCTTGTGTCTTTTAGAGGTTTAGTGAGAGTATGATCATTTTATTAGTTGTATATGTTAATGACATATTATTTATTAAATATAAAATACCAGTATTACAGTTTGTTAAGTCTTGGTTGAATAAATGGTTCTCGAAGAAGGAATTAGGTGATACAACATATATTCTTGGGATCAAGATCTATCATGATAGATATAATAGGCTGCTCGGCCTAAGTCAAGGTATATCTATTGAAAAGATTCCAAAGTGATTTAGTACGGAACAATCCAAGAGAGTATTGTTGCCAATATCTCATGGAATTCATCTTTCCAAGAAAATGTTTCCTCAAACACATAAGGAAAGAAAAAATAGAAATTATTATATACGCATCAGTGATTAGGCCATTCATGTATGTTATACTTTGTACTAGGCTAGATGTTTCCTATTCCTTGAGTACCATATCCAGATATCAATGTGATCTAGGTGACTGCTATTGGATGGAAATAAAGAAAAATCCTTATGTATATGAGGTACACTAAGGATATGTTCTTAGTATATATAGGAGATAAGGAATTATTTATCATAGGATATATAGATTTTAGTTTCCAAATAGATCAAGATGATTTGAAATCATAGGCAGGACACATCTTTAGTCTGAATAGAGGTGTTTTCATATGGAAGAGCTCAAAGTAGGATATGGTCATAGATTCTACAGTATATTTAGAGTATTTTTTGGATTTTTAGGTAGCTAAATAAGTAGTATGGATATGAAAATTCTTCCAAGATCTTGAAATGGTACCTATAAGTAAAGATCCTATCACACTCTATTGTGATAATACTGAAATGACATATCTAAAAAAATATCCAAGGTCACATCAATATATAAAGCATATACTTTGGAATTATTATCTCTTCAGGTATTTTGAGGGATTTTTCTTAGAGAGGTGAAGTTACAATGAGTATAATTTCTATGGAATAATCTCAATAGAACTCTTTACTAAATCCTTAACTCAGAAGAAACATGATCATCATGTGAGGTCTAGTGTACTGAAATTCATATTTAGTTATCTCTAGTCCACGTAGGAGTTTATTGGAGTTGGCATTCTAGAATCAACCATTTGTACATTTTTTACATGTATATTCAAACATTTGAATATTAATAAAACATATTGTTACAAATTATTCATTGTTCTTCATGAATTTAATGTAATAATGTCATAGTGTATCTTTCACATTGATAAGGTCATAATAGTTCTCTGTTGTGATGAGAACCTTGAAGTTCCATGATGATATTATTAAATACAGTTCTATGTTTGGATAATGTACTATGATATGGATCATAGTATATAGACAACCGCATTTAAGTAATCATAATTGGATAAGGATTCTTCTCATGAAGTTCACACTTGATAATCTCTAAGACGGAAGATTGTTAGTACCGATCCACCGGTATGAATTTCACATGTTTTGGTTTCATCAAATATTCCTATTTATGAGTTAGTGTAATGGTACTTAGATTTAATATTATCATTAATTCATTTCATGACTTTCACACATATATTTTCTGATGAAAACCATGATGCCATATGTTTGTGGGAAGTATGGTATATTGGATTAATCATGAATGAATTGTTATTGATGGATAGGTCAAGGAAGGATTTTTAACTTCCATCTTTATAGAAGTTTATATCTTGTAAATTTTATTGAAATAGAATAGTCACATTAAATTCCATTTCCATGGTGTATTGGAATATTTATTTCTGAAAGTCAAAGAAAGATGTTTCAAGCATATTGGTTAATGAAGAATATGTGAAACTTTAATTATAATATATTATGATAAAGGGATTATATTGTAGATCAATTGTTCATATGTGGTTTTTAACCATTTTCTAGATAGTAATCTTGGACTTTAGGAAATATCTCCTAATTACAATAAGAAATAATCCTAGAGGATGACACACTCAGTGTTTACATTTATCTTGATTAAATTATATTTGAATTTCATTATTAAAATAAATATTATTCTCAAGATTGAGGATTAATTTTTTTTCAAGTTTTATTGATCGATAATATTTGTAAGGTAATAAATTATCAGGAATTTGAGTGGATCAAGATCATATATGGCGATGGATATTTATTTTCAAGTTAATAAATAATATTTATCATTGCATGAATTAGCACATGCTATAAAATAATAATAATAATAATATATTATTATTATTATATGTCATGAAGTTTGATAGTGATTATTATATTATTTAAGGGTTGGTAAATAGTTAAATAATATTTTAAAATAAACTATATTTTTATAAATAGATGGTTATGTCCATTATGTAGGTTGAATCAAGATTTTAGAATTGTTTCATGCAATAAAAATTATCTCTCCATACGCCATCCACTATCCCTCTTAAAAACAAGAAGCACTAGAGAGGCTCCTTCAAGATTGAAGAAACCAGAAGTGGTCAACATGAAAAATTCAATATAATTGATTCACTATGCTAGAACCCAGAAATCAATTGGCATTTCCCAAAGATCAAAGGAGAGCATGAGGATCACTGCTAGAGGTATTCTATTCTTTTATCCTCCCTATAATAGAGAAGGTAATCCGAGAAGGGTTTACTTATAATAAACATCATCATCAAAGAAAGTTACTTTAAAAGGCAACCATTTCGATTGATCACAAACAAATTATTTATAAATTTAATGTGAAAACATCCTCACTAGGTTCTGGGTTCTCCTTTATGTCAATATTTGGTGAAAAAAATTCATTGTTCATGGAATTCATGTCATGTAAAATATTTAGATTGATCCACTAAATCAACAAAAATTTCTTGGTTTATCTCCCACATTGGTGCTTCTACTACACCCAAAACCTACACATGTCATATTTTATTTTGGCACAAAATTCTCTTATTTTTAATGTGTAACACTTATCATTTATAAAAAATTTATAAACTATACACAATTATAGCCAACATACTAAATTTTATCATTTTGGATATATAGTATTTTATAATTGATATAACTGAATTATAAATTGTAATAAGTGATATGGATCAACTCTAACCTCTATGTATAAATTTTCATTTTTTGTCGAAAAGGTAAGACACTTACGTTTGAGGTATCCCATACATAAGAGTAACTATTGAATATATGAAAAACCATTATGTATGGGGTTGACCATACGTAAGAGTAATTATCCCACAAAGGTAAGTCTCTTACATATTGGGTTACCCATGTGTAAAAGTAACCTTCACAAAGTGTCATAACTTTCTCTTATATATGGTACAGTTGTAGCCCATGACATATACTATATCATAACTACGAATAGAAAAAAATATAATTTTAATATCTATATCATAAATCCAAGCAATCTAGTGGATGAAATTCAACTACATCATATTGTACACTATGATATGACCCTTATCGGATTAAGACACACATTATTCATAAAAATTTTAAAAAATAATGTTGATTCATTGATAAAAATGTATCTTATACGAATTATGGGTTTTTTGGATCATCACATGATCAAAAAATTGGAAGAAACCCATAAATTTTTCCAATATATCATAAAAAACCAATATGTAATATGAAGAACATAAATATAAACAGGCATACCCAAATCACAGTGAACTCCATCTTCTTCCCTTCAATAGAGTACACTTTATTGAGATCACTTAATGATATACAACATAATCTATCTTCGATAGGCTTCACATCAACCACTAGAATCCTCATTTATAATGAGAGGACCCCCCGAACACCAAATGTGTGCTAAAACCTTCTTCATGATGATAAATGGTGAACCAGGATGAAGAGATATTTTACCATGGCTTGGAAGTGTCTCACACATATCAATATGAGGATCATATTATTTATATAGTATCCCTTCATTTAATGAATAGACTTGAGCTTCAAATTCTATCACATGCCAACCAACACATGTTGCGATAACATATGCTTGTTGAAGTTATATAATTTTTGAATGTTTAAATGATTATATCATTCATGTATAACCATGAATAAATCAAACCATTTATTTATAACAAAAGGAAAACTATATAGAAGATGTGTAAATTTCCATGAAATCAATATCCCATATCATAATCCTATTATAAGCTGCGATATATGTATCTAATTCCTTATACAATATAACGATATCATAATTTGTAATATGCATCACATGCATATCATTGGATATGACTTAGGGGATATTATATAATATGATATCCCTATTATAGTTCATTTAAAGCACTTTATAGAAAATAAAATAAGAAGAGTACAATATTATTACTTCACATTACATTCACAAGTGACCCCACCCAACCTATTTATAGTAGGGACCAAATGATGAAACCGGAACCACCACTTTATGAAGTTCTTGGAGAGACTAATATTGAGTGGACACTCTTGGTTGTTTATAGATTCCAATACCTCTATCATTATCTTTCAGTGAATAATACAAATGATAATTACATACCCCTCTAATAATTCCAATGTAACCTTTGGAAACTATCAGCTACACTGATACATCAACAAAGTTAATTCTATGAAAAGTCTGTTCCCATACTCACATCATACAAACACAGTCACTTGGCAAATGGTTCTAGAACATTTCCTTCTTAACCAAGACTATCTCCATCAGTGTTCCATTATTGTGAGCCTCCCTCCAAATATGAATTCCAATTTTTGAATTATCCTATTCCAAAATCAAATAAATGTAATTATGAGAGGATTTTTTACACTTTCCTAAAAATCTACCACTTAAAGGCTGCTTTCAAGGTCCTAAGAAACCACCAACACATAGGAAAATTTATAAACACTTAATTATAAATAGAAATAGTTAGTTATTATCCGTTTATTATTTTTATCATTTAAGTGCCACTAAGGAACGATGTTTCTATAAACTTTCTTGGGATAAGACCTTGGTCAACATGTGATCTAGATTTCAACTTTTGTTGATTTTATATAGTTCCAACACTTTTTCCTCCAAAAATTTATGAATGAAATGACAATTGATCTTAATTTTCTCCACACATAAATGAAACACTATATTATTCAATATATGAATCATTATTTGATTATCAATAAATAATAACCCATTTTTATAACTCCTTCTAAGTTCTTCCAACAAAAACTACAACCAGATAGATTATTTTGAAACTTTGATAATGACAATAACATAGTTGAAATTTAAACTACTAGTTTTATTATTATCATACAAATTATGGAAATCCCTCTAAAAGTGAAAAAAAACCAAAATACTCTTCCATGCATCCATATCCCCTCCAAAGTCCACATTAATATACCCCTCGCAGATTGTCTTCTACAAAACAAAGAACAACTTTACTAAATGTTGAGCGATTATTTAATATGAATTTATAAATAAATATATATTTATTAAGAAATTTATATATATATTTCATAAAACAAATAATCCTATTCATACCTAATAATTTAATGGCTAGGTTGTAATATTCATATTTAAATAATAATATTTCATGGTTCGTTTAGGCTTAGTGTTTCATGTGGTATATGCTATCAAACATAGTTTTCTTTTTAAAATATTGGGGTGATATAAACATCACTAAAACCATTTTGAGATTTATCATTTTACATATATAGACTCAAAAAACACCATATCTTGTTCCATGTCCATAATAGCCTTATCCATTTCACACAGGCACACTGGAAGATCACCACGGGGACTACCACGACCATTTTTTCCTTGTCTATTTCACATAGGAACACCACCAAAGAACCAAAACCATGAAAATTCCTTACCATGGTTTTAGAAATACCCATTTTGGACCTTTTTCTCATCAATATGTTCTCTAAAATGGGAATAAACTTCTTAGATTTTCCTTTCCTTTTCACGCATTCTCTAATCTTCATAAAGATCATGAATCATGATAAACCAATCATGATATATAACAATGAAGATAATTTCACATAGATCCATTTTATTTTACTTAGAATATTATTTATTTATTGAAAATAAAATAAAATACACTTAATCATACCCTCTTTTCCAATTATTCAACCTCACTTATCACAACAACCATCTTATCACCTCTTAGGCTTAAAAAAACTATTGTACTAAGTACTAATACTTGGGTGGTTTCTAAAATAACCCACATAATAATGAGAGAGGTTTGGAATGTTAAATTATTCCATTTAAAATTGTTAATAAATTACAGAAAACTATTTAAATATTATAAGAATAAATTATTATTTTTAATCCATTTATTGATCCATTACTTCGATATTGTTGTAACCTCTTAACTAAAGGTTAAGTATTGTTATTGGACTTGTAATTAATTTAGGTTTTCTATATAATTAAATGATTTACTATTTTTATTATAATAAAAAATAAAAAGAAAAATGCATAAAAAAGATTAATATATACCAAATAATATTGGTTCATGAACCAATCACAACTCATGCGAGAGATGACATAAATAAAAAAGGGTATACATGGTGTCATAACCATAAGCATCCTTAACAAAAATTAATTTTATATCAAAATAAATAAATAAAAATTGCACTAATAATTTCAGGAATGATCATAATCATTGGGGTTTATCAATGAACTAATAATTCATATAATAATTTTATAAGGATAAGTAGAGCAATAAATTCAATGAAAAAAATTGTCCATTCTCTAAAAAAATTATATAAAATAAAAATTAAATCAATTAATTAGATAATTTATATAAGAATCCAAAAAATATCATGTGTAATAAAGTATTTACTAATAAATAATAGTTCACAAATTAATACATCAAATTATAACATGGTCAATGAACATACCAAGAATAAATCACAAATTTATGTACCTTTTCCCAGAAAATAATTTGATTTAACATATAAAAATTCTTTTAAAAACTTCAAATTCATATTTTCAAAAATAAAATTTAAAGTTTTATCAAAATATTGAAATCATATAATAGGAAAATCACAAACATAACCTGAATAAACACATAGAGGGAGGGGGGAGGGGTGAGACTAAAGGTTTTGGGAGTAGTGGAGGCACTTGTATGGAATGAAAAAATCATATTTTTAGTCTTAATCTATGAATAATCATTGCTATACATAATGATTAACATCATGACCAAATTTTTTTATAAATCACATGACTAGAGTTAATACCAAAACCATAAAAGGATTATATTCACATGTAATTATGATTAATTTAATTCATAGATCTATAATCACATAAACTTGTAATTTCTATTTCATTAATGATTTGGTTTATTTGATCTTGTAGTATCATCATTTCACTACATAATCAAATAATAAAATCCATCTAGAGGTGATACACACATACACCATAATATCTCACCATCACTATATAATTACCTGGTTCTAGAATGACCGATTCTAATCGCTTTCATTGTTCATGGTTAATCATAAAAGAATTCTTCTTACAGGATGAAGTACTCTTGGTGTTCTCTCAATATCTTGAGAGAGGAGGATGAGAGAGCACATTATATATCTCTATATATCTCTCTATATGGATTAAGAGAGATTATCTCTATACACTATGCATAATAAATTTTTTTATAGACTGTGATATAATTAGATATTTATTATGGTTGTTTTAAGGTCAAAATTTAGCACACAAGCCCCTTTCCAATTACTTAATTCTCAGCAAACACCATGTTTAAATAATAATATAATTATTATTCACTTAATATTTTCATAACCTAAGAATAAATAAATATCACTTATATCATTTCCAATCAGACCATTAAACTTGGTATGTATATCCTTCTCTAAATTTACCGAACTTAGAATAATGACTATTTATTTAACAAATAAATATCACTCCATTATTCATCAATAAATATAATAAATATTATATTCAAAAAACCTTTTAAATATTTATTTATTTATTATTATTTATTTAAATTATTATTTTGAATAAATTTTGATTAAATCTTAGTGATCAACCAAACTCAAATAAATATTATTTATTCCGACTTGTTAAATTTAATTCTAAATTTAACCTAGATTTTGGATACACTTAGTATGTGACCCTATAGGACTCTTTCTCAGTGGCATTAGGCAGAACAACCCAAAGTCTAAGATTAGCATCTAACGACACACTAAGGAAACCACAGATAAAGAATTTAATGTCACAATAACATACAACCTCCTATGAATTCTTACCGTGTAATACAATTCCTTTATTGAAATATCTAAAATAAAATATGTTGTATAATGGTGTCATCAACCTTTGTGACTTCTCTTTATTTGACTTTTTTGGAATTGAACTCACCTATTGAACACCATGTCCATGGATTTATCCATGTAGTTCCATTCCCATCAAAGGGATTAGGGTATCAACTTTTGTTAAGGGACACATTATCCATTAATACAATATCACTCATGATGCACCCAATGTATCCTACCTCGTCACAAGCATATGTCATCATAGTTTTTTTCAATATAGAGAAGTAAGTGACTCATGGTATCCATTAATAAAAATCCCAAATTCTATGGATTAATACACACATACATATATCAAAACATCTAATAACACATGTAAATGTGGATTTTATATTGGTGGGTCTTGTTCTCATAATCTCCTGCACCAGAAATTACTAAGGGAACATACCCTGAAAGGGAACCTCAAAGTCTTATGTGTCTCCACCCCTAATATCCTATATCATATGTGTCACATCAAATGATATCATTTTCCAATAGAATATATATTCATGAATAAGATCACATACCTCCTGGTTCTAATCATAGTAGGGAGTAACTATGAAATTTCAGTGTGACATATATTATTAGAACATTATCACATACAAATGTCATACATAGGACCAATCATGATTTGATAATAAATTTAATTAATAATAAAAAAATGTAATCATGTACCTGGAATTATATTCTAGTGCACTAACTCTAATAGTCTCCCACTTGCACTAGATACAAATGATAAAAAATTTCAATCCATTGGCTCTCACATGATATTCATGCCTCTATCAAGATAGATCCTTTGTCAAGGGGTCCACCATGTTTTCCTCTATAGATACACCGCTCACTGAAACTTAACCTCATTGAGAAAAATCCATCAAGATATGAAAATTATAAAGTATATTATTTATAATTTGATATGGCCTTGGATATTTAGAAAGTGACACCACTATAGTGTTATCACAATAAATTGTGTTGGGGTCTTGAATACTAGTAAACACATCTAAATCTTGTATTTTTTTTAATCCAAACTATTTTTATGGTTGCATAAAAATCCAAAATATACTCAAACTTCACTATAGAATTGAAGAAAACATGCTTCTTTGAACTATTCTAGCTGAAAAAGCCTCCATTAATACAAAATACATATCCTAACCACAAATTCAGATCATTCAGATCAGTCTAAAAGCAGACACCTATATAATCCATGATGACTATCTCTTCATCTCCTCCATATACTAGGAATATTTCATTAGTTTTCCTTAGATAATTAAGGATATCCTTAATAACAATCTAATGATATTTACCTAGATTATATTTATATATATCTACCATGATCAAAGAATAGGAAACATCAAACCTCATTCATAACATGGAATACTCGATAAATCCTATCATAGAAGTGTATAAGATCTTACTCATTCTCTCTCATTCCTTTATGTCTGAGGACACATTTTCTTAGAAAGATGTATACCATGTGACATTGAAACCAATACCATATTGAATTATTACATACTAAACCTATTTATTATTTGATAAATGTATTTACTTTAATATAATCAAAGAATCCTCTTGGATCTATCACACATGATTTGATCCCTAGAATGTAGGCTGCTCCAACTAATTGGTTTAGTAAGCATGATATTGTGTGTAAGTTATATCTCCAAAAGGATAATGGAAGGCTTTTGTGACTTATCATCGAACTTAATATATATATATATATATAATGGCATGCTTCCTCCTTTCACTAGCACCATTCTATTGCGGTGCATACAGTGGAGCGAGTTGAGATAAAATCCTATACCCCCATAGAAAGTCGATAAACTCTTGGATACGATATTCACCACCTAAATATAATAAAAGTTTGTTTATATTCTTACCATGATGATTCTCAATCTCATTCTTAAACTCCTTGAATTGATCAAAGGATTCAGACTTATACCTCATCATGTATATGTAACTGTACCTACTCAAGTCATTTGTAGAAGTAACAAAGTATGAGAATCCACCTATAGCTTATAATTGAAATGGTCCACACACATTAATGTGAATTAATTCTATAAGCTCATTGGAACTTTCACCTTGAACAAAAAATAGTGGTTTGGTTATTTTACCTTATAAATAATAATGGCATCTTTTAAGTAGGTTAAGTTCAAAAGAGTCTAAATAACCATCTTGATAGAGCTTTGTCAAATGATCCTTGTTTACATGACCAAGATTGTGATACCAAAACTAGATCTTAACTAAGTCTTGCATATTTTATTCTTTGTTAATTGATAATATATAGTTTTTTTAATTTAATATGCAAAGTATTATATTAAAGTATTCTATACCATAACATATGCTATCTTTATAAAAATAACAACTCTTATTTCCAAAACTAAAAATAAATCAATCCATATCCAAATAAGAAACATAAATTATGTAATTAGTGAAACTAGGAGAATAATAATTGTTCTTTAAAACCAAAATAAATCCTATTTAAAATGTGATATGGTAGTATCTAATGGTTAGAGCAGCCATCCTCACTCCATTGATAGCATGTATATCCACCTCTCCTCTATAAACCTTCTGAAATATACTTGGTTCCTATATTTGGATAAAAATGTGATTACCACATGAAGTATCTAATACCCAACTTGTAAATATAGAAATATTACACTTTATAACGAACATAACTAAATATTCACCTTGATTATTTGGTTGGGTTTAGTTACTTTTCTAATGGCCCTTCTTTCCACATGAAAAACATAGCACATCTCATTACTTTCCTTACTGCTGGATCTTTTTCTGCTTAGAAGGATGGTTCTCTGGAGCCTTAGACTTGTAATGAGTCTTTTTCCTCTTTCCCTTGTTCCTAATTTTATTATTCACCATAAAGACCATGGGTTTTTCATTCCCTATGCCTTTTTCAAATTGGAAAATAAGAGTAATAATTTCCAAAAGATAATTCCTACTATTTATTATATCATAATTCATAATGAATCTAGAGAAGGTTTTAGATATTGAGGGGAAAATAAGATATGTACACAAATAATTAGGGATATTAAACCCCGAGATATCTAGGAACTCTATGTATCAAATCATCTAGACCACATGAGGGTCATATAGTGCTGAATCTCAAAACTTGTATATGAATAGTGCATTAGAGATATCATATCTCTCTTGTATTTCCTTATCCTCATAAAGACCATGAAGGTGAAAGATGATGTTATACATATCCATGTATGCATATTTATTTATAAGATAAATAGATATGTATGATAACATGACACATTGGATATAAATTGTTACATCCACATGATTCATATAGAGAGATACTTCTTCCTCACTAACCTCTTTGGAAAGTGACTCCAGAAGTGGGGTTTCCAATATGTATAATTTTTGTTTATGGAATAGTATAATAGATAAGTGACTATTAAATTACTATAAATTACCATCATTAATATGGTTATCATTCTCTATTATGGATCATATTGATATTTCCAAAATCATTTGTTTTTATATTTCTACAAATTAAGAGAATACAATTAGTTATTCCTTGATTACAAAATTATTTAACAAATTTAATATTAAATTCCATTAATATCCCACTATTTTTTTGAAAAATAATATCCCTCACCACTAGTTTTAGAAATATCATATTGATTATATATTATAGTGTCAAGGATCTATATTACTCTTCTCATAACCCATACTTGGGTTCATAAGTTATTTGAAGAGTTTTAGGTAGGAGTAACTTTCCAACTGAATTAACTCACAGTTACTTAATCTAGATATTGGACTCACCAATCCTAAAATCTTGAATAAATATTTACTCAAACCTTTATTCTTAGTTACACCATGTCTTTCTTGGGAATTAAACATTTTATGTGAACTAATTTAAGTTAACTCAAAACTTCAAACTAAAAGTTCCCTGATAATTGAAACCACCCCGACTTGGTCCAATCAAGGAATTTGAACTATGAGGTCAATTCTAACTTAATTAATGGGAGGCTATACCAACTTAATATTTTTGTTGAGGTATTTTAATCCTTATGTATAAAAACTCTAATTTTATATTTTCAAATGCCTTGTCAATATTTAGTGGATTTTAATTAAGTGATTAACCGTGTATAATAAAATAATAAACACATAATCTAATTATATTTTCTTCAATATTGTATTATTATTAGTTAATGTATTAAGTGATCAAATAATATCCAAAAATATAAATAATCAAACATGAAACTAACAAAAATAATATATAAGTGACATAATCATGAGATTATACAATGGTAGGTTTATCTAGAATAAGATAAACTAACCCTCAACCATATGAAAAAAATAAATTATAGCTTGGTTCATATCATAGTATTTCACCTCATATCCTATGTATCAACTTGATTGGTTTCTCCTTGACACTTGGACTTGGACCACATAATATTTATTAAGGTTATCCAATGGATTAAATAAAGGGGTTTATATAAAAAAACTATGGGCACACAAACCATTATATAATATATAGGAGGGGATGAAATGCATGCCATATATTTCAATTTAATCCTTATAAATTAAACTAAATCAATCACATACACAAGGATAATCTAATCCCATAATAATCTACACAACATGCAACGAGCATACATTTGTAGTCTAGCTATCAATTACTTCGATTTGTTCTTTAATTAAGATAAAACAACACAAATTACTCCAATTAATTCAATTTATCTTAATTATATCCAATAATCCTTACCATCATCCATAATTTTAAAAATATTTAATAAATAAATTTCATTTAAAATTAATAAAGTAAATAAGTGTACTTTGATTCAATGACATGTACTCACCAAACTACCAGACGTGATCTTTATTCTCTTTATGCATGTGTAGTGAACTATAATAAAAGGCCATACACAACTGATAGATTTGAAATTTAGTATGGAATTAATTTAATTTATAATTGAAAATCCTATGGCATGGTGTGTACTATCAAATAAATGACACCCAAAATACATGTGAATATGTTTAATTATATATTTTATTCTTCTCTCTATGTTAAACTAATCACACTGTTTTCAGTATACTATATGATGTGTACTAGGTTATACGACATGTGGTCTCTTCTACCCATGTCCGTGACACATGCCTAGAGACCAAGAGTGTTTCATACCACATACATGTACAAGGTACACATTATATTATCCTTCTTACATGACCTATGGCCTTAGAGTTGCATAGAATTTTAGTTCCCATGTCATGTTTTAGATACATTACACACTTATACCCCTCATGTTATCAATAATGAGAAAATGAGGACTACACATCTTGTACATGGGTTACACGGTGTGTAGTTCTTCAAACCATGTGCTAGCCTATTCAGATATACTCCTGACCATATTTTATCAGATATCATATCTAATTTCATCAGACTGATTTGATTTTATCATGAGATATAGATGAGATATATTGGTACATAATGTGTAGTTAGGCGACACACACCATGTAGTCTTCTGTTGTCCGGACAGAACCTTTGGCACCTCCAGATGGTGCTTTGAAATGTTTAATCATTTTATCATTAACCGTTTATTAGACATGTGAGTGATAACGAAGAAACAAAATATAATAAAATGTTATTATATTAAGAAATAATCAATCTTAAATAAAATAAATCACAAATGCATACAAAAAATCAATTATTAATAAATAATTATAAATTAAACATATAAACCCTTTGATACCAATTAAAGGTTATAGGTGTAATGGAAGTTCTTGTATGGAATGAATAAATTATATTTTTAAAATTAATCTATGAATAATCATTACTATATATAATGATCAACATCACGACCAATGGAATTTATAGATTACTTGACTAGAGTAAACACTAGAACTATAAAAGGAGTATCTTCATATGTAATTTATAATTAATTTAATTTGAATATATAAAATTACCTAAACTTTTAATTCCCATTTCATTGATGATTTAGTTGATTTTATCTTGTCGTATCATTTTCAAAATTCAAGATCCAGGTGAAAAATATATCTAGCAGTGATCTACACATGCACAATAATATCTGAATGTCATCATAGAATCTCTAGATACTAGAATCACTAATCCTGATCATTTGTGTTTTTTCGTGGTTTATCACAACATATTTCTTCTCTAAGGAAAAATAAATCTTTGTGTTCTCTCGATTTCTTAATAGAAGAGGAAAAGATAGCATGTTATAGATCTATATATCACTATCTAGGGATTGAGAGAGCTTCTCTCCACCCATTTTACACAACAATAATGTTTATAGAAAGTGATATATTTAGATATTTATTATGGCATATTTAGGGTCAGAAATTTACACACAAGATCCTTTCCAATTACTTAATTCTTAGAGAACCCCATGTCTTTATAATGAAATAGTTATTATTATATAAACATGTTCACCACTTAAGAATAAATAAATATCATTTATATCATTTACAATTTGACCATTAAACTTGATCCGATTATTGTCCTCAACATTTACTAAACCCAAAATGATGACTATTTATTTAACAAATAAATATCACTTCATTATTCATTGATAAATATAATAAATATTATATTCAAAAAACCTTGAAAATAAATATTTATTATTATTATTTACCTCCCTTATTCTTTTAGATAACTTGTGATTAAGTCATGGATATCAACCAAACTTGAATAATTTTTTTATTATGACTTGTTAAATTCAATAATAAATTTAACTAAGATAATGGATACACTTAGTGTGTGACCCTCAAGGACTCTTTATAAGTGTCATTAAAAAGAACTAACCAAAGTAAAAGGTTAATATCTAGAAACAAACCAAGGCACCCATTGAGAAAGAAGTTAATGTCGTAATGATATAGAACCTCCTATAAATGGTTACCATGTAATATAATCCCTTAATCATGATATATCAAATAAATAATGTTTCATACTAGTGTCATCAACCCATGTACTCAACATCTCTTTCTTTGAATTTTTCAAAATCAACTCTCCCACTGAACACCATGGACATGGATTTATTCAGTCAGTTCCTTTATAACCAAAGGGCCTGAAATATCAAATTTTTTTTATCACATTATCCATTAATGAAATATCACTCTTAACACACCCAACATATCCTACCTCTCCATGAGAATATGTCATCATGATTTTCATCAACACATCAATTTATGAGACTAATGGTATCCATTAATGATAATATTAAAGTATAAGGATCAATACACACATATATAGATAGGAACATACAATGAAACCTATAAATATGTATTTCCTATTAGCAGGTATCATTCTCATAATCTTCTGCACTAGAAATTACCAAAGGTATACACTACAAGAGGGTAATTCAAAGTCCTATGAGTCTCCACCCCTACTAGAATATATCATATGTGTCCCATAAAATGATATCATCCATCTATAGAACATATATTCAAGAATACTACCATAAAACCTTATATTTTTCATCACAATAGAGAACTTATATGACCTTTTAGTGTGAAATATATTCTTAAGACATTATCACATACAAATACCTGGTAGACAGATAATCATTATGTGATAATAAATTTCATTAAAAATAAAAACATGTAATCAAGTACCTAGAAGTTGGTTCTAGGTAACCAAATCCAATAAATATCACCAACCATTTTAAATTATTAGAGATTCCTCAAATTTTAGTGATCAACAAGACACTTCCTGGAATCAATAAACCAAATTCCATATCCAAATAAAACAAAAGAATTAAATTTCATATTTCAATAAAAAAAATAATCAATAAAAGAACCTATAGAAAAATAAATATGGACTCCAAAAATTTCTAATTATAAAATCATAAGTAACTAAACCTGAAAATTCCTCAATTTATACATAATATGAAGAAACCCTTAGAAAAATTCCCATGAAAATTCCATATATGGAAACAACCATCAATGATATAAAAATAAACTTTCTAAGATTCCTTATCTAAGTAATAATTGATAAAAAGTGAATCAAACATGCTCTAGTAGAATCATATAATGTATTACCAAATACATGTAACACCATGATATTTTATTTTTAAAAATAAAACTATGTTTGATAGAGTGTATGACTTGCAACACTGAGCTTAAACGAACCATGAAATATTATAATTTAAATTTGATTATTATAACCTACCCGTTGAATTGGAAGGTATAAATAGTATTAACCACATTGTAATATATATATAAATTTACTAATAAATAAAAATTTATCTATTAATGATTCTAAAATAAACACTCAATTTTTAGAAAAGTATTCTTGATTTAAAAATATGTTTTCTTCAAAAAATATTTTTTTTATTTTTTTGAGAAAATATTATAAATAATTTCCAGAACTTCTAGAAAATGTATTTTATAAAATTAAATTCAGTTTTTAAATTCTCATTTCAAAATTATCTTAAGATGAAAATTTGAGAATTTTCTGAAAAGTTTGATTTTTAGTGAATAGTAAAAAATACTGAGTTTTATTGAAAAATGTATTCTATTTTAAAGTATTTACAAAGTATAGTTATATTTTAGAAAAGTTTTAAAATTTAATTAGTTAAATTTAATTTAAAATAATCCAATTATTTTTTTAAATTAATTTTTTACTTTAATTTAGTATAAAAACATTTTACAATTAAAAAATGATTTTTTATAAAAAACTGTTTTTCATCACTTCTGTCAGTTTAATTTTAAATTAAATTATACCAATTTTTTATTTGAATCTTGAAAAATTGATTTCATTTTTGGAATTATTATGTTCAAATATGGTATATAAGTTACTTTTATTTTTTTACATTATGAAAAGTAACTCTATTAATTTTAGTTACCATGATAAAAGGTAAATATGGTAATTAAGTTTAAAAATAAAATGATAAGGACTAAAAAATGACCCTAAAACTTGTATTAATTTTATATTATGAGTATATATCATCCATAATCATCCAAAATTCAAATATATGGGCTTTCTCTATTTTTAAATGAATTTTAGATTTATAATATTTAAGTGAGTATAAATCCAAAAATGCCACACTCTTGCTTTTAATAAATATAATATTTTTAAGATAAAGGGAAAAAGAGGATATGTTTGGTTGTAAATATTAATTTTAAATAAAAATTATTTTTTCATCATTCAAATTTATTTTTAAATTTTAGTGAATAAATAATTACCTTAAAATCATACACAACACAAATGCAATAATTATTCAGTTAATGTAACAAAAAAATTAACGATTTTAAAAATGTTTAAAATAATATTATTTGAATTAACCATTATGTTTCATGATTTTTAAAAAACACATGACATATTATAGAGTTTTTAATAAATTTTATTCTAATTCCGTTCTTTTCTTGTTGTTTTAAAAGTCAAATTAGATGAATAGTTCTAAACATGACATTAATGATATTTTATAATAAATAATATTTTATTAAATGATTTAAAATTCCTAAAAATCTTATATTTAATTAATTTAATGGTATACAGTTTATTAAACAAACCATGGTTCATTTATGGTCTGTTTTTCCTTTTATATTAACTATATTAACCCCTTTAGAGTAAAGAACATTGATATCACTATAATTGTCAAGACAATTAACAGAGGGTTAAAACAAAAATATAAGGGTAAAAATATGATAAAAAATTGTCTAAATTTTATTTTATGAGATTATTTAGACCAATAATTATATTATATTTGAATATTATCAATTTTAATCCACTTGGACATCAACATTTATTTATATTAATTTTAATTTTTATGAAACTTCAAGAGGGCCCCTTCCTTATCTTATTAAATAGAACCTCTTATTCTCATTTATGCACATTTAAAAATAATTTTGGTTCAAAAAATAAATAAATAAATCCATTAATTAAATCTATCCCCATTTTCTAGAGGCCTTATTTTTTGGTATAATAACAATCTTAGAAGTCATAAGGTGTAAAGCAAAGGATATTGTCGGAAGAAGAGGTATAGTGTTTAATCGAATGTTTTTTTATTTCTTCTTAAAACTCCTTAAAATATCCTTAAAAAATGAATATATAATGAAATTAGTATATAAAATATAATTATATGTTATTATTTTAATTAATAATATATATACATCCATAAAATGGGAAATGAGCCCATCATTCGTGTGTACGGTAGACTACTGCATCACAAACCGACATAATTATTTTTCGATCACCGTATCTCACGACTGGTTATAATGATAGAATTAATGTTTATATATGATATTAATGAAATATTTATCATTATTAAAAGATAATATATCATTTAATTTATTACCTTTACATTCATTAGAAATGATAACATCATTCGTGCGTACGTGTGGACCGCCACCACCACGAAGGGATGTGATTAATTTTTCATCAGCACATCACATGGATGATATATATAAGTGTATTTAAAGAAATAATATGTTATTAATTATATAATTATCATTATGTAAAGATAAATAATACTTTACTTATTTCCATAACTATCTTTGAAAAATGGAAACGTTACTCATGCGTTTATATGGGCTATCATCTCTATAATTGTAACATAGTTCATTTTTTATGACCATATTTCATGATTGGTTTTAAAAGTATAATTTATATATTAAAATAATAATTATTTCATGATTATTATTTTGGATAAGATTTAATAATGACCATTTTGAATATAGTCAACCCACTAAAGTCATTTTGGACTTATGAAACGATTATCATCAAAACATCCACCTTAAACATAACTAATTAAATAATTATATATAACATAGTAATGGATAAAAAAAGGAAAAATAAACTTTAAAAAGGTTCTTAATAATGTAAATAATTAACATAAGTTTATTATTAAGTAATATAAGGAACATACATGATGAGTTAGACTCGAGGTAATGGACACTTTACTTTAAAAAAATTGTTTTAATATTTATAAAGATTTATTTCCCAAATATTTTTTACATGCTCATTTATTTAAAATTATAATATGAATATATTTATATTTACATAATTGAATCATAAATTACATTTTATGATTCTTTTTTTAACATTTTTAAAAGGGTTTAGAAAATAATATTTTTACTGAATGTTTTGACTTTCTTTAAAAATAGAAAAAGGAATGCTCTATTATAATGTATACAGAAAAAATGACTTTTCCCACCATTGTAATTTCTATTTGATATTTTTATTACTTTATAAGATTTCATGTTTTCTTAAAATAAAAAACCCATTCATTTTTTTTAAATTTTAATTTTGGAAAATAGATTTTAAATTAATGTTATATATCAATATCTAATTTTTTTTTCTCATGGGTCAAAAGAATATTTTTATGATGGAAGCTTTAATTTATTCTGTTAGGGTCTTGGAAATTTTTTATAATTATGGGTGGTTCTATTATAAAATTAGGGAATGTGACCCCATTATATATCTCCAATTTATTGGGTAAAGGGATGGAGTTAACTGATTTAGTTTCTCCTAAGAGATTTTGGGAATTTACTATGAAGGTTATTCCAAGTGAAACCATGATGGTTATTTTATGTGTATCTGTGAAGGTTATTCTATGTGTAACCATGAATATTATAACTTTTTTAATAGTGATAGTAAAATTATTCCTCAAGTTATCCATATGATTTATCTATGCTTGCTATGGGTTTTTATGAATATCTTATAATTTCAAAAAGGTAAGTAATGATGTAATGCCCTGACCCTAGTTACCTAGAGTCGGTGCATTATTACATAACATTGGCATGATCACAAGAAAGATCAAATCTCTAAAGACCGATTGGTTAGTAGCCTTGGAAACACTAGATATATTCATAAAGTTTTACATGACATCATAAAGTGAAAAACTACTACAAAAACATATTGTCTCCATAGTCCACACTATTATCCCCTCATAATATCCCTGCAGGTCATTCATAATTTAATTCTTCACATCCTGGGAAAAATAAAACATAGAAAATGGGTGAGCTCAAATGCCCAGTAAGGATAACAATATAGTGGAAACTTTCATAAATAAGAATAAACATTTAAGGAAATGTATAACTAAAACAAAAGATTTTTAAACTTGAACTTCAACATAGTATATCAAAAATAAAATGAAATAATTCAATTTACTTATTCACATGGATATTCTACTAATCGAATAATCACATGCAATATCAATAACCACTTTCATAATGATAGAATGCATAATGCCAAACTATCATAACCACATAGCCAAAGCCTCATGCCAATAATACAAATAATATTTTTCCAAGGCCTTGTGAAAAGACACTAGTTTGTCTCATGAGACCTACTGATGCATCGAGGAGCTATAGCAGGCTCCACCCGTCACATATTAAGTCCAATGCATTCCCATATGAAAAGGTTTAAACATAACATAAACATTCGTATTAAAACTAGCATACGGAATGTCAATACTTTCACCATAAACCATGAATGGTATAAAAATAGCACATTCACAGTCAAACATATCAAAAAACATTCAATACAATATACAAGTTTTGTATCATAATAAATCAACTTCAAATAAGCGTAAAATCCATCAAAGGATGTTGACATAGATGAAATTAGAACTCTTTTTAGAGAAATATCTCTTTCTATTTTGAAATCATTTAAGAGTCATATATTTATAAAATAAAACATTTTCTTTGAAAATATTATTATAATCTTGTAAGGGAAGCTTCGACGATTTTATAATGGCGGAAAATAGCCGCACCCACCGTATAAGTTAAAAAAAACATTCTAACCTTAATTCTGTCAAAAAGGTTAAAAAACACCTTGTTTGGAAAATGACGGAAAGATTCCTTTATAAAACTCTTATAAAAAGTAAAACAAGGGTATAAATGACTTTAAACCATATTATTTTAAATAGTAAAAATGTTTTGAAATAAATTTTTAAGAAACATGGATGTGGATGATAAAGAGATCCCAGTAGATTATTACGTATAAACAACCTCGGATAATGAAGAGATTGTGAAATAACCATTACCTTGTACTTTTCATTGGTTGGGGGAAGATTAACCTCCTGTATAATGGTAAAATAATTGTTATTATATTATAAAAGAATCATATACATTAATATGATATCATATATGATCTTTTAACATTGATTTGTTAATAATATCGTAGTATTATCATTGTTTCGGGTGTTAACTTACTCGTTTTCTTTTATATGTTTTGTTACTTAAGATGTGTTTTTAATGGATAGGTTGTATCTTAATTATATCCAGAATGATATCAAGTCCTTAGATACTATTATTAATCATCAAATGAGAATTATACTTGAATGGATACGATGGAGAATGAATCTTATCACGTTCGTGGAGACGGTAGTCCGTATGTACGCACGAGCGACGATATCATTCTTTTGATATTAAAATAATATATAATTGGATGGTATATCATATATACAAAATCATTATCATGTTATATTTATTATTTACATGAGTTACACATCATTATTATACCCATCCAAATAATAATTTATTGAATAACAATTACACCACGACTTGGAGACGGTAAGCCGTACGTACGCACGTATGGTGACATGTTATTAAAAGGATGGATAGAATAAAGAATATGGTTGTACCATATTTATAATAAGATTAAAGTATATAGGAGATACTAGATTCATTATTTTAGAATGGTAATAACAAAGAAAGAAGAAGTGGAAGAAGAAAGGAACTTGAAAAAAGGGTGGTGAAATCATTACCTCTTCTTTGGGTTCTTCCTTTTGATTTGATCAAAAGGGCTCCTTAAGTTGGATTTCTGACTAAAGGAAGGCCTCTAGGATGAAGTTAGGGAAGTTGAGAGAGTATTTTGGCAGAGGTTGGCCAAACCAAAAGGCTTTTAAGGTGTGAGTTAATGATAAGGGAGAGTGCCCTTTTATAAGAGGGGTGAGGGGAACCTTTGGAAAAGCTAGAAATATTATTTTATAATAAATTAATATTCGGTTTCTAATGGATCCAAAGTGGATTATTTAAATTTTAAGGTGGGGATAGGTCTAAAACCACTCAACCAATAGAATTTAGATAGGTTTGGATCATTATACTAACCTTATCTTTAAGTATTAACTCTTAGTTAATTAGTTTCACTTTTACAAGGCCTCTTTGTATTTTTATATTATATGGTTAATAAACTTACTATATAAATCCAAGATACCCAAAAGTAGTCTATTAATGATAAAAATATCATTATATAAGTCTCTTGGACGAAACTTAGATTTTTTGTAATTTAATATCAATTAATAATATAATATTTGTTTTAAAAACTCTTTTATGTCAATTTTGACACTATTCAATAATTGATTTTTGTGAAAATCAAAACATAATTATTACTTAGAAAAAAGTCCATTAAATCAATACTAATATGTCATATTAACCTATAAAATTATTTTAATTCAATAAAAGTCTCCAATTATATTTATTTGTGTATTTATAATATCAATTAGTTTAATTTTTCACTATTATGGTAATTACTTCATCACCATTGTGTCATATATAAATTAAATTATTTGATGTCTAAAAATTATAAATAAAATACCATTATGTATTAAATATTTTTATCTTTCTAATGAATATTTATAGTCAAAAATCCAACATATATAACCCTATGTAAAAAGTGTTTTCCTAAAAGATATATGCTTGTGTCATTTTTGTATTCATTTTAACTTAATTAAAATAAAGTGTCCCTATCACTTACAAGTGGCACCATGGGGTCCCAAAATCGACCCAAATATTCCCATGGTCGAACATGTATCAACAAATAAGGTTAGGACACATTTAGGGTAATTTTTTATTATTATAATATTATTTTTTAACCCTTTTTTACCGGATTTACCCTTTAACCACGGTAAATAAAATATTTACCGAAGTAATTATTCAAAATGTCTCAAAATAAAAGTTATCTATTTAAAAAATTTGAACATTCTGATTCCAAATATGGAATCCATTTTTTCAAATTCAAAACACAGAAGTGGCGGAAATTAATTTAAAATTAATTCCCGCTGTCAAAACAAAAAGCGTGTTTTTAAGATATAATAACTATCAAAAGATTGATACTTGTTTATGTTCGGTTTAATTGTAAAATTATGTCCAATTACCAACATTGTATTAAATGGTAAAAATATATTCTAAATATAATTTAAAACCACTCGAATTCATAATTTATCACTATTAATTATTTTGATTAAAAAGTTGTTTTTAATTAAAATTTAGTAATTTTCACTATTCATCAAAATATTAAAGATATCCGAAAAGTACCAAAATTTCACCTTAGGCTAAATTCGATACTCCAAATCCAAAAATGAAGTCCATTTTGAGTGGTAAAATTTATAAAATTTCAAAAAGTAGGTATTACTATTCATAACAGCTAGTTTGATCGGTTGTGGTGTGTGTTAGAACTCGATGTTGCGTACAACACACGCTATTGAATTATTCAAGGAGAAGCGTACCGTAAAAGCTTGGTGTGTTACATTATCCCCTCCTTCAAATAATTTCACCCTCGAAATTTCTATAATACTACTGCAGGAAAAGACTCAGGTGGTTCTTCATCATAAGTTCCTCAGGTTCCCACGTTTCCTCTTCTATCTTATGGTTTCTCCACAAAACTTTTACCAGACGCGTCGTCCGGTTTCTCAGTACTTGTTCTCTAGTATCAAGAATCTTGATGGGCTCTTCGAAATAAGACAGATCGGGTTCCAGTTCTAATTCCTCATAGGTGAGTACATGCGTTGGGCGAGGCATGTATTTCCTCAATAGAGATACGTGGAACACATCGTGAACTTTGGAGAGATTTGGCGGAATTTCCAATCAGTAAGCTACAACCCCAATTCATTCTAGAATTTCAAAAGGTCCGATGTACCTGGGACTTAATTTACCTTTCTTACCAAAATGTATGACTCCCTTCCATGGAGATACCTTCAGGAAAACACGATCACCGACTTGAAATTCCAAATCCTTCCTTTGATTGTCGGCATAGCTCTTCTGCCTACTTTGAGCTACTTTGATGTGATTTTGGATTACCTTCACCTTTTCCATCCTTTCCTCCACCAGTTCTGGGCCTACAAGTTTTCTTTCACCAACGTCATCCCAACAGGTTGGTGTACGACATCTCTTTCTGTATAAGGCTTCATATGGTGCCATCTGAATACTTGAATGGAAGATATTGTTATAGGAAAATTCTACCAGAGGTAAATATTGATCCCACATACCCTGAAATTCAAGTGAGCAGGATCTCAACATGTTTTATAAGGTTTGAATATTTTGTTCTGATTGTCCATCCGTTTGAGGGTGGTAGGCAGTACTCAAATGAAGTTTAGTATCCAGGGATTTCTGAAGAATTTTCTAGAATCTTGAAGTAAAACGGGGATCACGATTAGAAACAATCGATAGGGGTACTCCATGAAGTCTCACAACTTCATCAATATATAGTCTTGCTAGACGTTCCAGTGTTAGATCTTTTCTTATAGCAACACAATGTGCTGACTTGGTAAGACGATCAATAATAACCCATATTGCATCGTTCTTTCTAGGAGTCTTTGGTAGCCCCATGAAAAAGTCCATCGTAATATTGTCCCATTTCCACTCCGGTATGGGAAGAGGTTGCATGACTCCTCTAGGCTGTTGCCTTCCAACTTTCACTTGTTGAAAAACCATACATCTTGACACAAAACCAGCAATTTCCCTCTTCATGTTGTCCCACCAAAAATTTTCCTTCAAATCTCTATAAATTTTGGTGCTCCCAGGGTGTATAGAGAAATTGGAGCTATGAGCATCATCCAACAATTCCATTTTTAGATCAGGTATATCGGGAACACAAAGCCTCTTCCCGAATTTCAAAATTCCTTCATCATACACAAAGTCTCCCAATCTCCCTTCATTCATAGCTTTAATATTCTTTTGAAATTCTTCATCATCGGTTTGAGAACTATTAATAATTTCTAGTAAAGATGGTTTGGAAACCATTTGAAAAAGCATTGATGTTTCACCTTCCCTGGTTATTCGCATGTCCATCTTCACTAGATCCATGAAAATTAGATCCCTTTCAATTCTCATATTGTTCAAAACTCCAGGGTATTTTCTGCTCAAAGTATCTGCCACCTTGTTTTCCTTCCCCGGGTGGTAGTGTATCGTACAATCATAATACTTGAGTAATTCAAGACATCTACTTTGCCTCATGTTGAGTTCTTTGTGTGAGAAAATATACTTCAAACTCTTGTGATCAGTATAAATCTCACATTTTTCATCATAGAGGTAGTGCCTCCATATCTTCAAAGAAAAGATCACAGCTTCTAACTTGAGATCATGTGTAGGATAGTTTTTCTCATGAATTTTCAACTGTCGTGATGCATAGGCAATAACCCTATCATTCTTCATAAGGACACAACCAAGTCCTTTCTTTGATGTATCACTATAAATAAAAAACCCATCATTCCCCGATGGTAGAGTCAATATAGGATAATTGACTAATATTCTCTTCAGTTCTTCGAAACATTCTTCACACTCTTTTGTCCAAACAAATTTAACCCCTTTACGTGTGAGCTTCGTTAATGGGTTAGCCAATCGGGCAAAATTCTGGATGAAACGTCAATAATAACCTGCCAAACCAATAAAACTGCATACCTCAATTATACTCGTAGGTTCTGGCCATTATTGGATTGCCTTGGTCTTAGAAGGATCAACATAGATTCCATCTTTAGAGATAATATGGCCAAGAAAAGAAATATCTTGAAGCTAGAATTCACACTTGCTAAAATTCCCGTATAATTCATGTCTTCTCAGAGTCTTCAGGATAATGCGTAAGTGATTTTCATGATCTTAGTAGCTTTTAGAGTATACCAAGATATCATCAATAAATACCACCAAAAATTCATCGATATATTACTTGAATACTCTATTCATTAGATCCATGAATACAGAGGGTGCATTAGTCAATTCAAAAGGCATTACAGTAAACTCGCAATGCCCGCACCTAGTTCGAAATGCTGTCTTCGGAATGTCTTCCTTCTTTACACACAACTGATGGTATCTAGATCAAAGGTCAATCTTTGAAAAGTATAGAGCTCCATGCAGTTTGTCAAATAAATCATCAATGTGAGGTAGGGGATACTTGTTCTTTGTTGTTATAGCATTGATCTCCATATAGTTGATACATAACCTCATAGATCCATATTTCTTTTTAACAAAAATAACAGGGGCTCCCCATGGAGAAAAACTAGGGAAAATAAATCCCTTATTACTCAATTCCTCTAGTTGTTTCTTTAGTTCGACTAATTCCACATTGGCCATTCTATAAGGGGTCTTCGATATAGGCCTTGATCCAGGAATTAAATCAATGGAAAACTCAACTTCTCGTTCAAGAGGATGTCCAGGTAAATCTTCTGGAAATACATCTACATATTCTTTCACAATAGGTACATCCTCTATTTGAACATTCCTTTCCTCACCCACAATCATTTCTTTCTCTTACTCCCCAATAATTGAATTTAGTTGAGCTACTGGGGGTGGATCTAGATAAGAATTTGGTAGTGACGATTCTGCTCTAAAGATAAGGTGTTCCTTATCATCATCATCAAAAATCGTAACCTCCTTATTCTTACAATAAATCTTCACATCATAGTCTGAAAGCCAATCCATACCGAGTATTATATCAAACTCAATCATAGGTATGACGATGAGATCAGAAGATAAAGAACATTTATGTGATCTAATGGGGACTGATTCACAAAACTTTGTTGCAATGATACTTCCCTTAGGAGTTTTAATTGACAACTCCCTTGTTAAATCAAATTGGAAATATCTAATTTTCTTAGTAAACTGGGATGATATGAAACAATGCGATGATCCAGAATCAAATAATGCATTTGCTAAACTTGAGGAAACCATTAAATTACCTGCCACCACATCTTTCGGAGCTTCTACCTCAGCAGTAGTGATAACATAAGCTTGGACTTAATCCCTTGGCCTTTTCTGAGGTAAGTTCACCTGATTATTAGGAAATTCATTTGCATAATGTCCCATATCCCTGCAATTGTAGCACTGAACATTGGTAGCTTCCATCTTCCCTTTGCAATCACGAGTTTGGTGGCCTTTTTCACCACACTTATAACAAACACCCATTCCCTTCAAGTAAGTACCAGGGTGTTTATTCCCAAATTTACCACAGGATGGATATTCAACCTTTACCTTCTTCCCCTTATTTACATTCCCAGATTGATCAACAGATCTCTTCTTCTCTTGCTTTTCTTTAAAGTCATAAGACTTAGAGAATTTCTTTTCTGTCTTGATAGCACATGAGACAATGTCTTCGTACGACGAGAAGGATTTTGAGACTAATTATCGACAGAGAAATGGTTTTAAACCATCAAATAAATGATCAATCTTACTTCTTGGGTTATGTATATAATCTCCAGCATAACTTTCTAACCTTTTAAAGTTAGCCTCATACTTTGCGATATTCTCATCCTCCTTTTATCTCAGACTTAGAAATTGCCTTTCCATATCTGCTCGATGGTCACGAGGAAAGTATTTTTCTAAAAACAGATATTTGAACTACCTCCATTCCATATTTGATACTTCATCATTTTCCTTCATGTTTTGAATCAATGACCACCATTGATTAGCATCTCTAGTGAGGCGGTAAACTTCCATGATAACTTTTTCCCTTTCACTACTCCCCAAAGCCTGAAATATTTTCTCTAGGGAATTTATCCATTGCTCAGATACTAAGGGATTTGTACTCCCATTGAACGTTGGTGGTTGTTGCCTCATGAAGAGATCTAACATTGATCCTCCACACTGCGGATCAGGGTGCTCCATACGGGTAAGGTTATTATTCATAACCTGAGTGAGTTGTCCCAGTATGGTGATTAGCTGATCAACACCAGTTGCATCACCAGCTCCACTATAATTATCTTGAGTAGGAGGGAAATCCCTACATGGAGTGCATGCATTGATACGGTTTCCATTTCTTCCACTAGGTGCCATTTCTAAACAATATCATAAACTAGATCAGTTTATGAATCAAAATACATAATTCCATACTTATAAAACACTTAACATAAATTGAACTATTTATGGATATAATCCATAATCATAAAAATGTTTTCTTTGAGGAAGTATATACTCATAAACCCTTCATAATGATTTGTAAAGAAAATGAGATTTATCCTAAGCATATCCCCCGGGAGTGTCGTAACCAAGAGTGCAGCAAGACCCGTTATCGTTCACCAGTTCCCGTTTGAGTCTAGCTCAAAGCTGTGTTTTCGGGTTTTACCCCTAGGTACATCTGTTCCAAAGCTGCCTCTACCTGCTCATATCCAGACATGGATGTATTTTTTTGGAAAACTCACAAAATCTCTACAATACCAAAATTCTAGGAAGTTCTTCTATACTAATCCTCAAAGTTCATCTTAGGTCTACGTGCTCTAATCAGAGTTTATCTAAATCTAGCTTCCAAGGTTTGTACTAAATTTCCTCTGATACCAACTGTAACGCCCCGACCCCAGTTACCTAGAGTCAGTTCATTATTACATAACATTTGCATGATCACAAGAAAGATCAAATCTCAAAAGACTGATTGGTTTAGTATCCTTGGAAATACTAGATATATTCATAAAGTTTTACATTAAATCATAAAGTGAAAAACTACTACAACAACACATTGTCTCCATAGTTCACACTATTATCCCCTCATAATATCCCTACAGGTCATTTATAATTTACTTCTTTACATCTTGGGAAAAATAAAACATAGAAAATGGGTGAGCTCAAATGCCCAGTAAGGATAACAATATAGCGGAAACTTTCATAAATAAGAATAAACATTTAAGGCAATGTATAACTAAAAAAAAAGCCTTTTAAACTTAAACTTCAACATAGTATGAAAAAAATAAAATGAAATAATGCCATTTACTTATTCACATGGAGTTTCTACTAATCTAATAATCACATGCAATATCAATAACCACTTTCATAATGATGGAATGCATAATCCCATACTATCATAACCACATATCCAAGGACTCATGCCAAGACTACAAATAAGATTTTTCCAAGGCCTTGTGCCAAGACACTAGTTTGTCTCATAAGACCTACCGATGCATCGAGGAGCTATAGCGGGATCCACCCATCACATATTAAGTCCAATGCATTCCCATATGAAAAGGTTTAAACATAACATAAACATTCGTATTAAAACTAGCATACAAAATGTCAATACTTTCACCATAAACCATGAATGATATAAAAATAGCACATTCATAGTCAAACATATCAAAAAAACTTCAATAAAATATTGAAGTTTTGTATCATAATAAATCAACTTCAAATAAGCGTAAAATCCATCAAAGGATATTGACATAGATGAAATCAAAACTCTTTTTAGCGAAATATATCTTTCTATTTTGAAATCATTTAAGAGTCATATATTTATAAAATAAAACATTTTCTTTGAAAATATTATTATAATCTTGTAAGGGAAGCTTCGATGATTTTATAATGGCGGAAAATAGCTGCACCCGCCATATAAGTTAAAAAAAACATTCTTACCTTAATTCTGTCGAAAAGGTTAAAAAGCACCTTGTTTGGAAAATGACGGAAAAATTCCTTTATAAAACTCTTATAAAAAGTCAAACAAGGGTATAAATGACTTTAAATAATATTCTTTTAAATATTAAAAATGTTTTGAAATACATTTTTAAGAAACATGGATGTGGATGATAAAGAGATCCCATTAGATTATTACGTATAAACAACCTCAGATAATGAAGAGATTGTGAAATAACCCTTACCTTGTACTTTTTCTTGGTTGGGGGTAGGTTAAACTCATGTATAATGGTGAAATAATTGTTATTAAATTATACAAGAATCATATACATTAATATGATATCATATATGATCTTTTAACATTGATTTGTTAATAATATCTTAGTATTATCGTTGTTTCGGGTGTTAACTTACTCGTTTTCTTTTATATGTTTTGTTATGTAAGCCATGTTTGTCATGGATAGGTTGTATCTTAATCATATACAGAATGATATTAAGTCCTTAGATACTATTATTAATCATCAAATGAGAATTATACTTTAATGGATACGATGTAGAATGAATCTTATCACGTTCGTGGAGACGGTAGTCCGTACGTACGCACGAGCGACAATATCATTATTTTGATATTAAAATAATATATAATTGGATGGTATATCATATATACAGAATAATTATCATGTTATATTTATTATTTACATGAGTTAAACATCATTATTATACCCATCAAAATAATAATTTATTGAATAACAATTACACCACGACGTGGAGACGGTAAGCCGTACGTACGCACGTATGGTGACATGTTATTCAAAGGATGGATAGAATACTGAATATGGTTGTACCATATTTATAATAATATTAAATTATATATGAGATACTGGATTCATTTTTTTATAATGGGAATAACAAAGAAAATAGAAGTGGAAGAAGAAAGGAACTTGAAAAAAGGGTGGTGAAATCATTACCTCTTCTTTGGGTTCTTCCTTTTGATTTGATCAAAAGGGATACTTAAGTTGGATTTCTGACTAAAGGAAGGCCTCTAAGATTAATTTAGGGAATTTGAGAGAGTATTTGGTCAGAGTTTGGCTGAACTAAAAGGCTTTTAAGGTGTGAGTTAATGAGAATGGAGAGTGCCCTTTTATAAGAGGGGTGAGGGGCACCTTTGGAAAAGCTAGAAATATTATTTTATAATAAATTCATATTCGGTTTATAATGGCTCAAAAGTATATTATTTAAATTTTATGGTGGGGATAGGTCGAAAAACACTCAACCAATAGAATTTAGACAGGTTTGGGTCATTATACTAACCTTATCTTTAAGTATTAACTCTTAGTTAATTAGTTTCACTTTTACAATGTCTCTTTGTATTTTTCTATTATATGGTTAATAAACTTACTATATATATCCAAGAGACCCCCAAGTGGTCCATTAATGATAAAAATATCATGATATAAGTCACTTGGCCAAACCTTAGATTTTCAGGAATTTAATATCAATTAATAATATAATATTTTTTTTAAAAACTCTTTTATGTCAATTTTGACACTATTCAATAATTGATTTTTGTAAAACTCATAACATAATGATTACTTCTAAAAACGTCCATTAAATCAATACTAAGATGTCATATTAACCTATAAAATTATTTTAATTCAATAAAAGTCTCCAATTATATTTATTTGGGTATTTATAATATCAATTAGTTTAATTTTTCACTATTATGGTAATTACTGCATCACCATTGTGTCATATATAAATTACATTATTTAATGTCTAAAAATTATAAATAAAATACCATTATGTAGGAAATATTTTTATATTTCTAATGAATATTTATAGTCGAAAATACAACATATATAACCCTATGTAAAAATTTTTTTTCTAAAAGATATATGCTTGTGTCATTTTTGTATTCATTTTAACTTAATTAAAATAAAGTGTCCCTATCACTTACAAGTGGCACCATGGGGTCCCAAAATCGACCAAAAGATTCCCATGGTCGAACATGTATCAACCAATAAGGTTAGGACACATTTTATGGTAATTGTTTATTATTATAATATTATTTTTTAACCCTTATTTACCGGATATACCCTTTAACCATGGTAAATAAAATATTTACCGAAGTAATTATTCAAAATGTATAAAAATAAAATTTAACTATTTACACAATTTGAACATACTGATTCTAAATATGGAATCCATTTTTCCAAATTCAAAACACAGAAGTGGCAGAAATTAATTTAAAATTAATTCCCACTGTCAAAACAAAAAGCGTGTTTTTAAGATATAATAACTATCAAAAGATTGATATTTGTTTATGTTCGGTTTAATTGTGAAATTATGTCCAATGAAAAAAATTGTATTAAATGGTAAAAATATATTCTAAATATACTTTAAAACCACTCAAATTCATAATTTATCACTATTAATTATTTTGATTAAAAAGTTGTTTTTAATTAAAATTTAGTAATTTTCACTATTCATAAAAATATTAAAGTTATCTGAAAAGTACCAAAATTTCACCTTAGGCTAAATTAGATACTCCAAATCCAAAAATGAAGTCCATTTTGAGAGTTAAAATTTATAAAATTTCAAAAATTAGGTATTTCAATTCATAACGGCTAGTTTGATCGGTTGTGGTGTGTGTTAGAACTCGATGTTGCGTACAACACACGCTATTGCATTATTCAAAGAGAAGTGTACCATAGAAGCTTGGGGTGTTACAAATGTGCTTATTTTTGAAGGAAAAATATGACACTTCTTAAGGGTGAAAAGTGTAAATTTGTGAAAAAATTTTCATAATAATTTAATGATTATAATAAAACCTTTATGTTTTTTATGTTTTCTATTAATATTTCTCATGAAATTTTATATGAAAATCTTTGGGAATAGAAGTTGATTTATTAGGTAAGAAATTTTTTACTTTGAACCCAAAGTTTATTTTTAAAAAGTAAAATTTCTATAAGTATTCATGAATAATGAATTATTTATTTATTTTCATGTCACTTACTAATATTTTTGTGCTCATGAAATGTTTTAAAATGTTTTTCATAAGATTAGTAAGGACAAAGATGAGTTAAAGAAGAAAAATTTGAAGATGTGTCATGAAAAGAAAACATGTTTATTTTTAAAAGTTTTGTTTTATAGAAAAAATGTATACTGAATAGAAGTATATATGTATCGTCCCCATCCCGGAAGCCACTAGAAGGGGTGCTCCAAGCCGGGTTGTCCAAATAATCTCAATTTCATCTTCCTGAATTTTAGAGGCTGACAAATTACAGTAAGGGCCTTTTAACATGTCCGCGATGAAGAATATGCCCTCATAGGTAATAGGTAATATACAATGGAAGAAAACCAATTTATACTAAATAGAATAAACATATAGATAATCAAACTATAATAGAAGAAAATAAATAACCCCAACTAAATATATAATAAGTGTGGAAGCTGATAAATAAACTAGATACACAATGATGTCATGCTATGATGTCTGTGCTAAAGTAATAGTACAGAAAATAGGAATTCAAGCATACAATCAAAGCTGTAATGAAAACGACATGAAGTGAAACAACCATATCATGAGAAAAATCTAGATCCTCTCCCCCCAAGCTCCATCATAAGAAGCATGTCCCAATCAAGAAATAGAAGTAGTATTCTTCCCATTATCCCTACCTATGAACATAAAGTCTACTCGAGTACCAAATGGTGCACAAGTAGGGAGTGAGATAAAATAATAGTAGGCTGATACCCACGATGTCTAAACCATTCCATTTCATGCTGTAAACAAAAATAGTGTGCCAAAATATGATAAAAGTAAGAAATAAAATAAACATAATAAAATAAATATATATTGGTCCAGGTCCTCAACGACTCCCATCCCGTATCACCCGCTTTGACATAATCTAGGAATCTGAATAAGGTACCTGTAATAAGAAGGATGCATATATATATATATATAAAGTATATAAATAAAAATGAAGACAAAAAGTAACATACCCCAAGCTTATTCTTTATCTTGGGGTCTAATTTATGTGTCAGTAAGGTGTTCTTCAATGAACCAGAAGATATCAAAATTCACATAGAACTCAAGAAGTATCAATAATAACCTTCCACGTATTATCATTTATTATTATATTCAAGTTGAGATTTGGAGTTCGAGCCCATCCGGAAGTTATCGCTATAGTACATCATTCAATTTATCTAATACCCCAAAGACCATCCAAGGAGACCTTCTGAAAGACCAAGTATTTCTCGAGACATGGTTTTATTATGAGTCCGTACCTGTATCACACATAAGGGGTTAAGTATCACCCAAGGAATGACGTAGACACTTTGCTAATGGGTCCATCCTAGAATTCCCTTTGGGAACTAGTATCACTCATGAGTATCTAGAAACCTAGGGAAACCCTCGTTTGGAAAAGCCTAAGACATCATCTCCCTAGCGTAATGTGTAACTGGTTAGTAATGGAGAGTCATTGTGTAGTACTTAATACAAAACCCACATTGTCTCATCGACCTAAATTTAATTAGTTCCAAAGAAGCAGATATCACAGGATACACATTTATAATTGCAACAAATTAATATAAGAAACTCAAATCCATATATTAATGATGATTCTGGTCAATTAATTACATCCAAATCAATTTAGTGAATATAGAAAAATGAACATATCACTTTATGTTGGAATTATAGGATAATAATTTAATAAGGAAGAAAAATTATTAAGCATATATAAACAAAAAAAACTCAAGGTTCATGGTTCATAATAATCCCAAATAATTTATTCAACCTAAAGGGGTCACACAATACATGGAATTAAATAATTTAATTATTCAGGGTTAATAAAAAATGAGACCAAGAACATTGGAACACCCAAAGGGGTATCCAATGATGTTGAAACAATTCAAACAAACTAATTTATCTCAAACAAGGGTGAAAAAACTAAGACAAACAATTTAATTAAATTAGAATAGATAAAATTGAATATCACCAGTAGGCATCAGAGAGTATCACAACATGCATTTTAAAATATGAAATTAAATTAGGGGAAAGAGATTAGATGCTATACATTGTACTCATAGAGGACCATACACTCCACGATGATCTTTAATTTGACTTAAAATAGAAGAAACTAGATGATTTTAGAAAAACCCCAATTTCGGGTAAAATATTTCCACAATATATTTCATGACAGATTTAGAATGAGATAGAATTATTCTTGGTGCATTAGGTTAGCCTTACTGAGAGCTTCATAGTGCACCAGATGATGTCAAAATTGGTGGTGAAATGAGACTATATTGGGATTCTGAAGGAGTGAAAAGGGATAAGGCACACCACCTGGGGGGGGGGCTACAAGGGAGACACACAGGGAGAGAGAGGTGAGGAGGAGATAAAAAAAGAAAAGAAAGAAAGAAAAGGAAAGGACAAAATAAAAAGAATAAATAAATAAATAAAATAATAAAAACAAAATGGTGGACGAAATGAAATAATTAATTAAAATGGGTTTTCCCCATTTTAATTATTTATAATTTCTCTCCAACCATTTCTATTTTATTATCTAGTTTTATTCCTATTTAAATTCCATTAATTTCATTTAAATTATTTTTATTCCCTTTTAAATATTTCAAACTATTTTTAGCCAAAAAAAAGTGCTAGGGTGCAACGTAATTTTTTTACAAAAATCCAGAACAATTATTTAATTAATTATAATAGCTTCCTGGGACCCATATAAGAGTGCAAAAGCACGTGCCCTGGGCCAATTTAAAAATTTGGACTAAACACTTAAACTATCTATACCTTGATTAAAGTTGGGACATTACAAAGTCCCCTCCTTAAGACAACTTGTCCCTGCATTTTCCTTATGAGGGTAGTGGAACGTCATCTAAGAAAAGATCTGGCCACTCCACACGTACATCAATATCCCACTCCCAGGTCTCGTCCTGAATGACTCTATGTTTCCATAACACCCAAACTAGAGAAACTGACCTACCTTAAATAACCTTCATGCTATGGTCGACGATACAAATCAGACAGTCCTCAAAGGATGCATCCATATCAAGGTTGATGTCATCAGGGTCAAAAGAGTGAGACATGTATAGATGATACTGTCGAAGTTGAGATACACAAAAGACGTCGTGTATTGCATGGTACCTCTGAGGTTGAAATAACTAATAGGACACCAACCCAACCCTTTCCATTATCTCGAACAAACTGATGTATCTCTGTAATTACTTCCCTTGTCTCCTGATCCACCTGTGACCCAACCTTGGTGAACCACACTGAAAGGATCAATGTCCCACCTCAAAGTCAAGAGGTCAACGATGATGATCGATATAAGATTTTTGTCTGGACTAAGCTGTAGTTATACAATTTTGAATCAGTTAAAATTTCTTAGACATTTACTAAATGAGATGAGGAACCAATAGAGCTACCTCACCTGCTTTGATCCAGCATAAAGGTGAATGATACGGTCTACCATTGAGGGCCTCATACATATCCATTTGAATCATCACTTGAAAGCTGTTATTATAGGTAAACTAAATAAGATGAACATTTTTCTACTAGTAACCTACAAAATCAAGGATGAAAGCCTGTAACATATCCTCTAACACTCATATGGCCTGCTCAGACTACCCATTAGTCTGAGGGTGATATGAAGCACTCAAGAGTACCTTCGAACCCAGTGCTTTCTACAACCCTAGCTAAAAATGTGAAGTAAAGAGGACATATCTATCTGATACAATAGAACGAGGTATGCCATGAAGTTACACTATTTATTGGATATAAATCCTTCAAAACTCATAAATAAAAAGGTTTCCCTGATATATAATATGTTCATGACTTTGGTCAACCTATTGACAATCACTCATACTACATCACTGCCTCGAGGAGATCTTGACAAGAATATTATGAAATCCATGGTGATGTCATTCCATTTCCACTCAGGAATAGATAGAGGCTATAGAAGTTTAGAAGGTCATTGGTTCTCTGCCTTCACCTACTGACAGGTGGAGCACCGATTGATGAAACCCACTATCTATTTCTTCATACCCAACCTCCAGTACCGAAAAACATGTCTCTGTACATATTGGTAATTATTGGATGAATTTCACAAAATGAGGTACAATATTCCTTCATCAACTCTTCTCCTATATCTGAATGTACCAATGCATGGCCATAGTAAAGAAAAGTTTCACTACAATCAACAACCCAACTAGAAGGAGGGTTCTCTCCTATGAGGCTTTCCCTCAAAATGAGCCCCTATGGACCAAATAACTATCGCATAAGGAATTGATCCAGAAGAGAGGATATCACTATAAGAACTGTTAGAACTTGTTGCCTATGCTGTTCTTAAACCTCTAGATGCATCTCTTAAAACAAAGTCATCATCTACCACTCACTACTGGCTGCCTGGACAGCTTGTGTCTGTGTCTTGCGGTTCAAAGAATCAACCATGGAATTTACCTCACCAGGGGTATAAGAAAGCTCAAAATCGAACAACTAAAGGTATTCAACCCACCTGTGCTGCCTTAAATTCAAGTCTCACTGTGTGGATATATTTCAAGATTTTTGTGATCCATGTAAAAAATGAACCTTTTACCCAAAAAGTAGTATCTTTATCAGTGTAAATCATGAACCATAGCTTCAAACTCAAGGTTGTGTATAAGATAGTTCTGCTTAGGAGGTTTCAGCTGGCGGGATCTATAAGCCACGACTCATTCACCCTGCATCAAAACTACACCTAATCTGATTCATGAAGCATCATAGTATATAATATAGCTTCTTCTTAGATCAGGTAGAATCAAGATTAGAGATGAGGTTAGTCTTCCCTCTAACTCCTAAAAAGATTTTTTCACAAGCATTTGACTAGATAAACTGCACACCCTTCTTAGTCATGTCTGTAAGAGGCACTACTAAGAGAGAGAAATCCTGGATGAAACACCTATAATAACCAGCAAGCCCCAAGAAACTATGTATGTCAAAAACATTTTTAGGATACTCCCATAAAAATAAGGTGCTCAAATTTTATAGGTTGACTGACACACCTGCCTTAGATATTATATGACCTAAGAACTGAACCTTATCAATCCAAAAGTGGCATTTGCTGAGATTTTCATATAGATAATTCTCTCTCAGTGTACTCGGAATAATATCAATATGGATTTCATGGTCGTATTTGGAAAGTGAATATACCAAGATGTTGTTAACAAAAACCCCCATAAAGGAATCAAGGTACATGTGAAAAACCCGATTTATCAGATCCATGAAGACTGTTGGTGCATTCGTGAGGCCGAATGAAATAACCAGAAACTTGTAAAATCATACCTTCTCCGAAACACCATACATGGTATGTCTGATGGTCACACATTCACCTGGTGATATCATGAACTCAGATCAATCTCAGAGAAAACAATTGCTCCTCGAAGCTAGTTAAAGAGGTTGTCTATACGAGGTAATAAATATTGATTCTTTACCACAAGATGGTTGAGCTGACGGTAACCCACACACAATATGAGGGTACCATCCTCCTTCTTGGTGAAAAGAACTGGTGAACCCCATGGAAATGTTCTAGGTATGATAAAACCCTTATCCTCAAGGTATTCAACCTACCTTTTGAGTTTATGTAGCTATGTAGGTGAAATCCTATAATGAAGAATAGACACTAGTGCCACACCTAGAACTAGCTCAATAGTGAACTCCACATCCCTCATGGGAGGTAATACATATAAATCATCAGGGAATATGTCCCTGAAAAAATAGAATATAGGATGTAATTCCACTAACTACATTCCATGATCACTCATGAAGAGACTTGCTAATTGAGATGTCACTCTTCCTATTCCTAAAAATTTAAGTTCAGATCGATCTGACTACATATCCCATTCACCTTTATATTGATATGTGTCACCTTTAGGGGATGTGAAGGAAACTTGATAGCGATATAAATCCACTTGGGAATGATAAGAAGCGATCCAATTCACACTAATAATGACATCGATTCCAGACATATAGAGAATGTAAAAATTCCAAAGGAAATGGTACCCACCTATCTCAAGGGGGAACTATTGGAACTGGCATATTCCCTATATCCTAACCCCTAGTGGAGTGTCGAGAAACATGATGCCTCAAAGCTACTCAATTTCAAAACTAAGGCTTTCAACAATAACAACAGATAAAAAGGAATGTGATGCACCTATATCAAAAAGGGTATAAACTAAAGTAGAGGATACTAGAATAGAAGATGGTCCTACACTTTTCTCCTCTAGTGCTGGTTACACTACTTACATAAGACTTGAATCACAGCCCTCAGATGCTGCCTGACTAGCCTGAGCAGGTCTGCTCTGTTGACGTAGATAGTCTAGGACTTGATTTCCGTGACCACAACCTCCACTATTACCTATTCCTGATCATCCTGTGGAAAAAGAACTTATAACCTCATATAGAGTCATAGATCCCATACCTCATAGAGGTGTTGGTAAATATCCTCTTCTACTGGATGACGATGATAAAGAATGGCAGAAATACTGAAGGTGACCCATATTATCACAATCTCAACACTCCATAAGGTCTCTCATGCACTGAGTCTTTTTATGGAAAACTCTATGACACTGATAAAATGTAATAGAACTATCAAAACATGCTACTCGGCTATGATTTTATCCATGTTCACTTTCAAAACAACACTTATTATTGCTTGAAGAACTATTACCCTAACTTGGAACTGAATTTACTTGGATCATAGGTTTAGCTTTCATAACATTTCATTCTGAAATGAGTTCCTGATTCACAATCTCTATAATAGTGGTCAAACAAAAGATGTTCACCTATGAGTAGATGGTACATCTGAGTCTATCCTCAAAGTGTCTCATAGTTTTCTGTGCGTCACCAGTCAGAGATGGGAAAAAATGATGAAGCTCTCTGAAATGAGTAGAATACTCAAACACTATCATAAAGACCGGATGAAGATTTAATAATTCTCTGGCATGATCATATCTCAGAGTCTACATAAAGAAGTGATCATATAAATCTATTTAGAAGTCTATGCAAACCATGTATCTGGTGTGCTCTACTTGAGTTATAACATCCCACCAACGTTTGGCGAAGCCATGAAGCATGTATACTGCAAGTTTGACCCTTCGATTTGGAAGCGTCTCAAGATGTTCAAAGATATACTTCATGGATTCTATCCATGAATCTGCAGTATGCGGACCTCCACTCCCCAAGAAGGTGGGAGGGTGCTATTGCGAAAAATCCCATGTAAGCTTTTCCATAGATTGGGAAAGTCTGGGAATATTTTGGACCAACTGTATAAACATGGGGAGACTATCCTTGAACCGAGCATAAAGTCCCATCGAAAGGTTAGCAGTAAGTGGTACCATAGGAGACACCACAAGTGGTACTATAGGTAACACCACAGGAGGCACTACAAGAGGCACCTCTAGTGGTTCGGGACCCACCATCTCTGGAGTGTTCTCATCGCCACTCTCATGAGGCACGACACAAAGATATCACATCAACATTGGTATATAATAGATAAACACACACCTTTAGAAATAATTTGTAGTATATGAATAAGACATGAAAAGGTTTAATAAAGAGGGTAGGTATATAGCCTGCCTCTTAGAACTACATAACATGTAGCCCGTTTTAAGAGTTGGGTCTAGATAAAGAAGAGAAAACTTAGAAGGATAACTAAAATGAGGCATACCACCTATTTCCTAAGTAATGTCAAGTTAACATCTAACAATCTATCTCAAATTTATATGTAAAAAACATTACCTTCAATTTTTTTACATCTAGGAACAACAAAAATCACATGAAAATAGGAAGATGTACGCTAAAATTAGACATGACATAGCAATATGCATGTCATTTTAATCCTTATGGTAACTAATATTATGCATGTAAATTCATTTCCCTCATATCATAGGGATACAATGGTAAAAATCATTCTCTCAATAATACCAATATCAACAACAACGTAAAACAAGTGTGTCACCAAATGGTGAAATCATATCAACATTAATTAGCATAATCAATAACCACAATCCCAACCTAGGAATTTGGGTTTCCCTTATACATGGGTTAGCTACATCCAAGCACATGGTAAGTTCCAAATCCCAATATCCTAGTCTCCTGTCTAACCCAAACAGTAAGACAAAAGAAAAAACAACCTCTAATACCACTTTGTAGTATCCCCATCTCGGAAGCCACTGGAAGGGGTGCTCTGAGATGGGTTTTCCACATAACCTCAAGTGCATCTTCCCGAACTCCAGAGGCTACTGACTAGTAGTGAGATACTTTTTAATGTGTTCGTAGAAAAGACTATTCCCTCATAGGTAATAGGTAATATAAAATAGAAGAAAACCAATTTATACTAAATAGCGAAAACATATAGATAATCAAACTGAAATAAAATAAAATAAATAACCCCAAATAAATATATAATAAGTACAGAAGGTGATAAATAAAATAGATACACAATAATGTTATGATATTATGTCTATGCTAAAGTAAGAGTATGGAAAACAAGAATATAATCATGCAATCAAAGCTGTAATGAAAATGACAAGAAGTGCAACAACTGCATCACGATAAAAAGATCGGTCCTTTGCCCTCATGATCTATCCTAAGAAGTAAGCCACACTAAAGAAATATAAGTTACGTGCTTTCCATTATCCCTACCTACAAGTATAAAATCTACTTGGGTACCAAATGGAACCCAAGTAGGGAGTGGGATAAAATCCCAATAGGCCAACACCCATGGTGTCTAAAACCTTCCATTTCATGCTATAAATAAAAGTAGAGTGCCAAAATTTGATAAAAGTAAGTAATAAAATAAACATAATAAAATAAATATATCTTGGTCTTGGTCCCCAACGAAACCCATCCCATATCACCTTCTTCAGCCAAATTCGGGAATCTGAATAAGGACTTGTAATAAGAAAGATGCATATATATATATATAAATCCTAGAATTAAAAAGGCAGACAAAAAGGAACATACCCCTATGATTACGCTTTATCTTGGGGTCTAATTTATGTGTCAACAAGGTGTGCTTAAAAGAACCATAAGATATAAAAATTCACACAATACTCAAGTAGTATTAATAATAACTTTCCACATATTATCATTTATTGTTATGTTCAATTTGAGAGTTAGAGTCTGAGCCCGTCCTGAAGGTATCACTATGGTACATCCTTCAATTTATCCAATACCACTGAGCCCATCCAAGAAAATCTTCTGAAAGGACATGTATCACTCAAGGCATGAATTTATCACAAGTCCAGCTTGATATTACACATAAGGGGTCAAGTATCACCCGAGGGATGATATATCCACTTTTCCAACATGTCTGTCCCAGAATGTCCCTTTTGGAACTTGTATCACTCATGAGTATTTAGAAACCTAGGGAAACCCTCATCTAAAAAACCCTAAGACATCATCTCCATCGTGTAATGTATAACTAGTTAGGAACATAGATTTCTTGTTTAGTCCTTAATATGGAACCCACATTGTCTCGCTGCCCTGAATTTAATTATTTTTCAAGGAAGCAGATATCACATGGTATGCATTTATAATTGAAAAAAATAATATAAGCAACTCAAAGACACATATTAAGGATCATTCTAGTCAAGCAGTTACAACCAAATAAATTTATCAGCGAATGAAGAAAAACATACATATCACTTTATGATGGTACGATAGGATAATAATTTATCAAGGAAGAAAAATCATCAAGAATAGATAACCGACAAAACTCAAGGTCCATGGTTCATAGTCATCCCAAATAATTTTTTTAATTTAAAACTCAACCTAAAGGGGTCATGTAACACATGAAATTAAATAATTTAATTATTTGGGACTAATAAAAAATGAGACCAAGAAAGTTGGAACACCCAAAGAGGTTTCCAACGATGTTGAAACAATTTAAACAAACTAATTTATCTCAAATAAGGGTAAAACAACTAAACAAAACAATTTAATTAAATTAGAATATGTAAAATTGAACATTGACAGTAGGCACTGACAAGAGGAACAATATTCTTTTTAAAATAGACAAAAAATGAGGGGAAAGAGAGTAGACACCCTACCTTGTACTCAAAGAGGATCCTATACTCAACAATGATATTTTATTTAGACTTAAAATGGAATAAAACATATGATTTTAGGAAAACCCAAATTTCAGGTAAAATCCTTCCATGACAGATTGTGTGATAGATTTAGATCGAGATCGAACAATTCTTGGTGCCTGAGGTTAACCTTACTGAGATCTTGATAACACACTAGACAATATTGAAATCGGAGGAGAAACGAGACTACAGTAGGCATTTGAAGGAGAGGGAAGGGAGGAGGTGCACCACCTCGGGGGTGCTATAAGGGCAACACACATGAAGAGTGAGGAGAAGAGGAGAGAAAAAAAAGAAAAGAAAGAAAGAGAAGGAAAGAAAAAAAGAAAAAGAATAAATAAATAAAAAGCAAATAAATAAATAAAATGATAAAAATAAAATAGTGTAAGAAATTAAACAATTAATTAAAATGGGTTTACGCCATTTTAATTTTTTTTAATTTCTCTCCAATCTTTTATGTTTTATTATTTATTTTTTATCCCTATTTAAATTCTATTAATTTAATTTAAATTATTTTTATTCATCTTTAACTCTTGTAAAATATTTTTAGCCCAAAACAGCACTACGATGCAACATAATTTTTTTACAAAAAGCCCGAACATCTATTTAATTAATTTTAATAGCTACCCAGGACCCGCAACAAGGTGAGCAGGTGCGCACCCTGGGTCTCTTTAAATATTTGGACTAAAAAATTAAATCGTCTGTACCTTTATTAAAGTCATAATGTTACAATAAACTTATTAATATATGGGTTTTATGTAAGATCTATGACCTAAATCTCAAAAAATATAAAGCTAAAATATATTTAGGAATTTAATAAAGTGAATTGTAGTTTAAATTCACTATAATATTTAATGTATAAAGTCGGGTCTTTAAGTTGGTATTAGAGAAGAGTTTAGATAACTTTGGAGATTATGATATTTTTATGTGAAATTAAATTAAGAGTTATGAATACCATAATTGGTTAATAAGTTTAAGTTTGATCATAAGTTTAAAGGCATGTACACTTTTTTAAGGTTTTAAGTGATGATATTTTAAGGTGACTATTGAGATATTGGGAGATGTTTTTTTTGGTTTGGGCTATACATAAACCTTATGTTTAATGTAGAGTATTATTTCTAAATAATGTAGTAACATTTTTGGGGATATAATAGGAAATATAGGAGTTAAAATTTGGGATTAAAATATTATTTAATATTGATGTTATTAAGGTTATTTTTGAGGATTTAAATGTTAAATTATTATGGAATTTCTATGGGTATTGTCATTACAAGGAACATTTTTCATTATAACATGAAATAATTTATTTTATGTTTTAATGATGTTATTTTATAAAAATTAAAGATCATTTATCAAGATGAGAGGAAAAGGATCTCACAAAAACTTCTTATCCCTTTTAAATTATTAAATTATCAATATCATGGATTTTTTTTCTCCAAATTATTTTTTAATGTGTTTTGAACATCCAAATTACATACATGAAACTATTAAAACTATCCAATGACTTTTTATTTATCCAAAATTTTTATGGTCATGGTATTTATTTTATTTTATTTAAAAATACCAACTCATCCATCTAATTCCGAAATGAAAATACAACCATGGAAGTGAATATTTATTTTCTGGAGATATGGACTTCATACTGGAAGATAAAGGTGATATCAACAACATAAAATAAAACCCTATGGATTTAAGGTATGAATTAATTTATTATGTTCTATGTTTGAAACATTATTGTGTTGATATTGAATAATCATAAGGACACATTTTATATCATTAAATTTTATGAATATATTGTTAAGGAATAATACAACAAATCATGGTTAAAGGTTTAAGAAGGAAGTGTAATGGAGGATGTGTTTATCAATGATATTATGATATATTATAAAACTTATAAGGATTATAAAACACATAATTATTATTCTATAGTAGACTTTATTCTAAAAATTTGGAAGCATATTTTAGATAGAATTGATAATTTTGAAAAGTGGTGTAAAGAAAAGGTGAAAATTTTTAGAGACTGTTATTTAAGGAAATATGATAAAGGGATAAATGAACTTTTGGGATAAAATATTCTTGATGTTAAGGAAATTATAGTCAATTAATATATTTTTATTTTTTTAAAAAATGAGCTATATAAAAAACCTTAGAGGTTAAAAAGTTATTTGATGAGTAATGATAGTTTTTTTTGGATATTTATCATATTTTTGGGATTGTTATAGGAATTATATTAATATAGTTTTATTAAAAGGAAAACTCGTAAGTCAGTTGAAAACACATCAAATTCGAAAAGGCCATGAGGTTTGATCCCATAATCAAAGGTAGACAAGGGTGAACTGCCCACCACTGGCTTATATGATATCATAGTTAGTATGAAATTACAAATAAATATTGATTTGATATTGGGATCATATATTTTATCATATAGATAACCATGGGAATGAAAAGTGATTTGGTGATTAAGTGAATTCTGAAGAATGTCGCTATATTTTTGGGAAAATCATATGATTAATGTAAAAATAATATTATGGGGTTTTATTTTAGGATCAAAGTTTGAATTATATTTTGGAATAATATATGATTTTAATTTAGATTTATGGTGAAACATGTTATTTATGGAAATGATTAACATATTTTGGATATTATATGATTAGGGAATATGTATTTTGGGTATGAGACTTTAAGAGTGGTTGATGTTATTTAGAGATAAATATTATAAGAATACATGATCAAATAATTTAAATATTTGGGTTTCAATCTTAGTCAGGGTTATATTGAATAATTTTAAGGATAATTATTTATTAATGGATTTAGTTTGAAATTTTTGTATTACTGTTGAAATTTGGAGATTGATATATTATTTCTTCATATAAAGCTTTATTAATTTTGGGAATTATCTTACTTTGTACTACATTTTGTTTTTGTTTAATATATTGTTGTCATTTTTGGAAGTATATGATCTGAGTAAATACGATTTTGTGCTTTAGGGATAAAAATACATCTTGAATACACATTATTTAGAGAAAATGATGATATTGGGGTAGAAATTGATTAAAGTATGAAATTATACTTATCAAGAAATTATAATTTCTCAACTACAGGAAAATTATCTTGAAATAATTTTTTTATCCTATTATATTTATTTCTAAGTAATTGATGGTATTTTTAAACCTCTTTTGTTTATGGTTTTGTGGTCATTGACATTCTCATGATCATTCAATTTCTTATGATCAAAGATCTATATTAGTTTCCATAATTATTTGGACATGATGTTTTTTTCAATGTCTATATTTTCATGTCACACTAATGTTTTCCTATTTGGAAACCTAGTTATGTGATATTCTAGATGAAAATCATATTTCCCTTTCCCTATTTTCAAGAAGAAGTTTTATTAAACCTTTTTCTAATTTGAGATTTCAACAAAGGAATTTTCATATGAAAAACCTTTTATTTTCAAGTTCAAAATAAAATTAATAGGATTAAATTTATTAAATTGGGGTGAATGTAACACCTGTATATTAAAAAAATATGTTCGATAGCCTGTACGACATGCAACACCAAGTTTAGACGAATCATGTGTAAGAACCCGTGTTTTTCCAGACGGTCGTTTTGAACCGAAATTTGATTTTGTTGCATTCAAATGATTATAAAGGATTAAATGGTCTTTTTACCCAAGAATAAAATCTCAGATAATTTTTCTGATAACTATGTTGGTCCTGTAATAGGGTGTTTACCCTAGGATATAATTTTGGTAGAAATTTGAGCTGTTTGAATTTTAGCAGAATATTTAATATTTAATATTATTAAATTAAATATTAAATTATACCTGGAGGTTAATTTGGAAATAAAATTTAAACAGATAATTATATTGAGTTTTCTTCTACGCTGTTGAGTCTGGAATGGGGAGTTTAGCCTAGGCGAGGCATAAACTCAAGTTGGGCCCTGGGGCCGGCCCGGGGCCCTTTTTCTTCTTTTCCTTTTCTTTTCTTTTCTTTATTTTATCTTATTTCCTCCTCATTCTTGTGCACACCCCATGTGTGATCCTCCTTGTTCATTTAAACTTGGAGAAAATGGGGTTTTTGAAAGAGTGAGAGAGGTAAGGGATGTTTGGTACCCATTTGAAGCTCTCGACGGGCTGAGTCGGCGTGCGACATCCGTGGATGGTGAAATCAACTGAAGCTTCAGTGATTTCTACTTGAAGGTAGTTATATTTATGTTTTTTCCATATATCCAATTTAAACATGTTTTTAATTTTTTTAAAGCCTTATATATATTTCTTGTGGCCCCATGAGACTCGATCTGTTGTTACGGGGGAAAAAATGGGCATTTCGGGCGTTTTGAAGGATTTCCCATCAGAAAACCCACGGCATGTGTTCCAGGGGAACACACCATGTGTTATTCCCATTCAAAGAAGTTGAAGTTTTATTAAGCACATTATTTTTTACTTTGAGTACATGCCGTGTATTGGTTGGCCGTGTGACCGACCGTGTGAGAAGAAACACAGAATAATGGGTTTTTAGGAGTACACACCGTGTACTGGGAGTACACACTATGTAGTGGAACATGGGAATGTGTTAAGGTAAAAACACACATGGGATGAAATTTTTTGTACAAAAAATTCCATTTACAGTAAATTACATGCTGTTTACTACCACATAGGTGGACCCCATGTGTTCTGGCCATGTACTTCTCTAGTTTAGTAGTTTTGGCGTATCTTGTGCCCTGGAAGTCAGATTTGGGTGTGTGAGTAGTCCATTCTGAGCATTTTTCTACATACATCGTAATTTTGGAATATTTTTGACATTTAGAGTTTATATAAATAGTTTTTAGGGTTTATATCTAAATTGATAGGTTCTTCCTCCAGTTATCGAGTTTAGTTGTCACCTAAGAGTGAGACTTGGCGTAGATGATAGGTTGGGTGTTCGAACCAAATTAGTTGAGACCTTTAATTTGAAATGAGTGGTGAGATATCTCCCATGAACTATGCTTCTGAGGATGTAACCTTTTTGGGATTTGACCTTCTGGCTTATGAGGCCGTGAGACCGGATACTTCCAAGGATCCCCTGAGGGATGCCTTTACTTGTGTGCTGACCTAGGGAGTCCTTTGTAGGATCTCTCTCCTGTTTTCCTTTGAGAGGACCCCTATTATGGGATTACTATTTTGTTATTATTTTGAGTATCCCATGTATGATTTCTCCCTTACTCTTCACTAAGGATCCTGTGTAGGATGCCTTTGCTCGTGTTTACCTAGATTATCTTGTGTAGGATGCCTCCTCAGTGTTTGAATTGAGGGACCTAGCAGGTGACCATTGTTTGACCGATCCTAAGTTGTTACATTAGGTTTGGGTATAAATGGTGTTTGGGTGTCAACTAGAACCCGTTCCAAACTTGTAATCCCATGGGGCTATGGATGTAGTGTTGGTTTGGGCGTTCAGACCACCCTCACTCCTTTGTTTATATTTGACTTGGTTTTTCTGATGCAACAATGGTTACCAGATGTGCTTCTTGGTTGGTGGATGTTGAGTCTGATATGAGGCTTCTTTCTTGTTTTTTGGTATTCCTAGATGTTCTCTATTATGATCTGGCTTCTGATCCAAATTACTTCTAATATTTACTCTACCGAGAGGTATTACCTGGGAATTGGATGTTGAGCCTTACTTGATGCATTTGGTTAAGTAAATGTTTTTCCAACATCAGTTGATTATGATAAAACATGTGATAGTTTAATTCACATGTGTTTTTTTGAATTGGAATGTGAACTGATTTAAAATAAGTAATTAGCAATGGGAGATCCATAGTCTCGGTTAAAAGACAAGGTCAAGCTCATGTGACTAATTACATCTTGTTTACCTTGGGTGAACCATTTTATTGGTTAAAATATAATAGACGGGCTCAAGAGGTTAATTATATAAATGCCATGAGAAATCCATGATAGGGTGGTCAAGATTATGAAGTATTATTTGGAAAATGCGAAGTGAATCTTGGATCCATTGGGGGATTCCTAGGAAGGGATCTATTATAAAATATTATAAATGATTAAAAGAGGTAATTAGCCATGGGTGAGCTATAGTATCAGTAAAAAGACAAGGTCAAGGTCATGTGACTAATTTTATATTGTTTACCTTGGGTGAACTAATGTCTCGGTTAAAAGGCAATGGATAGACTCAAGAGGTTAATTAATTAAAGGTCGTGAGTGAGCCACAATTTTGGTGGTGAAGCTCACTGGGTCTTCTTTATAAATGCTAGGAAAACCTTGGATAAATTGAGGGATTCTCAGGATGAGAATCATTGGCAACTAAAAAAATGGTACAATGTGAAATGATGATACACCAGGATTTACCCTGATACATGATGAAATGATAATATACCCGGCTCGACCCTGATTGAATGATATGCATGCAGGTGAGGTTTTCTGAGCCTCAGTTGGATTTATGGGCTTATGTTCCGTGTTTGCCTAGTAGTGACCTTTTATAGGATTGACCATCAGTATACAATATCCTAGTTTGTGATTGGAGGTGAGTATAGGTGAACCCAGGTGTAGGATGAGTATTCCCCCTATAGTAATGTAGCTTTCTCAAAGATATAATTCTGGTGTTGGCCGAAGTAGGTACATGTCGATGGGATTACAGACCCACAGATCAACTTAAGGATACACGGATTGAGTGGAACATTGTCCATATTAATACCCTTTTATAGGATGTCTAGGAAATTGGGCTTATGGATCCAAGGATTGACGGCTGATGTGGTTTCTTGTTATTTGATTCACATACTCATGAATATTCATATTTTTGTATATGTTTATAGGTATGGGACTATACATGTGTACATATATAGATATGAGAATCCATGGTGGAACTTGCCCAGTTGATAAGGATTATAGACCCTAGGTTCGATTATGGTTGCACATTTGGTTTACTTCCTTTTGTTGTGTTCCATCTAGGCTGAGCACATTGTTGTTGCATACACTTTTAGCAGCACAATTATAGGTTTCTTTTTGGGGTGCCCTATTGAGATTCTTTCTCACCCCTACACATGCACCTTAGTGTACATGTAGAGATTATGTCTTCTTTTTTAGGTTGAGCTTGATTTTTTTGGTGGATAGGGCTGATACCCAATGTTTTAATGATCTATTGGAGGTTCTCGAGTGGTTCTACTGATAAGGATGGTTTAGTTCAGCAGTGTTTGGAGATCGGGTACGTTAGTTGGCTCAGAGTTAGTAAAAGAGCCTTGTACTTTTACTTTCAGTTTTTTTACACTTGGATCTATATAGTCGGCTCAATAGGTGACCAATTTTGTATTATATTGCATAGCTATTTGGGCTTTTACAATATTTTACTATTACAACTTATTCTATTTGAGTTGTTTATTGCTTCTCCACTCTATTTACTTTCTACTGTGTATGATACTTAGTTATTTTCATTGTTTGCTTACTATGGTATGAGGGCATAGTCTCCCCACTATCACACCCTAATCCCTCGCTTCTAGTCGGCATCCTTTAGCATATGAGGAGGTGCACTTGAGGCCATGTGGAAAACTGGATCGAATCACTGGTTTAGTGGCTTGCAGGTCGGGACGTTACCTCATGAAATATTATTATTTAAATATGACCATTATAACCTAACTATTGAATCATTGGGTATGAATAAGATTAACCATATTATGAAATATATATAAAGTTCCTAATAAATTTAAATTTACTGATTAATTATTTGGAAATAAGCACTCAATTTTTAGAAACGTCATTTTATGCTTCAAAAGTACATTTTCATCAAAAATGATTTTATTGCTTATTGTGAGAAAATATTATATTTAATTTATGAATATTTTAGAAAATGAATTTGATAAAATTAAATTAATTTTTTAAATCATCATAGAAAAATTAACTTAATTTGAAATTTTAATAATTTTCTAAAAAGTTAGATTTTTCTGTAAATAGTGAAAAATACCGAGTTTTATTGAAAACTATATTTTATTTTAAAGTATTTAAAAATTAAAATTCTATTTTATGTTATTTTTAAAATTTAATTTGTTACTTTTTATTTAAAATATCCCAATTATGGGGTTTTAAATGAATTTACACTTGAATTTAGTATGAAAACAATTTATACTAAAAAGACATTTTTCTGAAAAAATATTTCATCGCGTTTTGTTGGTTTCATTTTAAATTAAATTTTACCACTTAAATGTTTTAAATATTGAAAAATTTATTCTATATTTATAATCCCATGGTTTAAATTTTGGAAAATAGGCCCTGTTTTATTTTTGGACATTATAAATAGTAACCTTAGTAATTTTTTTACCACAATAAAGGGTAAATTGGGTAATTAAGGTTAAAAATAAAATGATAAGGACTAATAAAATGACTGTGAAACTTGAATTAATTTTATTTTATGATTATATATATTCTATAATAATCCAAAATTATAATATATGGCCTTTTTTACATTTGGACATAATTTTTACCTTTATGATCTTTAAGTGGATATAAAGCCAAAAATGTCACACTCTTGCTTTTAATAAATATAATATTTTTAACATAGGTATAAATAGAGGATATATAAGGTTATAAATATTAAATTAAAAACTAAATTATTTTTTTTATCATGTTAATTTATTTTTAAATTTTAGTGTAGAAATAAGTACTTTAAAATCTTATGTAACAATGATGCTGTAACTATTCAATTAATGGAAAATAAAATAAATGATTTTAAAAATGTTAAAATTAATATGATTTGAATGAATATTTATGTTACATGTTTAAAAAAAATATTATATAGGTTTTAATTAATTTTATTCTAATTTATTTGTTTTCTCATAGTTTTAAAAGTCAAATTAGATGAATAGTTCTAACATTGACATTAATGATATTTTATAATAAATAATAATTTATTAAATGATTTAAAATTCCTACAAATAATATATTCAACCAAGTTATTGCGATATGGTTTATTAAATCAACCATGTTCCATTTATTTGTTGTTTTCATTTTATAATAACTACATTAACCCCTTAAGAGTAAAGAACATTGATATTACCTAATTTCCAAAAGGGTTAACGAAGAGTTAAAACAGAAAGGTAAGGGTAAAAATGCTAACAAAACTTACCTAAATTTTATTGTATGAGATTATTTATACTCATAATAATATTATATTTTAATATTACTAATTTTGGGTCCATTTTTATTTTAAAATTAATTTATATTAATTTAGTATTTTAATAAATTCTACGAGTGCCCTACCCCTCTCTTATAGAAGGGAACCTCTTCTTCTCATTTATTCATATTTCAAAAGACTATTTTTCAACCAATACCTAACCAAATACATTATTTAAATAGATACCAATAATTTATATTCCTGGTTTTTGGAATATTACTAATATTATAGGTCTTAAGGTATAAAGAAAAGTAGATTTTCTGAAGAAGAGGTATAACGTTTAATCGAATGTTTTTATTTTATTTATTATTACACCTCCTTAAAATATTGTTAAACCATAACTATATAATAAAATAAGTATCTAAAATATACTGATATGTTATCATGTTGATGTAATAACCTATATCCATCTTCAAATTTTATCAAACAGGAAAGGAATCCATCATTCATGTGTACAATGGACAACCACCTCACGAACCGATGTAATTCGTTTTCAATAACCATCTATAAAAAATTGTTATAATGATATAATTAATGTTCAAATATGATTTTAATTAAACATTTATTATTTTAAAAATATAAAATATCATTTAATTTTTTACCTTTACAATCATTAAAAATGATACTGTCATTCATGCGTAAGTGTGGAATACCACATACACAGAGCGATGTGATTGGTTTTTCATTACCACATCAAATGGATGATATATATAAGTATATTTAAATAAATAATATGGAATTAAATATATAATTATAATTTTGTAAAGTTAAAATAATATTTACCTTCTTTCCATAATGATCATTTAAAAATGGAAACGTTACTCATGCGTACATACGTCCTACCATCTCAATGATTTTAACGTAGTTCATTTTTCATAACCATATTTCATGATTTGTTTTAAAATTATAATTAATCATTTAATGGTTATTATTTTATATATGATTTAATAATTATCTCTTTTACCATATTCAACCCACCAAAGTCATTTTGGTATCATGAACCATAATCATTAAAACTTCTAACTTGAACTTAACCAATTAAGTAATTATATGTAATATGGTAATGGATAAAATAAAAGTAATAATAAACTTGGAAAAGGCTCTTAAAAAAGTAAATAATTAACTTAATTTTTCATTTTGGAATATAAGGAATATTTGTGATGAGTTGGACTTGAGGTAAGGGACACTTTATTGTAAAAACCTTATTTTAAATGTTTTAAATATTTTTTTCAAAATATTTTTCTTACATATCTATATTCCTAAAATTATTATATAAATGTATTTATATTTAAATAAGTGAATTATGAAGGACATTTTATGTTTCTTTTTAAATTTTTTTAAATGTTTTCAAAAGGAATATTTTTACTGAATCTTTTGAATTTATTTAAAAAATACAAAAGGAATGTTCTATTTTAATGTATATGGAAACAATAAATTTTACCACCACTATAAAAATTATTTTATGTTTTGATTAATTTATATGATTTCATGTTTTATTTAATGAAAAACCCTTATTCTATTTTTCCAAGTAATTTTAGTTTTTAAAAATTGGGTTTTAAGGGAAGTGATATATCAATATGTGAAAATGTTTTATTGTGGGTGCAAAGAATATTTTTATAATGCAATATTTTATGTATTATGTTATGGTTAATGATAATTTTTTATAATTATTGGTGGTTCCATTATAAAATAATGGGGGGTGAGCTCATTATAGATCTCTAATGAATTGGGAAAAGGGATAGAGTTAACTGATTAGGTTTATTATAAGAGATTATGGGAATTTACCATGAATGTTATTCCAAGTGTAACTATGATGGTTATTCTATGTGTAATCATGAAGGTTATTATAAGTTTAATTTTAAAGGTTATCCCATTTTTAAGAGTGATATGAAAATTATGCCTCAAGTTACCCAAATGATTTATCAACGCTGACTATGGGTTTTTATAGAAATATTTTTTTATTGTGAAAAGGTAATCAATGAGATTATTTTTAAAGGAAAAAATATTCTACTTCTTAAGGGTGAAAGGTATAACTTTGTGAAGAAATTTTCATGTGATTTGAATGACTAAAATGAAATCTTTATGAGTTTTATTTTTTCATTTATGATTTCTTATGAAATTTTCAATGAAAATATTTTGGCAAATAAGTTGATTTTTTGGTTAAGAAAATACTTAATTTTTAACCCAAAGTGTATTTTGAAAAAGGAAAATTTATATAAGTATCCATGGAATAATGATTTATTTATTTATTTTTATCTCCCTTATAAAGATTTTTTTTCTCATCCCAAAATTTTAAAATGTTTTTCACAGGATAAATAGTTACAAGGATGAGGTCGAGATAAATTTTTTGAAGATGTGTCATGAAAAGAAAACATGTTTCTTTTTAAATGTTTTGTTTTATGTAAAAAATGGATACTAAATAGAAGTGACTATTTGGTAATATATGGTTTTGTTATATAATATTTATGACCTAACTCACTCAATCTATAAACCTAAAAGATCTTTGAGAATGTAAGAAAGTTAATTCTAGTTTAAAGTCACTAAAATATGTAATTTATATGGCCAGGTACTTAAAATACACATAAATAAAAAACATATAAATAGTAATAAGAAGAGGAGAGAAGGATGAAAGGGTATGAGGTACCTAATTTGGTGATCTAAAACATCATTGAATTCCATGGATTAAAGGGAGGTAAAGAAAGGAAAATAGAAGAAAATGGGGAACCCTCTTCCTTGGTGTAGATGTGTAGGGCCAAATGATCCTAAAGGAACCCAAATACGGGTTAAAAATAAAGTGAGGGAAAATGATGATCCTACCCCTTGTTTAAAAAAAGAACACCCAAGCTTCATTGAGTACCTGATGGACTCCAACAACTACCTAGTCTAAGACTAATAGTATCAACCCTATTGGTTTAATCCCTAGGTACTCAATTCCTATCTATCGAGTATTTAGTGGCCACCTGCATCCATCTACTTAAAATCTAAACCTTAATTTTCACTTAAAAAAACTCTGACCATTATAACCCTCTAAATATCTACAAATACTAATTATAATCTCCATAAAATGTAAAAAATTATAAATTACTAGATTAAATTCATAATATTTAAACAATTCCATACTTTTACTATTTAACTCCCAAATTAAATCTTTAATAATAGCTTAATTACTTTAATATAGTCATATGTAATTACATGGATTAGAAAGGGTAGTGGATAAAGTTTTTAGCATTATAAAATTATTTTCCATAAATAACATGAAACTAAAACTTTTCTAATTTATCCATAACTTAAAAAACAAGTTTCATAATAAAAATATAATTTTATAGAAATATATTTCGTTAAACCAAAACCTCCCTCAGTTATAGGAAACCACATATCAAACTATACCATGAAATCAAAATTGATAAAGTCACCATTAAATCCCAGAAGAATTTCCTAAAATATTTTTCCATCACATTATACATTGAGATAGACATAAATGAGCTTTTCATGGAATATGATGAAATTTTTGAATATAAAAATCTCACAAATCTACTATTCTTGGCTTATGAGAGAAGTATAGGAGGTGAAACACTCATGATGAAAATGAAATCTAAGATAACCAATCATATAATGTGTTCTTTTGAATTGATGATTAAAATATATTTCAATTGACTCATCATTGAAGATATTTATTATGAAAAACCTTAAATTTTATTATTTTTTATCATTTCACCCCATGTTATCATAAAAAAATTCAAGAGAATATTGGATTATTAAGACTTGAGAAGGTGTATTTTTGAAAAAAATTATGAGTCAATATACAAATAATAAGTTGTAAATGGGTTTGTAAACACATCAATGTTTTATGAGTTCAAATTTTTTATTATAAAAAAATATTGTTATTAATTGTGAAATTATTTCCTTGCAAAATATGAAGAGGTACTAGGGGTATCTGTAGCCCTCATATAGGGTGTACTACTCAAACTATGCTCTATTTAAAAGGACTTGAGTGGAATCCCATAGATGAAAGTCATAATTATTAGAGGAGTGTGTTGTGATTTTTGTATTCCTAATATATATTTTTTTATGCTCTCAATAACTCTTATGTTTGTTACTAATATTTTACTTTAAAGTGTGACAATAAATATTAATTATTTATTCAAAGAGTTTTACCATTATTATTTTATAAATTATTATATCAATTTTAATAGAAAGTAAGCCTATTAATTAGTGAAAATAAGTTCTGGAAGTATTTTGTTAAGATTTAACTATGTTATCATATTTTGTTTAACTCTACCATAAGCTTTAGTTTTTAAATGTCACCCAAACACAAGTTTAGAAAAGTCAATTTCAATCCTAAAAAATATTCATTATTTTTAAATCACCCTTAAAAAATATTAGGTTTTTCAAGTTCAATATTATGAAATCATAATAAATGTAGAGTTAATCTTACACAGTGAAAAAATCAATGAGTTTAATATCTCACAACTAGTTTATGTGAATATTAAATCTCACATAAAAGTTAAAAATATACATAGTTACACTTATGAAATTAGTTTAGATATTGATTCAATCTCATGCATTAAATAAAATAATTGGTTTAATCTTATGTATTCACAAAAAAACATGGGTTTAAACTCACATAATTAACTATGACCTGGGATCAATCTCATGAAATTTCAAGAATTTATTATTTTTCTCACAAAAATGTATTTTTGGAGGATATTAATCACATAAAAAGTTACTTTCTATACCAAATATATTTTTACATCATGTAACTGATTAAATTAAATATACAGATCATTTGAACTAAATTAAAAACCAAGTGTGATGAATGTATCCAAACTATAGTTTGTGATAATGTAAACTATATAGCGGTGAAGGTCACTATGTTGCAGTTTGTGTATAAAAATGCATCAATTATGTGATAACACATGAACTAATCATTACTTCCATGAAAGAAATCGTATATCATTTGTAACATCACTATATTATGTTTACATAGTTTTAAAAATTTCAATAATTTCTTGAAAAATTAATGGAAGGTTAAACCAAGAGTTATAAAGAGTTATAAAGTTATGAAAAATTTATAAAAAATTTGAGTTATGGATGAATTTTTATTTAACATTTAAGTTGTGACCAACCATTAATAAAATTTTGGTGATCCAAGGAGCATCGTTTTGGGTCAATATAAAGTGTTTAAATCCTTATAAAATATTTATAATTGTTATAGGACATGCTCATTACACTTGTTTTCAGAAACTCTAGTCCATTTACCCCATTATCTATTTACCTTCAACACAAATGTTTTAATAAACATTATATTAATAAAGAATCTTAAATAAGGGTTTGGCGATTCATATATATCTTTTGAACTATCCTAGGGTAAATGAGTTTTTATTATTATTTTTATAGTATCTCTATCAAGATCATATATATGACCTTGGAAGAATAATTTTGAAACAATTGTGTATATTCTTTATCTTATTGAATTTAATTCAAGATAATGGATGAATCTTGTGAAAATAGAGTTTAGTTATAATTTCTATTGTGTTTTGGCAAGATTTATCCCTATTAAAATCAAATAGTGGTATAAGAGAAAAGGTTATTGGTTAACTAATTTCTATTAACCCTTATGTATGATTGTGTGACAAAGTTGGTGCTCCAATTTAGAGCTACATTGTTAAATAAATAGTTTAATAACTCATGGAGTTGGGGTGAAGTGATCTAATATAGTTACATTGTTTTCATGTTCGATATAGTCATATAAGGGATATGATCCCACCACCTAACTATTATATCACAACAACTTCTATTTTATTTAGATTGGAGATTAATAGATGAAGAATATAGAATAATTATTTTTTCTAGAACCAAGATTTATTATATAAAATGATCATAATTATAATTATTTTCATAGCGATGGAATATTTAAAAATGAAACATGCGTGTTTTGTCAAAATTTTTAAATTCACATCGTAGTTTTAGAAAAATGAGTCATGGAAAATATTTCTTGAAAATAAAGAATCATAAAATATTATTTTCTATATCATTATTTTAATAAAAAAATATATATGGTTTATATGTGAATTAGGTTTCCATATTGAAAATCATGATCTCATTGAACAACACCACATCGTGGTTTAAAATATCACTTTTGAAGGATTTTATTGAAATGATTTTATAGTAGGAATATGACATGGTTCATTTGATAATTATTGTCATACATGAGAAACCACATCACGGTTAATAAATAAATAAAAAATGGTATTGTGATTTATTTAGAGAAAAACACGTCCTTTAAATTTTCAAAAACCTTCACCAAAAGGAGAATTTCAACCATATTAATTTTTTTATGGATGTAACCTAGGTTTAATTTCATTTCACATGGTTTATTAATTTTTAAAGAGTTGATAAATTAGAAAACCAGGATTGATATAAAAGAGTTTATATTGTTTTATGAAATATTCATAAATTATAATATGAACTGTTCATATTAAATTCTTTATTATATAAATTTATTTAAAATAATCAAAAAGGGTTTATTTTTATTTGTTCCAAATATTTAAATAAATATGAAATATATTATTTGAAAATAATATAAATTATTTACATTATTAATATAAAGTGTTCATATGTTAAGGAATATAAAGGGTTTATTTTCTTTGAAAATAATATATTTTAATATAAATTATTTCATAAGAATTCCATGTAAATAATGAAATACACAATTTTCATATTTTTGATATGAATTTAATGTTTTTTCGTTTATATTTGATGAATTATCCATAAAATAAAATTTATATTATGATTTTTTCATAAATACTTTATCTATGAAATGTTCATAAATGCATGTCTCATGTTTAAATATTCGAATTTCTTACTTATTTATTTATTTTACACTTGTTATTATTTTTTAATATAAGGTGTTTATATTATGAATGGATGCATTATTTGGTTTAAATTGTTTAAAATACTTCTTATAAATGTCATATCATGAATATAAAGTGTTACATGCTTGGTATGAAACATGATTTAGTTTTGTTCAACCAAGTATATTATTTTTTGGGGGTTATAAACTCAATAGTAAAGTTTAGTTATGATTTATAAATATTAGGGGTTTGGATTGCATTGGAATTAAGGGTTTTCTTGAGTATTGATCCATGGATGGTGAGACTTTGGTTTAAGATTCTTGGGGGTTAGGATTCTTAGGTTATATCTAAAAAAGTTAGGGTTTGCCACCTATCACACCATACTAGTTTTTATAGGAATTTTGGTTTTATAAGATTATAAAACATTAAATGAAATGGTTTCATGTTCTATATGCATTAGATGCACTTGGATATGTTTATATATAATTAAATTTTATTTTTTGGTTAAGTAATACAAACAATTAGTTGTATAAAGTGTTATACATTAATATGCTCAAAAAATATTAATTTGGTTAAAGGTTTAAGATACAAATCTAAATTATCAGAATCATGCATATATAAAAAAATACAAGATATAAGATGTTGATATATTAAATAACCCATTAAAAATACTAAAGTTTTTTATTCCTTCAAAATTAAGCACTTATTAGGACCTCGATCATCCAAATGGGTAGGTTATGGTAAATTTGTATTATCATGGATTATCTTATAGATGGAAATTAGAATATTGGTGAACTTAATATGATTATTTTTCTATATCTGATGTGTGCATTGATCCCACTTTTATAGGTGACCCTTATGGGATTATGTTTTCAAAGGAATAGAGTTGGAATAATCCATGTAATGAATTTAGGCATGGATTTTTCTACTCAAATATATAAGAGTGATATATAATATGATTGAAATTATTTTCTACCTTAATACCCAAGTTATAAGAGAAATGATGAAGTAATTAAAAACTTTGCAAAACATTGATCTTAAACTAATAAAATATATAATTAAAATTATAAAGGGTCACATTATTTTAGAGGGATTATATTTAATAAAAATCAATATTAAATATATGAAAAACATGAAACACATATAATAAAAGTTTTTATTGTAGATAAAATGGAATCATCATAAAATATGTCTTTGAGATAAATATTATGAAAAAGATAAGTCTAATGAAATAAAGTTCTTATACTGGTATAAAAATATTAAGAATAGTTCTTGAGTAAGAAGAAAAAATTTATTTATTATAACAACCCCTTCCTGATTAACGAAATGGTGAATCTATTCAATAAGAAGATTAGGATACTTAATGAATAAAAATGAGTTTCTTGATGTCTAGGATCTTATTATTGTATCTATAGATCATATAATGAAAAATAAATATGAGAACCTGGATGTATTAAAAATAATAGATAATATAAAGAGTATCTATTAAGAATAATCAAGTTATGAGAGATATGATGTCTCAAAGGTGTTTTTTAAAATAAAATGTTTTAATTACTTTCAGTATCTATTCAATTACTCAATTTGATCAGATATAATAATGAATCAGGGATGATAGGGTCTCCTTTAAATATGTATCTAACTTTGTGTTTCATTTTACAATTATTATCAGAAAGGTTCCAATAATTTTTTTATAAATTATAATAAGAATGGGTTTGTTAAAAGTTATTCTAACTCTTTAATATGTTTAGGATAACAAGGCAGGTAATGAGAGTTCTAGGTTTATGTTATTATATCCTTTATTTGATTTAACTCCATCATAAACAGAATAGGATTCCACATACCTCAAGTATGCCTCCCTATACAAGAGAGTCTTCCAAATAGTAGAGAGAATTGATATGAAATAGGTGGGAAGAATATATCCTTAGGTAAAAATAACCATAAAAACAAAGTGAAGGAAATATCAATAAATATTCACAATAATATAACAATATATTGAGAAATAGATACCATAGATAAATTCCATCCAACAGTAAATATATAAATCATAATATATCAAAATTAACTATCATACATATCACATGAGTCATACAATATAAACAGGATATCCTATGAAAAAAACATATATAATAGGGTGTAAAAGTAAACAAAAGTAAGTATACAACCACATGAATGGTCCTAATTTTGGGCCTGATCCCATCTCCTAACACTAACTCTATTTCACAACTCAACCACCCGATGTAGTTGGGCCTATACATTTACCCGGGTCACGCAACATATGGTCTACTCTACTAAAATGCTTGAGTAGGGTGTGAGTAAAACTTAGTAGACCACCACTAATGATTCTACTAAAAATTCTAATAAACGAACTTGCATGATTAATATTGAATTATACTAAATAAATAAGTAAATAAAATGTCACCTAATGAAGTGATAAGTATCCAAACCACATGTGACCATACCTGCTTCATCCAGTTCCAAAATGGGATGATACACCCACGGTCTAGACATACCTCTAGGATGAACGATTTATCACTCATTATATCATAAATAATTTTAATAATCTATCACCATAATGAATCACTAGGTGAATGATTTATCACTATTATAATCTATCTAGGTTAATGATCCATCACGACTCTAATGTCAATGGTTAATGATACATTTCCTAGTGAATGAGGCATCACCATTCCTAGGTGGAAAATCTACCATAACTACCCATACATAAGTGGATGACATGCCACCATTACACTACACATGTAAACAATATAACACCATCACATAACTTAGTTTGAATAAAAACCACCTTTACACCACTCGGGTCCATGATATACCACCAATTTTATACAACATAAGTGGACAATACAGTATCAGAATTAAATCCTCAGGTTGATGATGCACCACCACCATCAATCTCTAGGTGGGTTATGTACCACCATTACTAGTCTCCAAGTGGATAAGGAACCAACAATAAAAACCTATGGGTGGAATATATACCATCAATAATAGTCCCTAAGTGGAATATACACCATCAAGACTACTTCCATAGGTGTATGACATACTACCATTATAAATCCTCATGTATACATTACACCACTATCAAAAATCTAAAAGTGGGTGATATACCAATGAGAAAACCATTCAGGTGGATAGTACGCCACCAACATCACATCTCTAGGTGTATGTGGCACCACCCACTTAGAATTTCTAGGTGGAAGGGGTAGCTCCAACTTATAATTTTTGGGTGGATGAAGTACCACCACCAAGGGTGGATGATAAACCACCAAAAATCATTATAATATCAATTAATCACTTATAACCATTCACATAAAAATTACAATCATTTAATATAATAGGGGTCACACACTCAAGACACTATCCTACTCAAGACCTATTCTTATTCTAACTCACCATAGAAATATAATATTATCAAGATATTAATTACTAATTAATTAGTTTAGGTTACCAAATTATGATCATAGGGTCAATCCTCAAGCATAGGTACCCATACTGGGACCAAATTCATAGTTTCAAATTCTAAATCACATTATAAATATCCATTTATGACCATGGTGTCGATGCACACTACTAAAGGGACCTCTCAAGGGTTTAACAAGTTGTATTTATTCCAAAGGCAATGGAGAATTCAATCTAAATAAAATTTCTAGAGCATACGAACAAAGTATCACATAGTGAATTTCAAACAATACATTCCATGCACATAAATACCAAAAATAAAGAAATGGACCACCTACCTAAGTCTATTGAGGTCTTTATCATTGGAAACCACCCACCGATTTGGATTAAATCAATATAAATCAATAAACCCGATAAAACCTCCAATTTATGGATTAAATTATGATGCACTATTAAAAAAATAAGGGATAACTAAAATATAATGTAGTGGAATGTTAGAGTCACTCATATCACTCCCCTAAGATAGATAAAACTTTGATATGAACCTTAATAATGAAGAACCAAGCTTAAAAGAGGAATAATGAGAGAAAATGGGAGGGGAGTCAATCCCACTGCTAGGATAAATGAGGAAAAATATTCATTTAGGTAAACTCTTAAACCTTTAGATTTAATTTAATTAAAACCCTTAAAAAAACTATACAAATCACTCATTGTGACCTGGCCAAAATAGTCATGGTGAAATGCCCTTATTAGGATCACATTGTGTCATGGATATCCTGGTCATGACACAACACATAACCCCATGGTAGAATAAAAAATACTAACCTCTCCTACCTAGTATACATCATTATATGATTCTTCACATCAGGGTGTACTTCCCTCCCATTATTTATTGTTTCATGAAACAACCTCTAATACCAAGGCGTGAAAATTTCCCCTCAAATAGGCCTTTATGGTGAAAAATCCATGATTTGTAGTGTGAATATCCACCTACACTAAAATATAATCTTATACAACCCCAAATATTATTCTTACACATCCCTCACCTTGGTGAAAACTCACTATTTTGTAGTGTGATGATCCACCTATTATAGAATCTAATCTTACATAACCCCTTATCATGACATAACCACTATGCGTTGTAGCATGACGACCATATACAATATAATTTTATCTCAAACATAGGGATAAATCCAAAAACCTACCCTTGAGTACCTCACCAACACCTTAAATAGAAAAAATCACTAAAACACACGAGGCTTGGCATAAATTAGGTAAAATTAATACCTCATATATATACGGGCTGTTACATTGGAATTTTCAAACAATATAGAAGGGTAAGAGTTTATGAAAGAAGAAGAAGAAAAATATTATAGGTTATAATTGTTATGTTGGATAATTGAAACCTAAAATAGATTTAAAGAAGGAATATAAATGTTTTTATTATAAAAAACCTAACATTAGAGATAGAATTACCCAAAATACCTAAATGGATTTAATAATATTTGTGAATACTTCATATAAAATTTTAATATTATCAAAATAAATTACTATATTTTAAATGGTATATCATACCAAATATAAATTAAAAATTGATTTAAATATATAAATTTATTCAAAATTAATTAATAATTAATTTTTAATGAGATAACTCAGACCTACACTTCCAAATCTAGTGGAAAAAACACATTCCTTTCATACTGGTTTTGAAACTAACTAAAGTGACCTGTACATAACCATCCATAATTACAATATCAATAACCAATATTGTTCCACTTACATACCCAATACCTTTTAGGTATATATTTTTAGAGAGTTAATAAAAACCTTTAACTAACAAAACCCATATATTTCCCATCCAATGGACATTTTTACTATTAAACTAAGGATTCCTTATTTGATTATAAGTATTCAATATTTACCACAAAATTATTCATACATGATTCCCATCAAGACACATCATACATAATACTCATCTTCATAACATAGATAAATGGAAACATAATAAGGTTGACAAAAATCACTCAGTATGTGTAAACATAATTGAAAAAAATCAAAGATCTTAGGTGAGTATAAAATAAACATATAGGTATGAGAACATAACCAAGGTACATAAACAAATCATAAGGAAATCATACCCAATAAAAAATAGATCATAATCCATGAATCATAACATATGTCTTTTGGAATAAATAAGAAGATATTATAGGATAATGACCTCATAATAATTTGGATATAATATAAAACATGTAATCATAAGCATAAGTCAAGGCTCACTAACTAGACAACATATCATAGTGGACAAATTCCTATAGTGGATTGAGTTTAATTGCCAGTCACTTACATATCATCTCATGAGATATAAAACATTACCCAATGTGTTAGAGGGAAATATAATTCTGGTCCCACCCATCACATCACAATATGTACATGAATATGTGTTTCACATAAGGAAATAATCATAATTTTACCATAGGATAGTTAATATACAAGAAAGAAATTAATTTCATAAATATTTACACAAAAAATGATCATATAACATATAGATAAATAATATGGATGAAATCATTAGAGTATATCCCCAGTGAAGAATAATAATACCTTGAGGATACTTGCATAGATGGAAAACACTTTTATAAGAATATGGATTGCCTAATACTTTTAAATGGTATAATATAAGTAGAGATAATGAGATGGATCACTTGATATTCTAAGTTAAATATCCCAAAATAAAAACATCATAATAGAATTTATAGGGAAATACATGAAACATAACCCCAAATGATATAGATATTTTATATTTTGAGAGGAAAATGGAACTAAAATTATAAAAAATAATTGTCATAAATCTTTTGTAACACAGTTGTAAAAAAACTTCCAAGACACTTTTAAAAATCCATTTAAAGTGGTAAAATGAAGACATTTATAATATTAATTTTTAAATAATTATAAATATTGAAACTTTGAAAATAAATAATGCTACATATAATAAATATTGAGTGGAAGATAAAAATATACATAAGTGGAATGAAACACATTTATTTATTTTTCTAAAATATTAACCTTATTTTTAAAATGAAAAATTCATTGAATAATAAGAAAAAACATATTTTAAAAACCATGGAAACTTGTAAAGGAAGACTAATTATGAATAATGGTCATGAAGACGAGAAAACGTATTCACATGGAAGACGTTAAAAAATATTCTTTTCACACTTTTTTAAAAAAAGTAAAAAATGACCTATACATAAAATGTTAAAATTATTCCTTTCATAACTTTGAAAATAAATTAAAATAAAATATTAAATGACCTTAATATATATTTTATTTATATATAATAACATTTTTAGAATAATACAAATAATATAGACATAGAGGAAAAATATTACTGACTGTAAAGAAGATATAAGGTTGAGTCCACAAACAAGAAACATTTTTGTTGAATTATGAACCCAATAGAGGTAAAATGTAAATAAAACTTGTAAACCCTAGAAAATAAAGAGTTAATAAAATATAATTAAATCAAAAAGTTTAATAAACCAAACTTATAAGGATAAAGTTCAAGAATACATGTTATAACTCAATAGAAGTAAATTAAGTTAACATCAATCCTTACAACTTAGGTAATGTATGAATCAAAGGAAAATGAATAGGGGAGATTAAATAAATGAAAAAATTAATAAAATATAAAATTATTTAAGATATAATAAGTCAATATAGAAGTATTTATACAATATGAATGTAAATTACTTTATAATAAAAATCATGTCTCAACGAATGAAAATTGATACCAAGAAACCCTTACCTTGTATTCATGTTTAATCAGATATGATATTACCTAATATATAATAAAATAAGAATCATTAATAATTTATTTCATATCATTATTATTATTTATATCCTATTACATCAGTCTTTTATGTTCATTTATTATATAGTCACTACATATTTTTAGTTATTATTGATTGTTCGTGTTAGTCGTTTTAATCGTTCCAAGTTTGTTTTGGTATAACGATTTATATTATCCTTCCATGGTCATGATTTAATTATCCCCATAACTTTAAAAGTGATTAAATTTAAGTTTAATAGTAATTTATGAAGTCCAAAGTTTATTTCATCAGAGTTTTAAGTATGATTATTAAAAATGAAACCTATAACAGGTTTGTTTCGATAATTTTTAATGAACTAAAGGTGATATCTTAATAATGAGTTAAATATTAGTGTTACCATTATAGAACAAAAAAATTTAAATATTAATATCATATATTTCTAGTATCACAAAATTTATATAGTTTAATAGGCTATCCAAAATTGATTTGAATAAATAAAAGTTTCTCAATATGCTCATTTTAGGTAGTTAAATTTTACGATGAACATTTATTATTAATATTATTAATAAATTGATAAATTATATTTAAAGAACTGTAATAATTTTATAAATATCATATTTATTCAAAAAATTATAATTTTTAAAACTATACATGTAAGGCGGTGATGAAAAATGAAATACGTCATTCATGGAGGCGGTAGTCCGCCTATAACACAAGCGATGTTTTCATTTTCCAATAGATGGGAGGGAGGATGATAATGATTGTTCTATCAAGATAATAAAATTTCAGTATACTAATTATATTTATTACATTTAATTAGTATTATTATAATATACGTGGAGGTTGTGGAAGAAGAAAAAAACTTGAAAGAACTTGATTTGGACAATTACATATTCCTTTGATATCATCCTTTAAACCACTCCTTAATACTTATGAGATTGATATTTTGGTAAGAACATAATATATAATACATGTGAAAGAATTTTGAGGAGATTTTGTTGGTAGTTATTGGTCAAGATAATTTTCTCGAAGTGTGTGAGGAAGTGGGGTGGTGAAGGAGTCCTTTTATAGGTGAGAGGAGTGAAATTTTTTAATACTTACTATATATAAAGAGGAAAGGTCATTTTAAAGGAAAGTGGATCCCAAGATGATAATTAATGATGTAAATATTAGTTAAGGTCTAGAATAACCTAATAATAACATTTATATATATGTTTTTATGTTATTTTAAGCATTTTCTACTCAGTTTTACCTATTTTACCTCATTTTACCTTTACTATAGTAACTCTATTTTTACCTCGATAACTTTTTATGCATTAAAAATAAAATTGAACTTATTACATAATTTTAAAAAAACTATTCAAAATATTAAAACCATTTTAATTAATTAAATATCTAAATGTGATAAAAATTAACTTCAATATAAGTATGCTTAACCCAATAAAAATAGTTTTAAGAAAAAACATATTTTCAAGAATAAGGCTATAGATTATCATTATAATTAATAAAAATGATTTTTTATTTATTTATGAATAAATAAGGGAGGTTTATTTTCATTTCAAACCTAGTAAAAATTTAATTAATTCTAGTGAATAAGTAATTAAAGGAAAAGAATCAAAATAGTTTTTTATTAGAATAAAATATAATATAGGTTCCAAAATGTCAATCATAGGTTTATAAATTAATAATATTATTTTTAAATTATTTATTTTAATCCCTAAACTTATATTTGGTAAATAAAAAGGTTTTATAAAATTTTAATACATTCTAATATCATGATAATGTCATGAAATTTATGATATTTATAAAAACTATATTTTTTTACTATTCACCAAAAAATTTACCTTTTTAAAAATATCACAAAAAATTATTCCTAAGAAAATATTGGAATTATGAATCCTAAAATGTGGTTTATTTTATCAAATAAAAATTCTAAAATTTAAGAATTTAAAACTTAAATAAAATCATATAATATAATGAAAAATTATTTTCATTAAATAAAATGACCTTTTAAACTTTTAGCATTATTAAAATTATTTCATATCAACTACTAATTAAATGAGTGTTAATTTGTTTCTTTATATATATTACAAATACATTCCAGTAAATTCAATTTTCAAAGGTGATTAATTTAGTTTATTAGTATAAAAATATGCAATATATAAAAAATACAATTCTATAAAAAATATTCCTTTTTAACACTAAATGATTTTGATTTCATCCCATTCCATCCAAATATTATATATTTATTATGAAAGGAGTAAAAAAAACACAACAGGGAGAAATTAGGGAAAAAAACATCAAACAAGGCCTAGGGAGGCCAAAATTAATAAATACCAAGTTTGTCTTCCCTGATCAAATTAATCCCCTCTAGTTTCAAGATATTTATGCTTTTGAAGCACATGATTTTGAAGTCCTGGTCTTCCATCACCATAGATGCAAGATGATTCGCTACCCTATTACCTACACACCACACGTGTAGCAATTGACTATCATCATTGAGGGTGTCTCTTCATTTATTGATAATGTAGGCTATCAACCAAGGGATAAAGACCTTTCCATGCATGGAGTCATATAGGATCATGGAGTTCGTTTTTTTCACAGTGAGGGAAATGTTATTCTAGTAGAAAAGGTTCAGTCCAATGTACATTGACTTGGATTCCACTTGGAGAGAAGTACCATGCCAAAATAAAACCATAAAGTGAGGATGAAACTCCCCAAATAGTCATGGAAAACCCCCCCACCCCGCATGATCCCCAAGATACATAAGATGTATAAATTAAGTTTGAATCCCATGGTTAGTGGCTCCCAGCGTACTCATTGGCCCTGAGGACCAGCATTGAAAGGGTTCCCCATTGATATACTCACATGAAGGACTCTAAGAGAAGAATCCTCATGCTATTTGTTGAAACCAATTCCAATTTCGACTAGGAGGGATCTTGTACGTGTGGTAATAGATCTACTAGAGGAATGAATCCCCTTAAATCTAGCCTTATTCTGGGATAGCCATAAACACCAACATCCAAGGCTTAGTATGCTAGATCTTTCCTTTTTTTTATAGGCCCTTAATGTTCGAACCATGAAACCATCTCTCCAAGAATAAAGCAACAAGAAGAATCTAGGAGGAGAGGGTAGGGAAACTACCAAAGAACCCCCGCACCTCTATGGCCCAATATCCCTCAAAGAATAGGTGGTTTGAGTTTTCCTCCCAGTGATAACTAATCTCATTCCATTGAATTTAATTATTTATCTTCTAACAATTAAATATTTTTAATACATTGGTATCAAATTATAATAAGATATAAAGAGTTAAAATAAAGCATTTTAACTATTTTTATTTACTCAAGGTTTTACTCTTCCTATATTTCTTAATGATATTTCACATCTTATTCTAATGATTTATTAATGTTTATCTTACATTGTAAATTATAATGGAGTTAATTTTATTTTAGTTTTATGCGTGATACATGATATTCAATACAATATTTATTTAATGAAAAACACTTACTATAATCTCAAGGTGTTACAAAGAAATATTGAAGTCTACATTCAAATAATGTTGAAAGAGCTTCTACTATAGAGAAAAAGAATGAAAAAGATCAATTCAAGTTTAAAGGTTTTTAAAATTATAGGCCTATTTATATTTTTTATCCCAATTTATTTTATGTGATAATAGAATCATATTTTAAAAAATGGTTAGTATTAATAAATGAGATGATGACTTGATTTCACATGGTTTATAATTTGATCCATTATATAACATGGTTTGAAATGAAAGGATAAAGGGATTTTTATGCATGATAAAAGTGTTTTATCCATTCTATTTATTCAAATAGGATTTAAATAGCTCATATATCCCATAAATTGTATATTTTAATGATTAAATATTTTCCTTTCAAGGATATTTATCTAATAACATAAAATTTAATATGTGACATGGTTATAAATAATTTATTTATTAATTATTATCACTAAATTAAATAAGTGTTTTTTCATTAGATAAAGTCTTTTCATGAACTATAAATATTTTTTGGTAAAATATTATTTCTAAGAGTCTTGTGAGAGTATGTTTGAATTTTTACAAGTTCAAATTGTAAAAATAAACAATTATACCAGTCAAATTAAAAAGAAAAGTTAATATAGATCATAATGGTATTTTATGATAAATTGGTAAATAAATATATTAATATAAAGTATTAGATTAGGTGAGGTATTGTAATTTTATTTTGTTATAATGGTATTATGATGATCTAATTTTGGATTTGGAATTGGGTGTTATGCTTGTGGAATGTGATTTGAGATTCCTCGTTGTGTTTTTTTATTAACATGATTTCCACGTAGGAATCATAATTTCATTGGATTTATTCTTTAGATGTGTTGCTGGTCCTTTTAAGTTTTTATGATTCTTCTTAGATAATTACTCTTTGGTTAGTGAGTTAGTCCTGTTTTATTAACCTATGTCTTGAGTTGTTCATTCACTCACACAATTTTAATTCTCATCCTTTGGAGTTATCACATACATCATACTTGATGTAATAGTTTTTCCATTATTTGATTAATTTTTTGTGTTTTTTTATACATGTAGGATTCAATATTTTACTTTGAATTTTTGTTCTTGAGGTTTATAAACCTGTTCCTGGAAACTATTTCTCTGTCAGAGGTCTTTATAACTATAATTTCATATGAAATAACATATTTCAATTTTGTTCCAAAAAAATATATTAATATAAAGTTTACATTTAAATATAGTACGAAATGATCTCAAAGAAAATTTTTAAGATATATAAAAGTTATAAGGTGGTGAAAATATAAATAATAAAAAAATTCAAATTATTTAAAAATAATATAATTCAATAACATTTTGACATTGATATTATGAATAAAATAAGTTTTAATAAAATGTCTAATTGTTGAATATAAGGATTATGAATCCTAAATATTACTATTATTTAAACTATTTATCTTTATAAATGTTATCTTAATAAAGTGGTTTAGTGGTAATATTTTATCATATGGCTCTATAGTAATGTAGCATGTGTTATATAATGTTACATGGGTATTAACATGAGACAAGGCTCATATAAAGATACTATATTTTCCCTACGAAGTATAAAATGAGTTTTTTTAGATGAATGACTATATATTCTATATGGAATGTCAAAAATCATTCCATCAGTATACCAATGGTTCATGTTCTATAGTAGTATCCATTTATTGAGATTAATAATTAATCTCATAAGTGACACTTTATAGTTTGATACCTTACTTGCAACATCCATGAGGATAAGCTAATAAGAGGGTGCTTCAGTATGTTTCTGATCATGTTCTAGGTTTTTATTAATCAAAATAGAACTTTTACTCTTATATATTAGGTCTTATATCTAGTAACCTAATTGATAAATATCAATGAAGTGTATGGATATACCAAGATAAGTGATATGCGTTGTGCTTATCTATTTAAGTGGGTGACATGTGAAGTGATCATGTACTTAGATAAATAAAATGTCATAATATTTCAACCAAAGTTTATAATATTGGATTTATTTTCAATTGGAAGTTAATTGAAGTTGAGTGTTTTTAGGAGTTGTATGGTGTGATGTCACATGAATGCTAGATAAGGAATTAATGTTTTAGGAGTAAATCTATTAGTTCAGAATGGTGATGATGAAGACACAAAGAGGGGGGGGGGGTGAATTTTGTTCCTTTAAAACTTTATAGAAACCAAACTTCCCTATTGAGTTTAAAGTAATTATTTACTTATCTATTAAAGAAGAGTGAACAATGGAAATAAATAAAGAAATGAACATGATGATGTATAGTGGTTAGGTGCACAAAGATCCCATAATCCACTCCACCAACACTCTCTCCATGAGCTTGGTGATTTTAAATAGAAGTTCATTTATATAGGAACTTCTATAAATGAGATTAATAAGTTGAAGCATTGTAATAAAGGCTTTTATATGGCCTTTTGGTTCTTTTATAGGGAACCAAAAACTCCAAATCTTAATACGAGAAGCTGAAACTCCACCAATGACTGAGTATGAGTAGCCAATAATCTAAAGAAAATAGTATATCAAGATGTATATATTGAAATATCTTTGGAACATAGTTGTAGAAGAAACTGATAGTTGTATATGATTTTTTGAAGAACAAAGTAGAAAAAAATCTTCAACATTAAATAGGATTTCTTTAGTGAGCAGTAAAGAAAACACCTAAAAGATGATAAAACATGTAAGTCTCCAAAGTGTATTTCAGATAAGAATTTTTTGAACTATAGAAAAATATTAATAGTGAAATAAAATATCAACAAAAACAGTTGAATAAGAAAGGATCAAAACATACATGTCTCCAAAGTGTATCTGCGAAGGTAATGAAATGATCTTATTCTCAAACACAAATCAATCTATTTATGTATATATACACACACACATATTTTAAAAATAAGAACATCTATGTATTTATAGAAGATGAATATCTTAGTATTTATCATGATGATCGAAATTACTTTAGGTCAAACAACTCCAGAAATTTCATATCATAAATCATAGATATTTGAATTTAGAACATTTAAATAGAGTCATGATTTCACAAAGAAATAAGAGGTATTTGATCTATTAAACAAAAAATATAGAATAATTATTTAAACATCTTTAAAGAGATATTTTATTCTAGTGAGAAATTTATAGAAAATTAAAAAATAAACCATAATTTAAAACTCCATCTTTGACCAAGTCAAATGTAGGGTTTGACTGTGTAACAATAAAATCCAAAAATAAGGTGACAACATGTAGTTGATTATAAAATTAAGGGAAATAAACTATATATTTATTCTATAAATTTTGGGTTTATTCCAAAGTAGGGTTTTTGATCCATACCTTTACTCTAAACATAGGGTTCCCAAACCATATGTTACACTTACAAATATAGGGTATAAAAAGTTTTTCCAAATTACTTACAAAACTCATCTAGAATAATATTATTTTGAGAAAACAAATATTATCCCATCTATTAAATATTGAATATTCTTTCAAAATGATAATAATTATTCCAACAATTAATATCCTAAAATCCACTTAAAGTCACTTTATTAGAAACATAAATGTGGGTGTTAGTGAGCATAAAAATAAAAAATAAATTAACAAAATTTTTGAATCAACACGTACTCAACAATATCCCCATTTTATATGATAAAAAACTCATAAAACATATATTAAAATTGAAACTAATAAAAGATTAATTTTTTACAAATATAAATATAAATATATTTCAAGCACATTTCTCCTCCTTCCAAATATAAATTTGAAGTATATTTATCCCCCTTTAAAAAAAATTCAAATATAAATTTCACATAAATTTCTCAAATTTTTTACCCTTTTTATGACATAAAAAATAAATTTTGAAATAGTTTATAACATTTTTAAACCTAAAATAAATATCTAAACCAAGATAAACATAAAAAAATTGTATAAAACTTTTTCTTTGAATAATCTAAAGAGATGGAGAAGAGTTGAGATTTTGGTATGGATTAGACATATCATCTGTAATATCTAAAATATTAAATTTTTCTCTCATAAAATATTAAACTCTTGATAGTTGCTATATTCTTATTTGAAGATCTATAGATCTTTGATCCAACAAAAATTATGAGAACTATTTAACTAAAAACTCTTTTTACTCATCAAGATTTTACTTAGTTACAACTTCTCATTTGAGTGGCTCCATCTGACTAATTATCTCCACTTTAAACATGTCAAATTCCTATTAAGAAATTGAGATTTACTTTATATTTTTATACTCCCTTTGAAGTGTATCAAAATATGTTTTTGAAATAGATGATTTTTATATCTCTTCGTATGATATCCTATATTATTTTAAATAATCATGAACCTTTACTATTTCTTCATTTAAAAGATAAATTTTTAATATAAGCTTTTCAGAGAAAATTACACCTTTAACTATTTGAGATGATGAAACTTCTGGTTCTTCAAAACCAAAAATTTTATTATATTTCCTAGAATATTATTATATGGAATATTTACCTAAGGAAACTAACTATTCTCTAAATATATCAGTAGAAGTATTACCTTGCCTTTTCTTTTGAGAAAGAATTTTCTTTAAGGTTAAAGTTCTAGATCACTTCATTTATCTAGAACTAGAATCTTTAGAAGTCTTTTAAATTTATATTTTTATGAAAAAATATAAATAATTTAAGAGGTTTCAGGAAGAATATTATAGGGTTCAAAAGAGTAAGATAATATATTTAATTCTAACAATTTGAGGATGAAACTTCATATTCTCAATCCAAAAATACAAATTAATCATTTTAGATCTTAATTTTAGAAAAAAATTGTTTTATGTAAGAAGAATATTTTGTAAGAAAAAATTATGTAAATGAATAATTTTTGTAAGAAACTATTATTTTAATTTTTTACATAATTAATGATTAAATTAAGATTACATTTTTTCATAAATCTATATTTTTTATATTATAATAAATTACTTCATGCTACTCTTGAATTATAATTTCAAAGAATATTTTTAAATGGGATATATTCATAAAAGTTTATAAAAACTAATTTTTTTTCAATTTTTTTAACATGAAATTAAAATAATAAAGAGTACAATCAAGATTTTAATGCATCTAAATTGAATATTAAAATTAAAGTAAAATAATTCTTTAATTAATAGTTCCATCTTTTATATAGTTTCTAGGAAAATAGAAATGTCTATAAGCTTTAATCAACCACTCAATGATATAAAAATAAATTATAGAGGTGCATGCCTATAATATATCAAATACATTTACCTTTTGGTACCCATATACCTTTTGAGTCTAATAGTGTTGACAATTAAAGTTTTAGGTTACTATATTTTTTTGTTCTGTGTAGAATATATATAATTAAATTTATATAATTATTTTGAATAATAAACATTCTTAATACCAGAAAATTGGGTTTTTATTAAATAAAAATAATTTTCATAATGTTTGTTTATTCCACAATAAAAACATTTGATAGTAGACATATTTTTTTCTTTCAGAATGAGGAAAAATTAATTTCAATATAATTTTATTTTTTCTTCATTACTACATATTTCTAGTTTGCCTTTATGAATTTTATTTTTTCCAAGAATTTTATTTAAATGGTTTTCTACTTTAATTAGAATACCCAAGGCTTCTTTTAAAGTATAAACTTATTCTAACAGTTCCTTAATTTTATTTTTATTTAGATCATAAGAACATTTAAATTTTAAATTTGAAATATGGTTTGTTAAACATTATTTATCTTTAAAAAATAGTATCATAATATTTTCTAAGTTTTCTAAGTTACTTTTTTAAAGATTCAATTTTTTTTGAAACATGAAACAACATTATCAATTTAATCATAATAAAAATTCTCAGTCATAATCAAAAGTGTGCAACTCATTAGTATGATCCATAAGACATAGATTTATAATTTTTTTCTATACTCAACTTCAAAGTTTGAGGTAGATTCATCACTTGAATTTGAAATATCACTAAACTAAGTCTTCATGACTTTATTTCCTTTTATTTGGTAATTATATTTCCTTTTAGATTTAATCATAGGACATTTATAATTTATGTTACTTATCTCCTTACATTGTTATCGTCTATCTATTTTATCTTTTTTATTCATCCTATTGTACAATATTTTTAATATTTTAGTAAGATCTGATAATTCTTTATTTGAATATAGATAACTTGAATTAGATGATTCATTCATAGTAGTTCTAAATACAACATCTTCATTTTTATTAAAAATATTATTTTTAACTTTAGTCTACTTATCAACTTCATACATAATTCCAATCAATTATTTTATCTTTAATTATTTAACCACATTAGATTAAAAAATAACAGCATATATTCCATTCAGCTTAGAAGGTAAAACTCTAAGAACCTTTAAAACTTGATCTGATTGTTTAATTGGTTCTCCCAAGGCATAAATATCATTTAAAAATTATGTCAATATTTTATTCATATGAGTAATTCTATCAAATTATAGCATCCTAAAATTATCAAACTCCAATTTTTTAGTATTATAATTTAACTGTATAACATTATTAGTTCCTTATTAAGTAAAATAAATAGTTTTCCATATTTAATATATAGTATCATAATAAGAAAGTTTATTAAATTTATCAGTTCCTAAAATACAGACAATATCATACATTGCTTTTGAATTAAGATCATAATATTTTTTTTGATCATTATTCCAATTTTCCAGATCAACCTCAAGAATTTATTAAGTCTTTACAACCTTCTAAAAAACTTTTATCCATCTATTTATCAAATAAATACTCATGTGTTCTTTACAATATCTATAATTATCATTATTAAAATAAGGTGCATGAATCATTAACATACATTCTATAAGATCATCCATTAATTATTGAATTTTTCTGGATATTTAACTTTATATTGTTGGAGCCAAAATAAATCTTCAATATTCTAAAAGAGACTAAATTATGATACCTCTTATTGGTATCAGATATAAACAACAAAATATTCAAGAATTTTCAAAAGGGTAAAAAATATCCAAAGAAGACCATACCTATGATACCACTTGTTAGGTTAGAATGGTGATGAAAAAGACACAATATAGGGTGAATTTTGTTCCTTTAAAACTTGAGAGAATCCAAAATTCCCTCTTGAGTTTAAAGAGTTTCTTTCTTTATCTCTTAAAGATGAGTGAGAAGCAAAAATAAATAAAAAAAGAACATGGTGATGTATAGTGATTCATGTCACAAAGGCCCTCTAGTCTACTCCAACAATTCTTTCTCCATGATCTTGGTGATTTTCACTAGCAAGTAATTTCTACAGGGACTTATAAAACTGAGGGTAGGTAGTTGACAGCTTATAATAAAGGATTTTACAAGGCCTTCTGGTTCTTTTACAGGGAACTAAAAACTTCATAGCTTAATATGAGAAGTTGAAACTCCACTAATGTCTGAGTATGAGAAACCAATACTCTAAAAAAACTATTATAAGAATATGTATATGTTGAAATATCTTTGACACATAGTTTCAGTAGGAACTTATAGTTGTATATAATTTTCAACAGAACACAACAGTAAAAAAATATTCAATGTCAAACAAGCTTTCTTTAGTGTGCAATAGAGAAAATACCTATCGTATGATAAAACATGTATGTCTCCAAAGTGTATATTTGATAATAAACTTTTTAAACTATAGAAAAATATTAATAATGAAATATAATAGAAGTAATAGCAGTCGAACAAGCAAGAATAAAAATATATACATATCCAAAGTGTATCTCTGAAGATAATAAGACATTCTTATTCTCAAACAGACATCTCTCTATGTATGTATATGTATATGTATATATTTTTTTAGAATAAAAACATCTATGTATTTATAGAATATAAAAATCGTGGTATTTATAATAATTGTGAAACTTCCTTTAGGTTAAATAACTGTAAAAATATCACAATATAAATCACAGATATTTAAATTTAGAATGTTCAAATAGATTCTTATCTTCCCATATAAATATGAGTGATTTAATCTGTTGACCAAACACCTTCGAATCATTATTTAAATAGATTTAAAAAGATATTTTCTTCTAGAGAGACCATTGTAGAAAACATGGAAATAAACAATAATTTAAAACTCTATCTTGGACCATGTCAAATGTAGGGTTTGAATATATATCAATAAACTCCAAAAGTATGGTTGTAAGTGTATGATTAATTACAAAAGTAGGTATAATGAACCATAAGTTCTTTCATAAAATTTAGATTTTCTTCCAAAATTAGGGTTTTTGATCCATAATTTTACTCTAAACGTAGGGTTCACAAACCATACATTCCACTTACAAACATAGTGTATGAACAATGTTTCCAGATTACTTATAAAACTCATCCAAAATACTATTTTTGTGAGAAAAAAATATTCTCCCAAATATTAAATATTTAATATTCTTGAAGAATAAGAATAATTATTCTAGTAATTAATATAAGAAAATTAACTTAAAGAAAATTTATTAACATCATAAATTTGGGCATCTGTGAGAATTAAAAACAAAAATAAATTAAAATTTTTTTTGAATCAAAATGTGCTCAACAAAATCATGGCATAGAGAAAAGGATCACACTATGAATGAATGAATATGTTAGAATAAATATGTATTTATGGAGTTGTGTCATATTAAAATATTTTTTTTAAAATATGTATGAGATATTTCCATGTCATAATGAATTTATCAGGCCATAGTAGACTCACATCAGATTCACATAACTGACATGTTAGATTGATCTACAAATTTTTAGGCTATTTTCACTATAATGAATTGTTCACGCCATAATAATGTTGTTTTAGATTAAAATTATTAACCAATATGAGATCAATACAAAAAGTATGGATGATTTGTCTATGAAGGTATATATTACACCTCAACAAGTTGATAATCTAGAATTTAGTAATTTAATAATAGAAAGGTCACTCAATGATGAAAGAGACCATGAAACAATGACTAGAACATAAAGAAAGAGGCAATCCCATGAAAGTTAATTTTTGGATTCTTTAGATAAATAAATCAAGATTTTACTAAGATATGCCTTATCACATGACAATACATCTAGAAATTATATAACCCTGATAGAGAAATAACCAATTCTCACCACTATGTAGACTATTATGTTGTGATTACTGAAATAAATAGAATTTGAAAAGAATTGATAACTTGGAACTCTCAAGAAGGTTTGATTGTTTTGATGATGACCATTAACAACCCAAATTAATTTATATGGTGTAGATTTACTTAGAAACAATTCATTGGATGGATTTGAGGAAGATTAAGTTCAAGGTATTTGATTAAATTTGAATTTGAAATGGATGTGACTTGAAGTCAATAAGGCCTTCTATGTAAAAAAAGAATAAATAAAAATTAATAAATAAAAAAGAATAAGAGGGAATTGGGAGAGGATATCATAAAGAAGAAAAGAATAAAGAACATGATGTGGATATAAATTAATATCTAGAATTGAAAAGTGAGATGTGGTTGAATTGAATTCCATTAACAATATAGATTAGAAGTGAAGAGTTATTGTGCACATAAATTATTATTAAGAAGTTATTATTAGAGATTTGTATAGAAAACCCATTATTTTTTGTGTTATAACATTTATTTTTATCTTTATTTACATGAACTATGCATCAAAATTATCTTATTGTGTAACCCTCTTATAAAGGAGTGAGTGGAAGAGAGAAAGAGTCAAAGGACCTTGGATGAATAGTGATATTTTTTTAAAGATTGTAATCAAAAAACAGTATTTTAATGATTATTTATCATGTCAACACATCATTGATATATTCCCCATGGATGTATCACTATATGGGTGAACTAATTAAAATATCCATGTTCATGATCTTGATTTTTTTGGAATTTGTTTGTTCTTGTGTGTGATCATTTTGAAATATTTGAGGTGTATTTTCAAATGTGAGGAAAAGATCTAATCAAACTCTAGATCAAAAAAGAATTTCACTAAACCCTAATTCATCCCCCTCTTAGGGTGTGTTGTGGGAGCTCAGGTTACGAAAAGTGGTATCCAAGCCACATGTTATCTTTTAGTGAATCTATCAAAGAAAGTTGTCATCATGGATTATGTTGCAAATATAAACGGAGTACACTTTTTTATAGATGCAATTATCTAGTGTGGAAGAATAGAATAAGAACACATTTATGATCTCTTGGTCTGGATATTTTCTTAACTGTAGTTAACAGAATACAATTTAAAGATAATATCAAATTTTTAATTATAGAAGTAGGTAAAAAGTTGGTGAATACTAATAAAAAGGCTCAAAATGCTTTGTTTGGGAAATTTTATAACCATATATACATGAAAGTGATGAGTTATATTATATCCAAGGGAATTATGGATAAGCTTGGTAATATTTATAAAGGTGATAAAAAGTGAAAGAGGAAAATTTATAGGTTCTTTATAAAATATTTTATGATTTGAAGATGAGATCAAGTGAAGATGTTGAAATTTTCTTCAACTATCTTATTGATGTTTTTATATTTATTCATGGACATGGTTATAAGATGAAAAATATTGATATAGTAAATAATATCATATGAATATTACCACCAATTTACAATCCAAAGGTGTCATGACCATGTTGTCATGACACGTCAAATTGATTATGTTTTTAAAGTTGATTTATAGTCTAGGGAAGAACCTAGGTCATCTCTCAAGAATTATTGGAGGTTTAAAGTGTGTATTTTTAATTAAAATTACAAAAATAGGGGGTGATTTTGAAAATAGTTTTAAAAATAAAATGAGTAAATTAAATAGTTTAATAATTGACAAAGGAAGGTGGTGTTTTTAGAATCATGAGAGAAGGAAGTAATTTCAAGTTCACTATACATCTTAGGTAGTTCATTGTTCTGAAAATTTCACATGGTTTAATGGAATCCTTTGGTTGAGGGTTTTCAAGATCTCGATTCCCCTCTAACCTCTTAAAACAATGAAAAAATAACCAACCCTTGACAAAAAAATTGTGTTGTCAAGGTTTGGACTGAAAGTATAAAACAAGGATTACTAAATCATAATAAAATCATAGGTATGTGTAAGAGAAAAAGGATACTTGTGTTGTCCAATCAAAACAACCAAATATTCCTACATGAAACCTCAACCCAATCAGTGTTGAAATGAAAATAGTTTCACTTGATTAAACCAAAAAAATGCATTAAAAGTAGAATAATGTTAAGATGAAAGTTAAATGAAATGTTTCACATAAAAACTACAAAAAAACAAGTAGAATAACAAGTGATGGAGCTCCCTCCCACGTATGTGTACACTACTATAAAAAATGCATTTAATATAATTGGTATTTATCAGTGTTAGAAAAAACACCGATAAATGGAATCCTTATCAGTGCTAAAGAAAGCTCTGATAAATTTAGCCCTTTATTAGTGATTTTTTTAGTTATGATAAAGGGTACCCTTTATCAGCACTTTATTTTTAGCACTGATAAGGGAAACCTTTATTAGTACTTTATTTTTAGCCCTGATAAAGAGTAGCCTTTATCAGCGTTATATTTTTAGCACTCATAAAGGAATCATTTATCAATGATTTTTTAGCACTGATAAAGGTCCAAATAAATAAAATGAAATAAATAAATAAAAAAAAATTAAAAATGAGTTTATTAAAAAATATTACAAATTTTATTAATTAAATAATTATTGATAAAAATGAATAAATTGATTACACTATATATAAATTATAAATAGTAATAAATAGATTATATTAAATATATAGATATATGAAAAATAAAAATTATTAAATAAAAATTAAAAATAAGTAAATTGAGAAAAATATTAAACATTTTATTAATTAAATAATTATTGATAATGTTAAAAAATAATATATATTAAATATATAGATATATATTAGTGTGTATAAATATAATTTATATATTACAAAATATTTATGCGCTTTAAATTAGATATTCATATATTTAGTGAATAATGGTTAATAATTGAAAATTAATATAATTAAAAATACTGACTAATTGTATAGAGTAATAGACATATAATTGAATGTCGTTTGATTTTTCATTTTAATATAGATCAAATGTGTGTTATATGGATTTCACATATACACAATTAATGCATTTTTATATTCAATGAATACACATAAAACCTATCCTTTTTTTTCAATATAGTTAAAGGGTACTTATTTTTAATTTATTCAATTTTACTCATTTTTATCATGCAAGCACTTAAAATTAGATATTCATTAATAATGTTAAAAAAATATTTGTAAAAAAATATTTGTAAGAAAATATTTATAAATAAACATACTTTTAAATAAATATATTTATAAATGTACATACCTTATTTATAAAATTATATATTTATAATTATAAATAAATAAATATTTTTTTAAAAGTATTTATATAATTATAAATAAATAATTATATATATTTAAATAATTAAATATATTTAAATAATAATTATTTTATAATAAATTTACTTAGATAATAAATATATTTAATATATTTATATTTATATATATTTATTATATATATATATATCTATAATTATATAAATATATATATTATATAAATATTATTTTTTAAAAATAAATATATAATTATAAATAAATATTTATATATTTAAATAATAATAAAATTATAAATAAATATTTATATATTTGAATAATTATAAAATTAAAATAAATATATTTTAATAAGGAATATATTTACTATATTTATATTTATATATATATTTATTAAGCATATATATATTTACAAATTTTTTATTTATAATTATCATTTATCAACACTAAAAAAATGCTGATAAAATCAATATTTATCAGCTCTTTTTAAGCCCTGATAAATACCTATCTTTATCAGTGTAAAAATGCACTGATAAATATTTATTTTATTAGTGCTTATTACTTAAGCATAAATAAACAGACTCTTTATCAGTTCTTTTTTGAAATAAATGATAAAAGTGTCTAGATCTATTTTTTAAAACCTAACCAGTTGTGAACCTATTGTGATATTAGAAGCTTTCCATAGAAGACACCCACTTTCAGCATTCCTCCTTAGTGAATTGAAGCTTGAATCACATAAACCCACTCAAATCACACAAAGACACTACCTCTAGTTTATCTAACTTCATCTAACATCCAGTGTTCGATTACAACTAGGGTTTCCGAAGAAAACATCAAGATCTAGATCTGAGGGTCTTAGATTTTCTTCAACCTAGCGAGGTAGGATTGTGTTTTCCTTTGTAGGTTCTGATTTTCTTTCTATATTTTTCATTTCATTTTTTATTTCTTCTTCAACGATGTCATCAGTTATTTGATCTCTGGTCATTGTATACTATTTTTCTTTTGTTTATGATATGTTTTTTTCTTGACTAATAATTTGGATATTCTATTTTGGTCTTTTTAAATTGTTTTTTTGAATGTATTTGACTTTCTGTCTACATATATACCCTAGATTGCTCTGCAAGCATAATTTTGTGGCTATTTTGAAATATTAGAGAATCAACTCTGGGCTACAGATAAACCAATTAAATAAATATTTACACCACTGTATAAAAAGTGAAGGTTTTGGATATAAAAACATTAAAGAAATAATAAAATTGATTTAGCAAACCAATCCTCAGTCCGATGATAGTTCGAAGCATCAACAAAAGCTGATTTTATGAAATTCATGTAAGGAAATTTATTTATTAAAGTTATGTTTTAATATTCTGGTGTAAGGGTTTTTCCTCAAAAAATTATTTTCTTAGAATTGTGTTGTTTTATTTTAAGAAAAATCTTAGTAAGGGTGATACCATATTTATTTATTTTCAATGGCTCTCTAATTTCAAAATTAGTATGGGGTTATATTTATTTTACTATTTTGTGATATTATGCTATAAGGGTTACACATATTTTTATCAATTTAAGTTTATTTTATATATATATATATATATCTTTCTATCTATTTATATACATTTTCAAAACTTATAATGTAAGAGTGATTATATAATTATTTATTCAAAATTATGGTTATGGATTTCCAAATTATGAAGGGATTATATTTATTTTCATTCAAAATTATGTTTAAATGTTCATTTGTTTTTAAAATATGTCTATTATAAATTCTATGCTATATATATATATATGTTTAAATGTGTATGGGATAGACATTAAAAGGTCAGGTGTGTTTTCTCCCTTATTTATGATATATCTTGTTGATGTGTATTATTGATTTATGCCAACTTCTTTATGGACCTCCCTATAATCTCAAGCATAGGTCAATGTGTATTAGATAACCTTCTTAGAATCCTTCAGATGGGTAGATCTAATGTGATGACCTCCCTAGAATCCTTGGGATATGTTAATGTGGTGATATGAAATCCCGAGAGTATTGAGATGTTTTAAAATATATGATATACCATTAATTATAAATATAATAATTCCTTAGGTTTCTACATCACTTGTTCCAAAAAATATAATGGAAGTTATCAGATTCTATATATTATAATTTTTTAAGTATTCATCATTTTAGTTATACATGTATTGGTTCCGCCCCTAGGAATCTCTGATTACTATCCCTTTATATAAAATAACTCTTTATTTATTAAAATGTTTTATTAATACATTTTTATATCATGTAGTTGATTGAATGAGAGTTTATTATTCTTGTTTATCATATTTGGTTTTCTTATTACTCCTTAATTTCCAATATTATATTTTCATTTGTTTATGGGATTTAAGAAAGACTTGATGTGTGTAAAAAATATTTAATTATTGAAATTTGTTGCTTGATACTCACCCCCATCTCTTTTATAGACAAATGTTATCCTCATCAACTTAATCTCCTAAATATTCATTATTTTAATTTATTTCTTGAAACTCATCCCCCATATCTTTTAGGTCTCTTGTAATAATCTGAGCATTAGTCATTCCTTGGATGACTACTTAGAGTATTTCTAGAAACCTAGGGGCATGCCCACAAGAGTTGAAGGATGTGTCAAACAACAAAATTCAATGATAAATTTCCTATAGATGAGTTTATGGGGATGAGTTGTCTATAACATTCACCCTTGAATGAATTCATAGGATAACACCTACCATAGTGGAGTAATTATTTTTTTTAAATTCAATTACCTATTTTCTTCAACATACTAAAATTATTTGAAACAATAAAGTGTTGAGTTTACCTTATTATAATTTTCTATAACTTTCACCTTTTATAATAAATATCTTATGTATATTTATTTATTATACAAAATTAATCTTTTATGAATCCAATAGGATGTATATGAATTGAAAATTGATGTACGCTAATCATTTGACAAAAGATTATAAAGATGGAGTTAAAGAGTTCATTATGTTTGAAAGAGAGAATGCATATGACCCATCTTAAATCCTATGTATATGTATATGTTGTTGTTATCCAAGAAAAATTAGACCATAAGAGTTGGAAGAACATTTTATTTTTCATAGAATAAATCAGAGCTATAAATTCTGGACTAAACACAGGGAAAAAATAAATATGGACACCGATTGGGATGATACTACAATTTATAGATATTTTGATATGAATACCAGTGTAAATGATGATGGAGGTCACATGGAAGAAATGAAAATGGAAATTAAATATGACCTTTGTGATTGTCCAAATTTGTTTGAGGAGTTGAATAGATATGATAATAAACCATTATATACCAGTTATACTAAATACACAACATTGTCAGCTGTATTGAAGTTATTTAATTTGAAAGTTGGAAGTTGATAGAGTGACACTGACTTTATAGAATTAATTGGTCTCCTGAATGATATTCCACCAGAAGAAAATGAACTACCATTATAAAAATATGACATGAAATGAATGTTATGTTCAATGGTAATGATCTCTAAAAAAATTCATGCTTGTAAAAATGATTTCATATTGTTTTTCAAGAACTATGAGTCACTCATAAAATGAAATAAGTGTGGAACAGATCGATATAAGAAAAATGAATCAAGTACTTTGAAATATGTATGGTACTTTCCTATCATTACACAGTTTAGAAGACTATATGGATGTCAGAAAACTACAAGAAAATTGACATGACATATAGATATAAGAATTAAAGATGGGAACCTAAATTATCCAGTAGATTCTCCTCAATGGAACAAAATTGATTACGAGTGTCCTGAATTTGTAAATGAGCTGAGAAAATTTCATATTGTGTTATATATATATAATAATTCCTTTTAGTGTACAAAGTAGTACTCACAGTACATGGACCATCATGTTGGTAAATTATAACTTTCTAGCTTGGTTATTAATGAAGTGAAAATAAATTATGTTGCATATATATATATATATATCTAGACCAAAGCAACCAGATAATGATATTGATGTCTATTTGGATCCATTTATTTAAGATCTGAAATTGATTCGAGATATAGGTGTTACAATGTATGATTCTCATAGAATTGAAGAATTCACATTGAGGGGCATGTTGTATAAAATGATAAATGAATTCCCCACTTATGTAAATTTATCAGGAAATAACATTAAAGGAATGTTGGGGTGTCCCATTTATGAAAGATGCACATACTCAGTATGGTTGAAACATTCCTCGAAGACTGTGTTTTTTGGAAATTGAGAAATTTTACCTCATTGACATAAATATTGATCCTGGATGACAACATTTGATGGGAATATTGAACAAGGTACAACACCATCTCCAGTAATGGGCAATCAACTATATAATAATGTAAAAGATATTGACACTATTTTTGGTTAACCATTTTCAAAAAACCTTACAAAATTAGTTTGGAAAAGAGATCAATTTTATTTGAATTACCGTATTGGAATTGTTTGTATGTCATAATTTTTTTTGATGTCATTATTATAGACAAAAATGTATTTTATAGTGTTATTGGAATGTTACTAAATCTTTCTAAAAAATGAAAGATGACATCAAGCCTAGCTTAGACATGATTAAAATGGGGATAAGGGAAGAGTTAGCACCGGTGAATGGTAAAACATGTAATTTTCTTCCTCCAATAGCTTACACTCTATATAGATAGGAAAAATTTCAATTTTTCCTTTTTCTTAATAGTTTAAAAGTTATGTAGGGGTATTAATAAAATATCAAGAATTTCGTTTCAATCACTAATTTGTAGTTAAAAGGACTAAAATCACATGACTGTCATGTTTTGATGCAAGATTTAATACCTATTTATTTCCATTGCATTCTAACTCAAAATGTATGACATAAATTAACTAGACTTAGATTCTTTTCCAAATACATATGTAGTAATGTTATAGACCTAGTGAAGTTTCCCATCATGAATAAATAAGTTGTAGTCATATTATGTGAATTATATATGTTCTTCCCATAATAATTATATAATATAATGGTCCACCAAATGGTTCACTTGGTTATAGATGTTAAACTATGTGGTCCTATCCATTACAGATGGATGTACCCCATTGAAAAATATATGATGATTTTTAAAGGGTATGTCAAGAATCAAAATTTTCCAGATGGTTTTATTGTACAACAATATATTTTTGAAGAAGATATTGAATTCTATACCGATTACCTATCAGATGTTGACAACATCACTCTACCAAAGTCTGATCACAACGAATGCCTTATGGGTAAATGGATTTCTAGAAGAGATGTTGTTACAATTACCTTGATATATAAGGAGAAATAACACCTTTAAATTTTATATAATAGTGAAAATTTTGATCCATAAATTGAATCCCTCAAAGAAATTATTAGAGATTTGAATTCATCAAGGGATGAAGGATGAATATCAAATACACACAATATATATTTTATAGGATGGTTTTGAGATCAAATTTATAAGAAGTTATCTAAAAATATAAATTCAATTTCTGAATGTCTGAAATGGATATCTATTGGAGAGAATAAAAATTTTATATGTTACATTGGTTTTGTAATAAATAGTTATAAGTTCTATAAAAAATAAAACGATTACTAAAATACGATGCAAAATAGTGGTATTATGCTTGTGGATGAAGTGATGCACATATACAGTTCCGAGGATAGAAATCTAATATATGAAAATATTTCATATTTTGGCATTATCAAACTAGTATATGAGTTAGATTATAAAACATTTAAAGTGCATATATTCCATTGCAACTAGGTTGACAATATCACTTCAGTGAACGTTGATGAAATGGGCTTCATGAAGGTGAATTTTAGCATGGAAGGGAAAAAATATGAGCCATTCATAATGGAATAACAAGAAGTGAAATTATTTTTTGTATTTGATGCAACAAAAAATAATTAGTCTATTTTGCTACTAGAGACTAAAACAAATGTCATGTCAAATGAAAATTAAACTGAGGACGACCCATTTATTGGGAGATCACAATCACTTCATGTTAGTCACAATGTAGACAATGTCTTGTACATTAGAGGGGACCAAAAAGAGGGGATTTAGATTCTCAATAGAGGAACCAAATCCCTTATATATTTTATAAAAATAAAGAGAGTTCAATGAGAAGGTAAACATGTTTTTTAATATACTATGTTTTTCCTCATAATATTATATATTCTATATTGTATAACATAATCTAAATTAAATGTTTAATTACTCATGAAAACAATGCATTCATCACATTATGATGTTACCAATCCCTCAGAATAACAAACTATAATTAAGGAATCCTTTTGAAAAGATTTAAAGATAATTTTATGACATACTTTCTCTATTATACTGAAAAATTATATAATGGAATGATGATTCAATTTTCATTATTCCTTTTATAGTTCATTTATTTTATAAGTTTCATGTCCATATGTCATGACTTTGTAGGAAGATAAATAATTCCATCTCTAGTCAATCATAGAGGTAATCATGATGTATTCATAGTAAAATCATTGTCCATATAATTAATGCATTATTTCATTTTTTTAATTTTTTTATTATTAATCACATAATAATTGTTTTCTTATACATGTGTATTATTTTGTTTGAGTTTTGGTGGTTTGTCCATATTTCATGTTTTTCTATACCAAAACTTCCATAGAATTTGGTATTTTTAAGGATCATCCACACCTCAATCTGACACACAGTGTGACCGGTATGACTCTAATTACTTATTTATATTTAAAATTGACATTAATTTTAGTAAATAAGTAAATGACATAATCCAAACTAATAAAAAATATTCATATTATTTTTATACTTTAAGAAAATTATCTATAAGTAATTTATGACATGTAGTAACCAAATAAACCTCAATCTAATACACAATTTTATCGTTATGAATCAATGTGTCCATTATCAGTTTAGAATTGAAATTTTAGTTCAAAATGTGTCACTCTATGAAAACTAATAAAAAACACTCATATTTTCTTCATAATTTAGTAAGATTACTCATAAGTCATTTTTGACATGTAGGAATCGGGTTCACATTAATCCAATATATGATGTGATTAGAATAAGTCAAAAGTACGTGTTTCCAGTTTAAAATGACATTTTAGTAAAAAAGACATCTGATGTACTCAAAACTAAGAAAATGAAATCATATTGTTTTGATAATTCAAGAAAATGATAAAAAATCCATTTTAGACATGTATAAGTTATCTGTACCTCAATTCGATGCACGATGTGACCGTTATGACTCTAAGTGCATCTGTTTATTTAAAATTATCATCAAATTTAGTAAAATGGACAAATAACATACTCAAAATTAAGAAAATGAATTAGTTTTGTTTTTATACTTTATAGAAACGATCTATAAGTCATATTTGATGTATAAGGATCATCCACACCTCAATCTAATACACGATGTGCTAGGCATGACTCAAAGTCTTCGTTATCAGGTTACAATCGACATTTTAGCTCAAAAAGTGCCACTCACTAAAAAATGATCAAATGCACTCAATATTTATTGATAATTTATGAAAAAAATTTATAAGTCATTTTTAACATTTAGGAGTTATTCTTATATCAAACTGATATACAATGTGATCATAATGAGTCAAAGTGTGTGTTTCCAGTTTAAAATGACATTTTAGTAAAAAAACTGATGCACTAAAAACCAAGAAAACACATTTGGATTGTTTTTATAATTTATTAAAATGTTTGATAAGTCATTTTAGATGTGTAAAAATCAGTAAAACCTCAATACAACCCATGGTGTGACCGGTATGACTCAAAGTGATTATTTTTATTTAAAATTGACATCAATTTTAGTAAAATGGACAAATGACGTACTCAAAACCAAGAAAATGAATTCAGATTATTCTGATACTTTATAAAAATAATCCATAAGTCATTTTTGACATGTAGAAATCATCTTCACCTTATTCCAAAATATTACGTGCTCGGTATGACTTAAAGTGTCTGGTATCAGTTTAAAATTGACATTTTAGTTCAAAAGATGTCACTCATTAAAAACCGATCAAACACACATGGAATTTCTTAATAATTTAGGAAAATAATTCATAAGTAATTTGTTACATGTAGGAATCATTTTTATTTCAATTTGATGAATTATGTGATTGGAATGAGTCAAAAGTGTGTGTTTCCATTTTAAAATGAAATTCTACTAAAAAAGGCAATTGACATACTCAAAACTGAGAAAAGGCATTCATATTATTTTGATGCATTAGGAAAATAATCCCAAAGTCATTTTAGATGTGTAGTAACAATCTTCACCTCATCCCAATGCACGATGTGACCAGTATAACTCCAAGTGCGTCTTTTTATTTAAAATTGTCATCAATTTTTGTAAAATGGACAACTGACTTACTCAAAACCAAGAAAAAACATTATGATTGTTTTTATACTTTATTTAAATGATCCATAAGTAATTTTTCTTGTGTAAGGATCATCTACACCTAAATCCGATACATGATGTGCCTAGAATGACTCAAAGTCTTCATTATTAGTTTAAAATTGGCATTTTAGCTCATAAAGTGTCACTCACTTAAAACCAATCTAACATGCTTGGTTTTTCTTGATAATTTAGAAAAAAACATAATTAATTAATGTTTTGTATTAATTGGTCTTACATCCAACTGATACACTATGTGATCATAATGAGTCAAAGTGTGTGTTTCCTATTTAAAATGGAATTTAAGTAGAAAAGACAACTAATATCATCAAAACTAAGAAAATGTATTTGGATTATTTTGATACTTTAGGAAAATTATCCCTAAGTCATTTTAGATGTTTATGATTCATTTTTGCCTCAATATGACCAATGGTGGCTGATATGACTCAAAGTTCATATTTTTATTTAAAATCGACAACAATTTTAGTAAAATGTATAACAACCCTACTCTTTATTACACATTAATATATGTTTTATCACACTTAATAAAACCCATAAGATTTATAGGTTTAGTTTATTTGGGAAATTAGTTATATTACATAACAACTTAAAACATTAAAATCAACATATTTTGTAAAGACCCGGAAATTTCAAGGAAATTTTTTTCTTAATTATCTTTGGAATTTTACAAGAATGCAGTTTCTGACGGCGCCTAATTCTGAGGCCCGGTGTGCCCGGAATTAATTTCTGAAGTTTGGCTCGGGTACGTTCAGTGAACGAGCGAGCGAGAATTTCTATCTTTTGAACCGGTGCTCGGAATTGAAATATGATTGCACCGATGAACTCTCAACACCGGTAATCTCTTAAGAGAACCTTTACCGTAGTTGCGTTTGTGCGGGAGGAGAAGTTAATTTTTGGGGTTTAATTAAAAAAGTGAATAAAATTGTTAAATCAAAATTTAACAATGTTAAGTGGTTAACTTCTCCCATGGGAAGTTGGTGGTGGGCCCACATCCATCCAACTACCCATGTGTGGATATTTGAAAGGGTGGGGCCTACACGAACCCCCCCACGTTTTCAAATTCCTTAAACTCCCTAACCCTCTTAACCCCTCACTTTCCAACTCCCCATTAACTCACATTCTTTAATATTTGATAACTTGATTAATTAATGAGGTGAGTTAAGTATGGTTTATTTGAATTTCAATCTTTTGAAATTCTTGCCAACACTTTGCAATTAATTAATTAAACCAACTTAATTAATTATTTTGAGTGTTTGAATTCTTTTTAATTCATTTTGACAACATTAAAAAGAGAGATTATATTCTTCTTTTTGGATTGGCATAACCTTGTGGGGAGAACTAAGGAGAGGAGAAGAACTCTTGGAAGATCACCAACCTCTCGAGGAAGAACGTTCCACGTTTCCGAAGAACGTGAAGCAACACCTCCGACCATCTTCAACCGGAGTAAGGAAGGGAAGCACCGCCGCCTACAAAGTATACAGAGGGTGACGTCTCGGCTCGACTTCACTGAGCTCTTCTCCCACCAACCTAGACGGAACGACGCCCGACCTCCGCGACGCTTGTCTTCCGCGGGACGTTGAAGAACTCCGTTCTTGAAGCCGAGGTAGGGGAATTTATTTTGGAATTCTCTTATCTTTTGAGAAAAAAACGACGAGCGTGGACCAACCAATACCGGGTTGATCCAGGGATTGTCCGATCAAGCGGTTGATGATTGATGGTTTTTATTTATTTAATTGTTTGTGAATACAAACTTGGTGATGATCGTGGATTAAAACCCTTTTTGTTATCGAATAACGCGAGGGGGTCGGACCGCACAAACACGGCCGACCCTCCTCTGTTTTTCGTGATGATTTCTTGAGGATGATACGAGAAAACGTGGTGCCGTCACACAACGCGTTTTATTGCAGAAGATACGCGCGGCGCCGTCGCGTCGCGCCGTGGAAAGAAATCCAAGAACGCGACGCCGTCGCATCGCGTCGAAGAAAGTCAAAGGCGCCGCGGCCGGAGAGGGGCCGCGGCAGAGGGAAGTGATGCCGTCGCATCGCGCCAAACGGCATAGGCCGCGGCCGGTTCCGGGCCGCGACAGAGCAAGATGACCGGTGGCCGGCACCAGGCCGCCGGTGTCGGCGAAGGAAGGACCAGCCATCGCCGGTCCTTGCAAGCGATACCGGCCGGCCCGTGCGGGCCGGCCGGGCAGTGGAGACCGGGGGAATTAATTCCCCCCGGCCGGGTCTCAAAAGCGGCCCCAATTAAGGGGCCGCGGTTCTCAAAGGGGGGGGGGGGCTTTGCCCCCCGCGCGCGGCACCCGAACGGCGCCCAGGTCGCGCCACCGTGCCGGTCTGCACCGCCGTGCCGGTCCGCGCCGCCGCGCCGCCGGCCGGGCCGGGTCATTGGGCCGGGTCGCCGCCCGGGGCGGGTCGACCCGGGGGGGGGGGGGGGGGTCGGCCCAGACCCCCAGTTTCAGACCACTTTTGGTCAAATGCCCGTATCTTGGGCTACGAGCCTCCAAACGACTCGCCGTCAGCGGCAACACGATCCTTGGATCGAGACGGTTGTTTCGGTATACCATACTCAAGGTACACCTTCCTTTTTGGGAGCCTACGTGGTTAAAACTCCATAGTTAAGCGTGCTTGGCCTAGAGTAGTGATCAGGATGGGTGACCTCCTGGGACGTTTCCCAGGGTGGGTGTGAGACGGAAAAGCCAATAACTCTCAGACCGGGCTTCCGATTGACGCGCCGTCTATTGCGTTGAGTTCCTGTTGACGATACAGAACTTTTGGAATCATCCGCCCGAGAATTGGATGCAGATGGATAGTGGCCGGGTTGGATCGCACCGAAATCCAACCGGGCCCCAGGAACGGAAAAGATGATATCTTTCTGACAGAACGTCCGTTTGACAAACCGTCAGCGGCGTTCGCGATCTCGTTGAGAAACGGTCCCTATGAGTATACCGTATGAGAGTTCGGGGTATAGTTGAGATACGGCTGGGTTTGGTTCGCTCACGAAACCAACCGGGCCCCTGGGACGAAAAGTCTAATAACTCACAGTCCGGACGTCCGATTGACGCGCTGTCTTTTGCGTTGAGACCCCTATGACGTGGCGGTCCTTTGAGATACTTCTTCATGGGACTTTGAGATACTTGTAGTATCGAACTGTAGCTCGTGGAGCGGACCCTCCCAGTGACGAGCATGCGGAGTACAGAGACCGTGTAACTGGCTAAGACCTGACGACTTCTTGACCGACTCGACTTGGAGTGAGTCAACTAGCCCAGTGGACGGAGCACTAATTTCTGAGGTGCAGACCCATGGCGGAAGGAGCACTACCTGTGTGACAGTGCAGACCCGCGGTACTCGTCCGGAGAGTACCTCAGCAGGCTACTAGGGGGTGTGCACTACTGTGTTTGGGTGACATACCTCGGCGGGAAGCACTACTGTGTCTGGGTGGCTGACCCACAGTACTCGATAGGATGAGTACTTCAGCAGTCTTAGGTTAGTGAGCAGTACCTCGGAGTCGTGAGAAGACCACTGTACACTCTAGAGATGAAGCTCTTCAGCAGTTACAGTTTCGATAATAAAATCCTGGTTTGAGCTGAGACTTTTGACCTTGTGTTTACCTCATTATTGAGATGGGTCACTTGCTAACTTAGGTATATGTATGGGCATATACCTGGGTAGTTGATATCCGTTGATTTCACAATGCTTGTGTTTCCTCATGATTGATATGGGTTACTTGATAACTTAGGTATATGTATGGGCATATACCTAAGTAGAGGTTATCTGTTGAGATTTTCTTTGTGGTTATCCTTGTTGGTTTAGTGAGACCTTGAGGGTCTTGGGGTCCCTACTGAGTATCGTTATAATCAACCCTGCACGGGCTATGCCCGCACCTCGTTGTGTTGGTTGCAGACGACGGGCAGTGCTGACGGAGGCCGAGTGTTCGAGGACTGGACGGTACCCGGAGGTGGACTACACGACGAGTCAGTACCCGGAGGTGGACTACACGACGTGACGACTCACTGAGGAGGTTGACGGACGAGAGCGTGGATGAGGCTATCTGTACCTACCCTTCAGGTAGGATTCGTGGTGGACGATCCAGGAGCTGCGCCAACTGTACCTACCCTTCTGGTAGGATCCGAGGAGGACGACCCAGGAGCCACTTCCGTCCCACCAGCTGTTGTCTTTTTCTGTTTTACTTTGTTCAGTTGTAGTTGTACTTTCTCTTGGGTTTGTATTCTGGCCCATTTTTCCTTTTTTCACTTCTCTTTGTACTTAGTGTTTACTTCCGCTTATACTCTATCGTGTTTGCTTACTTTTATAAAGGCAATTTATTCCCAGTTATCGGGATTTACGCCTTTGGTGCTAGTCTCCAGCCCCTGGCCTATGGAAGGCGGGCTTGGGGTAGTCACGGCACGGGCCCCGAGGACGGGTCGTGACAAATTGGTATCAGAGGAGTTCGGTTCTACCGCAGAACTTATAACTCTGATGTTTCTTTCTGTGAAGCAATAGTGTTGAGAGTACCGAGTGTGGTTTTCAGTTCAGGGAGTCCAGTGTTGGTGCGGGCGGCCGACGTATCCATACACCAGGACCCTGACAACTGATTTCCGACTTTGTGCACGAAACACTGATTGCGTGTGTGTTTTCAAAGGTTTTCCCTTAAAACAGCTCAAACCAGGTCAGCTCACCAGGTATAAACGTTTGACCGTGTCACGATGTTTATTTCAGGATGCCTTTTCACGGACGACCAACTAGAGCCCAGAGGGATGTGCGTGCTGACAGCCTGTCGAGCGACGAGGCTTCGGTACAGGGCCCTCTTGCAGTTGAGGCACCAGCGGTACTGCTACCCGTTGGGCCACTGATGCCACCAGCCCCAGCAGTAGGCGATGAACGATGCTTGAGTGCGCTGCACGAGTTCCAGCGCTAGAGGCCACCCAGGTTCTGGGGAGAGACGGACCCGCATGCGGCTGAGGTTTTCTTGGAGGATGTGGTGAGAGTCTTCAGGCTAGTGGGGACGTCGGCAGAGTTCATGGTGATCTTTGCTACTAGCCTCCTTCAGGCAGCATCAGGCAGGTGGTGGAGCCACTTGTTTCAGTTTTGTGATGGGATGAACTTCGCATGGGAAGACTTCGAGACCTTCTTCAGGGTGGAGTTTGTGCCAGTAGATCTACACCCCGAGCGTGTACAGGAGCTTCTGCCTTTGCCGCGTGTTTTTCGATCAGTAGCCGAGTCATCTCTGGGCAGTAGACAAATGATGCAGAGGTCCAGGAGGACCAGACTAGCAGTTGGACGATCTCAGGTTTTAGGACCGGTGGTGCGGGGCACCCGGGGTGGGAACAGAGCTAGGCGTGCCAGAAGTAGGTTGTGTTACTCATACGGCGGAAAGGTTCACCTGGCACGTGACTGTCCGACTCCTCGTACAGTTGATCCGCTGGCATTGGAGGAGCCACCGAGCCAGAAGCAGCGACAAGTGCTTGAGAAACAGCCGAGCAGTGGACAAGGCAGTAGAGCTCCGAGAGTAGGTGGGCAGGATAGGAACTATTGGATACGTCCTTTGTACTTCTAGTTCCATGTTTCTTATGTATTCGTGTCTTGGTACTATGAGCTGCAATAATAAAAAGACACTTATCTTTGTTTGATTTCTTGTCCTTTTGTTTGGTTGATACTGAGTGGTCCCAGTTAAACTGTTGACCTGACCCTCACTTTTGAGATTTCTACTGGAGGGGACCCAGTGACCTCACACTGATGCCGACAGTGTGACTCGACCCTTGGAGGCGAGAGTGACATTTGGATCTCTTAGTAGTTACATTGAGGCCTTACGACGTCATCCATGACATGAATGCATCATTCATGTCAGGATTGACTGTATTAGGCAACGAATGTGGTTCATCCATGGGATGAGACTGGGTTTCTCTTATCGACAAAGAAGAAATCATAGCAGCTCTTGTGAGACTAAAGGAGGTGCAGTTCATCCAGGAGCGGATGAAGACTGCACAGTGCAGTAAGAAATAGGGAACCAGTGCCAGTCTTAGAGACACGGGCGTGTTAAATGTTTAAAGAAGAGGAAGCTTTAAATAGAGATGAGTCTGCGAAGCGGTAGACATGGAGGCAGAGCTAGGAGAGCAGCATGAGGTTTTTTACATCTTAACATGATACAACCACCCGCCTTAGTTATTCCCGCCAAGCTCAGGGAGCTGGAGGGCGGTGGAAGAATGCAGCTGCATGTGGTCAAGGAGTGTGACCCAATGGCTCTAGAAATGATTCAAGGGACAGTCTGTGTCCACTACTAGCTACTGTAGTAACAGACATCGATATGAATCATTCCTCGCTTTCACAAATCTTGTTCCAGACCTAGAGTTTCTGGTAAGCCGTGGACTTGACCCTCACGTCTGGAGATACCTTGGGAGGATACTCGATAATCACACTTACGCCGATGGTGTGGTCAGACCCTCGAGGCGAGAGTTTCGTTTGGAATCTCTTGGTGGCAGCCTCAAGGCCTTACAACTTTAGTTTGAGTGTGGAATGGGCAATAACTGTTCATACTCAAATTGACAGTTTTAGGCAAATGTTGGGATGGGTTTTCCTTGGTCGGCGGAAAAGGAAACCCCAGGCAGCGTAGGGTAACTCTTGCACAGGAGGGTGCGACCGATCACTCTTGAGTCGGTCAACCTTACCCTCATGGCAGCAGCCTTTCGAGTTCCAGTTCTAACAGAAAATGGAGACCTCTGGAGTTCGAGGATGACGATCACGTTCTTATACGGGTCTCACCTCGAAGAGGTTTACGAAGATGTGGCCAAGGCAGCAAGTTATCTCCAAGGTTCAGCGGACCTTCTTAGGTCCCCAGTTGGGTAGGCGGGGTGGTTTACCACTTGACCCATTCACCGTAGTTGCACCAGGTGCACAACGACTTCCACGTATCTCAACTAAGGAGATACGTGCTCGACCCTTCGCATACCATCGACCATGAGGAGATGAACGATGGTAATGGGGTGTCTTTCACGGAGATTCCAGTGGGGATCGAGGATCGACAGGAACAGATCCTACGAGGATGATCGATTCCTCGAGTTCACTTTCTTTGGTAGTACGGAACCTCCAGGTAAGCACATGGGAGCGGAAGGCTCAGATGCGTGCTCTGTACCGCTTTTGTGACCCTAGTTTGTGTTGAAGCATTACGGGGACGTAAATCCCTGAGGTGGGAGTAATTTAAAGACCCCGAAATTTCAAGGAAATTTTTTTCTTAATTTTCTTTGGAATTTTACAAGAACGCAGTTTCTGACGGCGCCTGATTCCGAGGCCCGGTGTGCCCGGAATTAATTTCCGAAGTTTGGCTCGGGTACGTTCAGTGAACGAGCGAGCGGGAATTTCTATCTTTTGAACCGGTGCTCGGAATTGAAATCTGATTGCACCGATGAACTCGCAACGCCGGTAATCGCTTAAGAGAACCTTTACCGTAGTTGTGTTTGTGCGGGAGGAGAAGTTAATTTTTGGGGTTTAATTAAAAAAGTGAATAAAATTGTTAAATCAAATTTTAACAATGTTAAGTGGTTAACTTCTCCCATGGGAAGTTGGTGGTGGGCCCACATCCATCCAACTACCCACGTGTGGATATTTGAAAGGGTGGGGCCCACACGAACCCCCCCACCTTTTCAAATTCCTTAAACTCCCTAACCCTCTTAACCCCTCACTTTCCAACTCCCCATTAACTCACATTCTTTAATATTTGACAACTTGATTAATTAATGAGGTGAGTTAAGTATGGTTTATTTTAATTTCAATCTTTTGAAATTCTTGCCAACACTTTGCAATTAATTAATTAAACCAAATTAATTAATTATTTTGAGTGTTTGAATTCTTTTGAATTCATTTTGCCAACATTAAAAAGAGAGATTATATTCTTCTTTTTGGATTGGCATAATCCTTGTGGGGAGAACTAAGGAGAGGAGAAGAACTCTTGGAAGATCACCAACCTCTCGAGGAAGAACGTTCCACGTTTCTGAGGAACGTGAAGCAACACCTCCGACCATCTTCAACCGGAGTAAGGAAGGGAAGCACCGCCGCCTACAAAGTATACAGAGGGTGACGTCTCGGCTCGACTTCACCGAGCTCTTCTCCCACCAACCTAGACGGAACGACGCCCAACCTCCGCGACGCTTGTCTTCCGCGGGACGTTGAAGAACTCCATTCTTGAAGCCGAGGTAGGGGAATTTATTTTGGAATTCTCTTATCTTTTGAGAAAAAAACGACGAGTGCGGACCAACCAATACCGGGTTGATCCGCGTATCGTCCGATCAAGCGGTTGATGATTGAGGGTTTTTATTTATTTAATTGTTTGCGAATACAAACTTGGTGATGATCGTGGATTAAAACCCTTTTTGTTATCGAATAACGCGAGGGGGTCGGACCACACAAACACGGCCGACCCTCCTCTGTTTTTCGTGATGATTTCTTGAGGATGATACGAGAAAACGTGGTGCCGTCGCACCACGCGTTTTATTGCGGAAGATACGCGCAGTGCCGTGGAAAGAAATCCAAGAACGCGACGCCGTCGCGTCGCGTCGAAGAAAGTCAAAGGCGCCGCGGCCGGAGCGGGGCCACGGCGGAGGGAAGTGATGTCGTCGCATCTCGCCGAACGGCATAGGCCGCGGCCGGTTCCGGGCCGCGGCGGAGAAAGATGACCGGAGGCCGGCACCTGGCCGCCGGTGTCGGCGAAGGAAGGACCGGCCATCGCCGTTCCTTGCTGGCGAAACCGGCCGGCCAGTGCGGGCCGGCCGGGCAGTGGAGACCGGGGGAATTAATTTCCCCCGACCGGGTCTCAAAAGCGACTCCAATTAAGGGGCCGCGGTTCTCAAAGGGGGGGGGGGGGCTTTGCCCCCCGCGCGTGGCACCCGAACAGCGCCCATGCCGCGCCACCGTGCCGGTCCGCGCCGCCGCGCCGGACCGCGCCGCCGCGCCGGACCGCGCCGCCGCGCCGGACCGCGCCGCCGGCCGGGCTGGGTTTTCCGAGCCGGGCCGGGTCGTTGGGCCGGGTCGCCGCCCGGGGCGGGTCGACCCGGTTCGGCCGACCCAGGGGGGGGGGGGGGGGGGTCGGGCCGGGTCGGCCCGGGCCCAGACCCCCAGTTTCGGACCACTTTTGGTCAAATGCCCGTATCTTGGGCTACGAGCCTCCAAACGACTCGCCGTCAGCGGCAACACGATCCTTGGATCGAGACGGTCGTTTCGGTATACTATACTCAAGGTACACCTTCCTTTTTGGGAGCCTACGTGGTTAAAACTCAATAGTTAAGTGTGCTTGGCCTAGAGTATTGATTAGGATGGGTGACCTCCTGGGACGTTTCCTAGGGTGGGTGTGAGATGGAAAAGCCAATAACTCTCAGACTGGGCGTCCGATTGACGCGCCGTCTGTTGCGTTGAGTTCCTGTTGACGATACGGAACTTTTGGCATCCTCCGCCCGAGAATTGGATGCATATGGATAGTGGCCGGGTTGGATCGCATCAAAATCCAACCGGGCCCCAGGAACGGAAAAGCTGATATCTTTCTGACAGAACATCCGTTTGACGAACCGTCAGCGGCTTTGGTGATCTCGTTGAGAAATGGTCCCTATGAGTATACCCTATGAGAGTTCGGGGTACAATTGAGATACGGCCGGGTTTGGTTCGCTCATGAAACCAACCGGGCCCCTGGGATGAAAAGGCTAATAACTCACAGACCGGGCGTCCGATTAACGCGCCGTCTTTTGCGTTGAGACCCCTATGACGTGGTGGTCCTTTGAGATACTTCTTCGTGGGACTTTGAGATACTTGGAGTATCGACCTGTAGCTCGTGGAGCGGACCCTCCCAATGATGAGCGTGCGGAGTACGGGGACCGTGTAACTGGCTGAGACCTGATGACTGCTTGACTGACTCGACTTGGAGTGAGTCGACTAGCCCAGTGGACGGAGCACTACTTTCTGAGGTGCAGACCCATGGCGGACGGAGCACTACCTGTGTGACAGTGCAGACCCGCTGTACTCGTCCAGAGAGTACGTCAGCAGGCTACTAGGGGGTGTGCACTACTGTGTTAGGGTGACATACCTCAGCGGGAAGCACTACTGTGTCTGGGTGGCTGACCCGCGGTACTCGACATGAGGAGTAATTCAGCAGTCTTAGGTTAGTGAGCAGTACCTTGGAGTTGTGACAGGACCACTGTACACTCCAGAGACAGAGCTCTTCAGTAGTTACGGTTTCGATAATGAAAATCCTGGTTTGAGCTGAGACTTTTGACCTTGTGTTTACCTCATGATTGAGATGGGTCACTTGCTAACTTAGGTATATGTATGGGAATATACCTGGGTAGTGGATATCCGTTGATTTCACAATCCTTGTGTTTCCTCATAATTGAGATGGGTTACTTGATAACTTAGGTATATGTATGTGCATATAGCTAAGTAGAGGTTATCTGTTGAGATTTTCTTTGTGGTTATCCTTGTTGGTTTAGTGAGACCTTGAGGGTCTCGGGGTCCCTACTGAGTATCGTTATACTCACCCCTGCACAGGCTATGCCCGCACCTCGTTGTGTTGGTTGCTGACGATGGGCAGTGCTGACGGAGACCGAGTGTTCGAGGACTGGACGGTACCCAGAGGTGGACTACACGACGAGTCAGTACCCGGAGATGGACTACACGACGTGACGACTCACTGAGGAGGTTGACGGACGAGAGCGTGTAGGAGGCTATCTGTACCTACCCTTCAGGTAGGATTCGTGGTGGACGATCCAGGAGCTGCGCCAACTGTACCTACCCTTCTGGTAGGATCCGAGGAGGACGACCCAGGAGCCACTTCCGTCCCAGCAGCTGTTGTCTTTTTCTTTTGTACTTTGTTCAGTTGTAGTTGTACTTTATCTTGGGTTTGTATTCTGGCCCATTTTTCCTTTTTGCACTTCTCTTTGTACTTAGTGTTTACTTCTGCTTATACTTTATCGTGTTTGTTTACTTTTATAAAGGAAATGCCTTCCCAGTTATCGGGATTTACGCCTTTGGTGCTAGTCTCCAGCCCCTGGCCTATGGAAGGCAGGCTTGGGGTAGTCACAGCACGGTCCCCGAGGACGGTTTGTGACATATTTAGTGATAACTTCTTTGACATGACCCAAACAATCCTTCATACTTAACACTACAAGGGATACATAAGAAAAGGGTGAGCTATAAAGGATAATAAGGAAATAAAAAAGTCATAACATGAGTAAGAAAATACATTTTAGACAACAGTAATATCAATATATCATAAAAGGATCATTAATAATAAGGCATGATATAACATGATAATCATAACATGGGAAATGTGGCAACAACTTAAAACACTATATCATAAACATAGGTCAAGGATAAACCTATCAAGGCATCATGGGGGAAAAGGTCCCATAAAGGAATTAGGTAAACCCCCTATCCCAATGTGATGTATCATGATACTAACTATTACCCAATTCATTGGAGCTCTATATAATTCCAGGCACACCCATCACTTTTATTTCATTCTCATGCTTAAGTGTGCCACATAGATCAATAAACATGGATTCATTCATCATCATAATTTATTGCATGACCAAGTAGTATGGAATAAATACATGTAATTACACAATAAAATAATTATATGTGTATAAAGGTGAATACCCATGATAGAAAATGAGCATGGTATTCACTACACAATTATTTTGGTATGGAAAATCATAGTGCAATTTCGGCAGCATAACAACGTTATATAGAAATCCATAAAATGGTTTGATGAGAGAGAAAATGGTATATAATAATTTATAAATGAAATTGAAAGTAATATGAAAATTTAAATACATTCCCCAATATAAGGAATTGGAAATATAAGGCATAGCATAATAAATAAACTTTGAAGAAAGAGGAGAAAGGAAATAACCCTTACAAAATTTTAGCATGGTAACAGGTGTGCATAATGGTTCAAAGAGGGATAAATAAGAATGAAATGGGATATAAAAATTTATAAATAAAATTTATATTAATGGGGATATGAAATAACATATCCCAACATAATAAAATGGAAATTAAAGGACATTACATTAAAGGAGTTCTTGATAAAATAAGAGAGTGGAAGATCCCTTACAGAATGTTAACATTGTAACGACTTAGGTAAGGGTAAAAATGAAAGATTATAAATGTTATATCATTAAAATAACATTAATTTGATAGTATTGTAGTTATAATAATTTAATTACATTATAAATAGTTTAAATTATAAAGTCTAATTTCAAAAATATGTTCTTCAATTGAAGGAAAGAGAGGAAAACAAGGATCCCTTACTTGAGTGTGTGACCCCAAAGGATTGGGAGGGGCTTCTTAAAAGCTTGGAGGTGCCTTGGGAGGACTCTATAGAGTATATTTTATAGTTTTTTCGTTCTAAAAAGAGTTTTAGTGAAGATAAATGGGATCTTTGAAGGGTTTATATAGGAAAAGAGGTGGATTTGTTTATTATTTTGGTTTTGGACACTACATAATAAAATATTCAAAACCACAAACCATACCATGGTTTTTAACCATGTTTTATTCCAAAGGGGAGTGGTATAAATTATTCTATATATACAAGGGATGAAGATAATAAAATAATTCCCTTTCTTATGTGTATGTGAGTTACACTCTCAAAGAAATGATTTCAAAATCTTAAAATATATTATAAGTTTTGGAGGGTTTATTAAGGATTTATAAAATAAACATAAAATTACATTATTTTAAATTTAAAACATATATTTGTACTATTATACATTTTTTAGTATTTATTACATCACTATTGGTCCATTATGATGTCATAAAACACACAATATATTTATATGGTATTTAATTTTTACCCAAAAATTTGACTCTCAGAAAATTATGAAAAATTCACTGTTAGATAATTTTGATGTCCTGATTACAAAAATAGTATTTATTTTATCTAAATAATTTTTTAAATATTTTAATTTTCACTTTTAAAATAAAAACCTATATTTATTGAAAATGATGGGATTTTTACAATAACATTTTTTTTGAACCCTTATAAAAATTAAATTTTACTTCATAAAAATTATATTATAATTTATATTCAATAAAATTTATTTAATGATAATATTTTATTAAAATATTATTTATTTTAAAAATCCATTAATTCAAAAATTAATTAATTTAATTTCAATATTAATAAAAAATACAATTTATGCTTCATTGAATCAAAAATAAAAATAATTTATAAAATAAAAATAATAGGATTGAAATATATTCATTATTATACACAAAATAATGTACATATTCCTATTTGTAGGGTTTTAATACATATCCCTTTAATACACCAGCATACACACTAAGATTAAGGTGAATGATGTTGAGGATATCATGGGGCCGTTCGATGAACATGGTTTAGAACGTGATCTCGATGAGATTGAACTTATCCCGTAAATGGTTTTTCTCATGATTAAGTTGTTGGATATCATATTAGTCTTGGTCTAGAGAAAATACCATAAATTCAATATCTCTTAGAATCTCTGATAAATGGGATTCATAGGGTACAATCCTACTAATTAAGGCCAACACTTCCTTTGTCGGTGTCAAAAGGATTTGTTAAAACCCTATATTTATACTAGTCATGTGATCACTGTTCAACGACTATATTATAAATAGTAAAGATACTTAATGATAATTTAAATCCAATTGGATATAATAAAACAAAATAAGTGCATTTGTTTTCTATAACCGTAATACATAATAACACATTTAATTGAATAAAAGGGGAATTTTATTTATAATATTTCAGGTCATTACAATATCCCCCCTTAAGAAATTTCTTCCTCGAAATTTTATTTTACCACACTAAAACAAAGGATAGTAACTCTGCTTCATCACCTCATCTGGTTCCAACATTTCATATTCAAACTTTTGGTTTCTACACAACACATTAATGAGGGGAATTGTCTTATTTCGTATAAATTTTTCTCTATGATCTAATATCTTCACCGACCTCTCCTCACAGGAATGGTCATTATCTAATGATAACACATCTAGATTTAGTAAAAGTGAGGGGTCTAGTATTTACTTTTTAAAATGGATACATAAAATACATAATGTAATTGAGATAGGTTTGGTGTGAGTTCTAGTCAATAGGACACTGCTTCGATGCAATCAAGGATATCAAAAGGGACGATGTACCTTGGAGTAAGCTTTAAATTATTCCCAAATCTCATCACTCTATTCTATGGAGATATTTGGAGGAATTCCATGTCTCCCACATCAAACTCTAGATTATCATCAATGATTTTCCACATATCTATTTCATCAACACTGGGAATCCTTGACGTTAAACAGAATAGTCTTAACCATCTCCACCATTTCTTCGACCATTTTAGGACCTAGAAGTTTTCATTCCAAAACTTCATCCCAACATTCTAGTGTTATTCACCTCTTCCCATAAAGGGATTTATATAGATCTATTTGGATTCTTGAGTTGAAACAGTTGTTGTAAGAGAACTAGACCAAAGGAATATGTTTATCACATCATCATTTGAAGTCAATTGAGCATGTCTCAACATGTCCTCAAGTGTCTAGATAGTCTCCTCAGACTGGTCATCAATTTGAGGGTGATAATCCATGATGAAGTTCAACTCAGTATTTAGAGAATGTTGAATACCTTTCCAGAACTTGGAGGTGAATCTTGGATTTTTATCAGATACAATCGATAGTGGTACTCCATGTCGGCTAACCACTTCCCTGATATATATTTGTGAAAGTAGATCCAGTGAGAATTCCTCTCGTATCACACTGAAGTGTGAAGTATTCGTAAGATGATCCACCAAAACCCATATATAATTATTACCTCTTTATGACTTTGTAAGATCAATTACAAAGTCCAAGGTGATGTTTTCCCATTTACACGTAGGTATGGGTTTTGGTTTCATCATCCCCTTGGATTTTTGTCTTTATGCTTTCACTTGCTAACATAAAAGACATATTGATGTATATTTTATGATATAATTCTTTATATTTTCCTGCCAATAGTGTTCTTGGATATCTCTATACATCTTTGTGCTTCCTGAGTGAATGGAGAAGGTTGATCTAGGTTCATCATCCAAAATCTCCTTCTTTAATTCAGGATTTGATGGTATACATAGTGTTCCCCCAAATATCACAACATCTTTATCATTAAAATTGAAATCTAAGGATTTACCTTTTATTATAGCTTCGACTTTATTCTAAATTCCCACATCAAAATTTTGAGAATCCTTTAACCTCTCCAGAAGAGATGGTTGAGAAATAATTTGTGAAAGAATTGATAATGTTCCTTACTTTATGATTCTCATGTCCATCCTTTCTAAATCCAAGAAGATCAAATCCCTATCCATTCTCATCAATGATAGAATTGTTGGATCCTTTCTACTTAGAGTGTCTACCTCTTTATTTGATTTCCCATGATGGTAGTGGATTGAGTAGTCATAGTCTTTGTAGAAACCCCGACCCCAGAAACCAAGGATTCAGTGCCTTCTGAACATGATGTGTTATCTTAAAATAAAACACACTTTGTTAACAACACATCATGTCCCATACAGAGGATCGTGTGCGGTTTGGGTTCTGGGAAACCAGCAAATTCTGAAACAATTCATCTTTTAAAAGCTGATACCTGAAAATTTTAAATCAAAATGTAGGGTGAGCATTGAAATACTCAGTAAGGGGTTTTAAAAAGAAATTAAAACATTGTAACATTTGAAAAAATTATTTTAAAAGAGATTGAACACTTATTAAAGGAAAATTATAACACATAACATAAAAATTCTCAATCAAGGTTTTCAAGAAGAACCTGGAACAATTATGTTCATTTTCGAAGGAGTAACAATGGTTATTATAAACAAGTACGACATGTGTCTTACTTAAGCATAAATTAAACAGTTAAAAGTAATGCATAATCAAAGTTGCGCATAAAGGAGACAACTAAATTTTCATATGCTGGTTACTATTCTATTAAGTGATCATGTTCCAAGCTTACACTAGTGAAATAAGAACTTTATGAAAACTTTAAAGGCATCAGTCGTGAAAGAACTTTATCTTGGAAAGAACTTGTTACATAACTTGAATTATGTGGCATCAACATTAAATATTGACCATAATTTTGTTTCACCAAGGTCCATCCCCAAGGTGTCATTAATAATTACCAAGGTTATTCACTAAGGTATCAGTCTATAAGGTCATCTCTAGAGATTAAGTCTTTACCCAATGCATTGGAGCGCTATCTGGGTGCACCCTTGACATGTCTTTATTATCATGTGATCCACATCGTTCATGCTTTACTTAAACCTTTTGTATATTCAAGATGTCCCATACCACCTTGAATATCTCATTCATTTTCATTTTAACCCTTGGTGTCCCAAACCACTTTGGGTAATATAATTTCTTATCTCATTTAGTGATATGTCATAAGCATGTATTATGTATAATAATAAATAATGAACCACCACAAATTGTGCTAATACAGGGTATGATAGTTAACTTGAAAAATGTGTCAGTAACTAATCAAAGGCATACATAGCTTAGTAAAACATCCTTTTCTCTAAAGCATATAAAATAATGATATACTAAATAAAGAATCTTTGTCATTATAAATACATGGAAAAAGGAGTTCTTAAGGAAAACACTTGAAATTAGATATGGTGATAAATAGGCCCTTGATCTTGTAAATGAATTAAATCATAAATTGATTAATTAATACATTCACCAAAGTAGGTTCATTATGTCTTAAGATAATACATGAACACAACATGATATCATGACCCATTAAATCTTAAATCCTCTAATACATCTTAAATCAAACCAAAATACACCCTTCATGGTAAAACACATCATGAGCGATGCCCAGTATGATTCTTTAATAAAACATAGTTCACACAAAATAAGTATTTACTTAAAGGTTGGAACCCACCCCTTGAAATCAGAAATTTGATATGTATTGGTTTACATATTTATGAGTACATAGAGATATATAGATACCAAGTTTACAATGAGGGGTTTTCATGGTAAAAAAATTTCAAACAACCCTCATTAATATATGGTGCATAGTATTACATGTTGGGTCATTTTGAAATCCAAAAAAATAGATAGAGTTTTGGTTATAAATATCTGTATATACATATAGAGAAATGTATATTTATATCTGTAAAGGTTTTATGAAATAAAACCGAAAGAAAACAATCAAACTTAACACCCCCAAGCCCTGTCCAACATAGGTCCAACCAAAAAGAAAAATATATCCTATATGTATATATATAAAAAAGGGTAACCCACATATATATGAACCATAATATTAAGGGTTGTTTTAGAACAGGGTAAGATAACTCTTTTCCCCTTGTAAACTTTGTAATAAACTTTAGGAATACCCGTTTTAAGACCGGATGGATTTCATTATACACAAATTTGTATATGTACAAACCGTATATACTAAAACATAGAAGAGTAGTATTATGAGGGAAAAACATAAAAACCACCATACTTGCACCCTACTGGAAACACGGCTGCAAGCCCTTTTTTTAAAACATCACCACCCGAGGGGTTTATATTCAAGTATACATATATAAAAACTGTATATATATATATATATACTGAGAGTATAAAGGTATGGGTTTCTTTAGAGGAAATCAAAACATGTAAACGCTCTTATATATGCACCCTACAGAGGACACGGAAACATGATCTTTGAAGGTGATACCATCCGAGGGGAATATATATTAAGCATATATAAACAAATATAAGTTGTATATATACCTAAGGTTTCTTTAAAAGAAGGTAAGCATGCAAGGACCCTTACCTTTCTTGAGGAGAAGCTCGGACCCGGTGCACCATGCTGATCTTGCTGGAAGTTCGTGGGAGGGAATGAGGAGGAACCGCCACGGTTTCATGAGGCCAGAGGCATTTATATAGGCCTCAGTATCCAAAGATGACTCGAACCAAGAGGCTAGACCGGCGTAGGGAAGACGGGAAAACAGAGACCTAGGAGGGGGGTGTTCGGAAGTCAAGGGGAGCAGTGCAGGGGAGAGGCTGAGGCGTCCTTGTGCAGGCCTACTGGTCGGGTGCTGCTGTGAGGAAGAAGATGACAGGGGGATCGATGCGGTAAAGGAAAGGACGGTCAGGATTAGATCTCAGGTGAGATCGGGCGGTCATGGTGATACGCGGGGCGATCGTGCGACTAACAGGTTCGGACGGTCGAGATCGAAGTGAGATTCGATCGGATGGTCCTGATTACGCGGAATGCGTCCCACATTGAAATGATCCGTGGTTGAGGCGCGACTTATAATACAAAGCGCGCCGGCTTCGGTTCGATAACACAAACACACACACACCAGGGCCTTATACACGGGCCCCATGCGGGCTTCGACCTACCCTTACGCACCGCGCACTGCGGGCCTTACACACGGGCCCACGTGTGACTGGACAAACCCATGCTCGAAACGGCCTCCGTACCTGGTTGGACACCTCTGGTCCCTTGGGGCCTGGTCTCGGCCTAGAGGGCTTGTCCCTTAAGGGATTCCCTCGACTTGGCCGGGCCCCAACCTATTTTTTTTATTAAAAACTTATTTAAATTTATAAAATAACCAGTATAAGTATAATTATTTCAAAATAAAGTGTAGTATAATTATTTATACAAAAGAGAGTTAATACAATAAAAACAAATAGTTTTTAACTAAAAATATAAATACTTTTACTAGCTTTATGCAAAATATTTCATATCAACGCAAATTTTTTTAAAAGAAAATTTATTTATACTTTCGAAATAACTAGTTTAAGTACGCTTAGATCAAAATATAAATATTTGCACAAAATGAGTCAATATACAATAACAACAAATAGTTTTAACTTAAAGTTTATATCCCTTTACCAATTCATATATAAATCTTTTAAAAGATATACCTTTCTTATTTTACATACAAAACCATTATAATTATTTGGATCTTTAAATAAATTCTAAAATACCACTAGTTAATTAAAAAATTCATAATTTTAGAGCTCAAAAGATATTATTACTGATACCCTTTAAACATATCTTTTATAAAAAGAATACTACGTTTTCAATATATAAGTATCCATCGAAATTTTGTGAAAAAAAGAGGATTTATTTCCGAGAACACTCTTTAAATTTTAAAGCTATGATTCTTTTGTGAAATATACCTTAGACATATCATTATAAAATTATAAGAGCATTAAAAACAAGTTTTAATATAATGATAAACTTTATCAACAGAAACCCAAAGGTTGTTTTGAAAACCCAACGACTATATTTTCCAATGGTCAAAATTCACAGGATCATTATAAAAGCAGGGGTGTAGGGTGTTTCTTAAAATCAGAACACTTGACCTAGGAAGGATGGTTCTCCTCATACCTTTGGTGTTAAGCATGTGTGCCGTGGCCCTAGCTGTTATATTTTTCACACTGATGGACTCTGAAGATGAGGACTATCCGATTACTCACGTTGTGGTTCTTAGTAGTCTTTCTGTGGCTGTGTTAGGTCTTATGTATGGTATTTTCAACTAGTTGGGTCTTGTTGCAATGTAACTTTTAAATATATATCAGTTTACCTTATTCTCCATGTTTTATTCCTTATTAGCGCACAAAACACAACAAAAAAAACAAAAGACATCATTAAAGGCATAACATTGCTTACTTGAACTAGTTCATAAAACCTGGGACATCACACTCTTCCCCCATTTTGAAAATTGTGTCCTCGCAATTTATTTCACAACACTAAAAGGTTATGCGACGTTCTTACCACCTCTACCAACGTATAGGGTCAACAGGTGCATTCAACAGAATCCCCGTAGCGATGATCAACTCCTCCAGATCCCTAATCCAAACACACCTAAGACAGGAGGGGTTGCACTTATGTTCCGGGCCTTCAGGACTCTAGAGGGAAGCTCGAACAATAGAAAATTCTGAAATGTCTTTGCAGACCAAAGTACTAAGGACTTGTCGAATCATGTCTCAGTCGAAGACATCGAAGCCATAGATATGGTCAAATAGGATAAAGCTAAGAAGTTGGAGCATATAAGACGCATAAAGATTTCCCTCTAACGTATCCTCCTGAAATTTCAGTCTGGCCATGTAGTTTCGGCCTAGGGTGAAACATAGAAAGAGTCCTTCATGGTAACTTCCTCGTTGTTCACGTCTGGCTAGCTGTGCAGAGCCAATGCGGTAATAGATGGAGGCATTCCCCTGACAGGTGCGGAGAATCTCCGGACCATTTGTTACCTCAAACCACTTCTTGCACGTTCTCCGCAAATTTACGAAGGGGTCATACTCGTCCTCACACGTTTTTATTGCAATGATTTCTAGAATCTCAGTGGGAAGGGATAACAGGTGGGTTTGTCCTTCCATCTAAAAGTTTTAAGACGGAAATTCAATCACTTGAAAATCATTCAAAGGTATACACAAATTAAAGACAAGGAAGGGGAAAGACAACATTTCAATAAACATACGTTTATTATTATTAGTGCTTGAGTTTCCCTTATCCACTGACTAAACGAACTCCACACAGAGAAGCAAAACTCCCTAAATCCTCGAACCGAACACAGGATGATCATTCATGGGAAAACTCATGGGGGCACCTATGACGTCTTACTAGTCTATCATGAGGGGTATGAAGTTGAGAGACATCTTCATACACTTTTCATCTGCAAGACAGTCGGGTGGAATTGTCTTCTAACCTTCCGAAGTCCAACAACTGACCCCAGAAGCCATAGTTTAAAATCTGAAAAAGGTAACCCGCTCGGAGGTCTCCGTCAGCAGCAACTTCTTGAAAAGGGTTATCAATCATAGTGAAAAATCTCTCACCCACCATGAAAATCCGGAAAAGTCCCTCATGGTACCTTCCTAGATGCACATATGAGGGAAACTGAGTTATCATCATAAGGAGGTAATCTATTCCTACCCATTGGTGTAGCTGAAGCAACTGTGGTGAATTGGATACATTGTAAAGGTGTTTGAATGTCATGCAGATATGGGCATAGTTTAGAAAATCCTCAAGGCTAGCTAAAGACACAATTGTCTCTAGGGCCTCTGTGGGGAGAGATAAGAGATTTGTGCCTTCATTTTCCATCTGAAATTTAAGAAAACCCAATTTTTAATAAATTGAAGTACATATACATATATATATATTTGTTTCAGTTTCTGGATTTCCAGAGTTATCCAAACCGAACCTCTGATACTAACTGTAGAAACCCAGACCCCAGAAACCAAGGAGTCGGTGCCTTCTGAACATGATGTGTTATCTTAAAATAAAACACACTTTGTTAACAACATATCATGTCCCATACAGAGGATCGTGTGAAGTTCGGGTTCTGGGAAACCGGAAACTTCTGAATCAATTCATCTTTTAAAAGCTGATACCTGAAAATTTTAAATCAAAACATAGGGTGAGCATTGAAATACTCAGTAAGGGGTTTTAAAAAGAATTAAAACATTGTAACATTTGAAAACATTCTTTTAAAATAGATTGAACACTTATTAAAGGAAAATTATAACACATAACATAAAAATGCTCAATCAAGGTTTTCATGAAGAACCTGGAACAATTATGTTAATTTTCGAAGGATTAACAATGGTTATCATAAATAAGTATGACATGTGTCTTACTTAAGCATAATTTAAACAGTTAAAAGTAATGCATAATCAGAGTTGCGCATAAAGGAAACAACTAAATTTCCATATGCTGGTTACTATTCTATTAAGTGATCATGCTCCAAGCTTATACCAGTGAAATAAGAACTTTATGAAAAATTTAAAGGCATCAGTCGTGAAAGAACTTTATCTTGGAAAGAATTTATTACATAACTTGAATTATGTGGCATCAACATTCAATATTTACAATCATTTAGTTTCACCAAGGTCCATCCCCAAGGTGTCATTAAAAATTACCAAGGTTATTCACCAAGGTATCAGTCTAAAAGGTCATATCTAGAGATTAAGTCTTTACCCAATGCATTGGACCGCTATCTGGGCGCAGCCTTGACATGTCTTTATTATCATGTGAGCCACATCGTTCATGCTTTACTTAAACCATTTGTATATTCAAGATGTCCCATACCACCTTGAATATCTCATTCATTTTCATTTTACCCAAGGTGTCCCATACCACTTTGGGTAATCTAATTTCTTAGCTCATTTAGTGATATGTTATAAGCATGCATTATGTACAATAATAAATAATGAACCACCACAAATTATGCTAATACAAGGTATGTTAGTTAACTTGCAAAATGTGTCAGTAACTAATCAAAGGCATACATAACTTAGTAAAACATCCTTTTCTCTAAAGCATATAAAATAATGATATACTAAATGATGAATCTTTGTCATTATAAATCCATAGAAAAAGGAGTGCTTAAGGAAAAAACTTGAAATTAGTTATGGTGATAAATAGGCCCTTGATCTTGTAAATGAATAAAATCATAACTTGATTAATTAATACATTCACCAAAGTAAGTTCATTATGTCTTAAGATAATACATGAACACAACATGATATCATGACCCATTAAATATTAAATCCTCAAATACATCTTAAATCAAACCAAAATACACCCTTCATGGTAAAACGCATCATGAGCGATGCCCAGTATGCTTCTTTAATAAAACATAGTTCACACAAAATAAGGATTTACTTAAAGGTTGGCACCCACCCCTTGAAATCATAAATTTGATATGTACTGGTCTACATATTTATGAGTACATAGAGATATATAGATACCAAGTTTACAATGAGGGGTTTTCATGGTAAAACAATTTCAAACAACCCTAGTTAATATATGGTGCATAGTATTACATGTTGGGTCATTTTGAAATCCAAAAAAATAGATAGAGTTTTGGTTATAAATATCTGTATATACATATAGAAAACTGTATATTTATATCTGTAAAGGTTTTATGAAATAAAACCGAAAGAAAACAATCAAACTTAACACCCCCAAGCCCTGTCCAACATAGGTCCAACCAAAAAGAAAAATATAACCTATATGTATATATATAAAAAAGGGTAACCCGCATATATATGAACCATAATATTAAGGGTTGTTTTAGAATAGGTTAAGATAACTCTTTTACCCTTGTAAAATTTGTAGTAAACTTTAGGAAGACCCGTTTTAAGACCGGATGGATTTTATTATACACAACTTTGTATATATATAAACCGTATATACTAAAACATAGAAGAGTAGTATTATGAGGGAAAAACATAAAAACCACCATAATTGTACCCTACTGGAAACACGGCTGCAATCCACTTTTTAAAAACATCACCACCCGGGGGGTTTATATTCAAGTATACATATATAAAAACTGTATATATATATATACCGAGAGTATAAAGGTATGAGTTTCTTCAGAGGAAATCAAAACATGTAAACGCTCTTATATATGCACCCTACAGAGGACACAAAAACAAGATCTTTGAAGGTGATACCATCTGAGGGGTATATATATTAAGCATATATAAACAAATATAAGTTGTATATATATCGAAGGTTTCTTTAAAAGAAGGTAAGCATGCGAGGACCCTTATCTTGCTTGAGGAGAAGCTCAGACCAAGTGCACTATGCTGATCTTGCTGGAAGTTTGTGGGAGGGAAGGAGGAGGAACCACCGCAGTTTCATGAGGCCAGAGGCGTTTATATAGGCCTCGGTATCCAAATATGACTCGACCCAAGAGGATATACCGGCGTGGGGAAGACGGGAAAACAAAGACCTAGGAGGGGGGTGTTCGGAAGTCAAAGGGAGCAGTGCAGGAGAGAGGTCGAGGCGTCCTTGCACTGACCTAATGGTCGGGTGCTACTGCGAGGAAGAAGATGACAGGGGGGTCGAGGTGGTAAAGGAAAGGATGGCCGGGATTAGATCTCAGGTGATATCGGGCGGTTGCGCTGATACGCAGGGTGATCGTGCAGCTAACAGGTTCGGACGGTTGAGATAGAAGCGTGATTCGATCGGACGGTCCTGATTACGCGGAACACGTCCCACATCGAAACGATCCGTGGTTGAGGCGTAACTTATAATACAAAGTGCACCGGCTTCAGTTCGATAACACAAACACACACACACACTGAGGCCTTATACACGGGCCCCATGCGGGCTTTGGCCCACCCTTACGCACCACGCATCACGGGCCTTACACATGGGCCCACGTGCGACTGGACAAACCCATGCTAGAAATGGCCTCGGTACCTGGTTGGACACCTCTGGTCCCTTGGGGCCTGGTCTCGGCCTAGAGGGATTGTCCCTTAAGGGATGCCCTCGGCTTGGCCGGGCCCCCAACCTATTTTTTTATTAAAAACTTATTTAAATTTATAAAATAACCAGTATAAGTATACTTATTTCAAAATAAAGTGTAGTATAATTATTTATACAAAAGAGAGTTAATACAATAAAAACAAATAGTTTTTAACTAAAAATCTAAATACTTTTAATAGCTTTATGCAAAATATTTCATATCAATACAAATTTTTTTAAAATAAAATTTATTTAGACTTTAGAAATAACTAGTTTAAGTACGCTTAGTTCAAAATATAAATATTTTCACAAAATGAGTCAATATACAATAACAACAAATAGTTTTAAATTAAAGTTGAAATCCCTTTACCAATTCATATATAAATCTTTTAAAAGATATACCTTTCTTATTTTACATACAAAACCATTATAATTATTTGGATATTTAAAGAAATTCTAAAAGACCACTATTTAATTCAAAAATTCATAATTTTAGAGCTCAAAAGATATTATTATTGATACCCTTTAAACATATCTTTTACAAAAAGAATACTAAGTTTTCAATATATAAGTATCCATCGAAATTTTGTGAAAACAAGAGGATTTATTTCCGAGAACACTCTTTAAATTTTAAACCTATGATTATTTTGTGAAATATACCTTAGACATATCATTATAAAATTATAAGAGCATTAAAAACAAGTTTTAATATAAAGATAAACTTTATCAACGGAAACCCAAAGGTTGTTTTGAAAACCCAACGACTATATTTTCCAACGGTCAAAATTCCCAGGATCATTATAAAAGTAGGGGTGTAGGGTGTTTCTTAAAATCAGAACACTTGAGCTAGGAAGGATGGTTCTCCTCATACCTTTGGTGTTAAGCATGTGTGCCATGGCCCTGGCTGTTATATTTTTAACGCTAATGGACTCTGAAGACGAGGACTATCCGATTACTCGCGTTGTGGTTCTTAGTAGTCTTGTTGTGGCTGTGTTAGGTCTTGTGCATGGTATTTTCAACTAGTTGGGTCTTGTTGCAATATAACTTTTAAATATATATCAGTTTACCTTATTCTCCATGTTTTATTCCTTATTAGTGCACAAAAAACAACAAAAACAATAAGAGACATCATTAAAGGCATAATATTGCTTACTTGAACTAGTTCATAAAACCTAGGGTGTCATAGTCTTAGATCATCTCTAACCAACTTCATTGGCGTCTATTCATCTATTTTCATGTAAATATATACTTTAGGATTTTGTGATACCTATGTATTTAACACTTCTACCCAAAGAGATAATTAAGCTAAATTTTCAAATAGAATATCACTGCAACCCCTCCAGATCATGCGTTGGGTAGTTCTTTTCATGAAATTACAACTTCCTTAAAGCATAGGCTACGACTCTGTCATTTTTCATTAACACACAATCCAAGCCCTTTTTCACAGCATCACTGAATGCCATGAAAATTTCTCCACTTGAGGGTAGTGTAAGAATAAGTGTAGTGACAAGCCTCCTTTTCAACTCCTTGAAGTTATCTTCACATTCATCATTATAAGAAAACATTACTCCCTTATGAGTTATATTGGTAAAATGGTTTGATAATCGCGAGAAATTTCTCACAAATCAGAGATAATACCCAATTAAACCTAAGAAACTACAAATATATGTCATATATGTCGGCCTTGAACATCATTAAATTTCTTCTGTTTTTGAAGGGACTATAGATATCCCATTTCTTGTGATGTTATTCCCCAAGAAAGAGACTTCATTCAACCATAACTCACATTTTCTTTACTTGGGATAAAGATTCCCTACCACAAAACTGGGCAAGTCCAGCACCACCCCTTTATCAGCGCTAACAAAAAAGCACTGATAAAGGGTACCTTTATCAGTTCTAGAAAAAGCACTGATAAAAGTACCCCTTTATCAGTGTTTTTTTATTGCTGATAAAGGCCCCCCTTTATCAGATCTTTTTTAGGGCTGATAAAGGGACCCCCTTTATCAGCGCTGATAAGGGGGGGCCTTTATCAGTGCTTTTTTTTAAAAGCGCAGATAAAGGGTTCGACTTCAAAAAAAATTTAATTAAAAATAATATATTAATATATAAATATATCAATATAGTTATATTGATATAAATATAGTATATAATTTTTAAATATATTTTAGATAAGTATAAATATACATTTACACTTATTATACTTAATATATAAGATATTTAGTGAAAATGGCTTATAAAAAAATTAAAAAAATATTTTTAATTAATAATTTTCTAATTATTATGGAGTAATAGTATTTTAATAACAATTTGAAGACTAAAAAAATAAAAAAATTAAAAAAAGATCCAAAATATGTTGAAAACGCAACGCGAACTTCAAACGACCATAACTTTTGATCCGAATGTCCGTTTGAGCTCTACCACATATCAAATTGAAGCCTGCGATAATCTTTACGTCTCTATGACCACTAAGGGGCCTTGGTCAAGGTTTGTTTGAGGCCAAAAGAGGCCCAAAAGGACTCGAAAATTGAGTTTTTAGTCAGGGTGCCCCGATTTTTTAATATTTGGTGGATTTACAACCTCATTTAAGGGGGTATTATTGGATTTTTTTTGGTTGGGACTGAATTTATTCCAAGGTATTACATTCATATTGATATTATGTCTTTTAATTTTTATCATTTTTTATAGTGAACTACTATTTATAATCAAATATATAACTATATGTACATATTTTTTTATATATTCACACCGAAAAATTAAATTTTTTAAATAAATAATTAAAAATATTTACATATAAAATATATTAGCTTTATCTAAATAATAACTAATATCCATTTTATTTAAAATACCAATATATGAATATTTATATAACTATATATTAATATAACTATATATATATTAATATAACTATATATATATTAATATAACTATATATATATATTAATATAACTATAAATATATATATTAATATAAATATATATATTAATATAAATATATATATAAATATAAATATATATTAATATACAAATAAATATAACTAAATATATATATATAAATAAATAGATATATCATAAATAAGAGAAAAAATCAATATAGGGGAGTGGCAAAGGCTTTAGGTGCGTAGGGGGGAGGTCTCAAGATCAAATCTGGGTGGGGGCATGGGTGCACGCGAAAGGGTTATTTAGAGGTTCTAGCACTGATAAAGGGTGTAGGCGGTGCGTGCGGGCACTGGAGGTCCGGGAAAGTGCTGATAAAGGGGGGTTCAAGCACTGTAAAAAGCCCCACCTGAGATTGGCAATATTTTATTTTTATTTTTATGAGCGCTAAAAAAAGCGCTGATAAAAGGGGTCGTTTATCAACGCTAAAATGAAAGCGCTGATAAAATACCATTTTATCAGCGCTTTTTGGAGCGTTGATAAAGGATACCCCCCCTTTATCTTCACCGACATTAATAGCGCTTTTTTAGCGCTGTTAAAGGCCTTTTTAGTGCTGTTAAAAGCCATATTTGTAGTAGTGATTTTCCTTTCAGAAGGTCTTTAGAAGAGTACACAAATTCTCCTCATGATCCTAGTTAGTTTTGGTGTATATTATAATATTATCTATAAATAATAACAAAATTTTTTCATGATAATCCCTAAAGACTCTATTCATCAAGTCTATGAATATTTTTGGAGAATTAGTGAGGCCGAATGGCATCACTCTGAACTCATAGTGCCTATACCTCATATGAAAAGAAGTACTAGGGATATCCTCCTTCTCTACTATAACATGGTAATATCCTGACCATAGATCTACCTTTGATAAGTATTGTGCTCAATGTAGCAGATTGAACTAGTCATCAATATGTGGAAAAAGATACCTATTATTTATCATGATCTTATTAAGCTCACGATAATCATTGAAAAGGCACATGAATTGACCCACCCTTATTATTAACTAAGAGGACTGGTGCACCCCATAGTGAAGCACTTGGGATTATGAATCATTTATCCAAATTCTAATGTAGTTACTTCTTCAGTTCTTGAAGTTCCAAAACATCCATCCTATATAGATTCTTGAATATTGGAAACACCCAAGGTATTAGTTCGATTGAAAATTAAACCTCTCGTCTAAGAGGAAGACCATGAAATTCCTAGGGAAGCACATCAGTGTATTACCTCAAAACAGGATTGTCTTCGAGGATAATCCTTTCATTAGACTCAATCATTTGAGCTAGATACGCTTGCTCATAGGGAAATAATATCCTTGTTTGAGATGATGGTGATAAATAAGATCCATCCTACTTATTTCAATTGTATAGAATCAAGGGTTTATTTTCCATATTGAGAGTGATTTACATCTCTAAAAAATTTGTGTTATCTCTATATAGGGAAAGCTAATCCATGCCTAAAATTGCATCAAATTCTACCAAAGGTTGTATGACAAGGTTCACCGGGAAATTGATCCCAAAAATTGTGATAGGGGAGGAGTTATATACTTTGGATAAAATATATTCACTATTTTTAGTTTTTACCGACATCTCTACTTCTATGATTTTTGGTGGTGTTTGGATAATTCTACTAAACTTTCATGATATAAAGGAATTCATAGAACTATGTATGATAAGCCTACATTTCACCTTTTGATTCTAGTTCCAATTTATCCTATATAGACTTAGGGATGAGTAATTTTAAACTATTAAATTCATAAAATAACATCTAATGACATTAAATGAATAAATTATAAATTACATTTATTTATTCACTTATGTATTTCTAGGCTTCAATTTATGTTATCCATGATCTATTTACCAACATATATTCTTATGGGCATTTTTTTGTTCCCTTCATAATTTTTCATAATGAGCTTATGAATTTACCAAAGAATATCCATAGGGAGTGTAAAACCAGGTGCGTAGTAAGGCCTGTTGTCATATATCAGATTACCTAGAGTCAGGCCCAGAACATCTTATTGGAGTTGCTACCCCTAGGTACATCTATGATAGAACCACATACCCTTGTAGTATCTAGACATGGATGTATTTTCTTGAAAAAACACTTACTCTATACTTACAAAAATTTAGGGATATTTTATTATACATAGTATTATATCTAAGGATTTATCTAGAGTTCTATAATACAAAGAAGTTCTATAGAGTTTCTAATCCTAATCCCAAAAATATCTAAACCTACCCTCCAATACCAACTCTAAAAACCCTTCTCTTTATTACAGATTAATAATTATTTTATTAAAATTAATAAAACCCATAAGATCAAGAGGTATAGTGTATTTGGGGAATTATAAACATTACATAACAACTTAAAATATGGAAATCAACATATTTATTGAAAACATCTTTGACATGATCAAAAAATTCCTTCGTACTTAACATTGCATGGGATAAACTGAGGAAATATATAAGAAAGAGGTGATATATAAATCCAAATAGGGGAATAAAAAATACATAACATGAGTAATAGAATAAAGTTTATAAAATAGGCATATAAATGGATCATAAAAGGAACATGAATAATAATTCATGATATATCATGATAATCATAACATGGGAAATTTGTCATCAACTTAAAACAATGCATCCTAAACATTGTTCAAGACTAAACCCTCCAAGACATAATGATAGAAAAAGTACCATAAAGGAATTAGGTAAACCCCATATCCCAACATGAAATATCGTGATACTTACCATTACCCAATGCATTGGAGTGCTCTATAATTCCAGGCACACCCACCACTTTCATTTCATTCTCATACTTAAGTGTGCCATATAGATCAATCAACATGGATTCATCCATCATAATAATTTATTCCAAAATTAAAGAGTTTGGAATATATAAATTTAAGTCCCCAATCAAATAAGTATATGTGTATAAAGGTGAATAACTATGATAGTAAATGGGTATGGTATTCACTACATAATTATTTTGGCATGGAAAATCATGGTGTAATTTCAGCAGCATAACAATGTCATATAGAAATTCATAAAAAGGGTTGATGAGAGATAAATATGTCTGTTGGAATCCTCATGTATTAATCATGTTTTAATGATCACAAATCTCAATCATAATTGCACATCTTGTTAATGATATCAAATCTTAATTACAAATATTTTTACTGTTAATTACTCTCATTATTATTTACAAATCTTATGCATCATCAGAATCTCACTTATCTTATCAATCCTCTGTATTTATGTTTCAAGTTATCTTACCTTATAATGGTTAAGATTAATTCATATTATGCATATTATGTTTAAGTTTAAATACAGTTATTTGTCTAAGTATCAAGACACTGTGAAGTGTAAGACAGACACAGTGAAGCAGACACTGTGAAGCCTAAGTCCCACACACTGTGACCTAGACACCGTGACCCAGACACAGTGAAGGACACCCCATGACCCAGACACCGTGGAGGACACACCGTGAGCCAGACACCGTAAAGGACACATCGTGACCTAGACACCGTGACATGGAGACACCATGAGGGACACACCATGAAGCTCATACTGTGAAGGAGACACCAGTTCAAGGAGACACCGTTTTCACAACTACTGTGACACGGTTTATTAACCTTTTTGTCAATATTATTTAAATAATGATAACAGTCATATTTGTAGTTTTTAATGCAATTAATGTTATTTAATGATAGTTATTGCATGTCAGGAAACCGTACCTCGTACCTATGAAAAGGTAATCATTCCTATTGCTGGAGCTCAGGGAATATAAGGAAGATTGAGCTGCAGTAAAGAAAAGAGAAGAGCATACATACGTGCGACCACTGAAGAAACAAGAGTGCACTGTACTGAATAGAAGAGCAATCGTAAGTACAACTGAATAACACATTTCAATATCTTCAAAGAACTCTCATGTGTGAAATCCAACATAACTGAAGAACACACAAAGAATAAATAGAACTTCTTCACATGTGAAAGACACCAAGCTAAACCACAACACTCTATTTTTCAATAGAAAAACTAGAGAAGGACTTAGAAGCACTTATACTGAATCCAATGAGTCCAGAGCTACAATGCTAATCACTAGAGATTTCTAAACTTTTATATACTCTTTTTAAGTGATTTATTATTTACTTTCGAGAAGTGTGTGTACTCTTCATATCTTTTACACACACACTATCTCCTGCGCTGAACTGGAGGATATCAAAATCCTCACACCAAACTGTTTATTCTTGTTTATCCACAACAGCTGTGGAGGAGGTCCTTGTGTGGTCTGTTGTTTATTTTTGTTTCCCATGAAGAACTGTCATAGAGATCCCTGCGTGGCCTAGACAGTCTTGTACTATTGTTAACCCCGATCCAAGGTGTGGATCAAATTTATATATAAATTTGAGAGGACTAAGTCTCAGATTGAGACTGAACCTCTTGGTTATATTTGTTGTGCTTCTTAGTTTAAGTTTAAAGTATTCAATATCTAATTTATATTCCACTTCTGTTACTTTGAAATACAAATCTGTTTTAAAGTTACTTTGATAGTTAATCTAGAAAGTGTTTGTAATTATTGTAAATCGGTAGATTAGTTTCAAAAGCTGATTTAATATTCTGATTAAATTAACTGAGACCTAATCAATCTTTTGAGAACCTAATTGAACTTTTACAGTTTTACAAATTCACAACAATTTAACTTGTTTTATAAATTGGGGATTTTAATAAAAATATTTTTTAACAGAAATTTTATTGGAACTCAATTAACCCCCTCTTGAGTGTCCACTCCGACCAACATTTGGTATCAAAGGTTGTTTTTATTGATACATAATTTCAAAAAACTCTATTTTTTCAACTGTGATTGTAGTTGCATATTTAAAGATCTTAAATTTCTATTAATTCTAAATTTTGTCTCTTTAAATCTATTTTCTAAAATCTAACTATAGAAAATAGACTAGAAGGTTTTGCTGCCAACATGCCACCTTTCTTTAATGGTACCAACTATGCCGAGTGGAAACTTAAAATGAAAATTCATTTAGAAAGTATGGGTTTTGATATTTGGACTGCTATAGAGTCTCAATATAAAATTCCAGAAACTGAAAAAACTACTTGGGATGAACCTACTATAGTGGATTATAATAATAATTGTAAAGCTATGAATGATTTTTATTGTGCATTAGGAGATGAGGAATTCAATAGAATATATTCCTATAAAATAACTTATGAAATATGGGATACTTTAGGTGTTTCTCATGAAGTAACAACTAATGTTAAAGAAATGAGATTGCATACTTATACTATTAAATATGATAATTTTAAAATGAAGACTGATGAACCTATTTCTGATATGTATCTCAGGTTCAATGAGATTGTCAATACAATGAGTTCACATGGTAAATATTTTCAAGCAAAAGAACAAATTTTGAGAATATTGAGATGTCTACCAGACCGATGGAGAGGCACATATGTTTCAATCAGATAATCATGTGACATTGGTGCTCTACCCGTTAAAGAGCTTATTGGTAAGCTTATGATGTATGAGGAAGAACTCAAGGTGAATAAGGAGGAAGATGATGAACCTAAAAGGAAGTCAGTAGCCTTTAAAACATATACCTCGAAGAGCAAGGATAAAGAAAAAGTTCAAATACAAACTAAAAGTTCAACAAGTGAAGATTCAAACTCTGACAGTGATGCTAAAATGGCATAGATAGCCAGGAGATTCAAGAAATTATATAAGAAGAAGAAATTCTTCAGCAAATCAAACTACAAAGGTAAATATGACAACAAAGGTCACTGGAAAAAGTATTGAAAAAATATAGATAAAAGTGATGAAGTAGTCTACTATGAATGCAAAAGAAAAGGTCACAATAAAGCTGATAGTCTAAAACTGAAGTTTAAGAAGAAACATGAATACAAGGACACTAAGTATAGGAAAGCTATGAAAGAAACTTATAGTGCTACAGAAGTCAGTTCAACAGATTCTTATTCTACTCAGGATGAAAAATCTCAAAAATCTAAGATGTGTTTCTTGACCAACACATCGGAGGTAACCTTAGATACTCCTGTTTTAAATTCCTATTATTCTGGAGTTGATGCTGAATCTGATTTTAATTATGAAGACATGAATAAATCTGAATTATCTGAATACTTTAACATTCTAGAATAAACATGAAATGAACTCAAGGAAAAATACTAGTCATTAAAGAAATAGCATGCTCTTACTTCAAATGTTAAATCTGCTCGGGATATAGAAAAATAAAAGAATGCTCAACTTTTAAAAGAAAATACTGAAATGAAATTGTCAAATGAGCAACTTAGAAAGGACTTAGAAAAGTTCAAAAATGGAAAGTATAATCTAACTCAAATGTTAGGAAGGAAAGTGGCACCAAAATACACTATTGGAATAGGTTACCAACCTGGAAAAAGATAGTTCACTAAAACAAGATTTATTCCTAAATCTGGACAGAATACTACTAGTTCATGTTCTGGAAATTCATATGATTCAACTAGTTATTCACATAGTTATAGATCAAATAGAGTTTATATTTCAAAATATTTTGATTCTATAAAATATATGATACCCATAAGAAAAATTTGGGAACCAAAATCATTGATTGCTAACCTGTTTGGACCTAAGAGAATCTGGGTACCAAAATCATTCTCTTCTTAAAACTGTTTTGTAGGAAACCTATTTGAAGAGTTCTCATAAGAAGATATAGTACTTGGTTAATGGATGTTCAAGACATATGTCTAGAGATTATTCATGATTTAAGAGCTTAATAAAGGTTGATGGAGGCTATGTCACCTTTGGTGATAATTCTAAAGGAATGATCATCGGCCTAGGCCAAATTGGTAACACTAACTCATATTTAATTTCTAGAGTTTTATTTTTTGATGGGTTAAAATATAATCTGTTAAGTATTTCTGAGTTATGTGATGATGGTTTTAATGTTATGTTTGAAAATTATTCCTATAATGTTTTTAATTCTAAAAATGTTTTGGTATTTTCTGCCTTGAGAAATGAAAATGCTTATGTAGTTGATTTAAATTATTTAGCTAAACAAAACATTACTTGTTTAAATGATTTCCATAAAAAATCTTGGATTTGGCATAGAAGATTAGGACACTGCAATATACAATCATTTAGAAAGCTGACTAGGAAGAACTTAGTTAGAGACTTACCCAAACTTGAGTTTCCAAATGATAAAGTTTGTAATCCCTATCAAAAGGGAAAAACAAAAAATCACTTTAAAACCAAATAAAGAAGTGTCAACTTCTCAAACCCTTGAGTTGGTTCACTTGGAATTGTTTGGACCTTCTAGAGTTTCTAGTTTAAATGGAAAGCACTATGTTTATATCCTAGTAGATGACTTTTCTAGATATACTTGGGTATACTTCTTAGCTCACAAAAGTGAAGCTTGTTCTTATTTTGTTAAATAATCCAAGTCTATAGAAAACCTTAGTGGACTTAAGATTAAGACCCTAATAAGTGATCATGGCCATGAGTTTCAAAATAATGAGTTTGAATCCTTTTGCTGACAAAATGGCTATAGTCACAACTTTTCTTCTCCTAGGACACCTCAGCAAAATGGTGTAGTAGAAAAAAGAAATAGAACCCTTCAATAAATTGAAAGAACCATGCTTAATGAGTATGACCTGCCTATTTACTTTTGGGCTGAAGATGTGAATACAACTTGTTATATCATCAATGCAGTCTTAGTCAGACCTGTTCTCAAAAAGACCCCTTATGAGTTGTGAAACAATAGAAATCCTAAAGTTAGTTACTTCAGAGTCTTTGGTTGAAATGTATTTATTCTCAATATTAATGATAATCTAGACAAATTTGCATCCAAGAGTGATGAAGGAATATTTTTAGGATATTATATAACTAGAAAATCCTATAGAGTTTTCAATAAGAGAACCAAATGTGTGGAAGAATCTGTTCACATCAAATTTGATGAAACTGATCCACATGAACCTAAGCCTTCTCTTGAAAATCTTGAAGAAGATTTATCTGTTATGAACCTTAATGATAAAACCAATGAACCTACTGTAAAGACAACCAGTTCTGGAAATATTTCAGAATCTTCTCTCAATGAACCCAAACCTAGAGAAGAAACTAAAATTTCTAGTCCTACCTTTACTAGATTAACTAGGATTCTAAAGAATCATCCTTTAGATACTGTTTTAGGAAATCTAGATAAAGGAACAAAAACTAGAGCTTCTCTTAGAAATCAGGTTGAACATCAAGCCTTTTTGTCACAGCTTGAACCTAAAATCATTGATGATGCTATTAATGATGAATTTTGGGTAATAGCTATTCAAGAAGAACTTAATCAGTTTGAAACAAATAATGTTTGGAAACTAGTAGAAAGACCCAAGGAGTCTTTTGTCTTAGGCACTAAATGGGTATTTAGAAATAAAGTAGATGAATCTAGAAATATAGTTAGAAACAATGCTAGATTAGTTGCACAAGGCTATAGTCAAGAAGAAGGAATTGATTATGAGGAGAATTTTTCTCCAGTAGCCAGACTAGAATCCATTAGGATCTTACTTGCTTATGCTGCACATCTAAATTTCAAACTATATCAAATGGATGTTAAGAGTTCATTCTTAAATGGGTATATAACTGAGGATGTTTTTGTTGAACAACCAACTGGATTTAAAAACCCTCATTTTCCAAATAATATTTTCAAATTATTAAAAGCTTTATATGGTCTAAAACAAGCTCTAAGAGCTTGGTATGAAATATTAAGTACTTTTTTAATTTCTAAAGGTTTTAAAAAAGGTATAGCTGATCCTACTCTTTTTATAAAACGAATTTCTAAAGATGTTTTAGTTGTTCAAATTTATGTAGTTGATATTTTTTTTGGATCTTCAAAAACTTCTTTATGTACAGATTTTTCTCAAATGATACAAAACGAATTTGAGATGAGTTTAATGGGTGAACTAAAATTATTTCTTGGATTTCAAATATTTCAAAACAATTATGGAATTATTTTAACTCAAAGTAAGTATACTAGAGATGTTTTAAAACGTTTTGGATTTCATAGCACTAAAATTAGTGACACTCCCATGAGTACCACCTGTAAGTTAGATCTTGATGAAGATGGAAAATCTGTTGATCAAACCACTTATAGAGGAATGATTGGAAGTCTACTCTACTTAACTGCTAGCCGTTATGATATTATGTTTAGTGTGTGTATGTGTGCTCGTTTTCAAGGAAACCATAAAGAATCACATTTAAATGCTGTAAAGAGAATTTTAAAATACATCAAGCATCCTCCCAATCTAGGACTATTCTATCCAAAAGGACAATCATTTGAAATAGTTAGTTATTCTGATGCTGATTTTTCTGGATGTAAGTTAGATAGAAAAAGCACCTCTAAAACATGTCACCTTTTAAGCAAGTCACTAGTATCATGGTGTAGTAATAAACACAATTTTGCTGCATTATCTACTGTAGAAGCTGAATACATAGCTGTTGGTAGTTGTTGTACACAAATTTTGTGGATGAAATACACTTTACTAGACTATGGATATCAATTTAGACATGTACCAATAAATTGTGACAACACAAGTTCTATTTGATGTAAGACATCAATTTTTGAGGGATAATTATAAAAAAGGTGATATCACTTTAAAATTCATTGGTATTGAATATCAACTTGCTGATATATTCACTAAACCATTAAATTGTGAGAGATTAGATTACATCATACATGATCTTGGCATGATCATTCATAAATAGATATCTTATTGGTCTTACTATTTAATATTTTTCTATAAATTACCTTACTGTTTCATGTTCCTGGTTTCTTAGTTCTTGTCTCATGCTTACAGTCTCACAGTTAACACCTTCTGTTCATGGTCTGTCACTCACTATCTCACCGTGATAGCAAAGAATAGTCACTGTCTCACCGTGATGACTGTTTCTCATCGCACCATAATGATTACTCATGGTCTCACTGTGAAGATTATTTATACTTTTATTTTAACCCGTATCGCGGTAATTTTTATTTCACCGCTATTTACTTTCCCACGTTTTTGTTTTTATGACATTTGACATTCCCAAATGATAAAACATAAGGGTTTTACTCGATTCCACACCCAAACTCTCTCCTGAACCTTCTTTACCTTAAAAACATTCTCTCATTCTCTCTCTCCTGAACCTTCAGTGGATGCCAAGGATGAAGCATCCATCTTCACCATCATCTAAGAAGTTTCTATCTAAGAGAAATAAGAGAGCACCGAAGAGAGCTCCCGATGGTCCCCTAAATCCTAACCCAGTAAGCCGTTCTATTGCTCCTGAGAAAGAGATTTGTCCAGAGTGGCTGCTATCTAGTAAGTCTTTGGTTCTAAAAGTCCTCTGAGAACAAGGATGGATTGAATGGTTCTCTCAAAGGGATAAACCTATATACTCGAGGTTGGTATCTCAGTTTTATCAGTATGTAAAGTTCTCCTTTGATGATGGAGAAAGTTTTATGGTAACAAGCTGGATTAATGGTCAGAAATGTTATTTCACTTCAAGGCTATGAGCTGCACACCTAAGGATTCATCATGAAGGGATTTGTGATGACTATCATAGAGACCCTCCTCCAAAAATCGACATATTTGACCTGGATAATTCCTTGGAAATATTAACTGGAAATTACACCAAGAGAAGGGCCATAGCTGCAGAGATGGATGGGGAGGCAAGGCACCTATTTAATTTTTTTTCAGAATTTTATTAGCCTAAGGAAAGGAGATTTTACTGTGTTAAAGTATCATGATGTCTTCCTGATTCATCTGATGAAGAATGGACATAAGATAAACATATGAAAATATGACATTCACCAAATGTGTGAACTGATTAAGGTCACCTCCAAATCCACCTCTTTGTTTTACTCAATGATGATTTAGGCTATGATAGTTTCCAAAGGAGTTGTTGGGATGAATGAAGAAAATATTGTGGATTTTGAGTACTACCTATCCAAGCCTTCCATTAGAAGGATGAAAATCAATTGGAACCCTTGGAAGAAGCAGTGGGTTGAGGAAAATGATCAACTGTATAAGAAGTATAATCCTATTGATTATCCAAGAAGGACAAAGAATATAACTGATCCTGGTTTGGCACTAGATGAAGTGGCTGAGTATCCAGAAGAGGTAGAAGAAGAGGAGGTGGCAGCTGAAGTACCACCTAGAGAAGTGGCTGAAGTACCTCAAAAGGAAGCAGCTCCTGTTGAGAAGGAAAGGAATGCTGTACTTGCTGATGTTCTTACTGAATTACCTCTTAGAGAGGAAGTTTCTGTTGTTCTTAGAGAAAGAGAACCTTCTGTTGTTTTTAGAGAAGAAGAACCTCCTGATGTTCTTGGAGATGAAGAAGCTCCTGCTTCTAGAGATGATGTTAATCTAGAAACCCAACCTGAGGCTACAAGAGATTTGATTATACCTGTTTTAGAGTAGCAATCTATGGAAGAGTCTGGTGGTTCAGAAAACCTCCTTGTTGAAAAAGAAGCAAGTCTGGAAGCACAACCTATGGAATAGTCAGTTCCTAAGTACATACCCTCTGCTGAAGAGAGGATGGAAATTGCCTTTCATTTGGAAATAAAAGAAATGGGTGAGGATAATAGAGTTTATCCTGTGGATCTTGATCATGCTTCTGATCCTATAGTTTCTGAAATGGAAGCACAGTTTGAGTGGTAGGAACCTCAAATTCTTGAGACTGGTGAAGCTGAAATTGATGAAGCTGGATCTACTGAAGCCTCTCAACAAACTATCTCTTTTTCTGTGTACACTCGATATGAATTTCCAAGATTTTATGATGTGAGTGAATCACCACAAGTGACTATAACTGGTATAGATCTCTCTCATCCATTTCAATAGAATTCAGTCACTCACCCTGAACTAGAACCAGAGCCTCAACCTCAACCTCAACCTGAATTAGAATCTAAAACTAAAACTGACTTTGAACCGCAACCATAATCTGCACTAGAACCTATAACACTACCTTCACCTGCACTCTTACCTAATAAACAATCATTTGTAACTAAAGATGATTTGAAAGTATTTGGAGAGACAATCTTGGATGCAGTTGAGAAGATTATATCCTCTCAACCTCGTTCTGTGACTCAACTAAGTCAGGAAGATTCCTCGATTCTTTTGGAAAATATTATTCTTCATATTCAACCAAGGATGATTCGTGAAGTACAGGAAGTCAGATTTGAAAATAAGTTGCTTAGTGTTGATGTTGAAAATTTGAAAGATATGGTGGAAAACCTTCAAAAAGAATTGTCTTCAAGATCAGAGCCTGCTCCTGTTGTTGCTGCTCCTGCACCTGTTGCTACTTCTCCTAAACCAAATGTTTCCAACATTTCTAGAGATATTGTATCTCATGTTCATCCATATCTGTTATATTTTGATGAGAATATTGGAGAAAGACACACAAAGATGCTGCAACACATGAGAGAGCTTGTAGAAAATATGAATAAGCTCACAAATGAGTACACTGGCTTTCTGCAAAAGGTTTTGAAAAAGCTCAAAGCTAAAACTGTAGCTGTAAAGGCTTCTCCCCCATCTGGTCAGTCCTCCATTCCTTCTTTGGATGATTCTATGCTAAGATCCATAATCAAGGAAGAAATTCAGAATGCCTTCAGTGGTTTAGATTTGTCTTCTTTATCTGAAGTTGTGAAGAAAAGTGATAGAGCACTTGACTTGGTTCGCATTTATTCTAAGATTTCCAATGATGCTCAACAGGAGATCACCAAGAAGATAAACTTTTATCTCACCCGGATTTTCTCCAAAAGTGACATGACCAATCACTTTAAGTATCTTGTGTAGAATTTAAAAATCCCTCCAGTGACTCAAGATTTTAAAGCTCAAGTTCAGAAGCTTACAGAGTTCACCAGATTGTTGGACAAATTCATGGAGAATAAATATGATTTTGAAAAGGCTATGCAATACGGTGGAGAAATCATTACTGATTTCATCAATCTTTTGAAGCCGTATCTTCATGTGCAGAGTACTGCTATAGTTTCTCTAGATGCTGCACCCCTTAGACCTGGACTACCTACCTTAGCCTCAACTGCCATGTCAGTCAGCCAAGGTCTATCTCAGATCCGTCCAGTCATTCTTGACCAACCAACTACTAGATCTTCTATAGCTCCTACTTTGGATACCTCCAAATTTTAAGGTCTACCTTTACCATCTTTTTCTACTACCTCAATGCCTTCTTCTGCATCAGCTCCAGCTCCTGTTGCTGATAAAGTCAAAGAGAAATCCAATCCGTGATGACAACCAGTGATTCATAATTATTGATGGGAATGTCTTTGTTTTTTGTACTTCTACCGTATGTTGTAGTATGAACATTTTTAATGACAAATTCATTATTTCACTCCATTATCTCTATGTTTTGATAATCCCAAAAGGGGGAGAAGAAGTGAGAAGAGTTATCTCTTAATATTTTATCCTAAACGTTTATATATTTTATTTTCTCTAAAGCTGCATTTCATTTATACTTCAACTATACATGATTTGTGATCATCAAAAAGGGGGATATTGTTGGACTCCTCATGTATTAATCATGTTTTAATGATCACAAATATCAATCATAAATGCACATCTTGTTAATGATCTGAAATCGTAATTACAAATCTTTTTACTGTTAATTACTCTCATTATTATTTACAAATCTTATGCATGATCACAAATATCATTTATCTTATCAATCCTCTATATTTATGTTTCAAGTTCTCTTACCTTATAATGATTAAGATTAATTCATATTATGCATATTACTGTTTAAGTTTGAATACAATTATTTGTCTAAGTATCAAGACACCGTGAAGTGTAAGATAGACACAGTGAAGCAGACACCGTGAAGCCTAAGTCCCACACACTGTGACCCAGAAACTATAAACCAGACACCGTGAAGGACATACTGTGACCTAGACACCGTGACCCAGACACCGTGACCCAGACACCATAACCTAGACACCGTGAAGGAAACACTATGAGCCAGACACTGTGACTCAGACACCGTGACATGGAGAAACCGTGAAGGATACACCGTGAAGAACATACCGTGAAGGAGACACTGGTTCAAGGAGACACCGTTTTCAAAACTACTGTGACACCGTTTCTCAAACTTTTTGTCAATATTATTTAAATAATGCTAACAGTCATATTTGATGTTCTTAATGCAATTAATGTTATTTAATGATAGTTGTTTCATGTCAGGAAACCATACCTCGTACCTATGAAATGGTAATTATTGCTACTGCCAGAGCTCGGGGAATATAAGGAAGATTGAGCTGCAGTAAAGAAAAGAGAAGAGCATATGTACGTGCGACAACTAAAGAAACACGAGTGCACTGTACTGAATAGAAGAGTAATCCTGAGAACAATTGAATAACACATTTCAATATCTTCAAATACCTCTCATGTGTGAAATCCAACACAACTAAAGAACACACAAAGAATCAAGAGAACTTCTTCACATGTGAAAGACACCAAGCTGAACCACAACACTCTGTTTTTCAACAGAAAAACTAGAGAAGGACTTAGAAGCACTTATACTGAATCCAACGAGTCTAGAGCTACACCACTAATAACTAGAGGTTTCTAAACTTTCATATACTCTCTTTAAGTGATTTATTATTTACTTTCGAGCAGTGTGTGTACTCTGTATATATTTTACACACACTGTCTCCTGCGCTAAACTGGAGGATATAAAAATTCTCACACCAAACATTTTATTCTTGTTTACCCATGACAACTGTGGAAGAGTTCCTTGTGTGTCCTGGTCTTTATTTTTGTTTCCCATGAAGAACTGTGGTAGAGGTCCCTGCATGGCCTGGAAAATCTTGTACTGTTGTTAACCCCGATCCAGGTTGTGGATCAAATTTATATATAAATTTGAGAGGACTAAGTCTCAGCTTTAGACTGAACCTCTTATTTATATCTCCTATTCTTCTTAGTTTAAGTTTAAAGTATTTAATATCTAATTTATATTCCGCTGCTGTTACTTTGAAATACAAATCTATTTTAAAGATACTTTGATAGTTAATTTGGCAAGTGTTTGTAATTATTGTAAATCTGTAGATTAGTTTCCAAAGATAATTTAATCTTCTGATTAAATTAACTGAGAACTAATCAATCTTTTTAGAACCTAATTGAACTTTTATAGTTTTAAAAATTCACTACATTTTAACTTGTTTTATTAATTGGGTATTTCAATAGAAATAATTTTTAACAGAAATTTTATTGGAACTCAATTCACCCCACTATTGAGTGTCCACTCCGGCCAATAGTGTCTCTCATAATTTATACATGAAATGGATAGTAATAGGTAAATTTTAATAAATTCTCTAAAATAATAAATTTGAAATAGGAGGAGTAACATAGTAAAGGATCTTTGAAGAAAGAGAAGAAAATGAAGAACCCTTATAAAAGTTCGACATGGTAACATGTGTTCATAAAGGTTAATAAGAGGTATAAATGAGATTGAAATGGGATATAATAGTTTATAAATAAAATGGATAGTAATTTTAATATGTAATAAAATACCCAAACATAAGAAAATGGAAATTAAAAGATATAACATTAAAGGAGTTCTTGATAAGAGAGGAGAGTGGAAGATCCCTTACTGAATTTTGGCATTGTAACAACTTCGGTAAGGGTAAAAATGATAGAGTATAAATGGTATATCATTAAAATAACATTAATTAGATATAAATTTAATGATAATAATTTAATTAAAACACAACCAATTGAAATTATAAATACTAATTTCAAAAAGAAGGTTCTTGAATTGAAGGAAAGAGAGGAAGGTGAGGATCCCTTACTTGAGTGTATGACCCCAAAGGCTTGGTAGGGGATACTTGAAAGCTTGGGGGAACCTTGGGAGGACTATAGGGAGTAAAGGTAAGAGTGTGGTCATGCTCCAAGGTGTTTTAGTGAAGTTAAATGGGAGTTTGGGTGAGTTTATATTGGAAAAGAGGGGGAATTTTTTATTATTTTGGTTTTGGACACTACATAATAAAATATTCAAAAAGACCAACTATACCATAGGTTTTTACCATGTTTTATTCAAAAGGGGAGTGGTTTACATTATTTTATAGGGATAAGGGCCAAATATAATAAAATAATTCCCTTGCTTAGTGGAGGTGAGTCACACTCTCAGAGAAATGATTTTAAAATATTAAAATATATTATAGGTTTTGGATGATTCATTAAGGATTTATAAAATAAATAAAATAAACATAAAATTAAATTATTTCAAATGGAAAACATATATTTGTCCGAGGATATATTTTATATTATTTATTACATCACTATTTGGCCATTATGATTTTATAAAACACACCATATATTTATACGACATTTAATTCTTACCCAAAAATTCAAGTGTCTTAGAAAATTTTGAAATATTCACTGTTTGCTAATTTTGATGTCCGGATTACAATTTTTTTATTTTATCTAAACAATTTTCTAAATATTTTATTTTTCACTTATTAAATAAAAACTGACATTTATTGAAAATGATGGGGTTTTGACAATAACATTTTTTTGAACCCTTATAAAAATTACATTTGACTTCATACAAATTATATGATTATTTATATTCAATAAAATTTATTTAATGATAATATTTTATTAAAATAATATTTGTTTTAAAAATAAATAAATTAATAAATTAATTAATTGAAATTGAATATTAACCAAAAATACCATTTTTTCTTTATTAAATCAAAAATAAAAAACTTTTATTAAGTAAGAATAATAGGATGAAAATATATACAATATTATACAGAAAATAATGTACATATTCCTATTTCTAGGTTATTAATACATATCCCTTTAATAAATGAGAATATGCCCTAAGAGTAAGGTGCATGATGGTGGGGATTTCATGGGGATTTTCAGTTAACATGGTTTGGGTCGTGATCTCGATAAGCTTGAACTTCTCCAATAAACGGTTTCTCTCATGATTAAGTTGTTAGATCTCATATTGGGATTGGTCTAGGGAAAATCCCAGAAATTCTATCTCCCTCAAAATCACTGATAAATGGGGTTCATAAGGTACAATCCTACTGGTTGAGTCCATTACTTCCTTTTTTAGTGTCAAAAGGATTTTTTAAAACCTAATATTTATACTAGCCATGTGATAAATGTTCAAAAAATATATTATAAATGGTAAAGATAATTAAAGATCATTTGAATCTAATTGTATATAATAAAAAAACAAGTAATTGTTTTTTCTATAACTATATTACATAATAAGAAATTTAATTTAATAAAAAGGGAATTTTATTTATAATAGTCCAGGCCATTACAAAATGGACAACTACCTACTCAAAAACTCGTAAAACACATTTATATTTTTTTGATACTTTACAAAAATGATTTATAATATATTTTTGACGTGTAGGAATCAGATTCACCTCAATATGATACATGATGTTTTTGGTATGACTTAAAGTGTCCATTATTAGTTTAAAATCGATATTTTAGTTCAAAAACTGTCACTCACTGAAAACTAATCAAACATGATAAGATTTGTTTTTGATAATTTCGAACAATGATTCATATGTGATTTGTAACATGTAAGAATCAATTTCATGTTAAACCAATAAATTATGTGATCAGAATGAGTAAAAAGTTCATGTTTCCATTTTAAAATGACATTTTAGTAAAAAATCCAGTTGACGTACTCAAAATTGAGAAAACACATTTAGAATATTTTGATACATTAGGAAAATGATCCAAAAGTAATTTGAGATTTTTTGGAATTATCCTGACCTCAATATTATGCATGGTATGACTGATATGACTCCAAATGTGTCTTTTTAATTAAAATTGACATCAATTTTAGTAAAATTTACATCAATTTTAGTAAAATTTACATCAATTTTAGTAAAATTTACATCAATTTCAGTAAAATTAATACTTTCTATTAATTTATTTCATTATATTATTAATAATAAAAGAATTTTTTTTCTTATGTAGGTGTGTTATTTTGTTTTAGAAGGGTTGGTTTTTTCAGCAATAACACGAGTTAGGGTCAGGATTAAAATACAAAGGGACATTAAAGTTTTTGAATATATGTAATAATTTTTATTTATGTAATTGTATAAACCAATGTTTGAAATGTCTATAATATAGTGTTTTTTCTTGTATTTGTGTTTTAAATTTCATTTCATTTAAATTCTGTATTGGGACTATTTTTTTTATATCTTGTGTGTTTCTAGTGCTGTAGTGTGATGTTACAGCACGTTGCACTGGTGCTGTAGTGTGCTGTTACAACACACTATAGTATGGCCCTTTATCAGCACTTTTAAAAGTAATGATAGAGGAAAAATTTATGATTGATTCTAAAAGAGATGATAACGGATATTTTTTTCAGTTCTTTTAAAAGTGATGATAATGGATACATGTTTCAGTGCATTTAAAAGCACTTATAAAGGTACACTTTATTAGCACTTTTATAAATGCTGATAAAAGTACCTTTATCAGTGTTTTTTGGTGCTAATAAAAGACCACGGATTTTAATCTCTCTTTGGTAGTCACTTATTTTCTAGCACTGGTAAAGGCCATTTCTAGTTCTGTTAAAGGCCTATTTTGTAGTAGTAGTATCTTCCTCGAAATGACCACCCACCATTTAGTACACCATTGAGAGGAGGAGGCTCTAATGTAACTTCAACTTCATAATTGAACCACCTATGAGGATAGGGGCCTCTAGGAATTCTAAGATGAGGACATGACACCATTGGGTCTCTAAAATAGAATATATTTCCCTCATGGTCATGCTTTCAAATGGGGTTCCCAAGGTACTAATTTATATGCAAAGTCGAAGGTGGTTTTGGGAACCCAGATTTAATAAAAACACTTGGGCCATGATTTTATACATATATATAGTCTTATCTTAATTTTTATAAAACTAAAAACTTATTACCCCACCTTTGGAATATCTCCACCAAATATTTGGCATAATTTTTAGGTTGAAAGCTCTAGATATGGCTGAAATCTAGAACACCACTTTTGACTTCGAGTAGATTCATTTTCTTGGAAAAATTGGTTCAGATTGGACCCTTAATGGAATAATTAGAATTGGGTGTTTTAAAAATAGTTGTATCCCATCATATTTTGGATCAGACCACAAAATTGTATCCCATTTAGATTCATTGTGTTTGTGGAACATTTAAAACATTGGACAAGTGTTCATGGGATTCCATGCAGTTTGGTCCATTTTTCTTGAGCTTCATTCTGGATCATCAAAATAACTTATACCTATAATCAAATAACCGAAACAAGGGAAATATACATTTTTAATAGAGATAAACACAAAATAATGGAATCAATCATGATTTGAAATTTGTTATTAAATTTTGAATTTCTAATACCGAACCTATTTAATACAGTTGTGTAAGGGTAAAATAAAATAGAGAATCATTGTGTGATCTCACCCCCAAACCTAAACATTTTCACTCCAAGGAAAATTTAAATTTTCAAACATTATGCACGAGGACATTTCATACTTCATGAATATTTAAAATTAAATGAAAATTTAATTCCTAATAATAACATGATCAAAGAAAAAATCACACAAGGAGTTATTATCAGCAATCATGAATTTTTTTCTCATAAATTATATCAGAAAGAAATTAAAGGAGATAATTGATACCAATTTGAGAAAATAATTCAAAAGTAAACAATTTCAATAACTCTACAAGTGTGTGTGTGATAACTATTTCATGTTATTCTTTCCACTTTCTGTCTAGTAAATGTAGGTTATTTTAAAAAAATTCTACTTAAATGATTTTGTCCACTGAACATGCCCTACATCCTTTGAAATAAAATTTCATTACCCAACCATATAAGAATTATTGGAAGTCAAACCTTAATATCCTCATATGTTTTACATTTCATCACTATCCTTATTTATTATTACTAGTTTTTCTTTTCAAAATTTTAACTTGGAACAAATCTCACACTCATCACTTAACCCTTGTTTGATCTACTCACAAAACTAATTATAATAGTTTTAGAAAGATCAAAGGTCATGGAAGATTTGTTTTTGACCTTCCTAAGATACAACTGATATTTTTTTGTTTTATTATTATTTTTAGTTTTTTAAGTCATACAACAGTCGGATAATAGGTACACACATATAAGTCAATCCAGTATAGTAATGAAAAGATCAAATAAGGGACAAATGTATGAAAAAAATCATTTTGGAAAGCTGATAAAAATTAACCTAACTTATATTTACCTTCTATTGAGTAAGAAAATCCACACTTCATGGTTGGGTACAAAGATGTGTAGAGATATTAAGTGACACAATTTTCCCATAAACTACTCACACAAAGGGTACTATTCTTCTCAAAGGTTTGAAAATGATATAACCATTAATATCATCGAAAAAAACCAATTTACTAGAAAAAGTCACACCTCAATGTTAAATTCATGCTAAAAAATACATTTCATCATTGAAACAATGTTTTTTAAATGTTAAAACAACATGAAATAGGGAAATTTATCATTCATTTTTAGTAACTTCCATGATTAGATTGGAATAAAAAATAAACATTCCGACACGAAAATTGAGGGGGGGGGGGGATGGGGGAAAGTTACAATACAATGAAAAAAGATAAAAATATAAAAATAATAAGGATGATGAAAATTATTAAATAACCTAGTAATGATCCTAAGAAATAGGGCGTAAGAAGGTAACAAAACTATTCAGTAAGTGAAAAAGAAAAAAAATAAAGATGATTAAAATTCTTAACTAACCCAGGAAAGTACCCATACCCCTCACCTAGAGTGTGAAATTCCCTCATTTTATTCAAGTGGATATAACATATAAGCATATTTTTTTTAAATCACAATAATAAAGTAAGTGTAATGTAGAGGTACAACCTAACTTATTGGTCATGAAATGTTGAGTTAATCACCTAAATGATGCTCAATAAAAAACTACATGAAAAAGTAGAGAAGAAAACACAAGAAATTTATTGAAATAAAATAATTGAAATAGAATGATAAAGTAAAAGAAAATAAGGATAGATCTTGGATTAATCCCCCAAGTGGGCCCTGGGTTTTGACTGCCTTTAGATGGGAATTTCTAGTGTGTTATCCCCAATCTGATGGTGACTGGAGTTTCTTTGATAGGAACCATATTTTTTTTCATATTTCAATTCATACTTATTATTGATGAATCCATGTATATAGTGTGATAATTACACCCTCACTATATTTAGATACAACTTACATGGTGGGGGTATGATACAGAATGATACCTCCTCTTTCTTGGTTTCCACTTATATAACTTCTTATTTATTCTCCAGTGCCCTCTTTAGGTATGTTTAATCAATGTTATAAAAGGTAATGTTAGAGTGTAATTCCATTTCAATAAAATTAAAACATGAAGAATCAATATCAAATTCATCTCTTTCAATGTAGGCATCTTGGGTCTCAATTTTCTCCAGTAAAGTCACTTTGATCTCCTCTTGTACTCCCTCCAATAAATGTTCAAAATGTTAACAGAGAGAATGTGAAAGTAAGGGGTAAATGATCTCATATATATTCTTAATGATAACATACCTATATTAGTAATAATATTTTATAATATGAGAAATATCTTCTATCATCATAGGATCCTCAGTGCTCAAGAAATCATCAATTAACGAACATGCATGACATTTTTCTAGACCACTACAAAATTAAATGTATGATTCATCAAATAGAATTTCTATCAATGATGAAAAATAAAAAATGGTACCAGGGGAAGGAATATACTTTTCTTTGGGGAAAGTGCATAGATTAATAACATTAACTGAATGTGAGAAATTATTTTCTGAGGGGTACTTCATGGCATCAAGGATGTTGAAGTGGAAAATGTCACTAGAAAACTCCATAGATAATGTACCATTGTGGACATTAATTATGGTTTTGTATGTTTTCAATAAATTACTCCCCAATAAAATATGTTTGTATCCATTCATCCTATCATCTTCCATTTTAATCACATAAAAATTGTAAGGAAAAAATAAAATTTTGAACCTCATAAGAACATCCTCTAACACTCCAAAAGGGTGTTCTATACTCCTATTTTCTAGTTGAACAAAAATTCCTATGGGATTTGATTTCCTGAACCATAATGAATAGAAAATTAATTAAGGAATTTCATTTATAGAAGCACCCAAATCAAGCATAGCATTGGAAAAGAAATACTTCTCTATGGTGAAAAAATTGTGAATATTTCAAGATCATTGCATTTGGTTGGAAGTGATAGATCTATCAATGATAAGATGTTCCTCCCCAAGTTCAACTTTTCATCACCTTGAATTTTGTCATGAACCAACCTCTATCGACCCTAAACCGCTCTCCTGTGTCTTCCCGCGATAAGGCCTGAGAGGTGTTCCCAATCCTCATGAATGGAGATAAGCACCAAGGGAATAAATAGAGTGAAAATGGGAATGATTTCAACCAATATAAATAAATAGAAGCATTTGAATAATAAAATATCAGCCAAAAAATAAATAAATTGAACAGGTAACTAAGAAAAAATAACCAAAACTGATGACCATTAAAACAACACGTGACCTTGTGGGTCACTCTATAATCCCAAGACTCAACATCTCCCATGACGATCAAGATCATGTTGAAACCTACACCTAATACTATAAAAAATAATGAAGTATAAGCATGAGTATTAAAACACAGTAGGAATGCCCAAACAATCTATTCCCAAATAAGTTTCCTTTAAACAAAAGAAACATTAATTTCATGTTTGAACTACAATATATAAAATTATGTTTTTCACACATTTTCTGTTTAAATAAAAACATAGTCCATTGTACTTTTTACAATTAAAAAATATATTCATCCCCAAGGAGGGACCAAATTAATTTTAAGAGAGATGAAATTTCAGTTATAAAGGAGGGAGTGAGTGTAAAATATTTCTAAAACATTTTTTCTATAACCTTCAAAAAAACACTTTATCATTTTAACCAATAATACACACTATTACAGAAGAAATATAAACAATAATACAAAATGGGAAATGGGAAAAAATAAACAAGAGTATATATCCAACAATGCATAAAAACATTCATGCCAATAGACATGGGTGAAACCTAGAATCTCATGAATAATCTAGAATGAACTACACATGTGACTCATCCTGAAGGCATGCCTTACCTGATGACATCATAACACCAAAACGCCCGATCTTCTCCCTACTTAGCCTAACCGAGGGGCCCAATCCCATTGTAATAATAGAAAAATATAACCCCCTGTTATGGTCCACTAGCCAGTACATAATCTAAACTAGTGAAGTAACAGGTCACCGAAAATTCGCTCACTATGCTAGGTTCCCATATCAAGATGTATAAATAGGGTTAGACAACCAATTCCAACTGAGAATCCAATCACATCCACATATATAGTAATAATCCACAATATACATCACCCAAGTAACCTAAAGGATCAACCCATTCCCTTAAAATCATCAAAGTAAATGGGTCTCAAGGATTCCATAGTGAGGAAATACCAACCATTTAACATAAATAAGGAAAGAGAGTATCCAAAGAGGGTTTTCATAATAATTATTTTCACCATTTTGACAAAAGTTCAAAATAGGCCTCAAACACACTCACAAAATCATCACCTTTTTCAAGAATCAAATCCATGTGAAAAGATGTCATTTTCCACTTCACAATATTTTAAGATAAATCACATTTAAACACTTTGCATCAAATTTTCAAGCCAAAATCACCTTAAATTTTATTTTTAAATGGACCATGCACCACCAAAACATGCCAAACCAATTTTAAAACCCAAATACACATTTCTTTTAATTCCACAACCACTTGGAGAACTCATTCAAGAAACCCAAACCAACTTTTAATGTCTTTACACATTTAAAAATTAAAATCATGGTTTACATACCGCATATTAATCTCAAAATAAAATTGGATATTTCATATAACAATTGGTGTGAAACAGTTAACAAAGCAATCCCATTTATCACAAAATAAGGGAGAAACCACTTTTTTCCACAGCAAACAATTATTTCCAAAGAACCAAATAAATATCACTTCTTTTTTCAAAAAAATTTGGAACCCATTTAAAAAAATATATTTGAGAAACTGACACACATTTATAACCCAAAAATTATTTAAAAAGAACACAATTTTCTTTCCAAGTCCAATCGAGCAATTTGATAAACACTTGGCATGCACATTCACTAAACAATTTTATGTCATTCAAATTTAAAGAGGAAATCACTCTATTTCAATACATCCATTTATTCTAAGAACTATAAATTACTAATTATCATTAAATAAGGGTGTGAAAAGCATGAAATCAATAATTATTTAAATTTAAAGGCTAATGCATAGGGAAAACCTACCTCAAGTGGAGAGAACTAAGCTGAACAATTCGACACTCAATGCCATTTATGAAGACCATTATACAATTTCATGAACATACACTCATATATATATACCATTTAATCTAATGAAAATATTCTCCATTACATGAGGGAATATGTTAAAGGAGGATATATAGACACACACACACACACATACCAATGTATGTGTGTGCAAACCTTCAAGGAGCTACCAAACAATATAATTGAATTATAGGGACCCAAAAATCAAAAAATAATCTAAATAAAATTGAATTAAACAAAATAGGGTAGACTAAACCAACCTAAAATGGTGAAGGATGAACCAAAATGGACCAAAGTGCTTCACCTTCTGCGATGTACTCCGAAACCCGCATGAGGAAGTCCCGAGAGACCCACTACACACCCTAAAAATGGAAGAAATTACCAAAACCTGATCAACCCATGAGCTAGGGTTTGACCAATATATGAACACAATAGGGAGGGGAAAACACTAAAAAAACAAGGAGAGGGAAGAAATGACCTTACCTAGGAAATCAGAGCCGAAAACCCTAAGAAATCTATTGGAAACTATGGAGAAGGGAGGCTCACTAGTTGGGCAGAGTGCGAACATCCAAGAGTTCCGGTGGGTGGGGGGGTTGCATTTCGTGACTAGAGGAAGGAGGGGGCGCAACATAAGAATATGGGGGAGGAACGGATGGAGGAGGGTAGGTGGTGCACTGGAGGGATCTGGAAAAAAGGCGGGTCATGCACGAGCAAGCAAGAGGGGGGGGGGGGCTGCATCGAGCATGGAAAGGGGTAGAGGGGGAGAAGATAGATTAAGTTATTATTATTATTATTATGATTATAATTTTATTTTTATTTTTATTTTATTAATTTAATTTAATTTATTTTAAAAAAAGACTCAGCGGAACACGGTTCGGGTCAGGGTGTGACAAACTTTCCTTTAGTGTATACACATTTTTTTAGAAACTTGGAATATGGTATAAATTTCTTCATAACATTAATCAAGGTAATTATAACCTACAATTTTTTGAATGTTTCCAAAATTTCATTACCGTGTTTAGTTTCTTTTGATTTATATGGTTCTTTGGGCCTTTGTTGGAATAGAAGAGGAATGGTTGGTATATGTGACTCATCAATAGAAATACTATTTTATTTGGTGGTATTTTTCGAAGGATAAGGATTTTTCTTATTTGGATCAATTTAGATGGTTGGGATGATGGTTTACTCAAAATTATATGACTCTAATGGAGGGATCATTTAGATTTTATGTTGTGTTTTACTCTAAAGGGTGACAGAACTGACATTTCCCTTATCCCTAGGGTTGACTATGGGTTGAGATGGTATTTTACCTGACCCATGACTTTGGATTTCCCCTACCAAGATGGTGAGTTGGAATAATTGGGTTTTTTTGGTCTTGTATGGATACTTGGGTGGTTTTTTGTAATTGGATATTTTTTATGCCATTTGTTTCATCATGTCTTCTAGGCCATGATTTGGTTTTGAAGGGGGTTGTTGGAAAGTAATTTTTTGTGTTTGTGGATTTTTGGGTGGTGGTGGGTGACTACTATACCTCGGTTGGTTCCATGGTTGTTATGGTTAGTTTTAATACCCCTTTCCTATAGGCTTGATTTCCTTTTCACCCAAAGATGGATGGATAGTATGGTTATTTCTTAATGGGTTAGTTATAGGGGAATCCTGGAAATATTACCTCACAACTATCAAAATTTTCTCTCAGTTGATGGTATTGGTAATAATAATGTTTTTCTAAAGAATAAATACCAAAATTGATGGGAGAAGGATATTAGTATTTACCTTGGGAAAGAGTGAGTTGATAGATAATGGTACTTACCTCTTCAAAAATCATGTCCACTTTCTTCTCAAACTCAGAACTTTTAACCTCATAGACACATTGAATGGGTACAATGTACCTTAAAAAAATTATTGAGTGTTATATTCCATATTCTCAATGAGGGTACTTATAGGAATTAGGGTTCTACCAACTAACACACCACCTATTGAAACATCAATAATATTATGATCAATTGTAATTAAACCTTCATAAAAGTATTATATTAAATGTTTATCACCTATTTTGTGGTGTGGAAAACATGAACATAACCTTTCAAATCATTTCCAATATTCATGCAATGTTTCCCCTTATGATTTATATATTTTACAAATTTATTTCCTTAGAGTTGAAGTTTGAGAGGTTGGGAATTATTTTCCATGAAAAATGCATTTCATGTCCTCCCAACCTCTAATTGGGTAGTTAACATAGTATATCCAATCCTTTTCAATATCTTCTAATAAGAAAGGGAATCCTCTAAGATTTACTTGTTCTTCATTCACAATTGAAGGTTTTAATGTTGATAACATAGTGTGAAATTATTTTATGTTCTTATGTGTATTTTCTTTTGTGAGTCCACATAATCTTTGTAATAATTGAATTTTACCAGATTTTAGTTTAAAATTATGCGTTTATCCTTGTATTTGAATGTATGCTGGATGAATCTATACATCATGTGAGGTTAGTTATTTTAATGTACTGTGACACCCCAATATTTTTTTGAGATAGTTTTTTAATTTATTTGATGTTTTTTTCTATATACTACACCAATGTAATCTTGTGATATATGCAGCACTGAATCCGATTTTTTTATAAGCGACACTATGCTTGGCTTGTGTTACACATAATTTATAGTTTTCTTGATAGAACTCATTTCACACATGACTTAGTTTAATCAAGTTTATAAAATAATAAAATCACTATTGATGGATTTTATTAATGAAATATATATGTAATAAATTCAATATAATGTTTAAAATTATTCTTATATGTTATATATACATGATATTCTCCAAAATATCAGAGCTTTTACTACTGGTCTAGCTTGAAAATGGGGTGTCCAAGGTACCAATTTATAGGAAAAGTGGAAGGTGGTTTTGAGAACCTTCATTTCATAAAATCACATGGCCCATGTTTTTTTTCATCCATATAGTCTTATCTCAATTTCTAAAAACCGAAATTTTTCCCACTTAGATATAATATCCACAAAAAATTTGGCATCATTTAGAGGATGGCCGCTCTAGATATGGTCGAAATATAGAAAACTAGTTTTGACTTTGAGAAGATTCATTTTCTTGGAAATATTAGTTTTCATGGGACCCTAAATGGACTAATTGTGATTAGGTTTATTCATAATAGTTGTATCACTCTAAATCTCAGATCATACCACATAATGTTGTCCCATTTATATGAACATAATTTTATGAAGATGAAAAATAGTGAACAAGTGCTCATGGGTTTCCATGAAGTTTGGCCCATTTTGATTCAACCTCATTATGGATCCCCCAAATTACATCCACCTATAGTGAAATAATAAAAACAAGTGAAATTGAATTTTTTAAAGGATATAATCATAAAATTATTGAATCAATTATGAATTTATTGTTTAATTAAATTTGGAATTTTCAATATAAAACCAGTTTAATACAGTGGTGTAAGTGTGAAATAAAATAGTGAATCATGGTGCAATCAGTCAACACTTGAATAAGTAAATATTGTGTAATTATATCTTGACGATCTACATAGAAAATTAGTAATATATGAGATATAAGTTAAGATATAATCTTTTATAGAACATTTTTTAAAATAAATAACATTAAAATGTGTAAGGAAACATGAAATCTAGAAGACTAAAACTAAATAAGATATTAGTGATGATTCCATGTCTCTTTTGGTAAGGAATTTTAAGAGTTGAAAATAAATATTAAAGGGAAATCAACCTTTATCTTGTTTTTATTATGGTATGGTTGGGAATATAGACACTAGGTGTCCAAAAAGATTTTAAAAAGGGTATGGTTATATTTAATTCACTCAAAAACCAAAGAATAAGTTCCCCCTATAAGAAACTGTAATTTTGGAATTGAAAGTGGAAATAAATTTCAGATAAAGGTGATGATAATCAAATAGGAAGATGATTTTGAAGAATATCCTTTAGAAGGTGTTAAAATAGAGTTTATCTTATACATAGAAGATGTTATGATAGCTAAAGAGGAGAAATAAAAATCTAAAGTAGAAGAGGATGATCAACCAGTGGGAGTTATTGATATCAAAGTAGGATTAGAAAGATATATTTAGTATATTTACCTATAAAAAATAATAACATGAAGATTAAATAATTTGTAAAATAATCCTCAAGTTATTTTGATGATATTAAAGAAAAATTTGATCACCTAGAGAAATTTTTGGAAGAAATTTAAAATGATCAACTGAAGACTTAAGAAATAGTCAACTATTATTTAAATAATGATGAATAGGCTAGTATCATTGATTATATTAATATTTCCATCAAAGATAAAACTAAGAAATTGAAACAATCAAAGAGGAATTTATTTCTATAAGAAATATTGAGTATGAAATAAAATAAAATAGATCAAGGAAGAATATATTTTTTGAAAGTTCGTAGATTAAGTAATAAAGAAAAGGGTTAAATTAGGAACAAGAAATTTTAAGGAAGTTTTGGGATATCAAAAAATAAATTGAATATGTAAAAAAAGGTTAGGTTATTATGATGAAACATAAAAAATATAGAAAACGTGAAGTTAAAATGGAAGCAGAAGAAAGGATAATTTTATTCATTATTTAGAGATCTTCAACTATTAAGGAGTTATTAAAAAATAGAGATTATGTGGTGAGATAGTAGAAAAAATATATTTCCACTTATGAAGTTCCAATTTTATTGATACTTAGGTCACATAATATCTAATTATAATGAAGTTGAAAGTTATTTCAAGGTATAAGTAATTAGAAGTAAGAAAAGGAGAATCAAAACATAAGGTTCATCTTGAAATATAAATTCATTTTATAGATATTATTTCAATTTCTCTATCTTTTGGAAAAATGTTTTTTATTATAGAGAACTAGGTGTAAGTTTTTATATAGAATAGAATTAAGAAAGGATATAATTCAATTCAATTCAAGTCTTTTGAAAAACAAATTTTACCCAATGTAGGAGGAATAATATGACATGATTTCATGTGTTGAAGAATTTGTGGAACAATCCTACATCTCAACACATAATGGGATTTAGTAGAAGGAGAAGAAGGTAAATATAAAAGATAAATATATTCTTTCTGAGACAAATATAAAAACTATAAAGAGTATTTGTAAGTGGATTCTTAATAGTAAGAAATCATTCCACATAATAGGTAACATGAAAATTTAAAAAGAATTGAAGGTAAGAGTTGATAGAATTATTTAATTTGGAAATAATAGAGCTCTAAATATTAAAGGAAGTGGTAAAACCTGTTTAAATAGAGATGAGTTGAAGAATACTGAAGTTCTCAATGTTTATGGTATTTAAAACAATTTTTTTGATTGTGAGTCAGTTTCATAACATTGGATTGAAAGTCACATTCAACCTAATAGGTTGGTATATTAAGGTAAATACCAAAAAATATCTTATGTAATGATATATAATGAATGTGAACTTAAATCAGGTGTAAAAAAAATATAATACTTGTCTCTTTACTATAGAAGTATAGAACTATTTATGGAATCAAAGGCTTGGTCAGATTGATTAGTAGACTGTAGAGAATTTATCGAAGTTATAAAATAAAAATTATCATTAATTCATTGAAGAATAATGGATAAAAGATCCATGATAAATGATTTTTGGGAAATATGGTGAAAAAACTCTACTGTCTAAAGAAAATAAAGCATCAAATCTACTAAACCTGGTCCACACTAATATTTTTGGTCCAATAAGTTAGGATATAACTCATGGTGATACTTCATAATATGTATCAATGAATATAACATGATGGGATCTTCTATATTTATGTTTTCTAAGATAGAAGTGTTGTATTGCATCAAAATATTTTGAAGAAGAGTAGAGAATGAAAATGGAAGAACAATGTAGATTCTACAGTTAGATAATGGAACCGAATAAAATTTCATTAAAGTTGATAATTATCTTAGGAAACATGGAACAAAGAATTAAATTTCTATGGTAGGGACTCCATAATATATTGGAGTTATGGAAAAGATAAACCTAATGGTAAATAATATAGACAATAATTGGTTAATTGAAAGAAACATCTCTTGATACTATTGGAATGAAACTGTATAAGTGGTTTTGTACACTTATATTAGAGAATATCCCATTCATGTAGAAGAGAATATAAAATATAGATCACGGATTGGTAAGAAACCATCATCAAACAATCTTAGAGTATTTAGAAGTAAAATTTTAATTTGGAATAAAGAGGGAAATAAGTGAAAGTATGGTGGTGCAACACATGAAGGAATATTTTTAGGCTACTCATAAATGAGTAAATATTTTAAATGTTTTAACAAAAGGCTCAAAAAAATAGTTGAAAGAAGTGATTTGAATGGTTTTGAATATGAAGATAAATAAAATTATAGAAATTTAGTTTTTTAATAAGTGAGAGAAGAAGAAGATATAATTGTGGATTAATGAGAATAACAAAAATCTATACTTGATGATGATTCAACATTTGAATTAGAGGAAGAGCATGGTGTTGAAGGAATCTAACCCATGGATCAAATAATAAAAAAGAGTCAAAATCAATACAAGAACATTATTAGTGACAAATATACTTCATCACAGACATGAATAATAAGAATAATAGACCATACTACTCTATTATCACGGGTGGATACAACTTTATTCAAAGAAACAATAAACGATCAATCATCGGTTAAATATATGGATGGAGAGATGAATAAAATCAATAAAAATAAAATTTGGGATATTTTAGATAGATCTAAACATCAAAATGTGACTAGTACAAAGTGGTTATTTAAAAAATGATGAATTAGTAAGAGTGGTTCATAAAATGGTGAAACTAGTATGAAAAGGGTAGAATTATATTAAAGGAGTTGATGTTGGGGAAATATTTTCACCCATGTAAATAATGGAATCAATCAAATTTTACATCATAGTGGATTTACAAAGGATGTTTAAAGTTTATCAAATATATGTGAAGATAAAATTTTTGAATAGTGTTTTAAAGAAGAAGTATACGTCGAACAACCAATAGGATTTCTTATTTGAGATGATAATGTAAAGGTTTTCAGATTGAAAAAGGAATTAAATAGCCTAAAGTAAGAACCTCATTATTAGTATACAAGACTAGAAACATTTATAATAAATTTGTATTTTAAGAGAGGAGGAGTTGATCATAACCACTATGTGAAAGTCTACAGTGAAGAACAGTTCATTGGGATTGTATATGTGTATGATATCATCTTTGGTGGAAATAAGTAGTATTAAAATTAAAATATTTCACTATTTATGTGTTCAAAAGTTCAAATTCAATGATTAGAGAGATGATTTTATTTATTAGGTTGAAATTACATCAAAATAAAGAAAACACATTAATCTCACAGTTAAATTACACAAGAGAGTTGTTAAATAAGATTAGAATAGAAGATTAAAAACAATTTTCAACTCCAATAGTGGTTGGAATGAAACATGAAAAGTAAGATAACAACCAGGGAGTGGAATAAAAATTATATAGAATATTTATTAGGAGTATAATATAACTGATGACAATAATTACTGATATTTTTTATGCTATATGTTTGACAATATTATTTTAAATTTTCACAAAAAAAGAAAATCTCTTGGATGCGAGGAGGATAATGAGGTATATTCAGGGAAAGATTAACTATTATTTGGTTTTCAAGGCTAGAAAATATTGAGATTTGATGGATTATTTAGAGGAATACTGGGTGGGAGATTTTGTGGATTTAAATACAATAAGTTTGAGAGCTTATTCATTGGAGTAAATTATATTGAATTTCTAAGAAAGAATAAGGAAAATTTATCATTGAGCACAACATAGGTAGAATATATTTTAGTTTTAAGTATTTTATATAGTTGATGTGGATAAAGAAATAATTGGAAGATCTCGGTGAAGAGGTTCTACAACCAATTCCATTTAAGTGTAAAAACAATAGTTCCATTAAGTTAATAAATAACTTGATATAAAACTATAACAACCCAAACTTTTTTAATAAATTTCATTTCTTGAAATTTTTTTTCACAACAAAACAATTTTTTCAATGAAGTGAATATAAGGGGAAATGTGACTATCTAGTTTTGACCATTATATGACCGTTTTTCAATATGACCATTAGTAAATATGACCCCTAGTCAATATGACCATTGTTCAATATGACTGTTGGATAATATTATTATTGGTTAATATACTATTGATAATAATTTTAAGAGTCTATAAGTACTATTTTGACAAAAAAATTTGATATTGAATGAAGATTTAATGGCCTCTACCAGTAGAGTCATGTTATTTGAATCCCATTTATTAGAACTTGGGATGGAGTTTTCATCACTAGGGTTTTCCCTTAACCAATCCCAAGACGAGCTTCAATAAGTGAAGTTTGAACAAAATCACCTATGAGAGAAGTTCAAGTTAGTAGAGATTACCACTTGGTCAATGTTAGCTGAGACACCCCATGAAAGGACCACCATCACAAACCTTACTCTTAGGGCATATGTGAGTGTAATAAGTGTTAACGTGTCCCAAATTTAGTGTTTAATTCCTTTGTATAATAAATTTTTTATTCCATTAATTTTGTTATAAGAATAGTTTTTCTTAATAAAATTTAGATAGAATTTGATAAATTGATTTTCTAGTTAGAAATTGTACTTTCCAAAATATAAATTATTATTATAATAAAAAAATTTATTATTAATAAAGTTTATTTTACTAAAATAGTATGATTAAAAAAATATTATTTAATTTAAATTATAATGTAATTTATTTCAAGGGTGAGAAATTTTACTATGAATTTTACTATGCATTATATATGCTATTATTTTTAGTAAATAAGAATTTTTATATTTATAAGTTAAATTTCTCATACTTAGAGAATTATTATGATAAAATAAACATCATTTTTTACATCAAAATATCAAAATTAGTTAGGGTGAATTTATTAAAATTTTATAAAATACTTTAGTTTTTCATGAATAGTAATAATACAGTTTTGGATTTTCTGTATGTTTAATGAAATCATAATGATGTAATAAGTAATATAAAATTATGATTGACTCTTTTTGTTTAAAATATCATAATTGGTGTCCCATGTTTCCATTACCATGTGAAGATACCACGGGAAAGCGCATGAGTTTTCATTTACCACTACTTAGGTGTCCTAGTAAATTAATAAACAAATATTCCTCTTTTTCTATAAATACCCTCCCATTTATCCATTTAATTTCACTTCCAATTTATCCTCCAAAAATATCTTATAGTTTTATCTCCCAAGGAGTCCTCCCAAAATGTTTTAAAACCCCCAAGGTCACAATCCTCATGTTTTAGGAGTCAGTATTCAAGGTAAGGGAAATCTAAACTTCTCTTTTCCTTTCAAGTTTTATTTTTGTTGTTGTGCATATTTAAAATTTACAAACTATGTTCTTATATACATTTTATTCTACCCCTTACTGTATTAAGAGTATTTTATGAATGGTATACCCTTTCCCCCTCTCTTTTTAATGTTTTTTAAAACCATGTTTCATACCTGTAATGCTACCAAATTTTCTTCTCAAAATTTCTCTCTTTTTCTTAAGAAATTATCTTAATTTATTTTGTTAATATCCAAAACTCTTTATTTTTTATGGTTATTTACATATATTTCAAAATTATCTATTTTATTCTTGGTTTAACATAAATGAAATACACCTTCCTTTTTTGTGGGTTAATAATGACATTAAGATCTTATCTTTAAGCATTTTTTTAAAAATGCCATGATTTTAATATAAAACCTGTTTCTTTTATTATAAATGGGTTATTTATGAAATGTTTTATTATGATATATCTAGATCATATTAATTAATACATATTAAGGGTGTTCCCTTATATGTCTCTAATTCATTGGTTAAAGAATTTAATCTTAAGAGAGGACAATATTTATGATACCTTGGTGAAAAATCTTGGTAATGTTTATGAAACCTCGATAAAAAAACGTGGTGATATGTTTATGAATGTATCATTTAAATGTTTTATCCACATTTCCATGTTACGATTCATGTTATTTTATTTATTTTATTCCTCATATTCTATTTTTCATACCATAATGATATTCCTCTTATTCTTATTGATTTTTTCTTAAGATCACATGTAAACAGTTTCTCTTATTTTCTATTATTAGGACTTATGGTCACCCTTTACATTGATATATATACCCAAGATATGAGGTTAAATAAAATTACTTAGTATAAAACATTAATAATACTTTCATTTTTTTATAATAATATTTAAAATTTTCATGTATTATATAACTTTTTTACAAGAAACTAAACTTTATAAGATCCTATGTTTGTAAAATGTAATGAAAAAATCTATAATAAAAGGAAGGATTCCATAGTTGGTATGAAAGGATGGTTTAGTTATTTGTGGAAATTAGGATTTTAAAACATCAGGAATAAACTTAGGGACAAGTTAAAATATATGAAAACATATTTTTATTTTGGTAAAGTATTAAGTAAGTGGTTTTAGAAAAAATAAATCATTGTTTAGATATGATCAAGTGGACGTGGTTATGGAAAAAATGTACCTAGGGTTACAAAATCTAACAAGGTGCCTTGGTCTAGACTTAGTGTAACCTGATACATGACAATAATCCTTATTGCACATCTGGTTTGACATCTCACATGACATGTTTGGTTAATCATAATATTTTTTATGAACCATTACGAAATATTTATAGAAAATTTAATTGTTGTTAAAGAGTAAAATATTTTAGATTAATGTTTTAAGACATGAAATTATTGCATAATTATATGATTATTCAATGAAACATTTTTCTCACTAACGTTTTCTAATTTTAGAAAATGGTGAGAAATAAGAGAAAATGCATGAATGGTGAGTGCAACGGGCTAGGAGATGATGGACTTCGATGGAAGATAGAATATAAAACTTAATGAGAATAATGAATCTACTGAATCAAGTAATAAAAAATAGCTTGAATCAAGCTGAGAGACCAGATTCACATCGAAGGGAAAACTTTAAGTTGAGTACTTTATGCATCAATGACAACATTATTTCAGTGGATCTACCAACCCATTGATTACTGAACAATGGATAATCTATATAGAAAATATTTTTCTATATTACGATGTTTAGAATAATACAAAGTCACCCTAGTTTTGTACCACTTAGTGGTAGTAGCTGATTAGTGGTGGACACAAGTTAAAAACGTTAACCCAAGAAGGGATATTGAAGCCATGTAGTGGTAAGAGTTCATGGGAAACTTTTTCATAAAATATTTCCCCAATTCGATGAGAATGAAAATAGATAATTAATTATATGAGATGAAGAATAATGAAAATTAATATTTGGGACGCTATGAGATGAACTTTAAAAGGATTTCTCGCTACACCTATAGCTTTGTCATGGACCCTAATGGAAAGGTTGATAGATTAATAGATGGACTAAGATCACATCTACGGATGAATCTATCCAATCAAGACTATGAATGATATATAGAGATAGTGAGTAGTGATATGAAGGTTGAATAGGAGTTCAGAGAGATGTAGTGGTCCCATAGATAAAATTAAAAGAAGTGATCAATGGACCCAACCTTAGGGATGAAATTTGATCACGAAAGATGAGGAAAGAAAGTGAAACTTCCCACATGCATCAAATGTGGGGAGAATAATTTTGGGAACTACTTACTTTGGTGAGGGAAATGTTACAAGTGTGGAAGAGATGACCATAATGATTGGAACTATCACAGTCAGGTGAATCCCCAACTTCTCAACCTTAACAAAAAAGGGAAGATTGTGTAGGCCCAGCCTGAAGTCCAATGCTTTAAGCATGGAAAACTTGGGAACTTTTCGCATCACTATCCAAATACAAATTTAATGGAGGGGAATATCTATTAACATCAGAATATGACAAGGTATAAAGGTTGTGATTTTTTGTATCATGATAGCTGAAGTTGAAGCTCCAAATGATGTGGTGGTAGATACTTTCATTGTTCTCTCAAAACTAGCAATTTCTTTGTTTGATTTCAGTTCTAAACATTCCTTTATTTCCTCTAAGTTTGCAATTAATATAGAATCAATCGCTGAACTTCTAGAAGTTGAGTTATCTATCAACTCCTAGAGGTATTATCCAAGCATCAAGAGTATATAGAAACTATATTATTCACTTTGGAGAGTATAATATCATCGCAAATATAGTAGTCATTCCAATGTTGGAATTCAACATTATATTAGGGATGGACTGGCTCTCAAATTACAATGCTATGATCAACTAAAGAAGAAAGGAAATCAAAGTAGTCTTGAATGCAAAACCTATAGTTATATTAAAATGAGAGATTTTGTGACCTAATCATTTTCTAGAAAAACCTCTCATAGCCTTATTTTTAGAGATGATTGGTGAAGATGAAGAGGGAGATAAAAGTATACGAACCTAAAGTGTCCCCATAATTTAGGAATAAATTAATGTATTTTATAATGAGTTACTTAGACCTCCCATAGAAAGAGAGATATAGTTATCCATTGAAATCATGCCTAGATCCAAGTTAATATCAAAGAATCTATATAGAATGTAAAATGTGGAGCTAGAGTAATTAAATAAAAAACTCCAAGATATTTTAAATAAGGGGTTTATTTGTCCAAGTGTGTCTCCTTAGAGAGAACCTATTCTATTTTTGAGGAATACAGATGGATCAATTTAGTTATGCATTGATTATAGATTACTTAATGGTATTGCAATGAATAAAAAAAACCCTCTTCCAAGTGTTGATATTTTTATTTGATTAGCTTCATGGGGATCAATTCATCTCAAAGATTGATCTTTCATTTGGTTATCATCAATTAAGGGTAAATAAAGAATATATCCCAAAGTATTACTTCAAATCAAGATATGGGCATTATGAGTTTGTTGTTATGCCCTTTGGATTGACCAAGGCATCTTCTATATTTATGAATTTTATGAAAAGAGTATTTAAGGACTATCTTGATAAATTTTTGGTAGTTTTTATTGATGATATTATGATATATTAATTTTTTTGAGGAGAATAAGGATCATATAAGGGTTATATTTTAAACTCTAAGGAAGGATATGATATTTTTAAAGTTTAGAAAATGTTAATTTTGGTTACAATAAGTTGATTTATTGGGGTACATTGTAACTAATGAAGGAATATTAGTTGATCCTTCCAAGACAAAGGTTGTTGAAGAGTGGACTCATCTTACAAATGTATCTAAGATTCATAGTTTTCTTAGTTTAACAGTATATTATAGAAGGCTTGTGAATTTTTTTCATGAATTTCTAATCCACTAACTACGTTAACTCAAAAGGGGTCAAGTTTATCTGGACAAAGTAGTGTGAAGAAAGATTTCGGGATATGAATAAGAGATTGGTTTCTACACCTGTTCTAACTCTAACCTCTATTAGATAAGGATTCATTATTTTAATTGATAAATATCTGAAAGGTATTGGGTGATACCTTATGAAAAATGAAAAGGTAATTGCTTAAACATCTTGATAGTTAAAGCTTCCTGAGTAGAATGATCCTATACATGACCTGGACCTGGATGCGATTGTTTTTTCACTAAATATATAGATGTAATATCTTTATGGGGAGAAATGTGACATATACATATACCACCAAAGTTTGAAGTATATTTTCACGAAAAAGGAATTGAACATGAGATTTAGGAGATGATTGGAACTTCTTAAAGACTATGATTGTTCAATTAATTATCATCCCAAAAGAGAAAACAAAGTCACTGATTCATTAATAGGAAAGACCCTATTGTTCTGGATATGATGAGGATTCAAGGATATTGGTTGATTAAAGACCTAGTAAAACTAGACATGGGAACTAAAAGGGAAGGTAAATCATCAACCTTATCCCAAATTATTTCTCATCCATCATTACCAGTGAATATTAAGAAATCTCAAAGAGATAATCCTTTTTTTAAAAAGAAGATAGAGGCTGTGAAGGATGGGAAGTTTCCAGAGTTCAATATTGATCAAGAAGGTGTACTGAAACTTTGAACAAGACTATGTGTTCCATATGTTCCAAAAATGAAGAAGGAACTGATGGATAAATCTCATATCTCTACTTTCTCTAGACATCCTAGAATTATGAAAATGCATAGGGACCTTCGTGATCATTATTTTTTGGATAAAATAAAAATGGAGATTTCCGACTACACTATAAGGTTCTTGGTGTGTCAACAAGTGAAGGTATATTGACAAATTTATAAAGGGTTATTACAACCACTACTCGTACCAATATGTAAGTGGGACAATATCACTATGGACTTTGTCACTGGTATCCTGAGAACATATAAAGGAAACAATACGATATGGATTATAGGGGATCATCTCACCATGACTACCCATTTCATCACTATTTAGAAATATTTATCTCTTGACCAACTTGAAAAGATATACATGAATAAAGTGGTAAGGTAGTATGTGGTAACACTCTCTATTATATAAGATCATGATCTAAGTTTCACATCAAAATTCTATAGAAGTCTTCAACATACTCTTAGTATCAAATTGAATTTCAGTATGTCCTATCACCCCCAAAATGATGGCCAACCTAAAAGAACTATTCATAAACTAAAAGAAATGTTGAGAACATTCTAAAGGGAATTTAAAGGTGGATGGAATCAACATATACCATTAGTTGAGTTCTTATACAAAAATATCTTCCATTGAAGTATTGAATTGGCACCCTATGAATATCTATATGGGAAGTGATGTAAAACTCCTACCTGTTGAGATGATGTTGGTGAGAGAGAGTTTCTTGGTCCTGATCTTCTGCAAGATATGACAGAAATGGTTCATTCCATCAAACAACACATAAAGGATACTTAGAGTCGGAAGAAGATATATGCTGAAAACCATTTAAAGGACTTGGAGTTTGGTGTTAGCGACAAATTATTCTTTCAAATATCACCTTGGAAGAGAGTCATGCAGTTGGGGAAGAAAGGGAAGCTTATCCCCAAGTATATTGGCCCCTATGAAATCCTTAAACGCATAGGAGTAGCAAATTATCAGCTTTTACTTCCTCCAAATCTATCTCATGATCATGATGTATTCCATGTGTCTCTCTTAAGGAAGTACATACCCACCACTTCACATGTACTGAATCTTGAGGTGGTACAACTAAAACATGACCTCTCTTATGAGGAGCAATCAGTGGAGATCTTGGACCATATAGACAAGGTTTTACACAACAATACTACCCACCTCATAAAAGTGTTGTGGAGGAACCACAAATATGAACAAGCAATGTGGGAACCAGAGGAGACAACGAGGTAGAAGTACCCACACCTTTTCTCAACTGAGATAATGGGTTCAAATTTTGGGGATGAAATTTCTGAACGGGGGAAGAATATAATGGCTTGAATTTTTTAATAAATTTTGTTTCTTGAAAATGTGGGTTATATTATATTTCCCACAAAAAATAATATTTTTTTAATGAAGTTAATATACAAGGAAATGTGACCATCTAGTTTCGTCTATTATATGACCATTGGTCAATATGATTGATGGTCAATATGACCATTGGTCAATATGACCATTGGTCAATATAACCTTTGATCAATATGACCAATGGGAACTATACTCTTGATAACAATTTTAAAGTTATCATTAGAGTTTATAAGTAATATTTTAACAAAGTAAAATTAATATAGAAAGAATATTTGATGGCCTCAACTAGTAAAGTCATACTGTTTGAATCATATTTATTAGAACTTGGGAGGGAGTTTTCATCACTGGGGTTCTCCCTTGACCAATTCTAAGAGGAGCTTCAATAATTGAAGCTTGAACAAAATCGCCTATGGGAGAAGTTCAAGTTAGTAGAGATTACCACTTGGTTGATGTTAACTGATACACCCCATGGAAGTTCCACTATCACACACATTACTCTTAGGGTGTACATGAGTGTAATAAGGGGTTATGTGTCCTAACCTTAGTGTGTAATTCCTTTGTATAATAAAATTGTTATTCCATCATTTCTATTTTAAGAATAATTTTTCATTATAAAATTGAGATGGAATTTGATAAATTGATTTTTCAGTCAAATGTTGTACGTTCTAGAAAAGAAATAATTATTATAATGAATAAATATAATATTAATAATATTTATTTTAATGAAAAATTATAATTAAAACACTCTTATTTAATATTAAATAAAAAAAATATTTTTTTCAAGTGTCAGAAATTTTACTATGCATTTTCTATCCACTATTTTTTTTAATAAATAAGGATTTTTATATTTAAAATTTATATTTCACATAATTATAGAGTTATTATGATAAAATAAACATCATTATTTAAATCTTCACATTGAAATTAGGTTATGGTGAATTTAGAATAATTTTCTAAAATACTTTAGTTTTTCATGAATAGTAAAAATATAGTTTTGGGTTTTCGGTATGTTTAATGACATCATAGTGATATAATATGTAATAAAAAGTTATAGTCTAATATTGTTGATTAAAATATTATAATATATTTCCCAATAATTCAATACCATGGAAAAATACCATGGGAAATCCCATGGTTTTACATTTACCACTACCTAGGTGTCTAAGGAAATTAATAAACAAATCCTCCTCTTTTGCAATAAATACCCACCCATTTCTCCATTTATTTTCACGTAAAATTACTCCTTCACTAATATATGATAGTTTTACCTCTATAGGATTCCTACCAAGGATTCTTCAATCCCTTAAGTTCCCGATCCACAAGTTTTAGGAGTCACTCTTTAAGGTAAGGGAAATACCTAATTCTCTTTTTCTATTCACGTTCCCTTTTTATGTGGTATGTCTTTAAAATTTCCAAACAATGATCTTATGTACATTTTATTCAATAATTACTTTATTAAGTTTAATTTAGTAACGGGATACCCTTGTACCCTCTGTTTTTTATTTTTTTTCTAAAACCATGTTTCATACCCGTTATGCTGCTGAATTTTCTTCTCAAAATTTCTCTCTATTTCTCGAGAAATTATCTTATTTTCTTTTGTGAATTCCCAAAAATATTTATTTTCAATGGTTGTTCAACTAGATTTAAAAATGATACACTTTATTATGGTATTAAAATACATGAAATTCTTCTTCCTTTTTCATGGGTTAATAATGACATGAAGAACTTGTCTTTAAACATTTTTTTTAAAAAAACTCCATGATTTTGATATAATTTTTTTTTCTTTTATTCTACATGGGTTATTTATAAAATGTTTTATTATGATATATGTGTCTATTAATAATTAATACATATCAAGGGTGTGACTTTATTTTTCTCCAATGAATTGATTAAAGAATTTAATATATATAGATGACATGTTTTACAATACCTTGGAGAATAACCTTGGAAATTTTTATGGCACCTCAGTGAAAAAACATGGTGATATGTTTATTAATGTATAATTTAAATGTTTTAGTCACATTTATATGTTATCATTAATGTTATTTTATTTATGATACGCCTCATGTTCTCTTTTTTCATTCCATAATTTTTTTTCCTCATGTTCTTGTTGAATTTTCCCCAAGATTACATGTAAACTATTTCTCTTATTTTCCCTTATTGGGCATTATGATCCCCATTTACTTTTATGTATGTTACCAGTTTATGAGATGTAGTAAAATTAATTAGTATGAACCATGAATAATCCTTTCATGTTTTTTATAAGAACATTTTATGTTTTTTATGTATTATGTACATTTTTTCTAAGAAACTAAACATTAAAAGATCCTCTGTTTGTACAATGTAATGTAAAGTTATGTATTAAAAAGGTGATATTCCATAAAAACTCTCACATAAAACAAATTTATATTAATTTTATCATTATAAAAAGGTATGGTTAAGAAACCATTATAAAATAATATTTTTTGATACAACTCAACATCAAGTGGTAGATATATTTAAAAAATCACTTGCTATTAAAATGTTCAAGAAGCATCAGTTAAATATTAGTGTTCAAATAATTTTTGTAATATAATGAGGTTAAAAACTTCTCTTCCCATTGTACATAATTATTCACTTATATATTGTATTTTCATGAATGATTCTCTCTTTTATTGGGGTTAAGAATATAGGGGATACACAACCCATGGGTAATTATAATAAGAACAAAGGTTTGATATGAAATGATGGAAGTCATTATATAAATTTACATGTTCTCATATTTCCTAAAATTAACTTTGCCACATTTAATCATTGAAAATTTTTAATGAATATTTTCTTAATTAATAAAAGTTAATGAGTTTCTTAAAAGATCATATATAATCATATCTTGAAAAGGATAAGCCCATTTAATTTTATTGTCAAAGGGGGAGAATGATTATAGGAGGAGATTAATACTTTGATGGATAATGAGAATTAATTGATGGATAAAAAAGTGGCATGGATAGGGAGAATACTATGGATTATAGATTTTAAATGGGTGGATACATGGGATAATTAACAAAACAATTGAAATGGGGATAATGTTAAAACTACAAGTTGTAATGTTAGATTTGTTTTTAATTAGAAAATAACTGAATTTGTGTGTTTTTAGGTTTTTAATGGCATGAGTTAATATGAATTTTAGATAAGGAAGTGAAGTTGGAAGAAAAAATCTTTGTGATGACATAAGGTTCATGACATTAATGAATGAATACATTAAAATAAATATTTATTCCTAGGTATGTGTTATATTGCTATGTTATTTTAAAAAGATATATGATATATAGTCATGCTGTAATGTGTTGCTCATGAATCAGTATAATCATGTCAGATTTACACAACTAGAATAATAGATTAATCCATGAATTTATAAATCTATTCATACTGTAATGAATTATTCAGACAGTAGAATAATTTCTTGATATTAATTTTTTTTACCAGCTTGAGATTAATAAAAAATAATTATAGATGATTTGTCCATGAAGGTATATATTGTTCTAGGATAAATGTTTTATCTATAATTTGGTCATGCTACAATAAAAAGGCCATACCATGATGAAAGTGACTATGTTGCAATTATTATACCATGAAGAAAGAATTAGATCCATGAATGTTAGGTTTTTGGATATTTAGATATACAAATCATGATTTCATTTTAAAATACCTTATCATGTTTTAATGAATCTGGAAGTTAGAGAAACATGAAAGATAAATTAATAGGTTTTTCCACTCTATAATTTGTCACATCACGATTGTAGAAATAGAGACATTTCAAATATAATTATTGACTCGAAACTATCAAGAATGTTTGGTAGTTTTTGAGATGACCATTAACTACCCACATGAATTTATATGGTGTAAATTTACCTGGAAAAAATTTAATTGATGGATTTGAGTAAGAGGAAGTTTAAGGTATTTGATTAAATTTTAATTTTAATTTGAAATGGATGAGTTTTAAGTTAAGGAGACCAACCATGTAAAAAAGAAGAAAGAAAAAGAAGAAGATAGAATTGAGAGAGGATATCAAAAAGAATAAAAGTAGAAAAAATAGGCTATGGATGTCATTGCATATCAATAATTGAGAAGTGGGTTTTTCCAAGTTTGAATTATATTGAAGATTAGAAATGCAAGTGACGAGTTACTATAATTATTAGTAAAGATTGTGAAGTAGAGACAAGATAATTATGGAGAAAACCCATTATATTTTAGTGTTATATCTTCTATTATTTGATTTATAAGTTTAATCTAGTTTCAACATTATCTCCTTATGTAACGCACTTGTAAATTAGTGAATATAAGAGATGAAGTGGTCATGGGGTAATAACCAAGACACTGCTATAGAAGGTAATTGTTACATCCTGAAACTATTTAAAAATGTACCCTTTAAAGAACCTTTATTCAAAAATATAATTAAAATTAAAATTTTATAATTTTAAATTGATCAAACTAATTCCATTTTTTAGTTCATCATATCAAAATTAACTTAGTACTAATTTATGTTCTTTTTCAAAAATGGTAGTTTTTAGTTGAAAATATTATTTTAATAAAACTTGTAATTTTTAGGAATTTACCATTTATAATAATGACCATCAGATTTATAAATCCTTTTAAGTAATAAAATATTAATTTATTTAATAACATTATACATTTTAAAATATTCCTTGAACTCATAAAACCCAGGAAATTTTTTTTAGAACTAATTAATATGTTAATTTAATATAAAAACCATTTTCAATTTTTTTGTTGAATTAATTATTTTCAAGGTATATTAAAATTTTTAATTACCTGAAATCATTATATCATTTATTTTTTTTATAATAAATAAATTTATTTCATTGAAATTAGTATCCAAGATAATTTATCTTATATATATTTTAATCACAAAAATTTTATTTCTCTAAAAATTATTTTTACATGATAAAGTGTATTTATTTTAAAATTAACTTTTTACACATTTAGAAATAATATTTTATTAAATTATTTTAAAATTTTAAATTATTATTATCAAATTAGGTAAAATTTTCAATCTTAATATTGTTCATTAAAATGAATTACCACGGTTGGAAATTGATTACCAAGGTAAAAGTAAATTAAGGTAAAAGTTAAATAGTTAAAAACAAAAACCCCTAAAGAACTCAAATATGTGTCAAAAGGGAGTGGTTGAGATGAGTTTCAATCCCTAATCATTTTAATCTACTATTTTTTCTATTTTATGCCCTTTTAAACTTGAATAGTAACCTCACATTATGGGAAATGTAAGGGTTACTCCCAAAACTACCCCCATCACTTATAAAAGGGTAACATCTTGACTGCTTAAATACTCACATATCATTATAATTTATCCTAAAAAATCATCAATTTTTCTATTACTATAACTCTATCCAATTTTCATAATATTTTGTTCACCATTACTTTGAATAAGGCCTTGATTTGAAAGTATACTTCCAAGAAAAATTCAGGTCCCTCACGTGATTATTATCAAATACTTAGATTTTATTCTTAATTATATTATTTTTATATTTATTATAAACACACTAAATAATGATATTATTATCATTAATATAATTTTATATTACTATATTAAGGTAATTATAATTATTTATTCATATATGCTATCCATTAAGGAAAAATAAAACTGTTGTTTGTGTGTTGTACGGACTATTGCCTCCACAACATAACATGTCTTGTTTTCCATCATCAATTTAAAAGTTTGTATATAATGATGGTATTAAAGGATAGATATTATGTATATGATATTATTAAGTTTATATTATATTTTTTTAAATCTATTAATCATATGATTAACAAATGATCATCATTAATTTATTCATTTAAAATAAGCGTACTAAGAGGATAATATTTTATTAAAATTGTTTAATGTTTTATTATCTATTAATTATTATTATAATTATTTATTATTATAAAATATATCACTAATAAACACTAAATAATATCATTATTCTTATTTTATAATGATATTATAAAAAAACCACCTCTTAATCATTCATTTAATCAGGGTATGTTCATGTTTGAGTCTGTTTAACCACCTACTAGAACAATACATAGAATTTAAACAATTAATGGCTTTGTGAATATAATTAATATTTTAATATGATAAAAATGTGTAAATAATGATTTTTTTTGGTTTGGAATATATTATATCAATATCTAATTCACAGATTTAGGAAACACCCCCCGTTCGTCAAAAAGCCCCAAAACATGCTTATTATCAGCTTCATATTCAATGATAAGGTTTAAAACACTCATTAAAGGAATTATAAACATCATAAATTATTATAATTCAACTCTAATAGTAACTTTAATTACCAATTAATGATGAAATTTGGAATAATAATGAATATGGACACCTCTATTATGAAATTAGTACAAATGATCAAAACTATAAACACTGGATATAGAAAATCAAAAGAATTCATATAGATAATGACCATTTATGAAGAGTATGAATGAAAATGGAAATTCTTAAGGTTATAAATTAATTTATTAATATATATATATATATTTATTTACTACACAAGAGGTAAAATTATGTTCACAGAATTCTGGATAAGAGGTATGAGTTTTCTATCTCAAATTCCTCTCTTTGAGACATGTTTTTTAATAAACACCTAATTTACTTTATATGTTGTATATAATACCTATTAAATATGTTATATCATGAAATTAATTTATTCATGGTCTTTTAATATCATGTTTAATCCATATTTTTTAATAATTTATGATTAAAGTTCCACCCAATCCATAAGTGGGGTTTTCTTTCTCAATTTTGATTATTTGGAATCATGTTGTAATCACCCCCAATTTTATTTTGTGTGGTATATAAATTTCTATGGAAGAATTTTTCAATTTTACTCATGAAATTTAAGGGATTTAAAATACTATATTTTTATCCCTCTCTTATATTATTTTTATTCAAGAGTTAACTTTTCCATGGTGAAAAAATCATCCTATGTTTTGGTAAAGTAAATGTGCGTGTAATTTCCTAGTGAATACATCCCTATTCAGATATTGTTAAGTGGATTTATATATGAAACTTATTTACCAATGTTTAATAACCCCAAAAAAGTTTGGTTTATCATTGAATCAATAATCACACTAATACACGATAAGTGGGCCTAAGACTGCACTCCTAGTGAGACACTCCTGAGGGATATGAATTGGAATATTCACATTCTATTAATATGCTGTGATAAAGTATTTTTCCTACCATTGACATGGTCTCATACCAATTCAATCTATTTAATCTTATTACTATATTCCACAGATACCCTATCAAATTTTATGTTCTCTCTCCACTATATTTATTTGATAAGGGTACTTCATGTTACTATAATGATACCCCAAAACTTCCAAGTTGATTAAGGGATGTTGTCCTATAAATATACATTAGAATATTTAATGGGGAAGTATTTCATGTTCGTATTTCTCTATATATGTATATCCTAGTTTTATTTAGTAATAGGCTCCTCAGGTAATGGAATGAAAGGTCTTGATTAATCATGTATTGTTAGAATTGGACTTAAATAAGTGATGGGTGGAGCCTAAAATTATATAACCCCTCAATTCATCAAAAGGTTTAACAAGACAAAACAGGTTGAGTTTTTGTTTTATACCTCTTTCTAGGATAGGAAAGTGTCTTGTAAATGGGCATTGATAACACATTTGTGAGGTTCAAAATAATTAATTCCTATAGTATGAGTTCAACGATTATTATTATCCATGTTTTCATTTATTATCATAGATTTAACATTTCCTCATTTTTAGTTTATTATGGATTTGTGTTTTTCAATTATTATTTATATATCACTCTTTACATATTTTTATTTGGAAATATTCCATTGTATTCTACTCCATACTATGCATCTAAGCTCAACCTTATTTTTTTACTTTCCCAAGGAAACCTATAGGAGGATTTTGTATAATTTTCATTAATATAATGGAAGGGATAACAATGTTCTCGAAATGTGTTCATGTTTTATATCATGTTTTCAAGTGTAACATATATATGTATCTAGTTATTTAATACTACTAAACTATTTTATCATTTATAATCTCTTGTACTTTGTACCAATTAGGAAAGAGAACTACCAGCTCTAGGTTCTTTGATTCTAGGATATTATAGTTGGCATCAAAGTAAGTTTAGTTGAAAACTTAGGGATTAGATTTAGATGAGACATGCAAGATAGAACAAGTAATATTAAAATACCTAAATATTTCTAGGGAACACTCTATAAAACTTATTAGGAATTGTATTTTACAATTCAGTATAATGATCTAATTATGTGTATACCATCATAGAACTATGATGATAATGTTATAAATGAGAATAATTTCAACAACATCAGTCAATACGTGGATATTACCCCTAAAAAGTTAATTAAGCTTGAGTTGAGGCAAAACATTTCATAACTATATTAGGGTAGTTGACCAAGGTTATGGAAAATAATCTCATTCACATAGAGTGACCTTATGATATGAAACTTGGTATAACTATATTGTATTTCTTCATACAAAAATAACCTCTAGTTTTTAGTGGAACTGCAATTCCATTGATAGATGAACAATAGATAAAGTCACTAGATAACATTTTTCTCACTTTCGGAAATAATGAATATGAAACATTCATCATTATTGTTTATTGTCTTAAGAGAGATGCAGACCAATGATGGTTACTGATCTAAAACATTAATGAGGAAGGTGAGATAAATTTCATGGAATAAATAACTTTTAAGGAAGTATTCTATGAAAAATAATTTCATCATGAGAAAAGAGAAGAAATTGAAAGGTATTTCATCAATCTTAGACAAAAGGAGAAGGAAAATGTTGTTGAGTATGAGGATAATATTACATGGTAATCTAGGCATGCTGTAGAATTTGTATGTAGACCATAAAAAAAATTGATCATATCTTTGAGGGTTAAATATGATCCTTCAAATGGTGTTGGTCTCTTAAATCTTTTCATCATATGAGGATATAGTATCAAGAACCATTAATATAAAAAAGGAGTTCCCTAGGATGTATCTATTCAAGGAAAATTAGGAGAAGAATAGGCTGACTAAGAATCATGGGAAGAAAAATAGGAAAAAGGTAAAGCAAGGTAGGGTAGAATTTCAAACATGTGATAAATATGGGAAGAAACACCCAGGGACTTGTAAAAAGGGAACATGATTTTACTACATTTATGGATAAAAAGACCATTAATCTTACCAATGTAAGGTAAAGGTTGAATCTATTAATATTCAATGATTTAATAATACGGAGAAGGGATATTATGAAAACCAATGCCTCAAATATCTAGGTAATTTTCCTTAAAAAAGACCTAGGGATAAAGGCCAAGATTTTGTGGTTACCACATCTAAAGTCAAAGTTCCAAATGACTTGGTGGTATGTACTTTGATCATTGACTAAAATTTGGATAATATTTTATTTTATTCTAGATCTTCACACTCTTTTATATATTTCATGTTATCCAAAAAATAGATATTCCCCTAGAACCTTAGTAATGGAGTTACCAATTATGACACTAAGTGGGAGTTATATGGAAACAAAGATATATTTGGTAGCCCAAATTATGATGCATGAGCATACCCTATTAGAAAACATGGTTATTATTACTATGATTCACTTAGATATGATCCTTATTTGGATTATCATTCAAAGTATAATGAAAAAATATATTTCCAAGAGAATTAATTTATGATTTGTGAAGGTGAAGTTGAATATATTATCTTTATAGGGGAAACTAAATCATTTAAACCATGTCTAGATCCTCACTTAGTAGTTATCCTTAATTAAATTAAGGGTAAATAAGAAGAACATGAGAAATATAGGGATGATGAAGGTATCATAATAATAAAGTATGTACCCATGGTATAAAAATTCATTGATGTTTTTCTAGAATAATTACCTAGTCATACACCAAAGTGTGAAGTTAATTTCTCCATTGAAGTCATTTTGGATGCAAGATGCATATTTAAAACTCCTTATAGAATGACACCAATAGATTTAGTGGAGTTAAAGAAACAAATTCAAGAGTTTATTGACAAGGGATTTATATTCCCTAGAGTTTCACCCCAGATATCTCTTGTTTTATTCATGAAAAATAAGGATAGGTCCACGAGATTGTGAATAAATTATAGGGAGATCAATTCCATCACTATAAAAAATAATTATAATTTTAAAAACATTGATGAATTATTTGATCAAATTTCAAGAGCCAAATACTTCTCAAAGATAAATTTTCACAATGGCTACAATCAGCTAAGGGTGAATAAGGATGATATACTACATATGATATATCAAACAAATTATGGACATTATGAGTTTACGGTAATGCTTTTTGGGGTGATTAATAAACCTTTCTATCTTTAAGGATATGATGAATAGAGTATTCAATTAGTATATTTATAACTTTGTGGTGGTATTTATTAATGAAATATTGATATACTAAAAGATATATAAAGATCATGAGATTCACCTTCAAATAATTTTTGAGACCCTCATAAAAAAGGAATTATATAGTAAAGGGTTAAATTTACATGGTCAAGGTAATGTAAGTAATGTTCTGAAGAGATAATTAGGAGACTAAATAATGAATCAGTTTTAAATCGACTATAAGATAAGAAATTATTTTTAATTTAAAGTGATTTATTAAAGAAAATACTTCGTTGTGTACTTATAAATAATGATAATGTGATCACCTATGCATTAGGGAAACTGAAAATCAATGAATTAAACTATATAACTAATGAGCTTGAGATGGAAGGGGTAATATTTTCTTTGAAAAATTAGAGACAATAAATCTATGGAGAAATAGGTTAGATATATAAAGACCATAAGAGTTTGAAGTATATATTCTCTCAAAAGGAGCTCAACCTAAGGCAAAGAAGACATTTGGAACTACTCAAGCACAATAGATGCTCAATACACTACCACACTAGGAAGGAAGACAAGGTAGATGGATTAAGTATGAGGGAGAATGGAGTTCTAACCATGATGAGGATTAATAAAGATCTTATGGGGTCTCATGTTTTTTGGATCGATTGAATTTTTAGGATAATTTGAATTTTTCTCCATTGGTGGATGACCCATGTCATGAACTAGGAATTAGAATGAGGTTTTGAGAATTTGAATGTCCAGAAATGATGTTTTCATATGTGGTTTAGGGTTTAGTGGATGTCGTAGGGAATTGGGAGAATAATGGAAGAGAAAAGAGCAACTGGTATGCGGAAAAAAGTTGCTGCAAGTTTTAAAAATTGGGTTTTATTTACACTACATGTATTGGTTTCACAGGGTGTAGCCTAATAGATTCATTAAGTGAAAGCTTGGGGGATTTACCCAAGTAATATACAACATGTATCTATTACACATCATAAAACTATTACACAACATGTAAAAGTTACATGTTGGGTAATAGGCAAGTTGGATTTCTAAAAAGGGAAATTGGGGGCTCCTCCCCCATATGTATTATTGGGGAATAAGAGGGCGCACATGGAGGCTCTTGGCAGAGCTCCTCTCCCTCGCCCTCCTTTACTCACCGATTGAGGATATATGACATGTGTTTCGATGGAATCGTTTGGTAAGATCTTCCTTCTTCATCCTTCTATGTTATTTTCCTCCCATTGTTCCCAATTTTGGGAGTATCTATTTAGGGATCTTCATCTGTTCCATCAGAGCATGGTGGAATCGATCATTTCGGTTGAAGATTTTTCTCTTCCTAGAATGAGGCCATCCCACGAGGCTTTATACACTTTTCCACATGTTGTTTCATTGAGGGATGTTACCATAGTGAAAATATACAACTTTAATTCTTTTAATTAAATTTTCATGTGTTTTTTTGACACCGTTGGGTGGGGATTTTTCAAGGTTTGGTCTTAGGGGTACCCAGTAGAACTTTTGTATTTGGTTGCTTGGATCTTCATCGAGTGATAGGTGTCCAGTGAGATATTTCTTGTTATGTTTCTTCGGTTTTATTTTTATATTAACTATTTTTGGTCTAACTATTTTTTTTAGACTACACTTGAGCTGTCTAGTGTTAGGTAGGAGTTGGAAGTCTATGTGGCTTGGCTCGAACATCAACGAGCTTAGATGTAGATACAGAGGTCTATTTTTAGATAGTTTAAATATTCATAAAGGTAGGTGATCTATCACATCTTTCCTTATTTATTTATGAATGATTATTGTATTATATGGATGCTTGAGCTCACCCCTGAGAATGAATCCCCTGTTTAAATTCATTCTGATAAATTTTTTAATTAAATGAAATGGTTTTATTTTACTGGATGAACACCTAGGGTCTCTAAAAACACTAGTGCACTAGCTTTATCCCATGACTAGAGGCTATGAATATGATTGAGGATCCTATATGGAATGCATTTGCTTAGTTTTTATTTTACGATCCCAAGAGGGATTCCTTTCTTACATACTGACCTTGAGGATCCCGAGTAGGATGCCTCTCCAGCATTTTGACCCAAGAGACCCAATGGGAACCCCAAAATTTGACCGACCCTGAGTTAGTGTGTTATGGTTTGGGTAGTGATGGTAGCATGCACTACTACAAAATGCACAATATATAGTTCTACCCTTTATTATCACCACTGAAAAGCGCTGATAAAGGGTACCATTTATCGATGCTTTATTTTTAGTACTAATAAAGGGTACACTTTATCTGTGCTATTTTAGCACTAATAAAGGTCTCGATCATGCATACGAGTCCCACATAGAAATAAAGTAAGGGAGGTGGCTTCTTTATATATAATTCTACTACATGACATGCTCAAAAGCATATTGTGGGGATGGGCTCTTACATATACTGTACACATATATATGGTCCCCTCATGGCCATATGTGGTCCTTTTCCCACCCTCTGTTTCTCGCAGGTCTTAGCCCTCCTTCATACACCCTGCCAGGTCCTACGTGACCTAACCCAACTATCTGACCAAATATATTGACCGACTCGGTCCAACCACAATTTTTTTTACTGACCAATAAAAAAATACAAGTATTAAAAATAGTAAAAAAATGAATAAATTTAAAAAATGTTAATTTTTTAATTAAATAATTATTACTAAATTTAATATATATATATATAAATTATAAATATTAATAAATATTATATATTAAATATAGATATAGAAAATGAATAAAATGAAATAATTAAAAAAACAACAATTAAAAATGAGTAAATTTTAAAAAATATTAAAAATGTTATTCATTAAAATAATTATTAATAAAAATGAATAACTTTAATATATATATATATATATATATAAATTATAAATATTAATAATAATATATATTAAATGTAGATATGTAAAATGAATAAATTATAAGAATTAAACAAAAAATTATGAATTAATAAATTTTAATAATTAAATAAAAAAATTTAAAATGAATAAATTACAAAATTATTAAAAAAATCAATTAAAAAATTATTAATAAAAATAAATAAATTTAATATATATACACATATTAATTATGAATATTAATAAATAAAATATATTAAATATAAATATAGAAAATGAATACAATGTAATAATTAAAAACATATTAATTTCTTACTTATTTTTAATTGTTTTAATACATAATTATTCATTAATACATTTAATATAGAAATATATTCATATATATATATATATATATCAATGTATATAATATTTCTTAAAATATGATTTATGTAATACAAAATATTTATGCTTACATTAAATAAGTCATATATTTAGGGAAGAATGGTTTATAATTAAAATGTAATATTAATTAAAAATATTGACTAATTGTATCGAGTAATGGATATTAATTGAATATTGTTTGATTTTTTAATTTAACATATATCAAACATGGGTTACATTGATTTCACACATACATATACATAATTAATTCATTTTTATATACAACGCGCACACACAAATATTAACACAATTAATGAAATCTTATATAGAAACACATACACCTAATATTTATATAATTTATTCAAATTTTAATATTTACTTTAGGATTTCATCTAATAACATGTAATATATAATATATTATGTTTTTAATAGGTAATTTTTATTTATTTGTTTTTAATATTATTATAGTTAGGTATTATTTATTCACTTAAATATTTTTTATTTTTTATTTTTTTGGAATTTAACTATTTTATAATATTTGTTTATATATATTTACTTACTATGTTTTAATATTTTCAATATGTATTCATCTTCATATATATATATATATATATTTAATAAATTATATTTAATTAATAAAACATATTTATTTTTTCATTATTTTTAAAGTGTACCCATTTTTAATTATTCAATTTCACTTATTTTTAACATGCCTGCATTTAAGATTATATATTCATTAATAATATTAATAATATATTTGTAAATAAATATTTATATATTAATATATTTATAAATGTATATTTATTATATTTATAAAATTATATATTTATAATTATAAATAAATAAATATTTTTTTTAAAAATAATTTATATAATTATAAATAAATAATTATATATTTAAATAATTATAAAAATATAATAAAAATATTTAAATAATTAATATTTTTATTATATTTATATTTATATTTATATTTATTATATATATATAATTATATAAACATATATAATCATATAAATATGTAAATATTTGTTTAAAAGTATTTATATAATTATAAATAAATATATATATATATTTTAAATAATTATAAAATTATAATAAATATATTTAAATAATGAATATATTTTCTATATTTATATTTATATATATTTATTAAATAAATAAATAAATAAGTATATAATTATATAAATATAGATAATGTTATAAATATATTTATAATTATAAAATTACAATAAATACATTTAAATAATGAATATATTTGCTATATTTATATATATATTTATTAATTATTTATATAATTATATAAATATATATAATGATATAAATATATTTATGATTATAAATAAATAATTATAAATAAATAATTATAAATAAATTTAAAAATATATATATTTATAAATGTATATTTATTATATTTATAAAATTATATAATTATAATTATAAATAAATAAATATATATTTTTAAAAAGTATTTATATAATTATAAATAAATAATTATATATTTAAATAATTCTATAATTATAATAAGTACATTTAAATAATGAATATATTTAATATTTTATAATTATATTTATACATATTTATAAAATACATATATATAATTATATAAATATATATAATAATATAAATACATTTATAATTATATAAAAATATTAATAAAAATATTTACAAAAATATTTACAAATATATTTGTTTATAATTATAAATAAAAATATTTTATCAGCACTAATGGTTTAGCACTGATAAAGATACCTTTTATCAGCACTTCTTTAGCACTGATAAAGAGGTCTTTTATTAGTGCTAATCAATTTATCACTGATAAAACCCGTCTTTATTAGCGCGTTTTTTGTAGCATTGATTAAACCCTCCCCAATATTTTTTAAAGAACCCTAACCGAACCGATTTTAGTCACACCTCTCAAACTCTCTCTGAAGTCCAGTTCTGCGGTCGCTCCCCCTTGAAATTATCTCAAACAAACCAAGCCTCAAATATAAGGTATGTTATTTTTCCCTCCTCTTCTCTCATTTCTTTCTTATTCAGGTTTCGTGGTGTATTTTAGCACAACATTTTATTGACTTGATACTCTCGTGGGTTCTACAGTTTTAATCTCCTTTATTTTATCCACTATCTATGTCCTTCTTTCTCCCCCCTCTTCCATTCTATCTTCTCTCTTTTCTTCTAATTTTACATACCTTAGTTAGGGTTTTTAGATTAAATTCCATAAGAACATGGTAGAATTCACCCTAGACCACGAGTCTTACTCGTTTCTTACTTTAAGGAGGGTTGGGTGGGTTTATTACTCTTAATTCATCAAAATTTTAATTAAATGAAATTACATAATGTTTTACACAATGTATTTCAATATTTATGGTTTTATTTATGGGATTTTTTTTCATATAGTTGTTTAGAGCTTAGGGAAACTATATTATTGGTGGAATTTATAGTGTAAACCACACTAAGTTTCAATGGTATTTTTTATCATCAATCGTAGTGGTTTTTGTGATTTGGTTTCTTTTGTTATTAAATTGCAGTTCCATTGATTTAGGGGTGGTTGATGATCATTTAAAATTTTAAAATATCTCTATTAATATTGATAGGTGGTGTTAATTCACCATTTGATTATCAGGCTATTCCTATAACATTTTCTCTTTTTTCTTTCAAAATAATTTTATAAAACTCATATTATATTTACAAAATATCAAAAGATGGGTTCAAATTATATATTTATATAAAAGATTAAATTTATTCAATGGTTCCATAGGATTGTATGTAGAGATCATCACTCTCTTATGCTTATTTGGGGTAAACGTTACTTTAAAAATTCAACTTTAGGGATACCCGACAAACCTATATCATAATTTTTCAGACTATTTCTTGAAATTCAAATATATTACCCCATATTAGATATTGTCACATAACCCCAAACTCTTAAAGTGACACACAATTTATCATGACTTATACTTGGGCATAAATGGAACCCTTGGGTATGTTTCTAAGACATTATATTTCATAAAAAACGTATAGCTAAGGGCCTCCACTTGACTTATCACCTTTGTTAATTTTCATATAACTTGAGTGTAATTATTTTATCCTTAACCAAATTATATAATTAGAGTCACTTATTCCCACTTGAACTTGAATAAGATAACATTGAAAAAACCAAACTTGAACTATGGTAAAGACTGTTTCGATGGTGATTTGGAAGCTAGGTTTAGTAGGCTAGAAGAATTGATTTACTATGAAAAACAAAAAAATTAATATATATACCGAAACATAACACTTGAAAACTATAGTAGTTTTATGAGAGTTAAAGTATGGAAATTTTTAAGAAAAACTTATTCTAGAAATGGTTTCTCTTAGGATATTCTTTATATTTTTTTTCTCATTTACATCTTTAATTATTATTCAAAAGGTTTTGTACAATTTTTTTTGAGTTACTACTCACATTTACCTTCTAAAACATTACCACTTAAAGGAAATGTGGTTATATATAGTGTCAATTATAAGTTTTCTATTGATTTCTGATTTAATAAGTGTAACATTGAACCTAAAAAACCTAAAAAAATAATAATAATAGTCTATTATAAACATATAATTTTTTTGGAATTTAGGATTTAGAATTTAATCCTAAAGAATACCACTGTAATTCTCAATTTTAAAACCATGGTAATGTTATTTAAACCTTTCTACATAAATTTTAAGGAACTCCATTCTTCCTCATATAGTGTTCTCTTGGTGTTTCTTGGGATTCATTTCTAAGACACCACAGTGGATCAATTATGAAGGGACAAGATTTATTGATAGATTTAATGTCACACTATAACATTTGAATCAGTTATTTATTTTCCTCATGATTATATCTTTATTGGTTGATTCCACACATGTGTGATTCTATAGCTGGAAATACCAATCAGAACTAAATATTTATACAGCGAAATGAATATTATTATCATAACATATAAATAAAATTATGATATATATGATTATAGAAAAACTCTACCTCAGTGTAGCCCCTCGTCTATCCCATTAACCAATATAGAAATTATCCTAGATCTAATCACTTTTACAACAATTTTTCTATCTCAATTTCCATCACATCCAACATTTCAACCCCCATCTTTCCAACCAACACATTTTATATATTATTGTCTTATTTAATCTAAAAATTACCATCCAAAAGATAATTATAATTATTTAAAAAAACAACCTATTAAATTTTATGAAAATTAAGAGAATCATGATATGTATAATTTGAGAAATAATTCAATTAACAATATAATTTATTTTTAAAAAACAAAAAAAATATTTTATGAATTTTAATTAATTTACAAATAACATCTACTGTAATAATTATTACAAGGAAATAAAATTTATAAATCCAGTCCAAAATTAAATGGAAGGACAAAATAATAACTTATAGGGGAAGTCTTATATCTATGACAAACAAATTTTTTTAAAAAAATATTTATTAGTGATGATTAGATTAATATATGTATATAAGTGATTCAGTTGAGTAAGAAATCCATTTTATTAACATTTTTAATAATATATTTTATAATTATACATGAAATAATAATTTTAAAGCCCTTTATTTATGATGTAAAGTGTATTATAACATGGTAAATTGAAATAAATGAGAGTAGAAACATTTATTCTTGAAGTGGATAACTATTAATAGTAAGATGCGATAATTAAAGGAAATAATGATCAAGGGTTGACTGATACTTTTTCAGTAGTCAAATTTATTATATGATTTCAATTGTTCGTTGATTTTTCTAGATATTTGAATTAATTATATGTGAAAATTTTCCACTGATAGGTGATGATCTCTTGAACTTTTACACTCATTTAAAGTTCCACTCATATAATAAATGAAACACCACAAGGCCCACCAAATACTATGTGAATAAATGAATAAACATGAAATCCCCCCAATTGTTGGACTCCCACCTAGAAAGGTTATAGAAACCATCCTAGAATTATTACCGTTTTTCATGGTAGGCTAACAACTTCTGAAATTAAACCCTCAAACCAAATTCCATTTCCTTTTCATGGAGTAATTGAAGTCTTGATTTGAATTTTGAAATTGAAATGATTTTCTTAGTGTGAGTGTGTGTAATACCATCAAACTAAGCCTTCTCAAGGTGACACCAATCAAGGATCCCTTTGTAAGGATCATTGTACTACTTCCAAATTTTCCAAATTTAGGCAAAAAACTAAAAAAATGTTGTCTGGTGCTTCACCAACTCCCAACCTAGGAATATTTAGATTTAAGTTGAAAACTATTATCCTCACTAGCATCATCTCTTGAATATTTATCATTTCATTTTGTTTCTTGAGAATCATCCCCCATATCTTCTGGACATGAACCTATGTTGATTGAATTACTTCAAGCAATAGTAACCCCATAACGAGTACTAGTGATTATTTTGGATTAATTTAGAGGATACCACTTACCACCCGTGGATTAATTCTTTTCTTAAATTAAATTACAATTTTATTCAAAGCATACTAAAATTATTTGGAATAATAAAATGTAATATTCCCCTTATTCTAATCATATATAACTTTGACCTCTAATTATGAATATATTATGTATATTTATTTATTTATTATAGAAAATGAATATTTTATGAACCTAATATCTTAGATATTAATCGAAAATAGATGAAATCTAATAAAATTAAAAAAGAGTATGAATATAGAGTTAAATAGTTCACAAATTTTTCAATAGAACATGAGAATGTACCTTCTCAAATCCTTTTTCCATATTTATGTTGTTGTTATTCAAGAAAAATATAGGGTTAAATGAAAATTTATTCAAGGATAAACCTTTCATTGTGAGATCACAATCACTTCATCATGGCCTCAATGTAGACAATTTATTTTTTTGTTAAAGGGGACTATAAAGATGGGATTTGGAATCTCGATTGAGGACCCAAATACCTTCAACCTTTAAAAAAGGAAATCGAGTTAAATGAGTAGGTTAAAGTGTTTTTTAATATACTATGTTTTTACTCATAAATTATGTGTTCTAACTATATTAAAATAATCTAAATTAACTGTTTAACTACTCATGTCGAAAATGTCTTCTGCACATGATAATGTTAAAAATATTGGGTAATAACTAGCAGTTAATGATGAAACTATAGAATTATTAGGGGATAAAAACATGTTGGTGAAAAAAAGAATAATGTATCATCATAGTGTTGAAAAAAATTATCCAGGGAAGAAGAAAGGGTATAAAATTTGAGGTTATATGGAATCAACACAACGAAATTGTTAACCCCAATAAGTTAATGTTCATTAGTTATGTTGAGGTTACAATAAGGATGAATATTCTGATTAATATAGATTCATGGAACCATGTCTATCCTATAACAAAGGAAACACTTTTGGAATATATAAAGGTAATGTTATGATATAATTTATCTATTTTACCAAAAAATTATATAATGAAACATTGATTTAATTTTCATTATTACTTAGATATTTCATTTATTTTAGATGATTACCACAATAAATATGTCTTAATGGCCACTAGAAATCCCATAGAGGATTCTAGACTCTTATTACCAAGTTACATATTAGGGATGTTGAGGGGAAAGTAATACCCCACACACCAGTTATATATGTACACATTTTAAATCATGAAACATGGAATGATTTCATTAGTCATCACGATGCGAAATCATTTTATGTACATTGTAGTTGATAATATATTATTTTAAACAATTTAAATTATATATTTTGATTCAAAATTGTTAAATTTTGAAACATCAAAGGAGTGTTGAAAATAAACAATATGCCTCAAAATCAATGTACACCTATCACAAAGAAAGAATGGGGTAAAATTCACTAGAGAATAAAATGGAATGTATTTTAAATAAACAATAAAAGTTTTTTTGTGATATGAAACCAAATATGTTCCATTTTTTATATGTATATTGATGAATTAAAATAGAAATCTACTTCCATCCAAAGTCATGTGCTATAGAAGGAGGCCCATGTAAATAAAGAGAGTAAATAGTTGATGGAAACAAAAAAACCAGTATAGTAAACATGTATAAGTATCATATAATATTAACTAATTATGATTTATAATAATATTACCTGAAAATATCTATTTATGTTCATATGTTTTTATATAGTTTTGACACAAAAATCACCAAAAACCATACTGAAATAAAAACTACTTTCAGTATCTTTGAAGAGGATGAAAATATATGGTCGTGTTATAGGTGTAGGGTAAGGAGTGTCTCCTAGAACATATTTAGAGAAAAAAACCAAAAGAAGTTACATATCATATAATAACAAGATTTCAGGTAGAGATAGATGATTTTCAAGATATTATTGTCTGATATGGTTTGAAAGACCAATTTATGTGAAAGGATAAAAGAAAAATGCCGGTGGGACAAAGATCATCACATGAACAACCAAATGAACCCACTAACTTTGAGGCTTATCATTTCTTTAAACCACAAACCTTACCCAAGGTAATCAATTTTGTCACTACTATTTATCCTAAATGTGAATCAAAAATCTTTTGATAACTATATTTTACTAAAATTCCATTGGTTGAAGTTGTATGTTATTTTTATATATCAACACCCACACAAAGTCTTTTTGTGAGGGGTATTTATAGGATCATAAGAGTAGCTTATGATAGTTATACTTACTGGGGGGTGAATTATAGTTTAAAAAACATTTAAATAACACAAAACACGAAGCCTATTAAAGTAACTTTATTGGAATCAAACTTAGTACAATTATCAGAGGGAAGATTAGAATCACAATGGATCAGATTATATCAGAGAATGTTTATCATATTAGAAATTACACCGATAAAACAAAATAGAATAAAAATCTGAGTATGATGATTTAATTTCTATTATATATACACAATGGAATAGTAAATTGAAAAAACAAGAAATATATAGTACTATTAAGAATTAATTCCAAGCTATATTAAAATATTTTCCTCTTTTAACCTTAAGAGTAAGGTAGTTAACGACCTTGACTAAAGGTATCCAAATTTTTATACTTACTATAATGTATGTATGTATTTACTAGGAAATCCCTCAATATGATGATCGGAATAGCTATGTATTCCTATCCCTATAATCCTTTGATATTATGATCAAAATATGTCTTCCTAGACCCTAAATCCCTATATCTGATTTATCAGATTCAATGTATTCCTATCTCTAGAAACCTCTAATCATAACAATGATCAGACATGATTACAAAAGAAAATGTTTATAAGGAATCAACCCTAAAAAGGATTCCTTAGAATTACCAACTCTCTAAATAATTAAAAATACTAAGAGAAGTTCACACTTATAAATTATCAGATGAATTGAGTTGAGAATGCGATCAGTTGCTCCAAACTCTTCAAATGACTCACTATTTATAGGTGATTCTCTAATAGTCACATTTATGAGTTTTTTTCAAATAACTCATACAGCTGGTGCTTGATAGATCATATGTAACTGAATTCCTAAATTCGTATTGATTAAAATATTTATAGTGTTAAATATATTTCTTATGACAGAAACAATTATTTTTATTTTTGATTATAAACTTAAGTTATTCCAATGGACTTCCTTATCTATTTTCAATATGATAATCCTTATGAGATCCAGTCTGAGGTATTAGTACCAGAATCAGTCTGATAGTTATAAATTTTGTCAATATGAAATACTAGAAAAAGGTATTACTCTTGGTCTAATCAAATATATGTATTAGGAATCATACACATTCTCAATCAGATGATCACAATGAAGAATAATAAGTTTACATTCATAATATGTTATAAATTTTTCTATGTATGGTAAAAGTTAATGTTTTCTATAAAAACATACTAAAATACATGAGGCATAATTTTTTTAGTAAATATGTTTTAAGAAAGTGTATGTGATTTAATAAAATGAATTAATGAAAAAATAGGAAGTAATACTTCTTGAATCAATAATATCCCCCTTTTTGGAAAGCACAAACCACAAAACTTAAATGAAAAAATAACTTAAAAAACTTACAATAATTTATTCTTATAATAAATTTATATTTAGATTTATTCATTGAAACTTAGCTTACATTCATTTGTAACACTTATGAATATAATAAAGAGTATTTTAATAGTTCTTCCATAAAGAAAACTTCTCCTCCTTAGTAAAACTTCTCCTCTTAAGGATCATATTCTCCCCATTAAAAAAAATATTCTCACCCTTAATATATCATTATACCCATTGATATATCATTCTACTCCTTAATATATCATTCTCCTCATTTATATGTCATTCTAACCCTTTTTTATTTTAAAAAATTAATGGATAAGAGAATCCAAAGTTTCTTGAAATATTAGAAAATATAAAAAATAAAATATTACTGAAATAAATAATCATCCATGTAAATATGAAAGAATATATAAATAATAAAAATTGAAAAACATTCAAGTAAATTAGAATTGGATGAGAAGATAATTAATTAAAAATAAAAAAATTAAAATGTTTTATAAAAGTTTGACAAATAAATACATTGAGAGTTCAAAATAAAAATAATCATTCTTTATTAATAATATTATAGACAAAATATTTCATCTTCTTGAACTCATGGAGGTCCTTCCCCATCATTGAAATTATTTCTTCTTGAGTATACTCTTAAGTATTCAACCTTTTGACTTCCTCATACAACTCTTTATTCTAATCCATCATTACGATCAACTCATCTTCTCAAGATCTGAGTTTACTCATTCCCAACTCCATTTCTTGAATATTATGTTTCATAACATTCACACCCTTAGTTATTTCATATATAGAATATAGGAATTCCTATTAAAACTTAAATTTATCATCCATATCCAAAGATAACTTGTAAAATGAATCAATTGATTTTAACATAATTTTATTTACTTCATCATACTCTTCATCATGCATACAAATATCTAAATCAATCTATTTAGACCAATTCACTATCTGATTTCATGACCTTTTGTGAGTATGATAACTTTCTTGAAATATTTCAATTTAGCTTCAATATGAATCACTAATTCTGTCAAAACTTTTTTTGATTTTGATTTCTCACTGATATTTTTCTGAATAATATGGAATCTTGATTCAATATTTGGAAAGTATACAATTTTCACTTATAATCTCCTTAAAGTATGAAAAATATAATCAAAACATTTTAGATCTATTATTACTACAGAGTCTAATTGTTCAGGCTCAAGTTGGAGAGTTTTAGTTCTAATGCTTACAACTTCCACTTCTTTTCCTTTATTTATATATTTCATTGAAACCTTCTCTAGAATATCTTATTCTTCAAGAAATTTTACATCCTTATTTGATTCATCTTTGTTATTAACTTTATTCTCTGATTATTGATATTCTTCCTCTTTCTTTAATGAATATTGTGCTTCTTTTTTGGAAGATGAGTCTTCCTATTGAGAACTTCCATATTTTTCATCCTTATCTATATTGCATGGTAAATTTCTTGATGATGATGATGATGATGAATCTGATGATTCCTTATCAGTCTTGGTTTCTTCATTATCATCTACTTTCTTATCTTTATTATCCTCCTCTTCTTATTCAACTTCAAATTATTCCACTTATTCTACTTATTCATATTCCTCCTACTATTATTCATTTTCCCTTTTATTTTACTTTAAATTCTTCATCACCTTACTTAATAAGCCTATATTTTAACTATCTTACAATTTTAAAATATCCTCTAATGGATAACTCTAATGCTGATTCTTTATAAGGAATATTTGAAACCGATTCTACCTCATCAACCTTTTTCTTCCCCTTATCTTCCATAGAAGGGATCTAAACTGGGACGGCCAAGGTTTATTTAAACACTAAACCAGCTTCTAGTAAAACTTCATTAGTGTGGGATATTGGAAGAATTGGATACTCAGATTACTTCTCAACATATTTCAATGAACTTCCAACAATTTTAGCTTCTGAAAATCTTTTCTTTTTATTTATTTTATTCTCTTCTTACACTAATGTTTCAACTAACCAGATTTTCAAAGATTTTTCTTCTATAGGGATGATCCCTAATTCTAAATCCCCGAGTTTTTTTAGAGCCTTACGTTTTATCATTTCTTCAAAAAATTCTTATTTCATTTTATTTCCTTTATTTATATAGATAATAGAATATGTCTCTTCCATTATCTTCTTTTTATTATTATCAAAATCCTATTTTTTTCTTAATGGATGGGAATTGGAGGAAACACCATCAATTTTGTAAACAAAATTCTTTGTTTTGGAATAAAAAAACCAATATCATCCTAGTCAACATATACTCAGTGATAAATGAATTTCTTTTAGACTTGATACGATGTGTTTTCCACCTTAAATATCTCCATGCACTTCACAACCAACTTACTTATAAAAGTTTAAATCATTATGATATTTGACATTATGGAGGAGTTTTTTATATTTTTAATAGAGATAAATATAAAATTGATGAATTATATCTTCTTAATATTCACCAAATAATCAAAAACAAAAACATCTTATACCTTTAAGGTATCTATATATCCCTTTCTCAGAATCAGAAAACATTACATATATTTAGTTATGACTCTATTATCCAGTGTCAAGTGTGGAACCTTTTTTACATTAGAATATTCCAAAAAAATGGAGTCTTCTGCCTTATTCTTCTTAAATGTATCAAGATTATTAGGAAACTTATGAGAATTCAAATAAGCTTCGTCATCCTATGGTACCTTGAATAAATATTGTACTCTATTATAAGAAAATTTATACCTCTTCCCATACATTGTGAAGGATAATTTATCATTATCATCCACTTTTATAAACTTTACTAACCCATAGTATTCCAAAACAACTTCAGGAAAGTATAAACCAGATTCTTTGTCAGGCTTTTTAACACATAATAATTCCTATCCTTAGAATGAAATAATATTCTTGAGTGTTGAATCATATTTTTCATACCAAAACCTTTCAACCAACCTTTAACTAAACATGGAACACTTATCATAATATTACTTGGACTACATTAGATCTAGATTCTGAAACCAAAAAATAGATGGAATGAAAGATAAATAGATCAGGACCTTTGAGGGGTGCAACAACTCAGAAGATAAAAACTATAGATAACTAATTTGGGGTATGGGGTGACCCAACCTTATATAGTCATTAGTGGTGATGGTTAATCTTCCATAAGATAACCAATGGTTGAGATGAAATACAATTCTAATCTAACATTCAAGATTGATCTGAGGAAAGATTTAAAATAATTTTTAAACTCTTGAATTTTTTTTATAGTTTTATCAAAGTGATGATCATTCCAATTATAAAAATTTTAAAATTTTGAAAAATAATATTTTTATAAAACTAAGAGTATAAAAAAAATAATTATAAACAAACGTAATGAAATAGTGAATAACTAAAAGAGTAGAAGAATAACTTTAGAAGTAGAACGTGTCATCAAAATGATAAACATATTCTTCTTGGTTTTTGAAAACAAATTGTGATAGTTTTAAACTAAAATATGATTATGATTTTTTTAATAAAATATGAATGTGATATTTTTTTAAAATATTATAAGATTATGAAAATTTAAAAAAAAATTGAGTCTAGAAATTTTATAACAATTTTCTAGTCCAAAAACCATTTTTATAATTACAACTCTAATAATTTTATAAAATATTTTGAGTCTTGGAAAATTATTATGATAATTTTTTTAGAAAATATAAGAAAATAAAAAACTTAAATATTTAAATAAAACAAAATGTTTTGAAAAAAATATAAAACATATGTACTCCCCATATGAAAAGAATTATCTTAATATAAGGAGACGAGTCAACAAGAAGTAAATATGAATGATCACTTTAAATTGATCATTCCTATATTATGTTTAATATATTCAAATCTATCAGATGTAAGAAGTTTAGTAAAAATATTAGAAAGTTATTCTTTCATTCAAATGAATTATAAAATTATATCTCTTTTAAGTGTGTGATCCCAAAGTAAATGGTGCCTTATATCTATGTGCTTAGAACATGAGTGATGTTCATGGGTTTTACTTAAAGAAATGGAGATTTCATTATCAAATAGTATTTTTGTTTTAGAATTACTCATTCAATAGATAATGAGTGTGTGTTGCATCCACAAAACTTGAGTATAACAGCTTCCAACTACCACATATTCAGCTTCAATAATGGAAAATGCTACTATGTTTTGTTTATTACAAGACCAAGAAACTAAAGAAACTCCTAATAAATGATAGGTTCCAAATACAATTTTCATATCCATTCTACATCCAAAATAGTCAATATCCGAAAAAAAATATAATTAAATTTTTTTCAGCAGAATAGAAAAGGCCAAAATCGATGATTCCCTTAGGATAATGAAAAAATTGTTTAATATATTTTAAATAGGATTATTTTGGATTTTCTTGATAAATTTCACATAATCATATTGAAAACATTAAATCTAGATGACTACAAGTTAAGTAAAGTAAACTTCCTATCATAACTCTAAAAATATTTGGATCTACTGGTTTCATAGCCTCATCAAGATCTAAAGTATTAGAAATACTAATAGGATTACTAATAGTTTCAGTATTTTCATATCAAAATTTCTTAATAAGATATTTTATATACTTTTGTTGAGATATAAAAGTTCCTTCTTGTTTTTGTGAAATTTGAAAACCAAGGAAACTTGATAAATCACCAATTATACATTTTTCAAACTCAGAATTCATAAGATCCACAAAAGAATCTATTAAATATTTTTGAATTGTACCAAATATAATGTCACCAACATAAATTTCTACAATCATAATATTTTTATTTAATTATTTTATAAAAATATTTGGATATGACACTTCCTTAAAAAATTGTTTTGTAACAAAAATCATGTTAGTTTACCATACCAAGCTTTGTGGGCTTGTTTAAGTACATAAAAATATATGGTATGTTTAAAAATGTATTCAGGATGTTTTTTATTTTCAAAACTAGGGGTTTTATCAATATAAACTTCCTCATAAACATATCCATTAAAAAAACACACCTCACATCCATTTGATTTTTTTGAAATTAATGAATGCTATAAAGGCTAAAACTATTATAATAGCTTTACATATTGCTACCAGAGCATAAGTTTATTCATAAAAAATACCTATTGTGGATTATATCTCTTAGAAAAATGTGTAGCTTTATTTCTAACAATTATTCAATTTTAAGCATATTTATTCGGGAAAACCCATTTTACTCTAATATAGAAGTTTTTATAGGTCATTATATTAAAGTTAAGAATTTTTTCCTCTAAACCTAATTGAGTTCATCTTTGATTACCTTAATCCAATCCTCATCACCTAAAGACTCATCAGGATTCTTAGGTTCAAATTGGTATAAGAAATCTAGATTTTTAATTTCATTTCTTATAGAACTTCTAGTCCTAACTGGTTGATATACATCACTGATGATACTTTCACTAGGATGATTCCTAAGAAACAAATAAATTCTTGGGTTTTCAAAATTCTATTGTATAACTAAAAGTAGAATATATTCTTGAGGAATAACTTTAGAAACTAATTATTTAGTTATTTCCTTATAAGAAGTATTTTACAACAAAGGTTGAAAATTAGTTTTACAAATAACATCCATGGATATAGGTTGAGGTTTTGTGAAAAACAAAATGATTAGTTTCATCAAAATTTACATGTACTATTTCTTCAATATTAAAATAATTTTAATTAAAACTCTATAAGCCTTCTAAGTAGTGCAATAACCTAATAATATTCCGTCATTTCATTTTTGGTGAAAAATTATGTAAATTATCATTAGTATTCAGAATGAAAACTTTACAAAAAAACATTGAAGGAAGAAAATTTTGGTTTTCTTTCAATACATAACTCATAATAATATTTATTAAGTAAAGGTATAATTAAAAATTGATTTATAGTGTAGCAGGTAGTATTAACCTCTTCAGCCCAAAAATGTTGATCAACTGAGTATTCAATTAGAATGTTTATAGTTATTTCTTAAGGAATTCTATTTCTTCTTTTAACTACACCATTTTTATGGGGATTTCTAGGTGTTGAAAAGTCATCTTTTGTACCTTTCTTGTTACAAAAAGTTTCAAAATAAAAATTTTCAAATTATCTAACCTGATTAGTATGGATAGTTTTCAAGGAGATGGTTTTCTAATTTTTAACTCAAGATAAAAAAGTTTTAAAACAACTAAACACTTTATATTTATTTATAAAAAAATAGACCCAAGTATATCTAGTGTAATAATTAACTATGACATGTACATATTATTTTTTTAAAAATACTTAAATTTTGTGTAGGACCAAATAAGTGTAAGTGAAATAAATATAAAGCATCATAAGTTGAGACTTCACTATTAGATTTAAAACATAACTTATGTAGCTTTTTGTATTTCCAAGGTTCATGTACTTTTGAAATATCAAACCAAAGTTTAAGTATATCCTAAAAAAGTCATTTATTAGTAAATATAGATAAGTTTATAAGGTGAAATTTTCCTAAAGTTCTATTAAATAACAAAGATTGATCTTCCATTTCACTAAGTCAAACTATGTCTTGGATTCTATGGTCTTCTATGTTAAGTGTGTAAACATTATCATTTTTATTGGAAGAGAGAATAAATTAACCATTGGAACTAGTAATTAAACATTTATCATTACTAATTTTCACAAGCTAACCTTTATTACATAGTTTACTATTTTTTATAAGGTTGTTCTTAATACCTACAAAAAATAAAATATTATAAATAAGGGCTTTTCCAAGAAGAAAATGTTACCTATTTCGATAATATCTCCTCGAGCATTATCTCCAAAAGTTAATTTTACGCCGTTCATATTGATTATATTATTAAAGAAGTATTTGTTTCTAGTCATGTTCCTAGAACATCCAGTACCCACGTAGTAATATTTTTTGTTTTCAGAACTATCTTTGGTATCCTAAAAACAAAAAATTAATTTTCTGAAACCCAAACCTTCTTAGTTCTATTAATGTTATAAAAAAAACATTAGGTAACCACATTTGCTTTGAAAAACAATATTTTTGAAAACCTATATATTGAAATCTATTCAAGGAAAAAAAATTCCTTCAGTACCCACCACTTTGTCCCTAAGTGAATAAAGGTTCACTTTTTGGAATAAAATAATAGTTACAAAAACATGTTTTTTTAAAAAACCCATTCCAAAACTACTACAATGAGGTCTAATTTATTTATAAATCTTATCAAAATTTTCATTAATCATGGATCCACATCCTGAGGTGCTTCGCTGGCCACATTTTGGAATTTTGAATCAATTGTTAATTTCATCTATGTGGTTTTTTGGATTTGGTGTTTCGGTAATCTCATGTATGGTTTCCACTCACCCAAAAATTAGTTTTCAAAATCAAATAAAAAATAATTTTCAGTAAAAAAACTAAATTTTTATCCTCATCATTATTAGTTTTAGAACTAATTTTTCCTTGTAAAACATTTTTCTCAGAAACACATTTTTCAAAATATTTTGAAATATATTAATTTTTTAAATTAGATATATCAAGATTTTTAAAAATATATGATATTTTATTAGTAAAAATAGTTATCCTAGAATTTTCATTAGCATGTTTATCTTTATCATTATCTAGTTTCTTTCAAATCTTACAATTTTCACTTTCTAAAAGTTTTTCTAATCTTGAAACCTAATCATAGCTGGGTAAAGAATTTTATTCTACTGAGGATGATTCTTCATCAAAAGATATAAAATTTTTATTGTCAAGATAATTTTCATTTAATTATATATTTATAATAGATTCATATGTGTTTATGTTATCCATTATACAATTATTTACCATGGGTACTTTAGCAAAATTACCTATGTTCTTATTTCCAAAACTTTCATTATATGAAGAACTTTCAGAAGAATCACCACCACTGGCACTCCATGTGTTAGAATATTTTTAAAACTTCATTCCATTAGATTTATCATAATTATTGGAATTAATTTTTAAATTTATTTATTTCCTATCATTCCATTTAATCTTTGGAAAATTTGGTCAAATATGTTTATCTTTCTTACATTCATAACAAGTGACTTCAGAATCCTCCTTATCTCCTTTATCCTTATGAAATTTTTTATATCGGTATTGATAATATTTCTTTCCAACTATATTATTCACCTTCTAGATAGATTGGATAATTTATTGTTTTAATGTTCTTATGTACTCTAATTTTATTGAACAATAACTTTTTTCTTCCTAGAAGATTTTATAGCTTTCTCAGTTGACTGGACTTTTTAAGGAATAGTAGATGTTATTACAAAAGAAACACCACTATTTTTATTTTTCACTTTCTCAACATCTCCTTTTAATCTTCCAACATATTGGATATGGGTTACAATAAAATCACTAATAGTAATATTATTTAACATCCTTATATTGCGAACAATAATTATTTTTGATTCCCACTCCTTGTGGATTATATAGATAATATTTTCCACAATAATTTCATCATCAAGTTCTTTTTATACACGATAATATAAATTATTTAGAATATTTATGAACCTATAATGCATCTTGGAAACTGACTCTCTAAGTATAAAATTAAATGCTTGATAATCATCTCTACACATAGAACTTATTGTTTCCATAACTATTGATGTACCAAAATTTGTAACTTCCAATTTACTCTAGATACTATTGGAAGCTTAACAAGATGATATATAAATGTAGATATTCCTTGTAATTGAACATAGTAAATTATTAATGACTTTATAATTTAATTGATATTCCATTTTATCATCATTTTTATAAGAATAAACTTACTTATCCAGAATATTATATTTTATAATTATCATCTTAAAATTATCAACTATAGTGTTGATCACAAATATCTTCATTCGGTATCTCTAATATTCATAGTCATTCCCACTAATGATTAGTGTTTTACTAGAATTTAAATTATAAAGATATCCAACATTCATTCCTTCCATATTTAAAAGAATAGAAAATATTCTCCACAGATACACGTTAGTGTAACAATGTTTATAAATAAAAAGTTTATATCAAAACTTAAATAACTTTCAGAAAAGAAAGTAAAAAATCATCAAGTATATAAAAATTAGAAACATCCTATGATACCAATTTTAGGATTGTAATAGTATCTTATGATGTCTATACCTATAAAAGGGGGTGAATTGTAGTTTAAAAACCTTTAAAAAACATAAAACAGAAATCCTCTTAAAGTAAATTTATCAGATTCAAACTCAATCAGATTACTAGAGTGAAGAACATAATCAAAATGGATCTGATTATATTATAGTATGTTTATCGTATTAGTAATTAAACCAATAAAAAAACATAATAGAGAGATGAGTATGATGAATGAATTTCGATTATATATGCATAGTGGAATAGTAATAAGAAATATATAGTAAAATTAAGAATGACTTACAGGCTATATTAAAAAGGTTAACTATTTTAACTTTAAGAATAAGGTACTTAATAAACTTGAATAAAGGTACAAATATTTTTATACTTACTATAAAGTATATCTTTTCTTACCAGTAAGTCCCTTGATATGGTGATTAGATTATCCCTATATTCCTATCCCTGGAATGCCTCGATATGATGATTGGCGTCTCTATTCCTAGCCTTAGAAGCCCTCAATCAGATCGATTAGATTCACCATCTTCCTATCCTTTGGGTCACTTAATCATAACAATGATCCGATGTTATTACAAAAGAAATTTTTTGTAAAGAAACAACCCTCATAAGGATTCCTTAGAACAACAATCTATCTAAAAAATTACAATGACTAAGAATGAGAAGTTCACACTTAATAAATATTCATAAGACTTGAGTTGTGAATTAAATAAGTTTATCCAATCTTTCCAAATGACTCACTATTTATAGAGGATTATCCAATGGTCATATTTATGAGTTTATTTCAATGACCTCAAATAGTTGGCACTTGATAGCTCATCTATAACTGAATTTTTGATGTTGTATTGATTAACACCATTACAATGTTAAAAATATTTCCTATGCAAGTAACAAGTATTTTTATTTTGATTATAAACTTATATGAGTCATATAGAATTATGTATTTTCAATACAATAATTCTTATGAGATTCAGTCCGATGTATTGGTACCAGAATCAATTTTATAACCGTGAATTTTGTCAATATAAAACACAAGACAAAAGTCTAACTCCTATTTTGATCAAAGAAAAGTTTGATGTATCAGACTTATAGTCAATCCAATTATTGTAATGAATAATAGTAATTTTATATTCATAGTATATTATAAATTTATATATATATGGTAAAAGATAATTTTTTCTAAAAAAGAATAATGAAATATAAGGGACATAAAAAATTTAGTACACATGTTTTAAGAAAGTATTTTTGATTCCTAAAACTAAAGGAATGGGAATGTAATAAGTAATACTTATGACCCAATATTATGGTGTATATTCTCCTAAGATACAAACTTTATAATAAATAACTCCCAAAATATCACATGAGAGTGGTGATTTAAGTAGCTCAAGAGTCGTCCACTGTACTACCTATTCTAATTGACGATCTGAATATTACAATGGTCAATGATGCTATTGGAATATTTGTAGAATGGATATATAATATTATAAAGATACATGAGGTATGTACTTAACAAAATTTTTCAAATTAAAAACCTATAATTATTTATGAAAAAAGGTTTGAATTGAGGTATGGTATTACAGATGGATAATACTAAGGGGAAACCTAAGGTCTAATCAAGACAACCTAGTGAATCAAGTAAGAAAATAAAACCTTTTGAGAGTACTTTCTCCCATCCAATTCCACTGCAACATATATTATCTTTACAAATTCATATAGGCACCACATAAAAATATAGATATATATCATACATTCTCTATGAAAATGAAATACTTGGAACCTTCATTATAAAAACAGTTGGTCTCAAGAGTATAAATGAGATTCTCAAGTATGAATGAATGGGAGTCTCAACTGTGAATACATGCATAAGGTGCATTTTCATAATACATCTATCTAAAAAAATATTTAATACTTTTTATAAGAATTTATATTACTACTATATAAATGGAAAACCATATGAAGAATGACTTGGATTCATTAATCCCTATATCATTTCTACACAATAAAAGTTTTTGGAGAAGGATAAAATTGATAATAAAAAATATGCACTAAGTGATGTGTTAAATAAAATAATAATAGACATCAAAACCTTTTTGATGCCTATAAAGCAGGGGTAAAATTCTACAATCTAATCACATAATTTTTTTTCATTTTTTATTAATTATTTATCGTTAATTTTTGAATAAGCATTGGATATTGATAATAATCAATTTGGATAACCCAAATATTTCTTTTTTGGATCTAATGCATGGATGTCCAAAAAACTGACCACACATGATGTGTATTATGAATTTGTAATGCACTTCAATAACTATTTATAAATAAACTTCAAGTGATATTTTTCAGTATTTGTTTTAATAATAATTTTGTTATGATAGATTGATCTTTAAATATTGGCTGAATCATGGTATGTGGCCAGTTATTGGATATAAGAAGCCTTTGGATTACTTCAAAAGGAAATATATTAAGGTATATATAGAAATATTTAATTATCAAAAAATATTTCAAAACAATTTAGTTATTTTGGTCAATGTTTATGTAGTGTTTGAGGCAAGATAACAATATGGACTGTGGATATTATATTTACAAATTTCTGAGAGATATCATAAACCATAAAATTATAGCATCCCTAAATAGGTAAATTCTAAAGGTAGCTAAAATTTCATTAAAAATATTTATTAATTTTTTATTTGTTTATATTTTATTTATACTACCAAGATTTCCAAAAACCATTATACTGAAAAGTAGAAGTAAATTTGTTTAGAGATGAGTGGACAACGTACGTGGTGTTAAAAGGTTTTATGATATCAAATTTAGAAAATTACCTAATATTCTTATGATCTAGTACATGAAATTACCTTAGAAATATATTTGGGGTGTGAATAATTTGTATCAAAATGCTTATATATTATTAGCAATCTATTTGTCAAGGAAAAGTAGAATGGAGGAAATAATTTTTTTAGAAACAACTATAAAAAATACACGATGTTAAAATGTATATATACATAAAGAAGAGGGGAATTTCTAATAATTATTTAGTTAATTTTCACATCATTTTATTTTCTTTTTTAGTTAATTTCCTTATTTTTTTTCTTATTCTTATTTTTTAAAAATTTACACATTAGTTCAAAACATAGGTCACATGTTCAAAACCAAGATTATATTGTTTTTAAAATTTTATAAAATGATCCATAATTCATTTTTCATGTTTAGGAATTGACAACACACCAATCAGACACATGATGTGGTTGGTATGAATTAAAGTGTATGTTATCGGTTTATAATTGATAATTTAGTTCAAAACATATGTCACTCACTAAAAACTAATAAAACATGCCCATATTGTCTTTATAATTTAGGAAAATTATACAAAATCATTTGTGACATGTAATAATCAATCTCATATCAAAGAAAAACATGATGTGACTAGTATGACTTAAAGTTCATGTTTTCAGTTTAAAATGAAATTTTAGTAAAAAAACAAGTGACACAGTCAAAACTGAGTAAACACATTCAGATAATTTTTATACTTTAGGAAAATGATCTATAAGTCATTTTTGATGTGTAGGAATTATCCACACATTAATCTAATGCACAATGTGACCGGTATGACTCAAATTACATGTTTTCAGTTTATAATTTCATTTTAGTAATAACTATAGGTGACATACACAAAAAATGAGAAAACACATTAATATTATTTCAATACATTATAAAAATTATCTATATGTCATTTTTGATGTGTAGTAATAAATCTTAACTCAATTTGACACATAATGTGACTGATATTACTCCATGTATGTATTTTTATTTTAAATTTACATTTTATTAAAAAAGAAAACTGACATAATCAATACCAAGAAATTGAATTCAGATTGTTCAGATACTTTAGTAAAATAATCCATAAGAAATTTTTTACTTTTTGGAATTAGTCTCACCTCAATCTGATATACAATGTGCCTGATATGACTCAATATGTCTGGTATGAGTTTAAAAATGACATTTTAGTTCAAAACATGTTCCAATCATTGAAAACTAAGAAAACATGATTGGATTGTCTTGATAATTTTGGAAAATGATTCATAAGTAATTTTTAACATATAAAAATTAGTCTCACATAAAAATAACACATGATGTGATTGATATGAATCAAAGTGTGTGTTTTTAGTTTAAAATGACATTTTAGTGAAAAAAATAAGTGACATACTCAAAAATGTGTAAAAAACTTTGGATTATTTTGATACTCTAGAAAAATAATCGATAAGTCATTTTTGATATGTGGGAATCATCTAAGGCTCAATCTGATTCATGGTGTGACTAATATTACTCAAATTGTGTGGTTTTAATTTGAAATTGGGATTTTAGTTGAAAACACACATCACATACTCAAAACTGAGAAAACACATTAAAATTATTTATATACTTTAGTAAAATGATCTATAATTCATTTTTGAGGAAAAGGAACCATTATCACAACAATACAATACACGATGTCATCAATATGACTCAAAGTGTCCATTATCTGTTTAAAATTGAAAATTTAGTTCAAAATCCATGTCACTCACTAAAAACTAAGAAAAAATTCCCAAAATATCTTCATAATTTAGAAAAATAATTCATAATTTATTTTTGATTTATAGGAATCAATCACATTCAAAACTGACACATGATGTCACTGATATGACTCAAAGTGAATGTTTTTAGTTTAAAATTAAATTTTTGTAAAAAAATAAACATACTCAAAACTGATCAACCACATTCAAATTATTTTATACCTTAAGAAGAAAACACACAATTCATTTGTGACATGTAGGAATCAGCTTCACATCAATCTGACACATGGTGTGACTGGTATGAAACAAAGTTCATGTTTTCAAATTAAAATGACATTTTAGTAAAAACCACAAGTGATATACTCAAAACTAATAAATTTAATATAAATTATTTTGATAACATAAAATAATAATAAATATGTCATTTGTGATGTGTAGGAATCATATGTACCTCAATCCAATGCACGATGTGATCAGTATGACTCAAAGTGTGTCTTTTATTAAAAAATATATTTTAGTAAAAAAGAAAAGTGACATACTCAAAATAAAAAAACACATTCCTATATATTCATATGTTATAAAAATTATCGATATGTCATTTCTGATTTGTAGGAATCATCCTCTTATCAATCAGATACACAATGTGCCCTATTTAGTTAAAAGTGTCTGTTATAAGTTTAAAATTGAAAATTTAGTTAAAAATGTGCCATTCAATGAAAACTGAGAAAACACTATTATATTTTCTTGATTGTTTTGGGTGATACATAATTAATTTGTGACGTATAGAAATTTACCGCACATCAATCTCACAAATAATGTGGTATGTATGACTCAAAGTGTATATTTTCAATATATAAGTGCCAATTTAGTTTAAAACATGCATCACATCACCAAAATCAATCAAACAAGCTTATATTGTTTTCTAATTATTTAACCTATATTACTTAATTAATTTTCTTATAATTTTTATCTTATACTTATTTAGTTAATTTTCATAGAGATAATTCTTGAAGAAAAACTAAAAATGGTGTGAGAGTTAAAAGCTTGTTCTAAAAAATCAAGTCCTTTTGAATTGGATCCCATCCATAGTGAGTTTTTTTTCACCACATATGAGAGCCAATAGAAGAGTAATTACATTTTATGACAAAAATAAATTGTGTGATGTGTAAGAATCAACCAAAACATTATCCAACACACAGTGTACCTAGTATGACTCAAAGTATATGTTTTTATTTTAAAATTTACACTTTATTAATTTATTTGTTTATAGTATTACTATAATAAGAATTGTTTTCTTATATAGGGGGTATTATTTCTTTATAGTAGGGGTGGTTTGTTTGTAAATAATATGAATGGGGGTTGGGGACCAATGATAAAGGAACATTGATGTTTTTGAATGTTTTTTATAATTTGTACTTACTCATGTAATTATATAAACCAATGTTTTAAATGCCTATAATATAGTGTTTTTCTTTTATTTTACTTGTAAATTTTTTTTTTAAATTTTTATTTGAAACCCGTTTCTCTACTATTTATGGTGTTTTTTTTACTGATTTAGTGAGATAAAACAGTATAAACCTTTATTAGTGCTTCTGAAAGTGATGATAAATAGATCATTTATCATCAATATTGAAAGAAATGACAAAAGGAACCTTTATCAACACTATTGAAAGCATTGATAAAGGGTTCCTTTAATAATGCTTTTTATAGTACTAATAAAAGAAAACATTATCAGTGCTTCGATTAGTACTAATAAAAGGTACTTTATCAGTAATTAAAGAAGAAATGATAAAGGTACCTTTTATCAATTATTTTTTTAGAATTGATAAAGTGTTCCTTTATCAGTGATTTTTTATCATTGAAAAATGCTTAGAGATTTTAATCATGCTCTGGTAGTAAGTATTTTTTTACACTAACAATGGTCAAATTTAGTATTATTAAAGGCCATGTTTGAAGCAGGGAGGTTTCACCATAAAACCTATGATGAACATTTAATCTGAGAGTCTATGGAAGTAGTGGTGTGTTTAGGAATTTGACCACCCTCACTCTTTATTTATGCTTTCACTTGGTTATTGATGATATAACTATATTGATAGAGGTGCTTCTTCATTGGTGGTCAATGATCCTGGTGCAATGTGCCTATTTATTGGGATTCCCAAACTTATTTCATAGGATTCGAATTGTGATCTATTTGATTGATTTATTATTTAATTGGGATACTAGAGGTATTTCTTAGTATCTGAATTCTGATAATTTTGATTTCTTTATTATTTAATTGGTATTTCAGAGGTGTTTCCTAGGATCCAGGTATTGAGCCCATTAATTTCATTATTATTCAATTGGGATGCCATAGGTGTTTCATGGGATCCATATTTTGATCCATATGTGATTTTTATTCAGGGATAGCATCACTTAATTATGATATTCAGGTATAGGATCCCTTGATTATGATATTTTAGAAAGGCATCCATTGATTATGATATTTGGGCATGGCATACCTTGATTATGATATTCAGGCATGGAGTTCCTTGATTATGATATTTGGGAATGGAAGGCCTTGATTGTGATATATATGCATGGAATACTTATTGATGATATTTTTGGATGATTACACTCTCCTGAGCAGTGGGGATTATTATGATATCCCTAATTGATTACTAGATCGAGGTGGTTGATATTGAACTCCTCACCATTGATATAATCTACTCAATGGATGATTATGCTCTCCTCGAGTGACACCTAAGATGCTACCTATGGTGGGATAGATGAACCATTACTACATTTTCCCTAGGTACTTCCATGTGGTAGGGATGTTGATCCATCTATATGAATGGATACTAAGAATTTACTTGAGTATGGAGAGAATCCCATTTATAGATCAAATAGGGGTAGACCATTATGGATTATCCAAGTATCAATGTAGTGAACACATATGGATAAGAACCCAGGGATCAAACATCAGATTGGATTTACATGGAATGAGTGTAATGAAGTCCATCTCAATGACCATTTATAGGTGGTCACTTCGGTATACAACAACCTTCATTATAGTGATTGGTGGTGAGTACGGGTGAACCTAGGGTTAGGACATCTATCCCCCTTTAGTGATGTAGCTCGACTAGAGAAATTTCTAGTGCTGTCTAAAGCAGGTATTGTTAATCATGATTAAAAACCTAAGGATTTAATTCATTATACATAGCTTGAGTGGCATGAAATCCAACTCAATAACGTTTGACTAAATGTCCAGACGATCAGGATTATAGACCCATGAATTTTCTACTGTTGAATTATGATATTGTTCACCTTATTCATGTATATTAATATTTATGTAAAAATATATTTATGGGAATATATGTACACACACACACATACATATACACATGACATCACATTTCCCAGTTGATCAGGATCGTAGACCCAAGGATTGACTGTGGTTCACTTATTTTATTATTTTTCTTTTCAATTTGTGTCTCAGCTAGGCTGAGCATTTACCTTGAGCATTACTCACTAAAATTTAAATTTATTCTTACTTATAGTATTTATTATAATTATTATTTTTAATCAAACGAGAAACTCCATTTTACATACACTAAATATTACTATCCATGTACGAGAGAATGTTGGGGGTTCCCTACTAAGTTTTGTACTCACACCCTGATCGGGCCGACATTGCACTGGGCTACCCAAGCAGACATTCACTTGGTTGGAAGAATAGGTAGAGATGAGGTTTGAGATTGATTAAGTAGGACAGATTAGATATATATTTGGAGATTGGGTATGTGGTCTAACTTAGAGTAAGTAGTAGAACTATATACCTATTTTTCTATTTATTTTATTCATGTATATTTGATTGACCCAACGGGTGATCAACACCATATGTGCTGACATGGCCATTAAAGATTTTATTGTATTCCATTTATTATTATTTCACAACATTATATCAGTTTATTTATTACTTCCTCACTCTGTTTATCACTTCTTGGATTATATCTAGTTATTTCTGTCATGTTACTATGATATGAGGGTATAGTCTTCCCACTGTACCACCTTTACACCCCCTGTCATTCAGTAGCCTCTGGAATATGGGGAGGTGTGTTTGAGGCCTTGTGGTAAAATGGATTAGGGAACATGATTAGTGGAATCTATCTCAGGATATTACAAATTAGTATCATAGGGGTTTTGTTCTTATTTTGTTACAATTTGGGATATAGTAGACAATATTATTAGGAATGTGTCATACCCTATGAGGGATATCAGGATGGTGCATTGAGAACACCTATTTTTGTTAGAAGTCCTGGTTACCTAGGTTATGGGATCACTATTCTGATCTATGATGTTACAGTTTTATATGATTTCTACTTTAAGTGACACACATGTTGTGTGGGTGTTATTATTTATTATATATGTATGACACTTGGCCCATCAACAAGAGGGCAAGGATGGATTTTGATTCTTGTTCTGTAAAGGAAAGAATATTCTCATGCATCATATTTGGCACATAGGATTCAAAAGTTTTATAACTGCTACCTTGTATTGGTTTTTTGTAGAATTATACTTAATTGAGAAGAATTTCATATATATTCCCTTCTGATGGGAGGTGATGCGGATCTACTTTGAGATGTTTGATGGTGGGTCTAATGAATCAGTCCTCATGAATGGGAGGTATAGTTACCCTAATAGGTTGACATGGAACTTGATGACCATGTGTTAAACCCCTCATAGGGTGCTGTGTTTTAGGTTTGGTTATTTAATGTGTTAGTAACAATTTATACAATGTTTTCATACATAGCTTGAAATTAAATTCTACTTAATCAATCTTTATTTATGGTTATCTATTCAGATCGCTAAGTATGCTGCCGATAGGTATCAGGATAGTTCTCATGAACTAGACCTCAAGGGGGTTTTATCATGTATGAATGATTGATGAGTGTTAATTATCTCTTCCATGTTGGTATCATTATACTCTAGGGGAAATTCCCTTATGAGTATGATCGGTGAGGATAAGAGACCTAGTAAGCTAATGCTCGATAGTTATGACACTCATAGGTCTATGTTATCTTTACTTTCCTTAGAGAAGTCTGATCATTAGGCTAGGTGGTTAGACCCAATGACGTTGTTATGAGACTTGATTAGTAGGGATAGGTGGGAGACCTAGAGTCCCTTAGTTTTGACTCAGAATATTATAGGTCGTGGTTTCATTTGATCAAGGGAAAGTGTGAGAGAGGTTTTCCTATGTTTAAGGATGCCTTTTTAGATAGTGATATTGGTTATACGCTAATTTAGAGATTGATGCATAATTATTTCTAGAGTTTTCTGATATAGGATGGTTGATTATTTTGGATTTTGAAGAAGCGCCTACGATGATTTTGTATCAAAACTATCTTCATTAAGAAGGACTGTTCAGGTTTCTGGACTTATTGGCTAGTGGTTCTACTATTGATAATGTATTCCGACAATAGGTATACAATCATGACTAGAATGATGTTGTATAATGAGCCATCTTAGAATAATAACAACACATAAGAGATGCTCAATTTTTAAGAGGAGTTCCAAGTGAGATTTTGGATTAATCATATTGATGTGATATGTAACATGGCCATCTTATACATGTAATGGAAAAATCATAGGAGCCTGAGTTAGGTGATTATGGCTCATGTCAATTATGTGTCAGATCGTTTAAATCTTCAATTAGTAAGTTTTCTTGTAGGAACTGTAGACTGATGTTTTCAAGACTTCCCATGGGCATGGTTTCTGAGGATTTGTGATGAAATAGAAATTTACCTCCATGGAAGAGAATACATCTAAGATAAATGTGGATCCATAAGACAGTTAACCCATGGATAGACTTGTACATGGATTATAAGGAGATTTAGTGTCAAAAGTTGGTTAAATGAAAGTACAATAGTTTTAATGTGAGTGTGTCTCATGAGATATATACATGAGTTTTGTTGAAATATTAGTGTACTCTTAGTTATAAAAGATCATGAACCTTGTATTAAAATTGTCTTGAGTATGTTGAGAGAGTATTTATTATTCATTTATCTACTTCTATTTTAAAAAATATTTCCTGGTCAGTGATGGAACCTATTCATACTATACTCAGGGAGGAGTATAAGAAAATCCTTATGATGGGGAGAGAAAAATAGTTTGTTTGAGGATGGTGACCCTTAGGATGAGTTGAAATTCGATAGTTTCCCTGGAAACCATTCTTGGGAAGTGGGAACATGTGATTCTTGGATGTTATGAGTTGATGATCAAGGATGTGTGGCTTTTAATCCATGCCTGTTGATTTGTTCGAAGGTGGGTGGGGTGGGATTTTGTGATTAGTGTTTTATCTTGTTAGTGAAAATAAATGGATTATATTAAGGAGGGTAGTACGGTGAGACTGGTTGTTAGATGATTTTTTATATTTCAAATACTATGGATAAATGGAACTGTGCACACAAAAATTTATTAGTTAATGTCAGGTGTAGGATTAGATATGGACTTAGGTCGATCCTGAGTATAGACATTGGCTTGAAATAACTTATCAAGATATGGATTTAGGTAGATCCCTATAAACCTATCCCACATTCAAAATCTTTTTTTCACCATTACTTAGAATAAGGCCTTAATTTTAAAGGAGACTTCCATGGAAAATTCAAGTTCTAAATGTGAGTATTATCAACCAATTAGATTTTCTTCATAAGTATATTCTTTAAAATTTGTTCTATTGACTATAATATAATGATATTATTATCATTTATATACTTTAATGTTACTATAATAAAGTTATTATCATTATTTATTCATATAACCCATCCATTACTAAAAATAGAACCGTTGTTTGTGTGTTGTGTAGACTATTGCCTCCACGACATAACATATTTCATTCTCCATAACCTATTTACAAGGTTTTATATAAATATGGTATTGAAGGTTAAATATGATTTTCATGATATCATTAAGGTTCTGGTATTAAATTTTTTGAAACCTATTAATCATATGATTAACAAATGATCATCATTATTTTAATAATTTAAAATAATTGTACTAAGAGAATAATCTTTTATTCAAATTGTGCAATGTTTTCTTATACATTAATTATTATTATAATTAAATTTAATTATAATATATATTAGTAATAAACACTAAATAATATCATTATTCCTATGGTATAATGATATTATAAAAAAACCATCTCTTAATTATTCAGTAAATCTGGGTACGTTCATGTTTGGGTCGGTTTAGCCTCATACTTGAAAAATAAATAGAATTTATACCATGAATGAATATTTGAACATAATTAATAGTATATTTAATGGCCTGCACCCTCATAGTCCATTACTTTTCCAAATATCTAGTGTTTGGGGTATCCTAGGGACCATTAGTGACTCATTAAAAAGGTTTCAAAAAAAAAAAACTCAGTTCCACCAAACAATTTTGCCGAAATAGTTGCACCAGTCACAGTGGAATTGTGACGGTGGAACCATAGTGGTCACACCATCACATTAGGACACTAAAATGGTGGAACTACTTATTGTGTTCCACCAAAATGGGGGCACCGTTACAGTGTCTCACCAAACGGTGTCCCACCCTTTGTTTTTCCCAGTTTTCGACTTTTTCTAATTCCACTCCCACAACGTATCTTTTGACATAAAAGTGTCTCAATACCCCTTTCAAAGCAATTTAAAGTGAATAAATGATATCTAAAATCACCCAAGAGCTGGGAGACCCATGAATTACCAAAACGTGCAGCTTTTTTCCTCAGTGTGACCCCTTCTTCTTATACTTTTTATCTTTTCCCATGTTACATGGTTTTTCACCATTTAAAGGAAACCATTTAACTCACAATCATTATCGCGACCTCTCCAAGGATAATTATTCAATAAAAATCAATTCCATCATGTGTAATCATCCAACCATGTAAAGAAACCATGATCCACCTTTAAAGTCTTTTAAGATTTCATATCTCGTAACTCTAAGATCTTACCTTTGATCACACATAGTTTCTTTATTCTTCTTGGATTTTATTTTTTCCTATCCTTGGTAAATTTGGAGTCCCTATTACTGAGGCTAGTTTCGCGCCCATGCTGGAGCATTTGCTACTCACTCTTGGAGTCCTTAGATTTCTTCCTCTCCAAGTCGCGCATCCCCTGTTCTTGTTGCGATGAGAAAAATTTGATCATTGATCATCTATGTAGGGTTTCCCTTAGTCTCTCTTTACTATGTATCATGAGGGGTGGGTACAATAATGTTCCTTTTGGGATAGTTGAAACCAATCCTCAACGAATATAATAAATGGTTCTTAAATAATTAAGGGGTGGGTTTGATGATGATGTTTTACTCTTTTAGCTTTTATTATATGTTGTGAATTATATGGGATTATGTCCACTGAAAATCATGGATGTTGGTGGTCCTTCATTAAGTACTAAAGAACCTCTATTATTTTGGATAATCCTATGATTGAATGGATGTAACATGGAAACTGGTTAATCACATAAAATCGGTTGATTAAATGGATGCCCAATAAATAAAAATCTTTTTGTGATCACCCTGGTTAACCAAACATAAGGGAGGAACTTAACGAATGGTGTATTTAAAATCTAAAAACTCCCTTGCTCTATTCTGGTGATATGTATGGTTGTTCTTCCAGATACTTGTGAGGTGAAATGGATGGGGATGGGATCCCCTATTGTGAAATTATTGGTTTGTGGATTTGGGGACATGTGGAGCCATTTGTTGGGGCTTGGTTTGGTTCTAGTACTTCAAGGGATCCCACAGATCCCTTTTATTGTTGTGACTTTACAAGAGAACCGGGTGTGAATGTTTAAATTACTGCTTGTCTATTTTTCCTTCCTTGGCTTATGGATATGCCTGTTAGTTTCCCAGTAGTGAATAATTATTTAAATGGAATCACTTGAATATGACAACAAGAATGGGTTCAATGGGGAATTGTCTTCCAAGAATGAATTTTACTTTGGTTGTGGTTATGTGATTTTGTATGAATGAATAGTAACAAGGGTGTTTGTGTATGGTCTAGTTTGGGAAACCTTAGGTTGGGATGATTTCTTGTTTACTTATACGTATAAATTTAGTTTTGTGTTTCTTATTCTCACACCACCAAAGTTGAACACTTCTTTCCGAACACCCCCATTTCATGGGGGAGGGTGTTTTTCCCAACATCATATTGGGTGGCTGGTTATTAGATCATTTCTACTCCATATCCCAAGTATCCCAATACTCTTCAAGCAAGCTATGAAAGCCTAAGGTCCATTATAGCCTAAGATTCTTTGGGCGGGGTAGATTGTGGTGGTTGGACTATGTGTATGCGGGAAGGGTTTGTTTCCCCAGTGTCTTAGGGATGAGGCTCAGGTGTCTTCGGGCATGGCGATGGTTTTTATGGCCCATGTGTTCATGGGAATGGTTACGTATGGTTGTGGGGGCCTAGGTGTATGCAGTCATAATGTATGGTTGTGGTGGCCCATGTGTTTGCAAGAAGGATACGTGATTGTGGTGGCCCATAAGGTTATTATTGGGGTGGTAGTGGGACTGTAGTGAAAATGGCGGGGGAGGTATAATGCATAGGATGTCTCAATAACTAGTGGGAAAGCAGTGCGAGGTACCCGAATATTGATTTATTATTACTATTACTTACCTTACTTGTGTTATTTGGGGAGCGTTCTTTGGTGAGGTTGGTTGGATAGTTTCCTTGCTAGGTGCTTTGGTTATTTCCTTTTTCTCACGAGCCTTAGAATGCCTCCCCACTTGTGCACAAGAGATTTTGGCTTTCCATACTGAGTATATCCGTATACCCACCCTACATATATAAATCTATTTTCAGGTTTCCATAAGGAATTCAGGGACCGTGCGGGACCATACTAGCATGGACGTTGGGATAGTTTCCGTTGCTATTTTATTTATTTTTGTACTTTCTCTTTGGAGTTTTTTTGTACTTTTATGGGTTTATCTTTGAACATGCATATAGGAATGGGTTTTTTCTTTACTTTTACCTTTATTTTTGGACTTTTTGGGTTTTTACCATCGTATCTCTCAATCTTAATAAATAAAAATGTTAATGCCTTCCATATTACATGTAATTATATACCGTTGGGGCAAGTCACCACTCCAGGGCCTATTAATGGTGGGACTCAGGGGTCATTATCTATACTTAAACTTGAGGAAGGAAGGGTCAGAAAGTTTTTTGTCCCTTACCTCATATTGGTGAAGGAGGGTCGTGACAAAATGCCCTGATGTCTGCAGGAGTGGTTACGTATGGTTGTGGTGGACCAGATGTTTATGGGCAGAATGTATGGGTTTGGTGGACTAGGTGTCTGTGAGTGGTATACATGGTTGTGGTGGACCATAAGGTTGTTGTTGGGGCAGCAATGGGACTACATTGAAAATGGTAGGGGAGGTCTGACTCATAGGATGTCTCAATAACCAGTGGCAAAGTGATGCGGGATACCTACATATTGATGTGCTATTACTATTCCTTACTTTGCATGCATTATTTGGGGAGCGTACCTTAGTGAGGTTGGGTGGATAGTGTCCTTTCTAGGTTTTTTGGTTATCTCCTTTTTCTCACGGGACATTAGAATGAATCCCTACTTGTGCACGACAGCTTTTGGTTTTCCCTACTGAGTATACCTGTATACTCACCCTTTATATATAAAACTGCATTCAAGATTTCAGGATGAATTCGGGGACTGTGGGAGACTATACTAGCTCAAACTTTGGGATTGTTTCCGTTGCTGTTTTCTTTCTTTTGGTACATTCCATTTTGAGTTTTCTTGTACTTGTATGGGTTTATATTTGAACATGAATATGGGAATGGGTTTTGGATTTACTTTTACCATTAGTTTTTGAGTTGTTGGGTTTTTACCATCGTATCTCCAAATACTAATAAATAAAAAGGGTAATTCATTACATATTACATGTGATTCAATACCTTTGGTGCTAGTCGCCACTCCAGGGCATATTGAAGTCACAACTCTGGGGTCATTATTTCTCCTTCAACTTGAAGAAGGAAGGTTCAAGAAGTTTGTTGTCCCTTCCCTCATCTTGGTGAAGGTGAGTCATGACAGAATGATATCAAAGGTGATAGTTGAGAGATAGGATAGAGCTTAGGGTTAGGAACAATAAGGCTTGCATGGGATGATAGGGAAATAGTTTTAGGAAATATTGGTGCATGAAATAGGCCAGGTAAGACCGGCGAGGACACAAGATTTTACGGCCCCCTGTGATCGAATGCAAGGACTCTGGACCTACAGAACGACCAAGTGAGGCTACAATGATTTTAGGGTAAAGACCCTTGGAAAGGTACATGCATCATAATGAATTGTGTTATTGTGTGTTCTGGGAGTTCTAGGACTTTAAATAAATAACTTGTTCAATAAAAATTTAAAGTAAATCTTATACACTACCCGAGCTTAGGCATTCCTTGTTTGACTTGTAGCTATGGAAACCAAATGACAACCATGAGTAGTGCGGGAAATCGAGGCCTAGGAGGTTGATGTGGCTGATCAGTGGAGGAATGATCGAGAGGGGGAGGATGGCTAGTGGTAGAGGACTCTTCATGCCGTTCAGCAGCAGACCCTTGGGAAGTACGAGGGAAGCTTCTTGAAAATAGAGATAGGGAGATGGATCGAGGATCTTATGATAGCTTTCAGCTTGATTCGAGCTCCAATAGAGTACTAGGTTCAATTGGAAGTCAGTCGAATGAGGGGAGAAGTGCGTTAGTGGTGGATACTCTACCTCAGAGAGAGGATGGAGAGTGAGATTTTTTGGGCTGACTTCAAGAAGGAGTTCTGGGAAAAATTCCTTTCTTCTACGATGAAGGTTGAGAAGAGGCAAGAGCTACTCTCCCTTCAACATAGGAGTATGTCAGTGAGGGAGCTGGGGATAAATTTCAAGGATCTGCTTCATTTTTCTCTGGTCCTCTTTCCATATGAGGAGTCTTGGGAGATATGTTTAGAGGAGGCACTCTGACCTTCTCTTTAGTATGTTGTTACCCCCCTCACTCTACCTATGTACTTGGAGGTCCAAAATAAGGCCGATGTGGTGGAGAGGATGTACACATTGGGAGGTGTTCCACGAGAGGGGATCCATTTAGGCTCGTAAAAGTGGAAGGCTGCTATTAGCAGGCCTCCAGCATCAGGGCCTTCCAGGTTTTAGCCAATGGAGAGTAGGCCCCAAGAGTTCTAGTTTCAATATCCTAGTCCTTGCCCATTATTTGCAGGCCCAGGACCAAGATTATTCATCTGTAGTAGCCATGTGAACCTTCAGAATCAGTGCCTAGATTGAGCACAGTATAGTGGTGGTGGGAAGGTTCATTTCCCACCTTAGCATCAGTAGTTTCGAGCCAGGCCCATTCAGCAGTAGCAGTAGGGAGATAGAGTGACCACTCCTTTGATAGAAGATGTTGCTGGAGGAGGAAGACTTTAGGGCACTCCTCAGAGACATCAACTGGGGAATGGTTGGGGAGGCAGCTGATAGATGAGGGGAAGAGGGGCTGGGAATGGGAAGTTTCATGTCATAGAGGTAGCAGTTCTAGAATATCCAGAAGTCATTGGAGGTATGATCATCTTGTTTAACACTCTTTTCTATTCCTTGTTTGATCCAGGATCTTCCCACTCCTTTGTTGCACACAGTCTAGCCCATACTGTGGGTTTAGATGCAGAAAGACTTCCCATGCCCCTAGTTTTGAGTACACCGGTCATAGGTCAGACCAACTTGTCTTATGTTTTTCGGGGATTCAGACTAATGTTGGGGCCACATTAGTCTAGTGGGGACCTTATTTTACTATAGAGGCAACCGTATGATTTCATTTTATGCATCGATTGGCTGTTCTCTATGTGTTCTATTATATAATGATTTTGAAGAAGGGATGTGTTTTCAGATATGGGCATGCAACCTGTGACTTTCATCAGTGAGTGGGGTTTCTAGGAGGGGATATGGAAAGCAGAGCCCCTTCTTTCCTTATTAACTGAGCTAGTAGTGGAGTTGGTAGATATATATATGGTGTAAGTCCCGAGGATTTTCATTGAGTTCTTAGACATCTTCCCTAGAGAGGTGGTGACTCTACCCCCTCAACGAGATTTTGAGTTTGGGATAGACTTACAACCCAATGCCTGTTCTATTTTGATGGATCCTAATTAGATGGTGCCTTTTGAGTTGTAGGAGTTATAGATTCAGATTGACGATCTGATGAAGAAGGGTTTTGTCCGACCTAGCGCGTCACCATGGGGTGCTCCTGTCTTGTTTTCAAAGAAGGTAGATGGTGGTCTCAGGCTGTGTATTGACTACCAAAGGATAAACCAGGTGACGATCAAGAACTATTACCCCCTCCCAAGGATCGATGTCCTTTTTGATTAGTTGAAGGTTTCATGATGATTATACAAGATCGACCTATGGTCAGGATATATCCAGTTGAGGGTGAAGGAGGGTAACATCTCAAAGACTGCCTTCAGGTATAGATATGTGCACTTTGAGTTTTTAGTCATGTCATTCAATAGGGTTTATGAACACTGTCTTGTGGGAATATCTGGACCAGTTCATTGTCGTGTTTATTGACGACATCCCGATCTACTCAAGATCAGAGGAGGATCACACTAAGCATCTATGGACAATTTAAGAGGTCCTCTAACAAAACTGACTCTATGATAAGTTTTCTAAGTGCATGTTCTAGACATGAGAGAGGCACTTCTTTGGACACGTGGTGTCTGAGCAAAGAATAACAGTGGAACCATTGATGGTCGAATTGGTTGTTTCTTGGGAAGCACCCAATAATGTGGCTGAGTTTTTTAGTTTCCCGGGTCTATAAGGTTAAAAATGAAGATTCATGCCCAACTTCTCATGAGTTTAAACACCTTTGACAACCTTGACCAAGAAAGACTGGGATTTTGTATGGTGAGTAGTGCTAGGAAGCCTTCAGTTATTTGAAGAGCAAGTTGGTTAGTGACTCAGTGCTGAGATTTCCAGATGAAGGGGTGACATTTGAGTTGTTTAGTGATTCTTCAGGCCAAGGCTTGGTGTGTGTACCGATTCAACAGTAGGGGGTGATCTCTTATGGGTCTAGGTAGTTATGTCCCCATGAGCGTTACTATGACACACATGATTTGGAGCCTGTAGCGGTTATGTTCGCACTAAATTTTTGGCGACATTACCTCATTGGGGAATGCTTCATGGTCTTCATGAATCACAAGATATTGAGGTATATCTTCTCCCAGCGAGACATGAACACACGACAATGGAGGTGGATAAAGTTTCATCTAGACTATGACTTCTAGATTTTCTACACCTCAATAAAGGGGAACATAGTGGCTGATGCCTTGATCATGAAGTCACTGAAGGATGCAGTTTTAGAATCAACAGATTATTGGAATGAAATGGAAGAGATGGATGCCCTAAACCTAGATTCATGGATGGAGGATGGCAGGGGTTGTCTATTCTAGATGACAGTATAGTCCCCTTTGTTGTAGCAGGTGGAGGAGTCTCAGTGGGGGGACTTAGAGGCTGAAGTGATGTGCGTCCATGTTAGCTAGGGCAATGCTCTTGAAGGATGGTTAGAAGACAGAACATAATAAGATGCTATTTTATGGGAATTTTTTTGTCCCGGTGGAAATGCACAAGAGTGTTCTTGGAGAGTTTCACAACTCACCCCTAGAAGTACACCCAGGAGTTTCAAAAATGTACCGAGGCTTGAGGAGTAATTTTTTGTGGTCCGGGATGAAACATGCAATGGTGGGGTTCATGGAAAAGTGCCTCATTTTTCAGTAGGTGAGGGCTGAGCACCTTGTTTCGAGCGGTATTTTTAGCCTTTAGATGTCCCTGATTGGAAGTGGGATGAAGTCTTTATGAATTTCATCACTATACTACATATGGTTCAAGTAGGCCACAATGCAATCTAGTTAGTGGTGGAACAGATGAAGAAATTAGCTCAATTCCTGGAAATTAAGTAGTTGAGTACGGTGGATGCCTTAATATAGAGGTACGTGGATGAGGTGGTGCAGTTGCATGGAAATACAAGGTCCATAGTCTCAGATCGAGATACATGGTTTACCTCACGGGTTTGGAAAGGATTGCAACATGATTTTGGAACCTAGATATGCCTCAACACTGCCTTCCACCCCCAGACAGATGGGTAGAAATATCATCCCATCCAAACATTGGAGGATATGCTACGAGGATGTGTTTTGAACTTTAAAGAATCATGGGTGCGACACTTTCCTCTAGTAGAGTTTGAACACAATAATAGCTATCACTCTACCATTGGAATGGATCCATTCATATCCTTATATGGGAGACCGTGTTGCTCACCCATGTACTGAATAGAGGTCAGGAAAGTAGGTGTTCATGTCTCAGAGGTAGTGCAGATCACTACAGATAAGGTTCAACTTATAAGGGAGAAGATGAAGGCAGATCAGGACCAGTAGAAGTCGTATGCCGATCATAGGAGGAGACCCTTGGAGTTTGAGGTCAAGGACCACATGTTCTTGAAGGTCTCTCATTTGGCATGGGCAATGGAGATTTGATAGGGGAGGTAAGATTTCTCCCAGGTTCATCAGACCCTTTGAGGTGTTGTAGCTGGTCGGAGAAGTGGCTTATCAGCTAGCACTACCACCGCCACTACTGAGGGTGCATGGCGTCTTCCGTGAGTCTTAGCTCTGTTGGTATCTACACGATGATTCACATGTCCTCTACTGGGGGGAAGATGGATATCAAGGATGATGTGACATTCATAGAGTGACCAATGAGGATCGAGGATTGTGAGGAGAATGTGATTTGTGGGTGAACCATTCCCTTGGTTCATGTGTTATGGAGGCATTGTGGCCCCGATAAGAGTACTTGATAATGGGAGGTACAGATGCAGGCCTAGTTCGCAGAGCTATTTTGATTTTTGTTCTGTGATGTAATTATTTACCTTATTAACAATGAGATGGGCTGTTTACCTTGTTCTATGAATGTGTGTGAAGAGTTATGACTATTAGAGTGGAGGAACAGATCCCTAATCTAGATGCATTAAGGTGGACATGATTAATCTCGTGCGAGTGAGTCAGTGACACTCAAAGATGATATTATATTGACATGTAAAAAAGGACTCCCAAATCCATATAACTGGATGGTATTACCTTTACATGTTTTTATGGATGCTTAAGGGAGGGGAGCGGTAATGCCTCTACAATTGATCAGTATGAGGGAGAGGTGTTCCAATATGTTAAGGAGGTTTACTCCTGAGAGGTATCTTGCGAGGGGGTCATTCAACCCCCCTCTCTTTTCACGATGTTTACTCTTGGATTCTTGAGGATGAGAATATTTTGAGGGGTATCTGATGTAATGGCTCGAACCCTCCTGGTCCATTACTTTTAAATTTTGTTGTTGTTTGGGGTATCCTGGGGACCATCGGTGACTCATTAAGGAGTTTGAGAAAAACTTATTTCAACCAAAAGGTTCCACTGAAATAGTGGCATCGGTCATGGAGACACCGTGATGGTGGAACCGGTCACAGAGACACTGTGATGGTGGAACTGGTCACAAAAGCACCGTGACAGTGGCACCATGATAGCGACACTGTAGTAGTCACACACTGAAATGGTGGTACCGCTTATAATGTTCCACAGAACCAGTGTCATCGTGATGGTGGCATCATGACAGTTGTTCTATAGTGGTTGCACCATCACGGTCGCACACCAAAATGGTGGCCCCGATTATGGTGTTCCACCAAACTAGTGGCACCGTGATGATGGAACCCTTATAGTGTCTCAGCAAACAGTGTCCCACCATTTGTTTTTTCCCAGTTTCTAACTTTTTCCAATTCTTATCCCACAACATATCTTTTGACATAAAAGTGTTTTAATACCCCTTTCAAAGCCATTTAAAGTCCATAAATGATATAAAAAATCCCCCAAGAGTCAGTTGTACCTTGACTTACCAAAAGGTGTGGTGATTTCCTTGGTGGCACCCCTTCTTCCTTTATTATTCAGCTTTGCCCATGTTACATGGTTTTCCCCTTTTTAATGGAAACCCTTTAAATCCCAGCCATTATCACCACCTCTCCAAGGAGAATTATTAAATAAAAATTAATTCCATCGTGTGTAACCACCCAACCATGTGGAGAAACAAAAATCCACCTTTAAATCCGTTCAATATTTCGTATCCTGTAACTCCAGGATCTCACCTTTTATCACACAATGTTTCAATCTTCTTCTTGGATGGTCTCTTTTCCTCTCCTTGGTATGTTTGGAGTCCCTCTTCCTGAGGCTAGTTGTGAACCCATGTTGGATCCTTTCTTACTAACTTTTGGTGTCCTTGGACTTCTTCCTCTGTAAGTCACACATCCCCAGTTCTTAGCATGAGAAGAAAACTTCGATCATTGATTATCCAGGTAGGGTTTTACTTCATCTATCTTTATTTTGTATCATAAAGGGTGAGTAGGATAATGTTACTATAAGGATGGATAAAACCAAACCTTAATGAAGATAATAAATGTTTTTTAAAGAATGAAGGGGTAGGTTTGATGAGGTTGCTGTGATCTTTTATCTTTCATCAAATCATGCTTATAGAAAAGGCCTAAATCTATGATTCCCTTAGGATAATGAAAAACTTTTTTAATATATTTTAAATTGGATTATTTTGTATTTTCTTGATAAATTTCACATAATCATACTAAAAACATTAAATCTGGATGACTACAAGTTATGTAAAGTATAATTCCAATCATACCTCTAAAAATATTTGGATCTACTGGTTTCCCAGCCTCATCAAGATCTAAAGTATTAGAAGTACTAATAGGAGTACTAATACTTTTAGTATTTTCATATCCAAATTTCTTAAGAAGATATTTTATATACTTATTTTGAGATATAAAAGTTCCTTCTAGTTTTTGTGAAATTTGAAAACCAAGGAAATATGTTAAATCACCAATTATACTTTTTTCAAACTCAGAATTCATAAGATCTTCAAAGGAATCTATTAAATATTTTTAAATTGAACTAAATATAATGTCACCAACATAAATTTTTTACAAGAATAATATTTTTATTTAATTATTTTATAAAAAGGTTTGGATATGAAACTTCCTTAAAAAATTGTTTTATTACAAAAATAATCTTAGTCTACCATACGAAGCTTCGGGGGATTGTTTAAGTACATACAAATCTTTGGCATGTTTAAAAATGTATTGAAGATGTTTTTTATTTCTAAAACCAGGTGTTTTATCAATATAAACTTCCTCATAAATATATCAATTAAAAAAAGCACACCTCACATCCATTGGATTTTTCTGAAATTAATGAATGTTATAAAGGCTAAAAGTATTAGAATAACTTCACATATTGCTACCAGAACATAAGTTTCTTCATAATAAATTACCTATTATAGATTATATCTCATAGAATAAATTATAGCTTTATTTCTAACAATTATTCAGTTTTCATCATATTTATTCAGAAAAACCCATTTTACTCTAATATAGAAGTTTATATAGGTCGTTCTATTAAAGTTAAGAATTTGTTCCTTTAAAACTCACTGAGTTCATATTTCATTACCTTAATCCAATCCTCATCACCTAAAGCCTCATCAAGATTCTTAGGTTCAAATTGGGATAATAAATCTAGATTTTCAATTTCATTTCTTATGGAACGTCTACTCCTAACTGGTTGATATACATCCCCGATGATACTTTCACTAGGATGATTCCTCAGAAACAAATAACTTCATGGGTTTTCAAAAGACTATTCTTCAACTAAAGGTTGAAAATATTCTTTAGGAATAACTTTAGAAACTAATTATTGATTTATTTCCTTATAAGAAGAAGTTTTCAACAAAGGTTGAAAATTAGTTTTACAAATAACATCCAAGGATATAGGTTGAGGTTTTCTTAAAAAAAAAATGATTAGTTTCATCAAACTTAACATGTAATATTTATTCAATAGTAAAATAATTTTCATTAAAACTCTATAAGCCTTATAAATAGTGGAATAAACTAAAAATATTCCTTCATTTTATTTTGAGTGAAAACTTATGTAAATTATCATTAGTATCCATAATGAATACTTTACAAAAAAACATCGAAGAAAGAAACTTTTGGTTCTCTTCCTATGCATAACTCGTAATAATATTTATTAAGTAAAGGTATAAATAAAATTTGATTTATAGTATAGCAGGTAGTACTAACCTCTTCATCCCAAAAATTTTGATCAACTGAGTATTCAATTAGCATGTTTATAGTTATTTCTTAAAGAATTATATTCCTTCTTTTAACTACACTATTTTTATGGGGATTTCTAGGTGTTGAAAACTTATCTTTTGTACCTTTATTGCTACAAAAAGTTTCAAAATCAAAATTTTCAAATTCTCTAACATTATTAGTATGGATAGTTATCAAGGATATGGTTTTATCATTTTTAACTCAAGCTACAAAAGTTTTAAAAAAACTAAACACTTCATATTTATTTGTAAGAAAATAGACCCAAGTATATCTAGTGTAATAATTAACTATGACATAAACATATTTTTTTTTTACAAATACATATAGGTTGTGTAGGAAAAAATATGTCCAAGTGAACTAATTGTAAAGCATCAGAATTTGAGACTTCACTGTTAGATTTAAAACATAACTTATGTAGCTTATTGTATTTCCAAGGTTCACATACTTTTGAAATATCAAACTGAAGTTCTAGTCGATCCTTAACAAGTAATTTATTAGTAAATATAGATAATTTTATAAGGATACATTTTCTTAACATTTTATTACATAACCAATATTGAAATTCCATTGCACTAAGTCAAACTAAGTCTTGGATTCTACGGTTTTCTAAGTTAAGTGTGTAAACATTCTCATTCTTATTGGAAGAGAGAATAAATTAACCATCGGAAGTAATCATTAAACATTTATCATTACTAACGTTCACAAGGTAAACTTTATCACATAGTTTACATATTCTTATAAGGCTATTCTTAATTCCTAAAATAAATAAAATATTACAAATAAGGTCTTTTCTAAGAAGAACAATGTTACATATTCTGGTGAAATCTCTTCGATATTTATCTCTAAAAGTTACTTTTCTGCCTTTCCTATTGATTATATTATTGAAGAAGTATTTGTTTCTAGTCAGGTTCCTAGAACATCCACTACCCATGCAATAATATTTTTTGTTGTTGGTATTGTCTTTGGTATCCTATAAACAAAAAAGATCAGTTTTCCGAAACCCAAACCATCTTAGTTCTTTTAAAGTTAGAAAAAAAACATTAGGTAACCACATTTTATTTAAAAAAAATATTTTTGAAAACCCATATATTGAAATCTTTACAAGGTAAAAAAATTACTTCAGTACCCACCAATTTGTCACTTAGTGAAAAAGTTCATTTTTTTGGAAAAAAATAATTGTTACTAAAACATGTTTTTTATAAAACCCATTCCAAAACTACTACAATGAGGTCTAATTTGTTTATAAATATTATCAAAATTTTCATTAATAGTGGTAAAATTTGATAATAGTTTTCTAAAAATAGAAATTTAAGATTTTAGTTTGATAACTAACTTTTTATCCTCATCATTATTAGTTTTAGAACTATTTTTTCCTTATAAAACAATTTTCTAAGAAACACATTTTTCAAAATCTTTTGAAATATATATTTTTTTTAAATTAGATATATCAAGATCTTTAAAAAGTTATGATATTTCATTAGTTAAAATAGTTATCCTAGAATTTTACTTTTCAAATTTAGCTTTAACATTATCTAGTTTCTTTCAAATATTAAAATTTTCAATTTCTAAAGGTTTTTCCAATATGGAAAACTCATCATAGCTAGGTAAAGAATTTTATTCTACCAAGGATGATTCTTCATCAAAAGATATAAAATTTTTATCGTCGGGATAATTTACATTTAAGGACATATTTATAATAGATTCATATGTGTGAATTTTATCCATTTCAAAATTATTTACCATGGGTACTTTAGCAAAAAAACCTATGTTTCTATGTACAAAACATTCATTATATGAAGAAATTTCAGAAGAATCACCACCACTGGCACTCCATGTGTTAGAATATTTCAAAAAATTGGTTTTATTAGATTTATCATACTTATTGGAAATCATTTTTAAATTTATTTATTTCCTTCAATTCCTTTTAATCTTTGGAAAATTTTGTTGAATATGTTTAGCTTTCTTACATTTATAACAAGTGACTTCAGAATCCTCATTATCTCTTTTATAGTGATGGCATTTTTTATATCGGTATTGAGAATCTTTCTTACAAACTATATTATTCACGTTCTATATAGATTAGATATTTTATTGTTTTAATGTTCTTATGTACTTTAATATTATAGAACAACAACTTTCTTCTTCCTTGAAGATTTTACAGGTTTCTCAGTTGACTAAAATTTTTAAGGAATAGTAGATGTTATGATAAAAAAAACACCACCATTATTTTTCACTTTCTCAACATCTTTTTTTAATATTCCCACATATTGGATAAGGGTTATAATAAAATCATTAATAGTAATATTAGTTAAATTTATTATATTGTGAACAATAATTATGTTTGATTCCCACTCATTGGGGATTATATAGATAATATTTTCCACAATAATTTCATCATCGAGTCCTTTTTATACAAGATAATATAAATTATTTAGAATATTAATGAACCTCTAATGCATATTATAAAATGACTCTCTAAGTATAAAATAAAATGTTTGATAATCATCTCTGCACATAGGTCTTATTGTTTCCATAACTATTGATGTACCAAAGTTTGCAACATCCAATTTACTCTAGATACTATTGGTAGCTTCACAAGATGATATCTAAATGTAGATATTCCTTGTCATTGAACATAGTAAACTATTTATGACTTTTTAATTTAATTGATATTCCAACTTATCATCATTTTTAAAAGAATAAACTTCCTTATCAGGAATATTATATTTTATAGTCAGAATCTTAAATTTAACAACTCTAGTGTTAATCACAAATATCTTCATTCTGTATCTCTAATATTCATAGTCATCCCCATAAAAGATTGGTGGTTGATTAGAATTTAAATTATCAAGATATCCAACTTTCATTCATTCCATATTTAAAATAATAAAAAATATTCTCAATAGATACACGTTAGTGTAACAAATTTTATAAACAAAAAGTTTATATCAAAACATAAACAACTTTCAGTAAGTAAAGAAAGTAAAAAATAATCAAGTATATAAACATTAGAAACATGCTATGATACCAATTGTACGATAATAATAGTATCTTATGATGTCTATACCTACAATAGGGGGGTGAATTGTAATTTAAAAACCTTTAAACAACATAAAACACAAATCCTCTTAAAGTAACTTTATCAGATTCAAACTCAGTCTGATTACCAGAGTAAAGATCAGAATCAAAATGGGTCTAATTATATTATAGTATGTTTATGGTATTATCAATTACACTGATAAAAAAACATAATATAGATATGAGTATGATGAATTACTTTTGATTATATATGCATAGTGGAATAGTAACTTGTAAAAAACAAGAAATAGCAAGTAATATTAAGAACGACTTACAAGCTATAATAAAAATATGAACTATTTTAACATTAAGAATAAGGTACCTAATAACCTTGAATAAAGGTATCTATAGTTTTATACTTACTATAAAGTATATATTTTCTTACCAGGAAGTCCCTTGATACAATGATTAGATTATATTTATATTACTATCCCCGGAAGCCCTCGATACGATGATTGGTGTCTCTATTCATAGCCTTATAATCCCTGAATTAGATTTATTAGATTCACCATATTCCTATCGTCTGGATACCCTAATCCTAACAATAATCATATGTTATTACAAAATAAAATTTTCGTAAGGAAACAACCCTCACAGGGATTCCTTAGAACAAAAAACTCTCTAAAAAATTACAAAGACTAAGAATGAGAAGTTGTCACTTATAAATATTCAAAATACTTGAGTTGTGAATTAAATCAGTTGATCCAAACTATTAAAATGACTCACTATTTATATAATATTCTCCAATTGTAATATTTACAAGGTTTTTTAATGAACTCAAACAGTTGGCACTTGACAACTCATCTATAACTGAATGTTTGGCGTTGTATTGATTAACACCATTACAATGTTAAAGATATTTCCTATGCAAGTAACAAGTCTTTGTATTTTGAATATAAACTTATGTGATTCATATGGAATTATGTATTTTCAATATGATAATACTTATGAGATTTAGTCTGATGTATTGGTACCAGAATCAATTTGATAATCATGACTTTTGTCAATATAAAACACAAGACAAATGTCTAACTCCTATTTTGATCAAAGGAAATTTTGATATATCAGACGCATTGTCAATCCAATTATTTTAATGAAGAATAGTAATTTTATATTCACAGTATATTATAACTTTTTATATGTGTGGTAAAAGATAATTTTTTCTAAAAAAGAATAATGAAATACACGGGACATAAAAATTTAGTACACATGTTTTAAGAAAGTATTTGTGATTCCCAAAACTAAAGGAATGGACAAGTAAGAAGTAATACTTACGACTCAATATTATGGTGTATATTATCCCGAGATACAAACTATATAACAAATAACTCCCAAAATATCATATTAGAGTGGTTATTTATGTAGCTCAAGAGTTGTGCACTGTACTAGCTATTCCACTTGACTATCTGAATATTACAATAGTCAATGATGCTATTGGAACATTCGTATCATGGATATATAATATTATAAAGACACATGAGGTATGTACAAAATTTTTCAAATTAAAAACCTATAAATGTTTATAGAAAAAGGTTTGAAGTGAGGTATGGTATTATAGATTGATAATACCATGGGGAATCATAAGGTCTAATCAAGACAACCTAGGGAATCAATTAAGAAAAAAGGACCTTCTAAAAGTACTTTATCCCATCCAATTCCACTACAACATATATTATCCTTATAACTTTATGAAGACACCACATGAAAATATAGAGATATATCATACATTCTATATGAAAAAGAAATATTTGGAACCTTCATTATAAACACAGTTGGTATTGAGAGTATAAATGATATTCTCAAGTATGAATAGATGGGAGTCTAAATTGTGAATACATTCATAAGGTGAATTTTCATAATACATCTATCTAAAAAAATATTTAGTACTTTTTATAGTCATTTATATTACTACTATATAAATTGAAAACCGTATGAAGAATGACTTGGATTCATTAATCCCTATATCATTTCTACAAAAGAAACGTTTTTGGAGAAGAAACAAATTGATAATAAAAAATATGCACTAAATGTTGTGTAAAAGAAAATAATAATAGACATTAGACCCTTTTTTATTCCTACAAAGCAGGGGTAAAACTATACCATCAAATAACATAAAATATATTTTTATTTTTTTATTAATTACTTGTTGTTAATTTTTTAATAAGAGTTGGATATTGATCACAATCAATTTGGATAACCCAAATATTTTTTTGATCCAATGCATGGATATCTGAAAAAATGACCACACATGATGTGTATTATGAATTTGTAATGAACTTAAATCAACTTTTTAAAAATAAACTTGATGTTATATTTTTCCACCTTTGTTTTAATAATAATTTTGTTATGATATAATGATCTCTAAATATAGGCTGAATCATGGTATTTGGTCAGTGACTGGATATAAGAATCCTTTGGATTTCTTCAACAAGAAATATATTAAGGTATAAATAGAAATATTTAATTATCAAAAAATATTTTGAAAAAAATTTAATTATTTTGGTCAATTTTTATGTAGTGTTTGAGGCAAGATAATAGTAAAGACTGTGGATATTATGTTTACAAATTTATGAGAGATATCATAAACCATAAAATATTGGCATCCCTAAATAGGTAATTTCTAAAGGTAGCTAAAATTTCATTAAAAATATTTATTAATCATTTATTTGTTTATATTTTATTTGTACTACCATGATTTCCAAAAACCATTATACTGAAAAGTAGAAGTAAAGTTGTGTAGAGATGATTAGGCAGTGTACGTGGTGTCAAAAAGTTTTCTAACATCAAATTTAGGTGATTACCTACTATTCTTGGGATCTAGTATATGCTATTACCTTAGAAATATATTTTGGGTGTGAAGAATTAGTATCAGAATGCTTATATATTATTTGCAATCTATTTCTCAATGAAAAGTAGAATGGAGGAAACAATTTTGTTTAGAAACAATTGTGAAAAATACACGATGTCAAAATGTATACATACATCATGAAGAGGGGAGTTTCTAATAATTATTTAGATAATTTTCTCATCATTGTATTTACTTTTTTAGTTAATTTATTTATTATTTTTATCTTATAATTTTTTTTAAAATTACACATTTGTTCAAAACACACATCACATGTTCAAAACCGAGATTATATTGTTTTTAAACTTTAGTAAAATAATCTATAATTAATTTTTCCTATGTAGGAATTGACCACACACCATTCAGACACATGATGTGGTCGGTATGAATTAATGTGTCTGTTATCAGTTTAAAATTGACAATTTAGTTCAAAACACTTGTCACTCACTAAAAACTAAGCAAACATGCCCATATTTTCTTGATAATTTAGGAAAATGATTCATAAATCCTTTCTAAGATGTGATAATAAATCCCATATAAAATTGAAACATGACGTGACATGTATGACGTAAAGTTCATGTTTTATGTTTAAAATGAAATTTTAGTAAAAAAATAAGTGACACTCTCAAAATTGAGTAAACACATTTAGATTATTTTGATACTTTAAGAAAATGATCTATAAGTCATTTTTGATGTGTAAAAATTATCCCCACATTAATCTAATGTATGGTGTGATAAATATGACTCAAAGTAAATGCTTTCAGTTTAAAATGAAATTTTAGTAAAAACCACAAGTGGCATACTCAAAAAATGATAAAACACATTAATATTATTTCAATACATTATCAAAATGATCCATATGTCATTTTTCATGTGTCAGAATAAACCGTACCTCAATCTAACACACAGTGTGACTGGTATTACTCCATGTATGTATTTTTATTTTAAATTTACATTTTAGTAAAAAAGAAAAGTGACATAATCAAAACCAAGAAAATTAATTCAGATTTTTAGATAATTTAGTAAAATAATCCACGAGTCATTTTTTACCTTTGGGAATTAGTTTCACCACAATCTGATATAAAATGTGCTAGATATGACTCAATGTGTCTAGTATCAATTTAAAAATTACATTTTAGTTTAAAACACGTTCCAATACCTGAAAACTGAGAAAACATAACCATATTGTCTTGATAATTTAGGAAAATGATTAATAAGACATTTTTAACATATAAAAATTAGTCTCATGTAAAACTAACACATGATGTGACCTATATTAATCAAAGTGTGTGTTTTTAGTTTAAAATGACATTTTAGTAAAAAAATAAGCGACATACTCAAAAATGAGAATAAAAATTCGAATTATTTTGATACTCTTTGGAAAATAATCCATAAGTCATTTTTTAAATGTGGGAATAATCTAAATCTCAATCTGATACATGGTGTGACCGATATTACAAAAATTGTGTGATTTTAATTTAAAATTTAGATTTTGGTTGAAAACACACATCACATACTCAAAACTAAGAAAACACGTTAAAATTATTTATATACTTTAGTAAAATGATATATAATTCATTTTGATGAAAAGGAACCATACTCACACCAATACGATACACGATGTGGTCAATTTGAGTTAAAGTTTTGATTATCAGTTTAAAATTGGCAATTTAGTTCAAAATGCATGTCACTCACTAAAAAACTAAGAAAAAACCATCAAAATTTCTTCACAATTTAGAAAAATTATTCACAAGTTATTATTGATGTATAGGTTTCAATCTCATTCAAAACTGGCACATGATGTCACTGATATGACTCAAAGTGAATGTTTACAGTTTAAAATGACATTTAAAAAAAAAAGAAGCATACCTAAAACTAATCAAATACATTCAAATTAAATTATACTTTAATAAGAAAATCCATAAGTCATTTGTGACATGTATGAATCAACTTCACATCAATCCGACACATGGTGTGACTAGTATGAAACAAAGTGCGTTTTTTCAATTTAAAATGACATTTTAGTAAAAACCACAAGTGATATACTCAAAACTAAGAAATTGAAAATATATTATTTTGATAATTTAAAATAATAATAAATAAGTCATTTATGATGTGTATGAATCATATTTACCTCAATCCAATGCATTGTGTGACCGATATGACTCAAAATGTGTCTTTTATTTATAGTTGATATTTTAGTAAGAAAGACAAGTGACATACTCAAAATAAAAAAACACATTCCAATTTCTTCATACATTAGGAAAATTATCCATATGTCATTTGTGATGTTTAGGAATCATTTGCTTCTCAATTAGATACACAGTGTGCCCAGTATGGCTCAAAGTGTTTATTATCAGTTTAAAATTGAAAATATAGTTAAAAATGTGTCATTCACTAAAAACTGAGAAAACACAGTCATTATATAAACCAATATTTTAAATGCCTATAATATAGTGTTTTTCTTGTATTTTCATTGTAAATTTTATTTCATTTAATTTTTTTTGAAACCTATTTTTTCTACTATTTATGATTTTTTTACTAATTTAGTGAGATGAAATAGTATAAACCTTTATTAGTGCTTCTAAAGGTGATGATAAATAAATCAATTTTCATCAATATTGAAAGCAATGATAAAAAGATCTTTTATTAACACTATTGAAAGCATTGATAAAGGGTGCCTTTAACAATGATTTTTATTGTGTTAATAAAAGAAAAATTTATCAGCACTTCGAGTAGTACTAATAAAAGGTACTTTATCAGTAATTAAAGAATAAATGATAAAGGTACCTTTTATCAATTATTTTTTAGAATTGATAAAGTATTCCTTTATCAGTGCTTTTTTAGCATTGAAAAATGCATAGGGATTTTAATCATGCTCTGGTAGTAAGTATTTTTTGACACTAAAAATGGTCAATTTTAGCAATGTTAAAGTCCATGTTTAAAGTATAGAGGTTTCACCATAAAACCTATGATGAAAATATAATTAGAGAGGCTATGGAAGTAGTGGTGTGTTTATGAATTTGACCACCCTCACTCTTTATTTATGCATTCACTTGGTTATTGAACATATAACTATATTGATAGATGTGCTTCCTCATTTTTGGTCGATGATCTTGGTTCAATGTGCCTATTTATTGGGATTCTCAAAATTATTTCCAAGTATCCGAAATTGTGATCTATTTGATTGATTTATTGTTTAATTGGGATACCATAGGTATTTCTTAGTATATGAATTCTGATAATTTTGATTTCTTTATTATTTAATTGGTATGATAGAGGTGTTTCCTAGGATCCAGCCCTTGATCCCATTAATTTCTTTATTATTCAATTGGGATGCCATAGGTGTTTCTTGGGATCCATACTTTGATCCATATGTGATTTTTATTCAGGGATGACATCCCTTGATTGTGATATTTAGGTATAGAATCCCTTGATTATGATATTTGATCAAGGCATCCATTGATTATGATATTCAGGCATGGCGTCCCTCGATTATGATATTCGGGCATGGCGTCCCTTGATTATGATATTTGGGAATGATAGCCCGTGATTATGATATATAGGCATGGAATCCTTATTGATGATATTTTTGGATGATTACACTCTCTTGAGCGATGGAGATAATTATGTTATCCCTAATTTATTACTTGATCGAGGTGGTTGACATTGAACTCCCCAACATTGATATGATCTACTCAATGGATGATTATGCTCTCCTCAAGCGACACCCAAGATGCTACCTAGGGTGGGATGGATGCACCATTACTACATTGTGTAAAGGTACTTCGATGGGATAGGTATTTTGAGCCATCTATATGAATGGATACTGAGATTGTACATGGGTATGGAGAGAATTAAATTTATAGATCAAATTGCGGTAGAACCTTATGGATTATCCGAGTCTCAATGTCGTGACCACATATGGACAAGAACCCAAGGATCAGACATCATATTGGATTTACATGGCATGAGTGTATTGAAGTCCAGCTCAACAACCATTTACAGGTGTGAACTTCTGTATATAACAACCATCATTATAGTGATTGGTGGTGAGTACGGGTGAACCAAAGGTTAGGACATGTATCCCCCTATAGTGATGTAGCTTGACTAGAGAAATTTCTAGTGTTTTCTAAAGCAGGTATTGTTGATCAAGATTAAAAACCTAAGGATTGAATTAATTATACACATCTTGAGTGCCATGAAATCCAACTCAATAACATTTTACTAAATGTCTAGACGATCAGGATTACAGACCCATGAATTTTCTACTGTTGAATTATGATACTGTTCACCTTATTCATGTATATACATATTTATGTAAAAATATATTTTTGGGAATATATGAACACACACACAGACAGATATATATATATATATATATATATATATATAGACACACATGATGTCACATTACCTAGTTGATCGGGATCGCAGACCCAAGGATTGACTATGGTTCACTTCTTTTATTATTTTTCTTTTCTAGTTGTGTCTCATATAGCTTAAGAATTTACCTGGAGCATTCGTCAAAAAAAAAATTAAATTTCTTCTTACATCTAGTAGTTATTACAATTTTTATTTTTTCCCTAATGGGAAAATCCATTTTATATACACTGAATATTACTCTCCATATACGAGACAACATTGGTGGTTCCCTATTGAGTTTTTTACTCACACCCTGATCAGGCCGACATTGCAATGGGATACCCAAGTAGACATTCACTGGGTTGTAAGAATAGGTTGGGATGAGGTTTGAGAATGATTGAGTAGAATGAATTAGATATATATTTGTAGATTGGGTATGTGGTGTAGCTTAGCGTAAGTAGTAGAACCATATACCTCTTTTTCTATTTATTTCATTCATGTATATGTGATTGACCCAATGGGTGATCAACACTATATGTGTTGACATGGCCATTCACGATTTTACTATATTCCATTAATTATTATATCATGATATTATTTCAGTTTATTTATTACTTGCTCATTATATTTATTACTTCTTGTATTATATCTAGTTATTTCTATCATGTTACTATGATATGAGGGTATAGTCTCCCCATAGTACCACCTTTAGACCCTGGCTATCATTCAGTAGCCTCTGGAATATAGGGAGGTGTGTTTTAGGCCATATGGTAAAATGGATCAGGGAACATGATTAGTGTAATATGGCTCAGGATGTTACAAATTAGTATCATAGGGTTTTTGTTCTTATTTTTTTTACAATTTGGGATATAGTAGACAATATTATTAGGAATCTGTCATAAACTATGAGGGATATCAGCATGGGGCATTGAGAACACCTATTTTTGTTAGAAGTCCTGGTTAACTAGGTTATGGGATTACTATTCTAATCTATGATGTTAAAGTTTTATATGATTGCTAATTTAAGTTCACACATTTTGTGTGGATGTTATTATTTATTATAAATGTATCGCTCTTGGTCCAACGGCAAGAGGCCAAGGATGGATTTTGATTCTTGGTCGGTAAAGGAAAAAGGATTCTCATGCATAATATTTGGCACATGGGATTCAAAAGTTTTATAACTACTACCCTGTATAGGTTTTTGGTGGAATTATACTCAATTGAGAAGAATTTCATATATATTCCCTTCTTATGGGAGGTGATGTGGATCTACGTCGATATGTTTGATGGTGTGGATAATGATTCAGTCATCATGCATGGGAGGTATAGTGACCCTAGTAGGTTGACATGGAACTTGATGACCATTTTTTGAACCCCTCATAGGGTGTTGTTTCTTAGGTTTGGTTATTTAATGTGTTAGTTACAATCTATATGTTGTTTTCCTACATAGATTGAAATAAAATTCTACTTAACCAACCTTTATTTATGGTTATCTATTCGGATATCTATGTATGATGCCGATAGGTACCAAGATAGTTCTCATGAAATAGACCTCAAGGGGGTTTTATCGTGTATGAATGATTGATGAGTATTAATTATCTCTTCCATGTTGGTATCATGATACTCCAGGGGAAATTATTTTATGATTATGATAGGTGAGGATAAGATACCTAGTAAGATAATTCTTGATATTTATGACACTCATAGGTCTATGTTATATTTACCTTAGAGATGACTGATCATTAGGATAGGTGGTCAGACCCAGTGACCTTGTTATGAGACTTGATCCGTAGGGATAGGTGGGAGACCTAGATTCCCTTAGTTTTAACTCATAATATTATAGGTCGAAGTTTCATTTGATCAAGGGAAAGTGTGAGAGAGGTTTTCCTATGTTTAAGGATGCCTTTTTAGGTAGTGATATTGGTTATAAACTCATTTGGTGATTTATGCATAGTTATTTCTCGTGTTTTTTGATATAGGAAGGTTGATGATTTTGGATTTTGAAGAAGCACCTACGGTGATTTGGTATCAAGACTAGCTTCAATAGGAAGGATTATTCAGGTGCCTGGCCTTATTGACTAGTGGTTCTTCTATTGATAATGTAGTCCGACTATAGGTTGAAACTCATGACTAGAATTATGTTGTATAATGAGTGATCTTGGAATAATCGTGGCACATAAGAGATGCTCAATTTTTAAGAGGAGTTCCAAGTGAGATTTTGGATTAATCATATAGATGTGATATGTAGCATGGTAATCTTGTACATGTAATGGAAAACTCATAGGATCCTGAGTCAGGTGATGATGGAACTTGTCAATTATGCATGAGACCATTTAAATCTTTGATTAGTAATTTTTCATGTATGAGTTGCTGACTGATGTTTTCGAGATTTTCCATGGGCATGGTTTTCCAAGATTTGTGATGAAATAGAAATTTACCTCCATTAAAGAGGATACATCTAAGATAAATTAGGATCCACAAGACAGTTAACCCATTGCTAGACTTGGACATGCATTATTGGGAGATGTAGAGTAAGAAGTTGGTTAAATAAAAGTACACCAGTTTTAATGTGAGTGTGTCTCATGAGATATATACACAACTTTTGATGAAATATTAGTATAGTACTAGTTATAAAAGATCATGACATATATATTTAATTTGTCTTTTGTATTTTGAGAGAGTATTGATTATACATTGATCTACATCTATTTTAAAATATATTTCCTATTCAGTGATGGAACCTATTGAGATTGTGCTCAAGGAGGAGCATAAGGCAATCCTTATGACGGGGAGTGAAAAATTGTCTGTTTGAGGGTGGTGACCCTTAGGATTAGTTGAAAATTGATAGTTTCCCTGGAAACCATTCTTGGGAAGTGGGAACATGTGATTCATGGATGTTATGAGTTGATGATCAAGGATGTTCAGGTTTTAATCCATGCCTGTTGATATGTTCAAAGGTGGATGGGGTGGGATTTTGTGATCAATGTTTTATCTTGTTAGTGAAATGAAAGGGATTCTATTAAGGTGGGGAGTAGGGTAGGACTGGTCATTGGAAGATTTTTTTTTTATTTTAAATGCTATGGATAAATGGAACTGTGCAGACCGGAATTTATTAGTTAATTTCAGGTGTAGGTTCAGATATGGACTTAGGTCGATCCTGAGTGAAGACATTGGCTTGAAATAACTTATGAAGATATATGGGTATTATATCAGATGAGTATTGGTGTTCATGTGGTGTCATGACAATGATAATGGAAAGGGGATGATTTTTTCATGAGATGTCACAAGAAGTCGATTACGGGCATTAGTGAGCATGCTCAGAACAATCTCGATATTCCTTTCGATAAAGGCTTTTGGAATCAGTTATGATGACACATCGACTATGAAAGATGGGTTTTTTGAGAATATTAGACTAGATATGGTTTTAATTTCATTCCTTCATATATTATGGAGAACAAAATCTTGGTGTTTCATCACATTTGTGAGTGTTGGCTTAATTTTTAGTGGCTTATGTTCCACATGTTCTAAGTAGTTCTTGGAAGCACATTGGGCGTTCAGAGATGAAAAAAAGCTATATGATTGGGAATTCATGACCCAAGTAGGTCAGTTGTTGTTTTCTTTGTTCCCAAAGGCTTATCAGGGATGATAAGTTCTATGTTTGGGAGACTCTGAGGTCCTGTGTTTTTTGATTGGTTGAATTTTTAGGAGAATTTTATTTTTTCTCTATTGGTGGATGAGCTATCTCATAAAACAAGAATTTGAATGAGGTACGATTATTTGAAAATCCAAAAAATAATGTTTTTAATCATGGTTTAAGCTTTAGTGGATGCCTTTGGGGTTCAGGAAAAGATCAAAATAAGAACAGTTAGTTGGGATTCTGAAAACAACTTCTTATAGTTTTACAATTCATGTTTTATTTACATGACATGTATTGATTTCATGGGGTGTGGCCTAATGGATTTACAAAATTTAAGCTCATGGGACTGTACCAAGTAATAAAATAATTTTAATAGTTACATGATGTGTAACATGCAAGTTGTATTTTTAAAAAGGGAAATTGGGGGCTCCTCCTCCATTTAACTTGTTTAGAAATTGGAGGGCGCACACAAAGGCTCTCGGCTGAGCTTTTCTCCCTATTCATCTTTTCTTCACTATTTGAGGATATCTTGGGTGAATTTTGATGAAATTGGTGGGTAATATCTTCTTCAATCCTCCTTCTGTGTTATTCTTCTCCTCCCATTCCTCATTTTGGGAGTTTCCATTTTGGGTTATTTTTTGGTTCCACCAGAGCATAGTGGAATCAACCATTTAAGTTAGGGATTTTGATATGACTAGAATGAGGATTTCCTAAGAGTATATCTGCACTTCATCACATTCCATTTTATTAACGTACATCACTGATGTGAATTTCTAGATATTTAATGATTTTAATTAGATTTTTGAGTGATTGTTTTGACATTTTTCTTGGGTTTGGTCTCAAGGGTACCTGATATTCCTTCTACACATGGTTGCTCAGATCTTCATTGAGAAATAGAATTTCGATGAGATATCACCTATTTCTCCTATCTGGTTTTCTTTTGTATTATTTTTTTTATTGATTTAAATAATGTTTTTAGACTATGCTTGAGTTTTCCATTGTTAGGTAGGAGTTGGAAGCAGATGCGGCTTGGCTCAGAAATTAACAAGCTCTGATGGAGTACCCAAGGGATTTTTCAAGATGGTTTAAAGCTACCTAAAGGTAATTGGTATGTCATACCCACCCTTTAGTATTTATTCATGTTTATGGTATTATATGGATTCTCAGGCTCACCCTTGAGGGTGACGCCCCCTGTTTAATTTCATTATGATAATTTTTTTAATTAAATGAAATGGGTAGATTTTATTGGATGAATTCCATGGGACATTAAAAACCATAGTGTTCTAGCTTCATCCCATGAATTGAGGCTATGACCATGACCTAGGATTCCCTATGGGATTCCCATTATTAATATTTTTTTAGTTTCCCCAGAGGTATTCCTTTATTATATAGTAAACTTAAGGATACCAAGTAAGAAACCTCCCTAATGTTTTGACCAAAGGGAACTAATGGGTGCCCCGATCTTTGGCCCAAACTGAGATAGTGCCTTATGGGTTGGGTAGTGATCATAGCAGGCATCACATTAGAACTTGTGTCGAATGTGTAATCCATGAGGCTATAGACTTAGTGGTGTGTTTAAGCATTCATCCACCCTCAATTTTATTTATTTATTCACTTTATTACTGAAGATGTAGCTAGGTTTCAAGAAGTTATTCCTGATTTATAATTTATGATAATGGTGTTATGCGAGTCTCTTTATTAAGATGATTAGAAAAATTTCATGGGATTCAGATTCGTAGCCTTTTGAGTTCTTTATTATTGAATTAGGATTCTATATGTGTTTCCTAGGATTTGGATTCTGAGCCTTTTTATTGATTTATTATTTAATTGGGATTCCAGAGGTGTTTCCTAGGATTCATATTTTGAGCATTTTGATTGATTTATTATTTAATTAGGATTCTAGATGCATTTCTTTGGATTTGGATTTGGAGCCCTATGTGATTGATATTCAATCATGACATACCTTGATTATGATATTCAGGCATGATGGCACTTTATTATTATATTTGGGCATGGTGTTCCTTTATTATGATATTAATTAATGGCCTACATTGATTATGATATTCAAGAATGGTATCCATTGATTTTGATATATGAGCATAGATTCTCTATTGATGACATTTGTGGATGGTTACACTCTCCTGAGTGATGGGGATAATCATGATCTCCTTGATTGATTAATTTATTGTGGTGGGGGAAATGGTTCTCCTCACCATTGATATGATTTAATAGATGGATAATTACTATATCATTGAGTTAAGAATAGGATTGTATTTAGGTTTTGGGGGATGTACTATTAATTTATCGCATAGAGGCACTTTCTTGGGATGGGGATATTGATATGTTTATATGAATGGACACATAGCATGTACTTGGGTTAATAGAGCATTTAATTTGCAGAACACCTAAGGGTTAGACCCTTAGGAATTATCTGAGTAGAAATGTCATGACCACATATGGACCAATACCATTGGATCATACATCGGACTAGATTTACATGGAATTATTGAATGAATTCTAGCTCAGTGACAATTTAGAGGAGCGTCCTTCGGTATATGGCATCTATCCTTATAGTGATCGGAGGAGAGTATGAGTGAACCCATGGTCAGGACATGTATCCCCCTGTGGTAATGTTTCTTGACCAGAGACATTTATGGTGTTGGATGTAGCAGGTATTATCGATAAAGATTATGGACTTGATGATTGACTTAATTATACAAGAATTGAGTGGTACAACAACCAGATCAATACATTTTTTACCAGGTGTGTAGATGATCAGGATTACAGACCCAAGGATGTCTACTGTTGAATTATTATATTGTTCACCTTACTCATGTATATACATATTTATGTATATATATATGGTAATATATATATAAACACACACACACACAAACACACACAAAAATATATATATATATATATATATACACATGATTGAACATTACCTAGTTGACTAGGATCATGGACCTAGGGACCAACTGTAGTTCACTTGTTTTATTATTTATCTCTTAGAGATGTTTTTTAGCTAGGTTGAGAACTTCCCTTGAGAATTACACATATGAATATGAATTTAATCGTATTTGTAAAAATTATTACAATTATTATTTTTTCCTGATGAGAAGCTCACATTTACATATACTACATATTACTGGACATGTATGGGACTACGTTGGTGGTGCCCCACTGAGTTTTGTACTAACACCCTACTCAAGATTCCATTGCACTGGGGTAACCGAGAAAATGTTTACTTGGATGTAGGAATAGGTAGAGATGTGGAATGAGAATAATTGAGCTGTATGACTTGGATATATATATATGTGGATATTGGGTATGCGGTCTAGATTGAAATTAGCAGTAGATCCTTGTACCAATTGTTGTATTTATTTAATTCCTGTATATGTGATCAGCCTATTAGGTGATCAACACTATATGTGTTGACATGGAAGTTCAATACATTACATCATTCAATTTATTATTATAGAATTCTCTTTTTTTAGTTTATTTATTTCTTCCACACTCAATTTATTACCTCTTGTATGATATCTAGTTATTTCCACTGTGTTACTTTGATATGAGGGTATAACATGCCCAGTGTACCACCTTTATAACCTCTCTACTAGTCAACACCCTCTAGAGTATGGGGACACACACTTGAGGCCTTGTGGAAAATCATCTTAGGGAACCTGATTATTGGTATCCAGGTTGGGAAATTATATATCCCATATACATAGATCTAGTAATGATAGATATAGTGATTTCTAGGCAAGGGGATCCATCATTCCAATTCTAATAAATTGATAATTTTTATTTACTATAAATGTTATAGAAGTCCAAATAGGATGTTGAAAACTTACAAAGGAATATTAAAGATGTAAATTATGGAAAAGTAATAGACTTTATTTATAGAGATAAAGTGTTTAGATTTGGGAAGAGGTTGTGTGTTCCATCCATACTTGTGAAAATAGAAATGCTAGATATAACACAAAGATCAAATTTCTGTATACACCCTGGAAGCACAAATATGTATATGGACTTAATAGCACATTTCTTGTAATATATTATGAAGTGGGAAATTGCGGATTATGTATCCAGTAGCTTATTATGTCAATAGGTAAAGGCTGAAAGACAACATCATAAGGGAGTCATGTAACCTCTCCTATACCTTTATGGAAATGATACAATGTTATAATGGACATTGTCACTTGAGTCCCAAATAATCCAAGGAAGAATGATACTATATGGGTCATAATTAATCATTTTACTAAGTCTTATAATTTCTTATAAATTAGAGAATATATACCCATTGAAAGCCTTGCCCGAATCTATATCAATGAAATCACAAGGCATCATGGGTAACCCCTATCTATTGTATCTGACAATAACCCTCGATTCACATCGAAATTATAAAATAATCAGCAAAGTGATATCAAAACTAAGATACATTTAATCCCTACCTATCATCCCCAAACTAATGGTAAGTTTGAAAGGACTACCATGACAATGGAAGGGATGCTGATATTATGTTCTCTTAAGTCCAAGGTATGTGGGATCAATATCTAACATTGGTGTATTTTTTATATAGTAATAGATTTAATTAAAGTATACAAATGGAAACATACAAATTAGTGTATGGGAAGTGATTTTGTACTCAATTTTATTGGGAAGAAGTTAGAAAAATAAAGTTAGTTATCCCAGATCTCAGAGAGGAGAAGACTATTAAAGTAAAAACTATTCAGGATCATATTAAAGAATGTGAGAGTAGAAAAAATAGCTATGCTAATAATCAAAGGAACTAATTTTACTTTGATGTTTGGGATCATGTATTCTTGAAGGTTTCTCTATAGAAGTAGTTGTAATAATTTGTAAAGAGGGGTAGTTAATCCCTAAGTATATTGCATCTTTTTAAATAATATAAAGAATTTGTGTTTTAGATTACTGATTGGATATGCTATCCAACCTTTCTAAAGTACTCAATGTATTACATGTTTATTATTGTGGAAATACATGCTAAATGCAACTAATGTTTTGAAATATGAGGTAATAGAGTTGGAGCATGACCATTCTTATAACAAGGATCCAATCTAGATTCTTAACACTTGAGGGAAAGTATTATAGAATCAAACAACTCATTTGGTGAAAGTATTTTGGAGAAATCAAAATTTATATGATGCAACTAGGGAGCCAAGAGAATCTATAAGGAATGAGTATCCATGTTTTTTTAAAAACTGATATATACCCCAATTTTTAGGATGGAATTATTTGGGGGTTGGGGATGTAATACTCAAGATGTTACAATAGCAGGTAAATGCTAAAACCCAAAACTATTGCATAAATTCACCCTTTAATGGGCCTTTATTGAAGAATTTATTTAAAATTTAAATTTTATAATTTTAAATTGCCTAAAATAATTCCATTTTTAAATTCATCATATCAAAATTAGTTCAATATTAATTTTGGGGATTTTTCTAAAATGGTTGGTTTTTAGTTGGAATATATGTCTTTCACGAAACTTATAATTTTTATGACTTTACTATTATATAATAATTTAATAGGAATTTATAAAAACATTTATATAATAAAATATTAATTTAATGAATAAAAATATACACGTTAAAATATTACTTGAAATTAGAAAACCTATGAAATTTTTTTTTAGAACTAATTAATATGTTACTTTAATATAAAAATACTTTTCAATATTTTTATCGAATCAAGTATTTTCAAGAGATATTGGGTTTTATATTTCATTAAAATACTCATATAATCTTTTTATAATAAATTAATTTATGTCATTAAAATTAGTATCAAAGACCATTTTATCTCATATATAGATTTAAATATTTAAAATGTAATTTCTTTATAAACTATTTTATGCAATTAAGTGTATTTATTTTTAAATTAAATATTCACACCATTAGAAATAAAAATTGAATAAAGGATTTTAAAAATTTAAATTATAATTTTCAAATTAGGTAATATTTACAATATTAATCTTTGACATTAAAATTAATTACTAATGTTAGCAATTTATTACCAAGGTAAAAGTAAATTAGGGTAAGAGTTAAAAAGATAAAATAAAAATCCCTAAAACACTCAAATATGTATAAAAAATGTGTTTTTGAGCTGAGTTTTGACCCAAAAACTTTTTCCTATACTCCTTTTTATATTTTATGGCCATTGAAACTTGAATAATAACCTTAAATTATTGAAAATATAAGGGTTACATGCAAAAATACCCTCCCCTATACTTATAAAAGGGTAACATCTTCACCAATTAAGGACTCACCTATAATTATAGTTTATACTTGAAACTATTCCATTTTTATCTCCATATAAACCTATCCCACATTCAAAATCTTTTGGTCACCATTACTTAGAATAAGGCCTTAATTTCGAAGGAGACTTCCAAGGAAAATTCAAGTCCTGGATGTGAGTATTATCAACCGATTAGCTTTTCTTCATAAGTATATTCTTTAAAATTTGTTTTATAGACTATAATATAATGATATTATTATCATTTATATACTTTAATGTTACTATATTAAGGATATTATCATTATTTATTCATATACTCCATCCATTAAGAAAAAAAATCATTGTTCATGCGTTGTGTAGACTATTGCCTCCACAACATAACATATTTCATTCTCCTTAACCTATTTACAATGTTTTATATAAAGATGGTATTAAAGGATATATATGATTTTTATGATATCATTATGGTTCTGGTATAAATTTTCTTGAAACCTATTAATCGTATGATTAACAAATGGTCATCATTATTTTAATCATTTAAATTAAGTGTACTAAGAGAATAATCTTTTATTCAAATTATGTAATGTTTTATTATACATTAATTATACTTATAATTAAATTTAATTACAATATATATCAGTAATAAACACTAAATAATATCATTATTCCTATGGTATAATGATATTACAAAAAACCCATCTCTTAATCATTCATTAAATCTGGGTATATTCATGTTTGGGTCGGTTTAGCCTCATACATGAACAATAAATTGAATTTATAACATGAATGAATATTTGAATATAATTAATAGTATATGTAAGGTCCTGCACCCTCCTAGTCCATTACTATTCCAAATTTATGGTGTTTGGGGTATCCTATAGACCATTAGTGACTCATTAAGGAGTTTTCCAAAAACTCAGTTCCACCAAACAGTTCTGCCGAAATGGTGGCACTAGTCACGGTGGAACCGAGACGGTGGCACCGTAGCGGTCACACCATCATAGTTGGACACTGAAACGGTGGCACTGCTTATAGTGTTCCATCGAAATGGTTTCACCATTATAATGTCTCATCAAAAGGTATCCCACCCTTTGTTTTTTCCAAGTTTCTGACTTTTTCTAGTTCCACTCTTAGAATATATATTTGATGTAAAAGTGTTTCAATATCCCTTTCAAAGAAATTTACAGTGAATAAATGATATCTAAAATCCCCCAAGAGTCGGGAGACCGTTGAATTACCAAAACGTACTGCTTTTTTCCTCAGTGTCACCCCTTCTTCTCATAGTTTTTATCTTCATCCATGTTATGTGGTTTTTCCCCATTTAAAGGAAAACCATTAACTCATAACCGTTATCACCACCTCTCCAAGGAGAATTATTAAGTAAAAAATAATTTCATCATGTGTAACCTTCCAACTATGTGGAGAAACCATGATCCTCCTTTAAAGCCGATTAAGATTTCATATCTCATAACTCTAGGATCTCACCTTTTATCACACAAAGTTTCTTTCTTCTTCATGGCTGGTCTCTTTTCCCCTCTTTGGTAAATTTGGAGTCCCTTTTCCCGAGGCTAGTTTTGCGCCCATGCTAGAGCCTTTCCTACTCACTCTTGGAGTCCTTAGAGTTATTCCCATCCAATTCGCGCATCCCCTATTCTTAGTGCGAGGAGAAAACTTTGATCATTTATCATCCAGGTATGGTTTCCCTTCATCTCTCTTTAATGTGCATCATGCGGGTGGGTACGATAATGTTACTTTGGTGATGGATGAATCCAAACCTCAATGAATATAATAAATGTTTTTTAAATAATTAAGGGGTGGGTTTGATGATGATGTTTTACTCTTTTATCTTTTCTTATATTTTGTGAATTATATGGGATCTTTTCCACTAAAAATCATGGATATTGGTGGTCCTTCATTGAACACTAAAGAATCTCTATTTTCTGGATAATCCAACGATTGAATGGATGTAACATGTAAACTGGTTAATCACATAAAATCAGTTGATTAAATGTATTCCCAATAAAAAAATCCTTGTGTGATCACCCCGGTTAACCAAACAGAAGGGAGGAACTTAACGAAGGGTGTATTTAAAATCTGAAAACTCCATTGCTCTGTTCTGGTGATATGTAAGGTTGTTATTCCTGATTCTTGTGAGGTGAAATGGATGGGTATGGGATCCCCTATTGTGCAATTATTGGTTGGTGGATTTGGGGTCGTGTGGGGCCATATGTTGGGGCTTGGTTCAGTTATAGTACTTCAAGGGTTCCCACAGATCCCTTTTGTTGTTGTGACTTTACAAGACAACCAGGTGTGAATGCTTAAATTACTTCTTGGCTATTTTTCCTTCCTTGGCTTATAGATATGCCTGTTATTTTCCCAGTAGTGAATAATTATTTAAATGTAATCACTTGAATATGACAAAAATAATGGGTTCAATGGAGAATTGTCTTCCTGGAATGAATTGTGCTTTGGTTGTGGTTATTGTGATTTTGTATGAATGAATATTAACAAGGGTGTTTGTGTATGGGCTAGCTTTTGAACCCTTAGGTTGGTATGAGTTCTTGTTTACCTATACGTATAAATTTAGTTTTTTATTTCTTATTCTCACCCCACCCAAGATGAACACTTCGTTCCAAACACCCCCATTTCATGGGGGAGGGTGTTTTTCCCAACATCATATTGGGTGGCAGGTTATTAGATCATTTCTACTCCTTATCCCGAGTATCCCAATACTTTTAGAGTAGGATATGACATATTGAGGTCTATTATAACCCAAGATTCTTTGGGTGGGGTACATTGTGGTGGTTGGAATAGGTGTGTGTGGGAAGGGTTTGTTTCCCAAGTGTCTTCGGGATAAGGCCCAGGTGTCTTCGGACGCGTCGATGGTTGTTCTAGCCCATGTGTTCATGGGAATGGTTACGTATGATTTTGGGGGCCTAGGTTCCTATGGTCATAATGTATGGTTGGGGTGGACCAAGTGTTTGCAAGCAGGATACGTGGTTTTGGTGGCCCATAATGTTGTTGTTGGGGGTGGTAATGGGACTGTAGTGAAAATGGTGGGGGAGGTCAGATGCATAGGATGTATGAATAACCAATGGGAAAACGGTGTGGGTACCCAAATTTTGATTTATTATTAGTATTACTTACCTTACTTGTGTTATTTTGTGAGCGTTCCTTGTTGAGGTTGGGTGGATCATTTCCTTGCCAGGTGCTTTGGTTTTCTCTTTTTTCTCATGGGGCATTAGAATGCCTCCAAACTTATGCACAAGAGATTTTGGTTTTCACTAATGAGTATATACGTATACTCACCCTACATATATAAAACTATTTTTAGGTTTCCTTGAGGACTTCGGGGACCATGTGGGACCATACTAGCATGGATGTTGGGATAGTTTCCATTACTATTTTCTTTCTTTTGGTACATTATCTTTGGAGTTTTCTTGTACTTGTATGAGTTTATCTTTGAACATGCACATGGGAATGGGTTTTGGCTTTACTTTTACCTTTAGTTTTGGAGTTTTTGGGTTTTTACCATTGTATATCTTGATCCTACTAAATAAAAAGGGTAATGCCTTCCATATTAAATGTAATTATATACCCTTGGGTCAAGTCTCCACTCTAGGGCCTATTGAAGGAGGGACTCATGGGTCATTATTTATACATAAAATTGTGGAAGGAAGGGTTAGGAAGTTTTCTATCCCTTAACTAATATTGGTGAAGGAGGGTCATGAAAAAATGACCAGATGTCTGCGGGCGTGGTTACGTATGGTTGTGGTGGACTAGGTGTTTTTTGGCGGAATGTATGTTCGTGGTGGACCAGGTGTCTACAGGTAGGATACATGGTTGTGGTGGCCCATAAGGTTGTTGTTGGGGTAGTAGTGGGACTACATTAAAAATGGCAGGGGAGGTCTGTCGCGTAAGATATCTCAATGACCAGTGGGAAATATGTAGAGACCCGAAACTTGACGTACATGGACATTACATTACTTTTGTGGAATACTTAATACATAAGAAAAAAAGACACACAAGGACCGTAATAGTTTAGTGTCTTTGGAAACTCGAAATAAAATCTTCTAATCGTGGTGAAAGATCTTCAACATCTCCCAATAAAGATATTCCCTTTTTTTTCTTACCTAAAACCTTTCTTTATATCCTGGGGAAAATAAAACATAAAAGGGGTGAGCTCAAATGCCCAGTAAGGGTAAACATAGAGAACAAAAAACAATCCATAAACATTTGAATGCAAAAACTTGAACATAAAATCTAAACATCAAAATCTTGAGCAAAGACATGAATCTTGGAAGTACATAAGGCATATATCATAAATAAACATTAAGAATGATAAAATAGCACGGGAATAAAACATGTAATTGTGGAAACCATTAAGCACATGATATGATTTCCATATTATCCAAGGCATTGCTGCCAAGACCATCTTAGTGGACAAAGTCCCTTTCTGAATCGAGTTCACTCCTCGTTCTAGTCCTGTATTACTGAACCAGTTTAACTTTCCATTCCAGCCATGTCTATCTCATGAGATATAAATCTTTACCCAATGCATTGGAGGGAGATATAGGTCCCACCAATCTCATAATGAAATCATTCTTACTTGTGCCACAACATAAACTTAAAACATTCATCATAACCCAAATAATAAAATGGGTTTCATAAAAATCATATCATCATCACAAAATCCATATAAAATAAATGGACATTTCATCATAATAAAATTGAAACCATGTAAATCATAGAGACATTAAACTTGAAACATACACATTTGAAATAATGTCATCTTAGATGGAAAATGATTTTTATTAAACACTTGAAATGAATTCTTGATGAAAATATCCTTTCTTATTAAAAATCATTTTATTTTAACAAAATGTCATGAAATTTTAAAAGAAAAGGATTTTGTTGAAAATAATAATGAAATCTTTTGGATGAAGCTTCATGAAAATCACGCTTTATAAAACTGTAAAAATCTATTTGTGCCGTATAAGTTAAAAAAAACATTCTTCCCGTACTTTTACCAGAAAAGTCAAAAAGTACCTCATAAAAGAAAGATTCCATACATATCATGTAGTAAAAGTCAAAAATGGTTAAAAAGGACTTCAAAAATACATGAAATAAGTTTTAGAAAATAGGGGCGTGGATGATAAATATAACCCCAGTAAATACTTACGAATAAACAATCTTGGATAAAAATGAGATTGGAAAAGTTATCCCTTACCTTAGGTCCGATATGCTTCGTACATATCAAAACCTCCTATATAATGATATAAATAATGTCATTGACTTATTACAGAATCATATTCATATATATGGTTCACTTATGACTTTATATTACCCGTTCTTTTGTAAATTCATGTTAAAGTAGCGTTTTGGGTAAAATCGTCTCATTTGTCGTTCGTGTTTTAACTTGTAATTATTCATATGATTACTTAGATAATGATTAATTAAATCGAGAATGTAAAAAATTATTTATATATAATATAAATTAAGAATATACATATACATAATGGATAGATAAATGGAATGAAATACACCGTTCATGGAGACGGTAGGCCGTACGTACGCATGAACGCTGTTTTTGTTTCCTTATTGAATTGAATGGAATTAAGTATATGAAATATATATATATATATATAAATAAAGTATCATTACTATGTCATATATTTCATGATTAATTATTATATATACATTATAATCATTCTTGAATGGTTTTCATGGAGAGTGAATCTCATCGCGTTGTGGAGACGGTATTCCGTACGTACGCACGAGCGATGATACATGATCGTGGAATTGTATTAAAGTGTATGTATAATATTAAAGAAAAAATATCACTTTAAAATAATCATATATTTTCATTAATTTCACCATTATACCCCTACATGTAAGGTGGTGATGGAAAATAGATTACACCACGGCGTGGAGACGGTATTCCGTACGTACGCACGCGCGGTGATTTCGTTTTCCATAGGATGGATAGATGGTGAAATAGGGTTGTTTCATACTTATAATAACATATCAGTATATGAGTTATAATGATTCTATTACTTCATAATGAAACAACCTAAGAAGAAGAAGTGGAAGAAGAAATAAAGTTGAAAGAATCGGTAACAGACATTACCTCTTCTTTGAATCGCCTCTTTGTGTCCTCCTCTTAGGGAACTAAAATTGGTATTTGAAGAAGACCAGGACCTCTAGAATGTTTATAGAGAAGTGGAGAAGAGAATTTGTCAGGGGCTGGACGAGATTGAAGGCTCAAATTGGTGTGAGGAAGGGAGGGAGGAGGTGCCCTTTTATAAGGGAGGAGAGAGGCACCTTTGGAAATCTTAAAAATATTAATTTATAATAAATCTAACCCCACTTAAAAACCTCCAAAAATGACTCATATTAGAATATTATATAATATAAGGTTGTAATAACATCAACCAATAGAATTTAGACATGTTAGGAATTTATTTTAAACATTATCAACTTGATTTATCCTTATTTAATCAATTTAATTTTATTTGTGGTAATAACATTCTAAATTTTAAATTATAACAAATAATTACTTATATGTTGTGAATTCTCCATAATTGGATACTTAATAACATTTTAGACCATATAAATTTAAATTTATAATTTGTAAATATTTTTGTGATTTTTAAACAATTTTATAATATGTTATTTTTATAAAATAACAATAGTGTCAATTCTGACACTATTCATTTATTTGAATTTAAATAAAATAAATACAGACGTTATGTTCAAAATAAAAGCTTTAATAGATTCTTAAAATGTCATATGTATCTAGAAAATTAGTGGATCACATTAAATAGTTCATATAATATTTATTTATTATTTTTAAAACCATTTATTTGGTTTATCTATTAATAAAATAAATACTAAAACATTTTTTTATAATTATTTAATATACTTATTTCTTGCATAAAAATTAAAAATAAAATCCTATGATGAAGATAAATCTATTACCTTTCACAATAATCCTTTTTCTCGAATTTAACATCTTAAAATAACAATATTTAAATTGTTATACTTATTAAATAATGAAGGTGACAACTTTGGCATCATTTAAAATAAAATAATATAATTTTCATAGTCAATTTTATAAGGCTAAAAATAGTCAACTATTATACCATTGGATTATTGTGCTTTACATTTACATTACCAATAAGTTTTGGTCAGGGTTTTGTGCATTTTATGGTCACTATTAGTTTAATAAAAACTATATTCTTGATTTTTCACTAGATAAACAATTTCTGCATCACTATTGTGTCATAATTAATGATAATTATTTAATCCCTAAAAATTATAAATAAATTCATATGATTTAGATAATTTTATTATATTTCTTTAGATTACTCATGTTCGAAGTTTCATGAAGTTTATCACTAAATTAAAATTATTATACTTATAAGATTTAAGAGAGTGACATGTTGTCACTTTCATTGGTTTTAATAATAATTAAATTATTTTCATGGAAAAAGTCCATTAAATGAATCTAATCTGACCCTTAGGTGATATGGGCCGACTTTTAGTCATCCAATAGATTTTTTGCATGTGTTAGGGTAATTTTAGAATATTATATTTACCCTTAATTACCTGATTTACCTTTAACTATGGTAAATAAAATTTACCGTAGTTACTATTCATAATTTCTAAAAATAAAAAGTAGCCTATTAACATAATTTGGACCCATTGATTCAAATATGGAATCTATTTTTAGAAATTCAATACACAAAAGTTGCAGAAATTAAATTAAAATTAATTCCGTTGTCGAAAGAAAACGGGTTTTTGTTTAAAACATTGCAAAAGATTGAATTGATTTAACCTACGAATTCAAGGTAAAATCAATGATAATTACATACATTATATTAAATGGTAAAAATATATTCTATTTATACTTTAAAACCATTAAATATTATAATTTAACCATATAAATTATTGCGATGAAAAAAGTTGTTTTTAATTAAAATATAGCGTGTTTTTACTATTCATTAAAATATGAAAGTTACCAGAATAATATGAAAAATTTATCCAAAGTAAATTTTTATTTCTTGATTACAAATAATAATTTTATTTTGTCAAATTGAACTTATAAACATGTCAAAAACAAGATTTAATGTGGGTGCGCCATCAAAAGCCGACAAAACTGCATTTTTTGAAAAATACTTATTTTACCCGAAATATTTATTTTGTTCTTATACCATGTTCTAGAAAATGTGTAAGATGAATAATAATGTTATAAAATTCAAAATTTAGTTAATACTATTCATAATGGCTAGTTCATAATAATATTATAATAATATATCGTTATTTAGTAAAACTCGGTATTGCGTACAACGCCCGCTATCGAGGAAGGTCGCGATTGCGTGTAATGCAAGCCAAGTCAGGGTTACATGTAGTGCATGACTCCTTTGTTGCTATGTATAATAAAATACATTGAATATATATATATACTCAATGTTTCATAGAATTACTACTATCAAACAAACATGAAATTGTGTATAACATGATCCAAGATTAGTGTTGCGTATACTACAAGCTAATACGGTGTTGCGTATAGCATAAGATAATCTTGGTGTATCGTCCAACAGAAGATATGAAAGAAATTAAAAAGAATATATCTTATAAAATCTCAGGTTATTACATTCTACCCCCCGTAAAATGAATTTCTCCTTCAAAATTCGTCGGGGTTATAAATGGTTTTCTACTTGAAAGTTTCTTTAATTGAAACCCACATCGTAAAAAGGAATACCAAAACTTATCTTTATTAACTAAAGTAAGAAACATAACAGTTACCCAAATAAACTAATCACTGGGTTTCCACATAGGATAACATAGGTGAAAATATGGATATGGAAGAGAAATCTAACCATCATGTTCTGATAGAGAGTGGTAGAGAACATGGCTATGAAAAAGCCAACAATCACAAAGCCATAGATTTGTGATGATCTAAGGTACCATCTGATTTATCGGATATAAGGTCACTAAGAAAACATTTTTGTTTTTCAAGATCATTTCCCTAAAGTTGATGAATTAAAAGAAATACTTACATGATTTTGGTACAATCTCACTATTGTTCATGAATTGAACAATTTCCACTTCATCCCTTAATTAAATGAAGTTGAATTTGTTATTCGTGATGTGTTAGCAGATCATGTGATAGAATGATGGGTCATTGCATCTATTTCAAACAAAAGGTTAGAAAAAGTTATAAGTCCATAATATGGATAGATTAATCGTATATGGTTCGAAAAATGAACTTATACTTCATATATCATACCGCTTAATAAAATAAAACTAGTTTCTACTAACCAGGGACTTCTTGTAGGCTAGTGGTAGGTGATAAAGGCCAGTCGCACTTCGGTTGTGGGTTCGATTACCACAGCCTTGTCCGACGCGATGGGCTGTCGATAGTCCTGCAGGTTGTCCTTTTTCTAAAACTACATTATTATAACATCACATCAATAATATCGAAAAAAGTTCTATCCTTAAACAATACTAACTTATGTCCAACATAATCCATTCCAATCTTTAGGGTTATCTAAAATACTTCGTTCCAAGGTCATAGTATAAAGAAAATGATTACGTGAAATCTCATCAACCAAGCATGTGAATACCATAATTTATCCCACATATATCTTGTTGGTCACATTTCAATCATGTGAATACCTTAATCATGTATTCTCTTGAAAAATGAATACCCATTAAACCTTAGTGAAAACATGAATGCTGTCAAAAGTTAACTCTTTCCACATACCAAAACCCCAAAATTCTATATACACACACCATGATATAACTATTTCCTTATATTAGTCATGATCTCATGAATACTATCAAACATTTAATTTTCTCCTTATCCCTTCATTATGCGCATATCATCTACTTTCCAAAAGTATCTGAATAACCTTTCATGGTTACTGGTACCATTCATCATACACTTTCAAAACATAAGGAAAGACAACAGTGTAACAATCCTTAGATGTCTCTTTATTCCATAGTACCATGAGATTACTTATATAACATTACACTTGATAAACATGTAATCATTACACTACATTCTTAAACCATTGACCAAGCTTCAACAATTATTTCATCTCACATATCATTTGTAGTCTCTTCATCATCATCAGCATAAATACTACCCATACGACCATACTGATTCTCTTTATGAGACTTTCCCTTAGGGAATTGGTTTGCATAATGCCCGTACATTCCACATTTAAAACATTTAACCATTGTTGATGTCGTAGCAATATCATTATCCTCATCCATGGTGTTAACTGAACCTTTTCCTTTGCACTTACTGGCTTTGTGTCCTTCTTTTCCACACCCAAAGAATCTTCTAGTTCCTTTGAAACAATCTCCCCGATACCTCTCCCCACATGATTTACATGAGGGAAATTGAACTTTCTTTCCTCTATGATCATCATGAAACTCCATCTTTCTCTTATTATCTGAGTCGGGAAACTTACCAAAATTGAGATTATTGATCATATTATGAGATTGCTGATTAGGCATAATAACGATGTTTGGACTTATAAATCTCATTTCATTTGGTTTCTCATAAATAATATCAATCCATTGCCCATCATATCCTCCATTATCATGAATCTTCATGTTTCCAGCCATTTTCTAAAACCCAAAAAGAATAGTGTGAGACGAAAGAAATCATGCTAGAGAAAACAACATAGTAAAGGGGGAGAACCCTCAATATCTAACATCTTAGGTTAAATTCTAAGATCTTTACAGTAGTTCTAGGACTATATCCTATATGTATACTTATCCTTAGGGACATCCCTAGACATAGCTTAGAAATATCTCTAGGGATATCACTAATGTTTTCACATACTAGTTTCCAAAGGTTCACTAAACCTTTCCTCTGATACCAACTGTAGAGACCCGAAGATTGACGTACATGGACATTACATGACTTTTTCGGAATACTTAATACATAAGAAAAACAGACACAAAAGGACCATAATAGTTTAGTGTCTTTGGAAACTCGGAATAAAATCTTCTAATCGTGGTGAAAGATCTTCAACATCTCCTAATAAATATCTTCCCTTTTTTTTCTTACCTAAAACCTTTATTTATATCCTGGGGAAAAGAAAACATAAAAGGGGTGAGCTCAAATGCCCAGTAAGGGTAAACATAGAGAACATAAAACAATCCATAAACATTTGAATGCAAAAACTTGAACATAAAATCTAAACATCAAAATCTTGAGCAAAGACATGAATCTTGGAAGTACGTAAGGAATATATCATAAAGAAACATTAAGAATGATAAAATAGCATCAGAATAAAACATGTAATTATGGAAACCATTAAGCACATGATATGATTTCCATATTAGCCAAGGCATTAGTGCCAAGACCATCTTAGTGGACAAAGTCCCTTTCTGAATCGAGTTCACTTCTCGTTCCAGTCCTATATTACTGAACCGGTTTAACTTGTTGTTCCAGCCATGTCTATCTCATGAGATATAAGTCTTTACCCAATGCATTGGAGGGAGATATAGGTCCCACCCATCTCATAATAAAATCATTCTTACTTGTGACACTTCATAAACTTACAACATTCATCATAACCCAAAGAATAAAATGGGTTTCATAAACATCATATCATCATCAAAAAATCCATATAAAATAAATGGACATTTCATCATAAGAAAATTGAAACCATGTAAATCATAGAGACATTAAACTTGAAACGTATACATTTTAAATAATTTCATCTTAGATGGAAAATGATTTTTATTAAACACTTGAAATGAATTCTTGAGGAAAATATCCTTTCTTCTTAAAAATCATTTTCTTTTCACAAAATGTCATGCAATTTTAAAAGAAAAGGATTTTGTTGAAAATAATAATGAAATATTTTGGATGAAGCTTCATGAAAATAACTCTTTATAAAACTGTAAAAATCCGTTCGTGCCGTATAAGTTAAAAAAAACATTCTTCCCGTACTTTTGCCGGAAAAGTCAAAAAGTACCTCATAAAAGAAATATTCCATACATACAATGTAGTAAAAGTAAAAAATAGTTAAAAAGGACTTTAAAAATACATGAAATAATTTTTATAAAATAGGGACGTGGATGATAAATATAACCCCAGTAAATACTTATGAATAAACAATCCCGGATAAAAACAAGATTGGAAAAGTTATCCCTTACCTTAGGTCTGATATGATTAGTACGTATCCAAACCTCCTGTATAATGATTTAAATAATGTCATTGGCTTATTACAGAATCATATTCATATATATGGTTCACTTATGACTTTATATTACCCGTTCTTTTGTAAATTCATGTTAATGTAGCGTTTTGGGTAAAATTGTCTCATTTGTCGTTCGTGTTTTAACTTGTAATTATTCATATGATTACTTAGATCATGATTACTTAAAACCAGAATGTAAAACATTATTTATATATAATATATATTCAGAATATACATTTACATAATGGATCGATAAATGGAAAGAAATACACCGTTCATGGAGACGATAGGCCGTACGTATGCATGAACGCTGTTTTCGTTTCCTTATTGAATTGAATGGAATTAAGTAGATGAAATAAATATATATATATATACATAAATCAAGTAGCATTATTATGTAATATATTTCATGATTACTTATTATATATACATTATAATCATTCTTTAATGGTTATCATGGAGAGTGAATATCATCGCGTCGTGGAGACGGTATTCCGTACGTACGCACGAGCGATGATATCATTCCCATGATCATGGAATTGCATTAAAGTGTATGTATAATTTTGTAGAATCAATATCACTTTAAAATAATCATATATATTCATTACTTTCACCATTATACCCATACATGTAAGGTGATGGTGGAAAATAGATTACACCACGACGTGGAGACGGTATTCCGTACGTACACACGCACGGTGATTTCATTTTCCGTAGGATGGATAGATGGTGAAATAGGGTTGTTTCATACTTATAATAACATATCAATATATGAGTGATACTGATGTTATTACTTCATAATGAAACAACCTAAGAAGAAGAAGTGGAAGAAGAAATAAAGTTGAAAGAATCGGTAACAGACATTACCTCTTCTTTGAAGCGCCTCTTTGTGTCCTCCTCATAGGGAAATAAATTGGTCTTTGAAGAAGACCAGGACCTATAGGATGTTTCTAGGGAATTGGAGAAGAGAATTTGGTAGGGGTTTCCTGAGATTGGAGGCCCAAATTGGTGTGATGAAGGGAGGGATGAGGTGCGCTTTTATAAGGGAGGAGAGGGGAACCTTTGGAAATCTTAAAAATATTAATTTATAATAAATCTAACCCAACTTAAAAACCTCCAAAAATGACTCATATTCGAATATTAGATAATAAAAGGTTTTTATATCATCAAAAAATATAATTTATACAAGTTAGGAATTTATTTTAAACATTATCAACTGGATTTATCCTTATTTAATCAATTTAATTTTATTTGTGGTAATAACATTCTAAATTTTAAATTATAAAAAATAATTACTTATATGTTTTGAATTTTCCATAATTGGATACTTAATAACATTTTAGACCATATAAATTTAAATTAATAATTTTTAAATATTTTTGTGATTTTTAAACAATTTTATAATATGTTATTTTTGTAAAATAACAATAGTGTGAATTTTGACACTATTCATATATTTGAATTTAAATAAAATAAATAAAGAAGATAAGTTCGAACTAAAATCTTGAATAGATTCATAAAATGTCATATGTATATAGAAAATTAGTGGAGCACATTAAATAGTTCATATAATATTTATTTTATTATTTTTAAAACCATTTATTTGGTTTATCTCTTAATAAAATAAATACTACAACATTGTTTTATAATTATTTAATATACTTATTTCTTGCATAAAAATTAAAAATAAAATCCTATGATGAAGATAAATCTATTAACTTTCTCAATAATACTTTTACTAGAATTTAGCATCTTAAAATCACAATATTTAAATTGTTATACTTATTAAATTATGAAGGTGAAAAATTTGGCATCATTTAAAATAAAATAATATAAGTGTCATAGTCACTTTTATAAGGCTCCAAATGGTCAAATATTCGACCATTGTATGATTTTGGTTTACATGTACATGACCAATAAGTTTTAGTCAGGGTTTCGTGCATTTTAGGGTCACCATTAGTTTAATAAAAACTATATTCTTGACTTTTCACTAGATAAACAATATCTACATCACTATTGTGTCATAATTAATGATAATTATTTAATCCCTAAAAATTATAAATAAATTCATAAGATTTAGATACCTTTATTATCTCTCTTGAGACTACTCATGTTTTAATTTTCATGAATTTTATCACTAAATTAACATTATTATACTTTTAATATTTAAGAGAGTGACATGTTGTCACTTTCTTTGGTTTTAATAATAATTAAATTATTTTAATGGAAAAAGTCCATTAAATGAATCTAATATGAACCTTAGGTGATATGGGTAGACTTTTAGTCATCCAATAGAATTTTGTCATGTGTTAGGGTAATTTTATAATATTATATTTACCTTTAATTACCCGATTTACCTTTAACTATGGTAAATAAAATTTACCGTAGTTACTATTCATAATTTCCAAAAATAAAAAGTAGCCTATTAAAATAATTTGTACCCACTGATTCCAAATATGGAATCCATTTTTAGAAATTCAATACACAAAAGTTGTAGAAATTAAATTAAAATTAATCCCGTTGTCGAAAGAAAACGAGTTTTTGTTTAAAACATTGCAAAAGATTGAATTGATTTAACCTACGAATTCAAGGTAAAATCAATGCTAATCACATACATTATATTAAATGGTAAAAATATATTCTATTTATAATTTAAAACCATTCAATATTATAATTTAACCATATAAATTATTGCGATGAAAAAAGTTGTTTTTAATTAAAATATAGCGCGTTTTTACTATTTATCAAAATATGAAAGTTATTAGAATGATAAGAAAAATTTATCCAAAGTAAATTATTATTTCTTGATTTCAAATAATAATTTTATTTTGTCAAATGGAACTTATAAACATGTCAAAAACAAGATTTAAAGTGGGTGTGCCATCAAAAGGCGACAAAATTGCATTTTTTGAAAAATACTTATTTTACCGAAACATTTATTTTGTTCTTATACCATGTTCTAGAAAATGTGTAAGATGAATAATAATGTTATAAAATTCAAAATTTCGTTAATACTATTCATAATGGCTGGTTCATAATAATATTATAATAATATATCTTTGTTTAGTAAAACTCGGTATTGCGTACAACACTTGCTATCGAGGAAGGTCGTGATTGCGTGTAATGCAAGCCAAGTCAGGGTTACGTGTAGTGCACGACTCCTTTGTTGCTGTTTATAATAAAATACATTGAATATATATATATACTCAATGTTTCGTAGAATAACTACTATCAAACAAACATGAAATTGTGTGTAACACGATCCAGGATTAGTGTTGCGTATACTGCAAGCTAATACGGTGTTGCGTATAGTGCAAGATAATCTTGGTGTATCATACAACAGAAGATATGAAAGAAATTAAAAAGAATATATCTTATAAAATCTCGGGTTATTACAAAAGAGATGCGGGATACCCAAATATCGATGTGCTATTACTATTACTTACCTAGCTTGCATTATTTGGGGAGCGTGCCATGGTGAGGTTGGGTGGATAGCTTCCTTGCTATGTTCTTTGGTTATCTCCTTTTTCTAATGGGAAATTAGAATGAATCACTACTTGTGCACCTTATATTTTGGGTTTCCCTACTAAATATACCTGTATACTCACCCTTTGTATATAAAACTGCTTTCAAGTTTCCAGGATGAGTTCAGGGACTGTGTGTAACAACCGGAGATTTTATAAGATACATTATTTTTAATTTCATTCATATCTTCTGTTGTACAATACACCAAAATTATCTTGCGCTATACGCAACACCGTATTAGCTTGCAGTATATGCAACACTATTCTTGGCTCATGTTACACACAATTTCAAGTTTGTTTGATAGAAGTTATTCTACGCAACATTGAGTGTATAGATATATATATATTCAATGTATAAATAAAATATGGTTGGATTCGGTTATACGCAACAACAAATGAGTCGTGCACTACATGAAATCCTGACTTGGCTTGCATTACACGCAATCACAACCTTCCCTGATAGCGTGTGTTGTACGCAATACCGGGTTTTACTAAACAACAATATATTATTATAATATTGTTATGAAGTAGCCGTTATGATAGTATTAACAAAATTTTTAATTTTATAACATTATTATTCATCTTACACATTTTCTAGAACATGGTATAAGAACAAAATAAAATTTTCGGGTAAAATAAGCATTTTTCAAAAAATACATTTTTGCCGCCTTTTGATGGCGCACCCACTTTAAATATAGTTTTTGAAATTTTTATAAGTTACATTTGACAAAATAAAATTATTCTTTGGAATAAAGAAATAAAAATTTACTTTGGATAAATTTTTCATTTTATTCTGACAACTTTAATATTTTAATGAATAGTAAAAACACGCTATATTTTAATTAAAAACAACTTTTTTCATCGTAATATCTTATGTGGTTAAATTATAATATTGAATGGTTTTAAAGTATAAATAGAATATATTTTTACCATTTAATATAATTTAAGTCATTATCCTCGATTTTACATTGAATTCGTAGGTTAAATAAATTCAATATTTTGCAATGTTTTAAACAAAAACCCGTTTTCTTTCGACAACAGGATTAATTTTAATATAATTTCTGCAACTTCTGTGTATTGAATTTGGAAAAGTGGATTTCATATTTGGGATCAGTGGGTCCAAATTATATTAATAGACTACTTTTTTATTTTTGGGCTTTATGAATAGTAACAATAGTAAATTTTATTTACCATAGTAAAAGGTAAATTGGGTAATTAAGGGTAAATATAATATTATAAAATTATCCTAATACTTGTCTTAATACAATTGGATTATTATAATTTGTCCTAAGTCATATTTGAGTCGAAATGGAATCCATTAGAACCCACTTGGAGGTGATTAAGACCTTTAGTTTATTTTATTTAAAGGAAAGTGAAATATGTCTCACTCAACTTTAATAATTAAAGTATTTTTAATATAAGTTTATACAAAATATAAATTCAGTTATAAATACTCATTTGAAAGATAAATTTTTTTTCTTTGTCATGGTAATTTATTTGTAATTTTTAAGAGTTATTTAATTAAGTTATTATCTTATACATTAATGATGCAGAAATTATTTATTTAGTGAAAAATCAATAATATAGTTTTTATTGAAATATTAATACGTATCAAAAGGCCCATAAATCTGCACAAAACTTATTATTAGTGTATATATAAACCCTAATCATCCACTGGCTGAATTGTTGACCATTTGGATCCTTATTAAGGTGATTATGGCACTTATATTATATTATTTTAAATGATGCCAAAGTTGTCACCTTCATAATTTAGTAAATATAACAATTTAAATATCGTGATTTTAAGATTATAAATTCTAGTAAAATTATTATTGAGAAATTTAATAGATTTATCTTCATCATAGGATTTTATTTTTAATTTTTATTCAACATATATGTATATTAAATAATTATACAAAAATTTTGCAGTAATTATTTTATTAAGAGATAAACCAAATATTTTTTTTTTAAAATAATAAAATTAATATTATATGAACTATTTAATGTTCTCCACTAATTTTTTAGATACATATGGCCTTTTATGAATATATTAAAGATTTTCGTTTGAACATATCTTCTGTATATATTTTATTTAAATTCATATAAATGAATAGTGTCAAAATTGACACTATTGTTATTTTATAAAAATAACATATTATTAAATTGTTTAAAAATCACAAATATATTTAAAAATTATAAATTTAAATTTATATGGTCTAGAATGTTATAAAGTATCCAATTATGGACAATTCACAAAAAATAAGTAATTTTTTGTTATAATTTAAAATTTAGAATGTTATTACCACAAATAAAATTAAATTGATTAAGTAAGGATAAATCAAGTTTATAATGTTTAAAATAATTTCCTAACATGTCTAAATTTTATTGGTTTATGATATTACAACTCTAACTCATCTTATATTCGAATATCAGTCATTTTTGGAGGTTTTTAAGTGGGGTTAGATTTATTATTAATTAATAGTTTTAAGATTTCCAAAGGTGCCCCTCTCCTCCCTTATAAAAGGGAACCTCCTCCCTCTCTTCCTCACACCACTTTGAGTATTCAAGCTCGGACAATCCCTGAAAAATTATCTTCTCCACTTCCCTAGAAACATCTTGTAGGTCCTGGTCTTTTTCAAAGTCCAATTTTAGTGCCCTAAGAGGAGGAATCAAAGAGGCGCTTCAAAGAAGATGTAATGTCCGTTACCAATTCTTTCAACTTTATTTTTTCTTCCACTTCTTCTTATTAGGTTTTTTAATTATGAAGTAATAACATAAGTATCACTAATATACTGATATGTTATTATATGTATGAAATAACCCTATTCCACCATCTATCCATCCTACGAAAAATGAAATCACCGCGCGTGCGTACGTACGGAATACCGTCTCCACGCCGCGGTGTAATCTATTTTCCACCATCACCTTACTTGGATGGGTATAATGATGTAAATAATAACTATATATGATTATTTTAAAGTGATATTGATTCTGAAATAGTATACATACACTCCAGTATAATTCCACGATCATGAGAACGATATCATCGCTCGTGCGTACGTACGGACTACCGTCTCCACGACGCGATGAGATTCATTCTCAATGTTTAACCATTCATGAATGATTATAAAGTATATATAATAAGTAATAATGAAATATAAGACATAATAATGATACTGGATTTATGTATATTTATATGTATGTTATCTACTTAATTCCATTCAATTCAATAAGGAAACGAAAACAACGTTCATGCGTACGTACGACCTACCGTCTCCATGAATGGTGTATTTCATTCCATTTATCGATATATTATATATATGTATATTCTGAATATATATTATATATAAATAATGTTTTACATTCTGGATATAAGTAATCATGATCCAAGTAATCATATTAATAATTACAAGTTAAAACACAAACGACAAATGAGACGATTTTACCCAAAATGCTACTTTAACATGAATTTACAAAAGAATGGGTAATATAAAGTCATAAGTGGACCATATATGATATAATAACAATTAATATGATTCTTTAATAAGTCAATAACATTATTTAAATCATTATACAGGGCGTTCAGATACATACGAAGCATATCAGACCTAAGGTAAGGGATAATTTTGCAAATCTTATTTTTATCCGAGATTGCTTATTCGTAATTATTTACTGGGGTTATTGTTATCATCCATGTCCATGTTTCCTAAAAATTGTTTCATGTATGTTTAAAGTCATTTTTCCCACTTTTGACTTTTACTACATGGTATGTAAGGAATCTTTCTTTTGTTTATGTTACGAGGTAGTTTTTTGGACTTTTCCGACAAAAGTACGATAAGAATGTTTTTTTTAACGTATACGACATGAAAGGATTTTTATTGTTTTATAAAGCCTTATTTTCATGAAGCTTCCTTCAAAAGATTTCATGACTATTTTCAAAAAAAACATTTTCTTCTAAAATTGCATGACATTTTGTGAAAAGAAAATGATTTTGAAGAAAAAATGATATTTTCCTCAAGAATTCATTTAAAGTGTTTTATCAAAACCATTTTCATCTAAGATGACATTATTTCACATGTGTATGTTTCAAGTGTAATGTCTCTATGATTTACATGGTTTCACTTTTTTGTATTATGAAATGATATCCATTTATTTTATATGGATTATGTGATGATGGGATGATGTTTATGAAACCCATTTTATTTATTGGGTTATTATGAATGATGTATGTTTATTTTGTGGCACAAGTAAGAATGATTTCATTATGAGATGGGTGGGACCTATATCTCCCTCTAATGCATTGGGTAAAGATTTATATCTCATGAGATAGACATGGCTAGAATGGTAAGTTAATCCAATTCAGTGTTACAGGACTGAAACGAGGAGTGAACTCGATTCAGAAAGGGACTTTGTCCACCAAGATGGTCTTGGCAGCAATGCCTTGGCTACTATGGAAATCATGACATGTGATGAATGGTTGCCACAATTACATGTTTTATTCCCATTCTATGTTATCATTATTAATGTTTCTTTATGATCTACGCCATACATACTTCCATGTTTTATGTCATTGCTCAAGATTTTTATGTTTAAACATTATGTTCATGTTTTTAAGTTCAAATGTATATGGTATGTTTTATTTTATCCATGCTTACCCTTACTGAGCATTTGAGCTCACCCTTTTTATGTTTTCTTTTCCCCAAGATATAAAGAAAGGTATTAGGTTAAAAAAAGGGGGAAGATATTTAAGGGAGACATTGAAGATCTTTCACCACGATTAGAAGATTACGTTCCAAGTTTCCAAAGACACTAAACTATTACGGTCTTTGTGTGTCTATTTTTGTTATGTATTAAGTATTCCGAAAAAGTAATGTAATTTTCATGTACGTCAAGCTTCAGGTCTCTACAGTTGGTATCAGAGGAAAGGTTTAGTCAGCCGTTGAAAACTAGGATGCGAGAACTTTAGTGAGATCCCTAGAGATATGTCTAAGGTATATCTAAGGATGTCCCTAAGGTTAAGTATAAGTATAGGTTATAGTCCTAGAATTGCGCTAACGATCATAGAATTTAACCTATGATTTTAGATATTGAGGGTACTCCCCCTTTACTATGTTGTTTTCCCTAGCATGATTTTTGCCTCTCACACTATTCTTTTTGGGTTTTAGAAAATGGCTGGAAACCGGAAGATTCCTGATAATGGAGGATATGAAGGACAATGGAATGATATTATTCATGAGAAACTAAATTAAATGGGATTTGGAAGTCCAAACATTGTTATTATTCCTAATCATCAATCTCATAATATGATCAATAATCTCAACTTTGGTAAGTTTCCCGACTTAGATAATAAGAGAAATATGGAGTTTCATGATGATCATAGAGGAAAGAAAGTTCAATTTACCTCATGTAAATCATGTGAGAAGAGGCATCGGGGAGATTGTTTCAAAGGAACTGGAAGATGCTTTGGGTGTGGAAAAGAAGGACACAAAGCCAGTAAGTGCAAAGGAAAAGGTTCAGTTAACACCAGGGATGAGGATAATGGTATTGCTACGACATCAACAATGGTTAAATGTTTTAAATGTGGAATGTACGAGCATTATGAAAACCAATGCCCTAAGGGAAAGTCTCATGAAGAGAATCAGTATGGTCATATGGGTAGTATTTATGTTGATGATGATGAAGAGACTACAAATGATATGTGAGAGGAAAGAATTGTTGAAGCTCGGTCAATGGTTTAAGAAGGTAGTGGAATGATTACATGTTTATCAAGTGTAATGTTGTATAAGTAATCTCATGGTACTATGGAATAAAGAGACATTTAAGGATTGTTACATTGTTGTCTTTCCTTGAGTTTTGAAAGTGTGATTAATGCTACCAGTATCCATGAAAGGTTATTCAGATATTTTTTTAATGTAGATGATATGCACATAATGAAGGGATAAAAAGAAAATTAAATGTTTGATAGTTTTCATGAACTCATGACTAATATAAGGAGAAGGTTATATCATGGTTTGAGTATATAGAATTTTTGGATTTTGGTATGTGGAAAGAGTTAACTTTTGACAACATTCATGTTTTCACTAAGGTTTAATGGGTATTCATTTTTCAAGAGAATACATGATTAAGGTATTCAAATGATTGGAATGTGACCAACAAGATATATGGGGGATAAATGATGGTATTCACATGCTTGGTTGATGACATTTCAAGTAATCATTTTCTTTATACTATGAGCTTGGACCGAAGTATTTTAGATAAGCCTAAAGATTGGAATGGATTATGTTGGACATAAGTTAGTATTGTTTAAGGATATAAATTTTTTTGATATTATTGATGGGATGTTATAGTAATGTAGTTTTAGAAAAAGGACAACCTGCAGGATGGGCGACAACCCATCGCGTCAGACAAGGATGTGGGAATCGAACCCACAACTGAAGTGCGACTGGCCTTTATTGCCTACCACTAACCTACAGGAAGTCCCTGGTTAGTAGAAACTAGTTTTATTTTATTAAGCGACATGATAGATGAAGTATATGTTCATTTTTTCATATACGATTAACCTCACCAAAGACGGACTTATGTATATTTGATAACTTTTTCTAACCTTTTGTTTGAAACAGTTGGAATGACCCATCATTCTATCACATGATCTTTTAACACATCATGAATAACAAATTCAGCATCATTTCTTTAAGAGATGAAGTGGAAATTGTTCAATGCACGAAAAAAGTGATATTTTACCAAAATAAAGTAAGTATTTATTCTAATTCAAATTCTTCAACTTTAGGAAAATGATCTTGAAAACCAAAAATGTTGTCCTAGTGCCTTTATATCTGATGAATCAGATGGTACCCTAGATCATCACAAATTTATGGCTTTGTGATTGTTGGCTTTTTCATAGCCATGTTCTCTACCACTCTCTATTAGAACATGATGGTTAGATTTCTCTTCCATATCCATATTTTCACCAATGTTATCCTATATGGAAACCCAGTGATGAGTTAATTTGGGTAACCGTTATATTTCATACTTTAGTTTTTAATGTTCAGTTTTGGTATTTATTTTTACGATGTGGGTTTATATGAATAGTAAATGATTTATAACCCAGATGAATTTCGAGGGAAAAATTCATTTTCAGGGGGGTAGAATGTAACAACCGGAGATTTTATAAGATACATTATTTTTAATTTCATTCATATCTTCTATTGTACGATACACTAAGATTATCTTGCTCTATACGCAACACCGTATTAGCTTGTAGTATATGCAACACTATTCTTGGCTCATGTTACACACAATTTCAAGTTCGTTTGATAGAAGTTATTCTATGAAACATTGAGTGTATATATATATATATATTCAATGTATAAATAAAATATGGTTGGATTCTGTTATACGCAACAACAAAGGATTCGTGCACTACACGCAACCCTGACTGGGCTTACATTACACGCAATCGCGACCTTCCCTGATAGCGTGTGTTGTACACAATACCGGGTTTTACTAAACAACAATATATTATTATAATATTGTTATGAACTAGACGTTATGAATAGTATTAACTAAATTTTGAATTTTATAACATTATTATTCATCTTACACATTTTCTAGAACATGGTATAAGAACAAAATAAATTATTCGGGTAAAATATGTATTTTAAAAAAAATACAGTTCTGTCACCTTTTGATGGTGCACCCACTTTAAATATAGTTTTTTAAATGTTTATTAATTCAATTTGACAAAATAAAATTATTCTTTGGAATTAAGAAATAAAAATTTACTTTGGATAAATTTTTCATTTTATTCTGATAACTTTCATATTTTAATGAATAGTAAAAACATGCTATATTTTAATTAAAAAAAACTTTTTTCATCGTAATATATTATGTAGTTAAATTATAATATTAAATGGTTTTAAAATTTAAATATAATATATTTTTACCATTTAATATAATGTATGTCATTAGCCTTGATTTTACATTGAATTCGTAGGTTAAATAAATTCAATATTTTGCAATGTTTTAAACAAAAACCCGTTTTCTTTCGACAATGGGATTAATTTTAATTTAATTTATGAAAATTATGTGTATTGAATTTTTTTAAAAATGGATTTCATATTTGGGATCAGTGGGTCCAAATTATATTAATATACTACTTTTTATTTTTGGGCTTTATGGATAATAACAATGGTAAATTTTATTTACCATAGTAAAAGGTAAATTGGGTAATTAAGGGTAAATATAATATTATAAAATTATCCTAATACTTGAGTTAATACAATTGGATGATTATAATTTGTCCTAAGTTATATTTGGGTCTAAATGAAATCCATTAGAACCCACTTGGAGGTGATTAAGACCTTTAGTTTATTTTATTTAAAGGAAAGTCAAATATGTCTCACTCAACTTTAATAATTAAAGTATTTTTAATATAAGTTTATACAAAATATAAATTCGGTTACAAATACTCATTTGAAAGATAAAATGTTTTCCTTTGTCATTGTAATTTATTTGTAATTTTTAAGAGTAATTTAATTACCTTATTATCTTATACATTAATGATGCAGAAATTATTTATTTAGTGAAAAATCAATAATATAGTTTTTATTGAAATATTAATACATATAAAAAAGCCCAAAATTCTGACAAAAGCTTATTATTAGTGTATCTATAAACCCTAATCATCCACTGGAAGAATTTTTGACCATTTGGATCCTTATTAAGGTGATTATGACACTTATATTATTTTATTTTAAATGATGCCAAAGTTGTCACCTTCATAATTTAATAAATATAACAATTTAACTATTGTGATTTTAAGATGATAAATTCAAGTACAATTATTATTGATAATTTTAATAGATTTATCTTCGTCATAGGATTTTAATTTTAATTTTTATGCAACATATAATTCTATTAAATAATTATACAAAAATGTTGCAGTAATTATTTTATTAAGAGATAAACCAAATAAATGGTTTTAAAAATAATAAAATTAATATTATATGAACTATTTAATGTTCTCCACTAATTTTCTAGATACATATGGAATTTTATGAATCTATTAAAGCTTTTATTTCGAACATATCTTCTGTATATATTTTATTTTAATTCATATAAATGAATAGTGTCAAAATTGACACTATTGTTATTTTATAAAAATATCATATTATTAAATTGGTTAGAAATCACAAAAATATTTAAAAATTATAAATTTAAATTTATATGGTCTAAAATGTTATAAATTATCCAATTATGGACAATTCACAAAAAATAAGTAATTTGTTATTATAATTTAAAATTTAGAATGTTATTACCACAAATAAAATTAAATTGATTAAGTAAGGATAAATCAAGTTGATAATGTTTAAAGTTATTTCATAACAGGTCTAAATTTTATTGGTTTATTCTATTACAACCCTATATCATCTTATATTCTAATATGAGTCACTTTTGGATGTTTTTAAGTGGGGTTAGATTTATTATAAATTAATATTTTTAAGATTTCCAAAGGTGCCCCTCTCCTCCCTTATAAAAGGGCACCTCTTCCCTATCTTCCTCACACCACTTTGAGCCTTCAAGCACGGCCAATACCTGAAAAATTATCTTCTACACTTCCATAGAAACATCCTAGTGGTCCTGGTCTTCTTCAAAGACCAATTTTAGTGCCCTAAGAAGAGGACTCAAAGAGGCGCTTCAAAGAAGAGGTAATGTCTGTTACCAATTCTTTCAACTTTATTTATTCTTCCACTTATTCTTATTAGGTTGTTTCATTATGAAGTAATAACATCAGTATCACTCATATAATGATATGTTATTATAAGTATGAAACAAACCTATTTCACCATCTATCTATCCTACGGAAAACGAAATCACCGCGCGTGCGTACGTACGGAATACCGTCTCCACGCCGTGGTGTAATCTATTTTCCACCACCACCTTACTTGGATGGGTATAATGGTGTAAATAATAACTATATATAATTATTATAAAGTGATATTGATTCTGAAATAGTATACATACACTCCAATATAATTCCACGATCATGAGAACGATATCATCGCTTGTGCATACGTACGGACTACCGTCTCTACGACGCGATGAGATTCATTCTCAATGATTAAACATTCATTAATGATTATAAAGTATATATAATAAGTAATAATGAAATATATGACATAATAATGATACTGGATTTATTTATATTTATATGTATGTCATCTACTTAATTCCATTCATTTCAATAAGGAAACGAAATCAACGTTCATGCGTACGTACGACCTACCGTCTCCATGAACGGTGTATTTCTTTACATTTATCGATATATTATATATATGTATATTATGAATATATATTATATATAAATCATGTTTTACATTCTGGATATAAGTAATCATGATCCAATTAATCATATTAATAATTACAAGTTAAAACATAAACGACAAATGAGACGATTTTACCCAAAACGCTACTTTAACATGAATTTACAAAAGAACGGGTAATATAAAGTCATAAGTGGACCATATATGATATAATAACAATGAATATGATTCTGTAATAAGTCAATAACATTAATTAAATCATTATACAGGGGGTTTAGATACGTACGAAGCATATCATACCTAAGGTAAGGGAAAATTTTTGCACATCTCATTTTTATCCGAGATTGCTTATTCGTAATTATTTACTGGGTTTATTGTTATCATCAATGTCCATGTTTCCTAAAAATGGTTTCATGTATGTTTAAAGACCTTTTTACCCACTTTTGACTTTTACTACATGGTATTTAAGGAATCTTTCTTTTTTTTACGTTACGAGGTACTTTTTTGGATTTTTCTGACAAAAGTACGATAAGAATGTTTTTTTAACGTATACGACATGAAAGGATTTTTATGGTTTTATAAAGCCTTATTTTTATGAAGATTCCTTCAAAATATTTCATTAATATTAAAAAAAAACCTTTTCTTCTAAAATTTCATGACATTTTGTGAAAAGAAAATGATTTTGAAGAAAAAAGGATATTTTCATCAAGAATTCATTTAAAGTGTTTTGTCAAAACCATTTTCATATAAGATTACATTATTTCACATGATTATGTTTCAAGTGTAATGTATCTATTATTTACATGGTTTCACTTTTTTGTATTATGAAATGATATCCATTTATTTTATATGGATTATGTGATGATGGGATAATGTTTACGAAACCCATTTTATTTATTGGGTTATTATGAATGATGTATGTTTATTTTGTGGCACAAGTAAGAATGATTTCATTATGAGATGGGTGGGACCTATATCTCCCTCCAATGCATTGGGTAAATATTTATATCTCATGAGATAGACATGGCTGGAACGGTAAGTTAATCCGGTTCAGTGTTACAGGACTGAAACGAGGAGTGAACTCGATTCACAAAGGGAATTTGTCCACCAAGATGGTCTTGGTAGAAATGCCTTGGCTACTATGGAAATCATGACATGTGATGAATGGTTTCCACAATTACATGTTTTATTCCCATGCTATGTTATCATTCTTAATGTTTCTTTATGATCTACGCCATACGTACTACCATGTTTTATGTCATTGCTCAAGATTTTGATGTTTAAACATTATGTTCATGTTTTTAAGTTCAAATGTATATGGTATTTTTTTTATCCATGCTTACCCTTACTGATAATTTGAGCTCACCATTTTTATGTTTTCTTTTCCCCAGGATATAAAGAAAGGTTTTAGGTAAAAAAAGGGGGAAGATCTTTAAGGGAGACGTTGAAGATATTTCACCACGATTAGAAGAATACGTTCCAAGTTTCCAAAGACACTAAACTATTATGGTCCTTGTGTGTCTATTTTTGTTATGTATTAAGTATTCCATAAAAGTAATGTAATGTTCATGTACGTCAGGCTTCGAGTCTCTACACTGTGTGGGACCATACTAGCTCGGACGTCGGGATAGTTTCCGTTGCTTTTTTATTTATTTTTTGTACTTTACCTTTGGAGTTTTCTTATACTTGTATGGGTTTATATTTAAACATGCATATGGGAATGAGTTTTGTATTTACTTTTACCTTTAGTCATTGATTTTTTGGGTTTTTACCATCATATCTCCCAATCCTAATAAATAAAAAGGGTAATTCATTCCATATTATGTGTTATTATATACCCTTGGTGCTAGTCACCACTCTAGGTCCTATTGAAGGTAGGAATATAGGGTCATTATCTCTCCTTCAACTTGAATAAAGAAGGGTCAGGCATTTTGTTTTCCCTTCCCTCATCTTGGTGAAGGTGGGTCATATTAGAATGATATCAAAGGTGATGGTTGCGATATTGGATGGAGCTTAGGGTTAGGCACAATAAGGGTTTCATGGGATGGTAGGTAAATAGTGTTAGGTAATCTTGGTCCGTGAAATAGGCCAGGGAAGACTGGCCATGACACGATATTTTACAGCCCCCTGTGATCCACTGCAAGGACTTTGGACCAACTGAATGACCAAGTGAGGCCACATAGATTACAGGGTAAAGACCCTAGGAAAGGTACATGCATCATAATGACTTGTGTTATTATGTGTTCTGGGTGTTCTTGGACTTTAAATAAATAACATGTTTAATCAAAATTTAAAGTAAATATTATACACTACTCGATCTTAGGCATTCCTTGTTTGACTTATAGCTATGGAACCCAGATGATGACCACGAGTAGTGCAGGTAATTGGGGCCCTGGAGGCAGATCTGGCTGATCAGCAGGGGACTGATTGAGAGGGGGAGGACGACCAGTGGTAGAATATTCTTCGTGCCTTTTAGTAGTAGACCCTCGGAAAGTACAAGGGTAGCTTCTCAGAAATGGAGACATAGAGATGGATCAAGGAGCTTGTTATAGCTTTCATCTTGATTTGAGCTTCGATAGAGTACTAGGTTCCATTTGAAGTCAGTCAGATGAGGGGAGAAGAGCGTCAGTGGTGGATAATCTACCTCTAAGAGAGGATGGAGAGTGAGTTTTTGTGGGCTGACTTCGAGAAGGAGTTCCATGCATAATTCCTTTCTTCTACGATGAAGGATAAGAAGAGGAAAGAGATAATCTCCCTTCATCAGGGGAGTATGTCAGTGAGGGAGATGGGGATCAATTTCAAGGATCTCCTTAATTTTTCTCTAGACCTCTTTCCATATGAGGAGTCTTGGGAGAGACGTTTAGAGGAGGAACTCCGACCTTCTCTTCAGTATGTTGTTACTCCCTTCAATATACCGATGTACTTGGAGGTCCAAAATAAGGCTGAAGTGGTGGAGAAGATTCACATGTTGGGAGGTGTTCCATGAGAGGGGAGTCAGTTTGGCTCATCAAAGGGTAGGCCATCATCAGAAGGCCTCCAAAATCAAGGCCTTCCAGGTTTCAGCCAATGGTGAGTAGGCCCCAGCAGTCCTAGTTTCCATCTCCTGGTCCCAGCCCTTTATTTGCATGCCTAAGACCAAGATGATTCTTATGTAGTAGCCGTGTGAACCTTCAGAATCAGTGCCTAGACTGAGTACAATACAGTGGGGGTGGGAAGGTTCATTTACCACCTTAGTATCAGTAGTTTCGAGCCAGACCCGTTCACCAGTAGCAGTAGGGACAAAGAGCTCCCACTCCTTTGGGAGATGAAATTGTAGGAGGAGGACAACATTAGGTCACTCCTCAGAGACATTGACTAGGGCATGGTTGGGGATTCAACTGATAGATGAGGGAAATAGGGGTTGGGCATTGGAAATTGCATGTCAGATAGGTAGTAGTTCCAGCAGGACCAAATGTCGTTCACGGTACGATCATCATGTTTAACACTCTAGTATATGACTTGCTTGATTAAGGGGATTCCTACTCCTTTTTTGCACAAATTCTAGCCCATACTCTGGGTATAGATGTAGAAAGACTTCCCATGCACCTACTTTTGAGTACGCCAGTCAGAGGTCAGACCAGCTTGTCTTATGTTTTCCAGGGATGCAGACTAATGTTGGGGCCACATCAGTCTAGTGGGGACCTTATTTTACTATTGATGTAGCCATTTGATGTCATTTTGTGCATAAATTGGCTATTCTATATGTGTTCTATTATCTACTTCTTCTGAAGAAGGGTCATGTTTTCAGATATGGGCATGCAATGTTTGACTTTCATCGGCGATTAGGGTTTCCAGGAGGGGAGCTTGTGAGCAGATCCCCTTCTTTCCTTGTTAGCTGAGTTGGTAGTGGAGTCAACAGATATAGATATGGTTGAAGTCCTGGGGATCATTAGTGAGTTTCTAGACATCTTACCTAGAGAGAGGGTGACTCTACCCCATCGACCTGATTTTGAGTTTTGGATAGACTTGCAACCTGATGCTCATTCGATTTTTATGGCTCCCTATTAGATGGAGCCTTCTGAGTTGCGGGAGTTACATATTCATATTGAAGATTTGATGAAGAGGGGTTTTGTATGACCAATAACATCACCATGGGGTGCTCATGTCTTACTTTCAAAGAATGTACATGGTGGTCTCAGGCTGTGTATTGACTACCAGAGTATGAACAGGTGAAGATCATTAACTGTTACACCCTCCCAAGGATAGACAACATTTTTGATCACTTGAAGGGTGTATGATGGTTATACAAGATCAACTTGTGGTCAGGATATCTCCAGTTGAGGTTGAAGGAGGGTAACATCTCAAAGATTGCCTTCAGGTACAGATATGTTCACTTTGGGTTTGTAGTCATGTCATTTGATGGGGCTCATGAACTCTGTCTTCTCGGAATATCTGGACCAATTCGTAGTCATGTTTATTGATGACATCCCAATCTACTCAAGAACATAGGAGGATCATGCTGAGCATCTGAGGATGGTTTTAGTGGTCCTCCAACAGAAAGAATCTACGAGAAGTTTTCTATGTGCATGATCCAGACACGAGAGATGCACTTCCTTGGACACATGGTGTCTGAGCAGAGAATAACAATGGATCCATTTAAGGATGAATCAGTTGTTTCTTGGGAATCACCCAAGAATATAGCAGAGGTTTGTAGTTTCTCGGGTCTAGAATGTTACAACTAGATATTCATGCCCAACTTTTCATGAGTTTTATCAACTTTGACTGCCTTGACCAAGAAATACTAGGCTTTTTATAGAGTGAGTAGTGCTAGGAATCCTTCAGTTATTTGAAGAGGAAGTTGGTTAGTGCCCCAATGCTGAGATTTCTAGAAGAAGGGGAGACATTTGAGTTGTTCAGTGATGCTTCAGGCCAAGTCTTGGTGTGTGTACTGATTCAACAGTAGGGGGTGATCTTTTATGGGTCTAGACAGTTATGTCCCCATGAGTGTAACTATGCCACCCATGATTTGGAGCTTGCAGCAGTTATATTCTCACTAAAGTTGTGGAGGTATTACCTCATTGGAGAATGCTTCATGGTCTTCATGAATCACAAGTGCTTGAGGTATATCTTCTCCCAGCGAGACCTGAACAAGCGACAATAGAGGTGGATAGAGTTTCTTACAGACTATGAATTTGAGATTTTCTACACCTCAGGAAAGGGGAACGTGGTGGTCGATTCCTTGACCAGGAAGTCACAAAAGGATGTGGTTTGAGAATCAGAAGATTCATGGAATGAAATGGGGGAGTTGGATTCACTAAACATAGATGCAAGGGTGGAGGATGGCAAAGTTTGTATGTTCCAGATGATAGTGCAATCCTTTCTATTGTAGTAGGTGGAGGAGTCTCAGTGGGGAGACTTAGAGGCTAAAGTGATGCGCGACCATGTTAGATAGGGCAATGCTCTAGATGGATGGTCAGAAGATAGAACATAATCAATGATATTTCATGGGATGTTGTTTGTCCTGGTGGAAATGCGCGAGAGAGTTCTTGGTGAGTTCCAAAACTCACCGCTGGCAGTACACCCAGGAGTTTCAATAATGGACTGAGGCTTGATGAGTAAGTTTTGGTGGTCCAGGATGAAACATGCAGTGTTGGGGTTCATGGAAAAGTACCTCATGTGTCAGTAGGTGAAGGTTAAGCACCGTGTTTCGAGTGGTATTTTGTAGCCTTTAGATGTCCCTGAGTGTAAGTGAGATGAATTATTGATTGATTTCGTCACAAGAATACTTAGTGTTCAAGGATCCTATGATGCAATCTAGTTAGTGGTGGACCATATGAAGAAATAAACTCACTTATTGGAAATTAAAGAGTCGAGTGCGGTGGATGCCTTAACACAGAGGTATCTGGATGAGGTGGTGAAGTTACATGGAGTTACAAGTTCTATAGTCTCAGATCGGGATACACTGTTTACCTTAGAGTTCTGTAAAGGATTTCAACATGATTTTGGCACCCAGATATGCCTCAACACTAACTTCCACACCTAGAAAGATGGGCATAAAGAGCATACCATCCAAATGTTGGAGGATATTCTATGAGGATGTGTTTTTAACTTTGGGGGATCATGGGTGCGACACTTTCCTCTAGTAGAATTTGACCACAATAATAGCTATCACTCTACCATTGGCATGGATTCGTTTGTAGCCTTATATTAAAGACCATGTTTCTCACCCATGTTCTAAATAGAGGTCGGCGAAGTAGGTGTTCTTGTCTTGGAGGTAGTGTAGATCACGATAGGGAAGGTTCAACTTATATGGGAGAAGATGAAGGTGGCTCATGACTTGTAGAAGTTGTATGCCGATCATAGGAAGAGACCCTTGGAGTTCGAGGTCAAGGACCACGTGTTCTTCAAGGTATCCCATTGGTATGGGAAATGGAGGTTCGGTAGCGAAGGTAATCTTTCTCCCAGGTTCATCAGACCCTTTGAGGTGTTGCAGCTGGTTGGCGAAGTGGTTTATCAGCTAGCGCTACCAACTCCGCTACTGAGGGTGCATGACATCTTCCATGTGTCTTAGATCTATCAGTATCTACATGATGATTCACACGTCCACGACTGGGTGAAGATGGATATCAAGGATGAGGTGACATTAGTATAGTGACCAATGAGGATCAAGGATCGTGAGGAGAATGCGCTTTGTGGGTGAACCATTCCCTTGGTTCATGTGTTATGGAGGCATGGTGGCCTCAAGGAGAGTACTTGAGAATGAAAGGCACAGATGCACGCCAAGTACCCATAGCTATTTTGAGTTTTGTTATGTGATGTAATTCTTGACATTATTAATAATGAGACGGGTTTTTCCCTTGTTCTATGAATGCCTGTGAAGAGTCCTGACTATTAGAGGAGAGGACCTAATCCCTAATCGAGATGAATTAAGGTGTAAGTGATTAATCCCATGCGAGCGAGTCAGTTCCACTCAAAGAGGATATTATCTTAACATAGAGGAAGGGACTCCCTAATATATATGACCAGATGGTATGAACTTTACATGTTTGTGTGGATTCTTAAGGGAGGGGTGTGGTAATGCCTCTATAATTGATTAGTATGAGGGAGAGGTGTTCCTATATGTTAAAGAGGTTTACTCTTGAGAGGTATCTTGTGGGGTGGTCATTCAACCCCCTCTCTGTTCACCAGGTTTACTCTTGGATTCTTGAGGATGAGAATATATTGAGGGGTATGTGATGTAATGGACCAAACCCTCATAGTCCATTACTTTTCCAAATTTTTGTTGTTTGGGGTATCCTGGGGACCATCAGTGACTAATTAAGGAGTTTTCCAAAAACTCAGTTCCACCAAAAGGTTCCACTGAAACGGTGGCACTGTTCATGGAGACACCGTGATAGTGGCACTGGTCACAAAGACCCTATGATGGTGGCACCGGTCACAGAAGCACCGTCAAAGTGGCACCATGATAGTGGCACTGTAGCAGCCGCACATAGAAATGGTTGAACTGCATATTGTGTTCCCTGAACCGGTGGAACCTTAATGGTGGAATCGTGACAGTTGTACCCTAGTGGTCACACCATCATGGTTGCACATCAAAATGGTGACCCTGATTATGGTGTTCCACCAAACTATTGGAACCGTGATGATTGAACCATTATAGTGTCTCACCAAATAGTGTCCCACCCTTTGTTTTTTTCCCAGTTTCCGAATTTTTCCAATTCTGCTCCCGCAATGTATATTTTGATATAAGTGTTTTAATACCCCTTTCAAAGCCATTTAAAGTCCATAAATTATATCAAAAATCCCCCAAGAGTCATTCAGCCCTTGACTTACCAAAAAGTGTTACTTTTTCCCCGGTGGCACCCCCTCTTCCTGTACTTTTTAGCTTCACCCATGTTACGTGGTTTTTCCCCATTTAAGGAAACCCATTAACTCACACCCATTATCACCACCTCTCAAAAGAAAATTATTAAATAACAATTAATTCCATCATGTTTAACCACCCAACCATGTGGAGAAACCAAAATACACCTTTAAAGCCATTCAATATTTCATATCCTGTTACTCTAGGATCTCGCCTTTTATCGCATAATGTTTCTTTCTTATTCTTGGCTGGTCTCTTTTCCTCTCCTTGGTACGTTTGGAGTCCCACTTCCTGAGGCTAGTTATGAAACCATAATAGATCCTTTCCTACTAACTTTTGGAGTCCTCAGAGTTCATCCCATATAAGTCACACATCCCCTGCTCTTGGCACGAGGAAAAAACATTGATCGTTGATTATCCAGGTAGGGTTTTACATCATCTCTTTTTATTTTGTATCATGCGGGGTACGTGTGATAATGTTCCTTTGAGGATGGATGAAACCAATGCTCAACAAAGATAAAAAATGGTTTTAAAATAATTAAGGGGTGGGTTTGATGATGTTTCTGTGATCTTTTATCATTGTTTATATGTTTTGGATTATACAGGCTTATGTCCACTGAAAATTGTGTCCGCCGGTGGTCCTTACTTGCGCACTAAAGAACCTCTGTTTTCTGGAAAATCATATGATTGAATGGTTGGAACATGGAAACTAGTTAATCAAGTAAACTCGGTTGATTAAATATATGAACAATAAAAAAAATCCTTGTTATATCACCCCGATTAACCAAACAAAAGGGAGAAACTTAATGAATGGTGTATTTAAAATCTAAAAAATCCCTTGCTCAATTCTGGTGATATGTATAGTTGTTCTGCCTAATTCTTGTGATGTGACATGGATGAGGATAGGATAATCTATTGTGGAATTATTGGTTTGAGGATTTGGGGTTGTCTGGGGCTGTATCTTGGGGCTTGGTTTGGTTCCAGAACTTTGAGGCATCTCATAGATCCCTTTTGTTGTTGTGACTTTACAAGAGAACCGAGTGTGAATGCTTAAATTACTGCTTGGATATTTTTCCTTCCTTGGCTTGTGGCTATGCCTGTTAGTTTCATAGTAGTGAATAATTATTTAAATGGAATCACTTAAATATGACAACAAGAATGGGTTCAATGGGGGAATTGTCTTCCAGGAATGAATTGTTCTTTGGTTGTGGTTGTTGTGCTTTTGTAAGAATGAATAGTAACGAGGGTGTTTGTGTATGGGATAGTTTTGGATCCCTTAGGTTGGGATGATAGATTGTTTACCTATATGTATAAATTTAGTTTTTTTGTTTCTTATTCTCACCCGACCCAAGTTTATCACTTTGTTCTGAACACCTGCATTTCATGGGGGATGGTGTTTTTTCCAATATCTTATTGGGTGGATGGTTATTAGCTCTTTTCTTCTCCCTATCTCAAGTATCCCAAGACTCTTTGAGTTGGCTGTGATAGCCTGAGGTCTATTATAACCCAAGATTATTCGGGCATGGTATGTTGTGGTGGTTGAACCAGGTGTGTGCGGGCAGGGTTTGTTTACCAAGTGTCTTCGGGATGAGACCCTGGTGTCTTAGGGCATGGAAATGGTTGTCATGGCCTAAGTGTTTGTGGGTGTGGTTACGTATGGTTATGGTAGCCCAGGTGTCTACAAGAGGAATGTATGGTTGTGGTGTCCCAGGATTTTATGGGTAGGATATGTGGTTGTGGGGGCCCATAAGGTTGTTGTTAGGGCAGTAGTGGGACTCTAGTGAAAACATAGGGGGAGGTCTGACGCATAGGATGTGTCAATAACCAGTGGTAAGTTGGTGCGGGGTACCCAAATATCGATGTGCTATTATTATTACTTACCTAACATGTGTTATTTGGGGAGCATGCCTTAGTGAGGTTGGGTGGATAGTTTCTTTTCTAAGTGATTTGGTTATCTCCTTTTTCTCACAGGGAATTAGAATTCCTCCACACTTGTGTACAAGAGCTTTTGGTTTTCTCCACGAAGTATACCTGGATACTCACCCTATGTATATAAAACTACTTTCAGGTTTCCAGGAGGACTTTGGAGAATGTACGAGACTGTACTAGTTCGGATGTTGGGATAGTTACCATTGCTGCTTTCTTTCTTTTGGTACTTTCCATTTGGTTTTTTCTTTTACTTGTATGGTTTATCTTTGAACATGCATATAGGAATGGGTTCTGGATTTACTTTTACCTTTAATTTTGGAGTTTTTGGGTTTTTACCATTGCATCTCCCAGTCCTACTAAATAAAAAGGCTAATGCCTTACATATTATGTATGATTCTATACCCTTGGTTCTGGTTACCACTTCGAGGCCTATTGAAGGTGGGACTCAGGGGGTCATTATCTTTACTTCAACTTGAGGAAGGAAGGTTCTAAATTTTTTTTGTCCCTTCCCTCATCTTGGTGAAGGTGGGCTGTGATTGTATAATATGATAAAAAAATGTAAATAATGATTTTATTTTGGTTATGGAGATATATTATCAATATTCAATTCATCAATTAAGGAAACACCATTTTTTTATAAAAAATCATCAAATCATGCTTATTATCAAATCCATATTCCTCGATAAGGTATAAAATACTCATGAAAGGAATTTGAAACATCATAAATTATAATAATTCATCACTAAAAGTAACTTTAATGAGATATTAATGATACAATTTTCATGAATATTGAATACAAACACTGCTATTATGAAACTAGTACAAACAATAAAAACTATAAACACCTAAAACTAGTATAAAGAACACCTTTAATGTCAGTTTATAAATAATGTTAATACTTGTGAGGTTGAAAGTGGGACTTTCGACATTAATTTTCAAATATTGACATGGAAAATCCTTCTAGAAGATGAATTATATAGGTCTTTCAGCATCAAAATAAAATAAATAACCAAAGGTATTTCAACATCAGCTTATAAAAAACCGATGTGGAAAGTCACTCTTCCATTCATTAAACATTATATTTTACTAAAAATTGACATCTAAATAATTCCACTGGGCTTCAAACATTGGGTTTTTTATAAAACCAATGTTAAAATTTTATATTTTTTAAAAAATACTAAAAATAACTTAATCCTATACCTATAAGTTATAATAATAACCAAAAATAGAAAACATACATTAGATATAACAAAAAAGTAATAAAACTCATTGATAAATTTTACAATTTTTTTACAAATTCACAAATAAATGAAAATAAATATCAAAATTAGTCAAACTTAGAAAATATTGTGCAAATAAAATTTTAAGGTGTTTCAGGTCATTGGATGTATTTGAAGAAATATCATAAAAAACCTAAAAAAAAATTGTTATGAATTTAATAAATAGCAATTTTTTAATCTAAAATCGTTATAATGAGACCAAACTTTTAAAAATATGTTGTTGATATGGTCATGATTATCTCATAAATGAATTATAAAGAATAATATGCACATTAAAAACTCCATTTTTGACAATGAAATTATGTTTATGAAACCGTATTTTGAGAATAAAAACTTTAGATATGTAAGAAAAACCAATTATTCACTGTTATAAAAGTTATTTACCTAAAATTTCACATATTCAAGTTTTTTTGGATCCACTATTGGATAACAATCCCTATTAAACCCAATCCATGACCTATTGTACTTTTAAATATTAATTATCAAAACTGATGTAAATTGAGAAAATTAAGATTAAAAAACCAAAATCATGGAATAAAACTCACTTATTTAACATTTTTGTAAATATTATTTAGAAAAAACTATATAAAGAGCATAACCAATATAGATTAATTTTTTTTTGGAAAAAACACATAACATGCAATGTACACTAAAAAAATAAAATATTCAATATTAATAGTAGTATAATGAAAATTGGTTCATAATTATATATTTGTTCTCACCCATAAAATAATGGAAAAAAACAACATGTGATACCTATGTTTTTGAATATTTAAGATACATATTCAATTCTAGTGTCTTATTTCAAATAGTTCACTTCTATTGAAATTTATTCTGGGTTGATAAAACTATAAACACAAGTGAAATCATACTGGATGAAATGACCGTGGAAATACCATATTAGAAAATAAATTATTAAGTCAATATATAATATTTTTACTTAATGAAAATAAATCAATAATTGAAATTTACAAACATAAAAAAACTACAACAAATGTATAGTGAGTTGATCACCCTTTAAAATATCCTTTATTTTAGTTTTAAAAATATTTAATGCATAATCTATTCCATATATATTAGTAATGATACGAAAAGTATAATAATTATCTAATATAGGAAAACATGTGATAAATTGTTACCCAATGAGCTTTCTTATCAATATATGAAGGTAGTGGAATCCAAAAATTTCATTTCCTTTGTAGTTATTTCTTCAATATCAAATACCTCTATATAAGGTAAGTGTAATAAAATATAACAATTAATTTTTAATTTAATATTAAATAAAAAACAAAAAGAAACTCATACGTCATATGTTAATTGAAAACAACAATTAAATTTCCAATTTAAAGGATAGAGAATACTCTGTTTAACTATGGATACCTCCTTAGTAGGCAATAGCACTAGATTAGTTAGATTAATAATATCATGTATTACTAATCTTACTTGACCAAAACACATAAGCTAATGATGTACATAATCTCCCTGATGATGCATAGTTCTCTATGCTATAATATATACATGAGGATCCCTAGTAGGAAACTCATAATACATGGTTGGGTCTGAATATGGAGGTGTCAGATCCGGGTAGAAAGGTTTTTACTGATACGCTGTCTATATCTATCTCATTTATTCTACAATAATAGTTGATATAAATTATGTAATACTATCCTATATCAAATCATTATTGTATAAAAACTTATCCTTTAAATAATCTATTTTTTCCTTATATTTTGTACCCATCGATATCGCAATAGGGGTGTGACCAAAACTTTTTTAAATTCAACACCCAACTTATACCCTCTAATGTGAACAAGTTGTTACAAATTTCCTAAATAAATGGTATGAATATCCATCCTACCCTCAGGGTTAAAGGTCCCCTATTTCATTTTCTCTTGAAATGAATCATGAAATAATATTTTCAAATGTAATATTTTTAAGATAAATTTACTGAATAGTAATATTGATGGAATGTAAAAATTAATTAATTAGAATCATATCATCTACCTCATTTGTTGAATATATATTATAATTTCCCTTTTCAAAATTCTTTCCCTTTTCCATTTTTCATGACAAGTGGGAGGAGATGTAGGGTCAAGTGGAACCTCTTCAGAGCTGTTACTTGACTTGGCTCTTAATTCACTGTGTTTTTCAGCAATCGTTTATTCCTCAAATAAAGGATACCCTCCTCATGATAATTTATCAGTGTATAAATTCTGTGACTATATCTATTAATGATTTTTTCCTAGAGTCTCATTACATAAGAACAAATATATAATTTATAAAGTAATGAAAATTAATTAAACAAATAAATTTTAGAAAGAACAAAAATATAATATAAAGTATTCCTCCTACTGACTGGAGAAAAACTTCTTCCATGTATCTATATCTATCAAATCATACTTAATTAATGGATAATATGATCTTGTACTAAGGCATGTTCCCCTCTCACTTGGTGATCCCCAGCCAGAATGGGGATATGATCCTGGTCCTGGTCCTTTGAAATATGACTCTAAAATGTTTTGATAGGCATGTTCCCTTGTACTTAGGCATGTGATGCTCTCACCTAGTGAGCTCCATTTGGAATGAGAATATTATCTTAGTTTGACGCATCTTCCTTTATCATAATATGTTAATAATAATCTTGGATAAGGGAGATAATATGCGCATGATCTAGAGAAACAACTTCTTCATAATGATCATAGTGTTGAGATGACTTGGTTGTAGAGATAAGAATATGTTCTTGCCCCTGTATCTATACCAATGTTGGTATATGACGACATAGTTCTTCAGGTGTTGCTAAGATGTAATGAAATTTTAGTAAAGTGTGTGTAGGAATATACTCCTACACATTTTCTATATCTATTATGTATTGGAATATATCTTTGATTAAAGTGGGAATATTATACCACTTCTTTCCTCCTTGTGCCATCATAATATGCTGATGGAGTTCATGTTCGGGGGTAGGGATATGCGCCTCCCCCCTTCCTACTACAGGAATATGATATTATACTTGTTTAGAGTGAGCATGGATAATGGAATTCTTGATGGGTACTTTCAGAATATGTTAGTAGTATTCATTAGAGGAAGTAGGGATATGAGCCCACTCTTAGTTATCCAGAGCCTTCCACACCTGATGTGTCTTCCTTATTGCCTGTGTATGGGTATTAGAGGTGGCAGTGTGTCAGATGGTACCCTCAATAGGTGAGTGATAAGTATTAGTGTGAAGGAGATAGAGAATACTATTGATAGGTGACCACCTCACTGGATCCTAAACTAGGAGGGATAAATAGTTGACTCTTGAGTCCACCTTTATCTGATACTGAAGGTGGTTATTGTTGTGCTCTGGGGATAAAATTCTGAAGAGGTTGGCTATGGTAATGATGGCCACTAGCTTTACTGTAGGTTTCCTTATATGGAATGGTCTGGTCAATTTTAACTTTTGGATACCCTCATGTGAAATGTTAAGGGTTGAAATTTTACCATGAGGATGGTATTCCTAGAACATTACATTCGACACCTGATATTGAAGTTTTCAGGTAGGTGTGATCATTCTGTGACAAGTAGAGGTTGCAGTAATAACTAATTTATCGGAATGGTTGCTAGATAAAGACAATATCTTAGATCAGGGTGTTGTTGATGAGATTTTTTTTAGTCATGCAGACAACAAAGAACAAGGTCACCAATAAGTGCACTAATTTTGGCATGATATTTTTCTCAATAAAATATACATGGGTAACATAATGTTCCTTTTATTCTAGATCTGACCATTATAATCACATGGACTTTTCAATGTGAGGATGAAAATATTTAATATGAACCTCAAATACATATGTTTATTCTTAAGATCTATGTCATGGCCAACCAATATTATTACTATTTGAGACATTCACTTCAGGTTTACCATTTTTATTTACGTTGGAAGCACAAACAAAATGAACCAATAGAAAATAACCCAATTATTTTGTTATTTGATAGATTAATGCCAGGTTCACTATTTTTGTTTCCTCAGAAAGCTTGTAAATGGACCACCCATGTGAAATGAACGAAATCATTTCATAAGAACTGGGTAGTCTATCCTTTTTCACATTACAAAGGAGATGTCACAGATGAATGACTTCACATCAAGTTCACATTTTTTGTTTCCTCTAAAAGACATGGGTTGTTTTTGTCTTGTGGTCTAATTGTTGGGGTTGAATGTTCTGTACAATCATTTGCATCAAAATAACAAATTTTTAACCATTAATGGAAAATTATAATGGTTCCCTCATCCATAAATGGGTACAATATTGCTTTTCAAAGGCAGGCGGTCAGTTGCGGTTTCAGACCCAATGATGCTTAGAAACTCACATTGGTCAAGTGGATGGGAGTTCAAGATAATCACATATTTTGGGGGGGATTATTTACTACTCTAGGAATCTCTTATCGATTTAATATATGTTCAGTATTCTCTTCCTAATCCCGATACATGATTGGTTACTCTAACAAAATGATCACAGGTTAAGTCTCTTTATATGTGGGGAGAAGGGGGGATCCTTGCTGGTGAATCCATTTGTATATATCTGAGGTTATTCATCTATTCCCCTTTTGTGGGTAGATTCTTATACATTAAATCCATATAACTAGGCACTATAGAGTTTTTTTGGTGTCTAGGGAGGTGATTTATATTTCATGAATGTGATTGAGACATTATGAGGTTTCCTACATATCTTGTTTTATAACAAGAATCAAAACCCATGTATTCATTAAATTCATGCAGTTTAATGTTGAATTGAAAGGACATATATGTGGGAACCATAGAACCAGATATTTGAGATCAAACCTTGAGGATACATCCTACATATCCTGCTTATGGATTGAATCAATGTTATCATAGTTCGTTTATTCCATTGGTAATTTACCCAAGGTAGATACCCTTTGTATGATGGGTAGTTATATCATGCCACTGATTGGAGATTACACACTAAGGTTACCCTTTCTGGTGGATATTCGTGATTCCAATGAAGAGATAATTATAAATCCCTAATCCCACCTGAGCTTTGATCAGTGTGAGAAGTAAGGGATAACAATTAATTAACCTCATTCTATATAGATGCATGGCTTACGTGCTAAGATTACCTGATAGATTTTTAATATTGAGATCGAGCCTTTTGAAGTCATCCTGCATTTCTTGGTTATGGTAGGAATAAATTTTACTGCAGTTCAGTGAATTCCTAATGAATTGGTGGATACGGAAGGATTATAAAAATATGGGAGCGATTGGGTATAGATGGTTATAATGTTAGAGACATGGAAAGAATTACACCAAATTGGATGCCCATTTGAGCTTGGTCCTTAGGATGGAATCCTATATATCATACTTTTTGCAAGAATCATAATTCTCATAGTTCGATTAGTCAGGGATTACACACTGAATTTTACCTTATATGTGGGACATATCATATTATGCCACTAATTGAGGCTCACACACTGAATATTCCCTTGTATGTAGGACATATAGTATTAGGCCACTAATCATGGGTTACACACTAGAGTTTCCCTTGTATTTATATAGGCTTATAACATGAATGATATGTTCATTGAAACTACCTAAGCCCAAGTGACCTATGATCAGTGTGAGAAAAAATGGATTACAAATAATCAATCTCATTGCTTATGGATGCGGGACTTATGTACTTGGAAAAACCTTTGGAGGTTTGATTTAGAGATAGAGCCTTAGGAAGGTGTCCTATGTATCATAGTTATGGTAGGAATCACAATTCTTATAGTATTTTAGGTCAGGTATTACACATTAAGGATACCCCTTATGGAGGATAGAAAAGGTTATCAAGTCTTGGGATGCCTACTTGGCCTGATCTTTATGTATTCATGATATACATTAATTGAATAACTGAAATTATTTGATTGTCTACTAAACATGTTAGAGGATTTATTCTTGAAATGTCCAAATGCTATCGCATGAATCATTTGAATTATCCAAGATACATCACATTATCTAGATGACATGTCTAGAGGATGTCGCGTGACCAAGGACTACTTGTCCGAAGGACATTGTATAAACCTACTCGTTGATCCTGGAATACATCACATGACCAAGGAAGACTTGTTCGAAGGACATTGAAAAACCTAGTTGGTTGATCTTGGAAGCTATCACATGATCTAGACTGACATTATTGTAGGGCATCACAAGACCTAGATAACATACCCGAAGGGTATTAGGAGATATGGATGGATTTTCTGGAGGATGTCACATGAGTCAGTTGGCATGCCTTGGTGTCATTGTGAGACTTAATTAACATATATTGGTGCCACCATTTGATCTGGGTGACATGCCTAAAGGACATCGCAACACCTAGATGGAGAGTCCAGAGGGTTTCATAAGACTTGGGTGGAACTCCTGGAGGACACCAAGTGACTTTCTATGATATATCGAGGGGAATTCACAAGATAAAAATAGTATACCAAATTAATGTTGTGTGATATAGATAACATTCCTTGGTGCTATCGCATGACCTGGATAATTCACAAGAAACATATGAGGATCAACTTATATGTTCTTATCATAAGTCTTTCATATTTTTAGCCTTTGTTCCAGTCTTTTATCTCATATTCTATACATTTTTCCTTAAGACCCGTGAGCCTAATCATGTTTGTGGGATGTACTTTGTATAAGATACCCAAAATCATTTTCATGATCTATAAGTGATCACATGAAGTTACTATTCATGTTGCATGATCTTCTTAGGTGGTTCCCTATATTTCACCTAATAAAGAACCTTTCTGATTATGAGATCAACTACTATAAGAAGTCTACTCCGATTTCTAAGTGTACCGGTATGTGAATATAAGGATATCCAAAAATTCAACCCTTTTTATGATGCCATAGTGAGGGATTTATAGGCCTTAACACCCCAAATTTTCACCTATTTTCACGATGTGTATCGCACAAGCCTAGGCTAGAGTTTATGGATGGATTTAGGTGTCACATTTTTTTATGTGATCTCATTGCGGGTTCTCCAAGGGGTTTCACATGATTTTTAGCGATCATGTGACTATCTATTAAATTCAACATTTGTTGGAATATGGATAATTGAATGGGTATTTCTGGATTATGTTAACATGATGAGGGACATCCATATTGTTATGATGACATGTCTAAGGACTTTCGTGAGATCAGGATACCCTGTCCTAGATAATCCTAGAGACAAGGATGGATTGTCAGGGGGCCTTTACGGGATCATGATGACATAACAAGGCATCTTGTGGGGTCTTGTGGAGCACACGATCATGTCATGTAAAGTTTATGAAAGTAAGAGAATCCCGCCATTCCTATTTTATTTACTTATTTTATTTGTAAAAGGTTTGTGTATTTTTAGAGCTTGCATGATTTTTGTGAAAGACAATCACTTTCCCCACCGGTGATGAATCATGTGACCAATAAATAGTCATGTGGTGATGCATAGGAATTTCAGGGAAATACCCTTTAATTTTCCTTATGGATCCAAAGAGTGACCGTGAGACTTCTTGTACATGTTTGAAGCCCTTCAAGGGGAAAAGGTGACATGCCAGTGTGATCTCACAAGGGGATTCAGACATTTATTATGGGGTTTATGGTGTCTTTCGAACTACTATGGGGAATCAAGTGAAATTTATGAATGAAAGTGGATCCCACCCTTTTTAACCTTTTATTTCCTTGTTTATTTTATAAGGTCCTAGGGTCTCATGGGTTTCCTTGATTGTTATTAGGAACAATCCTTTTCCCTATCGATGATGCATCACATAACCAAGAAAATGTCTTATAGTGATGCATGAAAATTATCATGGACAGACCCTTATGATGTTTTTGAGAGCCAAAGTGGGAGAGGAGGACTTCTTATATATGTCTAAATCCATTCACATGGTAAGGGTGACATTCCAGTGGGATCTCTTGAGATTCATGTGTGAGTTTCATGAGTTTTATGAGCATTAGAGGCTCTCACCTTTTGTATATTTTCACATTATTTTCTAAGGATTTTTGGATGTCTTATTAGACACCTATAACCTTAATATTTGTGTGACATGGGGGTTCTTTTAAAGAAGCCTCTACGTGACCACTGATTGTAGGGGATGACTTCAAAAGAGTATACAGACATGTAAAAGGGGTTTTACAGGATCTTTCGCAGGTTATGTGTTGTGTGTGACTCCTTCGTGTGGCCTTCTAAATGTATCCCAACCATGTGTCTTGTCGGTGTTTATGTGATCCATGTAATTTTTACCACTTTCTTATTCCTTTTATTGGGGGGGGGGATAATACATATATTCAAGTATTTCTTCTCTCATAGATTTTCCGATGCTCATTTGGTTGGCATCAACATTCACCTAGTCGTAATATTCATCAGATGAAAATGGTTATGGGGATATATTATAATCTTATAAACCATTTAATATTTTTTTCAATCTATGATAAGGGTGATAAATTCTTAAAAATATTCAATTTCCCATGTACACTGACTTTATTCCATTATAAAATTGATAATATGAAGTCTCTTCTTCACAAATTGGATATGATTTATTTCCCTTAACACTATATCTAGAAACGTTTTCATATGCATGAAATTAATTTATAGTGAAAATTATAATAGCACACAAAAGAAAATAATATTTCTTATATGCATCAAAAAATGTAACACCTTTATACCATAAATGTTTCAAATCATCAATCAATAGTGAAAGATACGCATCATTATCATTCCCTAGATATCTTGGTCTATAAATCATCAAGTTCATCATGAAATATTTTTTATTCATATATATATATGGTTAAAAGTTTTAAACTACCAAAAAAACAGGAAATGAACTATGTTAGCTATTGAGGCTCTGATATGGATTCATTTTATATGGATATAGTCTCATTCGACTATTTCCAACTTCACATCAAAAATCAGGATTTCTTTTATAAAATATCTTCAATAGTGGTGAATAAGTAGGGTGAAATAAGTTTCTATTAGAGATATGCTCATCAGTATTTCATATTAACCTTTTGCATCATTTGAATTTTCAAATTGATGCTTAAAATGAGGAATTATTATAAGGAACCAAATTTCTTTAGTAGGAGGTTTGATGTTGGTTCTTGATAATGAAGTAGAGTTCAAATTTTATATATCTTATATCGTGATGTCCCATATTTATGAAATTTTGATAAATATTCATATTTCATTACATAACACACATAATAATTGAGGAAAGAATGTATCTTTTTATACCCAAATTCCATTGGGAATAATAATTTATTTCCATCATAATTGGAATCTGGAAGCCCATTTTCTTCTAGAAGTAGCTCTTTTAAAATTTCATGCAATCTATAAAAACCATTATCATTCCACCCATTTCTTGATTTTAAGTTAAATAATCTCAGTACTACTGATAAAAATATAAATTTTATGCAACTTATGAAAAGTGGTTTCTCAAAATATCCATTCCATCATTCAATATTAGCTAATTTTTTGATGATTTTAATGCCTTCATCATGAATTAATTCTTCAATATGATCCCATTTCTCGTGCTAAATAATTTTATAAACATTAGATGTTTATTTTTTTTGTTATTTCACAATGCCAGATCTAATATGAATAATTAGGGATAAACCATAGAAAATTAGATGATCCTTGATTTCTCTATAATTTAAACTTCTCATGTACAAACACTTCATGCATAGAAAAAATCAATTTTTTTTTGAATATATCATTTAACAAATTCCAAGAATCCATCAAATCCCCTTATATATTCATCGGCATTTTATCATAAATTTATACAATTATGACCCATTAATTACCTATGATCACGATATAAAATGTGAATATAATAAAATATATAAACATTTATATATATAAATAGATAAATAGATAAATTTTAAACATAAAAACATAAAATTAAATTAATAAATTATTGATAACTATTTTACCATAATAAAAAACAATACATAATGATCAAAACATATCACAGAAAAATTTAAATACAAGTGATTAAACAAATATAAAAATAGATAATTTAAACATGAATAATTTTTGAACAAATAATTTATCATAAAAATAATTTAAAAATGAACAAAAAGTTACAAAAAACATTTATGAAAAAATTTAGAGAAAAACAATTTCAACCAGAAACAAATTATAATGATTAGAAGTTATAAGTAAAAAAAATTACAAATAAAAACCATTCGCAAAAAAATGATCAAAAAAAATTAAAATAATAAAAAAACTTATAATATTAAAAAAAATTAACAAAAAATATATAATTGATATTAATATTTATACAAACAAATGAATAGATGAATCAAATTTATATAAAAAGAGATAATTAATTAATCTTAAAAAATAAAATAAACTATCAAAATTTATAGGTTGATAATGGAAAATATATTTCTACTTCCAATAAACTCACTCAAAGTTGGTGGAAATAAGGAGAACACTGGAAGATTGAATAAAAATGAGTACCAAAATGAATTAAAAAAATAACTAACAAAAACCTTAAATTGTGGTTGGGGTTGACTGAGATAGATCAGGGATCATAAAAGAATGATTAAGGATGAAATATTTAGGAGAAAAATGTGAAAAGATGATGAAAATCATCTGAAAGTGAAGATTGAGGTTCGTAAAAGGTTTTTAGGAGCCATCTTATGTTGAGATTCTTGGTTTTGACTAAAAATGAAATTAGGGTTTTGGGTTATAGGTGTTTTTTACAACACTTTTAACATTAGTTGTTATAAAAATGACATTAAATTTTTTTTACAAATAATTAATGTCAATTTTTATAAAAATGATGTTAAAAGTTGTTCTAAATTACTTTTAATGTTTTTAATAAAAATCCTACGTTAAAAGTTACAACCATTTAATTTTAATGTTTCTTTATAAAAATATAATGTTAAAACTTCGATGCCAAAGCCCAAATTTCTACTAGTGCGATGTGGAAAATCAGAATAATTCATGTAGATAATGACTATTTATGAATATTATGAATGAAAATGGATATCATTAAGGATATGAATTAATTTATTAATATATCTATGTATATTATATAGGAGGTTAAAGTACATTCATGGATGTCAGGACTTGAGGTGAGGGGTTCTCATCTCAAATTCCTCTCTTTGAGACATGTTTTGTAATATGCACATAATTTCCTTTATATAGTGTGTATACTATCTAGTTGAGATGGTATATCCTAAAAATAAATTTATTTATTGTATTTTAAGATCAAGTTTATACCTTCTTTTTCATAGGGTTATGATTGAATTGCTAGCCAATCCATAAGTGGGATTTCTATCTCAATTTTCATTCTTTGGGACTCATGTTTTAATCACCACCTATTTTCTTTTATGAGGTGAATACATTGACATGGAATAATTTCTCCATGTTACTCATGAAATTTAAGGTATTTACAATTCTATTTTGTTACCCCTCTCTTATATTCTTTTGATTTAAGTGTCACATTTTCCATAGTGTAAAAATCATCCTATGTTTTGGTAAAGTAAAAGTGTGTGTAGTTTACTATAGAATAAATCCCTATCTATATATGGTAAAGCAGATGCTGATATAAAATAGATTAACCTAGGTTTAATCACTACCAAAAGGGTTTTTTGAGCATCGACTCAATCATCACCTCGATGCATGATGAGTGGGCCTATGACTGCAAACCCAATAAAAAACTCCCAGGGGATATGATTTGGAATAATCACATGATCTTAATGAACCATGATAAATAATTTTTCCTACTATTTCGTTGGTCTCTTACCAATTAAATATATTTAATCCAATTACTATCTTCCATGGATAACCTATCACATTTTATGTACCCTCACTACTATATTTATTTGATAAGGGTACTTCATGTTACTTTGATGATACCCCATGACTTCAAAATTTATTAAGGTATGTTCTAAAGAAATACATATTATTTTTATTTAATGAGGCAATATTTGATATTGGTATATCTCAATATATTAATATCAAATTTTTATTCAGTAGTATGTTCCTGAAAGAACAACGTAAAAGATATCAATGAAACTTATGGGGAATGCATTGGAATTAAACAAGTGATAGATGGATACCAAAATTATATAGCCATTCTGTACATAGATAGGTATCATGAGACAAAAAATGTTGGATTTTTAGTCAATACCTATTTATATGATAGGAAAGTTTCACTGAAAAAGGAATTGAAAGAAATATTTTGATGTATGACATTATATAATACATCAGTATAAGATCATTGATTATTGTTATCTATATTTTTAATTATTATTATGGATAATAAATTCCCTCATTTTTGGTTGATTATAGCTTCATGTTGTTAATTTATTCTTTCCATATCACTTATTTCATGTATATGTTATGTCAGATTTGGTTGCAATATACTCCTTACTAAGCATCTCAGCTCACCGATATTTTTTTCCTTTCACTAGGCAACCTATAAGAGAACTATTTGTAATTTTAAAGGATATAATGGAATGGATAATAATGTTATTAAAATATGTTCATGTTTCATGTTATATTTTCAAGTGTAATGTATGTATGTATCTTTTCTTCCAAGAGTACTAAGCTATTTAATCCATTGGAAACTATTGTACTTTACACTAATTATTTAATATAACTACCAACTCCATGTTTCTAGAGTCCAAGACATTACACATAGACTTTGATGAGTAGTAATATTGTCCTAAATATATTATCAATAAATAAGTGTAGTAGTGATTATTAGGAATATTAACATATCATTGGTATTTTCTCCTTGGATATAGCCCTATGAAAGTGATCCAAGTAGGATCTCTATGATCATGATATTTATTTATCTTCCTTTGTTAGGGTATGTGTGTAATAATTCTAATAGATTCAAGGTGAATTTTAAAATGTTAAGAAAGATCCAATCAAATGTTATAAAAGAATAAATTTTATGACACCTTAATTCACCCACTTACTAGGGAGTATTATGGGACAATAACTTTTAACAGATCTATTCTTTGTATTATTAAGTATTTACTTGTTGAATTGAGAATATATGAGTAGGCTATATTATATTAACATATTCTATGTATTTTGGTCACTCTAATTATTGGAAAAAATGATTATATAGTTAAAAATAATGCATGTGATACATCTAGTGGAAACATGTATAAAGATACATTTATTTGACGGAGATCATGCAATATCCATTTATATCTAGAGTAGAATTAACTATCTACTAGATGTTGTTCCTTCCTCAAAATTAAGGATTATAAAAATTAACAATCATTTTCAACATTAAAAAGTACCATTAGATAACACTTCATGTTTTTGGGAATGAGGATATTTTTTTATTACAAAGTGGTTTTATAAATCCTTGAGTTATTAAGGATAATTTATTTAGAAATAGTTTTATAGGATATTCAAAAGAAGTTTGAGAAATGGTTTCACATGGAGTTACATATAATTAAACATATAGTTAAAGTACACAAACTGTAAAATAATTTAGTATAATTGTGAGATTGGAAGAATCATATAATAATGTAAAATCATGGCATGATGAATGTTATATCTTAGTGTTGAAGGTCATTATGTCATGTTTCAGTTCATGATAATGCATACATTATGAGATAACAAAAGAACCAATAATTAATTCCTTGTAATATATTATATGTAAGTCCTAAAATAATTATTTTATTTTTAAGGATTCTCAAATATTTATATTGATTATCTAAATATTTAACAATTAATTAAATGTTTATCCAACCCTTACAAGGAGTTGCAACATATGAAATATTTGACCAATGGATGAAAATTTATAAAACATTTGGGAATCAAGGCAGCCTTTTTAAAGGAAAATATAGTGTGGTTTAATACTTGTGAATTAGGTGTATCAATTTTTTATGAATATCTATATGACACTCAATTTTTGAAACTCTATGTTTTCGCTTCCATTATCTATTTTCTAAAAAAACCACGATTTGAACAAATCATAGGTGAAGAGAGAATCCCACTTAAGTGTTGTATGATTCTACAACATGTGGACCATCCTTGAAGAAAGGATTATATTTATTACCTATATTGGATCTTCATCAATCTCATGTATAAGAGGATTGAATAATAAAATTTAAATAGTAAGGTATGTTCTTTATTTTATCACATTTATTTCAAATGAATGGGTAAATCTTTTGGAAATGGTATTTAATGGTTATTTTCCCAATATCTAAAAAAGAGTTTTTTCTCAATAAGATATAATAATATTGTAGTGAAGTTTTACTGGTTTTTTTGGAATTTCTAGTAAACTATTAGAAAAAATCACATAGGAAACTAATTCAATCAAAAAAATAGATGACAAAAATATTTGAATGTTTTTATAGAATCCTTATAAAGTCTCTATAGAGAGATATACACATTAAAAGAGCCATATGAATGGAAAAAAATAAAATCTTTAGTAATTGGTTTTGATTTTGATATGTATGTTTATCATTACACTAATCAATTACTATTTTAGATCCAAATCAAAGGTAGTTTCAACTTTAAAATTATAATATTGATTCAATTTTCTTTCTTTTAATTTTTTTTATGATATATTTAGTTTCTATTTTATAATTTTATTTATTTTTTTTATACTAATCTCACAAAACTTTTAATTACCATTAAATTGAGGAAAATAAAATGATTTATTGAAAAGGATAAGTTTAAGCTCTTATATTTTGTACACTAATATAAAAATATCTTGTACTCAACTATGAAGTCCCTTGGTTGAATGTTTTTTTAAATAAAAATCATTAAACCTATTTTTGGTATTAGAGGAGATGAGTATGGTATTAAAACTTATAATCCCAACAACTCTATATTAGCTCCCATGTCCCATGATTGATTATTTTATATCTATTTTCATTATGCATAAAATTAGATTTTACAAAAGATAAAAAAATATAAGTGTAATTTGTATAGGGATTATTCTTTTAACTATTCAATTCACCCCTATCGAGCCATTTGATTTCTTGTTGGGAAAATATTTGGTATCTTATATTAGTATTGAGTTCTCAAAATTAATATGTTACATGATACTATAAGTTTTAATTTTAAATGGAAGATCCAAAGGATTAGAGAACCAAATTTTAATAGATAAAATTATAGAATTTGATAAACTGGAATATCTATTTTTTATAAAATTTTTGGGTTTTATGTTTATTGAAATTCCCAGAGGATCATTGCACATGCATCTAGGAGGGGGGAAAGTAATCATATGGGGATATAATTTTACCAAATTATATTATAAATTTTAATATTTTCAACCTATTTGGTCTTTGAACTTCTTCCACCTATTATGAGGTAAATGGATATTCTTATCTCTTACCAAACACAAAACAACACATGAAAATGATTGAGATAAAGTAAAGTGTGGCACAAAATGTTTTTATAAGGTTTATCCATGATATGGGAAATATAATCCTTACTATGATCAGGTTTCAATAAGTCACATGTTTTACATTATAATCTTATGATCATTTATATATGTTTTAGCCATGGTTCATCCAAAAACCATTTTCACCATATTGCACAAGTGAGTCTTTACAACATCATGTAAGTAAATAGGTCTTTATACTATATCCCTCAGTCTTCCTTTTCTGTAAATGGTTTAACAAGCCTCCTTTAAAACTATTCAATTAAATACTCTATTATCATAGGATATCATTACATCTAAATAATCAAATATATTTCTCCTCAAATAGAGTATTTGACCTCTTTTGAATCTTCTAGAACAAACCCATTAAACTTGGTCTCTGCAATTAGTATTTCTTCAAGATCTTATTTAAAATATGTACACTGGCCTCTCTCACACTCTATCTCTTGTTATATTCAAGAATATAATATATCCTCAACTTGAAAGGATTAACACCCTGATAAGAATAATGATAGCAGTGAGTGTCTCTATCTCTCAATATTTTATTCTTCTCTCTTTCTCATAGAATCATCAAGAAATAGAATTGTAATAAATGGTCTACACAAATATTTCTTCATCTTCTTATTCTTATTAATAAATACCCAGATGTTATTTTTCTTATTTTAGTATCAACTTCTTTTTATTTTCACAAAGAGCTTCCCCAATTCTATTGATAGGTTATCTTCCTAGCTATACACCAATTCACTCAGAATCTAGTCACATTTATTGTATAAGAACCTTATTTATTTTAGATACATTTCAATTATTTAAAAAAATGGAAATATCACAGGGATTATCCTACTATCCAAACATGAAATTGATTATACCCCATGATTTTTTTCCTCAGCATTTTCTCATAGATCTATCCCCACACCATTTCACATGGGATTCCAAAAATTCTTTTCTTTATTTATTCTCATTTTTTCTGGCCTAAATAAATATCCCTTTTATTTCTAAAATAGTATTTACACTCTTAATCACAAAATTATTTAACCAAAATCCATATTTAATCATTCTTCATGGGTGTATGAAAATCATACAAAAAATATAGTTTGCATTGTGGATATTATCCTTATAGCATGTGTGAATCTGAACTTATAGTGTGAGCTCCAAATTAAATTTGATTATCAAAGAAATTGAAACTTCAAAATTATCATATTATTCACCTTAAATCACAAATAAGTTTTTTATATTTAAATATAATGATGAATAAAAAATGTATGTTTTCATTTTCATTGTAGAAATATTTTCTAACGTTTCTTAAAAAATAGACTCAACTTCATTTATGTTCTCTCTAATTCACTTTTTCTTATAGGTGATCTTGTTATTATTGATGTAAAGATAAAAAATTATTCATAAAGTTTTATTCAAAAACTAATTATGATATTTTAATAATTTAATATTATATCAAGCATCATCTAGTATAATTCACCTTGATAACAAATATGAATTTTAAAATATTCTCATTTGAAAATTGTTTACAAAATAAAACCGGGATCCTCTCATCTTCATGTCCCTTCATCTTTATCAAATCAGAACTTAAATTAGGGATTAATATAACATCATGATGTTTTAAATTTAAATCACATCATTATAATTATATAGTATTTCATTCTTTATAATAATTCATATATTAGAAATTTATTTATTTTCATTTGTTAAAATTCATAAAAATTTGTTAAGGGTCCACCTATATATAGATTAAAGTCATCCTTACACAAAAAATGATTCTTCCTTAAAATGAGTGGTCATTATGAAGGTGGAAAATAATATTTATAGTGTTAAAAAAATGTTCCTTGAAGTCCATGAAAATGACTTTTATGGACGTCAACAAATTACACTTACCCATTCAAGGATAACTCTATGCCTTTGTCTCATATCACCATTACACTCACAATTGATCCTTATGAAGTGGGATGATCCTTATGAAGTTAAAATTCATCCATAAAAAGTGGTGGAATCATCCATATGAAATATTAAAGTCATCATTATGGTGAAAAGGAACTATATAGACTTCAGGGATGATCCTTTTGGAGTTATGATTCATCCTTATGAAGTCATAGATCTATCCTAATGAAAATAAAAATGATCTTTATAAACACAAATAACTCACCTTTATGTTGTTATAGTTTATCCTTACAAATTTCAAGGACTATACTTATGAATCATTATGACCATCCTTATGTCTCATAGAAATAATACTTATGTAAATTATAGTACATAAACTAGTTTTTAGTTGCACTTTTAAAAAATATATGGCCTTATCAAACACATTATATCACATTATATTAGCTTCAAATAATTAAATAACATATTAGAATAATTATAAATAATGTTTATCTTTCTTCAAAGGTTCTTAGAAACATATATGATGAAAATTGATTATATCAATAAAATCCACCACCTTCTTACTCCATCTTCAAACTAACATATTCTAGAACTTTATCTAAAGGTTATTCATCACTGATTTCACCAGACTTCATTATAATTTATTAAAGGATAGTCTCTTAAATTAAAAATAATTCAAAATTCATCATAATTCTTCATTGAAGCTATAGAAATATAATAACCATCTTTCACTAACTAAAATCCTCCATCAGAAACATGATATAAACATTTTAGATAATTGTACATGCCCCAACATCAGTTGTTAGTTTTCCATATAAACCATCTCAAACAAACATCACATTTAAGGTCTTGTCACTAACAAGATTATTCCTTTTTTTCCATTTATAATAGAAGATCTATTTTTAATGGGCAGATACTCCCTCTATTATCCTGCTTTAATACAAACACTCACATATTGAAATGATTATTAACACAATTCATTGAAAATAAATACAACCAATAAAAACCATAGGTTACTTTAATCTCCCCCTTTGTAATTTTTTTTAATAAAGTAGTTTCTTCACATACATGTATATCCATATTTATCCTCACCATATTAATAATAAATGAAAATGAGAATGGTATCCTACCCCATATCAATTCTACAAATGTAAGGTAATATCTTTGAAGGGAGAATTATTTCCCAATTTCTCTTTTGAATTTTAGAATCCATATTCTCCCCTTTTTATTTTTTCTCCCATTTCTTGAGTGATTTAGTTTATTTCGATGAGAGAATGGTGGGACCATATTTTCCTTAGAAATGTTCCATCAACCCATCATCTCTTAGTATTTGTGGGATAACCTAATGTATAAAATAAGAGTGATCAATTAAGAAAAAATATAACCATTTTCTTACGGCAATGTGATACCATCTCTGATTTTACTTTCTTAAGAGTCAATCAAACAAATTTTCTAGAGTTTTGGGGAACCTTCACTCAACTTCCACAAACACATAAAAAATATTCAATTACTAGAATCAACTTCCCTTATTTTATTAGATAATAACCCCTTGATAACCATACTCAATATAAACCAAAATAGAATTGGGAGAGTGAAAATCATACCTCAACACCCAATATTACAAGGGCTGTCCAAAATTCTATATTTAACAAGAAATAATAAATCTCTAGTAGCTTTCTTTTATAAGTTCCCCCTAAATGGATTCTCTTCAATTTTATTCACCATGAATTTATTTCTTAATAAATAAGAATGACACCACTTTATATTCACCAGGATGGATTAAATTTCTTTATGCTATATAAAAATCACAATATTCCTCATTTCTTTTTATTCATGCTCCATATTCTATCCCATATTCCAAAATTCACAACCAACATGGTATTGAATAAAAAGATCTTAATCGGATATATAGTTATGGAAAAATGGATTAAACATATATCTTGAACCCAAAAAATACTTTCCTTTAAAATCTAAAATGTATCTAACTCTTCATGATTTCTTTCTCTAGGAATTTTAAGATCTAAAACTCTTTAATTAATAAGGATTTTTTTTCATGATTTATTCATAGTTGGAACATCCTTATTTTCTTTATAAATTAGGGAAAAATAATTATTTTCAGATTTCCCCATATTCTTGTTAATTTCTAACTGATTTTTCTATATTATTAGACATTATCTAGTCATAATAACCATTCTCCCTTTTGTGTGAAGAAACCACCTTAATAGTAGCTATATTGGTACTTGGAGTCTCCATCAATTTTCTTTTAACATTAATTTTTTTTCTTATTGTGGAATCCGTTTCATGAAATTGTTAGCTAAATTATTAGTTTTCTTTTACCTTCTACAAAACTCATTAACAACCATTAGATTTTTTTAGATAACCAATCATTAAATTTATATTCTTCAGGAGGAATATCATCAACCAAAAAAATTGTGTCATCACTCTCTTGAATTGATGCTATTTTAGAATCTATATATCTATCTTATGATTTGATATTCATGGCCATATTTTAGTGGTACATGATGTGGACTATGTTAACATAGTAAAAACATCTACTATTTAAAGATACATCCTTAACAACTTTCTTTAATAACTTTTTAAGATTATTTGGTTCAACTTTATTCGTTCATTTACTACACAAGTTAGACATATAATTTTTCTCACTTATTATTTCTAACATCATGGTTTTCACTTTTCATCAGCATAAGAATCGTAATATGTTAGTATATACCAAAATACCCCATATAAGTGTGACCACATATATTATAATAATAATACAAGTTTTCTAAGTATTAAAACCTGTTTACTTCATCACAATAAGTTTTATATTTGATTCAACTTTTCACCCCTAAGTTCAGGAATTTTAGAATCTTAACAGGCTTACATATTATGTCAAAATTCAGTTTCATTGTATCCAAACCTCTAATAAGAAAAATATTAGACCATAAATATCCTCCTTTTTCTTTTACATTTAGTCTAGCTAGATTTTTATTATTGTTATTTTTAGGCTAAATCACACTTCTGTTGGGCTCAATGTGGGTAGTTTCTATCCTTAGATATGCTCACTTCCTCCCTGATATATTGATGAATTTCTCAACACTTTTTTTTCACCCAAATTTTCCCATATTTTAAATTTATTCCTTTATTAACCGTTAAAATAGATTTAGTGTATGTGAATATATCAGAAAAGTGGGTTATCTTTATCTATGATCCTGTAGTTGTTTGATAATGATATGATTCTAATATTATTTTCCCACAATTTTGAGACATATTAGAATAAATAATCTATTCATATGTTTTTCAACCCTTCTATTCTCAGATTTTTGGGATGTTCCAGGTTTATCCTCTTCCATATTTTTCAGTTTGATTTCTAGCTCAATAAATTTTAAGTTGGGGATATTATTATTAGATTTAACTAAGACCAACCTATATTCCCAAACTCTCTTCAACTTATGATTTTTATACTCATGTATTAAATATTATTGGGTGTGTAAATGTCATGGAAATACTAATGGTTTCTATTATGCAATGAATACAGAATTCATTTATTTAGAAAGGTTATGATAATATAAATGAGTTTTAATTTTTTTTCATGATTACCTCAATTTTTTTAGGATTGTTGAGTAAGAAATGTGATTTCTAGACTCTTTTGTTATATTGATAGTAAAAATGAGTTAAAATTTAATACAAACACAATAATTGGATGATTTAATTGTTATAGAAGGTCATTGAAACTAAAATAAGGTGTTAGGAATGTGGGAATATTTTTCCAAAGGATACAAAATTGTCTATAATACCTTAAGGGGTGTAATAAAATTCATAGAGTGTATGTAAGGTGTTAATATTATTGAAATTAATTCTTATATTTTGAAATGTATATGATTCCAACTATACATTGAATATTTTTTTGTGAATATGTGTAAGAGTTTAAAATCACTAAATATATGACATGTATAGATTATAGTACACATTAAAGTGATGGAGTAAGGGGTTTCTACATTGAGGAGTTAGATACAATGGATACCTTTAAAGATATCGTGAATCAGAATAAAGATTACGTATTTTTATCCTTTTCTATTATATGATAAGATGACTTATTAAAAATAAATAATTGTTATCAATAAATGGTATGATGTATTTGATACACATAGTTTATGATTCATCAATTTTAATAAGATGTTTGATGATGAGATAAAGATAAAAATTTATTATCCAACATAAAACAATTTTATCGAAGATATTTGTTAAAATACCAAGGAAAGAGTTCCCACCACCCAACAATGATATATCTTAAATAATGAAATATCCATTTTAGAATATTTTTCCAAGCACCCTGATTTTCATAAATGATATAGTTGTTAATAATTTAGTTATTAAATATTACCACTTTAGAAAAAATGTGTTTTTTCTTAACATAAAGAGTAAAAATTAAATAAGATCAAAGTTGTTCAATGTTTTGAAAATAAAAAATTAAACTAGTCAGATTCAAAGTAAAAGTCACACTATATACTAAAAGTGTTTAGAATGTACAATTAATAAAATATATAAATTTAAAGGGTTTCATTTTTTACCAAATTGATCTCAATGAAATTTTTAAATGGAAAGGTTCCATGGTGGTGATGATGAACCTAGAAAGAGTTGTAAGTATACATTAAAATTTATTAATATTTTCACATTTAATGTTGTGAAGTAATGAAGTTTTGATTCTATATTCAATGAGTTGAACACTCATAATATGATTCCTAGTATCCCCATTATTCAAAAATGATTTAATTATATATGTTACCTATTAAAGGAGTTTAGTGGTAAAATTTATTAGATGGTTACATAGAGATGTGGAAAGAATTACATAGACATGCAATGAGTTTAAAAAATCCCTAAAAGTATAGGAACATAAGGCCTCTTTAGAGGTCAATCATATGTGATATGATTAGATTAGTTCTTATGAATTTGTTTTTGAGTATTTTTAAAGCAGTTTAATAATGAAAAATATAGCATTTTATAAAAAATGAAGTATCTTCTTTATCATTTTTTCACGTTGGATTCAAATATCACATGAAGTGAAGTGATACTTGGACTCTCAATGTATAAATTTGAATTATACCTAACCAATTATGGTCATGGAGTACTATTTGTTGTGATGAAATTTTATGGTTATAATGTTGAGGATTTCAGATATAGATATGAAATATGATCATAAGGAATTAAAAGAGTTTTGTGTTCTAGAATAACCACTACATATACCATATGGTGTGTTATACACTATCTAATTGGTATACTAGGGGTGTATGTTTCATATTAAATCCTTATACCAACAGTTAGTAAGATACCTAGCATGAAAACATTTATAATTTGATACCATTATTATGCCAACCATGAAGTTGATCTAAAGAAGGGGTGGTTAAGTATTTTTTTGATCCCATCATCAACTGAGGCTTAACAAAGATGAGATTTTCCTCTCATAAGATGGGTATGGAATCTAGGTGCTCAATTGAGACAAACTGAGGAAGTGTATGGAAATAGATAAATAAGGTACATGTGATGTGTTTATATAATTAGATGAGGGTAATTTATATTCTCATCCACTTGGGTGAATTATATGAAATGTTTTCATCCATATAGTTAGTATATACTTAGGGAATCACGAATATATGAGTTGGATATACATGATTGATATACTCTATGTACCATGGTCACTAATTATCTTAGGAAAATATATTATATGATTATGTATACATATATATATATATATGATATATTTGGTAGACATAGTTTTAGTGATACATGTATTTGATAGAGATCATACCATTTCCATTTATAGATTGATCAACATTAATGCTTTTTGAGAGGCATGTCTTCACTTACATGAATAGAATAAAGAATTCACAATTATTAAAATTGATACAAAGTATCTTAGGGTTACACTTTTTGTTTGTGCGAATGAAATATATATTATATTATAATGTGGTTACGATCAATTTGTGAGGCACCCTAAAAGTGTTTTGGAGGATATCCAAATGTTGTTTTGGATGTATTTTCACAAGTTTCTACATATGATGTAACATGTGGTGAAAATTAATGATATATATTTTAAAATTAATTTTGAGAAGATATCCAAAATTATTTTAGGATGTGGGTTCAAACATTATGACAGATGAAATGACGTAAGGTGAAAGTGTGCTAAGTTTATGAGTCTTTAGTGAATGTGAGATATTGTTGAAAATATTAACTAAAGGTAAGACCACATCATAGTGGATTATACCATGTAGTGGTCTATACTTGGATAGAACATCTCATAGTGAATGTAAAAACATATCATTTTTTTGCATGTAAGTATACATGTTATACAATAATTCATGGTAAAACGTCTTTCTCATACTATCATATTCATTTTGTTCATTATGTGATGGTGATTGAGGAGTCTGAACATCCTACCTAATTGTTTTATCATAAAATAATTAATCACAAATGAAGATATGAGGGTAACAATAGTTATAACTCATTCAACTTTTAGGAAATTATTTATTAAATATAACAAAGCATTTGGAATACATGGAATATAATTGGAAAATTATATAAATAAACTCATAGTTTGTGACCGGGGTGCATTAAAATGATGCGACACTCTTCAATATTAAAAGACACCCACACAGAAAATACAATTCTATTTTTATAGAAAATTATTCATAAGAGGGGATCCTTCCAAATAATATAGTGATTAAAATATTCCTTAGATACCACATGAGGAAGGATTCCATTTCATTCTTTTTAATTATCTTTATTGAGATAATATCAAGGATCTTACATAGACTGAATCAATAGATAAAATGGTTCACTTTTTTTCATCCAATTATATTTAGTAAAAATGAATGGGTAGATCATGTGTCATAATAGGTTTTAGTTAATGTTTTACTTTATGTTTTTATAAGTTTTATCATCTAAAAAGTCCGATCAAAAAAATATTTATTTTAAAGTTATTCTTAGTAAAGATGAAAATAAGCTAAAATAGAAATTTTATAAATCTTATAAGGGAGGATACAATAGTCTTAATTATGGATATGAGCTTGTATAAATGTATTGAAAATTTAATAAAATTTATAAAATGAGTAATGGTTTTAGAAAAAATATAATAAAATTATAAAAAAAGTTGAAACTTCTAAAGAAGTTAGATTTAATGAGTACAAGAAGCTTGGTTACATCAATATTGAATATCCTTTATTCAAAGATAATATTTTTTTTAAATGAAGCTTTATAAAAGAACTAATTATGAGGGAGAAACAAATACTCTGATGGATACTTAGAGTGATTCTAAAGATTCAAGTTATAGTTATAATTATGAAATTGATAATAGTTAAAAAAATTAACAGAATAATATGTGATTCATGAACCATGTTGACAATTTTCATTTTTTATTATTTTATTTACAATAATGATAATTTTTATTATGATTAATTCAATAAATATTATTCCATTATTGAAAGTATGTTATATTTTTAAAGAAGGAGGATAAGTTTCTTAATAAATACATTGATAATGTTTTTATGGAAAACGATATGTTATTATAGAATATCTATGATATAAAATTACTTTTCTATTTTTACTACTTTTTAGGATGATATAATAATTAATTATATTGTATCTTATATTGAAATTTTTTAATTTTTTTACTAGGTTTACTCGGGTGGAGGGAGGGCTGGAAAATTGACTGGGTAGTCAAAATAATGCTATAAATAGACAAGGAATTGGATATTTTATTCATAATATAAATCTATATAATAATTATTTTATTATTATATATGTTTAAGAAACAGGTCTATAATAATGTGTTACCACTTTTGTTTGTCTAGTCAATATTGTATGAGACTGACTTAAACATGGGGAGTAAAACATGCAATTTTTTTAAATTGTTATAAATATACATAGATCATTGTAATATATATTAAGAATATGTAAATTTTGATTCCTTAATATCTTATTGGTAATAATTTAGGAAAAAAAGTATATTGGAGTTAAAACAACAAATTTTTAAAATATTTAATGAAAAAAGCATTGAAATAATAACAAACAATGATATATTTTCATTGACTATTATAAGTATATGAATGGTAATTTTAAAAAATTTTATTGTCACTAAAAAATAAATAAAGGCACTATTAATTTTTGAGAAGATTTAAATAGAAAAAATACTGGTGATGGATTTTTAGAAATATAGTGACTATTTTAATTGATAAAGTTCTTTTTATTGAAAGCGTAAATAGTAACTTTATTAGTATATATCACTTCTTTATTAATAATTATTCTATTAAAATTTTTAAATAATGACTATTTTATTTTCAAAGAAAATATTCTTAGATTTAAATCTCCTAGAACTTATATTGTTTATACATTTGGTCCATATTTTTTATATTGATGAAATGGTTGTTTTTTTAGTGAAAAAATAAATAAATATTTGGTTTGGAATAAAATTGTTAGTCATTAGAATGTTTATTTTTTGATAAAGTTATTTAAGATGAATTTGATTCCTGATTCTCCAAAAAAATAAATTTAATTAAAAGATACTTTTTTATATATGTAAAATGGATAAGAAATATGTGCTATATTTTAAATCAATTATTGAGGTTTTTACTTCTATTCCCTTGGAACTTATCCACATGGATTAATTTAGACCATCCATTCCTGAATGGAACTAAGGCCTTCACTATTTGAGTTTTTTTTGAAAAAAACCTCTCTCAAGGGTGAGGGGGAACCCTTATAAGGCCTGAAGGCTTAAGTGAAAATTACATGACCCATAGGTCTTAGAGGAAAACATCTAGACAAGACAACTTGGAACTTCCCCTCCCCAAGAAATGTGATGATATTAACACTCCACCTTCATAAGGATGGTCAGATAGCTGTCTTGTGCAGAGTTATAGAGGCCTGGTACTGATGGCAATGTCAAACACCCTCAGTATTTCAATTCAAGTTTTCTCTGCTCGGGTAGATGTACTTGCTCTGAATCCTCATATGAATAATTGTCCATTGTCATCTGGCTAGTTGAATCAATATTTTTCTTATGTCTCAAAGGAAATGGGGTGACCCAAATGGCTTGATAGACAATTGGCCCAAAGACCTTTCAGGACCCGAGGACCAAAACGGAGGCCCAAAGGCCCAAATAGATGAATAGTTTTGGCTATTATAGTACCTTCGATAGTATTACTATAAAACCTGAAAATATATTGCCACCTAGATTTTATATTGGGTCTCTTGGATGCACTTTCTGAGTCCTCACCAACCAGGTAGAGGATCATGTTCTTATACCATCCATGATAACAAAAAATTAGTGGTATAATTTTCATGTTCTTCTTGATGATTTAATTTTATTTACTTGAGTTCTAGTTTTGATTCTTCAGTGTGATTTTTTTTTGATTTCATGAGTTTCTAAAATTTTTTCAAAATAAAAAAATGATAAAATTATTTCATTAAGAACTAACCATTTAGGAGTGTTTTAGGTCCATGAATTCAATTATTTTTTCTTTAGTCACGGTATTAAATATAGATTTTCAATAATTAATACCCTTAATATAATAGTGTTACGAAAAGGAGAAATATGTCTTTGTAATATATTAATAGATCAAGGTTAAGTTAATATATATTACCAACTTACTTTTGGGTTGAAGTTGTTTACAGAACAATTTATTTCATAAAACAATTTCTAATATATATAAACCTTGACTCTAGTAACCGAGAGCTAGTGTTTACTTTGTTACATTGGTATATGATATAAGTGACCACATCAAAAATTATCATACAGTTTAGCAATATTTGTAAATTAGATACATAAATGATTCCCATAATAATTTGGAAATATAAATCATAAATTGTAAAAATTATATAAAAATTATTATTTCTTTTAGTACATCCTTACTATCATTAAAATATATCATCCTGACACCCTATGGGAAGGATAACATAATAATGGGTGACCTTAGATACTTAGTTTCGGTTTCATATAAATAATGTTATTGTGAATTAATAAGGCATAAAAAATATGGTAGAGTGAATAATCAATAAATATTCGATATATTCAATAACTTTAGAATGAAATATATCCAAGTATAATAATGTAAATAATAACTAGGACAACAATAACTGATTTCTTGGTGGTGGAATTCATAATTCTAGACATCTTAATTTATTAACAAGGCCTCTCAACCAATACATATAACATATTGTCAAGGTCTCTCAAACCAAGCATCATACATATCATCAAGGCCTCTCAAAAAAGGCATATTACATATCAATAGTTTCTCTAAACCAATACATATTATATATTATCAAGGCCACTCAACCAAGACATCATAAATTTATGGACTAACATACACCAAGTGATACCTATTATTATTTGTCTCATGATACCCACAAATGAATCAAAGGTCTATAAAAAACACCACCCATTACTTAAACATTTCCAATATATTCCACATGTATTGGAATAACAATATAATTTATAATCAATTATTCCTTAACAATCAATAAATAATTATGTGTAAAATGATGCATAAACTATAAATCAATAAGGGATGAAATGAGGCCATCTATTCATCTGAAAATAATAATTTTTATTAAAATAATTCCTTTTGGAAATTTAGAGAGTATTATGGAAGGAAAATATTGATAGTAACTTTATTAAAACTTTTGAAACTTGTTTATAAAAACAAAGTTAAAAGAAACTTCCAAAACTATATCAGAAGGCATCAAGAAGATTTTTTTTTTATTTTTTTCTAAAGTATATAAAAAAATTAATATTGAAAATAAATTATTCTTAAATTATAAAATGTGGAGTGGAAGGAAAAAGTACACCAAAGTGAAATAAAATCCATTTTTATAATTTTTATTAAAACTATATCCTTTTATATTACTATTAATTAAAAAATTCATATAATATATAGAAAATGAATTTATTTAAAAAAACATACTTTAAAATTAAACATCATAACAAATATATTCCCTAATGAAGAGAAAAGATATTCATATAGAAAATGTAAAAAAGATATTCTTTTCACACTTTTGTTTCAAAAATAGTTAAAAAATACTTGTATGAAAAAATTGAAAATAATCCTTTAAAAAATTGAAAATAAATTAATCTTTCAAATAATTGGAACATAATAAATCATTAAATAATGTAAAAAATCATTCATAAATCACAAAAAAGAATATGAATATAGAGGAAAAATATTTCCCTTCCAAAAGAAGTGATAAGGTTAGTTTCTCTTATAAGATTTATTTTTAATTGATTATTAATATAATGGGAGAGGAAATAATAATAAGAAATTTAAACCCCAAGTTTAACTATATTGAAATAAAAGATATGTGGTTTATTATTGAAGCATAATATAATTTTCCTAATAGAAATTTAAACATAAACAATCACAGATAAGAATGAGATTGCAAAATAAACCCTTACCCTGGATTCCTGATTGGTTGAACTCATTCTAACCTAATGTATCATAATTTTTTATTTTTTTCTCATATATATTATATAAATATTCATATATATCTTACTATATATCATTTATTCATTAATTAATTTTACCCATTTATTCATAATTCATTGTTAAATTCAATTATTTAACTCTTCTAATTACCATGCATGTATTAACTCAGTGGTTCTAGTACTTGAAGCTTGTTTATGGTTTCATAACCTAAAAAATGTTAATAATTTCATATATATAAATATATATGAAATAAAATTTTATAAATATCTATGTATGATGGTTATGAAAATTTAAATACATCATTCATGGAGGTGGTAGTCTGCACATACACATGAGTGACATTTTCATTTTTCAATGGATAAAAGTGATGAAAGGTTGATAATGATATATATATAATAACCTTAATTATTTCATAATTATCATATTTAGTAATTTTAACTATCTCTATAACTATACTTGTGAGGCGGTGATGAAAAATGAAATACATCACTTCATAGAGAAGGTAGTTAGCACAAACTCATAGTTGACGTTTTCATTTTCCAATAGATTGAAATGAGTTAGATTATGGTTGTTATATAACCGAAATAAAATATTACTAAACTAATTATAGTTATTTTATTATGTTAATATTTTTATATAATATTTTTATGAGGTTTAAGAAGAAAAGACTTGAAAAATTTCGTTAAAGTTGATTTCCTCTTCGTTTGATACCCTCATTTCGATTGAACATAAGGCCTTTGGAGGAGAGGTTTATGGTCACACTAAGGGATTAAGAACAAAAAATGGGAACTTTTAATATATTTGGGAATAAGTTTTAGAGAAATTTAAACTCATATGTGTCTTTGGAAAGGTCAGTATGAGTTTTTTATAGGAAAAAATCAATGGATTTTTCAAAAATATTAAATATTTAAGGGTGAAGAATGTAATTTTAAAAATTCCGTATGGTCCATAAATTTAAAATTTATGGTTTTGTTTAAAATTTCCCATAAAATAGTCTAAATATAAAAGTTTTATAATTTATAAATCAATTAATATTTTTTTGAACAATAAATACCCTTTAAAGTCATTTTTTACACTTTTCTCACAATTTATCTTTAAAAAATATCAATATAATAATAAAGTTCAAAGAAAAATAACTAAATAATCACTTATACTTCATAATTATTTATAAAATTCATGTTAATACATCCAAAATATATCACTTTTAATGTTTTTAAAATCATTTACTTGATTTTTCTATAGCTTATACAAGTGCCGTGTCGATGCTGCGTAAGCATTTTAAATAATAATAATATTATTTAAAAATAAAAATAAATTGACAAAAAAATTATAATTTATTCATAATAAATATTATAATATTTAACATTAATAATTTCTTTTGTCCTTATCATTTTCAAGATAATGTATTAAGTGAGCGAGATTAACATTTTTTGTTTATATTAATTTAAAAATATAAAAGCAAAGTCATAACTGAAGAAAGTGGAACAAAATGAATTTTTTTTTTCAAAGATAAGATAATTTATGGTCAAAATAAACTCATCGAATTATATTTATGTATTTTTTTGATATTTTTTTACTTATCTCTTAATTTAACCCTCTAATTAACCCTTTTAACCCTTACTATGGTAATTTTTTTACTATTGTAAATATTCGGTACAACTAAAAATAAAATGTTCATTATTAAATAATCTGAATATTATGATTCTAAAAATAGAATCCAATTTATAAGATTCATTTCTTATATGTGGTGAAAAATAATTTTAATATAAGTATGATAAACACAATGACAAAGAACTTTTATATAAAAATTATGATTTTAAAAATCAAGTGTTCTTAATATTATTTTATATAAATTACCATTCAGAGTTAATTTGTTTTTGAATTTTATATTCATAAATTTTTTACATTTATCTTGAATTTTAATTATGTATTATTTACTTTAGTTCTTGGTTTCATGTAACAGAATATATTAAACACAATATTATTTATAGGAAAATATATACTAAAATCTGTGGGTGTTATATTCTCCCCCTTAAATAAATTACATCTTAAAAATTTTAAAAATTTATCACCAAAACAAGTTTATAATTTTAGAGTAATTAAATCATGTGTATAATTTATTATGATAAGTAATTTCTAAATCACTACTAGGAAACTTAGTATTTCTTAATTATGTATTTCTAAAACCATGTATTTATCATTATACATATAATAATTCTAAAAGAGTTTCTAGAGGAATACCTTGATAAATGAGATATATTTCCCCCATAAGACTTGTTAAATTTTATCTTCCTCTTTTTGTATTTTGAGGAATTATTTTACCCTAAAAAAAAATAATATGAGAAAATATACTCACTTAATTTCTTTATATTCTATAATTTCAATTTCATCCTTTTATTTTGTTTTGATCACATTTCTATATTTTCATCATCTCATATAATAAATGAAGAATTTTCATGGTGAACCATTCATTATTTATGAAAAAATCAACTTTTAATGGATCATAAGATCCTTAAAAGAATGATAATTTTTCCACTAGTCATTAGACACTTAATAAAATGAAAATAGAGAGTGTGAGTAAAAATAACATCTAAAGAAATTAAAAGATTCAAATCAGTTCTTATACACAATACCACTAATTCAATATAAATTATTTTATACTTTTTCTAGTAATTACTTAATCCTAAAAATTAAATAATCATAAAAAATTATGATTATTTAAAATTTAATAATACATATAAAATCAATATTTTCAAATAGGGAATAATTGTTCATATTAATAGAGACTATCCATATGGAGACCCTATATTTTCATACATAAGTATTAAATAAAAAAGGATTAATATTCATTTTATAACCTAAATAATTGCCAAAGTATCATAATAGTTTATTTCCATTAGAAACATAATTATATAAATAACTGCTTCATAAAATAACTACATTATCTCCCACTAGGTTCATAATGACTATCAACCTCTTTAGACTCATCCTAAAAAATACATATATTCATAATACGAGGAGAGAAAAAATAATAAATGGAAAGCTCAGATGCTCAGTATGGGTAAAAAATAGAGATATGTAAACATAATCATGAGCATAAGGACATATGAACATGATCATAACATTAAAAGATCATAACCTTCATATCGTAGATCATAATCATGAGTCATGAAATAAAGATTAGAAGTCATAACACATAAATCATTAAGGATTCAAATATCATAATCCATGTGATCATAAAATTGGCATAAGATATTGAATTATGGTAAAAAAATAAACTTATAAAATTATTTAAAAAGTATTCAAGGATCAATACCAAGGCTATCTTAGTGTAATGAGTTCTCTCCCCAAACCATATTAATAGTTATGGTTCACTCTAAAGAATATCTTAGAAGACAAAGTCTTTTACTGAACCGAGTTAACTCACCATTCCATCCATGTATATCTCCTATGATATAAATATTTACCCAATGTATTTAAGGGAGATATAGGTCCTATCAGTTACAAAATGAAATCATACATATGTGTTCCACAAGATTATAAAAATTTATCATATCATAACCAATGAAATAAAATTATTACCATATACATTTCATTATATATTAACATTTGTAAAATTGATAGGGTTTATAATAATTTTATCATAGTATAACCCAAGAAAAAAATCTGTTTTCAAAATCATATAACACATGGAAGAGAAATAGGTTACATAAAAATTATGTTATCAGAAAATAAACCATTAATAGAAAGATTATAGATGATACCCTTGGATCATATCCCAAATAATGCACAACTAACTTGAATAGATATAATATTATATGGAAAATAAATTTTAAATATCATTTAAAACATTTCTTGAGGAAAATATCCATTCTGATATGAAAATTATTTTTAAAAAATAAATCATTTTTCATTGAAAGTAACTTTCAAATCATATAAAGAATGATTTGAACAAAATTTATTTTTTTAAATCATAAATCATTTTAAAAATCCTTTTCCATGAAAATTATCTAAAATATTATAAAAAAATATTTTTTGAAAACAATTTTTGAAAACATTATTTTGAATGAAAATAGGTTTTCAATCGCATAGAGAAATATATTCAGAGTTTATTATAAACACGTCCTTAATTATCATAAGTACCAAAGAGTGGAAAATGGTACCATTAAATAAAGTTATAATTAATAAAAATATTATAAGAAAATTTATGATAATTCTTGTGTGATGGATCATAATATTTCATTAATGAAAGAATAATCATAAATAATCCCAATAAACGATGAGATTGTAACAATAGAATCTTACCAATTTTGTAACTTTGAATATTAATATCCACGAAATAATAACATTAAATGAGACATAAAATATATTTATAATAATTATATTCATGATAAAGTATTTCAAAGGGTCTGTAAATACATCTTGTAAAACAATATAGGTGTATAACATAACATGAGTCTAAAAGAAGGAACATTGAGACAAAATTTCATTAATGATTTGGTAACTTTTGAACCGTAAACCCCATGAAATAGAGATACTAAAATGGGTATTTAAATAATGATAAAATTCAGGATAATTATATTAAAATACATTCATGGTCAGTATACACATCACATACAAGAAATAGGTGGTGAACATGGCTCGTGTCTTAGAGAAAATAAAAGTGAGATAGAAATCCATTACCTTAAGTCTTGAATATATTCATAAATGTTAAAAACCCATTTATAATAAATATAATTTTACTATAAATCTAATAAATAACCATATTCATATATATATATATCATACCATATTTAGTTTTATTATGCCATCTTATTACCTTTTTATTAACAATACCATGTAAAAGTCATGTTTTAGGTAATAACAACATTGTTTTTCAAATAAGTTTTGATTTTTTTTATAGATTTGGTTTTATTAAATTCATTATTATTTATTAAGATAAAAAATTATAACCATGATATAAATATCATATATATTTAGTATATATGTATTTGTAATAATCTCTAAAGGATAGAAATAGAAAATGAAATACACCATTTATGGAGACGGTAGTCCATAGGTACACATGAACACTGTTTTCATTTTCATATCAGAATAAAAGAAAGAAAAGAATATGATATTATATTATTAAAGATTAAAATTTATGTTATACATATCAAATAAATTATTTAAACACATCCTTAATACATTCCATGAATATTATGATTGAATCACATCACTTCACGAGGTAGTAGTCTGCCGTATACACGAACGACATTATCTTATTCCCACAAAATGGAAAGAATGAAGGTATGTGTGATATAAAAATTATATAATAGTAATAAAATTTTAAATATAATATATACATAGTATTTACATAAGTATTACCATCCTTTAAATTTGGTAATTGAAAAATTAAATACATCGGTTCACAAGGCAGCAGTCATCCGTACTCATGAACTAAAATTTCGTAGCCAATTTATTGGAAATGTGTGTTGTTTTAGGTCAAATACTTAAAATACAAATATATAACTATATTTAATATAATTATGTTATAATATAATAATTATATAAATATAATTCAAGGTGTTTGTGGAATAAATAAAACAAAAACATTTATTGATGAATATTACCACATTTTTCAATATATCCTTTTGGTTTGAATGAAAGGAAATACTTAGTTGTATTTTTTAATAAATTAATACATAAATATTTAGAGGAGGGAATTTTATAACTTAATTTGATTGTTCATTAATGAACCAATTAGTTTTGAATGTGTTAATAGAGGGGGATGGGTGTTGTCCTTTTATAAACATGGGAGATGATACAGTGGTCCTTTTTAAAATAAAAGTTAGGTGTACCCACGTTTTTACCTAAAAACAACTCAATAATACATAAAATAAGATTCATGAAGGGTTAAGGTCTAAATATTTCCATAAAATGGCTGTTGAAAAAGTTTTTAGGTCATGTTTTCCCATAGGATTAAAGTTTATTCCCTTGGTAAACTCGTTTTTCACTTAATAGCCGTGATTAATTTCAACTGTTTTCACAAATAATTTTGGTCAAAATGTAAGATGAAATTATTATAAATTATAAATTATTCGTATAAAAATTATAGAATATATTTTATTAAATTAAATTTATATAATTTGAAGAAATTAATTTAAAATTAATCTTGTAGACAGGATGATACAACAAGTTTTTTTAGAGTGAAAATTTTCAAAGGCATGGAAGGTTTTTTATTCAATATCAATGTGAAGTTGATTAAAATGAATTAAATAGGATATATTTATGTATAAATAAACTAATTATAATTTAAAACCAATTTATAATATAATTCAACATTATAAATACATTAAATGAAGAGATTGTTTTCAATTAAAATTCAGTTTCTTTTACTATTCAAAAAAAATGTTTTCTATAAAAAATACTAAAATTTACCCTAATATATTTTTTAAATTATGAATTCAAAAATGAAGTTTATTTTATCAAATTAATTTTTAAAAATTTATAAGAATAAATTTTATTGTTTTTGAAAAAAGATATAAAAAACAGTTTTTTAAGAAAATAGTATTTTTTAAACATATAAAGTATTTGTAGAAAAAATGATGCATTTTATTATAAATATATTTAATTTAGATAAGACCATTATTCTTAAAAAAATAATTAATTTTATTAATATTTCCATGTTTAAGTACTACATTATAATAGTTGGGTTTTAAATAACTATATTAATAATATATCATAGTTATTGTCAAAACTCAGCATTGCTTGTAACATAAGATAAGTCGGTGTTGAATATAGTGTAACATTAAATTTTTTTAGCATATAATAAATGATTAACCAGGTGTATCATATAATTCAAGCTTAAATTAATGTATCATACAATTCAATATATCAAATAAATTTTATTTATTCCAATAAGAGTGCATAAAAACTCGAGGTGTTACATTCTACCCCCTTAAAAATGAATTTGACCCTAAAAATTCATCACTAAAATAAATAAATGAGTATAATTATGACCCATCATATCCTCAATTTCCCAAAAATATTCCTCTAAATTTTAGTTTCCACCAAAACATTTCCCATTTGGGTGGTCTTATTTGATTGACCTTTCTCTATACAGTCATGAATCTTCACCGGTTGTTACTCATAAGAAAGATCCTACTCCATTAGTATAACCTATGAGTTAACTACATGTGAAGGGTCAGGTATTTACATCCTCAATAGAGATACATGGAACACATCATGGAATTGAGAGATATTTGGTTGAAGTTCCAAGTGATAATCAACCACCCCTACTTGATTAAGGATCTCAAAAGGGATAATATACCCAGGGATTAACTTCCTTTTCATTATAAATCTAATAACCTTATTCTAGGGAGAGATTCATAGAAACACCTTCTCACTATATTCTAATTATATATCTTACTAGTGATTATAACCATAACTTTTCAACTGAATTTGAGATGCCTTTATGTGTTGCTTAATGAATCTAACCTTCTCTAACTTTTCCTTAGCCATATTTGGTCCCAAAATCTTTCACTATCCAACTTCATTCAACCTGTTGTATCTCTACAATTATTTCCATATAGGGATTCATAAGGAGACATATTAATTCTTGAGTGAAATATATTGTTGTTTGAAAACTCAACTAAATGAAGGTGTTTATCCCAACCACCTTTTAAATCCGTAGAATAAGACCTCAATATATACTTTAAGGTTTGAATTGTTCTCTCAGAATTACCATCACTCTGAGAATGATATGCAGTGCTGAAACATAACTCTATATCCAAAGACAACTAAATAATTCTATAAAACATCAAGGAAAACCACAGATCTTGACTAGATACAATTGAGAGTGGTAATCCATTTAATATTACAACTTCCTTAATTTATATCCCATAAATATGATCTATAGAGTAATATTATCTGATAGTGATGATGTGTGATGACTTCATAAGGCGATCGACTGATACCCATATATAATTATTCTATTTAGATATTTTAGGGAGTACTATAATAAAATCCATGGGAATGTTCTCCCATTTCTATTCTAGTATGGATAATGGATGCAACATCCCCTTAGAATTTTGTTTTTTATCATTAACTTGCTGACATACTAAGTGATGAGATACAAACTCTGTGATATCTCTTTTCATGTCATCCTAGTAGAATTATTCTTTCAAATCTATATACTTCTTTATACTTATAGTATAAATAGAGAAACAAAAACTATGAGCTTCATCTAACATTTCCTTCTTCAAATCTTTTATGGAAAAAACACTTACATGGTTCCCTAATCTTATTATTCCATCATAATCAATGTTAAACCCAGGAACATTCGTAACTATCTTTTTTATCTCTATATCTTCCTTATGCGCTTCTTTAATATTCACTTGGATTTTTGGTTGAACATTCAATTGAGAAAGATAATATTTTACCCTTACTTCATAATTTCAATATTTTTCCATTTAAAATATAAGAATATTTTATTTTTTATGATCCTTATACTGGATAAGCTAGAATGATCCTTTCAACTCAAAGTTTCATCCATCTCGTTTAATTTCCTAGGTTGGTAATTTATTGAGCATTCACAATCCTTAATCACATCTAACCATATTTTATGGATCATATTCAACTCCATATATGTGAATATATACATTAAACTTTAATGATTGGTATATATCTCACACATTTCTCCATAAGGATAATTCCACTGAATATTTAATTCAAAAATTACCACAACTAACTCTAAATAATGAGTTGGGTAATTTTTCTCACGAATATTTAATTTTCATGTGGTATAAGATATATCCATTCCATTTTCATGATAATACACCCCAATACATTATTATATTCATCGATATATATTACATAACTTTATCCACTAAAGGTTAATGTAAGAACATGGTTATCTGTCGAGCGGTTCACTGGTTGGGCTATCTGATTGTCCGGGGGAACTGGCTCAGGCTCGAGTCCTGCTAGACTCAGGCACTGTTCATATTATGAACATGGATATTCAACACCATTACTTAGTTGGGTAATGTGGGGAACATCCTATCTGGGAGGATCCCCCAATGGTCCCAAGCATGAGACTCATACACTTGTTTTATCCCATAGGGTGTTAGCGAGTGGTACCCTCTGGTTGTACCCATCACTCTGCGTGGGAACTGGCTCAGGCTCGAGTCCTGCCGGCCTCAGACACTGTATGAATTATGTAGATGAATATTCAAAGACATTTCCTAGCCGGGGAATGCGTGGCGTGATATGGGCCTGATGAGGCTCCATGTGGGAGGCTAACATTACCCTTGCATACATTTCCCCCCAGCGCATAGGTAGAGTGGTTCAACAGTTGGGACATCTCGCTATCTGGGGGAATTAGCTCAGACTCGAGTCCCAACGGACTCAATAACTATTCATATTATGAATAGGGCTATTCAATTCCATTTTATAGATAGATAACGTTCAAAAAACACTGGCTTAGTGGAGCCCCCAATGGGCCCAAGCGTGCTACCGATACACACATTTTTACACTATTCCTATTATTAATAGAGATATTTAACACCATTTCTTAGATAAGAGATGTGTGAAACATAGTATCTTGGTTGATACCATAATAGAACCAATAGTACGAACCATAAAAATATAATTAACCTAGGGGGTAGGTAGAGTGGTTCACCGATTATTTTATCTCACTATCTGGGGGAACGGGCTCAGGCTCGAGTCTCACCAAACTCAAACACTGTTCATATAATGAATAGGGATATTTAATTCCATTGCTTATCTAGGGAACATGCGACATGTTTTGGGTTGTTGGATCCCTCAATGGGCCCAGGCGTGTCACCCATACAAACATTTTTTATCTCCTAGGGAATTAGTTGAGTGGTTCACCGATTGGGTCATCTCACTATCTGGGGGAATTGGTATAGGCTTGAGTCCTTCCAGAATCAGACCCTATTAGTATTATGAACAGTTCTATTCAACACCATTTTCTTAGCTGGGGAACTTGCAGTAGACACTGGCTTAGTAGATCCCTTGATGTGCCCAGGTGTGTGACCCATAAACACATTTTTTGGAGTTGGGGGATTACCCAAGTGGTATAGGCTCTCAATAATCCTATATCAAACTTGTGTTCAAATCCGAGTGGGGATGAATTTTCATAGACAGATGGTGATGTAGGTAGTGACACAGGAAGGACACAAACAATATGATGCATGCATAACACTACAATAGGATTTTGGGCTAGTTTATGGGGCTTTGGGATAAGTAATGGGTTTCATACCCACTGGGCTATCGGGCCTTGTATTGATTAAATAAGGCTTGATGGGTGGGCTATCCCTTGGTGGGGCTATAACCTACCTTTCAGACCTATGTGTATGGTGTGTGTGTTTAATATAATTGTACCCCATACACCTAATATATATGTTTACCATTTTAAATAAATTCAATACATTTTATAGTTTTCAATGCACATGGCACTAAGTTAGCGTACATTGCACATGATAATGATTTTCTTCGATGTATTGCATTACCCACAAGATAGAGTTTTACCAAACAATAATATATTATTATTATTATATTATTATTTAATATAATAAGATATAAACTAGATATTTTTAATTTTATTAACTAACATATGAAAATACATGGGTTACAAAAATATGAAATGTATTCACTGATTATTAAATAATTAGAAATGAATATAAGAACTAATTGAATATAATCGAAATGTTTTTAGAGAAAACTATTTTTATGCTCACAAAGCTGTTTTATCCTAATAAATTAAATTAATTACAATTAGTGAGTAATATTAATTTAGTGTGTATATATATATTATATTCAATAAAATATTTTCTATATTCATAAAATATATTTGATTTACATAATATAAGAACAAACCCACTTTTATGAATAAAATAATATATTTTTATTAAGTCAATATTACTTCATTTTAGTGGAAAACCTATTTTATTTTTTTAAATTTTATAATTAAAATATTTTAAAGATAAAAATAAAAATTATGTTTGGGTGAATTTTTGATATTTTTCTATAAATTTTCATTTTTAAAATAATAATGAAAAATACTGAATTTTAATTCAAAATTACATTCTCATCTAATTTATTTAGAAGGTAAGGTTATATTTTTAATTAGTTTTAAAGTTTAATTATATTATTTCATTGTCAATTAATTCAATATAGGTCATTATAATCAATTTAACATTAAAGTTTAATATAAAAAATTAGCAAACCTTTGGACCTTTTTACTTAAAGACCTGCCTTATTGTTCCATCCGCGAGATTAAATTTAAATTAATTTAGGCCACTTATGTTATTGGAATTTGGAAAATGGATTTCATATTTAGAATTATAAGAATTTATAATTTCTAAAAAGGTAAAATTATTTTTTTACCAAAAAATGTTAGTGAAAGTAAATAAAATTAATTGCAACGATTAAGATAAAATTAATCTTAATAAGGGACCAAGCCTTAATCTTACATGCCAAAAAGACCTCAAATCTTGTAAAAGAGCCATTTTAGGCCATATTTTGACCCTATAATCAACTGGATCTAATATATTCTATTATTGGATCCAATTTCATTTAAAAAAATGTGTATATAATTCCTTTTTCAAAATATTACAGGAGTGCCACTCCTCCTCCACTATAAAAGTCCTCCTCTCCTTCCACATCATCACACCTATTAAGACACATTGTATCGACCAAGAATTTCCCAAATAGCTCCTAAACACCTATTACCTAATCATAGAAGCCTCACCTTTGGAAGAAATATATCCAAGGAATGCATTTGGTTCAAACCAAAAGGAGTTACTTGATTAACATGTAACATCTTTCCTCAATCTCTTTAGTTTTATTTCCATTACCCCCATAAACTATTATTATTACATAATTATATAAAAAATCAGTATTATAAATAAACTATGATTTATATATGTTAAGGGTTTTACCTACACTCACACACATTTCCATCTAATTATTAACAGACATACTATTTATATCTATGGTGAACTACCGCATCATGAAACGAAGTTGTTCATTTTTACTTTACCACCTTTCATGGTTTGGAATTATGAAGGAAACACTATTTATTTATGATATATATGATATGTATAATTTATTTATGATTTATTAATTATTTTTTAAAAAATTTCTTTAATTGTTCCATTTGGTGTAAATATGATAACAACGTGTGTGGAAGGCAGGACTACCACCTCCTAAAAGTGATGTGATTCGATCACAGGATACATGAAATATTTAATGGATGATTATAATTAAAAATATAAGACATAGAAAACATATATATTAAATTAATTACATAATTAAATTTCTATGAATATAATATAGATATGTATATATATGATTTTCTTGATTACCCTTTCATACACTAAAAAGTGATAACGTTAATCATGGACATGTGGACTACCACCTCCTAGACATGATGTGAATCCTTTTAAATCATAATAATTATATATATATAATCATATATAATTAAATAACTTGGTATTTATGATATAATTATAATTCTGGAAAGATATGGTGTTACTTACCTTCTTTCCATAACGATCATTGAAAAATGGGAATGTTACTCATGTGTACGTACGACCTATCATCTCCATGATTATAACATTGATTTATTTTTCATAAAAATATTAAATTATTATTTTTTAAAAGTATAATCTATGTATAAAGATGAAAAATATGTAATTATTTTTTCAATGGAGATGTTATATAATGACCACTTGGACCATAGTTGACCTACCAAAGTTGTTTTTGACACATAAACTAAAATTGGTAAATAAAACCGACATAAACAAAATTGTTTAAGTATTTGTATAAAATATAGTAATAAGTGAAATAAAATTTATGATAAACATGAAAAATTTTAATCATGAAATTAAATAATTAACACAAGTTTTATATTCAGAAATATAAAACACACAAGGCAAATCAGAATCAAGGTATGCGATTTCTTCTCAATTTACATTCTATTGAGAATAATTTGTTGTTATGCACCTAGTGTCTTTTAAATTATGTATATAATACCATTTGAAATTTAATATCATGAAAATATTTACTCTCATGATATTATAAGTTTCATTTAAGGTTATTCTTTCATAGAGATTATGATTTAAATGTTTCAATATGGCCTGGGATACTTTGGAATGCTCAAAGATTATTGTAACACCCTGAGATTTTATGAGAAATATTTTTTTTATGTATTATGTTATATGAAACACCAAATTAATCTTTCATAGCACATAATACAGACTTGTCTTGCATTACACGCAATCACGACCTTCCTCGATAACGTGTGTAGTATGTAATACCGAGTTTCACTAAACAACAATATATTATTATGGACTAGATGTTATGAATATTACTAACTAAATTTTTAATTTTATAACATTATTATTCATATTACACATTTTCTAGAACATGGTAAGAGAACAAAATAATTTTTTTGGGTAAAATAAGTATTTTTCAAAAAATGCAGTTTTACCACCTTTTGATGGTGCACCCAAATTAAATATTGTTTTTGACATGTTTATAAGTTTAATTTGACAAAATAAAATTCTTCTTTTGAATTAGGATATAAAAATTTACTTTGGATAAATTTTTGATATTTTTCTGATAACTTTCATATTTTGATGAATAGTAAAAATACGCCATTTTTTTAATTAAAAACAACTTTTTATCATTGAGATAATTATATGGTTCAATTATAATATTGAATGGTTTTAAAGTATAAATAGAATATATTTTTACCATTTAATATAATTTATGTCATTAGCATTAATTTCATATTGAATTCATAGGTAAAAACATTTCAATCTTTGGCAATGTTTTAACTTCTAAAACCCATTTTCTTAACAACGGGATTAATTTTAAATTAATTACTTCAACTTATGTTTTTTGAATTTTGAAAAATGGATTCCATATTTGGAATCAGTGGGTCCAAATTATGTTAAAAGGCTAATTTTTATTTTTGGGCATTATGAATAGTAACTACGGTAAATTTTATTTACCATAGTTAAAGGTAAATAGGGTAATTAAAGGTAAATATAAGATTGTAAAATTACCCTAACACCTTCCAAAATCCTCTTTGATGACTAAAAGTCGACCAATATCACCTAAGGGTCTGATTAGATTCATTTAATGGACTTTTGGCCATGAAAATAATTTAATTATTATTATAACTAGAGAATGTGACAACATGTCACTTTTCATAAATCTTATAAGTATAATAATTTTAATTTAGTGATAGACTTAATACAACATCGAACATGAATAGTCTCCAGAAATCTCATACAATTATCTACATCATATTATTTTATTTAGAATTTTTAGGGATTAAATAATTATCATTAATTATGACACAATAGTGATGTTGAAATTATTTTATTAATTAAAATATGAAATAAATGGTTTTAAAAATATTAAAATAAATATTATATGAACTATTTAATGTGCTCCACTAATTTTATAGATACATATTACATTTTATAAATCTATTAAAGCTTTTATTTTGAACATATATTCTGTATATATTTTATTTAAATTCAAATAAATAAATACTGTCAAAATTGACACTATTGTTATTTTAAAAAAATAACATATTATAAAATTGTTTAAAAATCACAAAAATATTTAAAAATTATAAATTAAAATTTATATGGTCTAAAATGTCATAAAGTTTCAAATTATAGAAAATTCAAAACACATATGTAATTATTTATAATAATTTAAAATTTAGAATATTATTACCACAAATAAAATTAAATTGATAAATAAAGAAAAATCAAGTTTATAATGCTTAAAATAAATTTATAACATGTATAAATTTTATTTTTTGATTATATTACAACCCTATATCATCTAATATTCGGATATGAGTCATTTTGGAATTTTTTAAGTGGAGTTGGGATTTAATATAAACTAATATTTCTTATATTTCCAAAGGTGCCCCTCTCCTCCCTTATAAAAGGGAACCTCCTCCCTCTCCTCCTCACACCAATTTGAGCCTTCGGTCTCAGCCAAACACTGCCCATTTCACATCCCCGCTTCTTTAGAAACATCCTAAAGGTTTTTATCTTCTTCAAAGACAAATTTTAGTGCCCTAAGAGGAGGTCTCAATGAGGCGCTTCAAAGAAGAGGTAATGTCCATTACCGATTATTTCAACTTTATTTCTTCTTCCACTTCTTCTTCTTTAGTTTTTTCATTATTAATTAATAACATCAGTATCACTCATATACTTATATGTTATTATAAGTATGAAACAACCATATTTCACCATCTATCCATCCTACAGAAAACGAAATCACCGCGCGTGCGTACGTACGGAATACCATCTCCACGCCATGGTGTAATCTATTTTCCATCACCACCTTACTTTGATGGGTATAATGGTGAAAATAAATAACTATATATGATTATTGTAAAGTGTTATTGATTCTGAAATAGTATACATACACTCCAATACAATTCCACGATCATGGGAATGATATCATCGCTCGTGCGTACTTACGGAATACCGTCTCCACAATGTGATGCGATTCGTTCTACATGATCTTCATTGCATAATGATTATATAAATGAATTGAATGAATAAATACGATATATAGTACACTAATACCATTCTATAAATGAGGTATCTATAACCTAAATAGAAGAATAATAATTTATTCGACAAAACACGCATAAGAACAAAAAAGTAATAAACACCCGAATAACAAGTAGTAATTAAATATTACTAATAATAAGCTAAGAATATGAACATATATGATATCATAACAATAATTATGATTTTGGAATAAGTCAATAACAATATTTAAATCATTATACAGGAGGTTCGGACACTTACGAAGAAAATCAGACCTAAGGTAAGGGACAATCTCACAATCTCAATTTTTATCCCAGATTGTTTATACTTCAGAATTTATTGGGGAATATTTTTCATCCACATACATGTTTCCTCAATATGTAATATTATTTATATCCTCATACAGTTTTTTAAATCTAATTTTACCCTTCGGTGAGTTTTTAGTAAAATATATGAAAGGAATCTTTTTTCATTTTTCATACGACGTACTTTTTGACTTTTTCGTCCAAATTACAGGAAGAATGTTTTTTTAACTTATACGGAATGAATGGATTTTTAAAACATTATTTCCATGAATATTCCTTTATATGTTTTCATGTTTATTTCTAATCAACTTCTTTTAGATTAAAATTATATGACATGTTAAGAAAGGAAAAATGTTTTTGAAGTAGAAATGATATTTTCCTCAAGAATAGAGTTCAAGTGTTTTATCAAAATTATTTTACATATAAGATAATATAGGGTTCTGTTTCTATCCCTATTATTACATTGATTTGATTATGTTGTAATGGAAATATTTTTAGGAATTCCTTTATCTTATATGAATTTTTTTATGATGTCACGATGTTTAAGATTCCCATTTTTATTACATGGGTTATGCTATGATGTATGGTTTATGATCTTATGGCACACATAAGAATGGTATCATTATGAGATGGGTGGGACCTATATCTAACTCCAATTCAATGGGTAAAAATTTAATATCTCATGAGATAGACATGGATGGAACGACAAGTTAAACCGGTTCAGTGAAACAGGACTGAAACGCGGAGTGAATTCGGTTCAGAAATGGACATTGTCCCCTAAGATAGTCTTGGCAACCAGTCTTGACTAATAAGAAATGATTCTCTATGATTATGTGTGTATGCCACAAAGTTTCGTGTTTTAAGTTATGATTATTGGGATTACATTTCACTACCATGATTTATCCCATGTTATGAAATTATGATCTCTTTTGCAGGGTAAGATTTCCAAAATGTTATGTTCTTATGAATATAATGTGATTGATATTTCTTTTTTTTTACCCTGAATGAGCATTTGATCTCACCCTTTTGTATGTTTTCTTTCCCCAGGTCAGGAAGAAGGTTATTAAGTAATATATGCCAAAAGGGACTATAGATATGATGAAATAATTGGGAGATAGTGTTGATGCTTTATGAACCAGTTGTTTATGTTTCCCAATTTCTAAAGACACTATATCTATACAGTACTTTCATGGTTTTAGTTATATGTTGTAATATGTATGCTTAAATTTTGAAGTATTAACCATGTATGTAAAGTATGGGTCGCTATAGTTGGTATCAGAGGAAAGGTATAGTCAAACATTAGAAACTAGGATGTGAAATCCTTAGTAAGATTCCTAAGGATATGTCTAAGCATAGAACACAATCTTAGTGTTTTAGAAATGGCCATGAAAAACTTATGAGAAGACCTTAAGTGTGAAATTTTATTCTTGATTATGTGGTTTTCCAATTTTAATTAGTGTTTCTCACACTATTCCTCTTAGTTTTAGTCAATGGATGGAACTCGAAGGAACTATGTTAATGCAGAATGCGATGGGAAATGCATTGATTGTCCCCCTGAGCAACCAAACGTTATGGGAGATGGGATGCAAAATATTGTAGCCATTATCACACAACTTTCTCAAGCTATGAATCATTAATGACTTCCAAATGAGAAAAGGAAGGAGCAACATTCTGTTGAATCTTTCATGAGGTGGCGTCCACCTTCATTCAGTGGGTCTTCTAATCCATTAGTGCCTGAAAAATGGATCAGTACCACTAAAAATATATTTTCAGTTCTTCAATGTTCTGAACATGATAAAGTCATCCTAGCAGTGTATCGTTTGGAAGGTGATGCTGATCAATGGTGGAATCTTATTAATAATATGAGGAAAAGGGATGAAATTGAGTCCATGGAATGGGACGAGTTCAAGAACTTATTTTTCAATAAGTATTTCCCTCGTATTCTTCAAACAACAATTGAGAAGGATTTTATTGAACTGAAGAAAAAGGATGATGAATCCGTTGGTACCTACAAAGAAAATTTTACAAGACTTGCAATGTATGCTTCCAGAATTATTATCCAACCTGAGAGTTAGATCGATCGATTCTTTAGTTGCCTAAAACCAAGTCTTCGAAGGGTGTTATCCATAAGGGACTTCAATAGCTATGAGGAAATTTCTCGACGTGCTCTCAAGGCTGAGATGGAGATTGGTGTAACCCATCAGTCACATGGGTTTGATAAGAAGAGGAAAATAGAATTCAATGGAAAATAGAAAGACCACATTGAAAAGAAGATGAGTTTTCCCTTATGCTCAAAGTGTGGAAATAAACATGGATTAAATTGTCTTAAGGGGACAAGCAAAAGTTATAAGTGTGGAAAAGGTCATCGGGCAATTGAATGTCAAAATAATGGGAAGAAGATGTCTAATGATGCAAACAAAGGAAGAGATACTCATAATGAACCTAGTACACTTCAATGTTTCAAGTGCAAGGAGATGGGGAATTATGCCAATCAATACCCAAATCCAAGGGTTGATGATGATGATCAACATCAACAAACTCTTAATGCCAAAGACAAAGGAATGTCACATGCAATTACTATCGGCGATGTGGAGTATGACAACAAAGTGGTGATAGGTACACTTACCATCCACTGTAAACTAGAAAATGTTTTATTTGATTATGGATCCACCCACTCTTTTATTTATAAAGAATTTTCTAAGGGTATCATCGTATTACCTCAAAAATTAGATGTTGAGTTGGCTGTGACAACTCTTAATGGCATAACGGTTGCATCAAAAGTTTACAATTCTTCTTCGATTGAAGTTTGTGGGAAAATGCTTCCTACAAACTTTTTGATCCTTCCTATAGTGGAATTTGATGTGATTCTTAGCATGGATTGGATTTCTTTATATGGATCTCATATCACTTGCCAAAGAAGGGAAGTCACATTTTATATTCCAGATCAATCTATGATCGTCTATCGATGCAAGGATGAACATAAACTTCTAGTAGAAATTTCTTCAATCTTATGGGTCTTGATTCAACTAAATGAGGGTTATTTATCTCAAATGGTTGGAGAGAAACTCACAATTAAGAATATTCCCATTGTACTAGAGTTTGATGATATCTTTATGGAGGAATTACCAGGTCTTCCACAAAATTGTGAAGTAGAGTTTTCAATATAATTCATACCGGGTACTTTGCCTATTTCAAAGACACCTTATAGAATGGCCCCAATTGAGTTTCAGGAATTGAAGAAGCATATCCAAGAGAATCTTGATAAAGGATTCATATGCCCTAGTGTGTCACCTTGGGGATCACCTGTTATGTTTGTTAAGAAGAAAGATGGATCAATGAGACTCTGCATTGATTATAGAGAACTTAACAAGATCACTATCAAGAAAAAATATCTTCTCCCACTCATTGATGACCTATTTTACCAACTACATGGAGCTCAATACTTTTCCAATATTGATCTTCATTCAGGGTATCATCAATGAAGGGTCAAAAGGGAGGATATACCAAAGACAGCTTTCCGTACAAGGTATAGACACAATGAATTTATAGTGATGCCATTTGGTCTTACTAATGCCCCTGATATCTTCATGGATCTGATGAATAGAGTCTTTAGAGACTATCTTGATCTGTTTGTGGTAGTCTTTATAGATTATATTCTTGTCTATTCAAAGATCAAGGAAGAACATGAAGATCACTTGAGAATTATATTGAAGACCCTGAGAAAGGAGAAGCTTTATGCCAAATTTACAAAGTGTGAATTTTGGCTTCAAAAAGTTGCATTTTTGGGCCACATAATCTCAAAAGAGGGGATATATATTGATCCAGCAAAAACAGAGGTTATCGAAAGATGGTCGAGACCAACAACATTAACCGAGATCCGATGTTTTCTTGGTTTGGCTGGATATTATCGATGTTTTGTGAAAGATTTTCTACGATTATCTAATCCACTCACCAAGTTGACTCGGAAAGGAGTTATGTTTGTTTGGATGTAGGAATGTGAAGAGAATTTCAAGGAGTTGAAAAGAAGGTTATCCAGTGCACCTGTTCTCACACTACCTTGTAGTGGAGAAAGGTTTGGGATCTACAGTGATGCATCCTAGAAGGGATTGGGGTGTGTTCTTATGAAAAATTATATGCTGATAGCTTATGCCTTACGATAGTTGAAAATCCATGAGCAAAATTACCCAACTCATGATTTGGAGTTAGCTGCGGTAATATTTGAATTAAAGATTTAAGGGCATTATCTTTATGGAGACAGGTGTGACATTATACTGATCATAAAAGTTTAAAGTATATTTTCACACAAAAGGAGATGAATATGCGCCAAAGAAGATGGTTGGAACTGATTAAGAATTACGACTGCTCAATTCATTACCACCCTGGGGAAGCAAACAAGGTGGAAGATGCATTAAGTCAACAAGAACATGCTAGCTTATCCATGATGAGGATCACAAAAGATCTAATATTTACGTATTTACAAAGGATGAATCTTGGAATTATAATGATAGGGGAAAAATCATATATTTCTCAAATGAATGTTCAACCATTTATACATGTGATGATTAAAGAGGCACTTAAAGAAGATGTCGAGTTACAAAAGAAGGTGAGAAATGTTCCTGAATTTAACCTTGATTATGATGGGATAATAAAGCTCAAGAATCGGGTTTGTGTTCCTCCCATCCCCGAATTAAAGAAGGAGCTGCTGGATGAGGCTCATAGTTCTTCATTATCTATTCATCCTGGAAGCACAAAGATTTATAGGGACTTGAAGGAGTACTTCTTATGGGATGGCATGAAAAGAGATGTTGCTGAATATGTCTCTCGATGCTTGGTTTGTCAGCAAGTTAGAGCTGAGAGACATAAGTCTAAGGGGATGTTACAACCATTACCCATACCAAAATGAAAATGGGAAAACATCACTATGGACTTTGTCACTGGACTTCCTAAAACATCCAAAGGCAATGATGCTATCTGTGTCATAGTTGATCGTCTTACAAAGTCTGCACACTTCATTGCTATTAGAGAGGATTTCTCTCTAGACCAGCTTTCCAGGATATATGTAAAGGAAGTGGTAAGATTTCATGGAGTACCACTTTCCATTATATCTGATTAGGATCCGAGGTTTACCTCGAAGTTCTGGAAAAGTCTTCAGCATACTCTGGATACAGAGTAGAGTTTTAGCACTGCTTATCATCCTAAGACAGACAGTCAGTCTGAGAGGACAATTCAAACTCTATAAGATATGTTGAGATCTTTCTCTATGGATTTCAAAGGTGCTTGGGATTAACACCTACCTTTAGTGGAATTTTCTTATAAAAATAGCTTTGACTCCAGTATTCAGATGGATCCTTATGAAGCTCTCTATGGAAAGAAATGAAGGACTCCAACTTGCTAGGATGAAGTTGGTGAAGGAAAGCTATTAGGACCTGATCTTGTTGATGAGATGTCATAAAATGTCAGATCTATTGAACAACACATTAGACCAACTTAGATTCGACAAAAAAGTTATGCCGACAACCAAAGAAAAGACTTAGAGTTTGAAGTGGGTGAAAAAGTGTTCTTACAAATATCTCCCTGGAAGAGGGTCATGAGATTTGGAAAGAAGGGAAAGTTGAGCCCTAGATATATCGGTCCTTTTGAAATTCTAGATTGTGTTGGGAAGGTAGCTTACCGATTGGCGCTTCCACTGAATCTATCTCAAGTCCACGATGTGTTCCATGTATCTCTCCTGAGAAAGTACATACCTGATCCTTCACATGTACTTAGCTCAGAAGTTGTACGGCTGAAGCAAGATCTTTCTTATGAAGAACAGCCAATAGAAATTCTAGATCATAGCGAAAAAGTCCTACGGAACAAGACCACTCGCTTGGTGAATGTTTTATGGAGAAACCCCTAATTAGATTAAGCTACATGGGAACTTGAGGATATGATGAGGGAGAGGTATCCTCATCGGTTTGTATTGAAGTGACAAATTTTGAGGGCGGAATCCATTTTTAGGGGGGTAGAATGTAACACCCTAAGATTTTATGGGAATTTTTTTTATGTCTTATGTTATACTCAACACCAAAGGAATCTTTCGCAGCACACAATACGGACTTGGCTTGCATTACACGCAATCGCGACCTTCCTCGATAGCGTGTGTAGTACGCAATACCAAGTTTCACTAAACAACGATATATTATTATGGACTAGCCTTTATGAAAAGTACTAACTACGTTTTGAATTTTATAACATTTTTATTCATCTTACACATTTTCTAGAACATGGTAAGAGAACAAAATAAAATTTTCAGGTAAAATAAGTATTCTTCAAAAAATGAAGTTTTGCCGCCTTTTGAAGGCTCACCCACATTAAATATAGTTTTTGACATGTTTATAAGTTCAATTTGACAAAATAAAATTCTTATTTTGAATTAGGATATAAAAATTTACTTTGGATAAATTCTTTATATTTTTCTGATAACTTTCATATTTTGATGAATAGTAAAAATATGCTAATTTTTTAATTAAAAACAAATTTTTTTCATTGAGATAATTTATATGGTTAAATTAAAATATTGAATGGTTTTAAAGTATAAATAGAATATATTTTTACCATTTAATAAAATTTATGTTATTATCATTAATTTCACATTGAATTCATAGGTAAAAACATTTCAATCTTTGGTAATGTTTTAACTTCTAAAACCCGTTTTCTTAACAACAGGAATAATTTTAAATTAATTTCTGAAAATTATGTGTTTTAAATTTTGAAAAATTGATTCCATATTTGGAATTAGTGGGTCCAAATTATGTTAATAGGATACTTTTTCTTTTTGGTCATTATGAATAGTAACTACGGTAAATTTTATTTACCATTGTTAAAGGTAAATCGGGTAATTAAGGGTAAATATAAGATTATAAAATTACCCTAACACCTGTCAAAATTCTATTGGATGACTGAAAGTCGACCCATATCACCTGAGGGTCGGATTAGATTCATTTAATGGACTTTTTGCCATGAAAATAATTTAATTATTATTATAACCAAAGAATGTGTCAACATGTCACTTTCTTAAATATTATAAGTATAATAATTTTAATTTAGTGACAAACTTGATGAAACTTTGAACATGAATAGTCTCCAGAAAGATAATACAATTATATACATAATAGGAATTTATTTATAATTTTTAGGGATTAAATAAGTATCATTAATTATTACACAATAGTGATGTTGAAATTATTTTATTAATTAAAATATCAAATAAATGGTTTTAAAAATATTAAAATAGATATTATATGAACTATTTAATGTGCTACAATAATTTTCTAGATACATATGACATTTTATGAATCTATTAATGCTTTTATTTCGAACATATATTCTGTATATATTTTATTTAAATTCAAATGAATGAATAGTGTCAAAATTGACACTATTGTTATTTTAGAAAAATAACATATTATAAAATTGTTTAAAAATCACAAAAATATTTAAAAATTATAAATTAAAATTTATATGGTCTAAAATGTCATAAATTTTCAAATTATATAAATTAACAACACATATGTAATTATTTATAATAATTTAAAATTTAGAATATTATTACCACAAATAAAATTTAATTGATAAATAAGGAAAAATATAGTTGATAATGTTTAAAATAAATTCCTAACATGTCTAAATATTATTGGTTGATGAGATTACAACCCTATCTCATCTAATATTCTAATATGAGTCATTTTTGAAGTTTTTATGTGGGGTTGGGATTTAATATAAACCAATATTTCTTATATTTCCAATGGTGCCCCTCTCCTCCCTTATAAAAGGGAACATCCTCCCTCTCCTCCTCACACCAATTTGATCCTTAAAGCATGACCAAGCCCTACCCATTTTACTTCCCCACTTCCCTAGAAACATACTAGAGGTCCTGGTCTTCTTCAAAGACCAATTTTAGTGCCCTAAGAGGAGGTCTCAAAGAGGTGCTTCAAAGAAGAGGTAATGTCTGTTACCGATTATTTCAACTTTATTTCTTCTTCCACTTCTTCTTATTTAGTTGTTTCATTATGAATTAATAATATCAGTATCACCCATATACGGATATGTTATTATAATTATGAAACAACACTAATTCACCATCTATCCATCCTATGGAAAACGAAATCACCACGTGTGCGTACGTACGGAATACCGTCTCCACGCCATGGTGTAATCTATTTTCCATCACCACCTTACTTTGATGGGTATAATGGTGAGAATAAATTAGTATATATGATTATTGTAAAGTGTTATTGATTCTTAAATAGTATACATACACTCCCATACAATTCCACGATCATGGGAACGATACCATCGCTCGTGCGTACGTACGGAATACCGTCTCCACGATGTGATGCGATTAATTCTACAAGATATTCATTGAATAATGATTATATAAATGAATTTAATGAATAAATATGATATATATTACACTAATACCATTATGGAAATGAGGTATCTATAACCTAAAGAGAAGAATAAGAAATTATTCAACAAAACACGCATAAGAACAAAAAAGTAATAAACACCTGAATAACAAGTAGTAATGAAATATTACTAATAAAAAGCATAGAATATAACCATATATGATATTATAACAATAAGTATGATTCTGGAATAATTCAATAACATTATTTTAATCATTATACAGGAGGTTTTGACACTTACGAAGCAAATCAGACCTAAGGTAAGGGACAATCTTGCAATCTCAATTTTTATCTGAGATTGTTTATACTTCAGAATTTACTGGGGAATATTTATCATCCACATCCATGTTTCCTCAATATGTAATATTATTTAAATGCTCCTATAATTTTTTAAATCCAATTTTACCCTTCGGTGATTTTTTAGCAAAAGATATGAAAGGAATCTTTTGTCATTTTTCATACGAGGTACTTTTTGACTTTTCCGTCCAAATTACGAGAAGAATGTTTTTTTAACTTATATGGTATGATTGGATTTTTAAAACATTATTTCCAAGAATCTTCCTTTACAAGTTTTCAATTTTATTTTTAATCAACTTCTTTTAGATTAAAATTGTATGACATGTTAAGAAAGGAAAAATATTTTTGAAGTAGAAAGGATATTTTCCTCAAGAATAGAGTTCAAGTGTTTTATCAAAATTATTTTCCATCTATGATAATATAGGGTCATGTTTCTATCACTATCATTATATTGATTTGATTTTGTTGTAAGGTAAATATTTTTATGAATTCCTTTATCTTATATAAATTGTTTTATGATGTCACGATGTTTAAGATTCCCATTTTTATTACATGGGTTATGATATGATGTATGGTTTATGATCTTGTGGCACACATAAGAATGGTATCATTATGAGATGGGTGGGACCTATATCTACCTCAAATGCATTGGGTAAAGATTTTATATCTCATTAGATAGATATGGCTGGAACGACAGGTTAAACCGGTTCAGTGAAATAGGACTGAAATGAGGAGTGAACTCAGTTTAGAAATGGACTTTGTCCACTAAGATAGTCTTGGAAATGAGCCTTGACTAATAATAAATGATTCTCTATGATTATGTGTGTATTCCACAATGTTTCATGTTTTAAGTTATGATTATTAGGATTACATTTCACTACCATTATTTATCCCATGTTATGAAATTATGATCTCTTTTGCAGGGTAAGATTACCAAAATGTTATGTTCTTATGAATATGATGTGATTGATATTTCTTTTGTTTACCCTTACTGAGCATTTGAGCTCACCCTTTTGTATGTTTTCTTTCCCTAGGCCAGGAAGAAGGTTATTAAGTAAGATATGCCAAAAAGGACTATAGATATGTTGAAATAAATGGGAGACAATGTAGATTCTTTATGAACCAGTTGTTTATGTTTCCCAGTTTCTAAAGACACTATACCTATACGGTCCTTTCATGGTTTTGTTATATGTTTTAATAAGTATGCGTCAATTTTGAAGTATTAACCATGTATTTAAAGTATCGGTCGATATAATTATTCACCTCAAGAATAATTTTAATTATTATCTTTGTAATTTCACTTCCTTTTGTCATCATAAATTATTTATTTATTGGGAGAAGGAAAGTACAAGGCAATCCAAGGGATGACAAAAGAGAATCTAAGGGGGATAAAATAATGCAAACCAAGGTCATTCCCTATAACGATGTTAACCCCCATAGGTCCCAAAAAGTTCAGGTCATAGAAGCAAGAAATTCTAGGGTTATGATCCACTAGATAGGTAAGGTGATCCACTACTTTATTCACCTCTCTCTATGTGTAAACCATTCGAATGTTTGTGGATAGAATGAATCGATTTTTTTGATGATATAGTCAATCAACCAAAGAATAGACCTGATGACTTGAAGGGAATTGAGAAAGATAAGGGAATCAATTTCAGCTTCAAAGATGGGGATGTTCCCTGAGCGGCAAAGGGAATGACCAGTGAGGAGGGCGTGAGCCTCTACCTAGAGAGAAGAGCCGCGACCAAAGTGAGTAGTGAACACCAAGATAACTGAGCCTCTGGTGTCACGGACCGCACCTCATCCTTTCATGACCCCAGAGATATAGGACCCATCTATATTGATCTTTTATCCCAAGGAAGGAGGAAACTATCAGATCCATTGGCCTCGCAAGGTAGTTCCACCAAGATGAGGGAATTGGATGATGGAAGTAATCAGATGGAGGGATAGAGCATCCTGTCATTTACATGGGAGCCTGGAAAGGTCAAGGAGATGGTTTCTGACTCTAGTGATGATGCCTCTTTCTATGGAGTGGATCCCCTCATACCTCACTCTGTTCCTGGCCTACCATAAGCACCAACATCCAACATGAAAAATGACGGAATGTGTCATTTTCTCTGAATCCCTATCACATGATCCATTGAACCAGTTGGAAAGAAATGCCTCTTTATACAGATTTCTAGAAGAGGAGGTAGTGAAATCATTGAAAAAAGACCATACATGACGTTCCCATTCACCATCAAAGAAAAGGTGGGAAGAACTTTTCTCCTGGTGATTGGCACAAAAAGAGCATTAGGTAACCATGTTGATCCCACATCTTCTAATTTTCTCATCGGTGGGGATCACATATTTCTTAATCCTCCATGTTAAAAAGTTGAAATTCATGGGAATTTCCTTCAACAGACCACGCTCTAACAACCAGAGTTCCCCTGGAGAGAAATATAATTTCAGTAATCCTTTGTAGAGAAGGCCCCCAAATAGGACAGAGAAAACACACACATATCCGGATCAGAGGTGAGCTCAATAAGGATGTAGGTGCCTTACTGGTTTTCGTTCAACACTACCCTGAGGAATTCCAGGTATTTCCTCACCTCCCTGAATGAAATGTTAGTGGCTGGGAATCCTGTAAATCCAAGCACTTTGCCAGTCAGGTTATGATGCTAGAAAGACCGATCCCCCTCTCCAATAATCCAGAAAGTGTGAGGAAGCATGGATGTAAAATGAGGGAGAATAATAGACATGAAAGGAGACGTGTGGATTACATGTATCTCTAGATAATCTGTAAAAGTGTTATACATGACCCTTCCCATATTGAACGCCCCTCATGGATTTCACATGATAGTTTTTCATGCCTATAGAAGATAATGTCCACGAGGCTTCAAATATTAATATGACCATCCTACATGGGCCTTTCCATATTCGCCTAGGACCCCCAATTTTTTTTCCTTCAGTGAGATCATACCAGATGACGATGGACAAGATGTTGTCTATAATGAATTTTACTATCTATTTATATATTTAATCTTCTATATCTGGATTTATAGTTGTTACACATAATATAATCATTGATTTATTCTCACTATAACATTATAATATTTTTAAGGGTTTATTTTACATTATCATTTTGTTCAAGATTATTTATACATAAATTTTCATCAGTGGAAATTATTTGATCACTTTCTAATAACTTCTTTAATTTTTTTCTCCTGTGGTTATTAATGTCCTTTATTAAGTAATAGTGTCATTTTACCACTCTTTGGTCCTCAAAAATATTTTTAATTTTTTTTAAGAAAAGCCAAATTTATTTCTATCATTAGTTGGAGAACCTATTTTCTTATCAAAACCCCATTTTCTAAGAATGTTTTAAATTTTTTCTAACATGATTTTATAAATTCAGTTTTACCAATTTTTTCTTTTACCAATTTTTTCAAAGTAATATTCTTATCACTTTCTGAACAAGGTTTTTTTACATTTTTTAATATGAAAAAGGAATGTTCTTTTTACCTCGTACGACAAGTACATATTAACTCACCATAATTTTTTTTAAGTTTTGATTGCATTTTTAAAAGGATACTTTTTAAAGAAAATGTTTTTAAAAGCGATTTTCAAATAAAATGTTTTTGAAAATATTTTTTAAAGAAAAGGTTATTTTTTCCGGAATGTATTTAAAAGATATTTTTATTTCTATTCATCAAAAACATTAACCCTTTATTTTACTCCACTTGGGATATATTTTATTAATACCATCCTTATTTTTCATCTAGTTGGTTTATGACTGATTTTTTAAAGGATATTATTCACATTAACTTCCTTGATTTATTTTTTAGTCCCCTTGAAATATTCAATCTCCTATGATCATTGAATATTGAATTTCCCAAAAATTATCCATTTCATTTATCATGGACATTACTATTTCCGAAACCATGTACCATGTAATATATGGTGTCTACTTTAAATATTATTTGATTATTTGGGGAAATATTGATAATTTCATATTATTTATTCAATAATTATTTTTGATAAGGAATATTATTTATTTTGGTTATTCTATATGAGGAATGATTTTGACTGGTAATGACAGATAGACCATAGACTTTATATAGATCCTCGATGCATCAAATGGTTCTCATGAGATAAATTAGTTGTGTAATTTAAAAATATTTCCATCATGTATTTTTAAACATTCTTGGGAAAGGTCTAGATTGTATATGTTTTCTTATGACTTGCACATGAGGTTGAGTAATTAAGAATTTCCATCATTTAGATTGTTTTATTATTTATCCATGAGATTTTTTGTTGACATATCTATAGATGAATTTCATTTTCTGTTCATTGATTAAATGTCATGTGTTTCATATTCATACCTTTCCATATTTATTATTCCTTATCAATTTATTTGAATGGAATGTGTTTTATTTTACCTTTACTTATTGTCTTTTCACTTAATTTTAATCTTATTGATTATTTAGCATGCATGTTATGTTATTTACCTTACCATGTTGATTTATTGTTATTTATTTATTATTTCCTCTACTATACTTTAACCTTACTTGAAATTTTATCTCACCATTATTATGTTTCCTTTCCCTAGGAATCTAAAAAGTAAGATAGATATGTCGGAATATAATAGTTGTAATAAAGTTATCCATGAAGTTATTTAGAAAAAAAATTGTATTTTAATTATTATAATAATTTTTAATATAATATTCAAGTATATATCTTGTTTACAAAGACTACAAAACTCTTTGTCCTTCAAGATCTGATTCCATGTAATCATGCAAATGTAATGGATATCAGACACTGGATCTAGCATTTCTGGGATTGGGTCACTACAACTTGTACAGAATTCCATCTTTGATATATACTTCTTTCTAACCCTCAATTGATGATATCCAGAATGAAGGAAAATCTTGGAAAATTATTGAGATCCCTAAAGTTGATCAAACAAGTCATTAGTATGGGGAGGAGGATACTTGTTATTGATCATGATCTTGTTCAATTCCCAATATTCAATAAAAATCTCATCAATACATATTTTTTTTAAAAAAACAAAACAAGTACTCCCTAAGGCGACACACTTGGATAAATGAATCCCTTGTCAATATTTTCTTCGATTTGCTTATTTAATTCCTACAACTCAATCAAGACCATTCTATAGGGATTATTAGAAATAGGTGAGGCACCAGGTATGAGTCCTATTGAGAAATCAACCTCACAATTCAGCGGAATACTAGGATATTCTTCTAAAAATAAATCTAAAAATTAAAAAACAATTGGATTATCCTAGATTTTGTGTTTCTCCCCAACCATATGGGATAAAACCCATTTTGAAATGGAATCATAACCCATACAAGGAATGTGATTTTCATCATAATTTTATATTTATTATCACACTAATAGATGATCATATGATCATTTCGAATTTCAAATGTGACTTTACATCATTGGAAATTGATGCGATACTTATTCACAAAAATCTAGTCCATGCTTAAGATAACATAAAATTCAACTAGAGGGAGAATAACAAGATTTATAGGAATCACATTACAACATACTTAAACCTAAGTGGAAACATATACTTATGATGTAGTCGTCATACCATTATGTGTTTTTACCACTAATACAATATCTAATCACTATAGTGAAATATTGATTCCCTTATAAAATTATTTATATATAAAAGAATGGGTAGATATAGAGTTGAATAATACGTTAACAGTTATAGAGTGGATGGTTAGTGCACCTTTCACCATGTTTTTATTAGAACCCTATTTATAAATAATGATCACATGAGATTTCCCATTTTCCCTTAACATGAGAGGTTATTGACATCGATCATCATCATTAACCCTTTGATTTGGCGACTAGTTAGAATAATTTACATTTTCATTACACTTGAATCACTAAAGTGTGGGAGGTTCATTTTGTGTATCCTTTTATCTATTTTCATCATAATATAATTTTTTCTTACTACATTGGTTGTAAAATACATGATTAACAAAATTCTCACACTTAAAACATTTTAGTGTACCCTTAATACAATTTCCTATATGATTCATTCCACACTTTGAGCATAAATTTAATATCATATTCTTTTCTATATGTTTCTTATAATTCCCTTTGGATTCCATTTTTCTATTCTTATCAAACCCATGACATTGATGCTTAACTCCAACCTCTAGTTACACCGTAATGAAACATCAAAAAATTTATTCATAGATACTAAAGTATATTATGGATAAATCTATTTAAAGACTTTGATTTAATCCATTGAAGAAATGATCATCCTTAATTTTGGGTCGGTTGATAATTTTCAAAGGGCACCTCACACGTCTGGTAAAATTGACTTCATAGGTACCAAAATATTCATCATCCCTTTGATTTAACTTAAGAAACTACTTATACATTTTCAAATGAAGAATATGTGGAGAGTAATTATTAACTAATAAGTTCTTGAGGTCATCCCAATCAATGGAGTCAATTTCATCTTGTTTCCTCATATTTTTGATTAGATTCCACCCCTGGTCTCCTTTACAGTTTAAAAGATAAACAATGAGAATGGATTTATTAAGTTCAGAACATTGGATAATAAAAAATTTCTTTTTAGTGGTATATATCAATTGCTCATCCACTAGTGTATTATAATACACACTGAAATAAGGTGTAATTTGACTCATGAATGACTCAATAGATTACTTTTCCCTTATTTTCACATTTGAGAGTCTATCATGATTCACATATTGAGAAAGTTGTGCGAGAAGAGCCATATTATTTTTTATTCCATCTCCCATAGAATTATATTTTTCATTAGAAAAATAATTTAATTTTCTATATAATTCAGCATTAACATGGTTCATTTGGGTTCCATCCATTGACAAAAACCAAAAATCCTAGTGTAAGAAACACTAATCATAGGTAAAACCACAAAATAAGAAATAATTACTTCTAAAATTACAATATATGACACGTTAGGGTTAACCAAGGTCATCAATGATCATCTATAGTTAATAATAATTCACAATGGTTCATAAATAAAATGTGAATTAGCAATAGAATATCCCCCTCGACTGTTAAACTGGGTATGTAGTATGGTTTGTCTTCATGCATCAGTTCCCGATCAAATATAGCTCAATAAAGTGTTTTTGTGGTTGTTACCCCTTGGTACATTTATACTATAACCACACCCATGTGTTGTATTCATATAGGGATTTGTTTCTAGACCAACCACATAATCTATTCCTTAATCTAACTTAGGATTTCTATCTATACATACATTTATCCTAAGGGTTCATACAAGTGTTTTCTAAACTTAATTTACAAAGGTTAACTAAACCTTTCCTCTGATTCCAACTATAGAGACCCTAGATTTTCACATATGAATATTACATCCTAATTGATGAATATTAATTTTATTACACAAATAAAATCCAAAGGATCATAATATTTTATTTTCTTTGTAAACATGGTTACTTAAAAAAATCATTTACAAAAGTATTATATTATCTCTAACAATGTTCTTCATGACTAGAACCCTTCATTGACACGTCATATATAATATATATCTTCATAACCTAGGAAAATGAAACAAAAAAATAGTGATTTGAGATTTATAGAAAGGGTAAAAAAAGGATACCCGTAAGTATAATCATGAGCATAAGAGTATGAGAACATCAATATATAATTAGTATATCATACAATTCCTATCAAAGATTATAATCTTGAGTCATTAAATAAATATTGGAACTCACAAGACATGAATAATAAATAAATAAAATAAAATAATACATGTGAGCATAACATTGGAATACAACATGGAATTGTGGAAAATACAAAAAATTATAAAATTATTTCCAAATTAGGCAAGCATCACTGCCAATATTATCTTAGTGGAATGAGTTTACTCCCCAAAACATCTTAGTAGTAAAGGTTTACTCCCAAGAACATATTAATAGAAAATGTTCTTTACTGAATCGAGTTCAATCCCCATTATAGAAATTTATTTCTCATTTGATATAATTATTTACCCAATAAATTGGATGAAAATATAGCTCCCATCCATTACATAATAGAATCATACATATGTGTGTCATAAGATCATAAAAATTCATCACATCATAACCCATGAAATGAAATTGGTATCATAAACATTTAATAGCATCTTAACCTATGGAAAAGTGATTGATTTCATAGTATTTTCATCATATCATAACCCATGAAAACAATCACATTTTATATGCTTATATCCAATGAAAGAGAAATGAGTTTCATAAAAATTATACCATCAAAACATAAACCATTTAGAGAAAGAATATGAATGGTTACCTTGGATAATATCCTCAGTATAGCATGAGTAATACTAATTGATGCCATATTATATGGTATTTTTTTAAATATCATTTATAATATTTCTTGAGTAAAATATTTTTTCTTCTTTGAAAACACTTTTTAAAACATAAAACCTTTGAAAACATTTTTCTTTGAATAAAACAATAAAAAATTTTAAAGTAATACTTGAATATAATTTACAAATATTTTTGAAACATATTTGTTTTAAAAAAATCATTATTCTTATAATTTATAATAAAATATAATTTAAAAATATTTTTGATTTTTTTTTGAAAATACTATTCTTGAAAAAAAAATAGATTTCCAACCGAATAGAGAAATAAAGTCATATTTTTTTAAAAATAATTCCTTATTTATATTAAGTAATAAAGAGTAAAAAATTGGTACCATTAATTGAATATATCAGGAATAATCATATTATAATAAAAGTTAAGATTATTTAGGAGATATGGATCTTAATATTTCATCAATGGAAGCATAATCATAAATAATCCTGATAAAAGATTAGATTGTAGTAATAGACTCTTACCACTTTCATAGCTTTAAATATTAATCCCCATAAAAGAATAAAATTTCATGAGTCTTATAATATCATTAGAAAAAGGATATTCATGACATTACATGTAAAATGGGTATTATATAAACCTCATGAGAGAATATAGAAGCATAACAGAACCTGTGTCTCAAAGAAAGAAAATTGATATTAAATTACCTTACGGATTTGGTAAATTTATAATTTTAAATGCCATGAAAGAGTGATCCAAAAAATGGAGGTAATTATAAACACCATATATAAGAAATTGGTGGTGAACATGGCTTGTGTCTCATAGAAAATAAAAGTGAGATTGAAATCCCTTACCTAATGTCTTGACTTCCTTCATACACATACAAAACTCTTTTATAATGAATATAAGTTTATTATAAATCTTTTAATGAGCCGTATTTTTATATATAATACCATGTATTGTTTTATTATGAAATTTTATTACCCATTTATTAACATTATCAAGCTAAAGTCAAATTTTGATTAATAACAACTTTGTTTTTAGTATATGTTTTGATTTGTAATATTTTTGGTTCTATTAGATTAATAAAAATTTAATCATTTCAATAATTATAAACATGATGTAAATATTATATATATTCATTATATATTTATTTATGATAATCTGTAAAAGATAGAAGTTAGAAATGAAATACACCATTCTGGGAGATGGTAAACTATATGTAATCATGAACTCTATTTTCATTTTCTTATTGCATTGACTGAAATAAAATTATTTGATATATTATTATTAAAGAGTAATTTTTATTTGGTATTTATAAACTATTTTTATTTAAACCATCCTTAATACATTCCAATTATAACATGAATGAATCACATCGCTTCGCAAGGCGATATTTAGGCGTGCACACGAACAATCTAATCGTATTCCCAAAAATAGAAATTATGAAGTTATGCATAATATAAAAATTAAACAATATTGATAAAATTATAAATATAATATATAAGTATTAATACCATCATTGTTAACAAACTTGAAAGGTGGTAATGGTAGAAATAACGACATCTGTTCGCGAGACGGTAGTCCGTGATACACACAAATTATTATTTCATAGCCCATTTAAAGGAAGTGTGTGTGTTTTAGGTAATAAACATAACATAAAAATATCTCATTATCTTTAATATAATTATGTTATTTTATAATCATGTTATAAAAACAATTTAATGGGTTTTATGAAGAAATGAAACAACACAAATTCATTCATGAATATTACCTCTTCTTTGGGTATCTCCTTTTGGTTTTCACAAAAGGACTTCATTGGGTTGATTTATGAACAATGTAATATGTCATGGTTGATAGTAGAAAACTGGATAATTTATTTTCTCAATTAATTTATGAATTTATTGATTTTTAATATATGAAGAGAGGGGGAGAGTTGGTACCTTGTATAAGTGCGGTAGAGGGAACACTTTTCAATTTTGAAAAGAATGTTAGGTATACCCATATTGTTTCATAAAAAATTAATAATTAATAAAAATATTATATCCATGAAGATTTAAGGTCAAAATATAGTAATAAAATGGGGTTTGGACTATTTTATAGGTCATTTTACCCTAAATTTTAATGTTTAGTACCTCGATAAACTTATTTTTGTCTTAATCACTATGACTATTTTTAACTATTTTCACTAATAATTTTGGTAAAAAATTAATTTTGATTTATTAAACATTATAAATTATTTTTAATTAAAATATTTAATAAATTTTTACAAATTAAATTCAAAAACCTTGTAGAAATTAATTTAAAATTAATCATGCAGACAGGACGAGATAACATATTTTTTTAAAGTAAAAATGTTCATAAGATTGAAATATTTTTATATACAATTTCAATTTAAATTGATTAAAATGAAAAAATAGGATTTATTTATTTATAATTTAACTAATTATACTTTAAAACCAATTTAAAATATAATTTAACATTATGAATTAATTAAATGAAAAAGTTGTTTTCAATAAAAATTCAATATTTTTCACTATTCATCAAAAAATTAAACTTTTCTGAAAAATACCAATAATTAAACACAATCTAAATTTCAAATTATGAATTAAAAAATAAATTTTATTTAAATACTAATTTTATAAAAGTTTCAAAAATTAGTGTTACTAATTATCACAAAAATACATAAAAACACTTTTTTGGGACAACAGTATTTAGAAAACATATAAATGCTTTACTAAAACAATTATATATATATATTTTAATATTTTTTCTTTATATAAAAATTTTATTTAAAAAAAATTATTAATATTAATATTTCCAATTTTAATGGCTATTTTATAATAGTTGGATTTTAAATTACAATATTAAGAATATATCATTATTTTATTAAAAATCAATTTTTCATGCAACACAAGATAAGACAATGTTTTGTGTAGAGTAAGATTAAATTAGTGTAGTATATAATGAAATCTTAACTTGGTGTAGAATATAATATAATATTAAATTTTTATAGTATGATACACATTCCATCAAAAAAAATTTAATTTATTCTAAAAAAGTTCATAAAATATTGGGGTGTTATAGTATGATATATTCTCATTCTAAACAAATTCCCATTAGGTGTATTAATTTTAAAATACTTCACCATAGTGTTAAGGTATGATTCTATATCCATGAGAAATATAAAAGAGTATGTATATCCAAAATCAATTAAATCATAAGTTTATAATAAAAGTACCAACCATCACAACTTAAGAGAATTCAACTTTAGTTATGGTAATTTCATAACCTTGGATTTTATCTCTTAGACCCTTCTAAGGTAAATTAACTTATTTATTGGAGAATTAGTTTTAATAATACCCCTTTTCCTTACAATTTAATTAATTGACACTGGAAGATTCTTTCTATTCCTTGGATTCATGATCTAGATGTCTCTAACCCTTGCACTTATACTAGACTCTAATTACCTTGAAACAAGTACCAGAGGGTTTATTTCTATAATTATTACAAGTTTGAAGTTATATAACTCTATTTTAATCCTTCACATCATTTCTTTTTCATTAGTGTTCAACCAAACTCTTATTCTCTTTATTTCCTTTGAACATACAATACTTTCAGAATTATTTTTTTGTCTTGATGGAACATGATACCATATTATCATATAATGAAAACACAAGAAAAATAGTACTCTTCAGAATCTCAACTTAATTGTATCAAATAAATGATCAATATTACATTCTGTATTATCTATATATTATATTGGATGACTTTCGAATATCTAAAATTTTGTTTCATACTCATCAACACTTTCTTCTTCTTTATGTATTAAAGAAAAGAATTTCGTTTCCATATTAGATCATTTCTCTCAAGGAATATATTTTTAAAATAATATGACCTTAAAAATATTCCATTACATTATCTATATACCATACCCATACTTTATATTTTGAATCAAACACCAATATTGATCAATACATACCTGTAAATAATACACTATGAGAGAAAAATTCTCTATTTCATTACTTCTCAAGGATAGAAAAATATTTTAAAGGGTATAGATCCATTGTTAAGATACCAATGGATTAGTAGTCCCATTAAAGGATGAAAGTTTCTACTGCATGAAGTGTTCAAAAATCATTCCATCATGCTGTAAAGAAACATGCTATTTCATACGGGCAAGGTTATTGGTCATAACATGAGTCAATTTCCTTAATATAGTCACAGTCTACTCAGATCTAATAGAATCCATATGGATTTTATTAGGAGGGAAATCCTTATATTTATTACAAGTGTTGATACATTTTCTATTCCTCACACTAGGTGATATCTCTAAATAACTTCATACACTTAGTTCAAATCATTATGAATATTGAGTCATAACTTAGAAACCCTTAAAAATTTGTTTAACATTCTATGGGTTTATCATAATGCTTGTGCTACGTATGTTATTATAAAATCTAGTTTACAAGGTTCCTATTAAACAATCATGGATATCAATTGTATCAACCCTGACTCCAATAACCCATATCCACTGTTTTCCTTATGATATTTGTATAAGATATAAGGGTTCATATCACAACAGATCAAATAGTTTAGAAGTCTTGAGAGAATAGATACACACATGATTCCCACAAAAAATTTGAAACACAAATCCTTCCTGAAAATCTTCATAAAATATTTATAATTTTATTTATTACACCATTTAAATCATTCAAATATCTCTTCTTGGTACACTGGAGAAAGGAAAGCATAATCAAGGGTGAGCTCAGATGCTTATTAAGGGTTGTGTAAAATTGACTCTATCATGAATACATGTGAAATAAAAAAAATAGAAGAGTGAATAATAAATAAATATTCTATATAATCAATAACTTGAGTATGAAATATATCCAAGTATAATAATGTAAGTAATCACATAAGTGACAATAATTGATTTTATGGCAATGGAATGAATAATGCTAGATATTTTAATCTTACCATCAATGTCTGTCAACTAAGACATATTACATATCATCTAGGAATATCAACCAATAGATCATACATATTGTTAAGTCCCCTCAACTAATAAATCTTACATATCATCAAATATTTTCAACCGAGACATATTATATATCATCAAATCCTCACAACTAAGACATACTAAATATATGGGTTGGTATATACCAAGCGATACCATTTATTGTTTATCTCATGAGACCTACTAATGCATATAAGGGTTATAAAAGACCCCACACATAACTTATAAATTCCAAATTAATTCCTCATGTACAAAAATAATAAGACAAATAATCATCAATTATTCCTTAATAATAACTAAATGACCACATTGAATTGTGTTTATGGAAGATCAAATTTTACCCATCCAATGGAATAATTTTTTTAGTTTTCTTACTTCAATTTACACTATATATGATAAAGATAATATGTTCAACATGGAAATGATGCTAAATATATCCATGGTATGAAATAACATGTTCATTAAGGAGGGAAATAATGTCAAAATAATGATGAAGAGTGATAGAGAATTTAGAATAAATATTTGTGTGTAAAATGAAGTACAGACCATAAATCAATTAGGGATGAAAGAAGATCATAAATTAATTAAAAATTAATATTTTCTAGTAAAATCATTTCCTCTAGAAAAATAGAGTGGAAAATGGAATTAAAACTTTGAAAAGAACACACTTAAATGTTTTTTAATTTGGTTATAAAAATGAATATAAAAGTCACTTAAAAAACACTTTTCACGAGGTGTCCAGAATAATTTATAAAACTATTTTTTTTAAAATTGTTTTTAATAAATTAATATTGAAATAAAATATTTATAAGTAAGAAAATATGTAGTGGAATATAATAATATAATTTTGTGAAATTAAATCCCTTTTTAATATTTTTAAGAAAATAATACCATTTTCATTTAGCATAAAATGAATAATCCATAGAATAAAGAGAAAAGAGTTTTCTCTAATAAAATTTGAAAAATTGTAAAATAATATTTTTAGATAATATCTATCATGATATTGGGAAAATAGTTTCATGCCTAAAACATAAAAAAGATATTCTTTTTTCACTTTTACAAAAAAGTTAAAAATAACTTATGAGAAAAATGTTAAAAATATCATTTTAATTTTATTTGAATCTAAAGTAAAATTTAACATATTTTTAAATTAATAAATCATTAATTTATATTGTGTAATATTCTCGAATAAAAATAAAGAATCTAGATGTGGTGGAAAAATATTCCCAATCCAAAATACAAGATAAGGTTAGTTTCTCTTATATAATTTTTTTCTTGTTGATTCTTAAAAAAATAGAGGAGGAAATAATGAGGATACATGTAAAACCAAAGAATAAATAGAATATAAGAAAATATATGAGGTTTAATATGTGAATATTATATAATTCCTCCAATGAAAATTTAAACATACGTAACCCAAAATAAGAATGAGATTGTAAAATAAACTCGCACCTTGGATTCACGCTTGTATAGATGTGTTACAACCTCATGTATAATAAATTAATATTTATTATTAATATTTATAATATAAATATTCATATTTATCTTTTTTATCATTTATTCATAACTTATTTTACCCATTTACTTGTAAATCAATGTTAACATCAATTATTTTACTACTCTATTTCTCATGCATATTTTGACTTGGTGGTTTCAGTCCTTTCACGTTTTCAAGGTTTCATAACATAAAAGATTTTAATAATTACATATATATCACACTTATAAATTAAATATATTTTTTATAACCATATATGTAAAGAAATTATGAATGTTTTAATGTATTGTTCATGGAGGTGGTAGTCCATACATGCACATGAGTAATGTTTGTATTTTTCAGCAGATAAAAATGAAGAAAGTTAGATAATGATTTATATTTATAGAATATAATAATTTAATAAATATAATATTTATTCATTAAATCCATCTATATAACTATCCATGTGAGGTTGTAATGAAAAATGAAATATGCCTCTTCATGAAGGCGGCAGTCTCCATGTACACATGAGTGACATTTTCATTTTCTGACAGATATAAAGTAGGAATATAATAGTGGTTCCATAAACAAAATAAAATTTCAATAAAATAATTACACATTTTTATTATGTTAATATGTCTAGAGAATATTTGGAGTAGGTTTAATAAGAAATAAACATTAAATAATTTGGTGAAGATGATTACATATTTTGATATTCTCGTTTAGATTAAACTTAAGGGCTTTAGTGGAGAGTTTTATGGTCACACCAAAGGATTGGGTAAGTGGTATGGGAGTTTAATTGATATTTTGGTATAAGTTTTATATAAAATTGTACTCATATATGTATTTGGAAAGGTTAGATTGATTCAATTTTTATATGAAAAAACCAATGACGTTTTCAGAGATATTAAATATTTAAGGGCCAATAATGTAATTTTAAAAATTCCATGTGGATCATAAGATGATAATTTATGGTACTATAATGACTTTGCTATAATATTAACTAAATTTAATTTTTTATGATTTTTAAATCAATTAATAATTTTTTTAAAAACAATTAAATACCCTTTAAATTATTTTTCAGAACTATTCACATAATTAGACTTTCAAAATATCATTATGATAATGGAGTTTCAATCCAAACACATAAAAATAACTAAACCATAATGACTATATATAACAATTTTCAACACCATAATTCATCCAAACCTTATAACTTTTATTATTTTTAAAACCATTCACTTGATTTTTCTATAACTTGCACAAATGTTGTGTTGAAGCTGAGTAAGTATTTTAGAAAATTATGATATTATTTAAAATTAAAAATAAATTTCTCAAAAAAACTTATTAATCATAAATATAATTCTCTTTAACAATTAATAATACATTTTCCCCTATCATTATCATGAAAAAGTATTAATTTAAAGAGTGACATTTTTGTTTATACTAATTTCATAATATAAAAGCAATGATATAATCAATGAAAGTAGAAGTAAAGGGACTATGTTTTAAAGATAATATAATAGAGGCTTGAAATACACTCATTAACTCACATTTATGAATTTTTTGGTAAATTTATTTCCTTATTTATTAGTTTAATCCTCTTGTTAACTTTTTAAACCCTTACTGTGGTGACAACTTTTTTACCATGGTAACAATTAATATTGATTAAAAATATAAACATAAATATTAAATAATTTTAATTTACTGATTCTAAATATGAAATCCATTTTAAATAATTTAATTCCCAAATGTTTTAGAAACTATTTTTAATATAATAATGAAAAACGCAATGAAAAACATTTTTTATAGAAAAATGACATTTTTAAACATCATGTGTTCTTAATTGTAAAAAATACAAACATCAGTAACCAAAAGCTAATGTTTAATTTATTATATAGGTTCAAGATATTTGGGATATCATCATGCATGTTAGTTCAGTTTATAATTCATAAATAACTAGACACATACATGTTTCCCATGTTACATTAGAAATATAAAATATATAACATAAAAAACTTCTTGAATCATTGATATTACCAATAATATCCTGCTTTATATCCAGAGTAAAGGAAAAAAATAAAGGGTTACCTCATATTCTCAGTAAGGTTTATATATAATAGATTTTTTCATTAGTAAATATGGAATAATCAATATGTTAAGATAAAAAAATAAAAACACATGTTAATTAATCCATAACATGATCAAAAAATGTATACATGGATAATATCAATAAAGTAAACTCATGGTTAATAATAAAATAATTATTAATGAAAGAAATTATAAATTCCAAATCTTGTGAGCTTATACCTTTATACATTCGGATATCTTTACCATTAAGGCCTTATGAAAATACAGTTTAATTGATGGGTAGGTACACACTACGAACTCATTTAATATGTTTGGATAATTGGTTTTTATCATAAGACCTATTAATTCATAAATGCAATATCTATAACCTATAACCACCTATCACTACATGTCTAATACATTCTTAACATATTGAATGACCAACTTAATTCATAAACAATATGACTTATCAATAAATATTTGTATTGAGTAAAGAATATGAAATATCAATATAACACAAATCGATTAAATAAATTTCAATTTAAAATACCATATGTAGAAATTTTATACATTTTAGAAGAAACTAATATCTATGATACAATGAATATGAATAAATAAAAGAAATATAATGTCCACTGATCACAATTATTTGATGTTTTAAGATAAATTTAATGACCAAAAAATTAATTAGAGATAAAAATATCCACCAATTCATTAGAAATACATGATTATTAATAAAATTATATCCTTTAGATAGATAATTAAAATAGAATCATAATATTAAATTAAACTTTCATTAAATAATTTTTTTTGTAAAACAATTTATGTAACACCTGAATATTTTTATGAAATATTTTCTTTAAATAATTTATATCCTTCGCTAGCTTTCCTTACACACAATCGCGAGTTTAAAAAAACCATGAGATTCCCTTAATATAAAATTACCATTATATCCTAGCCGTTAGGTGAGTGGGAATAATTACAACTAACTTATGAAAATCCATTATGAATTCTTTGGGTATTAATTATTTATGAAAAAAATAAATCAGTTAGATATTTGTATTTTATTGAGTTAATTACATTTGGTAATGAGATTAATGAGATATATTCGTATTATACTTAATAAAATATTTTTTTATAAACATCCAATTGATATTTTAGTAATAAATTATGAATAAAACCTTATTTATATATAAGAACCTATTTTTTTAAAAGGTCAATTTTATAACTTTAGATGATGAACCCCTTTTAAATTAATATTTTTTCACATTAATAATGTATATAAAACAACATAAAAATTTTATTTTGACGCGGGATATAAAAATTTACTTTGTAAAAATTTCTGATATTTTTCCGATAACTTCCAAGTTTTGATGAATAGTAAAAATATGATAAATTTTAATTAAAAACATCTTTTTTCATCGAGATAATTTATATGGGAAAATTATAATATATAATGGTTTTAAAGTATAAATAGAATATATTTTTACCATTTAATATAATTTAAGTCATTATCATTAATTTTACATTGAATTCATAGGTAACAACATTTCCATCTTTTGTAATGTTTTAACTTTTAAAACCTATTTTCTCAATTCAACAATGAGATTAACTTTAAATTAATTAATTACACTTCTTTGTTTTGAATTTATATAAATGGATTCCATATTTTTAATCACAAGTTCTGAATTTAATAAATAATTACCTTTTATTTTTGGACATTATGAATAGTAACTTCAATAATTATTTTATTTACCATGGTTAAAAGTAAAATTTGGTAAATAAGGGTAAAATAATAATACTTTAGAAATATAATACTACCCTAAAACATGTTCTAATCCTATTGTATGAAATATTTACTTCCATGGGAATCCTTGTGTTGATTTTGGGATCCCATGGATTCACATGGATGTGAAAATGACATTTTATAAAAATTAATTTAATGTAAATATATTTATAACCTAAACATATAACTTTTACTAAATCAATTTTAATAAAGGGTTATATCACTGATATATTTGATTATAAATAGTCACTAGAAGACCAAAAAGATTTTCTACACCATTTTATTTTATTTATAATTTTTAGAGATTATATAAATAGTATTATTTATGACACAAATATGATGTAGTGATTACCTCATTAATGAAAGATTTAAATAAATGAATTTATAAATATTAAAAAAATTTAATTTGGTCATTCAGATGCCATTAACGAATTTTTTTGATGACATTGACATATTATATTTGAGTTAATACCTTATGTTATAAGGAATAAATCTTTTATGTATTTTTAAAAAAGGAAAGTATGAATAGTGTCCAAAATTGACACAATTTATAACATAAAACATAAAATATTTTAGTAAATGATATTAAATTATTAAAAATATAATATTCATAAAAATGGTTGATATAAGTCCAAAAATGACATAACTAACCTTTTTTGGGTCTTTTGATATGATATGGTAATTAAAATAACCCACAATGTGTATATAACATGATATCATGGTAAGATTAAAAAGGATAAAATAAGGGTTAAAGAAAAAAAGATAAGGATAAAAAAATATTCTAAACTTTTCTAAATATTATTTTATGATAGGTATTCAAACTATAATAATATTATATTTTAATTAAATAAGTTTTTGATCAATTAGAGTTGAAATTAAATTTATTATAAATTAATATTTTTGAGAGTTTCCTAAAGTTCCCCTCTCCCGTCTTATAAAAGGGAACCTCCTCCGTCTCCTCTTAACTCAATTTTGAGCCTTCAAGCTTAGACATCACCTGAACATTTCTATTCTATACTTCCTTAGTTACATTCTATAGGTTCTGGTCTTCTCAAAAGACCAACTCTATTTCCTAGTGCGAAAATTTAAAGGAGGCATGTCGAGGAAGAGGTAATCTCTCATACCAATTCTTTCAAATTTATTTATTCTTCTACTTCCTCTCATTTAGTTGTTTCATCATAAAGTAATAACATCAGTATCAATAATATATACTGATATGTTATTATAAATATGAAACAATCCTATTTCACATTCTATCTATCCAGTGAAAAATGAAATCACTGCACACGCGTATGTACGACTTACTGTCTCCACACTGTGGTGTAATATGTTTTTCACCACCACCATACATGGATGGGTATAATGGTAGAAATAATAACTATATATAATTATTATAATAGGATACTAATTATAAGATACTATAAATCATCCACTTCAATACCATTCAACAATTATGGCAATGATATCGCCGCTCATGCGTACATAGGGCTTATAGTCTACAAGGTGCGATGTGATTAGTTCTACATAATTTTCATTTAACCACGATTATATAAATTAATTGAATGAATATGATATATATTATACTAATAACATGATGTAAATGAAATAACTATATCCTAAAAAGAGGAATAAGGACTTATCCTACAAAACATACATAAGAACATAAAGCAGTTAATACCTAAATAATGAGTAACAATGAAATGTTACTAAAAAACGGATGAAAATTTGACCATAAATGTTATTATAAAAATGATAATGATTTTGGAATAAATTAGTAACATTATTTAAATCATTATATATGATGTTTTGATACATACGAAACATATAAAACTTAATGTAAGGGATAAGTTTTCCAATCTTGTTTTATCTGAGATTGTTTATTCGTAAGTATCTAGTGGGTATATAATTATCATCTATGTTCATGTTTTCTAAAAATATTCCCATAAAATGTGCACTATTCTTCTTTGTATGTTTAAAGTCATTTTTACCCATTTTAACATTTACTACATGGTTCTAAAGGAATATTTCTTTTCTTTACCATACGAGTTACTTTATTACTCTTCCGACACAAGTATGAGGTGAATTTTTTTTAAACTGATATAGAATGAATGAGTTTTTACATCTTAATAATGAATTATTTCAATGAAGAATCCTTTACATGTTTACATGTGTATTTTAAACTCAATTATTTTCTTTTAAAATTTCACAACATATTGAGAAAATAAAACATTTTTGAGGAAGAAAGGATATATTATTTAAGAATTAATTTCAAGTGTTTTATCAAAAGTATTTTCCATATAAGATGATTCTATTTAAATAGGGTAATTTTTATATCCCTAATATTAATATGATTTTATTGAGTTAATTATGGAATTATATTTTATATGTATTATGTTATAATGGAGCGGTGTTTAAGAAACCCATTTTATTTCATGGGCTATGCTATAGTGAATGTTTTTATGTTTTGTGGCACACGTAAAAATGGTTTCATTATGATATGGGTGGGACCTATATCTCCCTCCAATGCATTTGGTGAATATTTATATCTAATGAGACAGACATGGCTCCAATGACAAGTTAATCCAGTTTAGTGATACATAGTTCGAATGAGGAGAGAACTCGGTTTAGTAATGGACTTTTCCCACTATGATGGTATTGTCATAGATCCTTGACTAAAATGAAATGATTTTTTATTCTTATGTATGTATGCCAAAAAATTTCATGTCTTATGATTATTGAGATTACATTTCACTTCTACTATTTATCCCATGACTTGATATTATGATCTCATATATACTGGTAATGATTTCCAAAAGTTATATATGGTTGATATCGGCTTTGTTTACCCATATTAAGCATTTGATATCACCCTTTTGTATGTTTCTTTTCCCCCGGTCAAGAAGAAGGGTATTAAGTATGATATTCCAAAAAAGAGTCTAGTTATGATGAAATAAATGGGAGTCAATATAGATGTTTTATGAACCAGTTGTTTATGTTTCCTAGTTTCTAAAGACACTATACCAATACAGTTTTGTTTTGGTTTTGTTATATGTTGTAATAAATACATTTCAATTTTGAAGTAATATACATGTATGTAAAGTATGGTTTGTTATAATTGTTATCAGAGGAAGGGTATAATTAACTTTTGAAAAAATGATGAGAATTCCTTATTAAGAACTATAAGGATATGTCTAAGTATATGATATAATCCAAGTCTTTTAGAAACGACTATGAATAACCTATGATAAATCCTAAAGTGTGCTAAATTAAAATTTTATTCTTGATTATGTGGTTTTCCTGTTATGATTGGTGTTTCTCACGCTATGATTCTTGGTTTTAGTCCCTAGATGGAACATGAAAGAACCGTGCTAATTATGAATGCGACAGGAAATGTAATGATTGACCCACTGAGCAACCAAATGTTATGGGAGTTGGAATGAAATATTTCGTAACCATGGTCCCACAACTTTCTAAAGCTATGAATCATACATTAATTCCAAACGTGCAAATGAAGGAGAAACATTCTATTGAATCCTTCATGAGGAAACTTCCACCTTCATTCAATGGGTCATATGATCCATTAGTGGCTGAACAATAGATCAGTACCACTAAAAAGATATTTTTAGTTATACAATGTTCTGAACATGATAATTTAATCTTAGTGGAATATCGTTTAGAAGGTGAAACTGATCAACAGTTTAACATTATCAAGAATATTAGGAAAAGTGATGAAATTGAGTCTATGGAATGGGACAAGTACAAGAACTTATTTTTCGATAAGTACTTTCATCGTATTCTTCGAAAAAATATGGAGAAGGAGTTCCTTGAAATTATGAAAAAGGATGATGAATATGTTGGTACCTACGAAGAAAATTTTACAAGACTTGCAAGGAATGCTTCTAGAATTATTATCAAACTTGATAGAAAGATTAATCGATTGTTTTGTGGATTAAAACCTTGTCTGCAAAGGGCATTATCCATAAGGGACTTCAATATCTATTAGGAAATTGTTTGATGTTCTATCAAGGTTTAGATGGATATTGGAGTAACCCATCATTAATATGGGTTTGGTAAGAAGAGGAAAATGGAATTCAAAGGAAAATCTAAAGACCACATTGAAAATAAGATGATTTTCCTCTTATTGTCAAGGTGTGGAAATAAACATGGAGGGAATTGCCTTAAAGGAACTAGTAAATTTTTTATGTGTGTAAAATAATGTCATCGGACAATAGAATGTCAGAGTGATGGGAAAAAGATGTCTAATGATGAGAACAAAGAAAAGGTGGCACAGAATGAACCTCCTACACTTCAATGATACAAGTGCAAGGAAATAGGGCATTATGCGAATAAATGTCCTAATCCAAGGTTTATTGATTATGATCGATGTCAACAAACTCTTAAGGCCAAAGATAAGTGAAAGTCACATGTAGTTACTATCAACGACATGGAGTATGATAATAAAGTGGTGAAAGGTACACTTAAAATCCACTCTAAAGTAGAAAATGTTATATTTTATTCTAGATCCACCCACTCATTTATTTCTAATGAATTTTCTAAGGGTATTGCTGAATTACCTTAATAACTATATGCTGAGTTAGCTATGACAACTTCTAATGGAATAACGGTCACATAAAAAATTTATAATTCTTCTCTAATTGATGTTTGTAGAAAGTGATTTTTTCAAACCTTGTGATCCTTCTTATAGAGGAATTTGATGTGATTCTTGGCATGGATTGTATTTCTTTATATGGATCTCATTTTAATTTCCAAATAAGGGAAGTCACATTTCATATTCCAAATCAATCTTTGATTATCTATCGATGCAATGATAAATATAACCTTCCAGTGCAAAATTTCTTCCATCTTATGAGTCTTGATTCCAATAAATTAAGGTTATTTATCTCAAATGGTTTGGGAGAAAATGACGATTAAGAATACTCCCATTGTATAGGAGTTTGATGATGTCTTTCAGGAGGAATTTCCAAGACTTCCACCACATCGTGAATTTGAGTTTTCAATAGAACTCATACCGGGTGATATTTCTATTTTAAAGACACCTTATAAATTGAACCCAATTGAGTTACATGAATTAAAGAACCAACGCCAAGATAATCTTGATAAGGGATTCATACACCCAAGTGCATCACCTTGGGGAGCACCAGTTCTATTTGTTAAGAAGAAAGATGGATCAGTGAGACTCTTCATTGATAATTGAGAACATAACAAGATCACTATCAATAAAAAATATCCTCTTCCTCATATTGATAACTTATTTTACCAACTACGTGGAGCTCAATAATTTTCCATGATTGATCTTTGGTGAGGCTATCATTAATTAAGGGTAAAAAAGGATGATATACCAAAGAAAACATTCCATACAAGGCATGGACACTATGAATTTATAGTAATGCCTTTTGGTATTACTAATTCCCATGATATCTTTATGGATACAATGAATAGAGAATTTAGATGCTATATTGATCAGTTTGTGGAAGTATTTATAAATGATATTATTGTCTATTCAAAGAGTAAATAAGAACATGAAGATCACATAAAAATTGTACTGAAGTCCCTGATAAAAGAGAAGATTTATTTTAAATTTACCATGTATGAATTTTGTCTTCAAAAAGTTTCATTTTTGGGTCACATAATCTCAAGGGAGGGGATATCTACGGACCCAACAAAAATAGAGGTTATTAAAAGATGGTCTAGAACAACAACAACTACTGAGATTTGATGTTTCCTTGGTTTGACTGGATATTATCGAAGTTTGGTGAAATATTTTTCAAGATTATCTAATTTACTCACTAAGTTGACTCAAAAAATAGTTAAGTTCATTTGGATGGAGGAATGTGAAGAGAATTTGAAAGAGCTGAAAAGAAGGTTAGCCAATGCACCTATGCTCAAACATCCAAGTAGTGGAGAAAGGTTTGTGATCTATAGTGATGCATCCAAGAAGGGGCTAGGTTGTGTTCTTATGAAAATGGAAATGGTGATAGCTTATGCCTCATGACAGTTAAAAATACATGAGAAAAATTAACCAAATCATTATTTGGAGTTAGCTATGGTAATCTTTGCATTAAAGATATGGAGGCATTAAATTTATGGTGAAAGGTGTGATATTAAAACTGATCATAAAAGTTTAAGTATATTTTCACTCAAAAGGTGTATAATATGTGCCAAATAATATGGTTAAAGAATATTATGGCTACTCAATACATTACAACCTTGGGAAAGAAAACAAGGTGGAAAATTCATTAAGTCGATAATACCATTCTAGATTATCGATGATGTAGATCATGAAAGATCCAATATTTATGGATTTAAAAAGAATGGATCTTGAAATTATAATAGAAGGGGAGGAATCATATCTATCTCAAATTAATGTTCAACTATATATACAAGTGAATATTAAAGAGTCACAAAATAAATATGTAGAGTTACAAAAGAAAGTGAGAATCATTCCTTAATTCAACCTTGACTATGATGAAATAATAATTTTCAGGAATCAAGTTTGTGTTCCTCCCATTGCATAATTAAAGAAGCTATTGGAAGAGGCTCATAGTTCTTCATTCTCTATTCACCCTGGAAGTACAATGATGTTTAGGTACCTAAAAGAGTACTTTTGGTGTGATGGAATGAAAAGAGATGTCGTCAAATATGTCTCTCGATGCTTGGTTTGTTAGCAAGTTAGAGATGAGAGAAAGAAGTCTAAAGTGATTTTACAACAATTACCCATACCAGAATGGAAATAAGAAAAAGTAACTATGGAATTTTTCATCAGAAACCCCATGGCATCAAATGGAAGTAATGCTATCTATGGTATATTTTATCTCCTTACGAACTCGGCACACACCATAGCTATTATAGATGGTTTCTCTCTTGATTAGAATTCCTAGATATATGTAAAGGATGTTGTAAAATTGCATGGAGTAACACTTTCCATTATATTTGATCTAGATTTGAGTTTTACCTAGATGTTCTGGAAAATTATTTAGTATTCTCTAGATACAGAGTTAAGATTCATCACTTCTTATCATCCTCAGATAGACGGTTAGTCTGAGAGGACAATTCAAACTCTAGAAGACATGTATGGAGCTTTCTATATAGGTTTTAAATGTTGTTGGGATCAACAACTACTGTTGGTGGAATTTTTATACAATAATATCTTTCACTCGAGTATTCATATGTCTCTTTATGAATCCCTAAATGGAATTCAGTGTAGAACTCTAACTTGAAGAGATGAATTTGGGGACATAAAGCTATTAGGACTTGATCCTGTTGATGAAATGGTATAAAAGGTTAGATATATTCAAATACACATAAGAGAAGCTCAGAGAGGACAAGAATGTTATCATGAAAACTGAAGAAAAGACGTAGAGTTTGAAGTGGGTGATAAGGCATTCTTACGAATATCTCCCTGGAAGAGATTAATGAGATTTGAAAGAAGGGAAATATGATCCCTAGGTATATAGTTCCTTTTGGAATTTTGGATAGTGTTGGAATGGTAGAATACCGATTGGTGCTTCTACTGAATCTCTCTAAAGATCATGATGTGTTACATGTATACCTCCTGAGAAAGTACATACCTGATCCTTTACATGTACTAATCTCATAAGTCGTACCACTAGAGAATGATCTTTTTTATAGAGAATAACTGATAGAGATTATAGATCGTAGCGAAAAAGTTATATGAAACAAGAATACTCGCTTGGTTAATGTTTTATAGAGGAACCAACAATTAGAAGAATCTACATGAGAACTTGAGGATATGATGAGGAAGAGGTATACTCATATATTTATTTTCATGTGATGAATTTAGAGGAAAACATTTAGTTTAAGTGGGGTAGAATGTAACACCCGAATGTTTGTATGAAATATTTTCTTTAAATAATTTTTAACCCTCAGTAGCTTGCTTTACATGAAATCGTGAGTTTAGAAAAACCATGAGATGACCATAATATAAAATTACCATAATAGACTAGATATTAGGTTAGTGGGAAAAATTATAACTAACTTATGAAAATTCATTATGAATTATTTGGCTATTAATTATTTATGAAAAATATAACTCAATTATATATTTGTATTTTATTGAGTTAATTACATTAGGTAATGAGATTAATGAGATATATGTGTTATATAATTAATAAAATATTTTTTATATTCATCTAATTGATATTTTAGTCATAAAGTATGAATAAAACCCTATTTATGTATTAGAACCAATTTTTTCAAAAAGGTCAATTTTATAACTTTGAATGGAGAACCCATATTAAATTAATATTTTATTACATTAATAATTTCTATAGGAAAACATAAAAATGTTATTTTTAAGTGGGATATAAAAATTTACTTTGGAAAAATTTCTGACATTTTTATGATAACTTCTATGTTTTGAGGAATAGTAAAAATATGCAAAATTGTAATTAAAAACAACTTTTTTAATCGAGAAAATTTATATGGGTAAATTATAATATTGAATGGTTTGGAAGTGTAAATAGAATATATTTTTACCATTTAATATAATTTATGTCATTATCATTAATTTTAAATTGAATTCATAGGTAAAAACATTTCAATCTTTTGGAATGTTTTTAACTTTTAAAAACTGTTTTATTATTTCAACAATGAGATTAATTTTAAATCAATTACTTAAAATTATATGTTTTGAATTTGGAAAAATGGATTCCATGTTTAGAATCATAATGTCCAAATTTTTTGAATATGTACATTTTATTTTTGGACATTATGAATAGTAACATCATTAATTATTTTATTTACCATGGTTAAAGAGTAAATCTGGTAAATAAGGGTAAAATAATAATAATTTAATAATATAATACTACCCTAAAATGTGTCATAATCCTATGGGATGAAATAATTCCGACCATGGGCATCCATGGGTTGATTTCGGGATCCCATGGATCCAAATCAAAATGAAAATGACATTTAATAAAAATTAATTTAAAGTAAAGATATTTATAACCTAAACATCTAACTTTAACTAATTTGATTTTAATATTGGGTTATATAACTGATCTATTTTCTAATAAATATTTATTATAAGGCTAAAAATATTTAATATATCATGGTATTTTATTTATAATTTTTAAAGATTATATAAATAGTATTATTTATGACACAAATATGATGTTGTGATTACCTCATTAATGAAAGATATAAATAAATGAATTTATAAATATTAAACAAATATAATTTGGTTATTTTGATGCCATCCATGATTTTTTTGGATTAAATTGACATATTATCATTTATTTAATGCCTTATTTTCAAAGGAATAAATTTTTTATTAATTTTTAAAAAAGTCAAGTATGAATTGTGTCCAAAATTGACACAATTTATAACTTAAAACATAAAATAGCTTATTAAATGATATTAAATTCATAAAAATATAAGATTTTTTCAATTGGATTATATAATTCTAAAAATGACAAAAATAACTTTTTTTGGTTGTTTGACATGATATGGTAATTACATTAACCCATAATCTGTAAATAACATGATATCACGGTAAGATTAAAATGGGTAAAATAAGGGTTAAACAAAAAAGATAAGGAAATAAATATTCTAAAATTGTCTAAATATTATTGTATGATTGTTATTCAAACAAAAATAATATAATATTTGAATTAAATAAGTTTTGTACCATTTTTAGCCGAAATTTATTTTATTATTAATTAATAGTTTTTAGAGTTTCCTAAAGTTCCCCTCTCCTCTCTTATAAAAGGGCACCTCCTCCCACTCATATTCACTCCATTTTGAGCCTTCAGGCACAACCTACCCCTACATATTTCTTATCTAAACTTTCCTAGTTAAATTTTAGAGGTTCTGGTCTTCTCAAAAGACCAACTCTAGTTCGTAAATATAAAATTGAAAGGAGGCACGTCAAAGAAGAGGTAATCTTTTCTACCGATTATTTCAAATTTATTTCTTCTTATGATTCCTCTTCTTTATTTGTTTCATTATAAAGTAATAAAATTAGTATCAATAATATACTTATATTTTATTATGAATATTAAACAACCATATTTCACCTTCTATCCATCCTACGAAACACAAAATCATTGCGCTTGCATACGTACGACTTACCGTCTCCACACCATAGTGTAATATGTTTTTCACCACAACCTTACATAGATGAGTATAATGATTGAAATAATAACTGTATATTAATATTATAACGTGAAAATAATTATGATATACTATAATCCATCCAATTTAATACCATTCAACAATTATGGGAATGATATTTTTGATTGTGCGTACGTATGACTTACCGTCTCCATGGTGTGATGTGATTCGTTCTACATAGTCTTCATTAAACCATGATTATATAAATTAATTGAATTAATATGATATATATTATACTAATACCATGATTTAAATGATATAAATATAACATAAAAATATAAATAAGCAATTATTCAACAAAACACACATAAGAACATAAAGCAGTTTATACCTGAATAACGAGTAAAAATGAAATGTTACTAACAAACAGATGAAAATATGATCCTAAATGTTATCATAAAAATGATTATGATTATGAAATAAATTAGTAACATTATTTAAATCATTATACAGAAGGTTTGGATACCTATATATCATATCATACTTAAATTATGTGATAACTTTTCCAATCTCGTTTTATCCGAGATTTTTAATTCGTATGTATCTACTGGGTATATATTTATTATACATGTCCATATTTTCCAAAAAGTATTCTCATAAATTTTTTACTATTCTTATATTTATTTTTAAATTCATTTTTACCCATTTTTATTTTTACTACATGGTTGGGAATGAATTTTTATTTTGTTTAACATATGAGGTACTTTTTGACTTTTCCAGTAAAATTATGAGGAGAATGTTTTTTAACTCATACGGCATGAATGAGTTTTTACCTATTCATAATTCATTATTTCCATGAATATTCCTCTAAATTTTTACAAGGGTATTTTCAACTCAATTATTTTCTTTTAAAATTTCTTGACATTTTGAAAAAAGAAATCATTTTTGAAGAAGAAAGGATATTTTCCTAAAGAATTAATTTAAAGTGTTTTATCAAAATTATTTTCCATCTAAGATAATGATATTTAAATATTTTTATGTTTATATCCCTATTATTTATATGATTTTATTTTTTTAATTATGGAATTATATTTTATATGGATTATGTTATGATGGAATGATTTTTAAGAAACCCATTTTATTTAATGGGTTATGCTATAGTGAATGTATTTATGTTTTATGGCACACATAAGAATGGTTTCATTATGAGATGGGTGTGACCTATATCTCACTCCAATGAATTGTGTAAAGATTACATCTCATGAGATATACATGGCTAGAATGACAATTTAATCTAGTTCAGTGATACAGGGTTGGAATGAGGACAGAACTTGGTTCAGTAATGGACTTTGTTTTCTATGATGGTCTTGGAAAAGAGCCTTGACTAATATGAAATGATTTTCTATGATACGCGTGTATGAGACAAAATTTCATGTCTTATGTTTTTTGGGATTAAATTTGAATTCTATTATTTATCCCACGACATGATATTATGATCTCTTATATGCAGGATAAGATTTTCAAATGTTTTATATGGTTGATATCACATTTGTTTACTCTTAAAGAGAATTTGAGCTCACCCTTCCTTATGTTTATTTTCCCCAATTTAGGCATAAGGGTATTATAACTGATATTCAAAAAGGATTATATCCATGATGAAACAAATGGGAGACAATATAGATGTTTTATGAACTAGTTGTTTATGTTTCCTAGTTTCTGAAGACATTATACCTATATATTCATGTTATGGTTTTGTTGTATGTTTTAATAAATATACTTCAATTATAAAGTAATATCAATGTATAAAAATTAGGTTTCATTATAATTTAAAACTTATATAATAATGTAAAGTGTGTAAAATAGTTATAGTAGCAGGAAAATTCATTAACATTGTATACATTAAAAAAACAATCCTTTTTTTCTTTTTGTAAAGAAAGTAAAAAATGAACCTTTTTAAAAGCATTAAAATATTCCTTAATTTTTATAAAAAAGTAATGGATTAACTAAAATTTACTTGATACATAATTTGATTAAATAAAAAGGTCTTTTGTAGAACAATTTAAAAAATAATATACATGGAAGAGAAATATACCCAATCAAAAAGAGAAACAAGATCAAATTTTTATTCTAAATATTTAATTTCTTGATTATAGTACCAAATAGAGTTAAATATGTATGAAAAAAGGAAACACATTAAATATTCATAATAAAATAAAATAGATAGAGTTTATGAAGGTAAGGTTATAATATTTATTCAATGAAAGTATAAGTAATACCAAAAAAATGAGATTGTAAAATAAATTCTTAACTATTTGGTATCTTTTAAATTGAAACCCCTTGAAAGAATAACTTGAATTGAATCTTTAATAATTAATAATAAATATATATTAATTTTGAATAAATAATGTGGGTAGTTTATAAACCACATAAATGTAAATAGGTGCATAATAACAAATATATTTCTATTGAGTTAAAATTTAGACAAAATCCATTACCACAAGTTTGACTTTCCTCATAAGTGATTTTACTCTCCTATATAATAAATTTTGATTTATTAGGATTATATAAAATAAATGTATACAAATCTGTAGTATCATATATTATTCCTTTTATAAAATATTTTCACCTATTTTTCAATAACCTATTATTATTGGAATTGTTTCGTGTGTTAACTGCTTCATTTTTTCAAAGCATTTCAGATTAATATTTTGTTCCTTCAATTTTGATTATGGTTTTTTAATATATATAATTTTAATAATTATATAAATAGTATATATATTCATTATATATATAATTATATTCATCCATAAATTTTTTTATAGAAAAAATAATTAAACCATTCAGGGAGATATTAGGTTGCACGAACACATGAACACTATTTTCACATTTTAATGGATGGAATGAAATAATGATAAATAATAATTAACATTTTTGAAATAATTATTATATCATATATATGAATTAAATTTATTCTTATTAACATCTTTGTAAAGTGTAAATGAAAAATGAATCACATCACTTCTTGTAGCGGGTAGTCCACATGTATGCACAAGTGATATTATCATCTTTCAACAGATTTGTAGGTAAGAAGGTGGATATGATATTATATTTATAGATTAATAATTATGTCATTAATATATTAAATATTCATCTATTATATATTTATAACTATCCAATTAAAATGATGTCTAAAAATGAATATCACCTTTACATGGAGACGATAAGTCATACATACAGACGAGTGATGTTTTCTCTTTTTATTGGATGAAAAAGAGATTGAAATTGGTTATCACATAATCCTAATAAAATATAAGTATGTTTATGATATTTGATTTACTATTTTATTATGGGTGTAATAGATTCATATAAATTATAAGAAAAAATAAATTTGAACGAGTTGATATAGATGATCACCTATTCTTCTGTAGACTTCCTCTGGATCTATTCTCAAGGACCATTGAAATAGTATTATAAGAGGTAAATAACCAATAATTCAGGGAAAAGGATTTTTAGAATATAATTGGTTTGTTTTTTTGTGAATATATAATGCTTAAATTGGGATAAATAAAATAGATAATGGGTGTCTTTCTATAAGTGATGAGAGGGACACTCACAAAAATTTTCAAAATACTAAAATATAATAAAGTCACATTTAAGGAAAAGTGGTTCCAAAAAAACATATATTATAATATAAGGGGTTTATTTTCCTAATATAGTCATATAATTAAATTTATATAGGTTTATATATCATTTTAAACCTTATCTTTTTGGTTAACCCCTTCGTTAACCATTATTAACCCGAACTATGGTAATAACTATTTCAAAATTAAAGGATTATAATTTTACTTATAAGGTGAAAATTGGATCAGAAATGTAAAATACATGAAATAATAGACCATATATTATCCCACTCATCCTATTTCATGAGTTTTATGATTTTAAATAATGTTACCAAATATTATTTTCATAAAATATCACTAATGTCATTTTGACACTATTTAATTAATTTGACATTAAATATTAGAAGAAAAAGATGGAATTAAAATATAATATTTAAAATAAAATAAAATATATTTATATATAATTTTTCTAGAAACTATAAAAAACATAGAAAATATTACTTTTATAGTTTTTAAAATCACTTACAAGGTTATTTACCGCTTGCACAAGCACTGAGTTGACCTTGTGTAACCATTCATGGGAAATATTTATTACATGTAAAAAATAATTAATTAATATTTTAAATAAAAATTTATAATCAACATATCCTATTTTTATCCTTATTTTTAAATCATAGATATATTAAAGTCAAGAGAGTGACATTATTTAATTTTCATTACTTAAAATAATATAAATGTCATAATCAAAGGAAAAAGTCATCAAAACGACATATATTAGACTTTATGATAGATATGGTCAAAATGATATAATAAAATTATATAAATTAAAGTGTTGGATAAAATTTTAATTCCTTATTACATTATTTTTAACCTTAATCACCCGATTCACCATTTAATAGGGTGATAAATTTTAGTATGGTTACTATTTAGAATGCATAAAAATTAAAGGGAACCATTTAATAAATTTAAAAATCATGATTAAAATTATGGAATCAATATTATCAAATTAAATTCCTATAATTATTATAAATCAATTAAAAAATATACCTTCAAAATGAGCTGAAAAACTGCATTCTAGAAAATTATGTTTTTAATCCAAAAAATTGACTTTTATGAAAATCATGTAAAATATTGATCCTAATGTAAATAAAATGTATCTTATTTCTATTTAATACCAAATAAAAATTAGAATTAGAACATAAAATTAATTTATTTAAAGGAAACAAATGACAATTTTACAAAAATCTACATGTTCCCTATTGAATGAAAAATAAATGTTTTTAAAAAAATCCAATTTTTTTTGCTAAAGATAATATTGACATGAGTATTTCAAAAATCATAAAATTATATCATGATAATATATCAATAGTATTTTGTGTTTTTTTAACTCAGTGTTTCATATTTAAAAATTATCAAAAAAATTATTTATTCAATGAGAAATATATCATAAAATATTGGGGTGTTACATTGTACCCCCTTATATACAAAGAGAATTAATGAACATGTATATTTAAAAACATATACAATAAAAATATTTTATATATAGTCAATATAATATAATCATACTATATACACAACATCATAATAATGCATATTGACTATAATAATTAACTCCATACATTGTGATGGTTTATACTAGTACAAACCAACTTCAAGACTAACACTTAGGATATAAGATGTCATAAATAGGTAAATAATGATTCTAGTACCAGTAAATAAAGAACATGGAAGTCGGGGTATACCAACTATATTGTGTTAAAGGGGAAGGTTTAAACTAGAGTTAAGGAACTACCAGCCCATCATCTGGGAATAAAGGAAGGGGTATACTCCGTCAGGGTTGTACAATCCATACCATATAATATAAATTCTTAATAAATTTACAATAATAACAATTCAAACCTAAAAAACTACCCATACTAGTCAATATACTTCATGTCATTAAATAATTACATGTTTAATGCATCAAAGCAATAGCCATACATAAGAATACACTCAATCATAGAAGACATAACAATCAGTGAAAAAAAAGATAGACATTATTATTTATGATACCATATCTAACATATCAAATTACCACAATTCATTTTTACAAATAAAAATTAAATATAACATGGGAATCCCTCAGTACTAAATCCAATCCCATCAAGAATAAATGAAATATAAAAAATATGGCCCAAACTATAAGGATAAGTCTAGATGTGTGTGACTACTAAGAGTGGTGAGGGGGAGGGGGAGTGAATCAGTGGTTAGATATTCTATATTTTCTTCTTTTAAAACAACATTAATATTCAATTAAATTGGAATTATTCTATAGAAACACAATAAACAAGAACACACACTTAATTTAAGAATTTTACAAGGTTTACTACTTAATAAGATTTTCTAATACTTTTCATGATCTAGAATCAATCTAAGATCATACAACCATTAGAAATAAATTATCGTGGTTTACAATAAGCATGTTATATTCATCACTAGCATTACACCATAGTCCATTGATAGTATTTTTTATCCTCAAATAGATTTTATGGTAAAATTTATTTTGTAAAAACATAATTAAACTTCACTAAAATAATAAAGCATATATTCACTATGTTTCTTGAATTATTCACACTTTTTCTTCTACACTTCAGATCATCATCATCTTCAATTTCAATCACAACAAAAAGAAAGAACCTATTCCTCTTATTTCTCCCACTATATTCTTCTTCCACACCACCAAAATAATAAATAAACTATAAAAACTATAAAATATATATTATGTCACATCAACTAACCATTCACATTCTTATTTTTTCAAATATTTATGAAACAATATAAATATTTTTGAATTCAAATATATTAAAATTTCAATCCAAGTCTTAAAAAAAATATCAATAAGAAATCAATTCTATATCTATTTTTAATTTCATGAAAACTATTAGAAATAACATTAACTCTTTACTATCCTTTTATCCTACAGTTCTTCCATATTAGATCCTCATGTATGCATTAATAGATTCACTTTATAGTGATGGAATATTTCCAACTTTATTTTTGGAATTCTTCCTCATAAATACTATCAAAACCATATTTCCTTCCTTCAATGATCATTGAAAATTTTTTCACATTAAATTAACATATTAATATAAATTCATACATTCGGATGTGCCATACTTCATTTATAGTGGAATGATTACTAAGATACATTCATCTAATTATTATTTAAATATAATCATATAGATTTCATTAGATGTGAAATTCACATCCAAATTGGGCGATTTTTATTTGTAGAAATATCCCATACATGAACCATTCACATATGTAGTCCATTCACATACATAACTAATTCACTTTAATGACTAGTTAACATATGTGACCAGTTCACCTATGTGTGCAACTGATTTTCTTCTATGAATATTTCACATACACAATTAATTCTAGTATAAAAATTCACCTTTGATTCCAATCACATATTCAATTCTGATTCCATGAGTATTAGGAAACACAATAGTGTATTATGTTATGTATAATCTCCAAAGAAATAAAATCCAATACATGGATATTACCTTACATGGTTAACAGATGGAAATTATTATACGTGGTTTTTAACATATTTAGAAGGTTTTCAAATTTCATCTTGTCAACTATACAACAATCTTCTTTACACAAAACATCTACCAAAAGATACATTTTAATAATCATCATATCCATTACCATGATCTTTAAACATTAGTAGATCACCATTATTTATATCTCCAAATTTACTTCTCAATCTGTTTTATTGAATAATAGTAATATTGTATTTAGTTATGGTAAACTTATACAAGATTCATTATTCTTAACATATAAGTAATGAGACTCATGGAAGATCCATGATGCTTTTCACGAAAGCACTGAAACTCAAGAAAGATATGTTATTCTTCTCATGGAATATTATCAGATGGAAGCACCTTCCACTAATTCTCATTCCATTTAAGCTGTCTTCTTTCCATAACATACTAATTATGTGTTGAAAGAAAAATACAACACCATAACAAATCCTAGTTCCTATTAAAATTTTCTCATCAACCTAAAAAAGCTAAAAACCTCTCAGTATCAGCAATATACCCCCTTTTATTATTTTTTCAACCAAGGAACAAAAATAACTATATCACTAAAACTAATGAAATGGGTCATTATCCGACTATTATTATCTTACATGAGTTATCTTGGGGTAAGAAAAAAAATATAATTTAACAATAATATCATAATATCCATAAAAAAGTGATAAATAATCATTCCAAAATTCTTTCATCATTACATATCTAAAACTGAAACAATTTTTAACCTATAAAGAAATATTTCCTGCACCAACTTCTAAAAAATTCAAAAAATGTTTACATATACTAAAATAAAAACTTACCCCTTTTAAAAAACCCCACTAAATATATTATATCCCAAAATAGATAAATCAAATATCAATAGATATATTTATGTTATCATAATCCTCCCCCTTTGAAAAAAATATCCAAATACAAGAGAGAGTGGGGATAAAAAACACATACATTATCCATAAAGAGGTTGACCTTTAACACACATAATTAACCTAAATTTTGTAAATTTATCCTTTAGTAGTGGTTTGGTAAAAATATCAGACCCCTAATCCTTCATATATAAAAACTAAAAATGGAGTTTAGTTATTTTTATAATATCCTTGATGAAGTTATATTTAATGTCAACATACTTGGATCTTTAATTTTGCACTAAATTATTTACAGGATAGATAACACCTTGGTTATCACATTCCAAGAGAAGTAAAATATTCAAATCAATAATATAGTATTCCAAATGTTACTTCATCCAAATTTATTATGTTTTATCTTGAGTGGAATATACATACTTAGCTTCTACAGTGATGAGAGTCACTAAACATTTCTTATTTGTATGACAACTCACACATATTTCTCCCAGAAAGAAGTCATCGATAGATGTGGCTCTCCCATCACAATAATAGACTACCTAGTTTTCATATGTATAGCCAAACTGATTCAACTTTACCTTACTATCGTACTTTATCCCATAATCTATAATACCCTTAATGCATCTGAGAATTATTTTTAAATAAAAATGTAACATTTTAGGTGGACCGTGAAATATGGCATATAGGGTTTCAATATAAACTAGATCTGGTCTAGTGGCTATTAAATATGTCCAAAATCCAATCAACTTAATGAATTATTTATGATCAAAATCCTTTCCAATTTAATACTTAAATAAAATTTCTCCCACTAAGATTGGTGTAGAAACAGGTTTTTAATTCTCCATTCCAAATTTTCTAAGTAATACCATGAAATATTTTTCTTGTGATAAAAAAACATGATCCTTTTTTTGAGAGATCTTGAAGATAAAAAAGTATCTTAATTGTATAATCATAGAAATTTAAAACAAAATAATTATCTCTTTAGAAAACCATTTCATGTTTTCCTCAATATTCAATGAAAATATCATATCATCAACAAAAATAATCACAATGGGATAAATCCGTTTTTTTATTTAGAGGTTGATTTATGCTCTTATCTTCTCAAAGATAAACTTATTCAAACATGAATCCAACTTGGAATACAGGGATTTTAGGCCATTATTCATCCCATATAAATAATTATTAAATTTACACACATAGTTCTCTTCGTTTCTAAGAAAAATTCTATTAGGATTCTCAATACATACTTCTTATTCTAGCTCATAATTATGAATGAAAATCATAACATCTATTTGGAAAATATTATATTTATTTTTTTTAAAAATAAAAATTTATATTCTAATTATTTTAAGTTTTTTAAATTGGAAAGAATTATCAACCAAATAAATGACTTGAACCTATGATTAGACCATATAAACTATTCATTCCTTGTTTCTCACTAATTATCCTTTTTAATTCAATACATTTATAAAATACAATTTGTTCCAATTAAATTTGTATATTATGGTATGGGTACCAACACCCATGTCAATTATCTCCAATTTAAATACAATTAATAATTTATGGAATCAATGCCATCTTGATTATCCAAATTTTATTCAAAATCTCTTGGATCAACTAGTGTTAATAAAGATGTTTGTGAAACTATCCTCAATGTTCCCCTAGTTTGAACCTATTGTCCTTGATCTCCAATTATATTATAAACATCCAATTTCTTCCTTATACTTGGATTCGATAAAATAAATTTTTACCATCAATTGAAATGGATGAATAGATATATTCATCCTATATATCTTTTACATCATCGCTTTTTTTTATAAATGTTATCATGCTATTTAATATAAAAAACATCAAATTCACTTCCTCTTGTATTTGTAACTGACTATGAAACCATTATTCATGAATTTTATAATAATTTCACATTATTATAATAAAAATTTATTATTGTTTTCATGTTGCATAATATATATCCTCTACCATTTAGAGAGTATCCAAGGAAAATACCATCAATACCTCTATGATCAAACTTCCCAAGATTTTCACCTTTGATTTTGATAATGTAGGGGATACCAAATACCCTTATGTACTTCAAAATTAGGTTTTTATTATAATACATATCATATAGAGACATGCCTAAATTTTGGTCTATAGAGGAAAATATTTTTAATTTGGAATACTAAATTAAAAAAGTTTCTACCAAAACATTGAGACATATTATGTTCAATCAATATACTTCAAGTCATCTCAACAAAACTTCTATCATTTCATTCACCCACACCATTTTTTTCGGTGTGTGTGGTGCACTGAGAACATGATGTATTTAATGATTCTAAATATAACCTTAGAACTTTCTATTTTAGTATTCCATATCATTATCTATTTAGAACATTTTTATAAAGTGGCCACATTCTTTTCAATACTCCTCCTAAAACTTTTGGACAACTTGAGAGCCTCTGATTTAGGTTTTAATAACATATGCACATAATATGATTGAAATCATCAAAAATGGAAATAAAATACTTTTATCCACTTATTGAATGATTTATCATGGGCATACATATATCAGAATAAACAATCTCCAAGGGATGAGATATAGGAATCTCAACCTTATTGTGTAAAGAATTTTTAAACTTTAATTTTTGACATATGGAACAACAATGATATCATATTCTTATAATATTATGGAAATCAAAAAAATTAATCTATGTGTTAAAATTTTCATGTTACTCTATCCTATTTTTTTAAATATGAGACCAATTCAATGACTGGACCCTTTGAGATTGAAATAAAAAATACAATAGTCGAAATGAGGGAATTTGAGATTTTTCCCTTTGAAAAAGTGGAATAAAATTAATAGGAAGGATGTTAGAAAAGATATAGATATAACCACTCACCACTTTGTTTAAAAGACCATATTCTAAAGATTTAGATTCATAGAAGAAATTGGTGATGATATTATTCATTGAGGAGATCTTTTCCAATAAGTTAGAACACATTTCAGTAAGATTCTTAAAGAGATGAATGATACCAGATATTATAGCATATATAAGTATAGTGGAATAACATTCAAACCAAATATTTTCCCATATAATTTGTTTTTACTTGTAAACTAAATTGATTAGACCAAGAATTTTTGCTTCCAATGATGTAGTAATACCACATGGTCCATATAGAGATCCAATGACAAATCATCCGGTTTCAAAAAATCATAATTAAAATTTTTGGATCTAACATCATCTGAGAGAGAATCGATGAAGGATAATTGGTATTTTATTATGATTTTGATTTCTATCACTTCTTTATATGATTTGGCCATTTTAATAAAAAATTTTACTATCCAATTATCTTTTTAGAATCTAAGAGATGAGTTTGCATTAGAAAACCAGTGAGAATTCATAGTTATATCTATAAAATTAGATTTTAAATCTAGGAAATTTGGATAAACCAATATATATTGAATTTACATCCTTCAATTTTTAAAGGAATTTTGATTTGAGAAAGCTAAAAGAATCATATTTCTTATTTAAAATTCTATATATAAATATATCTTGAAGGGAATGATTGAACATGCGAAGATTCTTACTTCCTAGCCCTATGTGGTCATATGGATTGTATCATTTCTTCCAAAGTACTATGATAACTTTCCTTTCCATAATGATACAACTCAAAAAAATCCTCATGGGGGAATTAACGATTTTGATAAAATAGGTAAGAAAATATAAACTGTAAAGGAGTTAACAAACATAGATACAACCATATGCTTGAAAAGACAAGATCTTCATTCCATTGAGAGTGATTTGCGTTTCCAAGTATAAGGCCTCATCTTTAAACATTACATAATATTCAGTTAAGTCAAGAATTCACATTGAGGATCTTTTCAGGTTTAATGTTTTTGAGAATTAGGACATAACTATTACATTACATCTCAAATATTACAAATTAGACACTTATACTGTATTTATTTTTATCCACAAAAATAAAACTCATTAACTAAAACCAAAATTAATTTTGTTGATAAAAATATTATTGAAATTTTCCTTTGTATTTCCCTTCCTTATTCCAAGTGAAAAATATTTCAAAAGCTTGGGATAAGCATAAAAATATCTGTAAGGGTTTTAAAATAAGGAAAGAAAACATTAGTTCATGAATACATACAAATAAATGAAATCATGCTTGTTGCTCATAAAACATAATCTCTTTAACATACCTCATGAAATAATAATATTTATGAATAACTTATTGAAATCATAAATCATAAAGGTAACTTGTATAATCCATAACATATTTACACTGTAGCTTTCACATCCACATAGGGAGTAACCCTCATGGTTACGTTTGGAATACCCATCACCGTATATTCCCTAAATATCTTAGAAGAAACATTAATGTTCACATTCATTATGTTACCCAATGAATTGGAGATCTATCTCAGGCTCACCTCCCTAATGTTATCACAAAACAACTTGTATATGTAAACAATGATCAAGAACTATAACATAATCATAACTCATAAACAAAAATAACGGAAAGATAACATTTCCACATTACAATCAAAAGATATCATTTCATGATATTTACATACTCAATCCATTCTTAAAAAAATTTAAATAATAAAATTCCCTAAAATGAAATATGGTATTTAGTTTCCTTTTTAAAAACATTACGATTTGTAGAGGAATCCAAATATCAAATAATGCTAATGGTGGCGGAAGGGTCATTGTCGCCACATACATTAAAAAGAAACATTACTTTTTTTTATTTAGTAAAACACTTCATAGAAAAAGATTACTTTTTAAAAACATTGGATTAAATTAAAATTAAGAGGGGTTCATTTTTTAACATATAAAATAAATTCACGTATAAATAAAAATATGAATCAATGAAAGGAGATTGATATGAAGTCCCTTAACTTGAACTCGACTTGTCTTGTTCAGTCTTTATATTTATGAATAGTAAATTTAGGTTAATTTATAATTTCTTAAGAATATTTTTCATATTTATTATTCATTTTATTTTACTTATCATCACGTTATACAAATTACATAATTATTTAATTCATATCGGTCATTTTGTTGATATTCAGTACTTGAGTCAAAAATGAGATTGTTGTGATGTAAATTGTCCATGTAGTAAAAATTACAACATCACCAAAATATTATTCATGATTTAAATATCATATATATCCAGTATATGTGAATTTAAAAAATTTCATAACATTTGGATATTAGAAATTAAATTCACCGTTCATAGAGATGGTAGGAGGTACATACGCATGAACACTACTTTCATTTCTTTATCATATTAAAGGAATGAAAACTAAATGATACATAAGTATGTTATAATTTAAGTATAACATATATGTTATATATGTAACATAAGTTAATTAATTCCATCCTTTATACATTCCATGTATGGCATGAATGAGTCATATCATTTTGAGTGGGATGTAGTCCACACTTCCTCAAATGAAATTATCATATATACACATTATGGAAAGCATAAAATAATACTGTAAGTAAATAAAAAAACTACATAATCATAGATACAATATAAATTTAATATACATCATATAAAAAAACATTTCTTTTATAATGTCCACTATGAGAGGTAGTAGGAGAAAAAATGAGCAATCTTTGTTTCATGAGGCAATAGTTCACCATACACAGAAACAATATGTTCGTATCCATTAGACAGATGTGTGTGTAAGTGTAGTTATAAAACTTATAATAAAAACATATTAGTATATTTAGTATAATTTTTTGGTTATGTAATCAAATAATAAGAATATCATAGGGAGTGGATAATGAAAATAAAGGAAAGGAACTTAAGAGAAGACATTACCTCTAAATCAGGTAACTTCTTTTGATTAGAGCCAAAAGAGTTTCTTGAATTTATTTATAACTAAGGTAAGGCTTCTAGAAGAAAAGGAGCGATGTAGAGAGATTATTTTAGTAGAATTTTTATGAGCTAAGTGGCTTGAGAGGTGTGAGTAAGGAGGTATATGTGGTGGCCTTTTACAAGAGGGAGGAGTGGCACATTAGAATAGTCTCAAAACATTATTTTATTATAAATTTATTTTCAGTTTAAAATGGTACCGAACTAAATAATTTAAAATATAATATTATTTTGGTTCTAATACCGATAATAAAATAATTTTAATACATGATTTTAATTTTTTTTATCTTTATCATTTTGGTTTAATCCTTTGTTAAAAACATTAACTCTTACAATGTGTTATTGAATTTTCAGAATATATGGCAACTATAGTTACTATAAAATTACAAGAGAACCATAAGTGGATCATTAATGAAATTTGTAAGATTATTTAAGTTATTTGGCCTAGTATTAGATTTTATGGACTATTATATCATATAATAAAATAGTATTTATTTTAAAAACTCATTTATGTTAATTTTGATTTTATTTAGCAACTATTTTTTTTAAAGTCATAACAACATGATTCCTTCGAACAAATGGTATTAACTAAAATATAATAATTCAATATCATCTATAAAATTATTTTATGAAATAAAAATAATCAAATTACATTTATTTTTATATTTATAATATCGTTTATTTTAATATTTCATTAATAAGGTAATCATTGCATCATTATTGTGTCATAAATAAATTCAATTATTTAATGTCTAAAAATTATAAATAAATAATAATTATATAGGAAATATATTTATATTTATAATTACTATTTATAGTGTAAGATATCACTTATATAACCCCATATAAAAATTATTTTAGTGAAAGATACATGTTTATGTTATATTTGTTTTCTTTAAATTAAAAATTATAGAATGTCATTTTCCAACCCCAGTGGCTCCCAAATTACAAATATTTTGTATAAGGATTCCTATGGTTGGAAATAACTCATAAAATTGGATTAGGACACGTTTTATAGTAGTTTTATATTATTATAATATTATTTTTTACCGTTATTTACCTGATTTACCCTTTAATCATGGTAAATAAAAATAATTATTGAAGTTACTATTCAAAATGTCTAAAACTAAAAGGTACCTATTTAAATAATTTGAACCTTATTATTATAAATATGTAATCCATTTTTACAAATTCATTGTAAATAATTTTTAGTAATTAATTAAAAATTAATTCTCATTGTCAATACCAGAAGTCATGTTTTTAAGAAGTAAAAACTACCAAAAGATTCATACGTGTTTATGTCCAATTAAAATGTGAAATTAATTACAATCAAGAAAATTGTATTAAATGATAAATAATTAATCCAATTAAACTTTAAAACCAATTAAAAAGAAAATAAAACTATATAAATAAATTATATTAAAAGGTAGTTTTGAATTAAAATGTAGTATTTTTCACTATTCATTAAAAAAATGAACATTATCATAAAATTACCAAAAATTTAACCAAAGTAAATTTTGATTTCCTGCTTCTATAGATGAAGTTAATTTTGTCAAATAGAACATATAAAAGAATCAAAAACTAGATTTAAAAAGGGGTTTCCATCAAAAGGTGGTAAAATAACTTTTTTAAAAAAATATTATAGTATTTAATGCCTAAAATCAGATTCATTCTTATTTTATGTCTCTAAAGATTATTGGATAAATGTAGGAAAATTTAAAAATATATTTTTAATCATAATTATGTTAGTTCTATTCATTCCCTCCATTACAACGGTTATGTGTTAACTACCATAATAATGTTATTATATTATTTTTTGGTATAACTCAATGTTGTGTTCAAGGTATGATTTTGGAGAAACCCATTGTTTCATGACATGTATGCCATCAAAAAAAGAGTTCCATTAATGTATATTATACGTAAATATTAATAGAAATAAAAAAATAATATTTTATAAATACCTGGGATCCTACACCATTCCCCCATTTTAAAAATTGCATCACCAAAATTTTATTTACTTGTCAAATAAGCGGGGATATTTATCCCTAATAGCATTTTTCATATTCCCATGTTGCCTCTTCAACCATATGGGGTTTCCAAAAAACCTTTCCCTGATGAATTAACATATTCCACAACACTTTCTCTCTGTGGGAATGAATCTGGATAGGTTGTTCCTCATAAGAAAGATTCTCTTCCAACTGAACTACATCTATACTCGAAACATGAGATGGATCTAATATATTTTTCTCAACTAAGAAACATGAAAAAAATTGTGTACCTAGGATAAACATAGATGTTATTCCATTCTACAGTCAACTGGTCCAAATTTCTCTAGTATTTCATAGGTTCTTATGAACCTCAGACACAACTTTCCCTTTTTACCAAAACACATCTAAATTTTAAATTGTGAAACATTTAGAAAGACATGATCACATACCTTGAAAGAAAGATCCTTTATTTGTTTTTCCACATAAATTTTATGCCTTCTATGATCTATTCTCATGTGCTTTTGAATCAACTGAACTTTTTCTTCTATCTATTCTACCAAATATGTTCCCATCAACTTACTTTCACCAACTTCATCCTAAATTGTTGGAGTTAAACAAAACTTTCTATATAATGCTTCAAATGGATCCATCTATATAGAAGAATGAAAAATTTTATTATAAGAAAACTCAACCAATGAATGATATTGGTCCCAAATTCTCTGGTAATCCATTGACCAAGCACGTAGAAAATGATCCAAGGTCTGAATTTTTTGTTCTAATTTCACATCTGATTGTAGATGAAAAGCTGTACTAAAATTTAATTTAGTACCCAATGACTTTTTAAGGCCCCTTAAAAAGTTATAAGTGAATCTGGGATCACAATTAGATACAATGGATAGGGGAACTCAATGTAACCTAACTATATATTTAATATACAATTGAGAAAGTTTATATAGAGACAGAGTATTTCAAATAGGAAGAAAATGAGAAGATTTAGTCAATCGATCAACAATAAACCATATTATATTATTACCTTGGGAAGTATTTGGTAATCCCACTATGAAATTCATGGATACATTTTTCTATTTCCACTATGGAACTGGAAAAGGATGAAGTATATCTTTTGATAACTTCCTATCAACATTAACTTGTTGAAAAATCAAACATCTTAGGGTAAAGTCAGAAATATCTCTTTTCATTCCATCCCACTAGTAATACTCTTTAAGATCTCTGTATATCTTATTAATACCATGATGAATAGTAAATAGAGAACTACGAGATTCAAAAAATAACTCTTTCTTCAAATGTGAATCTAAAGGCACACACAATATCTTTACAAACCTAAAAACAAAGTATTTATCAATGTTAAATTTAGGTAACTTAACCCTCTAAACCAATTATACCTTTTCCTATAACTCACTATCTTCATTCTGCGCTTGCTTAATTTTATCTGATAGATATGATTTCACTGCCACCAAAAACCAAACAGAGTAATTCCCTGCACCAACAACTTCTAAGCCAAAATTTATCAAATAAAAAACCAAAGGATATCATACCATATGTAACATGGTTAATATAGCAATATTATTTTGACTCAAAGTTTCATCCACTTTATTTTCCTCTCCTTGATGGTAATGAATCATGCAATTATATTTCTTTATTAATTCTAGAAATCTCTTCTATATCATGTTTAATTATTTCTGAGTGAATATATACTTAAATGGTCAGTATATATTTCACACTTCAAGACATATAGAAGATGTCTCAAAATTTTTAGCACTAAAACAAGAGCAGATAATTCCAAATCAAATGTATGGTAATTTAATTCATGAGTTTTCAACTGACGCGAAGCATAATCAATTAACTGATCATTCTCTAGTAGGAAAAAACCAAGTAATTTCAACAAATAATCATTATATATTACAAATTCACCATTCTAGGAAGTTAGTTCCAAAACAAGAGCATTTAGCAATCTTATTTTAAATTCATTAAAAAATTCATCATATTATTTTTTCAAGATGAACTTAACACCTTTTTGAGTTAACTTAGTCATTGGGCTAGATAAAAATGAAAAATTTCTATCAATCCTCATATAATATCCTAAAAAATCATGAAAACTATGAATCTCACTTATTTTTGTGGGTCTTGGACATTCTTTAACAAATTTTGTTTTAGCAGGATGAATAATTATACCATTTTTAGAGACAATTAGACAAAGGAATGGAATTTTTTGTAACCAAAATTCACACTTACTAAATTTCCCATGTAGTTTCTGTTCATTTATGGTCTGAAAGACAACCCATAATGATTTTCATGCTCATCTTTTCTTTTATAATATACCAAAATATCATTAATAAACACAACCACAAAGCTATCCAAGAACTCAAGTAAAATTCTATTCATAAGATCCATTAATATAGAATATGCATTGTTTAACCCAAAATTCAAAACTAAAAACTCATAATGGTCAGATCAACTATGAAAAACGGTCTTCAAAAAGTCTACTTCTTTTAATTTCAACCGATGGTACCCCAACCTCAAGTCAATCTTCAAAAAATACTGAGCTCTATGGATCTAATCAAATAAATCAATCATATGAGAAAAATGATACTTGTTCTTAACAATGATGTTATTCAAGGCTCTAAAATCAATGAAAAGTCTCATTAAACCATCTTTATTTTTAACAAAAAAGACAAGAGCACCCTGTGGTGATGTGCTAGGTCTAATTAAACCTTAATCTAATAAAACATGAAATTTCTTCTTTAACTTTAAATGTTAAATTTGATCCATTTTATAATAGGGTTTTGAAATTGAATTAGCATCGGGAAACAAGTAAATGGTAAACTAAACTTCCCAATATGGTATTATACCAGGAAACTCATTAGAAAAAAAATCAAGATACTCATTTACCACTGGAACATCAATAATATGAACAGTTCTTTTGTTTTCAACAATATATGCAAGGTAACATTCATTTCCATCTTTATAATATTCTCAGCTTCCTAATATGATATAAAAAATAAGTTTTCATTCTTGTACACATACTAAAATTCTTTCTAAAAAAAAACCGTTTTAGCTCTGCAGTCAATATTAGAATAATAAATAGAAAGCCAATCCATACCCAAAATAACATCAAACTCTACTAGATGAAAAACAATAAAGTTTGTAGGTAGGTTCTTTCTTCACACAAGGACATGAAGATTATTATAATTTATTTTTTTCTCAGCATTACTTATAGTTGTTTTTAACACAATCTTAGGATTCAAAACATGATATGGAATTCCCACTTTACTAGAAAATTTCTCATAAATGAATGAATGTGTAGACCCAGAATCAAACAACACATTGGTATAATCTAAATAAACCAAAAATGTACCTAATAACACTTCATTTGAGAGCCCAACATCTACTAAAGTAGTTTCAAAGTATTTCACCACCCCTTTCTATTTTTAGTTCGACTACTTTCCATCATTTGAGTTCTACATCAGTCACTTAGTTACATAATAACCCATTTAATTTCACTTAAAACATTTTACTGGCTGTAAATTATATTTTATATACCACCACCCTGATCTTTTTTAGTATAATTAGGATCCTTATGTCCTATTTTACCATATTGGAAGCACTTACCAGAAATCAAAAGGCATTCCCCAGTGTGCTTTTAACGACAATTATTTCAAACTGTATAATTATGATTCATACCGTCAGAATTTTTTGAAGTGTTCTTCTATTTTAGATTCCACCTTGACCTCTTATTTTGTTTTTTTTCAAAAAACACATGATCATCGACAAACTCCATTTCCACCTTCTCTTCACATCGAACAGGTTTTTCATAACTTTTGAACTCACAAGAATCTAAGGCCCTTAGATACTTTGGATTTAATCTTGAGGAAAAATGATTGATTTTACTATCATGATACCTTATGAAATTTGGATAATACCTTGCCAGTCGATTGAATTTTGTTTCATAAGTAGCCGCTGAGTCATCCTCCTATCTCAATTCCAAGAATCGTTTTCCATCCAAAGTTTAACTACCTTAGGAAAATATTTTTCAAGGAACATAACTTTGAATTCATCCTAATCAAGTGCATCAATCTTCTAAATATACTTAATATTTTTAACCATAAACCACCACTAATCATCTTCACATTCAAAACAGTAAATATTATGTCTAACCTTTTGATATTCTGAACACCCCATGGTATCAAAAATATTTACCAGTGATTTAATCCACCCTTCATCTAGCACACAGTTATATGATACTTTGAATGATGAGGGGATTTGACTCATGAAATTATCGACTACTAACCTATTACTTTTTGGTTGATCTGGATAATCTCTTGCATGGATACCACCACTAATAATAGCCTAAGTCAATTGTTCCATCAGTTCCAAACAAATCAGTTCTAATTCAAACCATTTCCTGTTGTTGATTTGGTTGGTTGTTTTCCTCTTGATGTCATCCCATCATACCTTCCTTATTTCCTATAAAGGAAGCCATTCTAAATGAAGATAAATCTTATATGACATAACATGGTAATCATTAAATTCTATATTATTTCAATCCTACCATAAAGTAAAACTAATTAATGGCTATTAATTTAATAATATCCTAACTTTTAAAGTTATCTAAATTTACCTATGATACCAACTCTAAGGCCCCATCCTTAAATATTACATAATATCAAAGTCAATAATTCACAATGTGAATCTTTTCAGGATTATATTTTTCGATAATTAGTCCATAACTGTTACATTACATCTCAAATATTACAAAGTAAACACTTCTACTCTATCAATTTTTTTTGAAAATACTAAAACTTCTTAAATAAAACCATAATTATTTTGGTGATAAAAATATTCTTGAATTATTCCTTCCTATTAACCTTCCTTATACCCTATAATTTTTTTTTTTCAAAAAACATGGGATGAGCTTAAAAATATCAATAAGGGTTATAAAATAATGACAGAAAACATTAGTTCATTAATACATAAAAATAAATGAAATAAAGCTTCTTTATCATAAAATATATTCACTTTAACATACCTCATGAAGTAATAATATTTATGAATAACTCCTAGAAATCATAAATCATAAAGGTAACTTGTAGCACCCATAACATACTTACATTGTAGCTTTCACATCCACATAGGGAGTAACCTTCATGGTTACGTTTGGAATACCCATCACAATATATTCCATAAATCCCTTAAGAGAAACATTAACGTTTACCTCTATCACATTACCCAATGCATTTGAGAGATATATATAGCTCAACCTCACTTGGTTTATCATGGAACCACCTGTATATGTAAAAAAATCCAAATAACCATAACATATTCATAACTCATAAAACAAGCATAAAGCAAAGATAACATTTCCATATTGCAATCATAGGATATTAGTTGAAGATATTGATATAAATAATCCATTATAAAAACCATTTTCTATACCAAAATACCCTAAAAAGGAATATGGTATTTAGTTTTATTTTTAAAAACATTATAACTTGTAGAGGAATCCAAATATCAAATAATGCTCATGGTGGTGGAAGGGTCGTTGTCGATGCGTATGTTAAATAGAAACTTTCATTTTTTCCATTTAGTAAAAGGATTTATAGAAAAAGATTAATTTTTAAAACCATTTAATGAAATTAAGATTCAAAGTGGCTGATTATAAACCTTATAAAATAAATTCATGTATATATCTAAATATGCTTTAATTAAAGGAGATTGAAACGAAGTCCCTTTCCTTAAGTCCGACTCGTCTCATTCATTCATTATATTATTGAATAATAAACATAGGTAAATTTCTACATGATTTAGAACATTTTTCATTTTTATTATTCATTTTATTTTTATTATCATCATGTCATAAAAATTACATAATTATTTAAGTTTATATCGGTCGTTTTGTCGACATTCGGTCCTTGAGTCGAAAATGAAATTAATTTGATGTAAATTTTCCATGTAATCAAAATTAATTCATCCCAATACTATAATTCATGATTTAAAAATCTTATATTAGCAATATATATTTATTTATAATAGACTATAAGATTTTGAGATAAGAAAATAAATAATCTGTTCATCGAGATGGCAGGTCGTACGTATGCATGAACACTACTTTCATTTCTTTGTCATATTAAAGGAATGAAAAATAAATCATACATAGGTATGTTATAATTAAATTATAATATATATATGTTATATATGTTACATAAGTTCATTAATTCCATCCTTTATAAGTTCCATGTAAGGCATGAATGAGTTATATCACATTGATGGGGCAGTAGTCTACACTTCCTTAAATTAAATTTTCATATTTACACAATATGGAAACCATAAAGGTATGTTGTAAGTAAATAAAAAAAATTACAGAAGAATATATACAATATAAATATATTATATATCATATATGAAAAAAATTCCATCATAATGTCCACCATGAGAGGTGGTAGGAGAAAAATTGAACTATCATCCTTTCATGAGGCAGTAGTTCGCCGCACATAAAAACAATATGTTCATATCCATTAGATGGAGGTGTGTATAAGTGTTGTGAGAATAATTTTCATAAAAACATCATAGTATATTGGGGATACTTTTTTTGATATGTAATGAAATAATAATAAGAGAATAGGGAGTGGAGAAGAAAAATAAAGGAAATGAACTTGAGAGAATATGTTACCTCTAAATCAGGTAACTTATTTATATTTGAGAAAAAAAGATTTCTTGAATTGTATTATGCAAAAGGTAAGGTTTATAGTAAGAATTTAGGTATTTTGGGAGCATATTAGATAAGAATTTGGATGAGACAAGGGGCTTTATAGGTGTGAGTAAGTGGGTAGAGTTGGTGGGCATTTATAAGAGGGCGAGGGTCCCTTTAGGAAAGCCTCAAAATATTATTTTATTATAAATTTAATTTTAGTTTAAAAAAGTCCCAAACTCACTTGATTCAAATATAAGATAACTTTGGTTAAAATACCCAACATCCAATAATTTTAAGACAAGTTTTGAATATTTTTTTATCCTTATCTTTTTGGTTTAACCCTTAGTTAGAAACATTAACTCTTAGAATGTCTTCTTGTATTTTCATAATATATGGTAATTATAGTTAATATAAATTGAAAATAGAACCATATATGGATTATTAATGAAATTTTTAACATTATATAAGTCATTTGGTCGAATATTATATTTTTAGTACTATTAAATATTTTAATAAAATTGTATTTATTTTAAAAACTCATTTATATCAATTTTGATACTATTTAATAACTGATTTTTGTTAAAGTAATAAAAAATGATTCTTTAAAAACAAAGAAATTAACTGAAAGATAATATCACAATATCATCCAAAAAATTCTTGTATGATATCAAAATAATCAAATTACATTTATTTTAATATTTACATTATCATTTATTTGAATCCTTCATTAATAAGGTAATCACTACATCATCATTGAGTCATAACTAAATTTATGTATTTAATGTCTAAAAATTATAAATAAAATATCATGTTGTAGTAAATTTTTTATATTTATAATGAATATTTATAGTCGAAGATATCACATATATAACCCCATATATTGTTTTTAGTAAAATATACATGTTTAGGTTATAATTACTTTTTCTTTAAATAAAAAAATTAGAAAATGTCATTTTCACACCCAAGTGGCTCCCAAATTCCAAATGCTTGACCTAAGTATGATCATGGTCAAAAATATCTCATAGAATAGGATTAAGATATTTTTTTAGTTTAGTTTTATATTATTATGATATTTTGATTTTACCCTTATTTCTCTAATTTATCCTTTTACCATGGTAAAAAAAAATAATTTGGGAAGTTACTATTCATAATGTCCAAATATAAAACGTACATATTTACATAATTTGAAAATTATGATTCCAAAAATTTAATCTATTTTTCCAAATTAAAAACATATAAATTTTAATAATTAATTTAAAATTATTTCCCATTGTCAAAACCAGAATGTGTGTTTTTAAGAAGTTAAAACTAACAAAAGATTGACATGTGTTTATGTCAATTAAATTGTAAAATTTCTCCCAATGACCAAAATTGAATTAAATTATAAAAAATAATCTAATTACACTTTAAAACTAATTAAAATAAAAATCTACCTATATAAATAAATTAGATGAAAAGACAATTTTGAATTAAAATGTAGTATTTTTCACTATTCATTAAAAATTGAACCTTATCAAAAAATTATCCAAAATGTAACCAAAGTAAATTTTGATTTCATTATTATATATAAGAAGTTTATTTTTTCAAATCATACATATAAAATAGACAAAAAATTTATTTAAAAATGGTTTTCCATTAAAAGGTGAAAAAACGATCTTTTAAAAAAATATTAGTATATTTAATTCTTAAAATCCGATTCATTCTTATTTTAAGCCTCTAAAATTTATTGTATAAATGTAAATTTTTTTAAAAAACATGTGTAATAATAATGTAGTTAGTTTTGTTCATTCACTCCAATACAATGACTAGGTGTTAACAACCATGATGAAATTATTATATTATTTTTCCTATAACACAATGTTGTCTACAATGTAAGATTTCAAAGAAACCCATTGTTGCATGTCGAGTACGATATTATAAAAAGAGTCCCTTTAACATATCTTGTTCATTAATAATAATAAACATAAAAAAATATTATTTTATTAATACCTGGGTTCCTACACCAAGTGGCCAAAGTCCTTCTGATTTGGATCATAATGTGAATGATGTTGGTAGCACAAGGTTTTATTCAGAACATTAATACACCCAAATAAATTAAAGGGACATAACAACCTTTGATTCCCAAATCATTAATCATTATCATTTTCTTACTGGTAGAAAGGTTTTTACCAAAATAGATGAATAGTTTTTTCTAATTGATCACTTTCCCCAAAACCTTTTCATAATGGAAAATAGCTTTTTTGATGTTTTCATGTTTCATTTTTCACCCTGAGTAAAAAAAAATATTACGAGCATAAAAATATGAGAGAGAGAATATGTATTTATTAAATCCATAATAGTATTATGTTCATTATCCTCAACCATATGAAAAATAAGCATACTAATATAGTCAACCACGATGGAAAATATAATGGTAGATAAGGGATATCCTTGTCTAACCCCTATGAAGCATGTGAAATAACTTTATTGAGATTCATTTATAAGGATTGATATGTGATAATATCAAATAATGGACCTAATCCCATAAATAAACCTCATTTAAAAGTTAAAAGTGGACTAGAATTTGACAATAAAACCTCAATCCATTGTATCAAAAGACTTTTTGATGTCAAGATTTAATGTAATGTTACCCCTAGTGGTCTTACTGAGTAAGTTCACACATTTAAAATATGAGATGAGGTAGTCTTGGGTGTTTACACCAATTATAAATCCAAACTAGTTCTAGGAAATAATTTTATTTGAGACTGTGGAAAGCCTATTAGTAAGAATTTTCTCCGTAACGTTGTGGACGGTTTTGATAAGAGAAAAAATACAAAACTATGTAATGTCACTGGAATTTTACACCTTTAGAATCGGGGTGATGAATTGTTCATTGATATGTTGGGGAAGGGTTCATCCCTTTAAAAGGTGAGTGAATAGCTTGAAAACATCATTCTAAATTACATCCTAGTAAGTATGAAAAAATTTATTGTTAAATCCATCAGGTCTAGGGTATATCCCTTTATTGAGCCCAAAAACCGCTTCTTTTATTTCATTATCCGAAGGAATTGAAGTGAGCATGATATTTTCTTCACCAATGACATTCTTATGAATAATGTATTCATTGAGATATTCACTAGATGATGATCTATTGAAAATATTCATACAAAATGATACAATATGGTTGGTAAGGACATGATTTTCATCAAATACATCTATTCTATAATTTGTTTTCTCACTCAATACTCAGATAACATGAAATATGTGCATCTCCAACCCTGAACATGTTTTTCTTGGTTTATTTTAATCTTGTAATAACTTCTGAATCTTCTAAAATTTTGTAAAAACCTAAAAAATATAATATATACCTACCTTTAAATAATTAAATGTGTTAGATACATTTCTCTACATGCAATACTAAACTTAAAATAAACTATGATATATTTAAACAAAATATAAGTATTTAAGTGTGATCATTAAAACCAAGATATTGAATTATCAGGAATAAATATAAGTAATCTATGTATATGTATACATAAAATAATAGATACATTTAATATGAATGAAATTCAATTATTTTATCTAAAATGAATAATAAGATCAATTATTAGTTAGAAAATTATTTTTCTAAAAAATTACCTTATATATAATATACATTTCTATTTCAAGACACATATGATTAATGATAAATTATTTTTGATATTAGTAACTATTTAAAAAAATTTAATTGATAAATGTAGAGACCCCAAATCCTAGAGCCAGTGCCTGATTTATTTAATTAGAATAATATATTAGGAATCACATCTTAAAGTACTAAATAGTTTTTTAGTTTTGAAAGTACTAGATACATACCTGAGTCATTCATTACATTTGAATACACAAATGACAACATAATTTTTTCTTAGAATAAATTTATTCTATATAGAATATCCTTGAATATTTAATATAGTACACTTCATGGATTTCTAATAAAAGAAAAAAATAATGGTGATATCAAATAATTAATGATGTCCAAGTACAATAGAAGCTATCATGAATAAATGAAGTGTAATAAATAAGGAATAAGAATTATGGTAAGTTAAATATTTGAACACACGTTCCATTTAAATAGTTGACTAGTATAATCAATGGAAAGGTAAATAACTGAACGAAATTTCATTTAATCAATATACTGACTATCATAACTAGATAAGGCATAATCTGTACAGAAATTTAAATAACTAAAAACACATTATATTTAATAAATAAAATGAGAATGCAATGCATGTAATGATAATATCGTTGTGAGAATCTCTTGGATAATAAAAGCTAAATTCTAAGTGAATGAAATTCTGAATCATTGAATGTCATTTTTCCCAACTATATGATACCTTTACCATCATTAACTTTCATAAGACAGTTTGAAACATACTGCATAAAATTCCACTTAACTAAGGCTGACCAACAGATTTATCCCATGATATTACTGATGCATCGAGGAGATAACATTAACTAGGTCCCACCCATGAAACGCATGTCCAAATCATTCCCCATATATTTTATAATAAATTTAATTCATAAATAAGTTTTTTACCCTCAAATATCTGTATTGACGAAAGAATACAGATTATCAATTTTTCCCAATTCAATAAGGTAAATTTCAAAGTAAATCATTGTATATATAAATGTTATATTATTTAAAAAAGGCTCACATCAATGATACATAATATGGATATATAGTAGAAATTTAATTTCTAACTATAATAGGAAAGTGAATATTTCAAAGGGAAGTTAATGACTAAAAAAACAAATAAAATAAGTGAATGTCAATACTATCCTTGGTCAAAATAATCATAAAACATACAATGGAAGAATAAGGATGATAAAATCATATACCCATTGGAGTAATAATAAAGGTTTGTTTCCATTGATGAATATAAATACAATAAAAATTTGTTTAAAAAAATCATTGTGGAAAATATCATTTTCATTATTTTTTTTGAATTTTTTTTTGATTTTTTTTATTTTAACATACAGCATTTTAATCTTATTATAACCTTATCTCACTAAAATAATAATATTTCCACTCGTAGTTATCCTAATTTCTTTATGGGTCACATGGTTTTGCCTCATAGTTTTCCAAATTTTGTGATAAAATATTCTTTAAGTGGGAACCTGAATGGTTTGGCTGCACAGTTTTAGAAATCATGCACCAACCCATTAATTATCTTCTACAAAAATCTAAAAACATTTTTCATTTGTATACAGCTTGGGGTGAACCGTTAGGGAAAAATATACATCCATCTTTTTCCATTGAAATTACCTACAGGGTTAGGGGAAATTGTGCGGGCTGAGCGACATGATTTATAATAACTATGCGACCTAATGTTTTCTTCCACTAACTGAGGTTTCGAGATCCAAATAATCCATAGAATCCCCAAATAATTCTACTACCTCAATAGAAATCCATATTAGGTTAAAGATAATAATTTTATAAAATGTTTAAGGTTTTAGACCTCATTAAAAGATTGGTTTCTTTTAGTGTCCCCCTTAAAGGAACTCATCCCAGAGTTCTATTCTAAGGGAGGGAAAACTTTTTTTGAGAACAACTATAGCCACTAATCACTTACACCAACCTCTCACTCCCAAGTCTAATCCTATACATGAATGTGATACCATATCACTTATACTAAATAGATAAACCATCTTTGAAGAGCCTTAATGCTTTGATCAATGATGCATATAAGATACTCCATGAAAGAAGCATCAACATCTAGCTCAAAATCCTTAGGATCAAGAATATGAGATGGATGGGTATGATAAAAAGGAAGATATGAAACATGAAATATGTAATGCATGATATGGTACCAATGAAGTAATAAATATAGATAGGATATCATCCAAAATCTGTCCAAAATCTTAAATGGCCTCATATAATTAGGTGATAAGTTCCATTGTATTTGTATCTATCTATTACAATGTTTGGTAGATACCCATAGGAAAACATGATCCCCGCCCTCACACTCTATATGTCATCTTGAGTAATTGAAATAATAATTCTATATAGACAGAACAGTATAAATAAACATCCTGATCAGTTGAACCAACTCTGAAGTCTCTTTCATGAGATGAGGACCAAGTAGTACTAGCTCTCCAACCTCAAACCAACATAGGGTTTAACATCACTGCCTATTGTATATGTCCTTATAAGAATCCATCTATATCATCTGTTGATACATATTATTGTAGGTGAACATTATGAGAGGGATATGATTATCCCAAGAACGTCCAAAATCAAGGGTGCATGAAAAAGGAAAGTCCTCCAACACCTGTATCGTCCATTCTGATTGGCCATCAGTTTAAGGGTGAAAATATTTGTTTAGAAGCACCTATGTTCCCAAATCTCTCAATAACCTTTAAATAACCTCGATGTATAACAATAATAAATATCTAAAAAAATAGTATAAGGGACACCGTGTAGCTTTATAATGGAACAAATATACTGTCATGCAAGCTCATCAACATAGAAAATATCCCATATAGGAAGTGGGATACTTTTGTCAGACGACCCACAACTTCCCAAACTACATCTCTTCCTTGAGGCAACCTTAGTAAAAAAACTACAACATCCATTATAAACTCTTCCCATTTCCATTTGGGGACCAAATACTGATTTAACAAGATATTAGGCCTTTAGTAATCCACCTTCACCTACTGAATAGTGTAACACATAGTGATAACACCTCCTATCTGACATTTCAACCTCAGCCACCAATACCAGTGATGCATATCATGATAAATCATGAAGATGCTTGGATGAACTACCAACTGAGAAGTTTAGGGCTCTCATTTCAGTTAATCTCTCATATATATTGGAACATTGACATTCCCATGTATAGTTATTATTAAATCCCTATCAATAGACCAATATGAAGGTGGGTCCTTACTAGAAATAACATCCTAGAGAACCAAGTCATTAGGATCTAAGAACTGCCTTCTCTCTACTCTATGCCGAAGTGAAGAGGTAATTACTAAATCTATAAGATAAAATTTCTCATGAATATCTTGAAACTCCTTATGAAACGTAGATAATTGGTATATAAATTTCCACTCATCACTCGCTTTTTTTTACAGTATATTCTGGAGTTTTCTAACTCAGTGCAACTGCTAATGCATTGCCCCTTCCCGGCATATAGGAATGCTCAAAGGAAAAGGAATGAAGGTATTTGAGCCATATTCATTATCAAAGAATAAATTCACACTGAGTAAAGATATATTTGAGGCTCCTATGGTCCGTATACACAACAATTTTCTCACCCATTATATAGTGTCTCATGCGGCGTAAGGCATGGAAAATAGCTATTAGATCAAGGTCATTTTTTGGGTAGTTACACTCACGAGGTGTCAACTGATGAGACATGTATAGAATAGATTTATCCTCTTACATTAGAAATTCACCCATATAAAGGCTTGATAAATCATTGAACACTATATAACCTCCTCCAAGTTCTAAAATAATCATAACTAGTGCGGAAGTAATCCTTTCTTTTAGCTCCTTAATGTATTTATCGCAAACTTTAGAGAATAAAAACTTCACATCCTTATTAGTAAGACCATTAAGAGGTGTATAAAGTTGTGGTAATTACTATATGAAATTCCTATAATAACCATCTGACCCCACGAAAATCCATATGTAAAAAATGTTCTTGGGATGGTTTTAGGAAACCACAACACTCACCTTATCTAGGTAAACAAACACTCCTGATTATGAAAAAATATGCCCTACGAAGTGAATTTTTTCAATCCGGAAGTGGAACTTATAAATCATAGCATATAGATTATTCTCCCTCTTTTTATTCAAAATGATCCCAGGATGTGTATCATGGTCAATTTAAGTATGAGATTACACTAATATTTCATCCAAAAAACCACAACAGAAGAATCTAGATAGGGGTACAAACACCTATTCATCAAGGGAATGAAAATGGAAGGCACATTAAATATTTCAAAACAAGATAATTATATAAACCATACCAACTAGGTAAAGACATACATGATATATCAAAAGGAATAAATCAAACTTCATGATATCTCAATCTTAGGTAAATCTTAAAAAATAACATAGCTCCTCATATTTTCTTAGAGAGATCATCTATCAGAGGCAATGGATATGGGTTCTTAACCCTTACCTATTTTAACCACTAGTAATCCATGCATAGACTAAGGGACCCATACGACTTCTTGGAGAAAAGAATTGGTGAACCCTAAGATAAAGTAATAGGTCAGATAAAACCCATAGATTCTAAATAATCCACTATCTATTGAGCTCATGGAGCTCAGTAGGTGCCATACTATATAAAGGAATAAATACTAGAGCTACTCTTGGAACAAGATCAACCATAAACATTACCTCTCTCTTAGGAGGTAAGATTGAAAAATATATTGGAAAAATACCCTTGAAATAATCTACCACGGGAGTAAAATATGTCATATTTAATCCCTACTCCTCCATGAAATGAAAAGAAATATGGATGGTAACTCTACCTATCTCATGATTCTCTAGTCTATATCTACTAGCCTGGACATCCCACCAACCCTTGCCGAGATAAATTTTGCCCTTTGGTGATATAAATGACATCCAACTATAATAGAAACCAACATAGGTGTAATATGGAACCAATCAAACCATTACTATATTGAAATAAAAACCTATCATATCGAATAGAAAGAGGTACCATAAGAAAGGATAACTATATACATCAGGGGCCAATCCCCACATTGGTGTATACCCCCAAACTGAACTGCCAATGGTGTGTCCAGGGTCCTCACCGCACAGAAGTACAAAATTTACCACATGAGACATTACATAGACAATAAAGAGATAAAGGAGTGAGAGAAAGCCATATCAAATAAAGAAAAAACAATTTCATAACTTGTATAGTCGATTGTAATGCATTCTGAACCTCGAGTATCAGTTACAAGGCATGAAACTAACTTGATATAAAACCCTATGCTATATCTATAATACCCTGAGTAGGTTTTCTCTACTGGAGATGATTATCATAAGTCTAGATACCATAATGACAAACTCCACCTCAGCCTATCCTACTGGTACTACTCCAACTCCCCTCCTGATGTGAAAAAGCCGATCTTTCTCCTAGAAGTGGAGATGAAAATAATCATCTTCCACTTGAATCAGGTGACACAATCTAAAATAATATCTAAGGATGTCCCATTAAACCACAATAATGACACCCAAGTGGGTCTCTATCACACTAAGTTTTCATATGACCCTTCCATCCACACTAATGGTATATAATGGAGATTCCATTGTAGATACTTTGTCCGCCACTACCTTAATAAGAAACCTCAAGGATATGCTTCTCGTTATATGAAGAACTACTGATCTTTTTCAGAACTGAACCTCGATGTCCATTAATATAAACTCCTATCATATTTCACTCATTAATAAGATCTCAATTAATGATCTCAGAAAAGGTAGATAGGTGAGACATATTCACCATCAAGTGGATGACATACCTGAGCCCATCCTCAAAACGTCTTTCCCGTGATAGCTCATCACCAGTTAAGAGAAAATCCAAACATTATAACTTAGTAAAATGTTATGAATAGTCCATGTTAGACATAACACCTTTCTTGAAGTACATGAAATATTTTCCTTGGTTAGCTCTTAGTATCCATGAGAAAAAGTAATCATATAAGGTAATCTAAATGTCATCCCAGAAAATGCCCTAATGATGAACATACAAGGTAATCAAATCCAATCAACGCTTGACTGAATCACACTACATATAGGTACTAAGTTAAACCCTCATCTATAGGGGCACTTATAGATTCTCAAAGATAGATAAGATGGGATCTGGATAAGACTCAACAGTATGTGGATCGCCACACTCCAAGAAGTTGGGAGGATACTGCTGCTCAAACTCATGAGTCAAGTCAACCACTATAGGTGTAGGACATAGAGAACCTCGCATAGACTTCATTAGATATAGAAAAATCTCTCTAAGATGACTGTTAGTGCCCAATTTTGGGACAAAAAGTAGTTCCTTAGGTGGAAACCCTGGAATTAATATTGGAATCTTAGGTCCCACCATCTATGAAGCTTGGTTGTTGCCACATTCCTGGAACACGACACAAGGACTTTGATGTGGAATCACTATAAAAATTAAAAGAACACACCTCAGAGTAATATTTGAGAGTATATAGATAACCAAGTAGAATCAAAGCATATGAAAAGGGATCAAAACCAAACATAATACCCTAAATACCATCTTAGAAGGCCTGGGTATTGGTAAGTGTTGAAGCTTTTATTTATTGGGATTCCAGAATGTGGATGGGTCGATTGTAATTCAGGGAGTAAAAATCTCTTTAAATTATAGCTGGCCTTCTCATTTACAGGAAAGCATTTTATTATTTGAGCATACTTTGCATTTTAAGTTCATCTGTGCATATATATATATATTACAGTTTAATTTAATGGATTTTCATTCCTAGGGAATAATGACCCATACACCTTATCACTAAAATTGACATACATTAAATTTTAATTAGATATATTTCATTCAATATTATAATGTAATAGGTAAATAGAAAAAAGGATGGAATCTTTGAATTACCCTTACCAATTCATAAGGACCCATACAACTTATAATTCAAATTGGTAATCATGTGATAGAAGCCAAATCTTAGATCATGTAATAAGAGATACATATATGAAATGGGTAAGAAATAGCTGTTTAAGATGACACCACAATCATATAAAGGAAAAACTATTTATATTTCTTCTAAAAATTTAAATATATAATTTCATTATCCTATAGATTATGTTCGTAACAAAAATATATACAACAACCATGGATAAACAATCAGAGGTGACACATAAAATTTAATTAGTGAAATGCATCTATATAGCATGGAATATGCATGACATGCAAATTATAGGTTCCTGTAATGATGAATTTAACAATTAACCTTTAGATACATGGACAAGGTAAATATTCATAAATAATATCAAATACCAAAATTAATTCACATCACCCAATGGTGAAAGTATATCAAATTTAATAAGGAAAATACAGAAAAGTATTTTCTAATTCCAAGGAAACTTGGTATTTACCCCAAACATGGGTTAGATACTTCTAGACATGGTATATCACTAAGTACCAAAAAGTTTCTAATCTCTTATATAAATATCCCAAATAGAAATACAAAAGAAAAGAAAACCTCTAATACTAATTTATGTTGTCCTGACCTAGGTTTCACTTGAGGGTGCCCTAATTTATTGGCCCATATGGCATCAAGCATTCTTCCTGATACACTAGAGGTTGCCCGCTAGCAATAAGGGCCTAGGGTTTGTCCATGAGGACACTATTTTATATAGTTATTGTATAACATAGTGGTGTTAAAATAGTAAATAGAATAATTGGTATAAAAAATGTAACAGAAGTTAAAATATGTATAATCAGCCATTCATGGTAATTATCTCAAAAATACGAATAAGATTATATATAAAATATGATGATGTAATGTAGTGTATATACGAAATAGTAAAACATATATACATTAAAGTATATAGACAATATAATACATCTTGTACAAAAGATCAAAAAGAAACAAAATAATTTCTAAGAATCCAAACCACTGGCCCCATCATCTGCTACCAAGATCTATTCTAAAGGAAGAAATCAAGTCAGGTGTATGTGGAGGTATGATTCACATTTTTTATACCAATGATCATATAATCTGTTTAGTTACCAACAATGACCCAGATAGGGTGTGAAACAAATATCAATTGGTGACCACCAACGACATCTATTCAATCTAGTTTTTGACTATAAACTAAAATAGTGTGTAGGTATATATAAAAGTAAAGTATTAAAAATAAAAAAATCATTCCTGATTCAGACTTAGCTAGTGTCTGAATATATAATAATTTAATTTATTATTTTTTCAGTTTATAATTAGGATATCATATGTAAGTGATGTCAATGATAATGATTAGAGTCATAATAATTATAATGGAGGGTCCAAGGTGAAACCAAGGCATCCTTGACCTTGGGGGTCATCCAACTCATAGTAGTATATCATGAAGTCTGGAAAAGGGGGTATGAGTGTAATAAAAGTGGGTTTCCCAATTAATTACACTATTAATAGAGTCAAACTAAGTCCATGGATATCATTCACAGTAATATTAGGATATGAATGGTTTGGCCTAATGGGGTGAATCTATGGAACCACATATATGAAGACATATAGATGGATCCAAGAAGTTTATCTAAGGAATCTAAATATCTAGAGAGAGGGTGGAGGGATCCTGTGGAAAATTTCATGGAAATACTGAGTATAAAAGAACCATGTTCAAGGATGGTTATCTACCTTGGAAACTAGCTCCTTGAATCATAATGGAATCCTATGAGTGCTCAAGGAATTCCCCCAGGAATCCAAAGATGTCTAAAGTCTGACCACTCCTATAAAGATAAAATGTTCCATAAGAAATAAGAACCTTATACTCATTCCATTAACACTATATGTAATTATATGAAATATAATACACATTCCATTTTAATTATTTAATAGGTTCATTCCTTTAAATTTGACAAAATGTGACATGGTGGTCTAAGGACATGCAACCAATAATCAATTAAATTATGAAATCATTTATTTGATTCATATCATTTACTTTTATTTAACATGACAATGTAATTTAGGGATATGTAACCAATATCAAATTCAAATTATAAGTCACTCCAAAGTGATATCAATAAAATAATTTTCAATTAACATTTCAATGGTTAATTAATTAGTTTAATACACTTACCTTATCATGGTCAAGTCTAGCGTACTCGAACAATGCCATAGATAAAACCAACATGGGTTTCCAAGGAATAAATAAGGAATAAACCAACATGGAGTGGTTGTATTTGAGGTCATAACCACCAAAAAATGAATAGAAATTACAAATAGGGATTTAGAACATAAATTAAATGATTATAATAAAGGTATATAAATTTAAATGGAAACATCCAGTGAAACCAATCTGTGGAATAATAGAAACAATTTATAAAGGAAGGACATTAAGGGATGAGATATAGCCCACCTACCTTAATCTTGTAGTATTGTACTCATCTAGTATCATCCATTAGTTTTTACAAGATCAGAAGAAAACAAAATAATGGAAAACTCACTAAAAATAGGGCATATGAACCTATATCAAAATAGGGGTTTTGAAGTGAAAAGAAACAACAACAAAATATTTAGGATTGAAGAGATTACTGAGAAGAATCCATCGAGTAAAATGAAATAATGACCAGATTTTAAATTGAGGAGATATCAAGACACCTAATTTATGCTATTGTGGGATATCCAATGTAAAGAAGGGGTGGCTTTAGAGTAAGAAATATTAAAATAAGAGGTTGGGTTTAGTCTTAAATAATTTTAGGGTGAAATGGTCATTTTACCTAGAAATTATGCATCACATGGTAGGACAAAACATTTTCCAATTGTGCACCAGGTCTGACCATAAGATTGAATACCCAGAGTTTGAGAAACTATGTGCCAACCATTCTGTTATCCAATTCTAAAAACTATATACATTTTAATTGGGAATTTGGACCTAGTAAAATAGTTAAGGAAAATCATGTGCCCTATTTTTCCCTTTGAAATTCCATAAATGGTTAGGAGAATCAATGTGGTCTGGGTCATATAGTTTCTTCTAACCATGTGACCCAAAGTTTTCTTCCACCAGTTGAGGTTCTGAGCTCTGAACAATTCCCAAATAGCTCTAAAACTTTTTTTATGTCACTGTTTATCAATATTAGGTCCAACATAAAGAATTAGACCAAAATTTAATGGATCTGTACCTCATAGAAAAATATGTTTCATATATATTTAACCACATACTTGAGCAGTATTGTACATTTATATCATGGATGACTATAAATAATTATTTTCTAGTGTAATATCCTAAAAATGTGTATATGATGATATTTTTTGGTTTTTAATATGTTATATGTATAAATCTGTTTGATTTTATGATTTTTTTAACTAAGTTTAACTTCTTCAACAACTTGTATTACAAACAACACCGAGTTTTAACAAACCACATCAAACAATTAATATTATTATATAAACATCACATTTTTTAACTAACTATAAAGTATAGTGTAAATAATAAAATATTTTTTTTAAAAAAAATAATTATAATGGTTTTCTATAAACAAATAATACTGATAAAAATGTAATTAATTTTTATGAAAATAATTATATGTTTGAAAAATATTTTTTTCCTTATAAAATGATTTTTATTGATATTTATAAACAAGTATTAAAATTAATTTTCGAAATTTTTATGAAAATTATTTGAAAGAACATAATTTCTTGAATAAAAATGTAAAAATTTTCCTACAGTATATTTTTTTTATTTTTCTGAAAAGTTTAATTTTTTGAGGAATAGTAAAAAATTCAAGTTTTTATGGAAAACCGCCTTTTTTTGAAATGGTTCATAGGGTTAAATTTTGTTTCAAAATGGGTTTATAAGAAAAATTAGTTCATATATATAATAATTAATTCAATTTAGGTCATATGAATCAATTTAATGTTTAATTAATATATAAAAACTTTTTAAAGTATTTAAGGTTTTCTCTTTGGAAACCCTTTTTTAACTACGTCCGTGGGTTTAATTTTAAATTAAATCATTACTATTAAATGAATTGAATTTCAAAAAAATTATATATTTTAATCATAATAATTAATATTATTTAATAATTTCAACTTCATTTTTACCATAATGAATAACAAAAATAATAAAAATAAATTATAGTGGTTAAGGTAAATACAGGTTTATTGGGGGTTAAACTAAAATGATAGGTTTTACAAATGACACAAAACATGTATAGTTTATATTTTCTGGCAACAGTTTGACCTTATAACATCTAATATTAAATAATGACTCATTTTTTATCCTTTTGGAATCTGATAAATATGGGTACACTTCATTATTTTAAAAAAATCTATGGGTGTCCTCTCCACCAATTACAAAAGGCCACCCCTCTTATATACTATTCAAAACTCCAATGTTTTTTTTGATAATCTAATACCTACCCAAATAATTATTTAACTACATCCCCAAATCAAAGATTAATTATTTTTTTAGAAAACTCTCTTAAGAAGGCTTTAGGTATAAACCTAAATAGGTTCTCCAAAAAATAGTTAAAATTGGTAACCATTGATTTTATTTTATTTCTTCCTCCACCTCTTAAAAATATACTTAAACTATGATATTGTGATTAGACAAATATATAAAATATAATGATTTTTTATAATGTTAATTTAATAACATATATATATCTCCTCTTAAATTAAATGGGAAACCAAACCATCGATCTTGTGTAGGGAAGATTATCGCCTCACGAACTAGGGTTATTCATTTTCCATCACCACCTTTCATGAATAATATATAATGATATATTTAATGATTATATATGATATTTATGATATTATTATACTTCTATAATCATAATATCACATATAACTTATTTATTTTATTTTTTGAGAATATGATAACATCATACATGTGTAAGGCATACTACCACCTTGTGAAGCGATGTGATTTTTTTTCACATACACTCTATATTGAGGGTAATAAAAATATATTTAATGAATATATTTGATATATATAACATAATTATTACTCTTTATAGGTGATATATTAGTTATATTACTTTCATTTTATCAATAAAAAAAATGTGAACAATGGTCATGTGTACACATGACCTACCGTCTCCATGAATGGTGTATTTCATTTTATATCTATAAATTTTATGGATTAATATAAATAAATCTATAAAAAATCTATATAATTTTTATATCCTTATTAAAATTATGGAGATTATGTATCCATGATCTATATATAAGTATTGGAAATAAAAAACCTAAACATGCATTAAAAACAAAGCAGTGAATACCCAAAAGGTGATTTTAACAAGGAAGTGTTAATAAATAGGTAATAAATGGTAATAAGTAAATAATATATGGTGTGAAATATATAATTATTTTTATATAATATATGTATAATATAACCATGTTTATTATTCATGGGGTTTTAACATGTAAAGAGGAAGTTGAGACATAAATTAAGGGATTTTTATCTTAATCTGTCTTCTTTGGGACATATATTATGTTTTAAACCTAACATATTTTATTAGGTGTATACACATTAGCTTTGAAATATAATATCATGAATTTACTAATTCTCATTTTATTTTATATTTTATTTTAAATATATTATTTCATGGGGATAATGATTCAATGTTACCAAAGTGGTAAGTGTTTTATAATACAATCTCATCATTTCTCAAGATTCATTATCTTTATGCTTCCAATGAAAAAAATATAATGATTTATATCTCAATAAACTCATGAATTCTAATCCTTTATGGTGACTTCATTAAAATACATATGTTCCATACATTATCTCCTCTTTTTGTACTCAATATTCATAAATAATTTTTTAATGAAAACCGAATATATTTCCCTCTTAGATCAAAACCCCTTTTTCTTCCATATATATATTTTTTAAAAATAAATTAAAGAATGTTTTAATATCCCTATAGTATTTTTAAATTAAATTTGACCATTTTTTATTATATATTTATATATTTTAAAATTAATTTTCAAGTAATTTTCCAAACAAGCCCCATTTGGATTTTACAGAAAATGTGAAAGGAATCGTTTCTTTAACATTTACTACAGGAAAATAATTTTTTGTTTTCATAACCATATAATTATTTAAAACATAATTTATATGTTTCAGTGTTTATTTTCAAATAAAATTATTTTTAAAATGTTTTATGATTTTTTAGTGTTAAAAGAAGTTATTTTAAAATCGACAAGGTTATTTTCCTCAATAAATTTTCCATGTGATTTTTAAAATATGTTTTCCATCTAAGATGACATCCTTTAATGTTACTAATGGTTTACTGGGAATATTATCCAATTATACAATCCTTATTATTTATTTTATTGGGTTTTTTCAATGATTAAAATATTTTTTTAAATCCATTCCTTTTCCATAGGTTATGCAATTATGAAATAATGAAATGATTATAAAATGTGTTTTTTCTATGGGTAATGCTGTAATGAAATGTTTATGAATCCAATTTATTTTCAAGGTTTATTATTTTAAGAATGTTTTTTGATCTTTTGAAACACTTATGTGTGGTTATAATTATTTGATAGTGGTTACATTATAACAAATTATGGTGGTCACCTTACAACCAATGATGGTGGTTACATTATAACCAAGGACGATGGTCATATTATAACTAAGAATAGTGGTCACATTATCACCAATGATGGATGGGGCCAATATATACCTCCAACATAGTGGGAAATGATATGTTATATGTTAACATGATTTCATATTCACATGTTTATGTGTGTACCTAATTTCTTGTCCATAGGATTATATGAGGTGATGATTTCATGTCCATAAGAAATCGATTGAACCTATTTCTATTTATATATGTTCACATCGTTTTATGTTTATATATATTCCAAAAATATTTGTCTTATTCCAATTTTATGCTCTCATGGATTATGTACTTTTATTCCATTATTATTTATGTCTTATGAATATCTAATATTTATTCTATGACTCAATTTTGTGATTTATGATATATAGGGTATGGTTTTCAAATGTGAATCACATGTTTTGATACACTTACACTCATGTTATTCTTATTTGATCATTGATATCTCCATTTTTTATCCTTAACATGGATTTTAACTCACCCTTTATTATGTTTTATTATCCATGTTATGAATAAAGGTTTTATATATGATAATTCTATGAATAATGCTAGATATGAATTACTTAGTGGGAGAATATGTAGTTCACCTATGAACCAGTTGTTTGTATTTCCATGTTTCCAAAATTACTTTACCTAAACAAATATTTCATCAGATTTTATGTTATGTAATGAATATAATTATATTAAGATGAAATATTTATGTATCATAAGTTTGGTTATTTACATTTGGTATCATATAATGGTTTAGTTAACCTTTGAAAACAATGATGAGAAAAATTTAGTGAATAACCCATAGGATGAGCCTAAATATAGGATATCATCCCAATGTTTTAGTGAGGAATGATTGCATGATTTTCCTTGAAAGAAATAACTATTTAGATTCTATTAGTGGATGTGATTCTATAATATATGTATATAGGGGTAATATCTCTAAAAAGGAATATTGGTATTGACTTGATCATTACCTTGTACATGAAAATGGGCATTACTGCACAACCTAGTTTGCAATCATAGGGGACAAGCCTTAGTTATTCCACATTTTACATAAAGCCATTAATGATTTATTTGAATAAGTTATTATCAGGAATGACCTAGGTTAAACCCAATGTGTTATAGATTAAAAAGAATGTGTCATTATTTAAACATCCTATAAGTTATTTTTTTATAATTATATAGTTATACACTATATATATTATTTCCACACTATGATTTTGGTTTTAGTCAATGGTGGGAACCGAATGGAATTCGGTTAATGTTGAATGTGATAGACAATGTGTTTATGAGAAACTAAATGGGATGATTACTAGAGTGAATGATATTTTGATTATTACTAATCAGTTATCATGATATAGGATTAACAACTTACACCTTAACAAACTCTTTGACTCACCAAATAAGAGAAGGATAGAGTTCATTTATTGTTCAGTTGGTAGAGACCATGGAGGATATAAGGATTAGTTACCTACATGTCAAGAATATGGGAATATTCACTCTAGTAATTGTCTTAATGTAATGTGAAGATATTTTATGTATGTAGAAAAAGGTAATAGAGTAAGTGATTTCTGAGTAAAAATGAAAAGTTTAGATAATTAAATGTATGTGATTAATGGTTTACCTAATGCATCATTATGGTTTAATATTATAAATTTGGAAATAGGGGGAATTATAAAAATTGATATCCTAGGGGTAAATCTCAAGAAGAGTAATAAGGTGACACAATTAATGGTTTTATTGTTGATGAAAAAGAGAATAAATGTTAAATATGAAAGGAAAGAGGTATTAAGGAATAATATGGTGAGACCTAGTTTATTGTTAAATAATTATGTAAAATTATTTAACTGTTTATATTTGATAATTCAAGAATTACGAAATATATAATAAATTTTCAATAGGAGTTTATGATTAAGGATTTTCATGAATATGTTGAATGGTACTAATGACCTAGATAATTGATTTAATATAAAGGTCATATTTTATGAAAAACACATGATCAAGTGAAAGATAACCCTTAATATGTTCATGATGTTAAGGGAATTATGTCGAGATAAATATATTATTTATATGGTTAAAGTAAATTGGATAGTATTGATTACCTTGGAATTGATTAATGATTTGAAGACAAAGTGTCTTATGTCATAATTGATGGAGTTTATTTTTTTTGGATTTATGGAATATATCATTAATTTTATTTATTTATGGAATATGGAATCATTTATGTTATCAATAAGTGTTTTTTTTGAATTTTGGTTATTACTATGTTTCAAGAGAATACATGATGATGGTATTAACATGTTTGATATGTGACAATAATGAGACAATTTATAATATTAGGGGGACTAATTTTATTTTTATTTTTGGAAAATTTCTGGCCTTATTTATGCATTTTTTAATTTTGGATGGGTCTTAAGGTTAACCATTTATGGATGGGTTTGAGTTGAACTATTCATGACATTTTAGAGATTAATATATTATTTCACTATATGAAGATTTATCATATTATAAAACTTATGATAAAATTTTGTTTTTCATGATAACTATGGCGAAAAGGAATTAATTATAAATATTTTATAGATATTAAGATCCATTAAAATTAAATTTTGTTTCCTCATGCATGAAAAATTAATATTGAATTTTCATTTCTTAGAATAAGATATGAAGTGAAAATTGATCATAGAACAACAAAATAATGTGACCGTTCTTATAAAATAAATAAAATAATTATATTTTCCCATCTTCTAAATATTTATAATAAAAATTCCCTCAATGTTATGAATTTTTTTTATAACAAATTTTTTTCCTATTACTTCAATTTCTGTTGAACCAATGGTCTTTTAACTCATCAAAAATTTATGAATTTTTAGTTATTAACATTATCACAAATATATTATATATCACTCTCTTTTAATCTATTGGTGTTAGTATTATATTCAATGTATATATTTCCATTTCCCAACAATTTTATCTTATTTGGAATCCAGTTATGTGTTATTCCAAATTTCATTCATATTTCACTTTCCCTCTTTTTAAGATAATGTTCATCAACTCATTTATGATGTGGATTTTCTCTAAATGAATTATCAAATTGTAAACACTAGTTTAATAAGATAATGTTAAAAATCTATGGATTCAATTTATTTAATGCTGATAGAATGTTACACCCTGATATTTTATGATTTTTTTCAAATAAATTTAATTTATTCAATAACATGTGTTACATGCAACACCAAGTAGTTGTACACCATGAAAAACTATTAATATGATTATTAAAAAATGACTATTATAATCTCTATGTTAAAATTTTCATAATGAATATGAATAAACAAAATACAAAATTTTTATATATATTTTTTATAATGAAATGATACTAATAAAAAGTACTTAATTTTTAGTAAAGTCTTTATAGGCTTCGAAAAATAATTTTTTCTAAAAAATGTTACATATTTCATTTTGTGAGAAAATAATAAAATTATTTTCGGAAAATTTTAGAAAATTAATATAATAAAATAAAGATAATTATTCTAATGAACAGGTAAAAATTATTTTATGTTCAATTGTGGAGATTCTTCTAAATGATTATTTTTTTATGAATAGTGAAAAATATTTGTTTTCATTGAAGATCACCTTTTCATTGAAAGACTTTATAAGATTAAATTTTGTTTTAAAATGGATTTAAAAGTAATATTAGTTCTATTATATTGTAATTAATCAAATTTAGGTCATTTTAATCAATTTAATATTAAATTTTTATATGAAAACATGTTAAACTTTTGAAGGTTCGATCTTTGGAAAACCAATTTTTCCTTGTCTATGTGGGTTAAATTTTAAATTATATTCTTCTACTTCTATGAATTGAATTTACAAAAATGTAATGAATATTTTTAATAATCATAATTAATATTATATAATAAAGAAAAATTAATTTTTTACAATAAAGAATAGTAAAAACATTTAAAATCAATTACTATGGTCAAGGTAAAAATGAGTTTTCTAGGGGGTAAACTAAAAGGAAAAGGATAAAAAATGAAAAAAATTAATCTAATTCCTTTTTTATTGTCATTTTTCAACTTTATAACCTATTAAATTCTATAATTACCCATTTTATATTCTTGTGGTATGTAAAAAATGACGGAACACTTTATTTCTAAAAATTCCATATATGTCCTCTACCCCACTTATAAATGGAAACCCCCTCTCCTCACCTATTAACACTTCTAAAACAATTTTTATTTAATAAAATTGTAGTAAAATACAAAAATTAATTTTTAAAAACATCATAGAGGCCTTATTTTTTTATGAGACCCTATTATGAAGGCTTTAAGTATAAAACTAAATATGGTCTCTAAAGAAGATGTAAAATTCTGAACCTTGGGTTTTATTTTTATTATTCCCCCACGTAATTAAAATATACTTAAACTATAATTATTTGATAAAAAAGTTAATAAAATATATTAAGATGTTATTATGTGAATGGAAAAACCTATATCCATCTCATCTTATATAAAATTGGAAACAAAATCATCGGTAATGTGTACTGTAGACTATCGCCTAGTGAAACAATGTTATTTGTTTTCCATCACCACATTTAATTATTGGATATAATGATTGATATAATGTTTATATATGATATTAATTATTTTTTATACTTTTATAATTTTAATATAAAATATAACTTCTTACTTTCTATTCTATGGGAATATGAAAATGTCACACAAGTGTACAAAGGACTACCGCCTCACGAAGCAATGTGATTCATTTTTCACTTACGATCAACGTGGAAGGTAAAAATAATAATATTTAATGAATATGTGTGATTTATATAAAATAATGTTGAATTCATAAAATTGATTTATTATTCATCTTTCTTTTCATTCCATCTTTCGAGAAAATGGAAGTAACATTTATGTGTACATATGAATTACCTTCCCCAAGAATAATATATTTCATATTTTGTCTCTAAATTTTATGGACTAATATAAATAAATATATAAAAAATATATAAAAAATATATATAGTTTTTATATAATGGTTAAAATTATAGATATTGTGTAACCTTGATAAATATAAAAGGATCAAAGTGCCAATTCAAAACATGCATTAAAAATAAAAAAGTTAATACCTGAAACGTGATTTTAACAAGGAATTGTTAATAAACAGGTAATAAAAGGTCATAAGTAAATCATATATGTTTTGAAATATATAATTATTACAATTTAATATATGTATAATATACCAATATTTATTATACATGAGGTTCAAATGTGTAGAAAGGAAGTTGACACTTAAGGTATGATATTTCTATCTCCAGTTGTCATCTTTGGGACAAAGGTTATGTTATGCACCAATCTACTTTTATGAGGTGCATATACAACCCATTTTAAAAGAAATATCATTAATTTATTTATTCTCATGATATTTAATGTTTCATTTAATGTAATTCTTTCATGGGAAATATGGTTAATTATTACAAAAGTGGAATATGTTTTATGATATAATCTCATCGTTTATCGAGATTGATTATATTTATGCTTCTAATGATGAAATATTAAGATAAATCAATAAATAAACTCATAAATTTAATTATCCCATACTTATTTCATGAAAATACATGTCTTACTTTCATTCTCCAATATGTACTCAATATTTCTGAAGATTTTTCTTAATAAAAATTGATTTTATTTCTCTTTTTAGTTGAAAACAATTTTTTATTCAGATCCATGTTTTCTAAAAATGTTTTAAATAATGTTTTAATGTTATTATATGATTTTTTTAACACCCCAAGGTTTTATGGTATGTCACTTATGAAATTTAATCCTTTCAAAATATTACATTGAACACAACACCAAACTTAAAAAATTTTAAATGTCACCATTACAACCAAGCTTTTAGAATGGAAGGACTGAACATTACTAACTGAATTATGATTTTTTTTAATTTTTTATAATTAATCAATTGGTAATAAATTAATTATAAATAAAAATAAAACCCTTTTTAAAAAAATATAAGGAAATGTTTTTCTGAAAAACTATTTAAATATGCACAAGTGCGTTTTATACCAAGATAAAAATAAAAAAATCATGTTGGATAATATTAAATAAATATATATATATATAGTAAATATAGTGTCTAAAATTCATATTATGAATTTTCTATACATGATATAGGAACCAAACCAATTTTACGTATAAAAAAAGTATTTTTTTTTCAAAAAGGTCATTTTTACTACCTTTTAAAGGATAATTTATTTTCATACCAATTTTTGATATTTTTTTATAATTTATTTGAAACAATAAACTTATTCATTTAAAGATGAATATAAAAATTTATTTTACATTAAGTTTTTATATTTTTAATATGTTTCATTTTTGATGAATAATGTTAAAATATTGTATTTAAATTAAAAATTGTTATTTTTTTAAATAATTTATATTGTTTAATTATATTTTTGAATGGTTTGAAATTGTAATTTGATCAATTTTTTATCATTTAATCTAATTTATGTCATTGAAATAAATTTCACATTAAATTTGAATAAAAAACATTATAATCATTTATATGTTTTCACTTTAATAACTTGTTTTCGCATTCCGTCAAAGGGATTAATTTTAAATTAATTACTGAAACTTATTTGTTATGAATTTTTAAAAATTTATTAGAATTTTTTTATCCATGGGTCCAAATTATTTAAATAGTTTTTTTAGTTTTGGGTGTATGAATAGTAAATTTAGTAGTATTTTAATAAACATGGTTAAGCGAAAATCAGGTAATTATGGGTAAAAATAATACTATAATGACTATAACATTACCAAAACACATTCCATAAATTAATTTTAAGAGTTTTTCTCATCCAAATTCATCCTTGGTATTAAATTATAACTTTTTTAAGCCACATGGATGAGAGTATGAAATTTATAAGATTATATTCATAGAAAAGTCAATTTTGTCACAGTTATGTTTTTAACAAATGAAATATTTTTAATATGGGGTTATATAAAGGATATGTTCGACTCTAAATATTATTTTTAAAAAATAAATCTTTATAGTTATCATGATAATTTATTTTTAATTTTTAGAGAAGTAATATGTGAATTAAATGCTTTCCCAATGATGATGCAGTAATTGTTTAATTAATAGAAATATCAAATAAATGATATTAAAAATACTAAAATAAATATAATTTAAGATTATTAATGTAATAAATTAATTTTTAAGATTTATTTTACTTGTTATAGATTTTTTGAATTATATTTTTTAATTTATCTTGTTTTAATGTTATTTTTAAAAATCCATGTAATGAATTGTGTCAAAATTTACATTTATAAAATTTTAAAATAAATAATATTTTATTAAATGATATAAAATTTCTTATATTAATTTTTTAAAAATAATTTGGAAAAGTATTAAAATTTCGTAAATGACTCATTTATTTTTATTTTAATATTTTATAGTAATTATATGAACCCACAAAGTATAAATTACATGATGTCACAATAAGTGTTAAAAGTGTTAAATAATGGTTAATATAAAAATATATGGGTAATGATGTGACGTAAACTTATTATCAAAATTAATTTTTGGTAATAATTAGAAATATACACTTATTATATTCTAAATAAGTTATTCTGGATTCATTTGGGGTTGAAAAATAATTTATATTAATTTAATATGTTGAGCGTTTCCCAAAGTTCCACTCACCTCAATTATAAAAGGTATTCTCCCCAAACTTATTCACACCATGAAGAGACTTCAAGATCGACTAAGTCCTTAAAATTGCTCCTACTAACATAATTGGACATGTTTTAGAGGTTTTTTTATTAATAAAAGACCATACCAAGATGCCTTAAGAAGATATATAAAGGAAGTTCATCGAAGAAGAAGTAATCATTTTTACTAACTCATCCATGTTCATTTTTTCTTATATTTCATATTTATGAATTTTTTACAATATAAAGTAATAAATATAGTATAATATATATTATTAGATGTTATTATGATAATGTTACAACTATATTCCACCTTTTATCTATTTTATGAAAATGGAAATCACCACACGTGAGTAAGTAACACTTTCCGTCTCCACACCATGGTATAATTTGTTTTTCCTCACCATTTTATTTGGATGAGTATAATGATTAATGTAATGGAAATAAATAATGAATATGACCTTATATTTATTTTTTATAATTAATATTCCACTTAATTTCTTACTCTTTCAAAATTAATGGAATGATACAGTCACTCGTACGTACGTACGACCAATCATCTCTACGATGCGATGAGATTCATTTTCCATGCTAACCATTATAAAATGATTAAAATATATATATATATATAATGAGGAAATATAATATCTATGAACTTAATATCATTATTTAGATGAAATATATATATCCCATGCAAAATAAATATGACTTACATAAGAAAATATGTACAAGAAAATGAAGTAGTTAACACCTGAAATACGAGTAATAATGATATATTATTAACAAAATGATTAAATAATATTATTTATGATATCATAAATATATATGATCATAATATAAATTAGTAACATGTTTTAATCCATTATAATGGAGGTTAAATCACATTCAACTAAAGGAAAATACAATATAATAGATTTTTGTCTCGCTTTTATTTATGTGGGACACATGCCACAAACACTACTTATTTTTACTATGTGGTGTATATAAAACCCATTAATGTATTTTATGATTATTATTCTGAAAATTTTGGTATTTTAATATTTATATATTTTTTATTCCTTTATGGGGGATATGATCCTACTAAATATAAATTGGTAAGGATTATTTCATAATGACATAATTATTTTAGATATTTTTTAAGTCCCAACTGGGGATTATTTATTTTTCATATTAGTGATTTATAAAAATTTATTAAAAATTTATTTTATATTATCCAATTATTTTTTAATGTATTTTTTACATTTTTTTTACCTTTTACAAAAATGATCTAAAACAAATATTCCTATCGATTTCTGAAAATGAGTACTTTGTAAAAGTAAAAGGAATGTTTTTTAACTTTTATGGAAATAATGAAATTTACCTCCATCATGATTCCCAATTTTTTTTGAAGATTACTTTAAATGTTTCTATGATTCTTTTTAATAAAAATATTTTCTTTTATAAATGTTTTACCTTTGAAATAATTAATTAAAAAGTGTTAAGGATTTTCTCATCTCTCATTTACTTATATGATATATAATCCTTATAAACCACTTATTTCTTGTGTGAAGTGTATGTATACTACCCTTTGATATATCATATAACAAATATCATTTTTTTCATGGCATTAAAATGTATTAAAGTGTTGTAGGACACTTTTATTTAAAATATTTTTTTAAAATTGATTATTAGATTTATAAATAATGATTTGGACTCATAGGACACTATTCAGGGATTGTTTAATGTAATCCCCTAGATGCATCATTAGTCTCTTGAGGCAAATCATATGATAAATCAGATGGGTTTCTACCTGATATACTGTACCATCTTGTGAAATATCTTGATTGAAAAGGTACTATGTACCTAGGAAACATGGTTTCCACTAATTAAGAATATCCTTTATTGATAATTCCATCATTATTATTATGATCTATGAGATAATTTCTTCGAAGTTATATATGGATTCATTTCACTCTCAAATTATTGATTAAATGGAACATGTTTCAGTTATTTACGTTTCTATATTGATTATGTCTTATTTAGTTATTTTAATGGAATTAATTTTCAGTTATTAACATTTACATATAGATTTATTATCATGGATTCATTTTTTATTTCATTGTACTTACCCTTACTAATCATCTAAGCTAACCCTTAATTTGTTTCCTTCCTTAGGAATCCAATAATTTTTCTAGTAAATATAAAAACAAATACTCTAGATGGAATAAAGTTATCCTTAAACAATTTTTTTAATTAGTGTATTCATTTATAATACAAGGCTCATGTATGTATCAAGTTTACCAAGACTACTAAATTGTTCAATGCTTTGATATGGAATTTACTAGTATCTATGCAAATGTAATAAAGTAATGCATCAATTCTAGACTTCTGGGGTTGGGGTGTTATAGTTGGTATTCTAGGGATGTTAGTATCAAGCTTGGAAAATAGATTTAAAATACATAGATTAGGGAGAATAACCCTTAGATAGAAAATGAGGATAGGTATAGAATAACATCCTAGATTTTTTTTCAAGGTAAATATTTATTGGGTATTCCTAGAAATAAATCCATGTCTCAATACTACAAGCAGACATGGTTATGGAATAGATGCACCTAGGGGTAATATCTCTAGCAATGTGCATTGGCCCTGACTCGGTATAACCTGGTACATGACAACAAACATTAATGCACACCTAGTTTGACACTCCTGGGGAATACTCTTAGAATAATTAACATTTTATTTATAAACCAAGATGAAGGATTTTAATATACATGAAAAATAAATAACCTATGTTAAACTTAAGGTGTTTTATATTGAAAATAGTGTTTCATGATATTCTATAAATGATTATACATTTTTCTCACTATGAATATTATTACTCAAAATATGCTTTCTAGTTTTAGTAAATAGATGGAACCCAAAGAAGTAATGTCATCATTTAACATTACTGGCATGGTGGTGGTGATGAGAAACCAAATGGAATGTTTGAAGGAGTAAAATATATCATGTTTATACCAAATATGTTTTCTGGAAATATTATTGAAAACATATATCTTGACCAACTCCTGAACTCCCCAAAGAATAAAAAGAAATATCTTGCTAAGAGCCCTAGTTGTAGAGACCATAGAGGAAATAAGGATCAATTTACATCATATAGGAAATATGGAAGGAGAAACCAAAGAATGTGTCTCAATGGAACAGAGAATTTATTTATTTTTGGGAAATAAGGACATAAAGAAAATAATTTATGAGAAAAAATGAAGAGAATGATAAAAGGAAATTAATCTCATCCTAAGAATCCATTTTTGGTTCACTTAATTAAATGTGGGGAAACTGATCATTAATTGAGTCTATACCCTCCTCTATAAGATAAAATTTATACTAAGGAAGGAACTATGTTGAAATAAATGAATGATGTATTTATGTATTGGCGTTGAATTGAAAAACATAGTTAAAATGATATTGGATGAGTAATTTTATTTCAAGGATATACAAAAAATTTATTTTGGACGTTATATTAATATTGTTTTAGGAAAAGGAAAACCTGAGGTCTGGGTGACAACTCGTTATGTTCACCAATGCCACAGGTTTTGAACCCAAAACCAATGGAAGACATGGGTGAAAAACCTACCACTTGCCGACATGAAGTCTATGTAATCATTATATTTTTTAGCTAAAATATATAATGGATAAATGTTATTTCTATTTTAGCAACATTGGTTTTATTAAATCAAAAAACTTTTGTATTGAAAAATGATTTGGTGATTATGTGATTAAAGTTATTTCAGAAGACGTTTTATATTTTGGGAGTCCTATAAGATCAAGGCAAAACAAATATTTTTAGGAATAAAGGTTGAACTGTATTTTGGAGTCAAATAAAATTTTATTGTGGACTTATGCCGATTATTTTTTTATGGAAATGTTTAGCATATAATGAAGATTATGAGATTTAAGAAATTAATGTTTTTGGAATAAAAATTATGAGTGATTGATGTCATTTGGAAGACTCTATGATCAAATATTTATGATTTTTGGGTATTAATTTTAGTTTAAAATATTTTTGAGAAAGGATAGTTATTTTATGAATGATCTAGGTTAAAATTTTGGTATTATTTTTTAATTTTATATATTGAAGTTGGTTTACATCATATAATGGTTTATTATTTTTGGGGAATTATCTTATCTTATAAAAAACCATTTATTTTGGTTAATAAATAGTTATACATTTGTTTATTGTTTTATCCATAGAAGTTTGTATGATTGTTTTTTTCAGTCATGAAATTTTTTTCTTAGATACTAATCATTTTGAGAAAAAGATGATTTTATGGAGGAAATTGATTAAATTATGAAAATATACTTTTCAAGTAAGTATATTTATTTATTATCTCTGTCTAGGAAGTAAACTCATTCTTTAACTACGGGAAAAGTATTTTAGAATAAAAATGATGTTCATTTAATTTTCATATCAGAAAATCATAACCTCTTTAACTCATCATATATTTATGGTTTTGTGATGGTATTCATTTTGATGAACATGTTTTTTATAACTCTCCATAATAACTTGATTGTTATATTTATCTTCCATATCCATTTTTTCATTTCCCACTAATATTTTCCTATTCAAAGGACTAATTTTGTGGTGAACTTTTCATTTCCCTTTCCTTCTTAATAAGGGGCTATTTTATTAACCCTATTTCTGATGTGGGTTTCCCATAATGGATTTTTAAAGTATCAATCATTGATTTGAAAAGTTAAAATATAAATTGAAAAAATGTAATTTATTGAAGTAGGTGAAAATGTAACACCATAATACTTTATGGGATGCCTCTTTTAAATGTTACTCTTTTCAAAATCTTACGTTGCATGCAACAAAAAGCTTAAACAAACAGCTAAATATTATTATTTAAATGTTATCATTATAAACTAGGTGTTATAATGGAGGGAACTAATAATATTAACTTAATTATGAAAATATTTTTTAATATTTTTGTAAAATTTTATTATTGGTGACCAATTAATTAAAAATAAAAATAGACTCTTTTTTTAAAAATAAATGGAAATTTTTTTCTAAAAAACTATTTAAATATGCACAAGCGTGTTTTTTACCAAAAAAGTAAACCTTATTTTGTTATATTAAATATATATAATATATTATATATAATGTTTAAAATTTATCATATATTTTTTACAGACATAATATAAGAAAAATCCCATTTTATCCATAAAAGAATTATTTTTTAAAAAAATTCATTTTTACTGTCTTTTATTGGAAAACCTATTTTATATAAAATAATTGACACATTTATATACATTATTTGAAAAAATAAATTTAATGATTTAAATAGAAATATATAAATTTACTTTTTTAGAATATTTGATATTTTTTTGATAAGTTTTATGTTTTGATGAATAGTGAAAAACTATTTCATTTTAATTGAAAAACAATTTTCCATCTAAATAATTTATAATGTTAAATTATATTTTTTATTGGCTTTAAAATATAATTATATCATTTTTATCATTTAATCTAATTTAGGTCATTTTAACCATTTTCATACTTAATTTGAATATAAAAACATAATATATTGTTTACATTTTCTCTTTAATAACATATATTCTTTTTCCATTAATGAGATTAATTTTAAATTAATTACTTAAAATTATGTGTTATGAATTTGGAAAAATGGATTCCATATTTTTAATTAGTGGATCCAAATTATACATGTATGTTTATTTTATTTTTGGGAAAATGAATAGTAAATTTATTAATATTTTAATTTCCATAATTATAGGTATATCAGGTAATTATGTGTAAAAATAAAATTATAATGACTATAAAATTAACATATAACCTGTTATTAATTCATTTTATGGGTGTGCCACGATTAAAATATTCCTTGGGATGAAATTATTACCTATGGAATCCACATGGATCAGAGTTTGACTTTTATAATATTATATTCAAAGAGAAGTCAATTTTGTTACACATTAGTTTTTAACAAGTGAAATTTTTTTAATATTGGGTAATATGGGGAATGTTATAGACTATAAATATTATTTTGAAATCTAAAATTTTATATTTATCATGATAATTTATTTTTATATTTTAGATAATAAATAATTAAATTAAATACTTGTGAAATATTGATTCAGTAGTTGTTTAATTAAAGGAAATATAAGGTAAATGATATTAACAATAATAAAATAAATATAATTTTAGTTTATTGTTGTCATAAAATAATTTTTTATATGAATTTGAAGTTTTATTTGTGTTTATAAGTATGGTTTATAGTATTTTTTATGTTTATGATACTTTAAAAATGAAAAGTAATGAACACTTTCAAAATTGAAATTATTAATATTAAAAATAATATTTTATTAAAATATATGAAATTTATAAAAAATAAAATTTCATAACAATGACCTTTATAAGTCATAAAATGTCATAAATGACTAATTTATTAGTTGTTTTAAATTTTATAGTTATTATATTAACCCTCATAGTGTAAATTACCTGATGTACTGGTAAGAGTTTAAAGGGTTAACTAAGCCTTAACAATAAACGATAAGGGTACGAATGTGACCTAAACCTATATAAAAATTTTATATTGAGATTATTTACACATATATTAATATTATATTCAAAATAAATAAATTTTTATCCATTTTTAATTGAAAACTAATTTATATTAAATTAATAATTTGAGAGTTTTCAAAATTTTCCCTCACCCCCATTATAGAAGGGAATATCCTCCCTCACTTATTACCAAAACATTGAGCCTTATAGGTCAACTTATTACTACCCATTTATCCTTCAAAAATCATTATCCATGTTTTAGAGGTTTTTTTATTCCAAAAATACCAACCCAATATCCCTTAAGAATAGATCAAAAGGAAGTCTCTCGAATAAGAGGAAATTGTTTTTACTGACTCGTCCATGTTGATTTCTTATTATACTTACTATTTATGTGTTGGTTACATTATAAAGTAATATATACATTAAAATATATTTTATAAGATGTTATTATTATTATGTGATAACCATATTTTACCTTTAATCCATCCTATAAAAAATAAAATCACCGTGCGTGCGTACGTACGATTTACCATCTCCACGCCATGGTGTTATTTGTTTCTCAACAAAACTTTATTTGGATGGGTATAATGGTGAATTTAATTGATATAAATAATAAAAATGGCATTATATTTATTATTTTAATTAATATAACTTCAAATTCTATACCCTTTCACAGTTAAGGGAATAATACCGCCACTCATATGTACATACGGTCTACCATATCTACAATGAGATGAGATCTATTTTCCACATTAACTATTCAAGAATTATTATAAAAAATGTATATAATGAGTAAATATAACATATATTAACTTAGTACCATTATGTAGATGAATTATGTATATCTTATTCATAATAAACAAGAGTTGCACGACAAAACATGCATAGGAAAATGAAGCAGTTAAAACCCGAATAAAGGATAATAAAACAATATTTTGAAAAAATGACATAAGAAGATCACATATGATATAATAAATATATGTATGATTAATTTATAAAATAATAAAATGGTCTAAACCATTATATATGGGTTAAATTAAATTCAAATTATGTAAAGTACAAGGTAAGGTATTTTTGTCTCACATTTATTTCTATAGGCCACATGCCTTATACACATCTTATTTCTAATATGTGGTTTATATAGTATCAGTGAATGTATTTTATGACAATTATTATGAATATTATGTTATTTGAATATCCATATAATTTTTTTTCATGGGGAATATTATTCTACTGATTACATGGTGGTAAAGGTTATTTCATAATCACATTGCTATTCAGTATTGTTTTTGTTTATGTCTTCACTAGGGAATATATGTCTTCTAAGAAGCTGTTTTCTAATTATTTTTTTCATTTTTTTACTATATTCCAATTATTTTTAAATTCATTTTTACCTTATTTTTACTGTTCAGAAAATGATTTAAAAGGAAAATTCCTATCATTTTCCAAAATAAGGTACTTGATAAAAGTAAAATGAATTTTCATTTTAACTTATTTGGTATGAATATATTTTCCTGCCATAATAACACCGTAATGTTTGGAAGCTTCCTTTAAAAGTGTACAAGTTTATTTTCAAATAATTTTAATTGAAATGCCTAACCTTTTAAATAAATTATTACAAAGCGGTAAGGATTTTCTAATCTATATTTTACTTATATGAGATATAAGAATTATTCACCACTTATTTCTTGTGTGTGGTGTATTTATAGTACCCTATGATATATTATATCATAAATTCAATTTTCTTCATGGTACTAAATTGTTTCAAATTGGTATGGGACACTTTGATTTGAAATCGTTTTTAATTGATTATTTGGTATATGAATAATGCTTTGGAATGTTATGAAACAGATTTGGGACTATTTAAAGTAAACCCCTCAATGCATCGATAGTCTATTGAGATGAATCATTCAAAAAATCAGATGGGTTTCAACCGAATATTATAAATTGTCTTATGAAATGTCCTAATGGTAAAGGTACCATGTACCTAAGAAACATGGAATCTAAAAATTAAGGATTCACTCTATTGAGAATTCAGTTATTACTATTATTACCCATGAGATTATTGATTTTATATTTTCTATGGTTTCATTTCATTCTCAAATTATTGATCAAATGACATGTGTTTCAGTTATTTACCGTTCCAGGTTTATTAGTCCTTATACAGTCATTTTAATGACATGTGTTTTAAGTTATTTACATTTCCATATAGATGTATTCTCATTGGTTCATTATTTCTTATGTTGTACTTACCCTTAATGATCATTTGAGATCACCTTTATTTAGTTTCCTTACTTAGTAATCCATGTAGTGTACTAGGAAAGATATGAAATGATATAATAGATGGAATAAAGTTATCCTAAAAATATGATTTAATTAGTGTATTAAATTGCAATATAAGACTCATGAATGTATCTTGTTTTCCAAGACTTCTAAACTATTTAGTCCTTTTGGATGTGATTGATTTATATCTATGACATTTTAGTAAAGTATTATACCAAATAAATAATTTTGTTGTTGGGAATTTACATTTTTAAATTCAATTTTTCATTTTTCTTAATTTTTAATTTTTTTAAAAAGGATTCTTCATATCATTTTCCAAACAAGGCCAATTTGGGTTTTATTGAAAATGTGAATGCAATATCTTCTTTCACATGTATGACATTAATAGAATTTTTTTTTGCATTCATGACCACACAATGTTTTAAATATTAATTTATAAATTTCAATGTTTATTTTTAAAGTAATGTATATTGATTTTTTATATGAATTTATAGTTTTAAAATAAGTGATTTTTAAAGTCAAAAAGGTTGATTTCATCAAGAAATATTCCAAGTGATCTTCTCAAATCATTTTTCATGTAAGATGAAATAATTTTATCTTACTTATGTTTTAATGAGTATATGATCCAATTATACCATCCTCATTATTTATTTGGATGGTTTTTTCGACGATGTCCATTTATTTAGGAAACCCACTCTTTTTTCATGGGTTACTATGCTGAGATGTTTATGAAAGACATTTATTTTCAAGGGTTTATTATATAATGAAATGTTTATGAAACCTCTTTATTTTAAGGGTTTATGATTTGATGAATGTTTTATAATAATATGCCAGTATTATGTATTTTTTTCATTATGTGATTGTTGTTAAATTATAACCAAGTACGGTGGTCATGTTATAACGATGGATGGTGGTTATGTTATAACACGGGGTGGTGGTCATTTTATAACCAGGGATGGTGGAAACTTTAAAAAAAGGATGGTTTGTACCTATATACCCATACAATTCATTTATTAATGAAACGTTTTCATGAAATTTATTTCATGTCCAAATTTTTATGTCTGGTCCTTCGATCATGTCCATAGTATTATGTGACGACATGATTTCATGTCCTTAATGAAATGAATGAACGTGTTTCTATTTATACATTTTCATAATGTTATAATTTTATGTGGGTGAAACAAATATATGTCTTATTCCAAGTTTATTCTCTCATGAATTTTATTCTTTTATCCCATTGTGATTCATGTCTTATGAACTACCAAGATTTTGGTCGTGAATTATGTTTATTAACATGAGATTACCAGACTCATAAAACATTAATATTTATAACCCTACTTAAAACTAGTTTAGTGATGATTGTGGTTTGATCCATAGGAAATGACTCGTAGTATGTGATTTAAGTGTGCAACCAAGTAGAAAAATAAAAAATAAAAAATAAAACAAAAAACGAGGGAGATGAAAATTGGTATGGATATGAAATAGTGATGAGAATAAAGATTTGTTTGATTGTGCTCATGAGTGTAGGGATGAAATATGAGAGAAATATTAAAAAAATGGTAGAAGATCAAAAAATAGTGGGTGAAATCATTTGATCATGTAGGAGGAAATCAGCCAGCTAGTTTTTATAGTGATTTTCCTTCATTAATATATTGAATTAAATAGACTAAAAAAGATTAAAAGAGGATATCAAGATTTTTCATTTGGTAAACCAATGAATGAATAGATCTTAAATATTTCCAACTAAAAAAGGAAATTTATCAGTAAATGAGAAAAAACCAGTTATCACTCAGTTGAATATATCACTTGAACTCAGTGTGATACTATCTCTTGATCTTGATTAGATTTTTCAAAAAAAAATAATATTTAATAATAGTTTAAAATGAGGTTTAATTAAGATAATTTTTCATTTATACTAAATGTTTTTTATAAAATGTCCATCTAAAAATATTATAGAAAATCATCTAATTAGATCAATTCATAGATAAAGTAAAATTGATTAACAATCACAACCTATTCTAGAAAATGTGTTTAGATGAAGATCATGATCGAATAAAACATATTGCAAAGTTTAGATATAAAATAATCCATCTATTAAGGATTAAGGAAACATGGAAGAGGGAAAATGAATCTTCTATGAACAGTATCTCTAATTATAGCTCATCAAAAGTGATCTGTAGAAGCTCCCGACTCCCAATACTTGTTCTCTATCAGTGCTCCTACCTGCTTCCTGGGGGTATATCCTCCCTATTATTGGGGTGATTACTATGATGTATCACTATATTCTTCATGTATTATTATTATTTCTAATAATATTACAGTTTCATGTCAATCCATTCCTCAATCTCATGGTGGCGACTCCATAGGATTTTCCTTGTATTCTGTGTGGTATGTTTGTCACTATACATAATCCTAAATGGTAATCGAAGCCAAGATTCCAACTGAATGAATTCGATTTTAAAATATATGTAGTTAAAGATACATGATCCCACACCCTAATGTTTTCCATTTTGAATGTTCAAGGCCCATGGTTACTAGGTGAGGATGCATGAATCTCCAGTTCCCACAAACCCCTCTTGCAATCCCCCTACTTGATTCAATCAATCAATTATAATAATTCTAGGTATAGGTGAGTAGATAAATCTTGGAAATTATTTTCCCCAATTCCAATTTTTGGCTATGGATCATTTAAACAAATTTTATGTACCTATGTCACAATTTGGGCCCACTCTCCCAAAATTCATTTTTTGGGATTGGCCATCACTAATTGACACCAAGTGTATTTTTTTAAATTTTGTATAATTTGTATATTATTATTATATTCTTATTAATATAAAACAAATATATATAAAAATATATTTACATAAATATATATACACATATTATTTTTATTAAAACATTTATATTATTAATATATATACACTCATCATATTTATTATATATATATTATTATTTTTTCATCAATTTTTTATTATTCTTCTATGTCGTGAGTCTTAATATTCAAGGGGGATCATCATAGTGGGTCATGTTTGAGGATTTATCCTTCACATCTTTTCAATAGTTGATCTTCCTCAATAAACGTTTGGAACAAGGCAATCTTTAGCAAGGGAATAATTAGCTTAGTGGATCTACTTCAGATCTACTCGGTCATGTATTCATTCTTGTATGGTTCAACAAGTAAACTACATATATATTCTGTGGTCACACAACACTTGATGTTGAATCAATGATGATGGTTGGTTTATATGAAGTTTGGATCTCAATGATAGGTGACATTAGTGTCGTTCTCAAATGTAAATGCATCTTGATTTGATGGGAGGATATTCCTCGATGGGGGATCAGTTCGATTCTAAGTGGTATTCTTCTAAGGCCAGATCTGGTTTCAGATCATGGTGGTCAGAATCTCAGGTGAGTGTGATCATGGTGGATATATTTTGGGATGGCTTTAATGATGGATTATATTCATCCAATGAATCTTATTGGATATTTAATCAATTAGGTGTGGATTTTGTTGGTTTGATTTCATCATTGGTGGGTTATTATTACAAAGGTAGTGTGGAAGATTTGGGTCAGAGGATTATTGATGGTAGGAGAGTTAGTGGTAAATGAGGGAATAATGGTAGACGATGGTTTCAATGTTAGATGGTGGGGTGGGTGGATGGTTGGGATGGGTGGAAGAAGTAGTGTTAGTTAATGGTTGTCGGGCATGGGGTGTAGCAGAGTATATGTGGATGGGTGGAGGTAGATGGAAGCAGAGTGGTAGGTTAAAATGATAGTAGTGGGGGAAGTAGGTGGACCAGTATATTGGAAATGGCAGTTTAGGAGGAGGGTTCCATGTTGGTAGATTAGGGGAACAATTGAATTTTTTTTTTCAATATCTCATATAGATGTTTTCTTTCTATGGGATAGTAGCAAGGAAGCCAAAGTAGCACCCTGGTGGTAGATGAAGGGGAGATAAAGGTAGCATAGTGAATAGTTATTGGTGGTAGCTCAACCTAGAAATACATTAAATTAGAAATCATTATAAATCTAAAAAAAACATTTCTATAGAAATTTAATCCACCCAATTAATCTAATAAAAAATTGATTCTAGAAAATGTGAATAAAATCAATTCATTGAATTTATTTGAATGAAAATATCCAAAATGATTTAATTCAGGAATGAAAATATTTCAATTACAAATTTTCCCCGATAAAACTTCAATATTTATAATGTAATTGATAATTTCTATTGAAAATCAAATTTTTAGAAAATTTTAATTCTATAAAAATGTTCACTGCAATAAAACGAAAGAATTAATTTCATCCAAATTTTATTTTTTAAAAAGTATGTACATTTAATCTACAAAAGAAACATTTTAATAAGATATAAATATAATGTACATTCTATGTTAAAAAATTATTAATTTTCAAATATATTATATTTAAATATTATATTTAAAACACATTCTCAATTATTAAGCCTAAAAGGATATGGAAATGTGTGTAAACCAAGACCACATAAAAATCCACCACACATAAATATTCATTTTTTCACAAACAATTATCATGATTTATTTCTCTATAAAATAACCAAAATAATTTTTGAACAAACAGATCAATAGTTATAATGTTAAGTCATTAAATTATAGAGGAATATTTTTTATATGGGCTGAAATTTTCAATGATTTTTTATAGTGGGTCCTAACTATGTTCAAATACATAATAGAAATCAGGGTAACATAGATTCATTCACTATTAATGATTTCATACCTTATAATAAAGACACTCGGTGCCCAACATCAATTAAAATTCAAGCTCCAATCTCAAGAGTAATGAAAAGTAAGATTTTAGTTGAAATATATCCTTAATAGGAGGAACTTTCAATTATCACATTCTGTAACGCCCTGACCCTAGTTACCCAGAGTCGGTACATTATTACATAACATTGGCATGATCACAAGAAAGATCAAATCTCCAAAGACCGATTGGTTTAGTAGCCTTGGAAACACTAGATATATTCATAAGTTTTACATTACATCATAAAGTGAAAAACTACTACAACAAAAAAATGTCTCCATAGTCCACACTATTATCCCCTCATAATATCCCTGTAGGTCATTCATAACTTACTTCTTCACATCCTAAGAAAAATAAAACATAGAAAAGGGGTGAGCTCAAATGCCCAGTAAGGATAAAAATATAGCGGAAACTTTCAAAATTAAGCATAAACATTTAAGGAAATGTATAACCAAAACAAAAGCCTTTTAAACATGAACTTCAACATATTATGGAAAAAGTAAAATGAAATAATTCCATTTACTTATTCACATGGATATTCTAATAATCGAATAATCACATAAAATATCAATAACCACTTTCATAATGATGGAATGCATAATGCTGAAATTTAATTTCTTTTTCAAGGCCTCGTCCCAAGACCTAGGGGCTAACTATAACCGGAACCCAACCCGGAGTGCCTCTAATAACCGGACACCAACCCGGAGTGCCTCTAATAACCGGACACCAACCCGGAGTGCCTCTAATAACCGGACACCAACCCGGAGTTCCTCTAATAATCAGAGACCAAACCGGAGTTCCTCTAATAACCAGAGACCAAACCGGAGGGCTTACTTTTACCGGTACCCAACCCGGAACATACTTGTCTAACACATTCATCTGAATGAAAGGTTGAAATATAACATAAACAATTGGATTAGAAATAACTTATGAAATGTCAATACTCTAAACAAAAACCATGAGTGACATAAGAATAACTTATCCACAGTCAAAAATATCACAAAACCTTCAATAAAATATGGATGTTTTGTATCATAATAAATCAACTTCAAATAAGCTTAAAATCTATCAAAGGATGTTGACATAGATGAAATAAAGTCTATTTTAGAAAAACATCTCTTTCTATTTTGAAATCATTTAAGAGACTTATATTTATGAAATAAAACATTTTTTTTAAAATATTCTTATTATCTTGTAAGGTAAGCTTCGATGATTTTATAACGGCGGAAAATAGCAACACCCACTGTATAAGTTAAAAAAACATTCTTACCTTAATTTTGTCGAAAAGGTTAAAAAGCACCTTGTTTGGAAAACGACGGAAAGATTCCTTTATAAACCTCTTATAAAAAGTCAAACAAGGGTATAAATGAATTTAAACCATATTCTAGTAAATAGTAAAAATGTTTTGAAATTAATTTTTAAGAAAAATGGATGTGGATGATAAAGAGATCCTAGTAGATTATTACGTATAAACAACCTCGGATAATGAAGAGATTGTGAAATAACCCTTAACAATTTGGTAACTTATGAAACATACAACCCTTGAAAGAGGTATCATACAATGAATATGTAAATACACAAAAATTATAGTGTATTACACAAAGAATATAATTATGGGCAGTACATACACCACACAAAAGGTGATGGTGGCAATATGGCATCAATCTCACGGAAATACGGAGTGAGATGAAAACCCCTTACCTTGTACTTTTCCTTGGATGAGGAAGGTTAAACTCCTGTATAATGGTGAAATAATTGTTATTAAATTATACAAGAATCATATACATTAATATGATATCATATAGGATCTTTTTATATTGATTTCATAATAATATCTTAGTATTATCGTTGTTTCGGGTGTTAACTTACTTGTTTTATTTTATATGTTTTGTTACGTAAGACATGTTTGTAATGGATAGGTTGTCTATTATTCATATACAGAATGATATCAAGTCCTTAAAAATCATTTTTAAATCATCAAATGATAATTATCCTTTAATGGATACGATGGAGAATGAATCTCATCGCGTTCGTGGAGACGGTAGTCTGTACGTACGCACGAGCGACAACATTATTCTTTTGATATTAAAATAATATATAAATGGTTGTTATATCATATATACAGAATAATTAACATGTTATATTTATTATTTAAATGAGTTACACATCATTATTGTTCCCATCCAAATAATATTATATTGAATAACAATTACACCACGACGTGGAGACGGTAAGCCATTCGTACGCACGTATGGTGACATGTTATTCAAAAGGTGGATAGAATACTGAATATGGTTGTACCATATTTATAATAACATCACAGTATATATATGATACTGGATTTATTATTTTATAATGGTAACAACAAAGGAAGAAGAAGTGGAAGAAGAAAGGAACTCGGAAAAGGGTGGTGAAATCATTACCTCTTCTTCGGTTTCTTCCTTTTGATTTGATCAAAAGGGCTCCTTAGGTTAGATTTATGATCAAACTAAGGCCTCTAGGTTGTAGTGAGGGAAGTTGGGAGAGTATTTGGGAAGATTTTGGCCGAACCAAAAGGCTTTGAAGGTGTGAATAAATGAGAAGGAGGAGTGCCCTTTTATAAGAGGGGTGAGGGGCACCTTTGGAAAAGCTAGAAATATTAATTTATAATAAATTCATATTCGGTTTATAATGGCTCCAAAGTTGATTATTTAAATTTTAAGGTAGGTATAGGTTGAAAACAACTCAACCAATAGAATTTATACAGGTTTGGGTACTTATATTAACCTTATCTTTAAGTATTAACTCTAAATTAATTAGTTTCACTTTTACAATGTCTCTTTGTATTTTTATATAATATGGTTAATAAACTTACTATATACATCCAAGAGACCCCCAAGTGGTCAATTAATGATGAAACTATCAGGATATAAGTCTCTTGGCCGAACCTTAGATTTTTATGAATTTAATATTAATTAATACCAAAAAGATGCGAGCATGAGTTGGTTTCCCAACCCATACCCCAAAAGTTTATTAAAAATAAAAATCCAACAGAAAGGTGAATACATGAGTTGCAATGTTTTTGCACCAACTGGAATTCAGATGATTACAAAATAAATGATAAACAAGAGAATGCACCTACCATCCATTTTGGGTTTGTTTTAACCAGCATCGTCCAAAAAAATCTCCAAATGAGGCCGCTATCCATATCTGCATTACAACTGCCAAGTACTCAATCCCTTCAGAGAGGCGTGCCTGTAGTCCCCTTCATTCTAGGAATTCCAATCTGAAAATTCTGCACAAAAACCAGGTATTTGTATCTCATGAAACTAACAATGCTGCTCGGCTAGTCCAGTAGGACTATAGGCATTCAAATCAAAAACCAGGTATTCATATCTCATGAAGCTTCAGCAGCACAATAAAATGCTGCTCTCCACTAGATCAGCAGGTGCATCTGCAACGATCCAAACATAATGAGACAGCGCAATTCCCACCGAAGCTGAGAATAATCAAATTCGGGGTTCCGATCGAGCTCAAATTCCACCCTATCAAACATACGCTCCCTCGTAATGAGATAATCATCGACAGATATTTCTTTATTACAATATTTTCTATAAGATAACCTTGGTTTCTCCTCAATCGATGTGTAGAAATCCTCCTTGTATCCTTCCATAATAACCCGAGTGCAATTTCTAAGCTTAACTCTATCCACGCGATCCTCAATCCAAGAGTAGGAGTCCTCTTCTTCTGTGGAGGAGTCCCCTTCATTATGGGATTTCGGTGCAGAGGTACTCTTGCTGACAACCGGCTGTGCAAGAATGTTAATTTCCTCCACTCGAGGCCCTGGCGATCTAGTAACAATGGTCCTCTCCAACTTGGAATAATCAATTCGCTTTCGAGTCTTCTTAGGGTGCTGAGTGATAAAACCATCAGGATCAACAATAGCTTTCTTACCATTTTTGGCACTTGAGCGCAGGTATTCCTCCTCAATTCTATCCGCTTGCTCACTATCATCATGATTGGACTCACCAGAAACAGAATGCATCTCTTGAGCTTGCTCATTAGAGGTTGGAACAACTCCTGGGGTGCCAGTGCACATCTTAACTTCATTGACCATGTCCAAAAAACCAGAAGGAGCAGAATTTTTGTCGCAAATCGGCTGTGCTGAACAGGATGCCGGAGGGTCCTTAGAATTAGAAGGCTCAGTCTGTTTAGAATGAGGCCTATCCTTCTCAATCCAGACTGAATTCCCTTCATTCGAGGAGTGTTTCCCAAGTTTCTGACGATTCATGGGATCCTTCCCAGAACCACACTCGCTAAGAGAGTGGCCAATCTGCATACAATTGGAGCAGTAGCTCGGTAAAGATTCATAAACCACTTCTTGAAAAAAACCTACATCCCCATTCTGTATCCAAATAGCAGAGGGAAATTTCTGCGAAATATCAACCTCCACACACACGTGGGCAACCGAAGGCCTTGAGAGCTTCTGAGTCGCGGAATCCATCTTAATGGGATTACTGATAAGCTTAGCAATCGGGAATAAAGCAATTTGCTTGAAAAGATGCATCGGCAAACCAGGAAATCCTATCCAAACAGGTGCAAGCGGTGATTCAGAGAAGCAATCAAAAGAAGGAGGATACTTGAAGACCTTCATCGTGCAGCCGCCAAAACTCCAATATCCCCTAGACCAAAGCCGATAGAAATCGTTTGCAGAGGAAAGCTGAATAGCAATATCCATCGAGTTGAGCAGGCCGATTTCAAAATCAACAGATTGATTACTTAGAAAAAAGTACATTAAATCAATACTAATATATCATATTATCCTAGAAAATTATTTTAATTTATTAAAAGTTTCATATTATATTTATTTGGGTATTTATAATATCAATTATTTTGATTTTTCACTATTATAGTAATTACTGCATCATCATTGTGTCATAAATAAATTAAATTATTTAATGTCTAAAAATTATAAATAAAATATCATTATTTACGAAATTATTTTAGCTTTCTAATGAATATTTATAATCTAAATTCCAACATATATAACCCTTTGTAAAAATTGTTTTTCTAAAGGATATATGCTTGTGTCATTTTTGTATTCATTTTAACTTAATTAAAATAAAGTGTCCCTATCACCTACAAGTGGCACCATGGGGTACCAAAATCGACCCAAAGATGCCTATGGTCGAACATGTATCAACCAATAAGGCTAGGACACGTTTTAGGGTAATTTAGTATTATTATAATATTATTTTTTAACCCTTATTTACCGGATTTACCCTTAACCATGGTAAATAAAATATTTACCGCAGTAATTATTCAAAATATCTAAAAATAAAATTTACCTATTTACACAATTTGAACATCCTGATTCCAAATATGGAATCCATTTTTATAAATTCAAAATACAGAAGTGGCAGAAATTAATTTAAAATTAATTCCCGCTGTCAAAACAAAATGCGTGTTTTTAAGAGATAATAACTATCAAAAGATTGACACTTGTTTATGTTCGGTTTAATTGTAAAATTATGTCCAATGACCAAAATTATATTAAATGGTAAAAATATATTCTAAATATACTTTAAAACCACTCAAATTTATAATTTATCACTATTAATTATTTGATTAAAAAAAGTTGTTTTTAATTAAAATTTAGTAATTTTCACTATTCATCAAAATATGAAAGTTATTGGAAAAGTACCAAAATTTCACCTTAGGCTAAATTCGATACTCTGAATCCAAAAATGAAGTCTATTTTGAGAGATAAAATTTCTAAAATTTTAAAAGGTAGGTATTACTATTCATAACGGCTAGTTTGATTGGTTGTGGTGTGTGTTAAAACTCAAAGTTGCGTACAACACATGCTACTGTATTATTCAAAGAAAGCGTACCGTGGAAGCTTGGGATGTTTCATTTTAAATTTTTGATTTCCCCATTTAGTCAAAAAGTTTAAAATATTGTATTTAAAAAGGGTTCACTATTAAAAGTTGATAAAAGTGCAATACTGAAAATGAATTTGTTCTCATAATATGGATTCTAAAATTATAAGGATTATATAAAGTTTAAAATTTAGTTAATACTATTCACAACCTCTTTGGAACGACTTGTTTGGTAAGTTATGGTGCGCTTGAACTCGGTGTTGCGTGTAGTGCAAGTTATTGAATTATTTTGATGAAATAACACACTATAAAATCTTGGGGTGTTACACATTCCCCTAGGTTTAAAAAACTCATCATCATCAACATTATTATTATTATTATTATTTTCATCACATCATTGATATAAAAAAAATATTTTTATGTAATTCAATTGTATTATTCTTTAATTGGGTTCAATATTCCTCCCACCTTAATGATCATATTTTTTCCAAGGCCCTTTATCTTAATTATTCATAGCCCTGAGTTATGAATATCACCATGAAAAAAACTTATTAAACTTTGAAGTGACTTTATTAAATGAAATTCACTTAGTTACGTTATCTAATAGACTCACCATGGGATCCCAATTTCCTATTTTACATCATATTAAAAAGACTTATATTACTATTGTTTTGAGTAGGATCTCAAAGGTGATTAATTTTTTAAAAGTGACCCCCAAGGTTCAAGGTCAAATTTATTATTTCCTAAAAATATGATCATAATTCATTTAAGATATGAATTATCTCACTCTATTTCTCAGTTACAAAATAGAATATCTATAAATAGGTTATGTAACCTAACTAAACAATCATACACCCTCAACAATATCATAATCAATTCAAACATCAAAAAAAATTATGTTATTATCCACCAGGAAGGATTGAATTTAGGTGATAATTGAAGCCTAAAGACCCTCATTTTGTGTAAAATTTTTAAATTTTTTGACCATTTTTGTTACAAAAAAATCAAAGTGGGTTTTGATGTGTCCAATATTTCAAGTAAAACATGAAGTATAGTTTAACATCTAGAAATACCCCTCTACCCAACACTTAAAACTCATAATTATCCCGATTGTAGAATCTTAAAATGGGTGATAGTATAATTCACAAAATATTATAAATTTTACCATAAAAATATTATGGAGGGGTTATATGAAAGTTCAAAAATCACTTTTTCCATATATCCAAACAAATTTTAAAAGATTTTGTTTTTTTGAATGTTCATTATTTTTATTTATATAACTAGGAAAGATAATTTTAAATTCATATAAAATATTAGTCTTGGAAAATTTTTTGTTTAATAACAGTTGGATAAAAGTGATTTTAACATGTGTATGTAGGTTTCACAATGCATCCCAACATAATTTTTAACATTCTATAATTCGATAAGCTAAAACCGAAGAAGAATTTAACATTCACAATTTTCTAAATATTAGGGGGAATTCCCACAAACTTATTTCACCACTACTTATGGGAATGTATAAGAATATTATTAAAATGGAAAAATAAAAACAACACTTCCCTGAATGTGGAAGAATATCGTATTTTATGTTTAGAGACATATAGCCTACCTTTGTTTTCTATCTACAATATTTTTTAATACTAAATTATGGTTCCTATAAATTTTAATTGATGAAAATTATAATTAATAATTTAAATATCATAGTAAAATAAAACCAAATTTTGAGTTTGGGAGTGTTTTATGAATTGGTTTTTAATTTTATAAAGAAACTTTTCAGACAGGAATTAAATAATAATATCCTTTGACCTACCTTGAAATCCCTATTTACAATTATTGGGTCATGAAAATATTTTATTTTTTTACATTAAATTTCATAATATACATATGATTCCCTCTATCTCACTCAACTCCAACAATCTCTTCTCAGAAGCTGGCATGATGTCAAAGCTGATGGCCTTCACTTTTAAAACATTATTTTGATTTTGTTACAAATGTATATGGAAAGTCTTACCAAGTAAGAATATATTCAAGCATACATACCTATGGGGAACTTATAAGTTGTTTTTTATCCCAAAGAGATTCATACAACTTCATAAAACAATCCTTTCTCGAGATAGAAACAATATTTTTTAAAATCTGTTTCAGATCTATGTTAGATATTTCAATATGACCATTAGACTGTGGGTGGTAATGAGAAGCCCCGGAATTATCCATTAAATTATTGAATTTATAATTCTTGAAATGGGTTATATTTTCTATAATGGATTCTATGGGTACTCAAAACCTAGAAAAGATGTTTTTCTTGTTGAATTTCACTACATTATTTGTAAGATTTATGGTTGGATCCTCCTACAATACCCACATGGATTCATAATCCCCATCCTCAAGAATATATTCATCTCTACCATAGTATGGTAATGGTCGCATGAAATCCAATCCCCAAACATAAAAAATTTCAACCTCTATAATTCATTTTTGTGGAAACTCATACCTTTTGTCTACATTTCCATGCATTTGGATCTTTTCATAGCTAATCAACAAAATCTTAGTATCCTTGAAAATTATTGGCCAATAGATCCCTACCTATAATAATTTTTGGGTAGTTCTTTATCCTCCATGGTGCCCACCACAATGAGATGAATTGTATCTTTCAATAATCGTTATAATTTCATCCTCATCCACACATCTCTTAAAAATACCATTATCTCATATTCTATATAGAAGAGGGTCATACCAAAAGTATTATTTAATCAAAGAAACAAAACTATTTCATTGGTTCTATCAAAGGTCCTTAGACATAACAAAAACAACTAGAATGTTAGAAAAATATAAAAATACTGATTATTTATTTAAAGAAGTAGTAAATAAATGTTTATCTAGTAATGACTTATTTAACTCCCTTAGTTCAACAAATTTTATGTTAGGAATCAAATAACAATGGTTTGTAACTGTATTATTATAAAAATTGTTATCCATGATTTTTAGAACAAACTAATGAAACTAATGATTTCACCTCATAAGCCTTGTTTTTGAGTCTATCATATCTAGTAAGTACCTAAGGACTAAATGGTCAGTGAAAATAATAACCTTGGACCCATTAAATTAATTTTTTAAATTTTAAAGGGAAATCATAGTAGAATCCATATCATTATTAGTGGTGAAATAATTATACAAGTATTCATATATCATCTTACTAGCCTAATAAATGACATGAAACCTCTTATCCTTCATATTCCTTAAAACAATACCGACCAATTGATCACTAGAATCACACATCACCTCAAATGGGAACTTATAGTCTAGGGAATTAATAATGGGTTAATATGGTAGATTATAATTTACAATATTAATGGATTATATAAATTTATCTTAAATCAAAAAGGGTGTGCCCACAACAAGCATAGATAACAGTGGACAAGTTATTTTAAGAAAATACTTAATGTACCTTCTGTAAAATCCAGCATGAACTAAAATACTTATAATCCCCTTGACATTATATTATGGTGGAAAGTGTAATATTAACTAATTTTTTTCATTAAAAAACTCTAATACCTTATTATAAACCTTGCGACCCAACAAAATTCTGTCAGTAGACATAAATTAATAATTTTCCAAATTTAAAATGATATTTTTTTTAAAAAATCATTAAAAAAATGTATTTCATATTTTCAAGGAAGATTAAAAAATCATCTCCAAAAACTAGAAAATAACTCATGGGAAAATAAATTATTATTTAAATCATCTCTATAACTCCCTGAACCTAGTTACCCAGAGTTAGTGCATTATTACATAACATTGGCATGATCACAAAAGATAAAGTCTCAGAAGACCGACTAGATTAGTAGCCTTGGAAATACTATATACATCCATATTTTTTAAATTACATTATAAAATGGAAAACTACAACCCCATAGTCTCCATAGGATACACTCATATCCCTTAGACTATCCCTGCAAGTCAGTCATAATATACTTCTTCGCATCCTGGGAAAATAAAACATAGAAAGAGGTGAGATCAGATGATCAGTAAGGATAAAAAAATAGCGGAAGCATTCATAAATATGCATAAACCTTTAAGGCAATGTATAAGACTAAAAAAATCCTTTTAAACTTGAAATTCAGCATAATATGGAAATGATTAAATCAAATAATTCCATTTAATTATTCACAAGGATATTCTACTAGTTGAATAATCACAGGAAATATCAATAGCCACTTTCATAATGATAGAATTCAAAATGCTAGACTTCATAACAATATAGTCAAGGCCTTGTGCCAAGAGTACAAATATGATTTTGTCAAGGCCCTGTGCCAAGACACTAGTCTGTCTCATGAGACCTACCGATTCATCGAGGAGCTATAACGGGCTCCACCGGTCACTTATTGAGCCCAATGCATTCCTCAGATGAAAATATTTAAACATAACATAAACATTCGTATTAAAACTAGCATAAAAAATGTCAAAAACTTATCCATAAACCATGAATTGGATAAAAATAACACAACCACTATAAATTATATCATAAAACCTTAAATAAAATATGGAATATTTGTATCAATATAAGTCAACCTCGATCAAGAATAATATACTGTAAAGGATGTTGACATAGTTGAAAATGATTAGTAAAAATCTTTGATAGAAATATCCCTTTTTCATGAAAACATTTAAGATTAATATAGAGAAATTCATTTTAAATATTGTCTTGAATCAATGTGTCTCATGCCACTTTGAAATTTTTTAAAATAATTAGCATTTTGTAACATTAATGTCCATATAAATAAATACATAAAAACTATTTTGAAAACATGGAAATTAATGAGAAAGTTATAGAAGAATAAACGATTAAAAAATTGAAAATGATGTTTTTGTAAAATTTCCCTTAAAAATAATCCCTTTGAAATCTCTTTTATGAAACATGAATAATAAATATGTCCCAGTAGATACTTACGTAAAAACAACCTTGGATAATAATGAGATTGTGAAATTAAACCTTAAATGGTAATTTTCCTCCGTTAATGGTATGTTAATCTCCTATATAATAGTTAAAATATTTTAATTAAATTATAAAAGAACTATATACATAAATATGATATCATATATGATCTTATATTATTGCTTTGTTAATAAATTTTTAGTAGTATCATGGTTTTGGGTGTTAACTGATTAATTTTCCTTTAAATACATGGTTACATAAGCCATGTTTATTGTGGATAGGATGAATTTTATTCATATATAGAATGATATTATGTTCAAAGACATTATTTTTAATCATAAAATGAAAATTAGTCTTGAATGGATAAGAAGGGGAAGGAAGCTCATCGCATTCGTAGAGACTGTAATCCATACATACATATGAGCGATAATATCATTATTTTGATATTAAAATCATATATAATTGGATAGTATATAATATATGCATAATCATTATCATGTAATGTTTTTATTTAAATAATTTATACTCATTATTATAAACATCCAAATGATGAAGTGTTTGAATAACAAACTACACCACGACTTGGAGACAGTAATCCGTATGAACGCATCTATGGTGACTATTTCATTTATAGGATGGATAGAATAATGAAAATGGTTGTACCATTTTTATAAGAACATCAATGTATGTAGAATATACTGGAGTTATTATTTTATAATGGAAACATCAAAGAAGGAGTAAGTGGAGGAAGAAAAGAACTTGAAAGAGGCGATGAAATATTTACTTCTTCTTCGGGTTCTTCCTTTTCATTTGATCAAAAGGGCTCTTTAAGTTGTCTTTCTAACTAAATTATGGCCTCTAGGATTAAGGGAGAACAATTTAGAGGATATTTGAGCAGTGATTGAGGATCCAAATGTCTTTTAAAGTGTGAATTTTAGAGAAGGGGAAGTTCCCTTTTTTAAGAGGGTTGAGGGGCACCTTAGGAAAAGATTGAAATATTTTTTTATATATAAAATAATTTTCAGTTTATAACGGCTCCAAAATGAATTATTTAAAGGATAATGTAGGAATGGGTCTAAAACCACTCCAAAAATAGGTTTTATATTGGTTTCGGTCACTATATTAACCTTATATTTTAGATTTAACTCTTAGTTAAATAGTTATACATTTACCATGTCTCTTTGTATTTTTATATTATATGGTTAATAAACATACTATAAACTTCCTAGAGAACCTAAAAGGTTTCATTAATAAAATATATAATATTATTTAATCTCTTTGTCCTATCCTTAGATTTTTAGTAATAGTATATCAATTTATAATATAATATTTGTTTTAAAAACTGTTTTATGTAAATTTTGACACTATTTGGTATTTTGTTTATGTTAAATTTATAACAACATTATTACATCGAAATAAATTTATTTAATAAACCCTATCATGTCATATTAACCAATAAAATTAGTGTACTTCCTAAAAAGTCTAAAATTAGATTTATTTGGATATTTATAATATCAATTATTTTAATCATCCATTAAAAAGGTAATTACTGCATCATCATTGTGTAATAAATAAATTTAATTATTTAATGCCTAATAATTATAAATAAAATACCATTATGTAGGAAATTTATTTATATTTCTATGAAATATTTATATTCTAATTTATCATATTTATAAACTAATATTAAAAAGGGTTGATTAAACTTTAATTTTAACTCTTTTAACTCTTCTTTAAATAAAATAATAATAAATGTCTTAATCTAATCCAAGTTGACCAAAGAGGATCATATTTTATTCATAAGGTTTTTTTGGGTCTAATTACAAATATTAAATAGAATTAGGACATGTTTTAGGGTAATTATAATAACATTTTTACCCTCAATTACCCTATTTAATTTTTACCATGGTAAATAAAAGTAAAAAGTTACTATTCACCAAAAATTATTTTCATCTTATTAAACCACGTTTTACTTATTGATATTAGCTATATATCTCAGTTTTTTGAAATTCAACTCACATAAGTGTTAAAATTATGTTTTATACAAATTTGCAAATTCTCCTAGGAGGTGGGTAAAATACGGTAAAAAAGTTTAATAAAATTTTATATATCTAAACTTATTATAAAATGACTCCAATGAATTATTTTGAACATATATAGGTATTATGTATCTATTTTTACCTAAAATAATATAAAATAATATAAATAATTATTTACATAAAAAGTCGGTTTTAACTAATAACTTAGTATTTTTCCACTATTCATCAAAAATTGAATGTTTTCAGAAAAATACCAAAAATTCACCCTAAGCTAATTTTGATATTAATAATCCATAAATGAAGTCCCTTTTGAAAGATAAAATTTATAATATTTCAAAAAGTGGGTATTATTATTCATAACGGTTGGTTTGATTGGTTGTGGTGTGTTTGAACTTGATGTTTTGTCCAGCAAAAGATATTGTATTATTCAAAGGGAAACATACAGTGAAAACTTTGGGTGTTTCATTATACCCTTCTTAAAATAATTTCATCCTCGAAATTTCAAGAATATTACTACATAAAAAGAATCAGGTTGTTTTTCAACATATGTTCCTTAGGTCCCCACATTGCCTCTTCCATCTTATGGTTTCTCCATAAAACATTTACCAGACGAGTTGTCCAGTTTCTAAAAACTTGTACTCTTGTATCATGAATCTTGTCAGGCTCTTCGTAATAAGATAGATCGAGTTCCAGTTCTAATTCCTCAGAGGTGAGTACAAACATTGGGTCAGGCATGTATTTTCTCAATAGTAATACGTAGAACACATCATGGAATTTGTAGAGACTTGGAGGCATTTCCAAACGATAAGCCACAACTCCAATTCATTCTAGAATTTCAAAATTTCCATTGTATATGGGACTCAATTTACCCTTCTTACTGAAATGTATAACACCCTTCCATGGAGATATCTTCAAGAAAACATGGTCTCCTAATTGAAATTCTAAATCCTTTGGTTATCGGCATAGCTCCTTTTCCTACCTTGGGATTCTTTGATGTGGGTTTGGATAACCTTCACCTTTTACATTGTTTCCTCAAAAAGTTCTAGGCCTATGAGTTTTCTTTCACCAACATCATCCCAAAATGTTAGTGTGTAACATATCTTTGCATATAACACTTCATATGGTGCCATCTGAATACTTGAATAAAAGCCATTGTTATAGGAGAATTCTACCAGAGGTAAATATTGATCCCACATACCTTGAATATAAAGTGAGAAAGATATCAATCCATCTTCTAAGGTTTTAATAGTCCATTATAATTGTCCATCGGTTTGAGGGTGGTAGGCAGTGCTCAAAAGAAGTTTAGTATCCAGGGAATTCTAAAGACTTATCAAGAATATTGATGTAAAACAAGGATCACAGTAAAAAAGAATTGATAGGGGTACACCATAGAGTCTTACAACTTCATTAACAAGTATTCTTTCCAGACGTTCAAGTACTAAATCTTCTCTTATAACAAGAAAATGTGCTGACTTGGTAAGATGATCAACAATGACCCATATTTCACCATTCATTCTAGTAGTATTTCGTAGCCCCATGAAAATTTTTATTGTAATATTATACCATTTACATTCAGGTATTGGAAGAGCTTTAATGAATCCTCCAGGATGTTGTCTTCTGGATTTCACTTGTTGACAGATCATACATCTTGACACAAAATCAGCAATCTCCCTCTTCATGTTGTCCCACCAAAATAGATCCTTCAAATCTATATACATTTTCGTGCTACCATGGTGTATAGAAAAATTGGAGCTATGATCATCCTCCAACAATTCCTTTCTTATATCAGGTATATTGGGAACAGAAAGCCTCTTCCCAAATTTCAAAATTCCATCTTCATATAAGAAGTCCCTCAATCTCCCATAATTCACAACTTTAATCTTATTTTGAAACTCCTCATCATCAGTTTGATAACTCTTTATCCTTTCTAGTAAAGATGGTTTGGCAACCATTTGAAAAAGTATTTATGTTTCGCCTTCCATGGTTATTACCGTATCCATATTTACTAGATCCATGAAAATAGGATCCCTTCCAACTCCCATCTTGATCAAAATTCCATGATCCTTTCTACTCAAAGCATCTACCACCTTATTTTCCTTCCCCGGGTGGTAGTGTATAGTGTAATCATAATCCTTGAGTAGTTCAAGCCATCTCCTTTGCCTCATGTTGAGTTCTTTTTATGAAAAAATATACTTCAAACACTTGTGATCATTATATATCTCATATTTTCAACCATAAAAATAGTGTCTCCATATCATCCGATCAAAGATTACAGCTTCTAACTAAAGATCATGTGTGGGATAATTTTTCTTGTAAATTTGTAGTTGTCATGATGCATAAGAAATAACTCTATCATTATGAATAAGGACACAACCACATCCTTTCTTTGATGCATCACTATAAATAACAAACCCATCATTCCCTGACAGTAGAGTATAGATAAGAGAATTCAATAATCTTCTATTTAGTGATTCAAAACATTATTCACAATCTTTTGTCCAAACATATTTAACCCCTTTACGTGTGATCTTGGTTAATGGGTTAGCCAATCAGGCAAAATTCAGGACAAAACACCAATAATAACCTGCTAAACCAATAAAACTGCATAGCTCCGTTATAATCGTTGGTACTGGCCATTATTGGATTGCCTTTTTATTATAAGGATCAATAGAGATTCCATCCTTAGAGGTAATATGGTGAAGAAAAGAAATCTCATGAATCCAGAATTCAAACTTGCTAAAATTCCTATATAATTCATTTCTTCAAAGTGTCTTTAGGATAATGCACAAGTGATTTTCATGATCTTCATAGTTTTTGATGTATACCAACATATCATCAATAAATACCACTATAAAGTCATTAAGATATTCCTTGAAAACTCTGTTCATTAGATCCGTGAAAATAGTGGGTGAATTAGTCAATCCAAAAGGAATTACTGTAAACTCATAATGCTCATACCTGGTTCAAAATGTAGTTTTCAGAATGTCTTCCTTCTTCACACAGAACTGGTAATGTCCAGATCATAGTTCAACAATTGAAAAATATTGAGCTCCATGAATTTGGTCGAATAAATCATCAATGTGAGGTAGGGGATACTTTTTTTATTGTTATAACATTAATCTCCCTGTAGTTAATTCACAACCCCATAGATTCATCTTTCTTCTTAATAAAAAGGATAGGGGATACCCATGGTGAAACACTAGGGTAAATAAATCCCTTATTACTCAATTCCTCTAGTCGTTTATTTAGTTCCACTAATTACACAATGGCCATTCTATAAGTGGTTTTCAAAATGGGCCTTGATCTAGGAATTAAGTTAATGGAAATCTCAATTTATCATTTTGGAGGATGTCCAGGTAAATTATCTGGAAACACGTCAACATATTCTTGAATAATAGGTATGTCCTCAATTTGAACATTCCTTTCCACATCCTTAGTTATTTCATTCTATTTCTCCCCAATAATTGAATTTATTTAAGCTATTAGGGGTGGATATTGATAAGAATCAGATGGTGACATTTCTACTCTAAAGATAAGGTACTCCTTATCATCATCAAAAATTGTAACCTCCATCTTCTTAGAATAAATTTTGGCATCATCGTCCGAAAGATAGTCCATACTGATGACTATATCAAATTCAATCATGGGTATGACGATGAGATCAGCTAATAAATAATGTTTATATGCCTTAATGGGAATTTATTCACGAAACGTTTTTAGAATGATACTTCCCTTGGGAGTTTTGACTGACGACTACCTTGTTATGTCAAATTGAAAATATCTAATTTTCTTAAAAACCTGGGTAGATATGAAATAATGCAATGATCCGGAGTCAAATAAAGCATTGGATAAACTTGAGTAAACCATTAAATTACCGGCCACCACGTTTTTCAGAGCTTCAACATCAGCAGTAGTGATAACATAAGCTTAGCATTGATCCCTTGTACTTTTCTGAGGTAATTTCTCTTTGGCACTTAGGAAATTAATTTTTATAATGCCCCTTTTCTCTATAATTGTATCATTAAACATTGACAACCACTTTCTCCCCCTTTCAATCACGATCTTGGTGGCCCTTTTCACCACACTATTATAAAACTCCCATTAAATTCAGACATGTACTAGGGTGTTTCTTCCCACATGTACTGTAGGATTGATATTAAACATTTCCCTTCATCCCCTTATATCCATTTCTAGAGTGTTCAGCAGATCTCTTATTCTCTTGCTTTTCTTTATAGTCGTATGACTTAGAGAATTCATTTTCTGTCTTGATAGCACATGAGACAATATCTTCATACGACAAGAAGGATTGTGAGACTAATTCTCAACAGAGAAATGGTTTTAACCCATCAAATAAATGATCATTATTACTTCTTGGGATATGTATATAATCTACAGCATGCCTTGCTATCCATGTATAGTTAGCCTCATACTTTGCGACATTCTCATCCTCTTTTTGCCTCAGATCCATAACTTATCTTTCCATATCTGCTCAATGGTCATGTGGAAAGTATTTTTCTATGAAAATCTCTTTAAACTCACTCTATTCCATATTTGATACTTCATCATCTTCCTTTTTTTGAATCAATGATAACCATTGATCTGAATCATCTGTGAGGTGATAAATTGCAATGAAAACTTTTTCTATTTTTCTACTCCCCAAAGAGTGAAATATTTTCTCTAAGGAATTTATCCATTTATCGGATACTAATAGATTTGTAATCCCATTGTATTTTGGTGGTTTTTTCCTCCTTAATAAGTCTAACATTTATCCTCCATGTTGTGGATCAGGGTGCTCCATACGGGTAAGGTTATTATTAATAACTTGAGTGAGTTGTCCCGGTATAGTGATAAGATGATCAGAACTAGTTGATTCACCAGATCCACTATAATTATCTTGAGTAGGAGGTAAATCCCTACATGGATTACATACATTGATATTGTTTCCATTCCTTCCACTAGGAGATATTTATAAACAATGGAATACACTATATTAGTTTATGAATCAAAATACATAATTTCAAACTTGAAAAAATCTTAACATAAATTGAAATGTTTGGGGATATATTCCCTAATCATGAATACATTTTCTTTGAGGAATTATATACTCATAAACCCTTCATAATTATTTGTAAAGAAAATGAGAATTATCCTAAGCATATCCCCTTGGAGTGTCGTAATCATGAGTGCAGTAAGGCCCGTTGTTGTGCAGTAGTTCCCATTTGAGTCTAGCTCAAAGTGTGTTTTTGGGTTTTACCCCTCGATAAATCTGTGCCAGAGCTGCCTCTACCTGCTCATATCCAGATAGGGATTTATTTCTTGGAAAACTCACAAAATCATTATGATACCAAAATTCTAAGAAGTTATTCTATACTAATCCTCAAAGTCTATCTTAGGGTAGTGTTCTCTAATCAATTTTTTTTTCAAAATTTAACTTCCATGGTTTGTACTAAACATCCTGTGATACCAACTATAATGACCCGACCCTAGTTACCCAGTTTCGATGCATTATTACATAACATTGGCATGATCACCAAAGAACAATTCTTGAAATACTTATTAGTTTAGTATCCTTGAAAATACAAGATACATTCATAAGTTTTACATTACATTATAAAATGAAAATCTACAACAACATAATCTATATTGGCCACACCCATATCCCTTAGACTATCCCTAAAGTTCATTCATAATATACTTCTTCACATTATAGGAAAATAAAACATAGAAAGGGTGATCTCAGAGTCTCAGTAAGGATAAAAAAATAGAGGAAACATTCATAAATAAGCATAAATATTTAAGGAAATTTATAAGACTAAAAAAAAAGTCTTTTAAAATTGAACTTCAGTATAATATGAAAAAGATAAATTCAAATAATTCCATTTATTTATTCACATGGATATTCTACTAGTTTAATAATCACATGAAATATAAATAGCCACTTTCATAATGATGGAATGCATAATTCCATACTTCATAACCACAGAGTCAAGGCCTTGTTCCAAGACTACAAATAAGATTTTGTCAAGGCCTTGTGCCAAGACACTAGTTTGTATCTTGTTAACCACTGATGCATCGAGAAGCTATAGTGATCTCCACCCATCACTTATTGAGTCCAATGCATTCCTCATATGAAAAGGATTACACATAGCATAAAAATCCGTATTAAAACTAGCATAAAAAATGTCAATACTTTATCCATAAACCATAAATGGTATAAAAATAACACATACATAGTCAAACATATCATAAAACCTTTAATTCAATATGGACGATTTGTATCATAATAAATCAACCTCGATCAAGAATAATATCCCGTAAAGGATATTGACATAGTTGAAAATGATCAGTAAAAATATTTGAGAAAAATATCCCTTTTTCACGAAATTGTGTAAAATTCATTTAAAGGAAGACATTTAAAAGATAGTTTTGAATCAAAGTGTCCCATTCCACTTTGAAACTTTTGAAAAAAATTAACATTTTAAAACATTCATGTCCATATAAATAAATACATAAAACCATTTTAATGACATGGACATTAATGAAAATTTTTTAGAAGAATAAATATTTAAAACATTTAAAATGATGTTTTAGTAAAAATTACCTTAAAAATAATCCATTTGTAAACTCTTTTATGATACAATAATAATAAAAATTTCCCAGTAGATACTTACGTAAAAACAAACTCGGATAATAAAGAGATTGCGAAATTAACCATTAACTTGTACATTTCCTTAGTCGATGGTATATTAACCTCTTATATAATAGTTAAAACATTGTTATTAAATTATAAAATAACTATATACATAAATATGATATCATATATGATCTTATAATGTTGCTTTGTTAATAATATTTTAGTAGTATCATCATTTTGGGTGTTAACTGATTTGTTTTCCTTTATATGCTTGGTTACGTAATACATGTTTGTTATGGATAGGATGTATTTTAATAATATATAGAATGATATTATGTTCATAAACATTATTTTTAATCATAAAATGAAAATTAGTATTGAATGGATATGATGGGTAATGAATCACATCACATTCGTGGAGACGGTAATCCGTACGTACACATGAGCGACAATATCATTATTTTGATATTAAAATTGTATATAATTGGATGGTATATCATATATAAAAAATAAGTATAATGTTATGTTTATTATTTACATCCGTTATACTCATTATTATACCCATCCAAATGATGAAGTGTTTGAATAACAAACTACACCACAACGTGGAGACGGTAATCCGCACGTATGGTGACTTTTTCATTTATAGGATGGATGAAATAATGAGTATGGTTGTACCATTTTTATAATAACATCATAGTCTATAAAAGATACCGGTGTTATTATTTTATAATGGAAATAACAAATAAATAAGAAGTGGAAGAAGAAAAGAACTTGAAAGAGGTGATAAACTATTTATCTCTTCTTCGGGTTCTTCCATTTGATTTAACCAAAAGGGCTCCTTAGGATGGATTTCTGGCTAAATAAAGGCCTCTAGAATGAAGGTAGGATATTTGAGAGGTTATTTGGGTAGGGTTTGGTCGAGCCAAATTCCTTTGAAGGTGTGAATTGGAGATATGTAAAAGTTCCATTTTATAAGATGGGTGAGGGGCACCTTAGTAAAAGATTGAAATATTATTTTATAATAAAATAATTTTTGGTTTCTAATGGAAATAAAATGAATTATTTAAAGGATAAGGTGGGTATGGGTCAACAAAACTCAACCAATAGGTTTTAGATTGGTTTGGGTCACTATATTAACCACATATTTTAGATTTAACTCTTAGTTAAATAGTTTGACATTTACCATGACTCTTTGTATTTTTATATTATATGGTTAATAACCTTACTATAAACTTCCATGAGAACCTAAAGTTGTTCATTAATGACATATATAATATTATTTAATCCCTTTGTTCGAACCTTATATTTTTAGGAATAGAATATCAGGTATTCATATAATAATTTTTAAAAAAACTCTTTTATGTCAATTTTGACACTATTTGTTATTTTGTTTTTGTTAAATTCAAAAATAACATTATTACATCAAAAAAAATAATTTAATAATCCCTATCATGTAATATTAACCTATAAAAATAGTGTAATTCATTAAAAGTCTCAAATTGGATTTATTTCAATATTTATAACATCAATTATTTTAATCTTTCTTTAATAAGGTAATTATTTCATCATCATTGTGTCATAAATAAATTTAATTATTTAATGTCTGAAAATTATAAATAAAGTTCAATTATGTAATAAAACATATTATATTTATAATTAATTTTTAAATTCTAATTTATCTTATGTATAACCCTATATTAAAAATGGTTTATTTATTAAACTTTGATTTTAACTCTTTTAACTCTTCATTAAATAAAATAACAATAAATGTCCTAATCTAACACAAGTTGACTAAAGAGGGTCATAATTTTTTCCTAAGGTTGTTTTTTTGTCTAATTACACTTATCCCATATAATTAGAACATGTTTTAGGGTAATTAGAATATCATTTTTACACTTAATTACCCTATTTAATTTTTACGGTGGTAAATCAAATCAAAAAGTTACTATTCACCAAAATTTATTTTCATCTTATTGAAACACATTTTACTTACTGATATTAACTGTGTCTCTCTGATTTTTGAAATTCAACTCACCAAAGCAGTAAAATTATGTTTTATAAAAATTTACAAATGCTCCTAGGAGGTGGGTAAAAGATGGTAAATAGTTCAATAAATTTTATATATCTAAACTTATTATAAAATAACTCCAAGGAATTAGGTTGAACATATACAGTTACTATGTATATATTTTGACCTAAAAAAATTAAAATAAAATAACTAATTATTTAAAAAAAATCGATTTCGACGAATAATGCATTGTTTTTTCACTATTCATCAAAAGTTGAATGTTTTTAAAAGAGTACCAAAAATTCACCTAAGCTAATTTGGATAATCAGAATCCAAAAATGAAGTCCATTTTGAAAGATAAAATTTATAAAATTTCAAAAAGTGGGTATTACTATTCATAATGGCTGGATTGATTGGTTGTGGTGTGTTTGAAATTGAAGTTGCGTATAATACAAGGTATTGTATTATTCAAAGGGAAACATACCATAGAAGTTTGGTGTGTTACAATGTATTATAAAATTTTTATCATATATCTTAAAAAAGTTTCTGGATCACCACACAATCCAAAAGGCATTCACCGATATGAAATTTTCCCAAATGGACAAGTGAATATTGTCTTATCTTGATCCACAAAAGCTGTAGAAATCCAACTGTAACTAGAGTGACTACATATAAAGAATAAATACTCATTTATATCATACCTATCTAAAATTTCTCCCAAAAATGATATTTGGAAACAGTCCTTCCTAGTCACAACATTGAGTTTTCTATATTGTATGCATACCCTACACTTTTTCCAAATCCTAATAGTATTTTATAATTCTTTTTAATTTTTTATTAGAGTCCCTCAACTATTCATAGGGAAAACCTATAGAGGACTTACACATGGTTTTTTATAAATATTAAATATTATTATAATATCAAGCAACATAATTACTTCATCTCAGACCACTTCTTTCATGTTTAGGTTACGAATTCTTTGCGCTTCAACTCATGGTTTACACTTAGGTTCCATGGGGATTTTATATATACAATATGATGGAATAAGGAGGTGTAAAAATATTCTTCTTTATCACTATTATTTCAAAAAACTATTCCTCACATCTAGATTCTTTTCTTTGGGTAAAAATATGATATAGGGAAAACTCATCTAGGTCTTCCAGGAACCCTAAAAATCATCTAACGAAACATTGACTTTACTAGAGATAATCCCCATATAATATTTAGTATGGATATTAAATGCACCATTAATTTCTTAAAAAATCCTCAAAAATTCATCTTCCTCCTTAAAAAAACGTTATTCATCACTTAAAGGCTCATATCATGGGAATTTTTTTGTCTTGGGTGGGTTAATTAATTTTTTTGTGAACATAAATTTCCTCTTTCTATTCAACTAGAATATAATATAATTTTCCTATTAACACATCAATGAAATATACACCTACGGATATAAAGGGCTTTCCATGAATGATGAGAACCACCTGGTCACATTCCATATATATAATAAAAAAATTAGTAGAAAAAATGAGCCTTTATAATCCCACTAACAGTTCATCAACCCTACCAATTGGGTGGGTGATTGATCAATCTAAAAGTTATAAAAAAATAGTTATAATTTGTGGAAATCCAAATCTCATGTGTTGAAATAAGGAAAATGAAATCAGATTGATACATTACCAATGACCATAAAGATAATTAAATTAGAGAACTATATTTATAAAATTTCATGGGATGAAAGATCACATAGGGTATTGAAGTTTGGGAGGTATCCTATTCTACAAGACAACAGTACAATCCTCTATGGAACTGTAATTAAAATATTATTCCAAGGTTTTCTTGTTTGAGCAATTTTTATTGAGTGATTTAAGATAATATGGTATTAGAATCTGGGCCTCTTTGAACGGAATGTAAATGTTTAGTTTTTAACAACCTTGATAAATTTTAATAGTTCAGAATAATGGTTTTATTTTTTTTATTCTATATGAAAACTAATTATAGAGAAAAATGTATCCTAATTTTATAAATCCATTCATCTTACACTTCAAAAATTTCCTTCACCTTATTTTCTCAATTTTCATGTCATTTTCTTATTTTATTTGAATGAGAATAGTTGGATTTATAAATTCCTAGATACAACCTTTTCCATATTGAAATTTCTAGATTTATCTTGTTTTTATTTTTGGGATGTTTTTTGGGGTACATTCCTAGATTTTTAGTGGGTTTGGTGACCAATATTAGTTATCGCATTTATAGAGTTTTCTCTATGGTTCACGTCAGTTGTTCATAGGATATTACTATTATATCTAACACCAATATCCCTTGCAAATTTCCACATTTGTATTTATAATTTTTTTATCCCAAAATCCATGTGCACATTTTCAAAATCATTTTTGGACATTTTTTCATAAAACCTACCTATTAGCTATTGAAACATACCCTTTACTTCATATTAGGAGTTAGAAGATTTAGATTTTGGTGGGTTTTTGAATTTCAACCTAGGTTTTTGCTGAAACTTAGGGGGAGTAACAGGTCTAAGAACAGCATGAACTTTCCAAGAGAAATTTTAATGGTTTCTATACACATTCTTGTAAGTGTTTGAGAATGGTTCATAACTAGGATGCATCTTAGGACCATAACTAAACAATTTTTCATTCTATGGAGCTTCAGTGGTCATGTAAAAATTGGGACAAAAAGATTGAAAAAAAAATCATTCCTCTGTGTTGACATCTCTACATAATAGTGTTTTTAGTATTTTCATTAAAAATCCAATATATTGTTCTTCATCTTGTGAAGAAGAGTTGGGTTATTTTTTCACAATGGTTATTCCCCTATAGTGTTTGTGTTTTGAGTTTTGTTATAATGTGTTACATATTCATTTTAGCTTCTCAGTAGTTTTATCAATGAAATACCTACCAGCTGATCCTTCCACCAATGTTTAGTGGTAAGGGGTGAGGCTATTATAGAATGTATCCATGAGGAAATGGGTAGGGAATTGGTAGTTTGGACATTATCTATGTAATCCCCCAAATATATCCCAAGATTCATGAAATATTTCTCCCCCATATTGTAAAAATATACAAGGTTTTGTTAATTATTTTAGATGTCATTCTCATTGGGTAAAATTTCATGGTGAAAGCATTGTAAAACCAATCCCAAGTATACAAAATTTCTTCTTCCAATCGTTGCAACCAATTCTAGACATTTCATTTGTGAAAAAGGTAAAAAAAATTAGTTTTTTGATCTTAATTAATCATTCCTCTTAGTTGTAGTGACTAAAATACACAATAAACATCTATAGTGAATTGAAGAGAGTCTTCACTAGGTGTTCCCTTAATAGTAGGAATCTAGGACAACAATGATTATTTAATTTCATAATTTATCGACATTTATGATGGCATAATATATAATTTATTATTAGAAATCGTATGATACAATAATTCCCTCAAATTATGCCTCTCAATCAGCTCATTTATAGGTGGATTCACATTTCTAGGTGGTTTATTAATTATATTTAAGTTCTAAACCACTTTTTTATCCTCAATTTTAATTTTATATTATTCTTATTGAAATACCTATGGAGTCTCTCAATTTATGGAATATTGGGATTATGATTTTATCTTTAAGACATTATGATAATTCAACAACAATTTAAGAATTTTTTTTAAATTCTTTTTTTCATATTTAAACAGTTTTTGTATATTTTATTTTTTAGTTTTTGTTTAATTTTTATATATATATTTCTTTTGTTTTCTGTCTTTGGTTTTATGTGACTTCCCTAGTAATTGTAAATAAAATTTATCAAGAGGTCTTCTGACTCTTACAAAAAATAGTTTCTAAAATTTTACATGAGATTAGTAGACTTTTGAAAATATACTTTTTATAACCCTAATTAAAACTATCTTAGAAATGATAAGGTGTTGATGCATAGGGAAGTAATCCCAATGTGTGATTTAATTTTGTAACCAACTCAAATAAATGAAAAAATATAGAAATTGAGGGAGATGAAAATGGGTATTATAATGAAACAATTATGAGAATAATTATTTGTTTGAGTGTGAGTACAGGTAATAATTATGATTTAAAAGGAAAAAAAATATCAAAATGTAGTGAATGAGATCAGTTGATGAAGAATAGGGAAATTAAAAAAATAGTTTTTATAGTGATTTTAATTCATTCAAGAATTGAATTAGATATCCAAAACTGATTAAAAAAGGATATAAATATTTGTTGTTAGGTCAACCTATTAATGACTGGATCCTATAGCTTTTCAACTACAAAAGTCACTTGTTTACTGAATTATAATAAATTTGTTTTCAATATATTAAATATTTTAGTTGAAATAAGTGTGTTACTCTCTCTTTATTTTGATTAAATTATTATAAAAATAAATATTTTGATGAAAAGTTAGAAATTAAGTTTGACCAAGATCATTTTTCACTAATACTTGATGTTTTATAGAAAATTATTGTCTAAAACGAATTTGAGAAATACATCCATTTAGATAAATGCATGGAAGAAGTAAAATTGATTAACCAATACAAATGATTTCCCCAAATGTGTTTTAGGATCATGATCACATAAAATTGATTAAAATGTTTAGATATAAAATAGTCCATTTGTAATGAAGTAGAGAAATAGTAGGGGAGAGAAAATGAATCTTCTCCCCCCATTAGATCTAACTACAGCTCCTCAAAAGTGATCTCCAGTAGCTCCCAATTCCAAGTCCTTATTCTCTGGCTTTTCTCCTGTGTAATTCCTGGGGGTGTATCTTCTTTCTTCTAAGGGTTCCTATTATGGTGTATCTCTCTCCTCCTTATATATTATTATTATTCTACTAATATTCGAGTTGTGTGCCAATCCATTCCACAATATAATGGCCAAATATCTATATGAAAATCCCTAGATTCCATGTGGCATGCTTGTCACTATACATCATCCTATATGGTAACTAAAGACAAACTCCCAACTGAATGCAGTATCTTTGAAAATACATAAATTGAAATAACCACAATACCAAACCTAGATGTTTTCCTTGTGGATTGTTGAAGGTCTATGATTACTGAGTTTGGAATCTCAAATATAATGTTCCCACAGTCTCTTATTGCAATCCTCTTACCTACTTCTACCATGAAATTAGAATAATTATAGACAGAAGTGAGTAGTTCCAATTAGGGAAATAATTTTCCCCAATTCAAAAATTAGTCTCTCGGCCAGTTTAAACCATTTTCTAGGCATATGATGCACCTTGGGCCCACACACCCAATATTTTTTTCATTGGGTTTGATCATCACTAATTGAGTTTGAGAGTATTTTTTAAATTTTATCTTTTTTACCTTTAATAATATTAATATTAATATAAAATAAATACATATAAAAACATATTTACATATATATACTTATTATTAATAAAAAAATATTATTATTATTATTATTATTATTATTATTATTATATATACTCATTATATTCATTATAATAAAAATTAAATAAATATTGTTATTATATTTTTGTTCATTTTTTTATTCTTCTCTACCATGGGTCTTTATCTTTATGAGGGATCGACATAGTGGGTCACAACCAAGGCTTCATCATTCACATCTCCTCTAAGACATATCTTCTTTAATTAACAAGAAGGAAAAGACCAGAATCTATAGGGAAATCTCCATCTCATTAGATTGACTTCATATCCTATCAGTTAAGGATTTATTCTTTTCAAATCAATAGGCCCACTATGGGTTTTTTTGATTGTCATATGATAACCTACGTTGGATCCGTGGTGGTGCATAGTTCATAGGGTGGGTAGACCACATTGATATGAGACATAAAGGTTTATAACAAGTGGTGATGCATCCTAGTTCAGTGGGAGGAGCTTCATCGATGGTGGATTGGTTTGCTTCAGATGGGGATTCGTCCATTGTTGTCTCTGATTTTAGATATTAGTAGTCAGAAGCTTAGCTAAGTGCAGTTATGTCAGATCTGGTTTGGGATGGCTTAAATGGTGAATTATATTTATCCATCAAAGCTGGGTGGAACTTCAATCTTTTGGATATGGATTTGGTATATTTGATATCATTAGTGGTGTGTTATTATTAATGTTAAAGTGATAAAGATTTGTGGCAGTGGATTATTGGTGGTAGGAGAGTTATGAGTAAATGGGGGAATGATGGTAATAGGTGGAAGTAGTGGAATATAGTGGGGCAGATTGATGGTCGGGAATGGTGAAAAAATAAGAAGTGATAAATGATGGTAGTTGGGAATTGGGTATAGCAGTAGATGTGTGGATGGGTGGTGATAGATGGAAGTGGAGCAATAACTTATAATAATGGAAGTGGGGGTGGTAGGTGGACCAGTAGATTGGAAGTGGTAGTTGAGGAGGAAGGTGGGTAGAGGTAGATGGGTGGAATAGTTCATTAATTTTTTCTAATATCTCTCCTGAAGGGTAGATTATCATGGGATGGTAACATGAAAACCATGGTAGAACCCTAGTAGTACATGTAGGGGAGCTAGTGGTAGTATAGTGAATAGTGGCTAACCTTAGGCCAATATAAAAATATAGAAAATCATAATTTAGTTTCAATCTAAAAAACGATTGCTATAAATAGTTTAGTCAACCAAATCATTCAATAATTACAAAATTTGGTTCCAGAAAAAATGATTAAATTCATTTCATGGAATTTATTTTAATTAAGGTATCCAAAATGATTTAATTCAATAAATAAAATATTTCAATTACAATTCATCCATGAAAAAACATCATAATTCAGAAAATAATTGATAATTTTTATTAATAATCAAATTTATATAAAATTTTATTTCCACAAAAAAATATAATCGGAATAAATTGAAATAATTAATTTCATCCAAATTATGTTCATTCAGAAATATGTATGTTTAATCTTTAAAAGACTTGTTCTAGTAATATATTTATAGAATGTACATTCCTGGTGAAAAAATCATCAATTGTAAAATGTTTTCGAATTTAAACACATATTCATAATAAATTCCAAATTATTCAACCAAAAAGTTTGTGGAAATGGATTTAAACACATTCCACATCATTTATGATCTATAATATATAGGGTATGTTTTTTCAAATGTTAAGCTCATGTTCTCATACATTTATGATCATGTTATTCTTATAAAATCATTGATATCTCCCTTGTTTACACTTATTGGGGATATAATATCACCCATTATTATTTTGTCTTCCCCAGGTTATAAAGAAATGTTTTTATTAATGATAATTCCATGAAGGGTTCTATATGTGATGAACTTAGTGGGAGAAGATGTAGTTTACTTATGAACCGGTTGTTTATGGTTCCATGTTTCTAAAGGTAGAAGACCTAAATTATTATGGAAATTATTTTTATGTTATGTAATGAATATTCATCTATTAATATATAATATTTATATATGATAATTTTGCGTCTTTACAATATCAATGTCTAATTCATTAATTATGAAAACACTCTCAATTCACCAAAAACCACAGAAATGATTATTATCAATTTCATCTTCATGGATAAAGACTAAAACACTCATTAAAGGAATTTGAAACATCATAAATTTTCATAAATCATCAATGAAAATAAATTCAATGAAATAGTTATTATTAAATTTGAATAATTAATGAATACAAATACTTTTATTATAGAACTAGTACAAATGATAAAAACTATAAACACCTGATGTGAAAAAGTGGAAGAATTCATTTAGAGAATGACTATTTATGAAAAGCACTAATGAAAATGGATATAAATAAGGTGAAAAATTAATTTACTAAGATATCTATGTTTTTTTCATAGGAGGATAAATTAGATTCATGGAAGTTAGGACACATGTAAGAGTTTTCATTTTAATTTCACCTCAATTAGACAAATATTGTATTTATTCACATAATTTAATTTATATAGTGTATGTATTACCTATTTGAGATATTGTATCATGAATCGTATTTTAATTATGGTATTTTTTGTTCAATTTCAATATTAATTTTTAAAGGATATTTTATTAATGTGTTACTCAATCTGTAAGGGTTTTCTTGGTCTCAATTTTGATTCTTTGAGACACAATACATTTTATACAACATGTTTCCTTTGTATGGTGTATTTGAAACCTATGGATATATTTTTATCATATTGCTTAAAATTAATGGGATTTACTATCCAAATCATGTCCCCTTATTCAAATGGCTATTGATTGAGTTGTTTCACTATGGTAATGATTTTATATAACTCAACTTTTGTTTATTAGGTTATGATAATTGTATTAAACTTATAAGTTTTCAACATCTTTCACTTTTATTTTATAATGTAGTATTCTATAAATATTTTATTCAGATATAAATTATTACTACATAATCCCTTTGATAAATATCCTGCACATCTAGGGTTATGTTATTTTCAAACTATCCACCTTGTTTCTCTGGATAGATTATGATCATGTTATTCCAGTATTTTCATAGTTGTATATCTATTTCTTTATATAGTGTGAACATAATATTTTAAATAATTTATATTTTAGGATTTTCACCTATAAATAAATTTACAATATTTACATGTGGAAAAGTATTGGAAAACAATATATTTTATTTTAATATGAAAAATTATTGACATGTTGAATAAGTATTGTTTAACCACCCACCCTCTATATCATGATGGGTTATGATCATGCTATCTGTTTTATTGACATGAAAAATATTATTGGAATTATGAATTATTATTGACCACTAACATAGGTTTAACATATATTTATATTTTATAATCTTTATCATACTAATAGTAATGTTTTATTCAATAAAATTTTCCTTTTTTAATTTTAATAAAAATTTTATTGAATTTTATAGTAAATACATTGAACATAATCAAGTGATGCATGGGGCCCATATCCCCTCAATGCATTTATATGTGTTATGTAAATAAATAGGTTGGGTTTTGTGTATGTATCTTCACATAATAGTATAGTATCTTCTCATAAGGCCTTGGAAACAAGATTTCTTTAATGTGGTCTATGTAACAAGTAAATGTCCTTGAACAAGGCCTTGATAGTAGGTTTTTAATGTCCTACATTATGAATTCCATTAGTATTAGGTTAATATTGTTGGTATCTTTGTTTTATTTTATTTTCATGGACATTACAAGCTCTAATTTTAATGATTATTATTGATTCATATTGATTACATAATCCTTCCATAATATTAATGCCATGTTAATGACAAGATTTTTTTAGTAATAAGTTTCCCTTATTGAGGGTTTGATCTAACCCATTCTTATGTTTCCATTTCCCCAGGTTATAGAGAAAAAGTAGAACATGTGACATTTTTAGAAGGATCGCATGTGTTAAATAACATTTGGCAGAGTTTGAATAATATTTATGGATTAATTAGTTTCTTATATAATATAAAATTAACCATTCGATACAAATAACATCCGATTTGTCATTTATTTTGTGCCCTAATTTTATAAATCTTTATACCTATAAATATCATTTAGATGCAAGATATTAAATAATGTTTATTTATTTTTTTAATTATGTATCATTATATCTAGGCTTTGAAAGCTAGTATTAATGTAAGTATGTAAATTATGTGTCTATGATAATTAGATATAAGGGTGTAGTTTTGAGTCTTCACAGTTGGTATTATAGGATTGTTTTAGACAACTTGAGAGATTAGTATGTTAGTTGATGATAATTTTAGGGTGGATAAGTTGTGTTTGATCAAAAATAAAAAGGTAAAAATGACCCTTTGGGATAGTATATGATTTAATGCTAAGGTAATAATTCAATTCTTATTTATGGATTAGAAGTAGAGAAATTGTGTGAAAATCCTATGAATATTATATGTATAGAATACCATCCTGATGTTTTGGTAAAGTAGAGATCTTGTGGGTTATCTTAGAAATAAATCCATGTCTAAATACTAGAATGTGTGTGCGACTATGGAATAGATTCACCTAGGGGTTATCACCTCGAAAAGGGTTAGTTTACCACTAACTCAATCATCCCTCTGATGCATAATGAGTGAACTTAAGTCTAAACACCTATTGAGACACTCCCAAGGGGTATACTTTGCTTAATCACATCCTCTTTAAGAACCATTAAAAAGGATTTAATAATTATGTTAATTAATTTATTTAGAAAACATAATATTAAAATGACTATGGATAACCATGGATGAAACAAATAGAGTCATAGGTAGAATAAAAATATTCGTATGTTAAAAATAAATGTTTCATAAAGGAAATAAATATTCAAATTTATGTTTTCATATTCATGTTTTTGATGTTATCATAAAAATTTTGGTTATAGTGTTTTATTGAAATAGGATCATGAATATGAAGATGAGAAAGGTATATATCTAGAATCCGCTATGTCATATAACTAAATAAGATATCATACATAATTGTTTAATATTTTTATTATATTTTTATTTTGATTAAAATGTGAGTTTTTTGGTATTATTTATATTATCGAGGTTAATATTTTAATTTAAATTAAATCATGAAGCTCTTATAAATTCTTATAATTGAGTGACTTTTATCGATTATATTATGTTATATTATAAATGATATTGGAATTATATTGAAACATCTATGGATTTTTATTTACCATATTATAATTAAAGGTATGAAAATGTATAATAAAATATATAAATAACCTTGAAACGATATTTCATAACAAGGTTATATTTTGGGATAACTATTGGAGAACACATTATTAGGGTATGAATAAATTTTAAGATTAATATACACACGATAAGGGATAAAAAGATGGTGGATTTATTTGGAAGAAGTATATTTGATAATATTTGAAACCATGGGATTGAAAATTGATTCATGATATTTTATAATAATTTCATATGATTTTTAGGATTATGATATATAGTTACTAGATTATGGACTAGTGGCTAGAACCATTTTAGAGTTAAAGATAAATATATTTTTTGGAGGAATATATAATCTGGTTGTGGGTTAATGTCTTGGATATTCAAATAGGTTTTTGGAAATTTATATTCTGGAGAGTATAGGATTATGGTATATATATACATGGGTATACAATTTTTTGAATGATTAATATTGTTTTAAGAGGGATAAGTTGGATTTTAAGAGAATATATTTTACTTATTTTTGGGTTTAGAACATTTTAAAAAAGATTATGGTAATTTGGGATATCTATTTTAAGGATAGGTTAATATGTTTTTTTAGAATATAACTCAAATATACATAGGTTTTACTAAGATTAATATATGTTAAAATAATAGTGATATAGGTTTAATCGAGTTTGATATGAGCAGGGTTGCAAGAACTATAGGTTAAAATGTTAATGTTATACATCATTAAGATAAATTTTATTATTATTATTTATAATAATTGAATTATAATGATATTCAATGATGTTAACTCTTTTGGTTTTAGTAATGGATGAAACTAGAAGAAACCATGGGTGTGGGGGATAATGAGAATATTACCTTGATGAACAACCCATCATAATGAGAGTTGGAGTGAGAGACCTTTTTCTTATACCAAATCATCTATCATGAAATAAAATTAACAATGTGAATATAGTAGAAGTATCAAACACACCAAGGAAGATAATGGTGGATTTTAATGAAATATCAAATGAAGTAGATGATGAAGGAAGGGGTATTCAATTTATTATATGTCAAAAATTTGGTAATAAACAAGTAGGAATTTTCATTAATGGGACATGTGAATGATATAAGTGAGAAGATGATGGTTATCATACTCATGAGTGTTAGGTGATGTAAAAGCTACACAAAATAATTTCTTCAATTGCAAGGGAGTCTTTTATTATGTGGATCAATGTTACCATCCATCTGATAATTAGGGAAATAGTCACTAATAACCATGAGAGTTAGGAAAATCTGATGAAACTACTATTAATGAATCAAATAGAAAATTTTCACTCTATATTTTCCTGTGTACTATGTCATATATGTTTTCACCAATTATTTGATACTATGTTATAAATAAAAAAACCATAGTGGTTTGATTATCATAAAAATATTTTTTAGGGTTTGAAAGAAGATAATCCTTAAGTATATAGATCTTCATAAAATTCCATGTGAAATTAGGATTGCATTATATCTCTTTATAAAGAACTTATAATTATTCTTCATATAGACAAATCTTATTCCACGTCCTAAATAAACCCATGACCATCTAGCGTTGTTTGGTTAGTTATGGTTTACCTGTAGAAATTAAATTGATCTTATAATTCAAATTGAGAGGATTAAATTTATTTAAGGGATAATAATATAACATCACAAAATTATAATATATGATTACCATTAAATAAGTCAATGTGTTATATCTTTTGTTCAACATTCAATATAAAACATAATAGAAACAATGATATATTTAGATAAAATATAAATATTTACGTAAGATCATTAAAACCTATCCATTGAATTATTGGGAATGAATTAGAGTAAATTATTTAATAAATATATGTATACAGAATATAATGGACTCATTCAATATGAATTAAAGTTAATTATTTTAGATAAAATGACTAATAAGAGCATATATTATTTAGAAAAGTATTTTAGTAAAAAATTACCTTTTATATGATACAAATTTATATTTCTTAAAAAATATGATTAATGATAAATTATGTTTAATATTAATAATTCATTAACACCAATATAGTTGTTAAATTATATGAAATATGAATAATATTGGTTAATATTTTAAAATACCATTTTTTATTAAAAAATTTACATTATATTATATGATTTGTTAAAAAAGTAAATTTATAAATTTTTGGATATTAAATTAAAAAAATACACTTAATTTTTGAATACCTCATATCAAAATTTACTAAGTATGAGTTTTTAGTATTTTCTATAATGTTTATTTTGTATATGAAAAATGTGGGATTTGAAAAAATTATAATTTTCCTAATTTTATCACTATTTAAGAATAACCGATAATATTTTAAAATGATTAAAGTTATAAATTATAAAATTAATGAATTAATTATTCATTTTTAAACATCCTTTGTACATATAAAACCTTTTCCAAACATATTTATAACTAAAGTAAATAATTATTTTGATAAAAGGAATGTTTTGGTATTCTATATATATCATGTGTTTTCAAGGGAGATTCAGTTTTAGTATACCCTGAAAGCCTCATAACCTTTACTTATTTTATAATAAGCCTATTTATGTCATTAAAATTAGTATCCATGATTATTTTTCCCAATATATAAATTGAAATCATAAACATGTTATTTTACAAAAATATTGTATTTATGTGATTAAGTGAATTTATATTAAAATTAACTTTTCACACAGTAATAAATTTTACATGATAAAATGATTTTATAATTTTATTTTTTGTGTATAAAATTATCTAAAAATTAAAATCTTAATATTTTTCAATTAAACAATGGATATGTTTTTAAATTAATTACCATGGTAAAACTGAAAGGGGTAAATTGAGTTTAATGCAGTGAAAAAGTTCTAAATAATATAAACAAACAAGCCTTGAATTGAATGTTTGATATTAGTATCAACCAAGAAATGTTTCCCTAACACCTTTTCCCATTTTGGATCCTTTGATCTTTGAATAGTAAAGACACATTAGTGAAAAGCGTAAGGGTTATCCCAAAACTACTCATCCCTTCACTTATAAAAGGGTGTAATTCCTACACTCCAAGACTCACCTATTATTCAAGTTAATCCATAAACTTCTTCAATTTTACTCAACCTATAACCTTATTCCACTAAAATAATCCACTGAACACTCATAATTATCCTAAGATCTTGAAATTCAAGGAGACCACAAAGGAAAGCTCAAGTCTTTGACTTGAGTATTATCTATCAAAAAAAATATATTTTTTATTTTCAAAGTCACATTAAATGGTTATGTGTGAAACTAATTTGAAAATAATTAGCCCAAAAAAAATATTATACACCATATGACATAATCAAAGAAATTATAAAAGAGTTTTAACTTTTTAGATTCATTCACCCTTTTTAATTTTAATTTAATGGTGAGGACCTTTTCCAGATCATCTTTAATAAGGACCTCGACGTAGTAAGACATTTTGTCCCATGACATGATTAATTATTCTAGGATAATTTTACCATAATTAAACCCTTGAACTATTGGGTGATGATGATTATTGATCCAAATCAATTATCAATCATTGGTATATACTTTTATTTTTCTTCTAAACATTTTGTTAGCATCCTCTTATGAGGTATTGATTTTCTACATCTCTTATAAATCATCTTCCTTATAATACATTAATAAATCTAAGGAATAAGATGAAGAAGTGTTTTGGGACTCCCTTATAATAAAAATATCTAAAATGACTTCTGTAATTTCCTCCTTTGAGGCTATATAAGGAGAGGTGTTATCTACTAACTCAAACTTCATAACATAGTCCTAAAGTTAAGTAGTATCCTCACAAGATTCCCTAGATCCATCCCTAATATTAGTGTTTCTATGTGGGAAAAAATAATATATGGTCTGAATGGTTTTCTAAACACACACCTTAGAGACCCCAATTTTACCCATGGATATTGTCTCCATAGGCTTAGGTAAAAATATTAAACATTACACATTTTACCACCCATACCAATATTTATCCATTTTCCTCCACAAATGATTGATTTACACACTTCATATTTACTATTTATAATTATATGATTTACTATAGAAGTTGTAATTTCTCAAGTTATACTTATAAGGATGTTTTAAAACCTCTTCATGAGGCCCTAGATTACAATGTTCAATCACTGAGTTTGGAGTAAATGTGTTATTTTTCTTTTCTGCCATCATCATGTATCATCATCTAAACCAATCATCTCCAAACATTAAAATAGGGTCATAATATTCTTTATAGGAGGAGATATCATCATCATACCTGAATGTACTTTCTAGGAATTAAAAAGATCATGGGTTCACTAAGGTAGACCCAAGTCAGTGAGGAGAATCTTGAATTAGACATGAGGCATTGACTGAGGTCTGGATGATTTTTTCAGTAGGAAATAACTCTTCCTTGAACCCTTCTCCACATTTAAACCACATGAAACATATAATCTCCTAAAAAATCCACCTCTTGTAGAATTTTCAACAACACCCATATTGGACTTTGGTGATGTATCTTCAACTTTTTTTGATCGATCATTCCCCCGAGGGGCTTGTAGAACAAGATTTAATTACTCTACTTCCCTATGATTTCCATTAACACTACCATAAACAATTCTGATAGTATGGATCCCATCAATCACCTGAATCAAGCATGTATCATCTCCCTTAGAGGAATTCACAATACCAGTTGCCTCCTGGGAAACCATATTGAGTATTTCATGGGGACCTTAGTGATAAGAATAAAAATGGTGGCTAATCTAAGACTAGTTAAAACAATAATCAGGCCTAGATTATAATTTTCCTAGTTATTAAACTCGATCTCATCCTTAACTACGATCCCTATTCATGTTGGAAGGGGTTTTTAAATTTCCATATCAATGCATAATTGGGAAACAATAGGATATTTCAATATCAATATAAAAAAATAAGAAAAATAAATCAACCATGCATATTACCAAGAGAGTAGAGAATCATGGGATTTCATAATGGGAGAAGGAGTCCTTGAAGACAGATCCATGCAGTCACAATAGAGGTATATTTATTATGATGTAGTTCAAATAAATTAGTTATTAAATTAATATTAAATTTTATTACCAATCCGCATTTCCTATACCACAAACGGGTGTGATCAAGATAAATTTCAAAAATCATAATGATATGATGAGGGTTGATAAGGTCCACCAACATATATTGATAAAGACGTCGAGTTTCATTGATTTGTTTTTCCAAAAAAACCAACAAGAGGGTGCTGGTAAAAGAATCATGAATAAAATATCAATTATAGTGGGCATTATGTTTCACATAACTCCATAGAAGATATAAAATATAAATTTTTTTCAATAAACTAGTTTTAGACCTCTGGGATGACCTGAATACTCAGTAAATCTGTAAGAGAATCAAGCTACGTTAAGGGGACGTAGGTCGAATCCATGACTATATCGAGGAATAAATATTTTTAGGTAAATGAAGAGGAATGAACCACTTGTGGAAGAAGGAGAGGGGCCCCATGTACTAAAATTGTTTATTATGGTTTCTCCATTGATGGAGGGAGTGAGATAAAGAGTAAAATAAGAGATTCCTTAAACATAAATATTATCAACTACTTAGTTCTATTCTTAATTATTTTATTTCATATTAATTATATACATACTAAAATAATGATATTATTATCACTTATATGCAAATATAATGTTATTATTTTCATTTATATAATTTCAGGTTTCTATATTTATATTTTTATCATTATTTATTAATATAAACCATACATTATGAAAAAACAAAACCATTGTTCACTTGTTGTGTGGACTATCGTATCCATGATGAAACTTGTTTCATTTTCCTTCACCATGTTATAAGTTTTGGTATAAGAATGATATTAAATGATAAATATTATTTTTAGGATTTAATTTATATTTTAGTATGTCAAATTCACGAAACAATTAATGATATTATCAATTAATGATTATTGTTAATTTAATCATTTAAAATGAGCGAATGAAGTGGAAAATGATCTCTTAATTCTAGGTAATGAATTTATATAATATATTTTATTCTTCTATGTTTTTCTATTTCTGATTAATCAAAACAATGAACACTAAAAAATATCATTATTCTTTTGGTATAATGATATTATAAGTAAACCATATCATAATCATTCATTAATCATGATAGGTTCATGTTTGGGTTAGTTTAACTGCCTAATCGAACAATACTATACATTTATATCATAGATGACTATGAGAACTTATTTAATAGTGAAATATGATATAAATTAGTATATAATAATTTTTTCCTTCATATTTTATATCAATATCTAATTCAAAAATTAATAAATCACCCTATGTTCGTCACAAATCTCCAAAACATACATATTAACGTTTTCATCTTCAATGATAATGACTAAAAAAACTCATTAATAAAATTTAAAACATCATCAAATATTATAAATAAACCCTAATAGTAAATTTAATAACCTATTAATGATTACCTTTTGAAATAATAATTAATACATGCACCACTATTACAAAACTAGTCTAAACGATCAAAACTCTAAACACCCAATGTGAAAAAATGAAATAATACATATAGAGAATGAATATTTATGAAGACTATGAGTTAAAATGGATATGATTAAAGTTCATAATTAAATTTTTATGATTGATATGTTTATTCAATATGAGGTTAAATTATTTTCATGAATGTCAAGACAAGAGATAAGGATTTTTATTTCAATTTCCCATAATTGAGACAAGTATTGTATTTACACATGTAATTTCATTTATGCGGTGTATATAGTTACTATATGAGATATCATGTCATGAATTTTATTTTTTACCACGGTATTTTAAGATCAATTTCAATCCCTCTCATTCAAATGGATTTTATTATTGTGTTACTCAATCTATAATGGTTTTCTTGGTAACAATTCTAATTATTTGAGGAATAATACATTTTGTGCACTGTGTTTTCATTGTGTTGTATATTCACTACCCATGGATATATCCTTATAATACTACTTATATTTTATTATATTTACTATCTAAATCATATCCCATTATTCAAGTGTCTATTGAATCAATTGTTTCACTGTGGTATGTATTTTGGGAAACTCCACTGTCGTTCATTGAGTTATGTTCATTCTCTTAAAATTATACGTTTAGAACTTTATAACCTTCATTTTTATGTATAATTATATCATTGTTTTTTGAGGATATAAATTATTAAAATATAATCCATTTTATGAATATTTCTCACTTCTTTGGTCATGTTATTCGGAAACCATCCACCTTTGTTATTTGGATGTCTTTTGATCATTTTATTTAAATATTGACTTAGTAATATAACCATTTCTCTGTATAGTGTGAACATAAAATTTTAAATAATTTATATTGGATGATGTTCCCATAGAAATAATTTTATTCTATTTCAATGGGAAAATTATTATCACACCATATGCATTTATTCAAATACGGATGAATTTTGGATAGTTGACTAAGTATTGTTTGACCATCTACCTTCATTCTCAAGATGAGTTATGATCATGTTATCCATTTAATTAACATGCATACAAACATAAACATTCTATATGATTATTGAATACTAGTGTAGGTTGATCTGTATTGATATTTCAGATTCCTCATCATATAATAACCTTGTTTTTATTCGGTAAAAGCATCCTTAGGGAATTGTAAAAAAAGTGTTGTTAACTCTTACAGTGAATGAATTTTAATTATTAAATTCATTGTTGAGGACTGCCATTATATAGTACTTCGATGCATCAATTGGTGTCATGAGACAAAATAAGTTAAGTTTTAGTGTATTCTTATTCCTATAATAGGATAATGTCTTGGAACAAGACCTTAATAACATAATGTACTAACTACGGTCTCGACGATAAGTAAATATCTCAGTACAATTCTTTTATAGTAGGTTATTAATGTCAAATATTAGAAATTCCATAAGTATAAAATTATTAATATTAATATCCAGGTTTTCATTTATTATCATGGATATAAAATTCTTCTAGTTCTATGTTGATCGTGGATAATTTTTTACCCATTCTTTCCATAATATTAATTCAATGTTAATGCCAATATTTTTTTAGATGTATGTTTACCTTATCGATCATTTGAGATGACCCATTCTTATGTTTCTGTTTACCCAGGTTATGGAAAGATTTAGTACACATGACATGTTTATAAGGATAAAACATGTGAGAGAAGATGAAGGAGTTGTTGAATAATTTTTATGGATTAACTAGTTTCATATATAATGGTAAAATTGTCCATTTGATACAATGAGGGTGGAATTTTTTCTTTTTATGTCATGTCATAATTATCAAAATATCTAAACCAAAAAAGATCATTTAGATTTAATATATGAGTTAATAATTATAGATTATTTAATTATATATGGTTATATTTTGGATTTTATAGGTGGTATCGAAGTTAGTATATAAAGTATGTGTATATGAGTGATGAATCTATGATCATTGGTCTGGGGTTTAAATGAATTTCAAAATGAAACCATATCATTTGAAGATAACTTCATTTACTACATCACAAAGTAATGAATAACTCAATAGATATCGCCTTAGTCTATCAATAAGTAAGGAACTTTTAGATTTCAACTTCCCATTTCTAGTAACAATTGATCCAATCCAATTGATTCCAAAATACTCATCATTTCCAAGTTTAAAAATTCTTTATTTCTGGAAATTAAAATTCTTCATGAAATTTAAATCTATGTTCCTATATAATGAACACCTATGGTCTAATATCCATGTGTAATATACTTTTATACCCTTGAGTAATGTTTCAATAACAAGAGCCTTATATTCTCCATTTTCTTTCTTATCATTGTGATTTTGATATTTTTCAGGAATTATTTTTTGGGATGGTACCATCACAAGAGTACCTTTTTTCATGCTTTACTATTTTATCACACCTCCCATAGATATTTTCAAGAAGTTTTAATATGTTATCAATCTTCAAATTAGATTTTTTATATTTTTTATTGAGTTTTTATTCATTATGTGGGATGATTCCCCCTCATGATCAAAATGTAATAACTCATAGATCAATTTATTTATCAATGATTAATTAAAAAGTTTATAATATATCCCAAAATCATCAACAACACATGAAATATCTTTAAACGTATATTTTACTTTGAAACTCGCATGCTATATAGAACTATGTATATATTTTCCAATATCATTCTGAAAATCAATCTTGGAACCTCTTTACAAAAAAACATTGGTTGGATTTTTACATATTATTCTTCAGATTATAATTCTTATCAGCCTTAAAAGCGTCTCTAATTTTATTTTTTTCTTCAATGTTTGATTTCTCACAAATTATTGAATTTTGGAATTCATTTATTTTATCTACATACATGGTCTTATTGATTTGATTCTACTTCTGACACCATTTCCCATTAATAATTTGAATAGTAATTTGATTTATGTTCCTTATTATGCAGTGGTATTCTTGTTGTCCATCTTGTTCATCAATATCTTTATATTCTTTTAGTCTTGGAAATTTTACTACAAAAATGTCTAATGCCACCACAATTAATGAACATAAATGGTAACTCCACTTTATACATACCGGTGCCTATTTTCAAATTTCTAAAAAATAAATACATGAATTCATTAAACTTATAACCTAATTCATATTCTGAAATTGAATCACTAAATTCTCCCTCAATAATAAATTTCTTTTTATCTCCTTGCTAAGTTGATTAGAAAGAGATCTGTTTAATGGAATTTCTATTCCTTTTTAATATAATTCAAATTTCTCATCTCATATGTAATGATAATACTATAAAAATCTTCCATAGAGATTATTTTAGGCACTATATATTCCAATAATTATTTTTTGGAATGAAATTTTCCAGGAAGAAAGGTTAATATCTTTTTAATAAAAATATAGTCTTCTAATTTTTCCCTAATTTTTATTATGGAGCTTTTAATACAATTAATCCTTATGAAGAACATTCCAAAAAATTCATAATCTCATATTTTAAAATATTTATATTTCAATATAAAAATTTATAACTTAGCTATATTTACATTCATATTCCCTTCAAAAATACTCTTCAACTTTACCAAGATTCCTTTAACTAGTCCAATTCCTTTAACCCTCAAGAATTCACTTTCTCCAAGAGAGGAAAGAATACCAATTCTGGATTATCCCTAATTATCTAAATTTACCTTTTTATATCTATTAAGGGATCACCCTTAGTGGGAGGAGTGAAAATATCTCTAGCAGGTTCCATAACTTATTATCTAAAGAATAAAAGATAGGCCATCATTTTTTCCTTCCAGATATGATAACTACTCCAATGAAAGACAAGAATACCATTACTATTAATTGATATCTGAACATTAGTGACCATATTCTTCTTCTTCAAACATGAAACAACCCATAGTCAATAAAGGAATCAGGGTCTTGATAATAATTGTGAGAACCACTCAGGATCTGTGTTGTTATTGATGGGGGGAGGGTGAATTAGGGGTCATCTCTATTTTAATTTCTTCTTCTTTTAAAACAACCTTTTCCTTGAGTTTGATATAAATGAATCCACTAAACACAACAACCATGAACACCCATAAGAAGAAATGAATTTAGAAGGTGCAGTACATAATATGAGTATACAATTCTTTACATGATCCACAACCAACACAAGATCACACATACACTAGAAAACCATCCTTATAATTTATAAAAATTAGGGTATATCTTATTAATTTCATTTCACTACACTACATTGATAGTTCATGTACTCCTTGTACAAATAACAGGATAATTTTTTTTAATGACAAACCTTTATCAATAGGTTTCAACATTTTTTATCTATTCTTTTGAAATTCTTCACATTTTGACTTCTACATATTAGATCTTATTCTTATTCTTCTTTGTTATCTTGCACAACAGTGAGAGAGTACATTTTACTCTTATTTTTTATTTCTATGTTATTCTTCCCCACCATGTTCACTATACTCAATCTGCAGAACTATAAAATTTATATCATTTATTGTATATTACCTCTTCTCTTTCTTATTTATTAAAATATTTACAAAACCTATGAAATATTTTCAAATTTATTCCTCAATAAATCATGGTTCTGGTCTTTATAATAAATTACTTAAGAAACAACTTCTATAACTAATATTAACTACAGGAGAACAAGAAAAAATATCCTGAAATCTTAATTCTCTTTTAAAACTACATTTTTCTATATTAAATTATTATATAGACATCAATATATTAATTTTATAGTTATGGTGTTATGTGAAATTCAATATTTAATTTATTCCTCAAGAATACAAAAAAAAAACACACCTACTTATATCCATGATAATTGGAAAATTCACCACAAGAAATTGAAAAGTGAATATGCATGCATGTAATGCAGTTTTATGTGTCATTCTTTATTTACGATTTAAGTACTATCACAATAAATTCTTCCAATTTACCTTAAAATAGTATCAATAAACACTTATTTAATGTGAAATTCATGTATAAATATACCAATTTACATCTGTAAAAAAATATAATAAGTAAACCATTCACTTACATAGTCTATTCACATAAATAACCAATTTTATGACATGACCATCTTGCCTACATGAATAATTTTCTTATGTGTGCAACCAACTTTCCCACATAACCAATTCACATAGACTAGGAATTTAGGTATAAATATTCACCAAATATACCCATCACATATCCAATTTTTCTTCCCAAAAAATTAAAAAACGCAACTGTGCATTATGTTAGTTAGAATCTCCCATGCAATAAAAACCCGTACATGAATATTAACATACAACTAGGATATATGAAAATTAAAATATATGGTTATACACTTCTTCAAAAAGTTTTCAGACTCCATCTTATCCACTTTATTTATTTATTTAAAACTTCAACGAAAATCTCTTTTACAAGAATCATTATAGTCAATATCTTGATATTTAAACAATAGTTGATCACTTTACATTTAATTTTGATATTTAATTATCAAAAAAATTTCTTAAACACAAGTAAAAATATAATTATGCATGGTGAACCTAAAATAGATCAATAATACCTCTCACAGAATCACTGAGCCTCATAGAAGAATAATTATTCTTATCATCGATGAACTAGAACTCATATAAAATTTGTGATGCTTCTTATAAAACCTCATCTCATATAAGTACATTCAATTAATTCTAATTCCATGGAATATCTATTCCTTTTATAACTTCTTGATTTTTTTCCAAAAGAAAAATACAACCCCATAACAAATATTTTCTTCCCATACAAAACCACTTCATCAACCCAAAAAAAAATTGAATCCTCTTATTCCCAACATAAACTAGGGGATTCCATATTATTGGTGATATTATAGAAAAAATTCATATCAAACATAAGCAATGAGATAGAAAAAAATTCAAATTTTATTATTTTCTATCTAAAAAGGAGTTAGGAATAGTAATAAAAAAGAAATGAAATAGTAGTACACTAGGTAGGTTACTAAGTAAGGAATTATTTAGAACTAATTCATACTTATAAAACCTCACATAAGTATACAATGTTTCTTAAATATTGATTCAAATTTACCAATTAAAGAGTAAAGTTACATCTATATTTATTTTTCCTTAATTAGTACATAGTTTTATGAAAAGGTATCCATTTTAAAAATAATATTCATTTTAATAAAAATTATTATAAACTTTAATCCATTACATGTTTAAAAAGTGCATTAAGTTAATTTGAAAAATTTTAGGCAGACATATTGAGGTCAAGAATGATTTTTGACAAAATATTTTTAAGAAGAAAAATACATTATTAGGAAAATATTTATAATATATTATTTTAACAAAGTAATGGACTCTATATAATTTAATTATAATTATACCTTTTATAAAATGGAATTAGTTTCTATATAAAACTGTGTGTTTTCATTTAGAATTCAAATAATATTTATGCCCAAACCATATTTCTATAGTTAGCTAACCTATTCATTATCTGAAAATATATGGAATCAATTAACAAATGGTTAAGTATGGATTATGTCTTATAACTATATAAAATCACTAAAGGAATAAATTATTTCACATTGTAAAACATGATAAAGATCGTGAATTTTTTTTATCCAAAATAAAATAACATAATATGAATCAATTTTAGATATTAATAATTTTTTTCTAGAAGTACTAAATTACCTTGATAAATGGGACCAATATTACACCAATTGAATCATTTTCAAGCCTAATGTTTACAGAAAATTATAAATAATAGAAAAATGTAAACTCCATCTGTTATATGAATGAAAAAAATAAAACTACATATATAACATGATAGGAATGTTTATATAGAATATTTGATAAAGATAGTCAATAAATATGTTTAACTAAGAATTAAATACTTGGAGTATTAATGAGAATCAGAAGTTTGATCGAAACATTACTATGAATGAATAATTACTTATATATAATAATATTTATATGAAACCATATAATAAGGTTTACTAAAGAGGAAAGAATAAACCAATACTAATAAAAATTTTAAATGAAAAATGATTTAGAATAATTGACTTATTATAGAAAAATACCATTGAATTTTTATTTATTCAAAATTCAAAAAATAATATTTATACTTTATTTTTAATTTTGTAAAACCATGCGGTAGGAATGTTGCATGCATAGTCTAGAAATTCACTCAATGGTTTGAGAACACCGACCATAACCAGATATGAGATTTAATAATAAAAAACTCTTTGTAGAGTATCCCAAATTGTACCCAAAAAATTTTTCTATCATTTAAAACATATTTCCCAACCAATGAATACAAAATAAAAATCCACTATAATTAAATAATAATAAACTCAAGAAAAAACCTTGGAAGATAACTCATATAATTCATATAATAACATCACTACCCAAATACCCAATTTGAAACACCAAAACATAATTCAATTACATCATAAAAACGTAACAAATAAAAAAACATCCCCTAATTTCTTTATATCAAAATTGAAAAAAATTCCAGGAAATAAACACACATAGGACTCCATTGAACAAGTAAAGTTGAAACCATAATCTTAATGGTGATTTCACCATGTCACGGTGAAATAAAAAATCACAATCTCTAAAAATGGGGAATAAAAATAGGTTATAAGTAACAATAAAGGAATCATATATGGGATAGAAGTATTGAATTTTATTTTGAGGAATAAATCCCCCTTAAAGCACCCTTTGATCATGTGTGTAGTAGAGGGGATGTAGGAAGCCCAATTGAACCATGATAGGGGATATAAAATGATTGGAGTGAATGAGTGTTTAAGGTAAAGAATAATGGGATTAAAATATTGAAGGATAATAACCAAAATTCCCTCGAGTTTAAGACAATAAGATTTGGTGTTACTAGGTACCCATTACAGAGCCATTAAGCACCTATTCCCTCCCAACAGATACCTGGTTCCACTTTCAATTCTAAACTATTTTTGGTAGCATCTATGGACTACTACTAAACACTTAAACTTCTCAGTAAACATCAAAACTCATCAAAAAATACCGAATATTTCATCCTTAATCATAAAATTCAAATAAGAATCAAAAAATGAAAAATGAACCTCACTCTAAATATAAAAATTTAAATATACCCAAATTTCATTACTCAAATTTATAATAAAAAAAATATATACTCATTAATTAATTCACCTTGAACATCTTCCATTACATAAAATATTGTAAATAATTTTTCAAATAGAAAATCTTTTTAGTTTTCCATTTTTTAATTAAACAAGTTATTGAAAAACCCTTATGAAGATATTTTTTGTTATAATATAGTTTTGGTTTATTATGGTGAGATCAAATTTCATAACATTATGTTTCATTTATTAATATGTTTCAATATTAATTTTTTTGAATGGTTTATTACCTAAGAATAAGGTATTTATTAATTTTATATAAACAATATCTTCATTTAGGGATAATGAATTTGAAGTGATTTTATTTTAAGATATTTAAATGAGACATATGAAACTTGGTGATAAACTAGTAAATTTGGAAAGATATATGTTGGGTAAAAATAAATAATATAGTATTGAGTAGAATATATTAATTTTTTTCTATATGGTAGAATTATTTCATCTTTTTTGTTAAACAAGAAGTTCCATTAAAATAGGAAGATGGTATAAAACCACATCATCACAAAAATTTCTCAGCTAGTATTTTCAGAAATATAGGTTATAATTGGAATACAACATTTAATAATAATATTCCAACTAACTATATTTTTGTTGAAGATCATTTTGATTTTTAATTTATAAAAAATCAAGTAGGTCCATATAAATATTTAGGGGATTGTTTAGAAGTAGTTGAATAAAACTATACTGAAGCTAGTGAAGATATAAGGACTCTAGAAAATGATACTACAACAATTGTTAGAGTTACTAAGTTAGAATAAAATAATATTAGAACTAATTTTGGTCTGTTAATTACTATATTTTTAAGTCAATAAAACACTATTAATATAAATAATAATATATTTATTAAAGTTACTGGTGAAAATAATTTAGAGTTATGGATTAAAACTTATTCCAAAGATATTACTATTGAAAAAAGATGATCCATTATGTATAATTGAATTTGAGTAAGAAGTTTTTATTGTTGATGTTGATGTTGACCATTTTAATTTTCATTTGGATACTCTTGTGGAAGATAAAGAAGGAACCATGAAAAATAGAATTAATAATACTAATATGGTTCATTAAGTTTTTTTAAAAACTAATATTTATGAATCATATGTTAATCTTGATATTTTTAATGAAAACCCTTCTCATCTGGAAAAGAAATATTTTTAAAGGGAATCTAAAAATAAATTTAGTCATGGTCAAGATATTTTCACAATGAATATGTTTGAATTGTTAATAGATTTTAGGAATAAAGTACATAAATATCAAAATGAGATCTAATATTTGATGGAACAAATGGTAACTAAATTTGATTATAAGAATATTAAATCAAGATTAATATCTATATCATATTTTTTGGAATTAAAAAAATTTAGTAATGAATTTTTTTTTGATTAAGGTGTTTGCATCATTTTATAATTTTGTTTTTCTCAATACTTTAGCAATAAATAAATAAGTTTGAAAATTAAAATTTGACACTAAATTATTTTTAATATCTATTTATAATGATGTCATTATGATTGAAAATAACATGGTGAGAAACATTGAAATATAATATTTAATGACGATAATTTTATTAATATTTATGTTTTTAAAAATTTAATATTGACATGGATCAATTGAATAAAAAGTGTCCCATTAACTCTAATTTTAAAATTTTAAGAATAATTAATGTTCAAAGATGAATTAAATTTCATTAAATAAAATATTCTATAGGATTTATCCTTGGTATTTTAGCTACCTCTAGTTTCATTTAAGAGTTAACATTTATATGAGGTTGAAAAAATGAACTTTAATGAAGATAAAGTTTCTTCTTTAAATATTTTTTGGAAAACTTTATACATAATAGTTTTGGCGATAAATAAAAATATGAAGGATGGTTAATTTTATACTTTATCATTATCTATATTCAGTTAAAATGAAAGTGTTTATTTATAATTATAAATTGATATAATAATGTTTTTCTTCGATGATTAAATATTTAAATACATTCATAAATAATATGAAGAATGTATACATTTATTTTAAAGTCTTTGATATTCTAATGAGAATAGATGAAAGAAATAAAATAATCATTATATATAATTAATAGAAACAAGGAAAGGTGACTTGATTATTGTTCTTGTGGTTTAACTAAAAAATAATAGGTAAAAAATATTATGAGATGATTTTTATTTCTATATAAACTATTGATAAAAATCAATTCTTGATTTATTCAAAAATTATTTGGTCAAAATTGTGGATTTATGCGGTCAATATTTATATGAAATCAATGGTAAATCACTTGGAACTATATTACCAACATGTTTTGAGCATCCTATAAAATTTTAAGACATGTTTTTTTGGAGTAATAGGAATCATACTCATAATAAAAGTATTCCTTTTTCTAGAAAAATCATTAAATAAAACCTTAATGCTTTCTTATTATTTATTATATAATTAATTATGGTACCAAATTTCTCAATACCAATTTAACAAGGATTTGAATATCCATGAATAATCATTTTTAATAAATACTTTGTATCTAATGTATTATGTGAAAGATACTTTAAAAAAATAAAAGATTGTTCATATGAAAATCCACTTAGAGAAACCTTTAGAATCTTCTTCTCGTACTTTTTAAAATTTTCTATTATTTATTTTAAGTTGTATATTATTGTCATTTTTTTATATTTAAATGTTTATTATATTGTGAATATTATATTTTATTGAAGAATCCTGAGCATAAAGTTTATAATTATTAGATTATTTAAAAGAATATTCAATACATATAACAATTATACATTCCCAAGGACCATACATGTTTAGTTTATTTTGAGACTAGATACACAATAAAATTATTTCTAAAAAAAATCAATATCTCTAAAAATGTTCATCATATTAGTACCCTTATAGACATATCATACTTAGAACCTTTCATCCAACTCAGGGAAGGATTATATAAGAATGGGTGAGATCATATTCTCAAAATGGGTAAACATGATAGATATCAATCATAAGAGAGAATATGATGATTAAACGGGTATGATAAAATAATTAGGTGAATGTTATCAACATAAAATATTTACACCAAGAAAAAAAGTATTATAAAATCAAAAATCAATTCATATTTAGAACCATGATTAATAAGGGTGTAAAAATTGTAATCATAATTCAAGAGTGTTAATAGATTCACGTGGAATAATAAGAATATAAAATCATAATCTTATAAAAATTGATATTAAAAAAATGTACATGCACAATATTATGATAATATCTAGAATAAATCAAACTCAAGTATAAAAATATGAACATAGCTATTTGAAATCCACTCCACACCTAATCTTATGAGAATATTTTGAAGAAATCATACTCACAAATAAAAATGTGAACATAGATATTCAATGTCATGTCCATAGTTAAGAACTTATGAAGAAGTAAGGTTATGTTCATGGTATTTGGAGATGAGTATAAGATCATTATAAAGGGTAAAATTGATGCTAGTTTACAAAATAGTAAAGTTTATATGACATATCAATCTAGTTTCATGATTTTCCTCATTGGTGTAACTATTAGTTGAAAGGGGTCCAAATAATCCAAAATGGTGGACTTGAAAATAGGGTTAGAGTACATCCCTACCTCATTTTTTATTAATGATGTTACTTGGATAAATAATTATTTCACTAAAAATGAAGTTTTTACTTGTATAAATAGACTAATATTTAATATGAAAATAGTGTATCTATTACTCAGATAAAGGAACCTCGGTCTTAAAAAAGAACCAAACACATCCTCTATAAATACCATCTTATTTAAGATATCCTTGAGACAGGAAATGTAATAATTTTTTGGGTTGATATAGAGGAAAATATATAATATTCACTGAAAATCCCATTAATGTTGTTAAATCACAAGGGTCAAATTGAATATCTAGGAATTAGATATAAGATAGATTGGATTTATTGGTTGTAAAATGTATCATGGTTTTATAATAAAGGAAATCTCTATTTATTATTTAGTCATGTGTTTCGTTTAATGATAGAATAATAAAAAACCCTCAAAGTATTATTTTTAGCTTTCCCTAATCAATGATAATAAAATATTATCATGTTTTTTGTTTATATGTAAGATTAAAATGAGTAGAATATTTTCTACGATATAGAATATAATCATAAGATAATAAATTTAGACTTATTATCTATAATTACTCATGAAATTATATCACAAGAAATGTCACATAGCCATTGATATACTTAGAGGTTTATTCCTAATATAAATCCCCATTACCTGAGGATGAAAATGTATTTAATATTTAAACATTCAAACATTGATACCTTAATTATTCCAGCTATAATATTGAGCTATCTAGGGGTGGTTGGGTATATTCCCAAAAATATAGTTAGTTGAGTTTATCCAAGATGATATTCATCCTCTTATATTAAAATAAAGACATCTAAGCCCATGATTTCATTATAATGTGGAAATACATTACCATTATTAGTTAGGTGACATGTGGTTTTCTCAATTACTTAGATGAATGATATTTTATGTATTCATTCATATTGATTTGTCTTTTTCTGAGAATCATGATTATATGAGATAACCTATACAATATTGACATGTTCCATGTATCGTAATCACTCTATGTCTTAGAAAAATGGATTATAAAATAATATATATGATTTAGAGAGATATATATTATGGGGGAATGTTCATAAGGAAATATTAACATGTTTTATTCGGATCACATAAAATCCATTTATAGCATGAGTGGATGAGAAATTTTTCTAGAGGCCTCACAATTCATACAATTATTAATTAGGTAATTTACAACATTTTTCAACATTTAAAAGTCTAACAGTGTAACTCATAAGGTCTTGGAATGATGATTAATTTTGTTATAAAGTGTTTTCCCAAAAATTTAGAATTATAATGATAGTCACATCCAAAGGATTTTGGATGGATTCACAAAGAGTTATAATGTTTTACATAATTTTTGTGAAGATTTAGTGAAAATGGGATATTGAAGAATATTTTAAACTAAAAAATAAACCATGGTGTGTTAAAATTCACCATGACATGTTCAATTATTCCCATGGTGATTGGGACCACATTATAGTGCATCAAAGTATAATATATGATATCATTTGATCAAATTCATTATAGTGATTATCATTCATCTTCGACTTGAGAGACATCATGAGATAATATATAAATTAAATGAAAATGTTGAAAAAGTTATAACATTTAGTTTAATCAATGATGTTAGATCAATATATTTTTGTGGTTTCATAATGTTAATAATTTTATAAATTCAGACATTATTTTTCATTTGGTGCATGTGTCCTATATAATAGAGTTTAAAAAGTTCAGTAGAACAAAAGAGTTTATTGTCAGGTTACTAAATATTTGTCAGGATATATTCTCTATTATCCTTTTATGAGGTGGTTCTATAACACTATTTGAAGAAACTAGGTCATAATAAGTGACTAATTATCATAGTGGATATAGGATATATTTAGAGGCCAGAGCCTATTTGTTATTATCTTGGTAACTCACTCAATATCTTTATGAATGAAAATTGAAATATTGAATAGTGAGGCATTCCAGTGTTATGATTTACCTACTATATCTTGTTTATTTCCATCTTAAAAAAGAATGGAATAGGTTTTTCATTTTATTATACTACTAATTGTAATAGATATTTCACACAAAACCCGTCATTTTGATGTTATCTATATTGTTTTACTTTTGGGAATTTTGTGTGAGTTTTTTGAAAAAATAATGGAGGATTATTAATATTTTGGATGCATGTGTCATATGTTATTTGAAAGATAAAAAAGATATCTAGTATATAGGGAGATATACATGAATTAATAAAAAAATATAATTGATAAAAATATCTAATTTAGTTTTTTTTTGTTTTCTTATCACAAAATTGATCAACTATAGCATTTGATAAATATCAAGAGTTATTACAACTTATAAATTATTTTTTATTCTCTTATATTATTCCTTTTAGTTATATTTTTTTGAAGCAATTATATTTCTATTTAGTAATTCTATTTAATCCCTATACCAATATCACACATCTTGAATATAGTGTCTGTTTATGGCTAATGAGATTTCTTGTTGTAAATATCCTAGGAAAGGATATTATATATATATTATACAATAATGCCTTAGTTAATTATAATTTTATGTAAAGATATTTGTATGAAATGATATTTATATTAAAATAATCAAAAACACATTTCAATTAGTGGGGAGGAGTATATAATTTTCATTTATATCTTTAAACATTTTAAAAACTCTTGTGTCCTATGTATGAAAATTTCAACTTTATTTTTATTGTGCACAAAATATTGTTTATTGAAAAATAAAAAAAGAGAAGTATAATATATATGGAAATTCGAAATTTTAAGTTCTCAGTTAAATCCCCCAGAATATATTTTTTTACATGGACAAAAATAACAACATGAATAAAGATAAGGGGGGATCCATCATTGAGAAGGGTGCCTGTGAAAAAGTCCAATGTAAGATAGTTATACAAATTTTTAATTTTGATTTTAATATCAATCCATTCATTTTATACTAGAATTTATTTTAAATTTAGTATACCACTTCATGGATGATAATGATATTATAATTAATATTGTACCCCTTATAAAATTAAATTGGTATAAAAGGATGATCTTATCTATATAAATTTGGAAACTGGAAATAATGAGTATGGTGATGAGTTTATAAGGCACCATGGTAAAAATTAATTAAAGGATAGTGGTTTATTTGTTTTTGTGAGAATATTTAATAGTTTTATTTGAAAATGGTTTACTATACTCATAATACAAAATCCTTTCAACTATTTTATGTAGTGATTAACTGGTTTTCTCAAATTTCTTTTGGTAAAACATGGCATGAAGGAAATCAATGTTAGTACACCAATTTTTTTATTATAAAATATTAAAGTAGTCTTACTCAAGAGTACCGCCTCTCTCAACACTAAAAAAATATTATATATCCAATAAAGGGATAACTCCACCAGCCTAGTTAGTTATAAAACCAATATTATAGTACTTGAGATCATATAATTGTTAGAATAACCATACAACTAATATCTTACTGTGATTTGCATAATTACATAGCTTCTACTTAGAATCCATAAAATTTAGGATAATATCTTGATAACTTAAAATGATGATTTTTGTTTAATGGAGTTTCATATTATGATTTCATCTTCAAATCCACTAAGAGTGGAATTTCTGAATACCTAAGGATTTTTCTTATTTATAAGTGAACCCCGTTTCTTTCTTGACTGAGGATTAAAAAAAATCAATTATTAGAAGTCTTAACCTTAAATGACCCTATCCATTCAAAAATACATGGTTAGATTATATTATTATAATGAATCATAGTAGTGAAGAATAATTGGTGAAATTTTTGGATCAATCTTAAGAAAGAGTGTAGATTTGTATAAAATAATTGTTGTTTGTATAAAAAATATTAACAAGTTAATGGAATTATAGATTAAAATCATATATTTAAATTAAGATATATGATTTATATATATTTCCACATGGTTCAGAAAGACTTGTATGAATTAAAAAATTTCTATATTAGATATGGTAAAAATGATTCATTTAATAAAACATGAATGTATATAAATAATTATTATTAACTCAATATTTTTCTAAACTAACATGTAGGGGGACTCTCTTCAAAATTTATTTAATACCTTGGAATCCAAAATTTATCAGTATATGGCCCATTAAAATTTAAATGTATATAGTTTAATTAATATTTTAATAGGTTAAATCACATTTACTCTAATCATTGTTATGTATATAATTAAATCACCTAACAGAAACAAGAAATCCATATTTTTCACCCTAAGGATAGATAATTCACCCAATTATTTATTTAAAAGGAAAACTCTAGAACTATCATAAATAATTTTTAAAATGAAGATCAAAATATGGTCAAGGTGAATAATTTTTATATTTATTATATACTGATATCAAGTAAAAATTAGACATTACAAGTTTAATTTTGATGAATCCAAAATAAATCAAATAATCATATGTTTTCTAATCATAATGAGTGGGTATAATTGATTTTATGGATTATAGTATCAACATTATCATTACATATGATTGGTTTGACGAATAAAATCACATATATATTATTATGGTTAATAAGAGTGTACGAATTTAAAGAAAATATAGCTCATAGATCACTACATGAACCAAGTTAATATAAACCTTAAAATAGTAGGTCTAAACATATATATTATTTTTACCCTAGATTAACACAAGAAGATATGGTTTCAGATTTAAAAATAAAATAATAAATTTAAAAATATATATAAAACCATATCAATCTAAAAAATTAATAAAATAAAGCAATAATTAAAAGACTTATGGAAAATTAAAACTATCACTAAAATCAATGAATAATACTAAATTAAATCAAATGATAATTTTTTTTCAAATAAACAATTCCATAATACGGGAAAAAATTTGATCTTTATAACAATGAAAAATCTATAGTCAATACCCCTCCAATAATTTCAATTAAACTAAAATTTTTAAATTAAATAATAAACATAATATAATCAAGTCATCACAATGAAAAGTGATAATATTGTTCTCTAATGAATGATTAACTTATTTAATTTTACATTAAGAAATAATTTCCTCTAATATTCTTTCCACTGTATTTATCTTTGATTTATTTGATGTATTAAATATGATGAACACAAAATCTCTCAAGATTATCTAAAACTCAATCTAAATTCACAATAATTTAACAAATTGGAAAAATAAAAAACAATTCAAATTAAATTATATATCTAATTAAAACTAAATCATCATATTCGCAATGAATATTTCCATTATAACCCATATATTAAGGTCATTTATTTATTTATCACTTTTAATTTGAATATTTTTTTACCCACTTGAGATAATGATACTAAAATTTAATTTTGACTATCCAATTACAGTTTAATGGGATAATGAGTTATCATAATAATTTAAATAAAATTCAACCAATTTTTTGGACTGTTCTAAGTTTAACTACTACAAAACTATTGGGTATATATTAAAAATTCAATGTTATTACCAATTTAATAGTTATATATTTTGTTGGACACTAGGAACTCGATGTAGCCTACCAGAAACCCGATGGATTCATTTTTGAAAATTCCAAGGAAACCATTGAAACACTCTGATTCTAGTTCTCACCAACTATCAACCAAATAAGAATTATGTGTAATTAACCATTTTTATTCTTTAAAATAATTAAACAAGAATTAATAAGACTTTAACACGTTTTTATTATTCATGAACATCTTCATGAATATATATTAAAAATACTATGATTTTTTTATTAAAAATACTAGCAATATAGAGACTATAGGAAATGAAATAGAGAATCAAGGATGTTTTCCATAATTATATTTATTCAATTATATATAATTACATTGTTTATTATCCTAAGATATATTATTGTAATTATATCATTATATTATGTGATGTTTATATGAAAAATTCTTTGTATAATGAAAAATATTTTTATACTTATGAAACTAATCAAAAACATTAATAATGAATTTTTCAATTTTTACATGACCTCTTAATTATATTACTTTTAATTTTTAGGAACAACTTAAACATAATCATCAAGAAGTATTAAAATCACAGGCCTTAAATTTTAAACCATTTATTTATCTCTACACTCAGGTAAATATGCCATATATTATTTTTTTCAACTTCTTATATTCTAAAAAACCTAATACAATGAAACAAGATGATTAATTGAATAAAATAAATTTTTCTAACCTTATATTTAATAGTTTCAATATTTATTTTTTATTCTCCCATATTTTCAATAAAATGGAAACATACAAAGGGGGAAAATAAAAAAAATACACACCTACGTCAACTTCTAGTTTTAAAATTCCTCCATTGATATTTTTTTGGGAATTTATTGTAATCTTTCACATAACAATAGATTACTCAAATTTAATTTCCCTTTTATAAAAATTATTTATAATGAAGTAAAATTTGATATGAGTATATGTTATGACATTTTGATCAAAAATAGGATAATTTTTTAACTCCCTGGAGTTAATCTCTCTTTGATTTCAATTGGTTTTAATAAGTGAAATATATTTATAATGAAGGCCAAAACAATAATTCATAAGTGTTGATAAATCTAGAAGGAATTTTTTTAAAGATAAAGATTGACACCATGATCCCAAACATAGTAGAATCCATTAATTAGATTTAGTATCATAGGATGAAATTGGTTTTCTCCAATCAATATATGGAATAAATATATAATGCGATTCATTAGACAATCTCATATTTGTGAAACCATAATTTTGGTTCATGGAATTTTGAATAAGAAGGTTTTAAACTGGTGGACACAAGATTTAGGATTAACCATGTTACAGTTATTGACATGGTGAAGCATTTGTTTGGTTGGATATCTATTTAAAACAAGATCTGTAGAAATTAAGGAAATGGTTTTGAAGGATATTTAATAAAAATAGTGAATTTGATCATAGTTATGAATTTGGAGTTAATCACTTTATCAAAGTAATCAATTGGTGTTTTCATGAAAAATCAACATTATGAAAAAAAACCACATCAAGGTTTTTATTCAACGTAGATTTCAAATTATAGAAACATGTGAAAAATAAAGAGTAATGATATTTTAATTACATGGGGTTTAGATATAAGCCTTTGACCAAAAGGATCATAATGGTTATGAATTTTATTCCACATATTTCATGATATCTATATGATTTTCAAATTTTTATATTTTTTTTCAAAAATGGAATCATGTATATCATTTATAGGAGATTTTACTCAACCATGATTGTTGTTTTGGAGGACCAATTATGTGGCGGAACATGGAATAACAACAAAAGTTAATTTAGTAGAGAAACATTGAATATATTGATAATTTAAAATTATGATAATGGAATTTGTAGTGAAGGATGATCCAATTGAATATTTTTTTTATCATTGAGAGTTTTTTTGTGAGAGAGTTAAAAAAATGTCTTTTTAACAAATAAATATAGGATTTAATGAAAAATAATATCACATTTCCGTGTATTGATTTTTATTGATTATTATTGGTAATAACCTATGAGATTAATCTTTCTCACCTTGTATTGATGTATTTAGTGGAGGGATAATAATAGGTAGTGATCTAGGAATCTATATTGAACCACTCATAAAAGTAGTATTTAAATAAATGAATTAGTGGATTTTAGTATGTCAACATGTTGTCATTATATGATCCTAAAACAAAAGCCTTTTTTTTATGAAAAGAAATTTACATAACATTATGCTTGATTTTACTTAGATGGGTGATTTCATCATATTGATGTGTATGATGATGTATAGAGATTATAATAACATGATAAAAAGAACTATTTAGTGAGAAAATGAACTTACCAAAATTCACACACACATAGTGTGTTTGGGATTTGGTGGTTAAATCATGTGGTATTAGATCCAAAAGGTTACTATTTAGAAAATCTATATCAATGAAACATAAACATGGATATAACTGCCCACATAGAGTGAGCTTCGATTTTTGATAAGTAAAATTATAAAATAAAAAAGAACAGAATGAGATCCCATCTATGATATCTTGAATTATATTTCTTATCTACTGAAATCCATATAATTCAATTTAGTAATCCCACAAAGATATTTCTGAATGAATAATACAACAATCTATTGAAATCCAATGCTAAGGTATAAAATACTTTATCTAGAGCACTTTCAAATCAAATTTATATGTTTTTTATGAGTTAAAATTACTATAAAGACGTTAGGGATAAATTTTTCAATATCCATTAAGGGGGAAAATGATATGGGAAACAAAATTAATGTTTTCATAAAAAATTGATGGCTTAAAGACTTACCAAAATGAATACATTTATGGTTTCTTTAACCAATTCCTAATGGATATTGGATCCATATGCGAGCGTTAAGAGGAGATAAATGATATTAATATCATAATAATATCATGAGAATACGTATACATTTTTATAATATAAAATTATAGATACACAAGGAATGGAATCTTTCTAAACTCTCTTTTAACAACTTACAATGTATTTTGGTGGAATATGAAATGACACGACTCGAATCACTAGGGCCTCACTTGGAATAATGGTAAATTGAGTGTTCCACCACAACCCTACCTCTAATAGCTGAGTGGATAAATAATAATAGTAATAAATAATAACATTCTTGGGAGGCCTTATCCTATAACAACCTACACCATACATATATTTCTAATATGCAATAAAAACCAGAAACACAATATATATATATATATATATATATATACGAACAACTAAAATGTATACAATGAAAGAAATAGATAAAAAAAATTGATGTAATGTCATATATTAATAATCATAAATAAAATACAATATTGAAAATGGTCTCTAAACATGATTGGAATATAACAAGGAAACAGTCCATCTCACTATAAGAACTCAAGGATACACCCATGATAATAGTCGTATTTCTTATACACCACCACACACCATTAAACATAATCAATAATAAATCCAGTAGCTCTATGTAAAATATGGAGACCTAAAACTATGAATAATCTTTCAGAACACAATATGTCTGGGCAGAAGGCCCATGAAAGGGTGATTATAAACATACTCTGCTAGACGATATAAAATATAAGGTAAATAAATAAAACATAAAATAAATCCTAGAAAAAGGGAAGCCAAAAATTATAGATATTCTATAAGGGTTAGACAAAAAAGGATAAAAGAATAATTATTTCCTTCACATATTAGATCCATGATTAATTTTGTCTTATTATTAAATAGATTCGCCTAAAAGATTGAAATATCTATAGAACACAAATTCTATACAACATATATGATTAATATCTTGAAGTAAAAAAATAATTCCTAACATGAAACAAGACTTTGAATAAATGTATAACCCATCATCACAACTACGTATACCCCAAAACATTCACACAATCTCTTGGTAAGAATAGTGTGGGGCCTGTATGTCCTTGATGGATGTTTTTCAGTCAATAGATCACCGAACTCAATAGATGTAGGATCCATATCATATCTCATGGGTTAATACTGAATTATATATATAGAGGATCCATACCAAATCCAACCATATCATGGAGGGAATACCGATTTAGGTTCAATGGAGTATCATCCCCATTCTTGAACAACTTGATATAGAGTACATATTCTCCAAACAAGTGGGGGAGCACTGACTCCATGATACTTAAGTGGGACCCATTATCCATCACTAAAATATATTTAGGAGAGTACCTAAACCCTATTTCTCTCTAAAATCCTCACCCAAAAAATTTCATCAGCTTTATGAATATAAAATCATATAACCTCACAAGATTCCTAATAAAAAAAATTCATTGACTAAGATAATCATACCATGATTCTCAAGGTAAAAAATCACTATAAATTGATTTTTTTATAATCAAAATCTGAAACCTTGTTGAGAATAAATGGGAAATAGTAAAAGACAAATTTTAAATGGCATGTAACTTTCTTATCAAGGATGTGAGAGGCTTGGAATATATTATTGTCACCCTTCCTTTTGGTTTCAAACTATATGATGTTTCCTATCAGGGTACACAAAATGTGGTACTTTCAAGCTTCGTATACATGTATCCCAAATTTTTGGGATCATATCCATTTAAAAATACACAACATATTAATCATATATAAATGGAATGTATATCTTGTGGGGGGTATTTGGGTATATATCGATGCACTCCAAGCCATCTATCCTTGATGACATGACATGTACTCCAACTACATGCTTTGTGGAGTGTGACACAACTTGGAAAATTCTACTAGGATATACCTGGAATGACATCCAATGATACATAATGTGTGAGCCTCAATATTTAATAGTTTTGCACTCAAAAGAGGGTTGATCCATGTTCTTGACATATTAAATAATACGTAGTCTATCCTACATAGAATGTACAACTAGGATGATAAATAGAATATACTCAGGTAGATGTTAATTCATGTTCTCTATTATACGTATTGTACAGAACGTGTTTTTAAAAAATACATAGTTAATAATAGTGATATCTAGTTAATGTCTCTATAAAAATGCATGTTTAATATTGCCGCCTTTGGTTATACACCCTTTCCGATACCTCCAATATTTTTTGGTTCCTCCCTAAAGCTCAATCAATCACCATTATTCCTTCATGAATCCAATTCATCATCACATTCCATCATCATTCCCAAATATTACCAGACCTGAGGCCCTATCATCACACTATCCACTATCAAGACCATGTCAATCACCCACCACTAGTTTCCTTTTTTGTCACCATTAAAACATCCATCCAATTATGTTCTTTCATATTTCTCAACAATGAACCACCAAGAAGGATCATAATGTCAAACTAGTAGAAATTTCCAAGGATGAATTTGATTTATTATTTTGATAAGAAGAATACTGAAAACTAATGGACATCTAATGAGAAGAGATATAGTGGATGGTTATATTTTTACCCCCATATACATTGACTATGATGATTTTATTCACAAATTCGTATGTTAGGATATCTGTAATGATGTACGTGAAATTAATGAGATGAAATTCAATTATAATGTAAAACCATGAAACATTATTCATTAAAGAATTATCAAAACCCATTAATGGAATCATAATTGAAATTTTTACCGAGAATTAAAAAACATAATTATAAAATGTCATAACTCTATGAAAAATTACAACACTTTATAATATTTATGTATAATTTTTTATTCAAAAAAAATATGATTCTTCGAATTTAATCATCAATTCCAAAATATTCTAATTCCATTTATGGATCCTTCTTGAAGAATGACATCACTCTAAAAGTAGTCATCCACGAAAATATCTCTCATTCTTGAGGGTTTTACTGTTATAAAATGGGTCCAAAACTAGGTTTAGGGGAAACTATTATTATATAACTCAAAATTTAGGTTACCAGATTTTTTATTAAAAAATCAAAACCATCCTTCCCTGTATCCAGACACCTGACCAAATAAATTATACATCCCCTGGGTAATATTCACTATTCTAAACACAACTACAGTGTAAAAATACCCATATGAGATTATGATTGGGAATTATCACCATACACACTCATGAAAAAATTATTTATTCATTTAATAAATATTAAATATCATATAAAATTTGATCAGCAACTAATTTCACCACATCCTATCTTGGGGGTAAACAATACACCATGAGATCAAGATAATGCTCAATTAATTTTGAGTTTTTTCACTCGGATAAATTTATTGTCATTTCCCTTTTGATGATACAATACTCTAAAAATAAAAAATAGAGTTGATTATAGATCTATAGGAAATATAGTTCACAATATCTTACAAACCTTTAATCCCATTTGTCCCTAAAAAAGTAAATAAATAAGGCTACAACACTAAAAAACTCATAAAACAACCACCCATGGAAACAAACCATCCTCACATGAACTTCATATATCCATGGAGTTCGAAGATCTATGAAAAATAATGATGCATCCATGAAATAATATATATTAGTTTTCTAACATATTTATTATTGAATATTCCTTCTTTATATTAATATAACATCCTATAAGTACATTCTTGACTTCAATCTAGAACAAAGACAAATGAAATCATGATCTCATATTTAGCAAGCCTCCACCTAATCCAGACTAAATTCTATTCCATCCATAGGTTTCTCATCATCATGAAATAAATAAAATGCATAAAACATAAACATCAGCATGGAAACGATCCATTCAGAGGAGAATCTCTTACAGAAGTGACACACTCCTGACCTTTAACTAGTATCCAAGAATAACATATAACTAAGACCATCAAAAAAATATTATTTTAGATTGAATCCATAATAATAATATAGCATCCCACCTTTTTGTCAAATAAACTTTCATTACATTTTACAAAACCGAGGATCTTTAGGGTTTAGTGTCTTGGAAACCAGGAACTTAAAACATAAAAACATAAAACATTCTTCTTAAAAACTTGAAGGATTCTCCTCATGTTCATCGTAGGTTCATTACTGCATATCATAACCTGGGTACATACATCAAAAGAAAGGGTGAGCATAAGGCCCAGTAATGGAAATAAGAGAAACCTTTTACACGTGAACTTGAGATACTTCAATAAGGCCATGAAAAGAACTTTAAGGCCTGAGAAAGAAATCGTGAGTCATATCATAATAAAAATAACATTTTTCATAACTTGAAGATGTGTCTACATCATTTAATATATACAATCATGAACATATCACCAAGGTCCATCCCCAAGGTGTCATTTGAAAATTACCAAGGTTATTCACCAAGGTATTGTGAAAATTGTAATCTCTAGTGGTTACATCATTACCCAATGCATTGGAGCGCTATCAGGGCGCACCCTTAAATTTGCCTTTATTATCATGTGATCCACATATATCATCATCAAACATTTCATAAATAACAAATATATCATTAAATAAATGGGTTTTATTTCATAATCACGACGTTTTAAAAACTGCTTTAAAGACATGATCTTTTCATCACTTTAAAACCCACAGAAAAGTAAGGTGGGTCTCATGTATGTAAATACCAGAATTTAAAATATAACATTTTGGTATATATGTGAATACCCCGTTAGAAGAAAGATCTTTGAGTATTCACTTAATAATATAAAAGAACTTTAGAAAAAGAGATAGACATTTTGAGACGGAAATTCTGCAGCATAACGGCTATGTTACGAGGTTTTAGAAGACATTAAAAAGAGAGGGAAAATGGGTCAAAAATTCATAAATGACCCATAAAACAGTAGATGGACAGATTAAGAAGGATACATGATCATGGTAATGAAATCTCAAGGACATACCATTTGAAATGAATAACATGGAAGGAAGACAAAAATTAGATTTCTCTTATGAAAGTTCGGCAGCCTAACGACGTTACTTAAACTTCAACAAAAATGATTTGAAAAGATCAAATAGGGTCTCTCATCATGTGAACATAAGAGTTCAGTATAATATATATAGAGATAATTTGCCAACATAATTAAAAAAGAACTTGAAAGACGTGACATGAAAGTAGAACTTTGAAAAGAATGAGAAGGGTGAAAGAATCCCCTAAAAAATTTGGTAGCCTAATGGCGCCACTTAAAACATCAAAATACTGAATTGAAGAGATCAAATGGGGTCTCTCATCATATGAACATAAGAGTACAGTATGATAGATATAGATATCATACCCCAACATAACAAAAAGGAACTTGAAATAATTGACATGAAAGTAGAACTTCAAAACGAGAAGGGTGAAGAACCACTTAAAATTTCGGCAGCCTAACGGCACCACTTAAAACATCAAAATACTGAATTGAAGAGATCAAATGGGGTCTCTCATCATATGAACATAATAAGTCCAGTATGATAGATATAGAGATCATACCCCAACATAACAAAAAGGAACATGAAATAATTGACATGAAAGTAGAACTTCAAAACGAGAAGGGTGAAGAACCACTTAAATATTCGGCAGCCTAACGGCGCCACTTAAAACTTCAAGATACTGAATTAAAGAGATCAAATGGGGTATCTCATCATATGATCATAAAAGATAAGTATGATAATTTTAGATATCATACCCCAACATAATAAAAAGGAACTTGAAATACTTTACATGAAAATAGATCTTGAAAAATGAGAAGGGAGAAAGAATCCGTTACAAAAATTTCGGCAGCCTAACGGCGCCACTTAAAACTTCATAAAACGAAATAATGAGAGTAATAGGGGATCTCTCATTATATGAACATAAAAAGGGCAGTAAGAGTAGTATAAAATAACATCCTCCAACATAAGAACATGTAGCATAAAAGGAATGACATAAAGAGATTACTTGAAATGAAAGAGAGAGGTCAGATCCCTTACCTTAAAACATAACTATTAAAACTCAAAGGTTGGGACCTTGAGGGCTTGGGGGCACCATGGGAGGACTCTTTAAGAGGTAATGAGACCAGAACTTCGTTGGGGGAGAGTGGGGAGTCGAATGGATGAGAGGATGGCTTGGTATTTATAGGGAAACTGAGGGGACAAGGCATTAATGGCCAAGGGACACCTCATTAGTGGTTTTGGCAAAAACATGGGCTTGCCCATGGTATTTTCCCATGGTATTGGTCACTTGGGACACCTCATACCTTATATTACTATTCATAAGTCGACCATATTGATTACATACTTAAAACATCATTTAATGATTTCATTAGACACCCTTAACTTAAAAACTGTATTTTCACTATTCATCGAAAATTCAACTTTCTCAGAATAATCCCAAAATTTCACCTTAACCAAATATCAACGATATGATTAAAAATATATACTCAATTTTATAAAAATAATTTTCTAAATATTTTTAATTTAATTTTTAAATAAAACACTATTCACGAAAATTCATTTTTTCAGAAAAAACCCCAAAAATTACCATAGCATAATATCGGTGCTCTGAGTTCAAAAATGAAATCCATTTTATAAAAATAATTTTCTAAATATTTTTAATTAAATTTTTAATTAAAAAAACACTATTCACCCGAAAAAACTAATACTTGAATAATAATTTATGAAACCATTATTTAACCATTTTATTGAATCACGTTACTTAATCAAGGTGCCTAGATTATATTAATACTTTCTTTAAGTGAGATTACTAATCCATTTGGACACATTACTAATTCTAATCATAAAATCACTATTCATAATTTACTATTCATCAAAAATTAAGTTGATCTTATTAGACTCTAAATTTTGTACTGAACATAATTGTAGAAGACCTTTTTTTGAAAATCATTACACATTTTTAATTATTTATGGTTTACATAAACATTTTTAAAATACCCTTTTTCTAAAATTCATCAAAAATATGCATACTATATTTATCCGGTCATTTGAAAATTCATAAACATCATCATAAGAAGAAATCCCAATTTTTATTTAAAACAAAGGATTACACAAGGCAGTTACGGTCTTCTTACATAGCCCCTTATCACACCAGTATAGGACCTAAGTGTAAGGTGTTCTAAGGTGAGAGAGTCCGAGGGAGGCTCGACCAACATTGCCCGAGTAGTAATTTCTATCAGTTTGAACTTCTCGCGAAGGCGATTCCGTTCTAGCTTCACATGATGAAGTTCGGCTTGGGTTTGGTCCAGAGCAAAGCCCAATGGTGCTACCTCCTTCCCAAGTTCTGTTAGATGGGCTTCGATCGGTCCAAGACTACTAGGTGAGGCCATCGAATCTTATTTCTATAATAATTAACCAAGATTACTTGTATTTAGAGACAATAATCAAAACATTTTGTTCACAACGTTCATATTGACCGATGGTCATATAATAGTCAGAACCCAATGGTCTCATTTTAATTATAATCATGTTTATCAAATAAAACATTTTTGTTGAGTATAAAAAATAAAATAGAATAACACATGAAATTAGGAAACAAGAATTATTCAAAATTTCGGGCCGTTACAATCTTCCCCCCTTAAGAAATTGTGTCCTCGCAATTTTAAAAATTGGGTTTTGAAATTTCATTGAAAGTCCCACATCAGAAAAAGAGTCAGTGACACCATTACTTTAAAAGAAAGAAAAGGAAGTACAAAGGCCACCCGAGTTTACTCATACTAGGATTCCATATAGGAAACATGGACTTAGAGGAGAAAAAAAGGGTCACGTCCTAAAGGAGAGTGATAGAAAACATGATTAGGGGGAAGTTAACCACCAGAAAATCCCAAAATTATGATGTGTGCAAGCAGTCTTTGATTTCCTAGTAGGAAACGTAAACCAACAACGTTTTTGTTTTACGTTCCTTTTCATAACATTGAGGAATTCATTAACAACATAGAACAAAAACATAAGGAAATATATCTACCTTCATATAGAGTTTCATCCTTTAATAAGTTTCTACCCAAAACTAATCTTTTCTCCAAACTATGAGCATTAAAAACTACTTGGTCTCATCAAAACACAAGAATCATCATCATAATCCACAAAAGATTAACTATCTATTTCTTCTATCTTTAAACATTATCCCAAAAACAGAAAGGGTAATGTAAAACAACTCTTCAAAAAGAAATAATCCCATAGGAATGGAAACTACTTTTAAATCTTCAAAGTTCCATGGTACTACCCAAAGTTCATCATAGTCAATTCCATAAATAACGGTCCTTAAAATTCCTCAAAATAAACCAAACTAAGATTGAAACCCAAATACAAGAAGGATTTGATAACATAGTCTTCCAAAATAAACATCATTGTTCATCTCTAAACAACATCAAACACTCCTAACATCTTATAACAAAAGTATCTAACCTAAACATATTTTACCCAAGATAGGTTAATCATTCCCATATGTAACCTAAATTACTATAATTCCACCTTAAATTCATCGATTCTTCAAAATAAAAGTCAACCTTAATCTTCAATGAAAATACCGTAGTAATCTATTTACCTCGATCATATAGGGTCCCCAAAATAGTGAACATTTTCCAAAATAATAATCATATTTTAATCCCCTAATCATCCCTGTCATATGAATACGACAATCATCACATTTCTTATCACATTGGTTGTTTGGACATGTTCTTCCATTTCCCACCATTAACTAAGAAGAGAAAGCATAATTAGGGGCTTAAGTACTTAGCCAATAATCATGAAAAGGAACTGAAAGCATATAAGGATAACTTGTAGAAGAAAAGTATACCCTAACTTGTGATCCCCCTAGGTTCTCATCTAGGTTATACATGATCATATATTCTTATGTGAATCTTTATTTTATTTTATCTTTGTTCCTTTAACAATGGTTCATACTAAGCTTATGAATTTACCAAAGCATATCCCCCGGGAGTGTCGTAACCAAGAGTGAAGCAAGGCCCGTTGTCGTGTACCAGTTCCCGTTCGAGTCTAGCTCAAAGCGGTGTTTTCAGGTTTTACCCCTATGTACATCTGTGCCAGAGCCACCTCTACCTGCTCGTATCCAGACAGGGATGTATTTGCTTGGTAACCCCTTACTCAATACTCACCAAAATACCAGGAAGATTTCCTATATTTTAACTGTTCTATAGGCTTCTTCCTAAAGTATTCATATACTAATTTCCACAAATAACTAAACCATAATTTGATACCAACTATAGCATCCGAACTTTTTATCAAATAAACTTTCATTACATTTTACAAAACCGAGGATCTTTATGGTTTAGTGTCTTCGAAACCAGAAACATAAAACATAAAAACATAAAACATTCTTCTTAAACACTTGAAGGCTTCTCCTCATGTTCATCCTAGGTTCATTACTGCATCTCATAACCTGGGGACCTACATCAAAAGAAAGGGTGAGCAGAAGGCCCAGTAATGGAAACAAGAGAAACATTTTACATGTGAACTTGAGATACTTCAATAAGGCCATGAAAATAACTTTAAGGCATGAGAATGAAATCGTGAGACATATCATAATAAAAATAATATTTTTCATAACTTGAAGATGTGGCTACATAATTTAATATAGAAAATCATGAACATATCACCAAGGTCCATCCCCAAGGTGTCATTTGAAAATTACCAAGGTTATTCACCAAGGAATCGTGAAAATTGTAATCTCTAGTGGTTACATCATTACCCAATGCATTGGAGCACTATCAGGGCGCACCCTTAAATTTACCTTTATTATCATGTGATCCACATATATCATCATCAAACATTTCATAAATAACCCATATAGCATAAAATAAATGGGTTTTATTTCATAGTCACAACGTTTTAAAAACTGCTTTAAAGACATTATCTTTACGTCACTTTAAAACCCAAAGAAAAGGAAGGTGGGTCTCATGTATGTAAATCCCAGAATTTAAAATAGAAAATTTTGGTATATATGTGAATACCCCTTTAGAAGAAAGAGATTTGAGTATTCACTTAATAATATAAAAGAACTTTAGAAAAAGAGAGAGACATTTTGAGACGGAAATTCTGCAGCATAACGGCTATGTTACGAGGTTTTAGAAGACATTAAAAAGAGAGGGAAAATGGGACAAATATTCATAAATGACCCATAAAAAAGTAGATGGACATAATAAGAAGGATACATGATCATGGTAATGAAATTTCAAGGACATACCATTTTAAATGAAAAACATGGAAGGAAGACAAAAATTAGATTTCTCTTATGAAAGTTCGGCAGCCTAACGACGTTACTTAAACTTCAACAAAAATGATTTGAAAAGATCAAATAGGGTCTCTCATCGTGTGAAAATAAGAGTTCAGTATGATAGATATAGAGATAATTCCCCAACATAATTAAAAATGAACTTGAAAGACTTGATATGAAAGTAGAACTTTGAATAGAATGAGAAGGGTGAAAGAATCCCCTAAAACATTCGGCAGCCTAACGGCGCCACTTAAAACATCAAAATACTGAATTGAAGAGATCAAATGTGGTCTCTCATCATATAAACATAAGATTCCAGTATGATAGATATAGAGATCATATCCCAACATAACAAAAAGTAACTTGAAAGAATTGACATGAAAGTAGAACTTCAAAACGAGAAGGGTGAAGAACCACTTAATATTTCGGCAGCCTAACGGCGCCACTTAAAACATCAAAATACTGAATTTAAGAGATCAAATGGGGTCTCTCATCATATGAACATAAGAAGTCCAGTATGATAGATATAGAGATAATACCCCAACATAACAAAAAGGAACTTGAAATAATTGACATGAAAGTATAACTTCAAAACGAGAAGGGTGAAGAACCACTTAAAAATTCGGCAGCCTAACGGCGCCACTTAAAACATCAAGATACTGAATTGAAGAGATAAAATGGGGTCTATCATCATATGATCATAAAAGATCTGTATGATAAATTTAGAGATCATAACCCAACATAATAAAAAGGAACTTGAAATACTTTACATAAAAATAGATCTTGAAAAATGAGAAGGGAGAAAGAATCCGTTACAAAAATTTCGGCAGCTTGACGGCGCCACTTAAAACTTCATAAAACGAAATAATGAGAGTAAGATGGGATATATCATTATATGAACATAAAAAGGGCAGTAAGAGGAGTATAAAATAACATCCTCCAACATAAGAACATGTAGCATAAAAGGAATGACATAAAAGAGATTACTTGAAATGAAAGAGAGAGGTCAGATCCCTTACCTTAAAACATAACTCTTAAAACTCAATGGTTGGGACCTTGAGGGCTTGGGGGCACAATGGGATGACTCCTTGGGAGGTAATGAGACCCGAAGTTCGTTGGGGGAGAGTGGGAAGTCGAATGGATGAGAGGGTAGCTTGGTATTTATAGGGAAAGTGAGGGGACAAGGCATTAATGGCCAAGGGACAACTCATTAGTGGTTTTGGAAAAACCATGGGCTTGCCCATGGTATTGGCCACTTGGGACACCTCATACCTTATCTTACTATTCATAAGTCGACCATATTGATTACATACTTAATACATAATTTAATGATGTCATTAGACACCCGTAACTTAAAAACTGTATTTTCACTATTCATCGAAAATTCAACTTTCTCAGAATAATCCCAAAATTTCACCTTAACCAAATATCAACACTCTGATTAAAAATATGAACTCCATTTTATAAAAATAATTTTATAAATATTTTTAATTTAATTTTTAAATAAAAACACTATTCACCGAAAATTCATTTTTTCAGATAAAACCCCAAAAATTACCATAGCATAATATCGGTGCTCTGAGTTCAAAAATGAAATCTGTTTTATAAAAATAATTTTCTAAATATTTTTAATTAAATTTTTAATTAAAAAAACACTATTCACTCGAAAAAACTAATACTTGAATAATAATTTATGAAACCATTATTTAACCATTTTATTGAATCACGTTACATAATCAAGGTGCCTAGATTATATTAATACTTTCTTTAAGTGAGATTACTAATCCATTTGAACACATTACTAATCCTAATCATAAAATTACTATTCATAATTTACGATTCATCAAAAATTAAGTTGATCTTATTAGACTCTAAATTTCGTACTGAACATAATTGTAGAAGACCATTTTTTTGAAAATCATTACACATTTTTAATTATTTAAGGTTTACATAAACATTTTTAAAATATCCTTTTTCTAAAATTCATCAAAAATATGCATACTATATTTATCCCGTCGTTTGAAAATTTATAAACATCATGATAAGAAGAAATCCCAATTTTTATATAAAACAAAGGATTACACAAGGCAGTTACGGTCTTCTTACATAGCCCCTTATCACACCAGCATATGACCTAAGTGTAAGGTGTGCTAAGGTGAGAGAGTCCAAGGGAGGCTCGGCCAACATTGCCCGAGTAGTAATTTCTATCAGTTTGAACTTCTCGCAAAGGCGATTCCGTTCTAGCTTCACATGATGAAGTTCGGCTTGGGTTTGGTCCAGAGCAAAGCCCAATGGTGCTACCTCCTTCCCAAGTTTTGTTAGATGGGCTTCGATCGGTCCAAGACTACTAGGTGAGGCCATCGAATCTTCTTTCTATAATAATTAACCAAGATTACTTGTATTTAGAGACAATAATCAAAACATTTTGTTCACAGCGGTCATATTGACCGATGGTCATATAACAGTCAGAACCCAATGGTCTCATTTTAATTATAATCATGTTTATCAAATAAAACATATTTGTTGAGTATAAAAAATAAAATAGAATAACACATGAAATTAGGAAACAAGATTTATTCAAAATTTCGGGCCATTAGAAATAATTCATTGAATCATGAATATTTTAATAAGATCATTAAAATTAGTTACAAGGATAATTTTTAATATTATCACTACCTTTTCTACCAAACTAGTTGAAACCTCACATCCACTGCTATATCCAAGGTCACATCCACTAGACAAGAAAACTTGGACAGGATATGGTTACTCATAAAACAATTTACTAATAAGAACATCAAAAAATGGAATAAATAACCTAAAACTACCATACAATAACCTCATACCTACTTAGTTACCCATACTACCAAAATATGAAGTAGACTATCCTAAATCATTTAGATAATCCTACTATGTCATCTCTACACCCTTGGATACACCAGTAAAAAATCATGTGAAAAATGATCCTAAAAAACCACCAATGGAATTTCTTACTCTTAATAGAATAAATAGGATTTCATTACATTCATATCTATTCCTGAACATTGCCCTTGAAGTTTCATCCTCATGAAATAAAATATGATTCCAAATTGACCTATGTTTGATATAAAGAACAAATTTCTAATTTTCATTGTTTGACCAAGTAACAATAATCCAACTAAATCATTTATATTAAATGTATCTCAACTAAACAATCTTGTCCTTATGATTTTACAACTGAACAATGAGCAACAAAAGATAACGGTGTAGTCCTAGAAATAATGTTGACGTAGAATCTAAACCCTCAATAAGGATAACCTTGTAATGTTCTTCAGAAAATATTCCCTACATTCCTCCACTAAAATTGTAAAACCACTCCTCTATAGAATTTATATGTATCAAGATAAAATCCTAAACAATGAGAAATCAACTATAATCTTCTAATGATTATCCTAATCATCTTACCAGAGGGTCCCACTCACTATTGAAAATGAACCTCTACCCATCTGATCGACTTCACAGAACCTAAAAATAACAATGACACAAATAATACAAACAAAGGTTGATGTTAAAGGGGATCATCTTGATAGGATTAAATATTAAAAGTAACACCCTCCCTTTAGAGAAAAATATCACTAATAGCCAATGTGAGTGAAGTGATGATTTCATATAGTAGGATTCTCTAATCAAAGAATTCTATTAAGAGGTTTCACAAATATTTTTAACTCCTAATTAGTGATATAGGAATAATATAAAAAATCACACTAGTATAAATGAGTATGAGCACTAATGAATCAGATACAAACTATACCATTAATTCTATCAGGTACCACCAGACCGAATACATGCATCATGCTAGATTTCCCATATATTGACCATCAGTGCACTGTGCCTGATGAGTACCACTAAGAGATGATGGTGGATATGGATTCAAGAATTTCCTCCATATAATTAATTCAACATAGTCAACTCTTCTACCAAAACCTCCTCATGAAAGGCCACTAAACCTATAATAAAAAGATCCCTAATCTTATGATCTTTAACATAGTGGTTAATTTATGACAACAATCAAACTGACCACAAGGAGACATTGTCTTATTCCAAAACTTGGGTGTATCAAAACTAGGAAATTTTCAATTTCCAACACTCAATACAAGTCTCTAGTATATATGGATGTTACTGATAGGCATATCTCTAACTTCAATTTCACCCCAAATGCCTTTCTCTCTAAGAATCAATGAAATCCACCTAAAATTTATTTTGATTAGTAACCCATTAATAAACCTGAACATGTTTTCGATCATAGAAAATATTATCTAAAAACAGTCTAGAAATATTCAAACTGAGACAATCCTCAATGTCATCAAAAATATCTCCACTCTAAAAGGGCTCAAAATCCAACCATAGTAGATAATAATTATCATGATATTGAGTAACCATTAACCAAAAACATAGTGGATTGTGAATGAATCCAGATAAAAGAATCCAATATTGGGTCAATATGTTTCCAAACCAAATAGGAAACTAAAGTCTCATATTCAAACTAATCATTTACCACTCAAGGATATGGTTTTCATTTTAAAATAATGAGGCATCCATATTATAATGTAAAAATAATTTTCTACCTATAGGTTTCCCTGCATGAATTAGTGGAAACTACCATCAAATATTTAAGGAAATCCCCACTAAGAAAAAATAGTGAAAAATGATCCCCCTAATCATGGGTAAAGGAAACATATCAATCAATTTTAGAATTGATGCATAATTGCTCAATTAATTAGTTTTTAGAGGCACAAACACTAGTATAACCTTGTCATGACTATAAATATAATTCTATGATGAGTATTTGTGGGTAAAATCCTCTAATATATAGTATAACCCTATGATTACTAGAGCATAGTAAGGCGATATAATATAGGAAGGACATGAAAGATCATTAAAAAACCACTAAATGATGCATGTGGGAACTTAATTATACCCTTTAAATGATACCCTATTGTTACGGGTTGAATAATAGTTTATTATATTCTTAGAGAAAAGACATCGACCACCACAGCTATATTGGTCTCTCTAGTATGTTAACTGAATTCAAGAACACCTTGATACCACCACACTAAATTCTTAAACCATCCCTTACAAAACTGCTAACTGAAATCTCTTTCCCTTTTAATTGAATCATTTTGACACAAGTCTAAAATGAGTCAACACATTAGGGCGCAATATGGTCTAGCCATAAATAGATTATTCCACCCCAAGGGGCTAGGAGGTGGAGAATAGAACTAAAAAGATATAACATACATGGTAATACATATCCTATAAAAACATATAGATAAATATATATCCAATATGAAATAATAAACAATAATACCTCCGATATATATAAACAACTAAAATGTTTACAATTCTTGTCCAAGAAATTAAACGATACATACAACATTACATAGGCATAATCATGATGTTAATAAAACTAACATGGTTTATAAAACCAGTAAATATATGATAAGAAAAACACCCCTTACAAGGATAACTTTAAAATCTATCTTTGTTAGTAATAATTTATACTATGTTCTATCTTAAACCACTATGAATTAGTGTTAATATCAATAATATATCTATATCATCTATAGTAACCTCAGAAATATGCATCATATATAAAATAAAAAAAATTATGGACACATAACCCATACATGGGTAACTATAAACATACTCAGTAGGATTCCATGAAATATAAGGTAGAGAACCTAAAAGTTATCTCAAACCCAAGAATGGGAAAAATATGAAGAATCCCATAAATGAAAAATATGTTGTATGGTCTAGATGACTAGGGATGTTGTAAGAATTATAGTCTTCAAAAATTATATCCATAAAGAGTAATGCCCCATAAGAAACTATTGTCACCCAAAGGATCAAAATATAAATACAAAACAATGTCAACAACCCACCTATGAGTCATATCATGAAGGAAACCAAGCATGAACAACATTTCAAAAGAACATAAATACTCTAATAACCAATAATAAAAAAATACTAAGTGTGTCAAGTCAAATATGGTATTTCAATTTGAGGTATTTTTCTATTTTTGATCCTATATTTAACCCCTTTATTTCTTGTGCTTTATAAGTAAAAGACAGTGTTTTTGTACATGACAATAGGAGTTCATAGTTGGCGCACATTTAGGGGAAACTATGCACAATTTCAGAAGAGATAATGTGCCCTATTTAGTGTCACATTCTAGGATGCACTACTTTCCACACATGTGTGTTCCCTTCCTAAGAAAACCATGTGGCTAGTTTTCTCTTTGACATAGGCGGCCACATGGTTTCCACATGATTTGGTATATCACGCAGCCAAACTGTGCGACCTATCCAGGTCATTAAATATGAGGAATTTTATTTTTCCCTATTCAAGTTTAACTGAAATATAGAAATTTTGATACCATTCATAAATATTCACCCTAGGCACACCTCTCCATCTTGGATCACTTAGAATATATTTTATTTGTGGATTTGTTTTAGATTATTAAATAGTTCTTCAAGTAAGTCACTTATCCTCTTGTTTCATCCCTCTTCTTGGTTCTATGTTCCTTCTTTTTGGGGTTTTCATTTCTTCATCAAGTTTATTGACCTAATTAGTATTCAATATTGATTTTTATGGTTAAATATTGATGATTATGGTATGATCATTCCTTTATAGGGCATCCTTGTGGTGTTTTGTGGTTTTCAACTGGATTAAAATACTTTTCAACCTTAAGGTAGGTGATTCCATGCCTTAGAATTATTGAATGATTTTGGTATTCTTGATTTGATTTCATAATGAATTTTATAAAGTTTTTGAACTGTTTAAAATGTGTTTTCCAAGGGTTTTGAGGAGATTATGGGTTGAAAAGTGATTTTTTAAATTAAATTGGTAGGTTTTCATGTGTGTCTTTTTTTAAACATTCAAAATGTGTTCTAAGAATCATGTAATTCGTAAAAACAAGATTTAATGTGGATCTGGTGTGAATATGGATTTGAAATAGGGTTTTATTATAGAAAAAATATTGGTTTTGTGTGTGTATTTATACAATTTGGTGTGTGTATGTGAAGGAGGCGATCTATGTGACATGATACATGGAATTGTGCATAAAGTGAATACTAGGTAATTGATTGGGTGGACTAGGACTAGTAGACTAGTTGGATTGGTGGGACCAGGGCTCAGTTCCTTCTTCCAGGATTGTCACTACAACACTAAAAAAACATGTTATGATTTGATACAACTAAAAATTGAGATTCATTCCCCTCTAGTGGATCATGCATGAAGACATCAAGGGTTATGCTTTTTATACCATGATACGTCGATGTACAAGGTTCTTATGGTCTCACTGAAACTAAAACATAGGGATTTTCAATATTTCTCATGTGATGGTATGCTTGCAGCTAAGATCATTGTTGTGTGTGCATTACCCTAATATTACAAAGTATATTTCCTTTAAAAATTTCTTTTTTCATTTTAATTAAAACTATCTTATTTTACATAGAATATTCTCTTTTCCTTTTTTTCTAAAAACTAGCATGGTAATTTGTATTCTAATATTTTTGAATGAAATCCTTCTTTTTTGGTGATATAACACTAGGATTTGGATCACACCCTATATAAACCCTCAGGTTTATGTATGAATTTTTATCTTTGACCCATATAAATGCTTGTTCTTCCATGGTGGCGAAGTTGGATCCAATTGATTTTGATTCCTTTATTTTAGTTATTGGTGGTCATGGATTGAGGGTGATAACCCCGCTATTTCATTGAGTTTTCAGGTTTTGTAGTCGGTTCTCTCATTTTAATGGCTTTGGATTTTTTGAATATTGTAATTTTTTTACTCTTGATGTTTTATTCCTGTGATATTTTTATGGTTGTTGAATATTTTAATAACATTATATTGATATTTGTTTGGTTTTTGTGAATGGTTATAGAAACATGCCTCCCTAAAGAATTTATATGAAACCATGGGAAGAAACTAGAAAGATTTATCCCTCACCAATTGACCAGAGACTCATGGAAGTGGTGGTTTGGCATATCCATGCTTTGGGATAGATAACGGGCCTTGGTCCCGGCTAGGATAGGGAAGCCAAACCAGGTCTGATAAAGGACAAGGGTCAAGATTTTATCAACAAAAAAAACTCATAACATTCAGGGTTGTGCAATTCCCTAGGAGATAGAGGTGTGGATTGATAATATTAAAAGAAAGTTTTGGTTTCTTTCCAGTCCTGAGGTGATCAAAGTGAAGTGTGCTTTATTATTACTTGAAGGACTCAGTCAGAGGTGGCTGGACTTGGTGGTTCCAGATAAGAAGCATGAGTATATGGGATGGAAGGGCATTGAAATCAAGTTCAATGAGTAGTATTTCCATGATTTTTTGTCATTTTCTAAGACCTATGAGTTTTTAAATATCCAACAGGGTGATCAGACCATGATTGAGTATACAGAACACTTTACTGAATTGTTTTGGTTCTCAATAAAGGTAATCCTCAATGAGAAGCTGAAGGATCAATAGTTTGAAATATAATTACTCTGGGGTATTCAATCCCATGTATTCATGATTAATCTAATGACACATTCTGATGTGTTTGATCACGTCTTGATGGTGGAGATATAAAATTCTATAAAGTTTGTGTTTTATGGGGTAGTTTCAAAAGTGGGTAAGATTAGTATAAGTTATTCTAAAAATAAGAGGAATTAAGAAAAGTATTAAAAGAGGGGAGGTGGTATCTCATTCCATCCTTCCCGATCACTTTTTTCTGCAGATTTTGATGTTGTAATAGTTCTATTCCATTAGTGTTTGAAAGTGGGGAATTCATGAACAATGTGTTTAGCTCCACTTAATCATTTTCATCGATGTGGAACTCTAGGAAACAAGAAGAAATAATGAAAAGTTTCACTCCAATATCAAGTTGGTGAATGTTTGGAAACTTCTATAGGGATTTCATCCAATTCAAAACCATTCAGGGAAGCAGCTTCTTGGTTTGGTGGTCCTAGTGGTAGGGCTATATCTACTTCTAGATAAAGTCAGCTCAAGGTAGTTCAAATGGTCAGTGTTCTTTCTAATTATCTAACAGTGGTGAGTCATTTCATGCTATGGATCATGATCTTGTGGAATCTAATGCAGGACAAGAAATGATTCAAGCTATGATTCTTATTACATCATCCATAGATGTTGTTTTGTTTGATACATGTGCCATTATTTCTTTTATTACTTCATATATTGTGGATTTATTAAATTTTTTCAATTGATATCATGAATTATGTGATGGAGTTGGTGAAACGACTTGGTAAGAAGTGGGAGTTGGGTTTCAAGTGCTCGTCTTGGGCAACAACTGTGTGCGGGGTTGATCTATAATGGGATTTCCTTATTTTGGAGATGAAACTCTTAGACGTGACTCCCAATATGGAATATATAGTGTGTTTTTAAGCGCACATAGATTATTATCAGTGATGAGTGAGTTTGGTGGAACCCTATGGAAATTACCAAGATTTCCAACGTGAATGGGATCCTTGGCTAGAATGCAATAGACCTACACTATTGGAATTAGTAAAGCTTCTTTTTATATTTAATTTATCATATTAGAGGTTGACAATAGAGGATTTGATGGTGTATTAACTCTAGTGATGAATGAGTTCCCATAGGTATCTATAGGTGATTTTTTGACATTCTCCTCTAGAGTGGGATGTGGAGTTCTTCATTGACTTTTCATCAGGAACACAACCAATATCTCATCCCTCATATTTTATAACCACCACTAAGTTGAGGGAATTAAATATATAGATGTATTATTTGGAATCCAAAGGATTCATCCACATGGGAATCTCATCAAGGGTCACCCATGTCTTGTTTGAAAATATGGATGATGGATCTCCCAAGTTGTACATTGATAACTAAATTATGAAAATAGTGAAAATCAAGAATAAATATATCTTTCCCCATATTTATTACTTTTATTATTCTAATAATGGGGAAATATGGTTCTCTAAGATTGATATATATTTTGGGTTTCACCAATTCAGAGTTAGAGAGGTGGATGTTCCCAAAACATCATTCTGAAACAGGTAAGACCATTTATAGTACTTAGTAATTCCTTTTATATTGAAAAACTATCATGTGGTTTCCATGGTGATGTTGAATAGTGTGTTCCATCAGTATTTCGATTCCTTTTTTGTGGTATTTGTGGATAACATACTTTTCTACTCCAGAACTGAGGAGGATCATGAGTGGCACTTGATGATCATGTTGGGAACTCTTTTAAATTATTATCTCTATGAAAATATTTCCTAGATTATAATATATATTACGGAGGTGAGGTCTCTATTCCATGAGGTCTCAGAACATGGGATTTCAGTGTGACTCGAGAAGATTGAAGTGGTTACGTCATGGGATAAATTGTGGAATTTTTTAGTATCAGGAGTTTTTTTAGCCGGGTTGGGTATTAGAGGTGGTTTGTTAGAGGTTTATACTGACTTTCTTCTCCCATCACAGTTCTTACTCAGAAAAGAGTAAATTTTTAAGGGATTATACAATTTCAGGTGTCATTTTGGGTGTATAAGTAATGATTGGAATCAACCCCTATATTTATCTTTCCATATTCATGAAAAGGAGATGTGGTCCACTGTGATGATTCAGGTATGGTTCATTGATGTGTGTTGAATCATGATGAACATGCAGTGGATTATTATTCTCTCCATTACTAACTAGATGGAAATAATTAATCAACCCATGACCTAAAATTAGTTGTAGTGATGCATTCCCTGAAGATGCTGAATCATTATATCTAATGGGAGATGTTTTTATAATAATCAGATCCAAATAGCTTCACCTAAATTTTCTCCAATAAATACATGAATATAAGGTAAAACCATTTGGCCAAAAACCTTCAGGTGTTCATTTTTTATATCTAGCACACCTTAGAAAAAGTTAATGTGGTGGAAGTTTCCTTATACAGAAGGTTTTTAGTTCAATATTTGAATGAATTCAGAGATGAATAGTCTTTGATAGGGATTTCAAACTATATGCATCTAAGGACCAAGGATAATAGTAAAGGTACATTCTTGTTTAGTTCCCAACTAGAAACCTCCCTTATGGAGTTGATTCAGTAGAAGCATCTTGTTGATGAGTAATCTCGACAATCTATTCTATGCTTAAATAGCGGGGTGGTTCCTAGTGAGGGTTCTTTGTCTTAATATGGATTTCATTGTTTTCTAGGAAATATGGTGGTTCTTTTTTTTGTTTCATAACTTTTCGATACATGGTATCCACCGGTCTTAGTTGGTGATCTAGTGTTTTTATTGTATCTCATTATTTGGGTCACCATTATCTTGGTATGAAAGGAAATACAACAATGAGTTATGTCACAACATTTGAGATTACTAAGAGAGTTGGTAAGACAGAATATATGTTAGAATTACTAAATTATATGATGTCAATTTATGATATGCTCAATGTATCTCAGTTGAAAAATTCTACTATGAACCCGTCTCATGTGCTGAATTGGGATGCGATAGAGTTAGAACCTGATTTATCTGTATTTGAGTGACTATTGTGAGTTGTGGATTCCCATGAGATGGTTATTTAGGAGACTTTGATACCATTGGTTCACATTATTTTCATGAATGGGAATGATGATCATGAGACATGGGAGTAGATATCTTAGGTTAAGGAGAAGTATCCATTTTTCATACTTCAAAAAGACATTATGAGGGAATAATGTTTTAATGGTTAAGAGTATTCTCACATCTATGATTTCAATTTGTGGTATTATTCTGTTTATTTTTTCCCTCAGTTATCCCTTCGTCTTCTTAGGTGTTTTTTGGTAAACAAATATAGGTTTTTAGACCTAAAAACAAGTTGATCAGGGTTAGGGGAAACCGTGAACCAGACTAGAAGAGACTATGTTACCTAGATAGTGGCTCTATCTAGGCCACACAACCTAAGGCACAGGACTGTTTCCTTTCCAGGAAAACTATGAAGTTGGTTTCCAATTAGACTTAAGAGGCTGTGCGGTTTCCCCAAGGTTTGGCAGTCTGTGTGACCAAACCATGTGACCTATCTAGGTCATTAAAAATATAGATTTCATCATTTGACCTTTTATAATTTAACCCCAAATCCTTCTATTTTCCTCCCATTTGGGATTCTTCACCCCAGTCATCCCACCGCCTTGTATCCACTAAAATCCATTTTTATGGTTGTTTTTTGTAGATATTTCAAGATCTCTTTATGTAAGTCACTCCTCCAATTGTTTCTTACATATTCTTTGTTCCCCTTCCTTCGAATTTGGGTTTTCATTACTCCATTCGGTTTGTTGACATAATAAGGGTTCAATATTTATTTATTTGGTTAAATCTTGATAATTAGGATATGATATTTCATTTATAGGGTCTTTATGAGGTGTATCTTTGGTTTTCCATTGAATTTATGATATTTCCAAGATTGAGGTAGGAGATTCCTTGCTTTAGAATTAATATTTTATCTTTTATGATTTATTCTCTTTCTAAATGTTTTCTATGAAGTGTTTGAAAGGTGTCAAATATGTTTTCAAATGGTTTGAAGGTTCATATTGGTTTAAAGGTGAATTTACAAATAAATTTCTATGGTTTCATATGTGTATTCATTGTTATTATTTTTAAATGTATTCCATGAATCATGTAAGTGGTGAAAATCATGTTTTAAGTGTCTTTAGTGTGCATATAGAATTGAAAGAGGTTTCTATTATCAAAAAATGGTGGTTTGTCATGTGTATCAAAAATAAGTGTTTTGTGTATGTGAAATTAGTGATCTATGTGACATGATAAATGGAATTGATCACAAGGGTAATCCTATCTAACATGTTAGGTGGACTAGGAATAGTACGCTAGTCAGATTAGTGGGGCTGAGGCCCAGTTCCTTCTAGTAGGATCAATGTTACAAATCTAAATAAACATGTGATGATCAGAGACTACCAGACCTCAGGATGAATTATCCTTCAGTGGCTCATGTTTGAGGACACTGAGGGTTATAGTTTCAATACATTTTTTCACCTAGGTATGAAGATTCTAGGGTTATACTCATACTATTACTTATGGATTTATCATATTGGACCTCTGATGGTGTGCCTGTGATTGGTATCATTATGGAATGTTTTTCGGTTATGATTCAAAAGCATGGTTCCTTTAAAAATTTATTTTCCCTTTTTATTAAAATGAACTTCTTTCACTCATAATTTTTTATTTCCCTTTTTCTAAAATCTATGATGGTAATTATATCTCTAATGTTTTGCCATGGAATAATTTTTATTAGGTAATATATCACTAGGATTTTACTCACACCATACATACACCCTCAGGTGTGTGTAGACCATGTTACAGTTGACCAAGGTGATGAAAATCCATTCTATGTTAGTGAAGGTGGATCTGGTTTCTATTGATACCTCTTTTATAGGTGTTTTTGGTGGTGTCTTGAGGGTGATGAACCTCCTATTACAATGTGGTTTAGGGATAAATGTTTGGTTATCCACCCATTTTGGAATTTTTGGTATTTGTTTAAATTTTTAAAAATGTTAAATTTTGATGTTTTATACTTGTGTGATGTTTACCGTTGTTTATCTTGGGTGAAACTATTCCAAAAATTAATATTTTATTCCTAGGAACTAGTTTCCAACCCTTGGGGATCAAGAATTCCCTTGGTGCCTTACTATTTTCTGGGTCAGGTGTTGGGTCAGATGGCATATCAGACTGATTCGGAACATTATACCCCCATTTTTTGGTACATTACCATTTTATACTTTTTTTTATGTTATAGAACAGTTTAGTTAGATAAATGGATGTTTAAAAAAGAGTAAGTATAACATGATATGAAATATAGTTCTTGGATTCAGTTAAAGACATGAATAAATATTCAAAGTTTGAGTAGTTCCTAGACTATTTCATTAGAAATCAGTTTGAGTTCATTCATGTTTTGAAATTCTATTAATGGGATAAATGCAATTCATGGCCAAGATGGGTTTTAGGACTTCATAAATTGACACACCATGAGTTTTTTAACATAGATAGAAATATCAATGATTCAGATTGTGAATTATTATCTCACTTCATGAATGAGGTTGTGTATATCTAGGTTATTAATTCAATATCTACTTCAGTAGCATTAATTCCTTCTGATTTTCTCCTTAAACTCTAGGCTCCTTGGTATTTTTAGTGATCTTATTCCTTCCAGAGAGTATTTCTAACAAATCTTCAAGTGTTTTACCTATGGAATTAAAAGTAATGATTTTATTTCTTCTTCTTTTTGTAATCCCCTTTTATTTTTGGAGAAAACCAAGATCAGGGATTTCATGCCTAGATATATGGGCTATGACATGTTTTGATAAATATTATTTAGTCTCATTGAGGGAAATGGGGGAAAACCCATATTTAATTAGTTTTGGTGCTATTATTTTGGCATAATGTGTTGAGATCTATTGATTATTCCCTCTCCACATTACCTAGAACATGAAGGTTTATTTTTCGAATATTATTGTTTTGTTTTGTCAAGAAAATCCCAGGACGATTCTTATTGTTTTTTAGGTCTTGAACCATGGGTTGAATGATTTTACTAGAATGTGTTCAAATAAATGTTTGAATGAGAATCTAACTTCAAAGAATGGACTTGGTTGTTTGAAAATTATATGACATGGTTGGTTGGTGTTTATGTACAAACCTAAGATTATGTACAATTTAAATCAATAAAATATTAAATAGATTATCTCAAATGAAACAACAGACTAACAAAAAACCTAACCATATCAAACAATGATATATTGAAATTTCATGAAAAATATAAGCATTACTATAAAAAAATATAATAATCAATTAAAATAATCACATGCTAGTATTTTTCTTTGATTAATATTTTAGAAAGGATTCCTTTGGAAGAACCAATATGAAAAAGGTATTGTATTTTACAATAATAAATTAGTTTGATAATAGATAAAATAATTTATAATAATAAATAATTATATTTATATACTAATATATAAATATTAAATTATTTATAAATTTATGTGAAATAGAATTAAAGACACTTGATGTTTAAAAATATCCTTTTAAATAAAAGAGGTTTTTATTTATGTGTTGTATTTTTATTTAAAAGATAAATTTTTAAATTTTATAATGTTAAATTTTTCGAAAATTTATTTACTTTTGTATTAAACATTTTAATATTATATTAGGATTAATTGTTGTGTTTTTTCTAAAATAATTACTTTTTATGTGAATTGTGAAAAAATACCGATTTTTATAATTCTATCATTTTTATGAAATTATAATAATGTAAGAATGAATTAAATTTTTTTAAAAGAATTTTATATAAGAAAATATATGACTAATATATCATTTATGTATACTATGTTGAATTTATAAAAACTGATGTTTAATGTTTTCAAAACATAATTAATATTTTACTCTAAAAATTGTTTTTATTCACTAATATTAAAAATTAATTTTATTCACTTATAGAAATTAATTATAACCAATTTTTTTAATTATTTTGATCAAAATTTTCTTTTTATATAAAAATTTCAATATCATGTTTTTCATAAAGTTATGGTTACTAAGATTAATGTTAAGAACTATGATAATGGTTAAAGTGTTATTTTCAATAAATTATTTTATTAATGTTGTGTAGTTTTTATATAATAAACTAAATTGATATAATTTAAATGATTAATTTGATATTATATTTACATTTATATACAAATATATTATCACTCATTTAACATGAAATAAATTCCATATAATATTGATAATACTTACTCGAAAAAAAAATTGTTTCTACAAACTTTTTTATATATATTATATGTTTTAATTTAAAAGTTGTTATTATCTTAATTAAAAATTAAAATAGGTTATATGTGTCCTAAATATAGTTTCATCACTCCCATATTCGGTATGAGGTTTTATCTTATATTTTATTTGATCATAAATTACTTGGTTCGAAACTAGTTACCACAAAAAAAGGTTAAATTAAAAATATAAGAATAACAACTTAAAACATGCTTAAAACATGTGTTAAAATTACCGGTAGAGAATTTATAGTTTTTATATAATACTAAACTCAATAATTTAGAACTTTTGGAACCATTGAACTTTTAATTGTGTCATTCAATTAATGAAAAATAATGGGTGTTCATAAAAGTGCCATTTTATTCACTTATAAAATGGTATCAACCCCACCCTCTCAATGTTACAAATAAAATTAGAAATTTACTTTAAAACTTGAGAAATTATAATCTCATATAGGTCCCGTACATGATCTAAATCCATTATTCATGATAATTTTTCATTTTCCTTTCATTCCCATGAAGACTTTCAAGAGAACGTTTAAGGCCCCAAAGTTAGTATTACTTAATCCTTACCATTTTTATTATTAATATTTAATTTAGAGACCAACCATAAAATTTTAATATAAATAAATCAATATCAATAATATTATGAAATACTATTATATTAATTTAATAACCCTTATTTATTCCATTCCATCCGCTAATAAAAAAAATAATGCCGATCATGCGTACATGAAAACAAACGCCTCCATGAAGTGGTGTGATTTTATTTCCATCACCACATCAAATAGATGAGATTAATAATTAATTTATTTTTCAAGTATTATTTATATGAGAATATTAATATTATAAAAAGACAATATTGGACTTCTTATAATTGATTTTGATAGTAAATGGTCCTAGTAAATGTAATAACCTAAAATGAACATATCTGATAGCCTTTCCTAATCAGATTTAATTTTATAAAAACATATATAATAGAATAAATTAAATGATATTATAATAATAAATTTTAAAATACACTATCATTATTTTTATTATGATGTTTTTTAAAACAAATTTAACAATAGTCAACATACAAAAATAATCTCATATAAATTTACTAAACCACCTCAAATAACCAACACATTAAAAAACTATATAATAAATAAACAGAATATGATAACAAATGGTCCTTATTAAATTAAATATTTTTGAATATGTTTCCTAAAAATATATATATTAAACTTAATTTTATTATTTAGGATGTCAGGTTCTTGCCCCAAGCAAATTGGGTCCAAATCATGGTTTTTGGTTCTCAAATTTGTTCCATTGAGAGATAATTAGTTTTCACCACTTGATCTATTTTTATGGTTTATATATTAGAAAATAATTTGTTTTTATCAAAATTTTCTTGAAATATATGATATTTAAATATCAATATATAATTTTTCATTTGATGGGTTTCTGATTCGAAAGATAATAATGTCATAAGGGTTTGTGATTAAATAATTTTATTCCATTGAGTTAAAAATTTATTGAACACTATTGTTCCATGTTTTATTTATTCTACATATTAAATATATTTTATTTTATTTAATAATTAGTTTTTTTGGTTTTAAAACTATTATTTATAACCTCATTATCAAAAGATTCTTACATCAAAGATTTTTCAACTTTTAGATGTTTCTTGGTCTCAATTCCTATTTCTCAAGACATAGTTCTTGTTATGCACCAATTTTCTTTTATATTAGGTATATAATTATTATTTGATATATAATATCATGTTTTGTATTTTTTTCATATTATTTCAATTTAAATTTAAATATATTTCCCCTTCAATGGTTTTTATTTAAATGTTACAAAATCCATAAGGTTTCTTTTTTAAATATCATTTTAAAATCAAGAAATCTCAAATGTGATAATTCTTATGGGGTATTTTTTTAGTTTTTATTTCCAATATAAAAATAATTTTTTTAACATAAAATTATCATTAATTATATTTTATTCACCTTTATCTTATTTTAAATTATATGTTCTATAATCTTTTAATGTGATGTGGTTTTCAACAAAAGTATTTCAAAATATCAAAATTATTTTACAACATTTAATAATAAAATTATTTATATCCCAACCAAAATTTAATTTTAATAACCTTTATATATTATAATGGCTATATTTTCGAATTTTTTTTAAAAGTAAATTTTCTTATGTTATAAGTTAACATTTTTTTGAAATAAAGTTTGAATTTCATTCACAACTTATTATTTTATAAAAGTGTTAAAAACATTTTCTAAAAAATATTTTTTCGTTTTCATTCCATCTTAAAATTTTTTATTTCCATGGAAATTTGATTGCATGAATTACACTATAAAATATCTTATAATATTTTCTAGGATTAAACTCAAGTGAATCCATTAAGACCTTTTTTCCAATTCATAGAATGCTTTGGATTTTTCTCCCAATGCATTTCTTCTATGAACTTCTTATATTTCCTCTCATTAATTAAGGAGTGTTCACCAAAATTTCATATATAGATTTATTGGGGACATTATTTACTTAACCATATACCCTTTATCTATATTATGTAAATAAAATTTGTTCTATTGTCATGATTTAATTGTATTTAACTAAAAACATATTGAATATCATTGGATAAATATTTATTTTCCATGTGTATGTCATGTTATGATTATTGATGGAATTATAATTTATTTCTTTAAAATTTTACATTTATAATGTATATGAAGCCCATTTTATTTCTATGGTTTATTTATGTTATGATGAATTATTGATTTAATTTTACACATGTTATTATGGATGAATGGTGGGTGGGGTCTAAAATCCCCCTCCAATGCATTTTTTTAAAATTTATATCTCATGAGACATGTATAGAAGAGAAAAATTTAGTTTATATCATGTATAGGTGAAGTGTTTGACTCATTAAGGTGGGTTTTACCTATAATAATGTCTACTCTAAATTTCTAATGAATTCGTATGTTACACTCTCATGGATCATGTTTATTGAATAATGTTTCCACACACTTTTGATTCATATATTTTGTTATGTCAAACCTTATTCAATGAAAAATGATTTATGATATTTTATTTATTGGGTATTATTATATTATTTTATCTACATGTTTCTTTATTGTACCCATATAATCATATTACTCTATTTTATGATCATTAATTGTTATCACTTATTTTTACCCTTACTGGGTTTTTGAGATCACCCCCTTCATTATATTTTAGTTTATACTTGTTTTAATTAAAAGTATTAAATATGATGAGTTTATAAGAGTATATTTTGTGAAATGGTTTTAGGAGATGTTGAATACCTTTTATGGATTACGTGGTTGCTTATATATTGGGTAAAATGTTTTTTAGTTGAAAAATAAATGGTTTTTTAGTTAATGTTTTTTCCCAATTATCTAAAAATATAAACAAAAAATATTATAAGAATGAGAAAAATGAAAATTTTTATTTAATTATTGTAATTTTAAGATTTTTATGTTCACGTGGTGTCATAGGTCATATTCATATTGGGGCCTTATTGGATTTGGACTAGGCTATGAAGACAATTTTGGGGGAACATTAGATTATACCACCAAGTGACGACACGATCCTAGAGGGACATGTTTTGGTCAAGAGTTAGAAATATTTAGTGGCAATGTGGGATTAGTTTCCTTTGAGTGGGATATTTCATTGGGTCAGTGAGTGTCTGGCCTAGGTGAACTTTATGGTGTGAGTTATCATCTCTTCTTATGAACATGTATACTACTAACTCTTGTTTTATATTACTTAATCTTTTTTTATGTTAAATCTTTCTAACTTGTTCTTATTATAGTGGAGTGTGTGGTAAACCTTGATGATTTACAACTAATTATTTATAATCACCCCTATATATGAATATCCATTTTGATATAGACATTGTTTATTATGATTATGGTAATGGAATAGTCATATACTTTAATATCAAATAATCATGATGTTGTGGACTTATAATTTGGTAATTGTGGATTAGAGGGGTCTTGTATTGGATTTGGTCATGGATCCACATCATTTTATTTATATACCTTAGAGTATTTGGTTTTTCTTATGTAGAATTGTTGTATTCTCTCTTACTTATGTGACTTTGATTATGTTTTGGGTTTATTATTTCATGGGATTATTATTGGTTTTTATATCGCGCATCATTTTTTTGTTACATCATCATGGTTTTTCTATTGTAGGTTATTTATGTAATGAAAAATCATCCTTCATGATTTAGTAAATATATTGAAATTTATTTCTATCCTTTAGTTCCCTAAGGACATCACCTTAGGTAAGTGTATTTTAGATCCTACCCAATCCAATGAGTTAGGTTGGGGTTTTACTAGTGATATAAGTTTGGTCTAGTCTATATATTGGGAACGATATGTATAAAGATAAAAGGTATCATGACATTAAATGTAAGTATCAAAAAGAATATCTAACCAATTTATACTAAAATTTTAGTTACTTGGGTAGTTCATGTATGAAAAGTGTTTCCATGCACTTCTAGTTGGAATTAACCTAAACATCATGGGTTTAGTCGATGAGAGTCTAGAATCATGAATTATTAAAATACATCCCACTAAAAGTATACCATTCAATTGATATTTTATTATTTTCACTATTATGATTTTTAATGTGGTAAAATATATAGGATTAAATTATTTAGTGTCGACTGAGTAACATTATAGTATGGTTATAGGAAGATTCCACCCACAAGGAGAGTTATAAACCATTTATAGGATACTGATAAGGATGTGGTTCCACCTGAGGAACCATAGGTGAACCAAAAACATGTCAGAATAAATTTGGAATAATTTATGGTTGTGGAAACAAATATATTTATGGAACACATCTTGTGAATTTATTACTCGAATTCTAGAGGCATAAACCACCAATATTTTAGGGAGAATCAGGAGAAGAGTAGGAACAAGTATAGTTTGTGAGGATAAATAATAACATCCATTTCTTTGGGACCTTATATGAAATCAATGTAAATATCTATGTGTGTGTTCTAAAGTATTTTGAATAACAGTGGTGGGACCTAATTGGTCATGTTAAAGTAAAATATTACCTCAAATGGGGTGAATTTAAGGAATTGTTTAATAAATGATTCAATTCACATTCCTTAAATGTGTTACAAAAAAATATTTATTCTAATTGAAGTATAGAAATATCCCAGCTATTTAGTATGAAGAAATTTTTTTCATACAATTATAATTTTTCATCATATATGGTAGCTAGTGAATCACCCAAATCATGAATGATTAAATTAGGAATATGATCAGACATTCATCCTCAAGCGGTGATGTTCTGTCTCAGGGATTACATGTAGACGGTGACCAAATATATGGTGGTAGATAGATAAATCATTGAGATTGTTTGTGGAGGGAACACCTTTATTCTCTAAGACACATCCGGGAACTCAATTTCATGGAACACTCATTGATGGGAAAACTACTATTAAGGAAATAAAGAACAAGATAATCAATGAACATGGTCAGTTTACTTTTCTCCATATCATAGTACCTTATGAAATTACCTAAAATGTTATTCACTAGAATATATTAATAGAAAATTGATGACACTACCTTATAACTAATATGACTATGGCCAGAAAGGATATCTTAAGAACTATTTAAAGTGTATCCCAAATTAAACTAGTCATGAGGGTTCAACCATGTCATAGATTACAAATTATCAACTTGGATGCTCTCTTTATAGAAATGATGACCCTTACAATCATGGAACTCAGAATGATACTAAAAAACACTACCTATTTTATAGACATCACCTTAGTAGGGGAGTATGTCTTTGTTAGAAGGATGAGATCAGAAACTCTTTGGAGTTAAGAAGAGTCTGCCAAATGAAAATGTGGGTCCCTTCTAGGTGTGAGGTATAATTTTCATAAACATAACCCTTATGAATGTTTTGTTTGAATTTAATTCTTCCCACACTTTTATTACTTACTAGTGGTAAAAAAACAAACATTCCTTTTAAAATTATGGGAATCATAAAACCTCTCAAAAAATTGGAGAACAGATAATTTAGATGTTTAGAATGTACCATCATTGTTGGACCAATCCTGTTTTTTTGGAATTTCACGATCATGGAAATGAAACTATTCAATCTCATCTTGAGAATGGACTGGATTAATAATCCAGTCTCTAAAAATGAAATATTTGTAGTGATATTATATTATTGTTAAAAAATATAAGAGTTCCCAAAAATCTAACATCTTAGCAGTCTTGGAAGAATAGATACATAAATTTCCTTTAGAATATACTTGATAACATAAAATAAATTATAAAAAGTCTATGATAAAAAGATTATATCTTATAGAAGATCATAAAAATTTACACATTGTTATATTTTAGGATTCCCATGGAAATTAAAAGAAAACAATGGTGTTCGCATATTCTTAGTAAGGATTAGTGTATAATGGAAGCTATCCTATCATAAGCATGGAATAAATAGTATGGTAAATTAAATGATCAAAATAATGCTATAATAAAATAAATGTAAGGGAATACTATATACCTGAAAATAAATAAATACATTGGATAATTATTACCAATCACATACTAATGGAAATAAAAATGTTGGACATCAAAAACCAGCCATCAAGGCCATGTACCAAGGTATCATTCATAAATGGGCAAGGCATATGTCAATACCCTATCTAGTTAGTATCATGAGGCCTACTGATTCAATGAGGTGTTACCTATATCAGTCCCCGTTAGTCACTAATTAATACCAATGCATTCATCATATGAAGTAATGAATAAAGTATACTTTACAAAATCAATATTACTACGAAATTAATAAACACCTATGTTAAAATAACCAGTATACAGATCCTAAATATTTTACAAATAAATAAATGAAATAAATTTCTATATAAATATCCATCAAATTAAAACCATATAGATTAATATTATATGGTTATGTTAATAATTCACCCAATCAATATATTGAATAATTTTTCCATATAGGATAATATCATAAAATCAACATAAAAACTATGAGTCATTATCAATTTAAAAGAATGTACCCCTATCAAAGAAATAATGATAATGTAATAAAGAGGGATTTTTCAAAGTGATATGTTTTCATTAGAAGATATTAATTTATTTCCATAGTTTTCAATGGTAAATGACCAATGAAATAGTAGGATAATCCTTTATTAAGGTTTATAAGGATCATGTGAATGATCCAAAGAATATCTATAAGAGAGTTTCTATATATGTTTGAAGTTTTAGGCCCATTTACTGTAAACTGAGTTAAGATCATGTTGATACTCAAACAACATTTTTTATAGTGATAACCCCTAGATGCATATATTCCATGAAAACAACCACTTTCTAGTATCCATACATGGAGGTAAATTCTAGAGAAAAGGACCACACACTTTACTTTCCAAAATTTATGGTTTTGGGAATTATAATGAATTTAGGTAACATTTTTATAAAAAAATATTTTATAATAAATTTCAAATAGAACATTAAATACTATAAACAATTAAAGAATCATGACATAAAATATTAAATGGGTAGTATATACACCAAACAAGAGAAAAAATGTGGTATAACATAGTCATGAATCAAGGAATTGAGTCCCATTATAAATCCATATTTAATAATTGATTGTTTATAGTAGTACTAGGATGGGTGACCTATTTGGATGTAGTCTTGTTGCATGTCTCAAGAAATTTAAATTTGAGAAAAAGAACCATTACTGTTAATCCCACTTAGTCAAATGTACTCTGACCTACTACATAACAAAAACAAATAGATTAGTGAACTATTTCAAAACCTAATTCTAATCTATAACCTTTTTTCAAACATCACTTATAATTATTCTCTACATGTATATTGCAAAGTTAGTATTTATTTTCAATATCTACTATGAGTAGTCTTCATTGTCTTGAACTAGTTTCATAATAACAGTGTTGTTATTAATTTTTATTTCATATATTATTATTTAAAATTTAAAAAATTACTATAATTAATAAAATATAATTATTTATAATGTTATAATTCCATACTATGTGATTTTTAGTTATGATCCTTAAATATGAAATCGACTATGATCATGTTTTTTTTTATTTTTAAGAAATATACATTGGTATCTTAACTATTAATTTTAATATTAATGTTATAATTAAAAAGCTAATATAAAATCACTATTAAATTATTTATATGATATATAATAAGAAATTATATTTACATTGTAATCCATAATATAAATTTATAGAAATTTTCATGTAGGTTATTAAACCTACCAAAATAATAATACACGATAATTAAAAAATGATTATGAAATGATTTAGTTGTTATATCATCATAAAGTAAGCATAGTGACCCTATATAGTTTTTATTAGTGGTTCATATAATAATTGGAAATAATTAAAAGAAGAATATAACTTATATGAAGTTACTACACAGTACACAAAAGTCTTTTTTTCTCTTAGGATGCTCTTTTGGATGGATGAATTTACGGTGAGTTTTTTACTCAAATTGTAAATAGGTTGTCTATTTTTTTATAGATCCTTAATAATGTCAAAGATATAATATTTATACTATAAAATAATTCTCATTATGGTCCATGAAAGGTGATTAAAAAAATAAAAAATAGAAATCAATAATTTCATGGAGGTGGTAGTTTTCACATACACACGGTTGATAATTTCATTTTCTATAGAACAAGAGAAATGTGTAATATGTTTTATTTTTTAATAATATAATTTTTTTATAAATATAATACTTAGTCATTTAATTCAAAATTATGACCAGAAATGTAAGGTGGATAATGAAAATGAAATGTGACACTTTTTCTAGGCGGTAGTCCACACACAAACACAAATATCATTTATGTTTTCCTTATACGAAAAGGGGAATGGTGGTTAATTATTATTCTCTTAGAATTATAACTTTCAGTATATATATATATATATATATTTACTTTTATATCAATGATAAAAATTGTTTTGGAAAAGTAATATAGAATTGAAAAAAATTATGGAAAATAGTACTCATGTTGAGGTCTTGGGATTTACAGGGGATGAATCCTTATAAGGGGAAGGATTGTGCTAATATATTATCAGATAAAGATTAATAGGGTAAAATTGTATTGTAAGGGAAATAAATATTTTATATTTTCAAGAGTAAACCTATTTTTTTATTATAGGGGTGGTGATATCCCGTCTATAAGTGTTAAGAATGTATTTTTTGTAAATATTTTAACTTAATATAATGAGGGAAGTGGTTTCACAAGTCAAGTGGCTTCAAATATGGACAATAATTGATTAAGTTATGAGATAATATTGATAAAACCTTGATAATTAATTTTCATAAATGTTCTAAACATGTTTTTTAATTCCATTACTCTTATAATTTTCACTTTTACTATTTTTGGTTTTACTATGGAAAATAGTTTTTTCCTATGTAATTTATTTATAATGCCTAAAAATAAAATAGAAAATGTTAAATAACATGGTCATACTAATTTAAAATACTAAATCTATTTTTTTCAAATATAATTACTAGGTGTAAGAAAAATCTATTTTAATATTAGCACATGTAACGTGTAAAACCACATTTTTAGAGAAATTGTATCTTTAACTGTAAAATTTATGGTTAACAATTTTTTTTAATGTATTTTATTTTAAAGATATAAATTGGTTTATTATAAAAAAATAAGAATTATATGGCTTTCATATTAATCAAAATCTTAATATTACCAAAAATAATATTAAATTTAAAAACAAAAATTTGTTCCCCTAATTGGAAAATATTACTAATGTTTATTAAATAACAAACATTGGTTTTAATAAATAAGAATAATATTTAAAAGATTATACTTTACACATAAAAAAATATTTCATTAATTAACAATAATTACATTTTATTATTTCTTTCTCATATAATAATAAATTCATAATAGTGATAGGCTAGATAAAAACTGTATTGTTCACTATTTATATAAAAAATCAACACTTTGAAAAAAAAATCCTAAAAATTAATTTTAATATTATATTAAAACTATAAATCCATGAATTAAGTTAACCTAGTTAAATTCAAATTAATATTTATATTTTGAACTAATTCATGAATGGAGGCTATTTACAGTGCACATTCTGTAATAGTTTTGAGATGTAATGTTTACATGATATATTAGAGTATTGAGTAATATATCAAGCTTAAATAATTTCATCATTGAAATTTGAAACAATTTCTGTTACTCCATAGTTAATAATTAATTATTATTTTTTAATAAAGTAAATATATATTATTTATTTCATTATATTCTACATTAAGTTGATCTTGCACTACACGTGTGAAATCTTGTCTTTTCAAATAATTTTCTATCTACATTTTATTTTATTCGAGCCATAGTGGCATAGTATTTTTTAGAGATGGAGATCCTTATTTAGGAAAATGACCTAAATTTTAGGGGTTCATGATTTTTTATATTAATGTAGATTAGATATAAATGGGTTATGTTTAAGAAATGGTTCATGGTGTGTTGAGAGTATTTAAATGGAAAATAGGATAAAACTCAACTACTGAAACTTTACACATCATGTAAGGGTATTAAACATTGTGTAATTATTTATGGGTTACAGATAAATTAATTATAGGTGAGATATTTTTCATAGGAAACCTTTAAAAATAATTTCATGGTGTGTAATTGGATTATACACTGTATAAATGCCTGACCTTTAGTTATAAAGTGGTTGTGTAGTTGATTTTTGTTGGAAAGCATTACAACTATTATCCTCTTGATATAGGGTGATTGTTGAGGAGATTTCAGATTTCCAAAACCCCTTATGGATGTCTTGTTTATTCAATAAATCACCAAAATGTCTTTGTGGTTGGAATTATTATTTTTATTCCTTCTTCTTCTTCAACCCATTGTGGAAAAATTAAATTTTAGATTTGAATTGTTTTTATCTTGGTCAACCTTGATCTATGAACCTCTTGGAAACCATTCACATATTTCCTCATGGGAGTTGGACAATATAAATGTTTTTGGATCTTCAGTAAATGGTAGGTGGTCTAATGTTCAAATACTATTGTTGTTATTTTGATTTAGGACCGAAAAAATTATAGAATTTCCAAATTAGTTTAGTAATTAAATTTCCAAAATATAATTAATTATTTTGGTGAATTAATTAATTAATTAATGTAAAAAATGTGGGATTTCAGATCATTTCACTATGGAAATTTATTGTGTGATATTGATGAGTGAATTGGATAATTATTTTAGAATTAATTATGAGATATCAAAATTGTGAGCTTAAAGAATTAATTGGTGAATTAATTTATTTAATATTGATATTGTGAAGTGATTAATTAATTATTGAATTAATTAAAGGGTGGTTGTGATATCTGTGTAATATTGTGTTATTATGATATATATAAATGGTGTTTGGTATCATTTACACTCGACATAATATTATGAATAGTAACATGTTAATTTAATTATTTTTTGAAAAATGGTGAAGGGTAACATGGAAATTTATCCAAGTATTATGAATGGTAAAATGATCATTCAATTATTTATTGTAAAATAGTTAATGAAAACATGGACATTAATCCAAAGAATAAATAAGGGTAATATGGTCATTAAATTGTGAGAATTAGTGAATGGTAACCTGGTTATTCATTTGTGAGAATTAGTGAGTGGAAACATGGTAATTCATTTGTGAAATAAAGAATGGTATCATGGTCATTATGGTGTGTGAATATATGAATGGTAACATGGTCATTCATTGTTGAAAAAATAATGGTAACATGGACATTAAATCATGATATATCCCTCAGAGATAGTTCATACGATAACACGAGATAAATAAAGTATTGAGATATGAGTTTGAATGAGAACCCAAGGTTTATGTGGTTAAATAAAGTTTAATTGACAATGTGATAACTATTTAATTATTCATTGTAATTATTTCTTTATAGAACTGCATACACTATTATTTGATTGGATATTGTTTTGGACACTGTTTGTGGGGGCCTAATGAGTTGTATTCACACCCTATTTAGGTAGCCTGATTGATACCTGAATAAAAATTATTTTTTCATAAAAGGTTAACAGAAAATTCCCTATGTTAGATGGCTAATTTGGGGATGGATATTGGATTAGGGAACCATACATGGTTCATGACCTTCTTGGGAATATTTGGTGTCTTTATTTTTTATTTTTATTTTAGAAACATAACAAATAATAATAATGGATTGATACTATTTTAGTTTGAAATTATATTTCTCATTTTTGTTATCATGAGATCTTGATATTTCTTAATGAAATATATTTCTTCCTCTTTTAGTTATTATTTTCATGGGTTTTTTACTCTTATCAAAGCGGGTATTGTCTCCCCAAGAATGAATTATCAAACACTCAATGCTAGTTAGAAGCCTCTAGCATATAGGGAGGAACTCTTGAGGTTATGTGGCTGACCGAATCAAGTGACTGGCCTGTGGCACCAAGGCAGGGACTTTACAACATGTGACACTGTCAAATATCGTGTTACACATGATATTGAGTTTTATCAAAACCATGATATATTATTAATATAATTATTTAAATAAAACCATTATAACATAGATGTTAACATAGTTATATGAATAATAATAACATATATTTAATATTTTTTCATAATATTTGTATATAAGAAACCAATAAATAAAAATTTGTTAATTTTTGGTAATGTCTTCATATGTTTTGAAAGTACTATTTTCCAAAAAATATGATTTTTATGTCCTTTTAGGAATAATAGTAAAATTAATTAATTTTCAAAATATTAGAAACTGAATTTTTTAAAATAAAATTCATTTTTCAAATCATCATTGAAAAATCATCTTAGGGTAATGTTTTGGGATTTTTTCTGAAATGTTTTATTTTCCAATGAAGAGTGATAAATACAGAATCTTAATTAATAGTTACTTGTTTGTTTAAATAATTTATAAAGTGAAATTTTATTATAAATTATATTTTAAGTAAATTTATATTATTTTATATCATTTAATAAAATTTAGGTCATTTGAATCAATCTCACATTGAAATTATATATAAAAACATTTCAAATATTTGAACATTTTCTCTTAAAAAAACACCCTTTCTCATTTCGTTAGTGATATAAAATTTAAATTAAATTTTGAAACATATGTGAATGGAATTTGTAAAACAATATTACATATTTTTGAATCCAAGTAAATTAAATTATCTAATATGGATAAATTATTTTTTTACCATAATTTTTAATGAAAACATGTAAAATTAATTAATGGGATTATGGTAAAAATTGGGTTTTGTGCATTACATGTATTTGTATTAAAATTAATTTTACACACTCTTATTATTTTTGTTTAATGAATTGAATTTAATATATATAATAATTAGGTATATATTAACTAATATATATGTTTTTATATTATCTTTAAAGGTTAAATTACCTAGAAAAAATGATAAAAGTTACCTTAGTAAAAACAATATGGATAAAATAGAGTAAACATAAAGACAAAGGAATAAATTGAAAAAAAATAAGATTATTTTTTTAGAGGTTTTTATAGATATATTAATCCATCCCCTCAGATATTAATAAATTTTTGAGGCACTTGAGGTAAGGGAGACCTCCCAATAGTGAATAATTTTGAGTATTTACAAGAATACCACTCCTCCTCAACTATAAAGGGATCTCACTCTCCCCACTTATTCACACATATCAAGCCATTTTACTCATCCAAAACACGTGAAAATAACTTCCCTAACTCTATCACCTCATCATATAAGACGTATTTGGACCTAATGACAACCAATCAATGATTCAGGGAAAAACATAGAAGGATAGCCAATTTTGAGGTAACGTTCATTAACAAATATTTTTTGTTTAATTTATTCCTAAAAGCCCATAAATAATTTTTATACCATGATGATATAATAACCGTTGAAAATTATATATAATTATATAATATTATGTTTAGGGTAAAACCTAAAACCACACACACTTCCATCAAATGAGTTTTGAAATCATAGTTTGTGTGTACGACAGACCATCACCTCACGAACTAATGTCGTTCTTTTTCCATTAACAGATTTAAATATTAGGAATAACAATGGAAATAATATTTATAAATTTAATATATTATTTTTTTGATGTTAATATGATTCTTTAATTTTTATATAACCCTTAACGAAATGATTTATATTTTGTGGGAATACTATAATGTCGTTCATTTGTTTGGTGGACTACCGCCTCACAAAGTAATGTGAGTCATTCATGATTTACAAGGAATGTAATTAATATTTTATAAATATAAATATGTGAAATATATGAATTAAAAATTCTATTATAAAGTTAATATATATATATATATATAATTTACCTTTCATTCATTAAATATGATAATAAAATGGAGACAACGTTCATACGTACGTATGAGCTACCATCTCCACTAACAATGTATTTCTTTTCATATCACTAAATTATATGGATTAATATAAATAATTATATACTCAATATATATTATATTTATATCATATATTAAATTCTTTATATGACTAAATCATGATCTATGTAAGTGAAAAAATAGCTACATAAAACATACTTGAAAAACAAAGCGGTCATTACCCGAAACACAACTTTAACATAAAATTATTAATAAAGGGGAAATAAATAGCCATAAGAAAATTAAATTTCATATGATATATATGAATTTGATTCTATAATATATGTATAATAAAGATAGATTTATTATACAGAAGGTTTAACATGTGCGATGGAAGTCAAAACTTAATGTAAAGAGATTTCTAGTCTCACATTTATTTCTGAGAGACTTATGCCATATTCCCCACCCATTTCTTTTGTGTGTTGTATATAATACCCTATTAGATGATATAAAATTAATATAATTAATTTAATTGTAATAATTTTTTTCATTTATGTTATTCTTTAATGGAATATTATGATTCAAAATCTACTAAAGTAGTAAGGGATTTTTATCGCAATTTTCCTTCTTTGAGACATATGTTATGTTATGAACCTATATTTTTTCCTGGGGAGTATATATATCTAATTTGGATATTTATTATCATGAATTAATTCATCCTAATTATATTTTTAATTTCATTTTATGTCATTCCTTTGTGTTTATTGTGATTAAAGGTTACCAAAGTGGTAATGATTTTACATTATAATCTCACCATTTGCCATGATTGTTTACGATTATACTTCCAATAATGCAATATTAAGAACAAAATCTCAATAATTTTCATGAATATTGGAGTAATTTGGTTACTCATGACATATTAATGTAATGTTACAAATATTACACTCTTCCTTACATAAAATTATTATGAAAATATTTTAAAGAAAATTTACATTTATTTCTCTATTAAGTCATAAATCTATTTTCTTCCTAAAAAATATTTTCTAAAATTGTATTCAAGGACATTGAAATGTTATTTTATGATCATTTTCATTGAAAAGAATTTCTAAAAAAATTTATGAATAAAAATTATTTTAAATGTTTTGAAAATCTTCTTTTATAAGTTTCAAGGTTATTTTCAATGAAAAAGGGTTTCAAAACATTTTATATCTATTATTTTCAAAAAAGAAATGATATTTTACATCAAAAATATTTTAAATGTTATTTTAAAAATTTCCCATCTAATATTTCATATTATTTTGTTAACAATGTCCATATGAGGATACAATCTAAGTAAAACATTCTTATTATTTCTTTGAATGGTTTATATTTTAATGGAATGTTATTTATGAAACCTATTTCTCTTCCCCGTGTTATACAAGGAAGAAATGATTATGAAACATGCTTCTTTTAACAAGTTATTCTCTGTTGAAATGATTACGAATCCTATATCTTTTCCACAGGTTATGATATGATGAAATGTTTATGATACCTATTAGATATTTGGGGTTATGATGGGATGAAGTTTTATGATCTTGTTGCACACATATATATAGATTTTATTATGATATGGGTGGGGCCTATATATTCCTTCAATGCACATGAGCCTCAACCCAGTTGGTGAGGACTCAACAGGTGCATCAAAGTGACCCGAGATCAAATCCGGGTGGAGGCGAATTTCTGGGGTACTGTAGTAGTACTGTAGCAGTCACTGTTCGGTACTCTAGTAGATGGAACTATTCATCCATATGGGCCTTTGGTCCACCAGTTTGGTCTTTGGTTCCTGTAAGGATTTCAGGCATACTAAGGCCTTTAGGAAAGTTGTTTCTCAAGGCCATTAGGCCACCTTAAGGCCTTAGGGCCACCCTAAGGCCTTCAGGACACATAAATGAAGAAGTAACAGTCAAACTAGAAGGGACAAGGCTTCAGATGAAGATTTAAGGTAGGAACATTCACTGGAGCAGAGCTAACTGGAATTGGAAGAATGAGAGGGTATGGATTTTCCATCGGTATAAGGCATGTGCATCTTTGCATAGGACATCTAGCCAACCAGCCCTGTGATGTTGGAGTGCTGATTTCATGACATATTATAGGGAGGATAAGTTCTATATTGTCTTGCCTGGGTGATTCCCTCTAAGACCTATGGGTCATGTAATTGTATCTATGACTTTGGTACTTGTAAGGGTTCCACCTCACCCCTTGAAAGTTGGATTATCAAAAATAATAAAAAATGAAGGCCTTCTAGATATTTCAATTGATATTCCTTCAATGCATTGGGTAAATATTTATATATCTCATTAGAAAAAGATGGATGGAATGTGGAGTGAACCCAATAGAGTAATACATTGATAGAATGGAGAGTAAACCCTGTATAATAGGACATGGATGAAACTAGGAGTGGATTTAATATATTAAAGGAAATTTTCCTCAATGAATTACCTAGCTATGATCCTTGAACTATATATAAATGATTTTATATGGTTATATGTATGAGATAAATTCTATGCCTTATGCCACATTAATTCTCTCATGGCTCATTTTCTCTGATTCTATTATAATTCACATCTTATGATCTTCCATTATTTATTCTATTACTCTTGATTATGATCTTTGTAATGAACGCTATGTTTTTAAAATGCTATTCTCGTGTTCTCATAACATCATGTTAATGTTATACTTATGCAACTACCTTTTTACCCTTACTTAGCATTTTAGATCACTATTTCTTATGTTTCCTTTCCATAGGATATCAAGATATGTATTATGTATGCTATTTATATAAAGGGTTTTTGTTACGAATAATTCACTATGAGATTCCATAACTCACTTATAAACTAGTGTTTATTTTTTCAAGTTTCCATTGACACTAAACTATTACGTTCCTTTTGTGTGTGTTTGTTTAATTTATTAAATATTCATTAAAAATGATGTAATAACTATGCATGAGAGGACTCAGTCACTATTGTTTTCATTAGATGATAGGTTTATTTATACTTTTTATACCCAGATGATAAAAAATTTGTAGGAACCCTAAGTACATGTCCAAGTACATGTCTAAGGATATGTTTAAGGAAGATTCAAAGTATCGAAAAATGTCCTAGAATTTTATTAAGGGTAAAGTGAGTGGTTTCAATGAAATTACATCCCTATCTAGATATTAAAGGTGGATGTGGCTCTGGCATATATGTACATATAGGTAATAAGCCAAATAACATCATAATAATCTAGACTTAATTGAGAATTGTTGCATCAAAATATTCCTTGATGTACACCTAGTTTGAAACTCCTGGGGGACATGCTTTGGAAATTCACATAATATTTATGAACCATAATGAGGGATTTAAATATATGATGACTATGAATGACATAAGATAAATATAAGGTGTCATATATTAAATATTTTTTATGATTTAGACATCCTATAAGTGATGTTTTATGATTACATGGTTCCCCATCCTGATTATTATTTCTTTCACTATGATTTTTGGTTATTGTCAATGGATGTAACCTCATATAACCATGTTAATACTAAATGAAATGGATAGTACAATTATTCTCCTCCTTAGAATATTAATTTTATGGGAGATGGAATGAAAAATATCATTTCTATGATCACACATTTTTATCAAGTAGTTAATTATATTGAAAATCCAAATGATCAAAGGAGGGAAAAAATTTATGTAAAGTCCTTCATGAGGCAACATCCACCTTACTTTATTGAAAATGTAGATCCAATAGTTGCTGAACAATGTATATGTGACAATAAAAAGATTTTTTCTTGTTCGATAGTGTTTGCAACATAAAAAATCAATTTTGGTTTTCTACTTTTTGGAAGGTGGAGAAAATCAGTGGTGGACTTTTATCTAATATATGAGATAAAAATATGAAATTGACTTCATAGATTTATATGAGTTTATTAACTTGTTTCTTAATAATTTATTTCATCATTTTATTCATATGAAGATATAGAAGGGGTTCATTGAGATAAATTAAAAGGATGTTGAATCCATGTGTACCTACATGGATAATTTTTTAAGACCCATGAGGGGTGCCTCTTGTATCACACTCCAACCTGAATGAAAGTTTGATTGATTTTGGAGTGGATTAAAACAAAGTATCCATAGGGTGTTATCCATAAGATACTTCAACAGATATGAATATATTGTTTAATGTGCTATAAAGGTTGAAATTATGGTTGGATTAATGTATAAATTTAATGAGTTTGAAAACAAAAGCAAGATGGATTCCAAAGGGAAATATAAAAACCACAGACTGAAGAAGATGATCCTTCTATTATGCATAAATTGTGGAAATAATTATAGAGTAAATTTTTTAAGGGGACTATTAAATAAGTGTAAAAAATTATCTTTGGGAAAGTGATTGTCGACGTGATGGGAACAAGTTTGATATTGATGTGAATAGAGAGAAAGCGACATTGAAAGAAACCCCCTCACTTCCGTGGTTCCAGTATAAGGAGAATGGGAATCATACCAATCGAATACCAAACCAGAGATTTAATGATGATGGTAAATTTCAACAACTTCAAAAGATTATAGACAAAGTGAAATATCATGTGATCACTATTTCTAACAAGAAATGTGATAATGATATGGTAAAACATACCCATACCATACAATATATAAATGATAATGTCTTCTTTCATTTAGGATCTATGCATTCTCTAAAATCTAAATAATTTTCTAAGATTATCAAGATAACCCCCACATGATTAAATATAGAATTAGTAGAAAAAATTCTTAATGTTGTGACGATCAAATCTCAAGTATATTATTTCTATTTGGTTTATGTTGGTGGGAATGTGCTTCTTGAAAATATTATCATTCTTCCTCTGGTTCATTTTTATTTCATCTTAGGAATGGATTGGAATTATCTGCATAAATCACTCATAAATTGTTGAGGAAGGGAAGATACATTTGATATTCCAAAAAAACTAATGATCACCTATTAATGTGATGATAATTATGAACTTCTTATTGATATTACATCAATTTTATGGGTCTTAATTCCCCTTATAATGGGGTATTTATCTCAAATGGTTATGGATAAACTCAACATCGATGATATATCTATTTTTATGTAATTTTTTTGATGTTATCCAGTATAATTTCCTAATATTACACAAAAAATACTTTGAGTTCTCAATAGATCTTATTCCCAGATCCAAACCAATTTAAAATACTTCTTATATAGTGGCCCTTATTTAGTTGCGAGAATTGTAGAAGAAACTCCAAGAAGACATTGATAATATATTCATTTAGATATGTTTTTCACCATGGTCTGTGCGTATAATTTTTCATAAAAAAAGGTTGGATCGTTGAAACTATGAATTGATTATCATGATTTGAACAAGATCATGACCAATAAAAATTATCCTCTTCTATATAATAATTAATTATTTGATCAACTATGTAAATATCAATACTTCTAAAAGATTGAAATTTATTATAGATATAATAATTTTAGAGTAAAGAAGGAGGATATACCTTAGATGATATTCCATACAAGTTATGGAAACTATGAATATATAGGGATTCAATTTGGTGTTACTAATTCCCCATAATATCTTCATGGATTTAATGAATTGATTATTTAGATATTATTTTGATTAATTTGTGGTTGTCTTTATAGACGATGTTCTTATCTACTCAAAGAGAAAGTACGAGAATGAACACCACTTGATATTTGTACTAAATACCATAATGAAGGATAAAATATAAATATATAATTTAAAAATTATGAATTTTGGATAAAAAAGTTTTTATTTTTGTGTTAAATAATCTTAATAGAGGGTATATCAGTAGACCCATCAAAGATAGAGGATATTTAATATTGGACTATACCAACCATGGTGACTGAGATACATATTTTTCTTAGTTTGGATGGATATTATCAATTATTAGAATATATTTTTTCATTAATATCTAATCCAGTTATCATGTTAACTCAGAAGGGTTCCAAGTTTCTCTAGGAAAATAAATGTATGGAACATTTCAAGGAATTGAAGAGAATATAGTCTACAAAACTGTACTTAAATTACCCTAAAGCTGAGAAGGGTTTTTAATATATACTGATTCATCCAAGAAGGGATTTTTATTTTTTTATTATGAATAATTATAGGGTTATAAGTTATTATTTTTGAAAATTGATTATTCATGAGAAAAATTACCCAACTCATGATTTGGAGTTAGTTGTAGTATTTTTTTTGAATGATATTGAGGAATTATATTTATAGATAAAAGTGTGAAATATATACTGATAAAAAAAGTTTAATGTATATAAAAACATAGAATGAGATGAAAATTATCTAAAAATGATGGTTAGAGATGATTAATTCTCATGATTTGTCAATACAATAACACTTTGGGAAAGCGAACAAGGTGGATAATGATTTGAGTCAAAAGAATCATGACATCATACCCATGATGAGGATCATAAAAGATATAATATTTATGAATTTTTAAAGGATACTTCTAGAAATCCTAAATGATGGGGACACATCATCCCTTTATCAATAAAAGGTTCATCCATTTATCCAAGTGATGATTAAAGAGGCATAGATAGAAGATGTATAACAACAAAAGAAGGTTGGAAATGTTATTTAGTTTGAAAATGATTGTGATAAAATTATAAGGTTTAATAATTATGTATATGATAATTATTTAACTGATTTAAAGAAATAGTTTTTAGAGGAAGCTCATAGTTCTTGATTCCCTATTCATCCGGGAAGTATGATGATGTATATAGATTTGAAATACTTCTGGTGGGATGGAATTAAGAGAGATATCATAGCGTAACATTGTGATTAGTATGATAACAAGTAATGACTAAAATAAAAAGTCCAACAATATGTTTCATTCATTACCCAGACCAAGATGTAATTGGAAAAACATCACCATGGATATTTTCATTAGACTCCCTAAAAACACTAAAGGTGATAATGCTATATGGGTTATAATAGATTGAGTTACTAAGTCAGCACATTTTATCTAAATTAGTAAAGACTTCTCTCTAGATCAAATTTAAAAGATAAAAATTAAGGAAGTGGTAAGGTTTCATGGAGTACAACATTATATTGTATTTAATCAGGACCCAATGTTTTCCTCAATGTTTTGGTGAAGTCTTTAGTAATATCTTGATACAAAGTGGATTTTTAGCATTATTTATCATCCTCAAATATATCTTATTCCTGAAAAAACAATTCAAATTCAATAAGACATGTTGATATATTTTTCATGGGATTTAAATGGTGGTTGGGATCAACAAATCCTATAGTTGAGAATTCATACAATAATATATTTCAATCTGGCATTCAAATGGCTCCTTATGAATCTCTATTTGGGAAAAAATGTAGAGCTCCTACGTGATGGAATGATGTTGGGGAAATAAATCTATAGGGGACTGAGATAGTTGAAGAAATGAAGATAATGTTAGAACAATTCAATATCACATCAAGGTAGCTCAGAGTTGGAGGAATAGTTATGCTGATAATCACCAAAATGACTTAGATTTTTTGTTAGTTATAAGGTATTTCTATGAATTTCTCCATGGAATAAAGTTCCATGATTCCATAAGAAAGGAAATATAAGCCTTAGGTATATGAGTGCCTTTGAAATTAATGATTGTATTCGGATTTTATTACTTCTCTTGAAGTGTGCACCAAACCTCTCTCAAGACCATGACGTGTTCCATGTATCTCTTCTATGGATGTACATACCTAACCCTTAACATGTATATAACTCTACAACAATACCACTAGGGCATGATATTTCTTATGAGGAACAATCGATAGAGATCTTGGACCATATAAAAATTGTTCAAAGAAAAAAGACCAATCACCAGGTCAAATTTATTTGGATAAACCACCTGTTTGAGGAAGCTATGTGGGAACGTTAGGATATGATGAGGCAAAATAATCCTTATTTTTTTGTATTATAATTATGAAGTTCAAGGTAGAAATTTATTTTTGGGGTGTGGTGGGGATAAGATTTAACACAACATGTTTTTATGGAATATTATGTTCCGAATGAATAATGTTTTTTGAGGGATTTAATTTTATGATACAAAAAGTTAATATTTCTCTGCACAGAACACTAGCATAGCTTGGGTTACATGTGATACTTGGTTTTCTCAAAACCATGATATAATATTAATATAGTAAGTTAAATGAATCCATTATAACCAAGACATCAACTTAGTGATAAGAATAAAAAATATATAATTTTTAAATATTATGTATAATTTTTTTTCAAAAAATTAAAAATGATGATAAAAATTAATTATTTTTTGGTAAAGTCTTTATATGTTTTAAAAATACTATTTTCTCACAAATAATATTTTAATATATTTTTATGAATAATAATAAAATTAATTTTTTAACACTTAGAAAATTAATCTAATTAAATTTACATAATTTTTGAAATCATAATAAAAAAATTACCTTATGGTTATTTTTTTGGAAATTTTCTAAAAGGTTACATTTTCTTATGAATAGAGAAAAATACTAAATTTTAATTGAGAACTGCTTACACATTTAAATAATTTATAATGTTAAATAAAATTTTAAATTTTGTTAAAGTAAAATTAGTTTAATTTTATATAATTTAATAGAATTATGTAATTTGTTTCTATTTCAGGTAGAAATTAGATATAAAAACATTTCAAACTTTCAAACATTTTCTCTTAAAAAACCTGTGTTTTCATTTCATATGTGGGATTAATTTTAAATTAAATTCTTACACTTTTGTTAATTGATTTTGGTAAAATTGATTAAATATTTTTAATAAAAATGAATTATATTATTTAATAATATTAAAATATTTTTCTAACATAATGATTAGTGAAAGAAGTTAAAATTGATGAACATGATTAAGGTTAAAATGGGGTTTTGTGCATTACTTGTGTTTGTATTAAAATTTGTTTCACACACCCAAATTATTTTTATTTATTGAATTAGATTTCTTATATATAATAATTAATTAAAAATTACCTAATAAATATATTTTAATTTTAGTCTTAAAGGATAAATTACCTAGGTAAATAAAAAGATACAAGTTACCATAGTAAAAATTATAAGGATAAAATTGGGTAAACATAATTGGTAAGGAATAAATTGATAGAAAATCTATTTATTTTGTTTATTAGATGTGTTTCTACTATAATTAACCCCCCTACTTTATTTTTATTCATTTTTAAGGAACGTGTGGTAAGGGAGACCACCCAATATTTAATAATTTGGGGTATTTACATGAATTCCACTACTCATCAACTATAAAAGGACACCTAAAATACTCAATTATTCACACCTATAAATCCATTTTACTCATACAAAACCTACACAAATAACATCCATAATTTTATAAAATCATCTTATATGACTTATATTTTTCATAAATACAACCAATAAATGATTTAGTGAAAACCTAAATAGAATTCCAAAAGAAGGGGAAACGTTCGTCAATATAATTTTTTTTTGTTTCTTCCTCAAATCCCTTAAATTTTTATTTACCAAGATTTAATTATTTTTTAATCAACATACGTTCATCATTCATGTGTATGAATGACTACCACTATATGAACTGAAGTCATTATGTTTCCCATAAAAACATTTAATGGTTAGGAATAATGATGAAAATACTATTTATACAAGATATATATGATATCAAGGATTTTATTATTATTTTGGAATTATTATATAACACATAACTTCATAAATTTAATTTTTTGGGAACACAATAATGGAGTTCATGTGTATGACAGATTACCATCTCACGAAGTGATTCGATTCACTCACGATTTACATAGAATTTATTAAGGATGGATTATGTATAAATAATTGATATATGTGACATAAAAAATATATTAAAATTATGATATATGTATATATATCATTTAATTTTCTTTCTTTGGATACGATAATAAAATGGAAACAACATTTCTAGGTACATATGACCTTCCATCTCCATAAATGGCGTACTTCATTTCCAATCACTACATTATATGAATTACTATAGATTATTATTTATTGAATATATATAATATTTATATCATATTTTAAATTATAGAGATGCTGAAATATTTTTATTTTTAACAGGATAAAAAATAATTATTCAAAACATACTCGAAAAATGAAGTGGTATTTACCCAATGATTGGAATGAACATAAAATTGATATTAAACCTATAATAAAAGTTCATAAAAAACTCATATATGGTACGATATATATGAATATTTTTTCTATAATATATATATAATAATATTATTTTTATTATTCAGTAGGTTGAACCTATGCGACATAAGTCAAGACTTAAGGTAAGTGGATTTGTAGTCTCATTTTTATTTTCTAGAGGCTTATCCCATATTCACCACCCGTTTCTTTTCTGTGGTATATATACTACCCTATGAAATTAAATATCATAAATACAACTCATTTAACAATAAATTATGTTTTCATTTATTTTTCTCTTTCATGTTCGATTATTATTTACAAGTTATTCGACCAATAAAAAATTTTAGTCTCAGTTTTCTTTCATCAAGAATTACATTATATTATGAACCTATATTCTTTCTTGAGGTGTATATATATACCCTTTTGAATTTGAATATAATTAATTCATTTATACTCATTATATTTTTGGTTTCATTTCATTTTATTCCTTTATGGGTCTTGAGATTCATGGTTACCAAAGTGGTAATGATTTTATGTTCCAATCTCATCATTTACCAAGATTGTTTATAATTATGCTTACAGTGATAAAATATTATGATATATATATAAATAATTCCAATGAATATCATTATCATATGTTTATTCATTATATCTTCTAGTAATGGTACCATTTTACAGTTTTTTATCCATAATATTAATAAGAATTTTTAAGTAAATCCAACTTTATTTCTTCCTCCTGTATGAAATAAGCTTTTTTCCAAAAGAATGTTTTATAAATATGTTTCCAAAGGTTTTTTTCTAATGATATATTATGATAATATTAAAATAAAAATATTTAAAAAATATTCTATCTTAAAAAAGGATTTTAAATTATTTTTAATGAATCATTTATAATTTTTCTATTTTATTTCTAAATAAAATAGGTTTCAAAACATTTTATGTTTTAAAACAAAATTTTCAAAGTGGAAAGAATATGTTCCTCAAGAATAGTTTTAAATGATATTTAAAAATTATTATCCATATAGTATTTCATATTTTTATTAATCTTATTCCTTATTGGGGCTTAAAACTATTTATACCATTCTTATTCTTTATCTAAATGGTATATCTTTTGATGAAATGTTGTTTTTGAAGCATGTTTCTATTCCATGGTTTTTACTATAAAAAATAGTTATGAAACCCACTTATTTTCAATTGTTATTCTATGATGAAATGATTATAAAACCTATATTTTCTCTATAGGATATGATATGATTAAATGTTTATCATATAAATTTAATTTCTTGGGTTTTGATAGGAAGGATGTTTATGATTTTTTGGGATACATAAGTATGATTTTTAATATAAGATTGAAAGGAACTCTATCTCCCTCAAATTAATGAGGTATAGATTTATATATATCATGAGATAGACATTCATTGAATATAGAGTGATCCTGGTAGAGTAGGACATGGCTGGAAAAGGGAGTGAACCTGTAATAGTATGACATGAATGGAATGAGGAGTGAACTCGGTACAGTAAAGGACTTTGTTTTCTATGATGTCATAAGTAGGGAGCCTTAACCAATATGGAAATAATTTTCTTCGCACAATCGTATTCCACAAATTCCATGACATATGAAAATTTTATTCTCTCATGGATCCTTTTATTCAATTCTATAATGATTCAAGTCTTGTGAAATGCCAATATTTATGCCAGGACTCATGATTACGATATTTGATATGAAGGGAGAGGTTTTAACATCTCATGATCATCTTCTCATACCCTTATGTTCATGTTATACTTATGGGTCTCCATTTTTACCCTTATCGATCATTTAATTTCACACTTTCTTATTTATACCTTTCTCATGTTATAAAGATATTTAGTATGTTTGATATGTCAACAAAGGTTTCTAGTAACATAGAACTTTGTAGGAGATGTTGTAGCTCATTTATGGACTAGTTTTTATATTTTTAGGTTTCCAATGATAGTAAATTATTATGGTCATTAGTAATGTATTTGTGTAATGTAATATATATTTATAAAAAAATATTTAATTTAAATTTATGAGAAGAATGGGTGTCTATACGATAAATACTAGAAAAATTTGGGTATTCTGTCCTCATATATTCTTCAGGATCCCTTATTTATTCCTGTAGTTTATGCTTTCTCCAAATTAATTTCACCAGCTAAGTTTTCAAATTCTGCAATACATTCTTTCTACTATGAAGAATTTGTACAAACTCGTCATTATAAGACATTTTAGGGTTCAAATCTATTCCCTCATATGTGATTATATGAATTGGATGTCACATGTATTCATTCAAAAATGAATCATTGAAGACATCATGTAGATTAGAATTGTTTTATGACATATCCAATTGGTACTATAGAAGTATTATTTTCTCTAGAATTTCAAAAGTCCCAATTTATATATCATGAATTCAATGTTTTACCAATTCATAAAACTCCATGTGGTGAAACCTTTACGAATACATGACCACCACCTGTGATTATAATTCCTTTAGAATTTTATTATAATAATAATTTTCCTACTTTGAGGGACATTCATATGATCCTAGATTGTATATTATTTCATAGTTTCCTCACCCACATGTTCCAAGCTTAATAAATTTCATTATTTAACTCTTTCTTATTAAATTGTAGTATTCCATACCTTCCAATACAATGCCGCGCACAATACCATATGGATACTTGATTGGAAAAAATTATTTTAAAAAATAACATCATAGGTATATTAAAATATCATAGTCATTGGAATTCAAGAGAATATGATATCAAAATATCTTCTAGTGTATGAATAGTCCTTTTAGACTACCCATAAGTTTATATAAGATGGGATGTGCTTAAATTTACTTTGGTGTGGAGATATTATTAATGAATCTTTTTGGATTTCAAAATGAACTGAGGGTCATGATCAAATATTATTGATAAATGTTTCCCATGAAGTCTTATGATTTCATTGATATGGATATAGGAAATTTTCTTAAGGGGTAGGTTATCTTTTACCATTAAGAAATTTATATACTCACTAATTTAATTTACAATGACCCATATCGAATCATTATTACTAGGATTTTTTGGTTGTATGGTGAAAAAAGATCATAGTAATATTGTCCCACTTCCATATAGGTATCAGCACTAGTTGCATGATTCCCTTAAAATTTTGATTTTTAGTATTTTCCTAATGTCATATTTAGAATCTAAACACATAATCTACAATTTCCAACTTCATACCATCCCAAATTTCTTTCATCTTAAATCCCTATACATATTTGTGCTACTAGGGTGTATAGGGAAATTTGATAAATGTGCTTTAACTAGTATCTCTGTATTTAGTTCAGGTATAGGTGGAACACATAACATCTTTCCAAAATTTAACACTAAATATTTATAGACTATCTCTGTCAATTTCCCATCATTCAATTATTTAATCATAATTTTTATGTCTTTATCATAACACTAGGACTTCTCTATATTCTCTAGTAAATATTGTTCATCAAGTTCTTAGAAACGGAACAATTGACCCCCTTGCGTAAAAATTAAAATACAATCTTTACTAGGTCCCTGAACATTTGATAATTATTAATCCTCATCATGGTTATAATTACATATACCCTCCCAATAAATACATTATCCACCTTTTTTGAATTCCTAGAGTGGCAGCTTATTGAGGAATCAAAGTCCTGGAGCAACTCAAACTATATTGTTTTCTTCATGTTGCGATCAATATAAGAGATAATAAATATAAAACATGTATGGACTGTATATATTTCACATCCTTCCCCATAAAGATATTCCCTCTATATATTTTTTATAAAATATTAATACTTAAAATTTAAGGACAAGATTTTTATCATTATGTCCATGGATCTTCAATTTCCTTGATGTATATGAAACTAATATGTCATTCTCCATTAGTAAATAACCCAATCCTTTAATATATCAAACCCTATATATTAATATCTTTTCTTTACAGATAGAAAACTCAATACCAATGCAGTAATCAATCTCATATTTAGATCCAAAAAACATTCCTCACATTCCCTAGAGCACGTGATTTAACCCCTTTACATGTAAACATGATTAATGAGTTGTCCAATTGGGAGTTTTTTTTTTGAAAAATCCATCGATAGTCACATTGTAATCCAAAGAAACTATGTATCTAGGTTTTTTTCATTATTATAGTACATTATTTTAATATCTTTGATGTCCAGGGATCAATATATATTCCATACTTGGATAAATCATGGCTAATAAAAGAAAATTCATGGAGCCAAAATTCTCAATAAATGAATTTACCATATAATAAATTTAAAATTAAGATCTCAAGAATTATTCTTAGATAGTTCTCATTATCTTCATAGATTTTAGAGTATATCAAGATATCATCTATGAATACCACATCAATGTTATCAAGAAAATCCTTAAATAAAATATTCATAGGATCCATAAAAAATATAAGTTGAATTAGTCTATATAATGGGTATTATGATAAACCCATAATGTTCATATCTCATATAAAATATCATTTTTTCTATAAAATTCTTCATTACCATTAATCAAGGTTAACTAGAGAGAATATCGATCATCAAAAAATATTTGGCTCCCTGAATTTGAACCAATAACACATCAATGGATGGTAAAAGATAATTACTATTTATAGTAATCGAATTTATCACCTAATAATCATAGGGAAATATCATAAAAACATCCTTCTATTTAATGGATAAAATAGGGGATCCATAAGACAAAAACTATGGAATATAAATCCCTTTGCACACACCTGTAGTTATTTTTCAACTATACTAATTCCACCAGTTCTATTCTATAGGGAGTTTTAGATAGAGGTTTTTCATCAAGAATGAGTTCAATGGAAAACTAAACATCATTATTATGTTTATGACCATGTAATTCATATATAAATAGATTAATTTATTTTTTACAATAGGTACATACTCTATCCATAGTATGTCATCAAAAAATATAGATAGTGTCTTCTATTTCACTTATCCCATAATTTCATTAAGGTGAGATTATGGAGGATTGTCCAGAATATTATAAGTGGGTGAAGTCTCTCCCTTGAAAATATGGGATTTTATACACACTTCTAAAATAGTAATCTCTATCTCTAAAATAATAAATTATTTCATTAGTTATTAAGAGCCAATCCATACAAAGGATTGCATCAAAATCAACCATTGGTATAACGATAAAGTTTTCCACTAGGAAATATTTATGAATATTAATAGAGTGTTCTTGGTAAATATTTATTAAAATTATAAACCCATTAGGTTTATTAATTGGGAACTCATTACATAGAGTATTAACTAATTATTCAATGTTATCAGAAAACACGCTTGATATAAATGAGTACATTGAACTAGAATCAAATAAATCAATTGAAATCATTTAATTTAGGATCAATGTTCAATCTATCAAACTATTTGATACTTCAAACTCATATATAGTGATTATATAATCTTGTAATTTATCCCCCATCATTTTCTAATTAAAATTACCTTTATGTTTGGGTCATTGGTTTTCATAATGTACCACATCCTAATAGTTAAATCATTGAACATATGAAAATTTTTCCTTGAGTTTTTATTTGTGAGGTTGATGGTAGTTTTCTCCCCACATACTACAAAATCCCATCCCCTTCAAAAATTTACTAGAGGGTTTCTTTCTTTAGTTATTACATGTGGTATATTCCATTCTTTATTTCTTCCCTATCGGCATAATTTTATTTTTATTATGATGAATATGCATGTTCTTCTCCATATTTTCATGGAATACAAAACTATTTGAGAAACATATTTCTATATTAATTTTACATGAGACTATATCCATATACGATGAAAATTTATAAGATACTAACTTACTTAGAAGGATTAAATTTATCCCATTAAATAAATGAATAATATTTCTTTCCGGTCAACATACATAGCCCAAAACATTTCTATCTAACCGCATAAATTTATCCCCATACTCAACATGATTTTACTCTAACATCAATATAATATTGAGGAAATTTATTTCCTTTTGATCCCTTTTATCATGAGGAAATTATTTTTCATCAAATATATCCTTAAATGTTCTCTATTATACACATTCTATATTTACTTCCACATTAGTGTTTTGAATTAGTGACCCCTATTGGTTTACATATCCCTTAATAGGATATATATCTACCAAGACCATTTACATTTAAATACATCCTAAAGTTTGAAATATGTTTTCTAGGGACTAATCTATTACTCAACTAAAAATTGATTTGTATTTCCATTAAATGGTTGCGGCTATTTTCACATAATTCTTTCCAATATAGTTACACTATGTTTTAGATGAAGTTATTTATCAATGTGGGTGAGTTTATTTTTCATAAGTTGTGTCAACTACCCTAATACATTTATGATCTTATCATATCCAACATCAGCCTCATTATATTTTCGAAGACTAATGTTTCTACATTAACTATTAGTGTTGATATAGTTCCTATTCCTTTAGTTAGTCATAATCTATTTACAATGGAAAGTTATTTAATAAACACATGATATTGAATTATAAAATAAAAATCATATGACGTTCTATAAAAAAATAATACTTGAAATCTTCAATTTTTACAATAATATTTTTGATATCTAACATGGTTCCTCTAAATCTAGTGCCCAAGTTTTCAAATAAAATTCAATTGATATCAAATCTAACAACCCAATATCGAAAAACCTAGAGCTAATATTTATAATAAATTACCTATAAAAAATTAGGATTTACAAAAGCATCAAAAAACATAGTACACATAAAAGACTATATACTTATTTATTATTCAAATTACAATCAAGAACATAAAATAAATTTTTTTATAAGAGATAATTATTATATCTTCTAAATGATCCTTGAAAATTTCATAGAGATATATTTAATGTTTCATGGGGAAATGACAAACAAATTGTTGATCTCATATGCTTAGTGGAGAAATGCGTAAAATGGAATCTATTATAGCATAATCATGAAATAAATAGTATGAAATAAATAAATTATCAAAATTATTACATAATTAAATGAAACTATCGGAATAATATATCCAGGAAAATATATAAAAACATGGATGATGATCACTGATCTCATACTAATTTAATTCATAATGCCAGAGATCATAAAAATGAAATCAAGTCATTATGACAAGAAATCATATATAAATGGGTAAGGAATATTAAAATACCCTAGATATTTTGTCTCGTAAGACCTACCATTGCATCAAGAATCTATTTATACGGGGGAACACCCAACAGTAGCAATGTCCAATTCATTTATCATACAAAGGAATGAATAAACTATAAAACACCTAACCAAAATTCCATAGTAATAAATAAAAATCCCCAGTATATAGATTGTCAATATTTCCCTAATCAATAAAAGGGTTAAATTTATATCTAATCATTCTTTAATATAAAACCATATGAAGTAATAGTATATAATCAGGTTAATAATTTCCCCAATAAAAATGTAATAATGTGGCTATATAGAAGAATATACCAAAATAAATATATAAATTTTGGGGCATAGTCAATGTAATAGGAAGTAACCTTATCAAAAAATAAATATTAGGTGCTGGGTGTAACACACCATTCTAGGCCTCCTAAATGACACATGAGTGGTGGTCACTGCATGACCTCATACAGACCAACTTATACCCTAAAGGCAATCAACTAGTAGTGAGGGACTAACAAAGTCATGCAGAGACCATTCCATCCAAAATGTGTCTCAATGGTCATGCCCAAAACATATGAAGATTTTTTTATAAGACATATGTTTAGTAGAAATCCCATGATAATATAATAAAAAAATTGGATCCCCATGAGACCCCAAAATCTTGATTATATAATTAGAAATCTATCCACATGTTGTGTCAATACACAATAGGGTAGTCGCATCAGATAATAATTAACAGGAATCGTATACAATAAAAAGGAACATTGGTTAGTACATGATAATTAAAATATAAAAATAATTAGATGGACTCTAACTTAACTCACATGTTATCCTATCAAATACCAAACCTCCACAACCTACTGACCAATACCATGAGTCCAACTCTATGCGGTACCATTTTCATGATATATAATATGACAGACTCTCCATGTACATCATAGCCCACATTGTGTATGTAGATAGCAGATGAATTTAATGACCATGTTGGTATATCTATTTACTCAAGCCAACTAAGTTTTATTTTTAAGGTGGTTATGAATGCATTATATAGAGTGTAGTTGTGTTCGAGCAACAAAACAGACCAACAAAATTACCACATAATAATAATAATCAAATTTTAATACTTACTTCAATACCATGTCATATTCCACATCATACTATAACCCATAAAATACAGAAATCTTCTCAATTTGAGAATCTATTTAATAACACAAACCATACACTACCTTACACAACACCTTGTTAGAATAATTTTTTTTGGAACATAATAACACATGTATCCCATGACCCGTTCCTAACACTCAGGTCATGATCTAATAAAGTTCCTTGTCAAATACCTACAGGTTATAGGAAGGTCACCCAACATACCAACCCTTATCCAAAGGTAATAGAGAGGTCCCCATCAATCAAGATGGACCATCCCCACAAGATCTGGGGAGGCAACAATCATGAACACTGAATCATTCCTATAGGTTCTAGGGATGTCACAATTAGTCACACTAGCCTATCCCCGTAGGTGTTTGGATGGCCATTATGAAGTATCATTACCCATCCCTATGCACTCAGGGAGGTCGCATCATGTATGATGTCAACATATATAAAAATAAGCAAATAGGGAATGTGGTATGTCTCATAACTCACCAACTAATCATGAGGGTTCTATTCCCTCTAGGCCTAGTCCCACACACAAGTATCCTCCTGGGTCTCTCACACCCATACCAACCCTTTAGAGGTCTATCAATTGAATCTATAATGGACCTCCAATTTTATACCATGTGAAAAAATCTCAGTAAAAACACACAATAATCATTACCATTAACTATCAGCAAATAATACACACAACTATTATACACACCCCAAGCACATAAACTTTAGAAAAACTAATTCATTACCCTAATGAGGTCAAATAGACTAAAACATGTCAAATTACTCCCTTCAAAATTCCATCATAAAACCATTATCAACTCCCCACCTTCGATCCACTAAAAAATGAATGACATGCTACTTTACTAACACCAAGATGTAGGCCCAAATCCCTTTAGGGATTCACTAGAAAACTCATTTCCATTTTGAAATATGATTTAAAAACCCTTTGAAAACCACCAATTACTTCATGAAATTTCCATAACATGAAAAAAATCTTTTTAAAACAAATTATTAAAATGAAAAAATTTATCAATGAAACACAACACATGCCACCAAACAACTCATAAAGAGGTCCACCATCACTTGTTTGACCAGGGTACCACCATCACATAGTTTAGAAAGATATACATTCATATTGATAATTAGGCTAAATAATTAGTTAATTTAAAGTAAACCTATATCTTGTAATAATAGTTAAAACCCCTCAATGTAGTCCAATGACACCTGAATAATGTTAAACCAGATGTGTTCTACTCTGTTTCACCCCCAAAGACTAGAAAATACAAATTAACTGATTATAAAACCCAAATCAATCATCAAATTTTCCCAAAAATCACCAAAAAACCAAATAAAATACACATAGTGAAATTAATTGTGATAAAAAACTAAAAGGAAAAATCTTTACAACATTTCAAGATTCCCGCTATGTGATGCAAAAAACACCCCTAAGGTGCAATAATTTCTCCATAATCCAACACAATTTTTCCTTCCTAAACACATATGGTTAATCCATAAATTTATAGAATTAAGGGAGGATAATAATCGGAGTGGAGGAAATGAAATCACTATGAATCTCACAAAAAATGACACCAAGAACACCCCCACATAAAGGGGAATATTGTGAGGAATGAAAGGGAATTAATAGGAAAAAAACACATCCTCATACCCATAGTTTTAAATAATATTGAAAAAACCCTTAAAAAATATAGGGGTTCCTCTCATTTAAAAACAATCACCCAAAAAACCATCGATTAGATGATGGCTTCATTGGAGAGTTGATGTTCGACCACCGGTAGGCCAGGGGCCTACTGGCCATCCCAATCACCCTAACCACCTCTCTTATGTTTCAATAAATCCTTGAATCACCTCATAATACTTCTTATATGTATAAAATCATCTTTTTTCAATGTTAAAATTCTTGAAACACTCATATGATCTCCATTTCTCAAAAAAAACCTTCCACCAAATAAAAATTTCAAATTCCCTTTCGTATTTACAACCCATAACGATGCAGGTTATTAAAAACTACCCACTGTAATGTTTCTAATTCTCAAGAAACCATGGAGAATCTGAAACCACGTATCTTGATCTATTATTACCACTAATAATATAGACAACTCATTGTGTTCCATATCTAAATTCTAAACATTCTTCCACTGTGAAACATGAAACACCAAGCCAAGCAATATTAGTTCCCAGAAAAATACCCAGTTTGATCCTCAAAACTCACCAACAACATCCTGAATGACTCTTATAACGAACCATACATTACATACATGGTTAATACTTTAAAATTGAATCATACTTATTACAACATGTTACAAAACCATGAATGGACCGTATAGGTATAGTGTCTTTAGAAACTAGGAAACATAAACAACTGGTTCATGAAGCATCTACACTGGCTCCCATTTATTTCATCATATCTATAGTACCTTTTTGGAATATCCTACTTAATAAGATTATTCATGACCTGTGGAAAGAAAACATACAAAAGGGTGAGCTCAAATGCTCAGTAAGGGTAAACAAAAGAAATATCAATCACATCATATTCATAAGAATATAACATTTTGGAAATCTTACCCAGCAAAAGAGATCATAATATCATAACATGGGATAAATCATGGTAGTGAAATGTAATCCCAATAATCATAAAATAAAACTTGAAACTTTGTGTCATACACACATAATAATAGATAATCATTTCTTATTAGTCAAGACTCATTTCCAAGACTATCTTAGTGGACAAAGTCCATTTCTGAACCGAGTTCACTTCTCATTTCAGTCCTGTTTCACTGAACTGGTTTAACCTACCGTTCCAGCCATGTCTATCTCATGAGATATAAAATCTTTACCCAATGAATTGGAGGGAGATATAGGTCCCACCCATCTCATTATTATACCATTCTTATGTGGGCCACAAAATCAAAAATCATACATCATTGCATAACCCATGTAATAAAATGGGATTCTTAAACATCATGACATCATAAAACAATTCATATAAGATAAAGGAATTCATAAAAATAATTCCATCTCAACATAATCAAATCAATGTAATAATAGGGATAGAAACATAACCCTATATTATCTTATATGGAAAATAATTTTGATAAAACACTTGAACTCCATTCTTGAGGAAAATATCCTTTCTACTTCAAAAACATTTTTCTTTTCTTAACATGTCATACAATTTTAAACTAAAAGAATTTGATTAAAAATAAACTTGAAAACTTGTAAAGGAAGATTCTTGGAAATAATGTTTTAAAAATCCATTCATGCCGTATAAGTTAAAAAAACATTATTCTAGTACTTTTGTCAGAAAAGTCAAAAAGTACCTCATACGAAAAATGAAAAAAGATTCCTTTCATATCTTTTACTAAAAAAATAACCGAAGGGTAAAATTTTATTTAAACAATTGTAGGTGGATGGAAATAATATTACATATTGAGGAAACATGTATGTGGATGATAAGTATTCCCCAGTAAATTCTGTATTATAAACAATCTCGGATAAAAATTGAGATTGCGAGATTTTCCCTTACCTTAAGTCCGATTTGCTTCGTAAGTGTCCAAAACTCCTGTATAATGATTTAAATAATGTTATTGACTTATTCCAGAATCATAATTATTGTTATTATATCATATATGGTCATATTCTTAGCTTTTTATTAATAATATTTCATTACTACTTGTTATTCGGGTGTTTATTACTTTCTGTTATTATGCATGTTTTGTCGAAAAAATTCTTATTCTTCTCTTTAGGTTATAGATACCTCATTTCCAGAATGGTAATAGTTTAATATATATCATATTCATTCATTCAATTCATTTATATAATCATTATGTAATGAAGATCATGTAGAATGAGTCACATCACATCGTGGAGACGGTATTCCGTACGTATGCACGAGCGATGATATCGTTCCCATGATCGTGGAATTGTATTGGAGTGTATGTATACTATTTCAGAATCAATATAACTTTAAAATAATCATATATATTTATTAGTTAAACCATTATACCCATCCAAGTAAGGTGGTGGGGGAAAATAGATTACACCACGGCGTGGAGATGGTATTCCGTACGTACGCATGCGCGGTGATTTCATTTTCCTTAGGATGGATAGATGGTGAAATAGGGTTGTTTCATACTTATAATAACATATTAGTATATTAGTGATACTGATATTATTACTTCATAATGAAACAACTAAAGAATAATAAGTGGAAGAAGAAATAAAGATGAAAGAATCGTTAACGGGCATTACCTCTTCTTTGAAGCGCCTCTTTTAGACCTCATCTTAGGGAACTACAATTGGACTTTGAAGAAGACCAGGACCTCTTGGATGTTTCTAGGGAAGTGGTAAAGTGATATGGGTAGGGATTGGCGGATCTTGAAGGCTCAAATTGGTGTGAGGAGGAGGGGGTGGAGATACCCTTTTATAAGGGAGGAGAGGGGAACCTTTGGAAATATATGAAATATTAGTTTATATTAAATCCCAACCCCACTTAAAAACTTCACAAATGACTCATATCTGAATATTAGATGAGATAGGGTTGTAATATCATCAAACAATAAAATTTATGCATGTTAGGAATTTATTTTAAACATTATCAACTTGATTTATCCTTATTTATCAATTTAATTTTATTTGTGGTAATAATATTTTAAATTATATTTTATTCTATATAATTAAATGTGTATTCTTAATTTTCCATAATTTGAATATTTATGACATTTTTGACCATATAAATTTTAATTTATAATTTTTAAATATTTTTGTTATTTTTAAACAATTTTATAATATGATATTTTTATAAAATAACAATAGTGTCAATTTTGACACTATTCATTTATTTGAATTTAAATAAAATATATACAGAAGATATATTCGAAATAAAAGCTTTAATAGATCCATAAAATGTCATATGTATCTATAAAATTATTTTAGCACATTAAATAGTTCATATATTATTTATTTTATTATTTTTAAAACCATTTATTTGATATTTTAATTAATAAAATAATTTCAACATCACTATTGTGTCATTATTAATGATAATTATTTAATCCCTAAAAATTCTAAATAAATTACTATGATTTAGATAATTGTATTAGATTTTTATAGACTATTCATGTTAGAAGTAACATGAAGTTTATCACTAAATTTAAATTATTATACTTATAAGATTTAAGAAAGTGACATGTTGTCACATTCTCTTGTTTTAATAATAATTAAATTATTTTTAATGGAAAAAGTCCATTAAATGAATATAATCCGACCCTTAGGTGATATGGGTCGACTTTTAGTCATCCAATAGGATTTTGGCAGGTGTTAGTGTAATTTTATAATCTTATATTTACCCTTAATTACCCGATTTACCTTTAACTATGGTAAATAAAATTTACCGTAGTTACTATTCATAATGCCCAAAAATAAAAAGTAGTCTATTAAAATAATTTGGACCCACTGATTCTGAATATGGAATCCATTTTTCAAAATTCAAAACATATAAGTTGCAGTAATTAATTTTAAAATAAATCCCATTGTTAAGAAAACGGGTTTTAGAAGTTAAAACATTGCCAATGATTGAAATGTTTTTACCTATGAATTCAATGTGAAATTAATGATAATTACATACATTATATTAAATGGTAAAAATTTATTCTATTTATACTTTAAAACCATTCAATATTAAAATTTATCCATATAAATTATCTCAATGAAAAAAGTTGTTTAAAAATTTGCATATTTTTACTATTTATCAAAATATGAAAGTTATTAGAAAAATATCAAAAATTTATCCAAAGTAAATTTTTATACCCTGATTGAAAATAATAATTTTACTTTTTTTCAAATTGAACTTATAAACATGTCCAAAACTAGATTTAATGTGGGTGCGCCATCAAAAGGTGTCAAAACTGCATTTTTTTGAAAAATACTTCTTTTATCCAAAAAACTGATTTTTATTTTATACCACATTCTAGAAAATGTATAAGTTGAATTAAAATGTCATAAAATTAAAAATTCAGTTAATATTATTCATAATGACTAGTTTTAATAACATTTTAATAGAATATCATTGTTTAGTGAAACTCGGTATTGCGTACGACGCAAGCTGGCGAGGAAGGCCGTGGTTGTGTGTAAAGAAATCCAAGCTAGTGGTGTGTGTAGTGAAAGATTCCTTTGATGATTTATATAACATAAAAACCAAATATTTCTCATAAAAGTCTCGGGTGTTACATTCTACCCCCCTTAAAATGAATTTCGCCCTCAAAATTCATCACTTTTTAACAAACAGATGAGGATACCTCTCCCTCATCATATCCTCAATCTCCCATGTAGCTTCTTCTAATTGGTGGTTCCTCCATAAAACTTTCACCAAGCGAGTGGTCTTGTTCCGTAGGACTTTTTCGCTACGATCCAGAATCTTTATCGGGTTTTCTTCATAAGAAATATCTTGCTACAGCGGTATAACTTCTGAGCTGAGTACATGTGAAGGATCAGGTATGTAGTTTCTCAAGAGAGATACATGGAACACATCGTGAACTAGAGATAGATTCGGTGGAAGCGCCCATCGGTAAGTTACCTTCCCAACACGATCCAAAATTTCAAAAGGGCCAATATATCTAGGGCTCAACTTTCCCTTCTTTCCAAATCTCATGACCCTCTTCCCAGGAGATATTCGTAAGAACACTTTAGCACCCACTTCAAACTCTAGGTCTTTTCTTCAGTTGTCAGCATAAATTTTTTTCGACTCTGAGCTGCTCTTATGTGTTTTTGAATAGATCTGACCTTTTATACAATTTCATCAACGATATCAGGTCCTAATAGATTTCTTTCCCCAACTTCTTCCTATAAAGTTGGAGTCCTTCATTTCTTTCCATAGAGAGCTTCATAAGGAGCCATCTGAATACTAGAGTAAAAGCTATTATTATAATATAATTCCACCAAAGGTAGGTGTTGATCCCAACCACCATTGAAATCTATAGAGTATGCTCTCAACATATCTTCTAGAGTTTGAATTTTCCTCTCGGACTGATTGTCTGTCTGAGGATGATAAGCAGTGATGAAACTCAACTTTGTATCCAGAGTATGCTGAAGACTTCTCCAGAACTTTGAGGTAAACCTCGGATCCCGATCAGATATAATAGAAAGTGGTACTCCATGAAATCTTACCACTTCCATTACATATATCCTGGCAAGCTGATCTAGAGAGAAATCCTCTCTAATAGAAATGAAGTGTGCAGACTTTGTAAGATGATCAAATATGACCCAGATAGCATTATTGCCTTTAGATGTTTTAGGAAGTCTGGTGAAAAAGTCCAAAGTGATGTTTTCCCATTTCCATTTAGGTATGGGTAATGATTGTAACATCCCCTTAGACTTCTGTCTCTGAGGTTTAACATACTGACAAACCAAGCATCGAGAGACATATTTTGCAACATCTCTTTTCATACCATCCCACCAGAATTACTCTTTCAGATCCCTATACATCTTCATGCTTCCCGGATGAATAGATAATGAAGAACTATAAGCCTCATCCAAGAGCTCCTTCTTTAATTCTGGGATGGGAGGAACACCAACCCGATTCCTGAACTTTATTATCCCATCACAATAAAGGTTGAATTCAGGTACATTTCGCACCTTCTTTTGTAACTATACATCTTCTTTCTGTGCATATTTAATCTTCACATGTATAGATGGTTGAACATTCATTTGAGAAATATACGATTTTTCCCCTTCCATTATAATTCAAAGATCCATCCTTTGTAAATCCATAAATATTGGAACTTTTGTGATCCTCATCATGGATAAGCTAGCATGGTCTTGTCGACTTAATGCATCTGCCACCTTGTTTGCTTTCCCATGGTGGTAATGAATTGAGTAATCGTAAACCTTAATAAGCTCCAACCATCTTCTTTGGCACATATTCCTCTCCTTTTGTGTGAAAATATACCTTAAACTTTTATGATCAGTATAAATATCACACCTTTCACCATAAAGGTAATGCCTCCAAATATTTAATGCAATGATTACCGCAGCTAACTCCAAATCATGAGTTGGGTAATTTTTCTCATGGATTTTCAAATGTCGTGAGGCATAAGCTATCACCATATCATTTTGCATGAGAACACATCCCAGTCCCTTCTTGGATGCATCACTGTCGATCACAAACCTTTCTCCACTGCAAGGTAGTGTGAGCATAGGTGCACTGGCTAACCTTCTTTTTATCTCTTTGAAATTTTCTTCACATTCCTCTGTCTAAACAAATTTAACTCCTTTTCAAGTCAACATGGTGAGTGGGTTAGATAACTTTGAAAAATCATTCACAAAATGTCGGTAATATCCAGCCAAACCAAGAAAACATTGGATCTCGGTTACTGTTGTTGGTCTCGACCATCTTTCGATAACCTCTGTTTTTGCTGGATCTATAGATATCCCCTATTTTGAGATTATGTGACACAAAAATGCACCTTTTTGAAGCCAAAATTCACACTTGGTAAATTTGGAATAAAGCTTATCCTTTATTAGGGTATTTAATACAATTCTCAAGTGATCTTCATGTTCTTCCTTGCTCTTTGAATAGACAAGAATATCATCTACAAAGACTACCACAAACTAATCAAGATATTCTCTAAAGACTCTATTCATCAGATCCATGAAGATAGTAGGGGCATTAGTGAGACCAAATGGCATCACTATAAATTCATAGTGTCCATACCTTTTACAGAAAGCCGTCTTTGGTATATCCTCACTTTTGACCCTTAATTGATGATAACCTGAATGAAGATCAATCTTGGAAAATTACTGAGCTCCACGTTGTAGGTCAAATAGGTTTTCAATGTGTGGGAGATAATATTTGTTCTTGATAGTGATCTTGTTAAGTTCTCGATAATCAATGCAGAGTCTCATTGATCCATCTTTCTTCTTAACAAACAGAACAGGTGCTCCCCAAGGTGACGCTATAGGGCGTATGAATCCTTTATCAAGATTCTCTTGGAGTTGCTTCTTCAATTCCTGCAACTCAATTGGGGCCATTCTATAAGGTGTCTTTGAAATAGGAAAAGCATCCGGTACGAGTTCTATTGAAAACTCAACTTCACTATTTGGTGGAAGACATGACAATTCCTCCAGAAAGACATCATCAAATTCCCGTAAAATGGGCATAGTATTAATCGTGAGTTTCTATCCAACCATTTAAGATAAATAACCTTCATTTAGTGGAATCAAGACCCATAAGATTGATGAAATTTCCACTGGAAGGTTATGTTCATCCTTGCATCGATAGATGATCATAGATTGATCTGGAATATGAAATGTGACTTCCCTTCTTTGGAAATTGATAATAGCTCCATATAAAGAAAGCTAATCCTTGCCATGAATCACATCAAATTCCACTATAGGAAGGATTACAAGATTTTCAGGAAGCACTTTCCCAAAAACATCAATCAGAGAAGAATTGTAAACTTTTTATGTGACTGTTGTGCCATTAGGAGTTGTCACAGCCAACACAACATCTAATTGTTGAGGTAATACGGTGATACCCTTAGAAAATTTTTCAGAAATAAAAGAGTGGGTGGATCCAGTATCAAATAAAACATTTGCTACTTTAGAGTGGATGGTATGTGTACCTTTCAACACATCATTATCGTACTCCACATCGCTGATAGAAATTGCATGTGACGTTCCTTTGCCTTTAGCCTTAAGATTTTGTTGATGTCGATCATCATCAACAACCCTTGGATTAGGGAATTTATTGGTATAATGCCCCATCTCCTTGAACATGAAACATTGAAGTGTAGTAGGTTCATTCTGTGTGTCCCTTCCTTTATTTGCATCATTAGACATCTTCTTCCCATCATTGCGACATTAAAATTCCCGATGACCTACCTTTCCAAATTTGAAACATTTACTTGTCCCTTTAAGACAACTCCCTCCAGGTTTCTTTCCACACTTTGAGCATAAGGGAAAGCTCATCTTCTTTTCTATGTACTCTTTAGATTTTCCTTTGAATTCCATTTTCCTCTTCTTATCAAACCCATTTTATTGATGGGTTACACCAATCTCCATCTCAACCTTGAGATCACATCGAACAATTTCCTCATAACTGTTGAAGTCCCTTATGGCTAACTCCCTTCGAAGAATTGGTTTTATGACACTAAATAATCAATCGATCTTACTCTCAGGTTGGATAATAATTCTGGAAGAGTACCTTGAAAGTATTGTAAAATTTACTTCGTAGGTACCAACGGATTCATCATCCTTTTGCTTTAGTTCAAGAAACTCCTTCTCCATCTTTGTTCGGAGAATGCAAGGGAAATACTTATTGAAGAATAAGTTCTTGAACTCGTCCCATTCCATGGACTCAATTTCATCCCTTTGCCTCATATTCTTAATAATATTCCACCATTGATCAGCATCACCTTCCAAACGATACACTGCTAAGATGAATTTATCATGTTCAGAACATTGAAGAACTGAAAATATCTTTTCAGTGGTACTGATCCATTGTTCAGCCACTAATGGATCAGAAGACCCGCTGAATGAAGGTGGACGCTGCCTCATGAAGGATTCGACAGAATGTTGCTCCCTCCATTGCTCATTTGGAAGTCCTGCATGATTCATAGCTTGAGAAAGTTGTCTGAGAATGGATACAATATTTTGCATTCCAGCTCCCAAAATGTTTGGTTGCTCCAAGGGACAATCATTGCATTGCCCGTCGCATTCCGCATTAACACGGTTTCTTCGGGTTCCAGCCATTGACTAAAACCAAGAATAATAGTGTGAGAAACACTAATTATAATAGGAAAACCTCATAATCAAGAATAAAATTTCACACTTAAGGTCTTATCATAGGTTGTTAATGCCAATTTCTAAACACTAAGATTGTGTTCTATGCTTAGACTTATCCTTAGGGTTCCTACTAAGGCTTTCACATCCTAGTTTCCAAAGGATGACTATACCTTTCCTCTGATACCAACTATAATGACCCATACATTACATACATGGTCAATACATCAAAATTTAAGCATACATATTACAACATATAACAAAACCATGAAAGGACCATATAGGTATAGTGTATTTAGATACTGGGAAACATAAACAACTGGTTCATAAAGCATCTACACTATCTCCTATTTATTTCATCATATCTATAGTCCCATTTGGAATATTCTACTTAATAAGCTTCTTCCTGACCTGGGGAAAGAAAACATACAAAAGGGTGAGCTCAAATGCTCAGTAAGGGTAAACAAAAGAAATATCAATCACATCATATTCATAAGAACATAACATTTTGGAAATCTTACCCTGCAAAAGAGATCATAATTTCATAACATGGGATAAATCATGGTAGTGAAATGTAATCCCAATAATCATAACTTAAATCATGAAACTTTTTGGCATACACACTTAATCATAGAGAATCATTTCTTATTAGTTAAGACTCATTTCCAAGACTATCTTAGTGGATAAAGTCCATTTTTGAACTGAGTTCACTCCTCGTTTCAGTCCTCTTTCACTAAATCAGTTTAACCTTCCATTCCAGACATGTCTATCTCATGAGATATAAAATCAATTACCAATGCATTGGTGGGATATATAGTTCCCACCCATCTCATAATGATACAATTCTTATGTGTGCCACAAAATCAAAAATCATACATCATTTCATAACCCATGTAATAAAATGGGATTCTTAAACATCGTGACATCATAAAACAATTCATATAAGATAAAGGAATTCATAAAAATAATTCCATCTCAAAATAATCAAATCAATGTAATAATAGGGATAGAAACATAACCTATACTATCATATATGGAAAATAATTTTTATAAAACACTTGAACTCCATTCTTGAGGAAAATATACTTTCAACTTCAAAAACATTTTTCCTTTCTTAACATGTCATACAATTTTAAACTAAATGATGTTGATTAAAAATAAACTTGACAACATGTAAAAGAAGATTCTTGGAAATAATGTTTTAAAAATCCATTCATTCCATATAAGTTAAAAAAACATTCTTCTCGTACTTTTTTCGGAAAAGTCAAAAAGTACCTCGTACGAAAAACGAAAAAAGATTCCTTGCATATCTTTTACTAAAAAAATCACCGAAGGGTAAAATTGGATTTAAAAAATTTTAGGTGGATGGAAATAATATTATATATTTAGGAATCATCGATGTGGATGATAAGTATTCCCCAGTAAATTCTGAAGTATAAACAATCTCGGATAAAAATTGAGATTGTGAGATTTTCCCTTACCTTAGGTCCGATTTGCTTCATGAGTGTTCGGACCTCCTGTATAATGATTTAAATAATGTTATTGAATTATTCTAGAATCATAATTATTGTTATGATATCATATATGGTCATATTATTAACTTCTTATTAGTAATATTTCATTACTACTTGTTATTCGGAAGTTTATTACTTTTTGTTCTTATGCGTGTTTTGTCGAATAAAATCTTATTCTTCTCATTAGGTTATAGATACCTCATGTCCAGAATGGTATTACTTTAATATATATCATATCAATTCCTTAAATTCATTTTTATAATCATTATTTAATTAAGATCATGTAGAAAAAGTTGCATCACATCGTGGATATGGTATTCTGTACGTACGCACGAGCAATGATATCGTTCCCATGATAGTGGAATTGTATTTTAGTGTATGTATACTATTTAAGAATAAATATAACTTTAAAATAATCATATATATTTATTATTTACACCATTATACCCATCCAAGTAAGGTGGTGGGGGGAAATAGATTACACCACGGCGTGGAGACGGTATTCCGTACGTACGCACACGCAGTGATTTCATTTTCCGTACGATGGATAGATGGTGAAATAGGGTTGTTTCATAATTATAATAACATATCATTATATGATTGATACTGATGTTATTATTTCATAATGAAACAACTAAATAAGATAAATTGGAAGAAGAAATAAAGATGAAAGAATTGGAAACGGGAATTACCTCTTCTTTGAAGCGCCTCTTTGAGACCTCCTCTTAGGGCACTACAATTGGTCTTTGAAGAAGACCAGGACCTCTAGGATGTTTATAGGGAAGTGGGGAAGTGAAATGGGCAGGTATTGGATGATCTTGATAGCTCAAATTGGTGTGGGGAAGAGAGGGAGGAGGTGCCCTTTTATAAGGGAGGAGAGGGGAACCTTCGGAAATATAAGAAATATTAGTTTATATTAAATCCCAACCCCACATAAAAAAATCCAAAATGACTAATATCCGAAGATTAAATGAGATAGGGTTGTGAGATCATCAACCAATAAAATTTAGACATGTTAGGAATTTATTTTAAACATTATCAACTTGATTTATCCATATTTACAATTTCATTTTATTTGTGGTAATAATATTCTAAATTTTAAATTATTATAAATAAATACATATGTGTTGTGAATTTTCCATAATTTGACACTTTATTACATTTTCGACCATATAAAATTTAATTTAAATTTTTTGAATTTTTTTGTTATTTTTAAACAATTTTATAATATGTTATTTTTATAAAATAACAATAGTGTCAATTTTGACACTATTCATTTATTTGAATTTAAATAAAATATATACAGAACATATGTTCGAAATAAAAGATTTAATAGATCCATAAAATGTCATATGTATCTATAGAATTATTGGAGCACATTAAATAGTTCATATAATATTTATTTTATTATTTTTAAAACCATTTATTTGATATTTTAATTAATAAAATAATTTCAACATCACTATTGTGTCATAATTAATGATAATTATTTAATCCCTAAAAATTATAAATAAATTCCTATGATTTAGATAATTGTATTCGATTTCCGGAGACTATTCATTTTTGATGTTTCATAAATCACTAAATTAAAATTATTATACTTATAAGATTAAAGAAAGTGACATGTTGTCACATTCTTTGGTTTTAATAATAATGAAATTATTTTCATGGAAAAAAGTCCATTAAATTAATATAATATGACAGTTAGGTGATATGGGTCGAATTTTAGTCATCTAATAGGATTTTGACAGGTGTTAGGGTAATTTTTTAATCTTATATTTACCCTTAATTACCCGATTTACCTTTAACTGTGGTAAATAAAATTTACCGTAGTTACTATTCATAATGCCCAAAATTAAAAAGTAGCCTATTAACATAATTTGGACCCACTGATTATTAATATGGAATACATTTTACAAAATTCAAAACATATAAGTTGCAGTAATTAATTTTAAAATAAATCCCAATGTTAAGAAAACAGGTTTTAGAAGTTAAAACATTGCCAAAGATTGAAATGTTTTTACCAATGAATTAAATGTGAAATTAATGATAATGACATAAATTATATTAAATGGTAAAAATATATTCTATTTATACTTTAAAACCATTCAATTTTAAAATTTACCCATATAAATTATCTCAATGAAAAAAGTTGTTTAAAAATTAGCGTTTTTTACTATTCATCAAAATATGAAAGTTATCAGAAAAATATCAAAAATTTATCCAAAGTAAATTTTTATACCCTGATTCAAAAGAAGAATGTTATTTTGTCAACTTTAACTTATAAGCATGTCAGAAACTAGAATTAATGTGGGTGCGCCATCAAAAGGTGGCAAAACATCATTTTTTGAAAAATACTTCTTTTATCCAAAAAACTGATTTTTCTTTTATACCTCATTCTAGAAAATGTATAAGTTGAATTAAAATGTTATAAAATTCAAAATTCAGTTAATAATATTCATAACGGATAGTTTTGATAATATTTTAATAGCATATTGTTGTTTAGTGAAACTCAGTATTGCGTATGACGCAAGCTATCGAGGAAGGTCGCGGTTGCGTGTAAAGCAAGCCAAGCTAGTGTTGTGTGTAGTGAAAGATTCCTTTGATGATTTATATAACATAAAAACAAAATATTTCTCATAAAATTCTCAGGTGTTAAAACTCTCCTGATGTTAATTCCAATACAATTCATATGATTTCACTTGGAATCATCGATTGGTACCTCTAACACCAAATTTCATTAAAAACACATAGCTTCACCCAATGATGCACCATTACATCACCCGACCATGATTATATACTATAAGAGGAATCACTACAACATCTATATGGCCACACCACTATTCATCTTAACATTTAGTGTATTACCTATATCGGTCCTATAACCATCAATATTAATCATCTTTCATTATCCTGATAACTCATGCACTTTTGATCTAACTCGCCATCAAATCATGACCCCAATCCCCCGAGATCGATACCCACACATCGACTTTGAAAAACATCATACTAGAATTCCAAAATTTGGTATTTCTACTCACCAAGATCCAGATGTAAACCCAACCTTTCTATTAATAGTTTCTTAGTACTACAAGATCTTCATATACAAGGGTAACATGCCTGAGTATAATGAGGTGTTTCCCACCATATGAGTACACTTATTATCTCTTCGATAACCACATCCTCCCTCAAGATCTGATGACAATATTCTGAGCATCAGAATCAGTGCCACAAGCAATCACTAAGATAGCAATTAACAAAACCTGTAAACCCTAAACAATGAATTCACATCAAAAATAAAATCATTATAAAGATTATGGTGCTCTACACTACAAGAATCTACTACTGATGGATGATTCTAACAATCGGTGCTCCCACTAAAGGAATCTTATACCAAGAGAACACAATAATCAGTCTTTATTGTGGATCCAAACCCAATACACATAACCCAAAAAATCACCAAATCCCATAAAACCCATATCAAGGGTCTAATCTATGAACCCACAAAAGTCAAATATGGATACTCGAGCCTCATGAAAAAACATCAATGAGCTCGCTACATGTAGCTCCCACCAAACATCCTTACCATTTTCTATATTAAGGAGCTCTCAAAAAATACCTATGTCATAAGACAACCATGCAGAAATCCATAAAAACAACCACAACATACCTACCAAATTAAAAAAACAAATACCTAGCCTATCCCAAAAAACCACCAAAGATCCACAAAATCTTCATAAATAGAAACTATTTTCTCTCCATAAACCACACCAAACCAAAAAATTACACAATCATCGACATCACTAAATAGTCCCTAAACATCCTCGATACATTATATGAGTACAAAAATCGAATATTCTAGTCATCCATGAAAAAAATAGAAACTATTCACAAACTGGTTTCCATGGGTACCAAATGATTATTTCCAAAATCATTTCCAAATAATTTACACCAACAAAACATCCCATGAGTTTTCATACTCCCCTTAGTATCCAAGGGCTTTCCATCAAAACCAAAATCACTGAAATCTCAATCCTAGAAATTATATTTTTGAATTATAACCCAATTTTCATAAATCCATTTTGAAATAACATTCAAAACGAATTGGAAATCCAATTTCATAAATTCATTTTCCCTACATCTTTAGAAAAAACAAAATAATAATTAGTTCAAACCACTAGATACATGAGACACGTCTTGTAAAACCAATCCATCAAAAATTTGTGCATAGATCACTCCACAATGCGATTTTTCTTTTTCATTAATTATTGTTATAAACATTTAAAAAATATTTAAAAACCATTCCCCTATAGTGGTTGAGAAGCACAAAATAATCAACAACCAATTCCGTAATATCCATATTAGTCTAATCACCCATTATAATGTATGTGAAAAAATGTCATTGATATTTTAAGTTTATTTAGTTAATATGGATTACAATGAGTTTTCTTATCAACCAAAACAACCCATTGGTTCATGTATCATACCCCTAGCATTCCATTATCAAGATGCATGTAACAATCACTACCTCCCAGCAAAGTCCTATGACTCTTCCCGAGTCTCTTCCATCTAATATTGGGTTTCTTGATCTAACTGAACACCTCACTCATCTTAGAGTTCCAAAAACCAAAATTGGACCTCCCCTCCTTACTCAATTTTTAAATGATGGTTTGTTGGACATGAACACACATAATATACCTCTCTATTCCCGGTTTCATATCTCCACTTCTAAAAATTATATCTTATATAGAACATGCTCTAATACCATTTTCGAACACCTTTTTTTTGGCCTCCAAAATATTTCCAAAGAGGGGGTCTCCACATGAAGTCAAGCATGCTTAACCATACCCCATATGCTATTGAATATCAAATAGGTCCTAACATAGTCATGGGGAGACTATTCCCTATAAAACAAGTCCTGATGGTCATGCCTCAATCTACTAAAAATTTAGCATGTCATATCTATATAGTGGATGTTCCACCAACATGTAAATAATATTGGGAAAACCATGACCCCCACTATCCAGAATATAGAAGAAGGAATCTATCTATATGGAATTTCAATAAAACATTAGTTATAAACAAAAATGATAATAATTAATTGACATCATATATAATAAAAATAAAAATTGACAAGTAAAATATGATGATAATAGAAAAATAAATAAATGTAATTTAACCCAACTCGCATGTCATACTATCATATCCCTAGAATCCATGTCTTACTGACCTATACCATGAGTCTAGATCCATGAGGTATATATATCATAAGAGAAATACGGAGATTCTACCCAGGTACACCGGATCCCATTCCATTTACACAAACAGAGGGTGAGCCCAATGACCTAGTAGGTATCATGAGTTCCTAAATCAAACTAAGTGTTTATGTGATAAATTGGTTGTGTATGAAATTCATATATAGAGTGTATTCATGTATTTACAATAATCCAACCTACAAAACATAACATGCAAGAACAAAAATAACACATGAATACCTACTTCGACAGCATGATAGAATCTACCTCTTAACATTAATCATATAAAACCTACATTGATTCCATTTTAGAATACATGTCATAACATAACCCATACAAAAACTACTTTAGCACCATTTCAAAAAGGAACATATGTTAGGAACTCAGTAGCATAGGTATCTCATGGACGGTGCCTATCACACAGGTTATAACCACATTAAGTACCCTAAACCATCCCCGCACACTTATGGAGGTCAATTAATTCACCCCAACCTATCCCCATAAGTTATAAGGATGTCATAAAATGAATAAAACCATACCAATAGGTTATAGGGAGGACATAATCAATCATGTTGTCCCATATATTCCTAATATGGCGAGACCACAATCAAGAATGTTAGTCCATCACAATAGGTTCTATGGAGGACACAATCTATCACACCGGCTCTTCATCACAGGTACTGGGGATGAATTTTTATGTAGATTGACCAATCCCTGTGCACTCAATGAGGTCTCCTCAATCATAAGGTCAGAATAAATAGAAATTAACAAATATGGAATATAGACCATCTCAGAACTCACCAACCCATTATCAGTGAACTAGTCCATCTGAACCTAATTCCATACGTATGCATCCACCAAGGTCCTTTAGACTCATCCCAACACTCTAGGGTTCATCACTTCTATCGTGATCAAGAAATCACTTTGATACCATGAAAAAAAAATTAGTCAAAAAATATAATAAAAATAACCCTGAACTATGACACAAAAAGTCATACACCCATTAAAAACACCCCATAAACATAATATTTGAAAAAACTAGGGCATTTCCATAATGAGGTCTGACTAAACAAAGACATTTCAAATAAGAACATATAATTTAATTTATAAAACGATAGAAAAATCCATATTTTGAAACTATTATAAAAGGAAACAAACACCTCTTTACCCACATTAGGACATAGGACTATATCCCATAATAATTTCTTTAGGAAAATCATTCCCTTTTAAAATAACATTTCAAAACCCATTTTAAAACCACCTATTTTATCCTAATATTTGAATTCCAAACAAAAACTCCCTTTAGGTACCATTTTTAAAAAGAATTTTTTCATATAGAACCCAAATCAAACCACCACGAAACCCATAAATAGGGCCACTAATAGCCATTCAACCAAGGTAAAACTGTCAGAATGTTTAGTAAGCCATATGTCTATATTGGATACTAGGCCAATATAGGCCCATACCAACCTTATGAAAATTAAAAAAAAACATGAATCATTTAAGATGTTATAATAGTGAGGCACATGAACATAAAATAACCAAATAATCAAGAGATGCAGCGAGGTATAAACCCCTACCTAAAACCAATACTATTTCCCATTTTGGCATGATATAAAAACCATTTCCCAAACCCATAAATTAATCACACTAGCTCATAATAACCCACCTAACCCATAAATTAAAGACCACGAACCTAACCAATGAGTTTGATATAGATATCCACAACACCACATGCATTCCTCACCATCTGCAAGAGCATACTAACTAGAAGTAAGGGTTTGAACACCATCAGGGGAGAGACTATACCCTCAGTCTCATGTCAGCATCATACACAATAAACAAAAAAGAATATAATAAATTATAACTATGAAAAGATTCATAATTAAACTATGTTGATGGGAAAATAATAATACACATGAGTAAACAAGGCTCCCTTTGTGGAAATCCAACATAAATTATAAATTAAAATTAATAAATTAATAAATAATCGATGTAGAATCTTGTATATTCCATCATGATTTTATATAGTCTCTATGTTCCACTACTCATCTATCAACCACATGTATGTTTTCCATACATGAATCCCTATACATGAATTCTATATTAACATCAATATTCATATTCAGGGTGTGAGGATAAACCCATTAGGACACAACCAATGCACCCTTTATAAAATATCTCCAGTATAATATGTGTATTCCAAGATAAAAATAAATTCATAATTTAGAATAATAAATCATATAATGAGAACATGTGTGATAACCATGCCACTATGAGCCCCAACCATACCCTCTTTAGCTTTATGCTATAAGGATAATCAAATGGATGTCAAAATTGGCCATAATTATCCATGAAGATTCTGTATATGTTACTCAGTACTCTAATGATATTGATTTGAAATGTTACTCAGTATCCAAAAAGAATCGATTTCCTGGATGATTCATAAGACTATCATACTCTTACCATGTGTAAGGCCCACCATCTTCTTCCCCACATTTTGAGTGCACCCCCTAATGGATAAACAAACCAATATGGTCCACCTATCACAAGTACCATAAAAAACCTCCAATGTCATTGTAACACACCTAGAAGGGTAAAACATATATGTAAACTCATATCATATCATCGTCATAATATATTAGTAACATATTACAATAAGTGATCATCATCAAGCATACTAACAAGCTAATATATAAATACACATGAAATGATATGTTATATATAGGTCTCACATGTATACACACCCATAAAAAGACACTTTAAAGCACAATCAAGAAGCTATTCCATATAATTATGAAGCCAAGGAAACATGATAATATGAGGGCCTCAAATGGTATGTAATTAATACCTCAATTTTTTATGAAAAAATTATATGTTCATTAGGGAATAATGACCGAATCATGTTGTACACCCAAGGAGAGTTAGCTCACACATTAAGGATGCATAAATAAAATTATGGTTAAAAAATATAGGTTTATAATTAGACTCAAGTATATTCCAATAAAAAAATGTGAATCTAGAATCACATACCTTATAGAGTTCGTCAAAAAATCCAATAACAAGATATGTCAATGAAATGAATTCCATTAACCTGATATATTGTCTACCGAATTAAAAACATGAATTTGTCATTGATTCAAGAAAAAAATCTTATATTTATCCAATGTACATTGATACAAAAATAATATATCCAATAAAATGATACTAATGAAAAATATAGTCTCAATATGATCGATTAATGATGACTTACTCGAAAACATCCACCATTCATAAGAGTTCTGGATCATGTTAAAGGGGATTTTCATTAACACATTAAATCCTCCGTTAATCTAAAAATTAATTTTTAATATAATAATGTTATATCATCAATACACCATCAAGATGAGATATTGGACTATGATTCATAAACACTTAACAATAAAATACCTATTTTCAATCATAGATCTTGATTCCATAAAGAACCATTGTCAACATGCAAGATCCATCACCAATCAATGAATAATGGGTATATTTATCATTGATACACGATAAAATACATGGATCCACACTCATTCCACAAAATAATGAAATATTTATCATAGATTTAATGAAAAATCACCATTTTAGAATCTCTAGATAGTCCAAAAACTAGAGAGGAAAGCGGAAAAGAATAATGGAGGAGCTATAAAATATAGAATAAGGAATTTTTATTGTAATTTAATGATTAGGGGGGTAAAATTGAGTGTAATTTAAAACTGATGTGAAAAATTAATTACACCATTGGACTGGGTGCACCGTTGGGCTAGTGGCACCTTTGGTTGGGTAGTGATGGGACACCGGGTAGATGGTGGGACAGGAATAACCACCTGGGTTATTACAGCACCATGGGTAGGCCAGTGGCACCCCATCAACTAACCGAATGTTGTTTTTGATCCTCCCCATGTCTAAGTCTCTCACTAAAACTTCCATCCTTCACTTCCCAAACCCTTTTCATTAAAAATCATCATCTTAACAAACCATACTAGAGATGTACCATAATAATAATGAGAAATTTTATAAACTTATGTAATCATACATTAAATCAAAGTGTGGATGTTATAATTATCCCCCTTTAATCCTCTTATCATACATGAGAAGTACCTGAAATGGATCTACTAAAACAACTTGGTCCATTGAACTCAAACATTATCCTATCTCTCCCAAGTCTCCTAAATCTATCTATGATTCCATAAAACTCAAAAATGGAACCATATTTCATTGAAGGAATTTATCACTCCATTTTATAATCTCAACCAAGCACTCTGGTTTGTCGTTTCACCAAAAGTATGTTCTTTGTGTCCCAAATTGATATTATCAACTCTTAAGCTAGTATAGCATAAGTGAGGGGGTTGATCCACAGGGAATTGATGAGTTCATGAATATGATTTCATTCATAATTAACAAAGTGATGGATGATGAATTTGGAGTGGGTTTTTTGTTTTTCATTATGAATTTTTTTATTACTGAATTAATGATTAATGTTTAATATTGCAGAAAAAATTATTTTTAATGTGGTTGATAGAAAAAGAATCATATTGGGGCTAGAGTGATTTTGGAGGTTTTACAAAGATCTTATTAGGTTGTGATGTTCATAATAACCCAACACTCTAGGTTAAAATTTTGACAAGGTTCCCTTAGTCTGGTAAACTATGTTTGGAGCTGGGGAAACTGACTTCTTGGTCTAGTAGTCAGTATTTCAAAATTCTTATATAGATGACTTCATTTATGATTCGATGAATACTTTCAATGATCATTAAGGAATTCATTGTTATTCTTCCTTTGAGTCCCTGAAAAATATTCCCTTGGTCTGGCTCAGAATGTTTAGTAATAAAAAGAAATGATTGAAGAAGAGTAAGAATAATTAAACAGAACAAACAAAAAGATAATAATTAATCCAAATTACAACATTATTTCATCACCCATATCCCCAAAACATGGGTTTTTTAGTTACACATGGAAGAAAAGATGATAACAGAACCCTTTATACCTGATGTGGTCATAACAGAAACCTTGAGGAGAGGTGATTTCTTTGGTAGGATGGTGGAATGGTAGAGTAGCAGAACAATGGCATCATGTTAGTTGGGTAGCAGAACATCTATCCTTTGAATATTAAAAAATGATTTTTAAAACCAGAGGCCAAGCCCTCTATTTATAGAAAACAATATTAAATCGGATTTATAGAAAGTACACGCCATGTAGTTTCGTAAATTCATTTTGTCACATTTTTTATCTGGTAGGTGGCCAGTTGTACTTCCCAGGAATTTCGTGGTGTAGACGTGTTGGTGAAGGGTACACGACGTGGGTCACCACCAAAAATGGAGTTAAGTATTTGTAATATTCCACCAATCACATCTAGAAGCCTGTACACAGTGTGTAGGTATGTCCCACACGGCGTGTCATCTTTGTTCTAGCTACTTGGGTGCGTACTTGTTAGGAAGATCCTTGTCCGAGTCTAGAGGTACAAAACTTGTAGGTATGTACACACCGTATAGTTGGGAATTTTGCTCAGAGTTCTCTCGGTTTGTGTGTTTGGCCAGAAAACACCTAAACGTGAACAAGATCATCAAAATCAAAGTATTTGTCCACGAAGTATTCGGTATTTTCTAAAAACATGTTATCCTTTTTGAAAATATATGGGGAAATGTATACACAAATAATGTGTATCATACTCCCCCACACATAGTAATTTTATTTATCTCAAGAAAATCTCAACAACTAATTAAAAGAGTCTATATTTTAAAAGGAAGATATTCAATTAATCAAAAAGTGTAAATGAAACTGTCAGAAGAGAAAATTATAAAAAGGTACAAAATAGATTCAATTTTAAAGATATTTTAATCATGCCTCATATATAATTCAATTAACTACTTTCATCCTCTTTTAAACACATTTTCATCCTTTCAAAAATAAGCATTCCACTTGATGATATATCTCACCAGAAAATAACACACTCAACACTAAAGGTATTTTTAGTCAATGTTATGTTCAATATAAGGTATATACACTATATCCACAGGTTTTCAAGAAATCTAGTTCTCTATGTTAGAAAATTGAATTACAAAAATCATGAGGGCTTTTAAATAAAGTTCATATGTCTCTTTGGTGAAGGGATGGTAGGTGAAGATGTAAAAAATAAACTCTGAGGCTTGAAAAGAGAGGTTAAATTCATTAAATAACACTGCATGACATTCAAAATGAAGCTTAATGTAAAACCATCCTCAACAAGATCTATCAAATGCTCTCATCATGTAACGCCCCGACCCTAGCTACCCAGAGTCGGTGCATTACTTCGTAACATTGGCATGATCACAAAAGATCAAGTCTCAAAAGACTGATTAGTTTAGTAATCTTGGAAACACTAGATACATTCATAAGTCTTTCATTACATCATAAAGTAAAAAAACTACAATAACATAGTCTTCATAGTCCACACTCATATCCTCTTCTGACTATCCCTGCAGGTCATTCATATAATAGTTCTTCACATCTTGGAAAATATTAAAACATTGAAAGGGGTCAGCTCAGATGCTCAGTAAGGATAACAACAAAGCGGAAGAATTCATAAATAAACATTAACATTTAAGGCAATGTATAACTAAAACAAAAGCCTTTTAAACATGAACTTTAGCATAATATGGCAAAAGTGAAATAAAATAATGCCATTTACTTACTCACATGGATATTCTGCTAGTCGAATAATCACATGAAATATCATTAACCACTTTCATAATGATGGAATGCATAATTCCAGACTATCATTACCACGTAATCAAGGCCTCTTGCCAAGACAACAAATAAGTTTTTGTCAAGGCCTCATGCCAAGACACTAGTTTGTCTCATGAGACCTACCCAGACAATTTTTTTTAGAATATACTTATATTTAAAATTGCTCAAATATACTCCAGTGTTTTTCTAAAAACATTATGCATGCTTCTGAAAACAAAATAACTAATTCTGAGACTGCTTGGATAATTGCAGGCCATGATGGGTCCATGCCCAATCCCTTCCTGTCTACCACACTCGAGAGTCGGGTTTTCTGAAAACATTTTTAAGCTTGAATTAAATATGTATACATTTGCACTGGATTTTCATATATTTGAGAGAGATATCTCGATTTTTAAATCAATTAAAAAGATTATAATTATAAAAGAAAACCTTTTGAGTAAACATAAAAGTCAAAGGGGTTTATACACCGTATAGAAGGAAAGTTGTGTATAAAACCAAATATGCCTCAATGAAAGGAGATTGAGACGAAGTCCTTACAAAGATCATTTTTAAAATAAAATAGATCTATTATGTGTATTCACTATAAGTACTCATAATGAAAGTACGAATACAAGATAGTACATAATAATATCATGACATAATTTGAAAGTAGGAGATTAACCCAAAGAATGGAAGTTGGGTTAATAAATTCCCTTACCTCGTGTCCAAATTCACTCGACCGTTCTTTGATCTCCTAAATAATAAACTAGAGTTAATCTATACCTTCTTAAGAACCCTTTTCAAGTTCATTATTTCTTTTATATCACTTATTACCATGTTATGAACATTATGTAATTATTTATGTTAATAACGGTGGTTTTGTCGATCTTTGGTACTTGAGTCCAAAATAAACTTCTTATAATTACAAGTTGTTCATGTGGTGAAATATCCATTATATCCAGAATTATATTCATGATGTAGATATCATATATATCATATATATCCAGTATATACATTCATTTATAATATTACATAACATTTAGAGGTAAGAAATGAAATGCACAGTTCATGGAGACGGTAAGCTATACCTACACATGAACGCTACTTTCATTTCTATTTCATATTTAATGGGATGAATTTATAATTATATAAAGGTATAATATAATTCCAGTGTAATATAATGTATAATACCATTTACCCCATCCTTTATACATCCCACATATGAAATTAACGATTCAAATCACTTTGAGGGGGCGGTAGTCCGCACTTCCTAAAATGAAAATATCGCGTTTACCCATAATGGAAACCATAAAGGTATGCCATAAATGAAAAATACAAAATCATAAGGAAAACAAAAACATAATATATATCATATATAAAAATATTTTCATCATAATGGCCACCATTATAGGTGTTATATGTGTGTTGAACAATCATCGTTTCGTGAGGCAAAAATTCGCCATGCACAAAAACAGTATGTTCATTAACCATTAGATGTAGGTGTGTGTAAGTGTAGCTCGAATCCTTCTTATAACAACATCCTAGTATATTGAGGATACTGGTGTTGTTACAAAATAAATTAATCAAAAGTGTTTAGTGGGTTGGAGATGAAAAATAAAATAAAAGAACACAAGAGAAGACATTACCTTAAAATTGGGTAACTCTTTTTGATTTGAGCCAAAGGATTCCTTGGAAAGACTTCTGCCCAAAGTGAGGCTTCTAAGAGTAAGGGAGGGAATTTGGGAGAGTATTTGGGCAGAGGTTGGCCGAGCCAAATGGCTTTGAAAGTGTGAGTAATGTGGTAGTGGTGGGGGCCTTTTATAAGTGGAGAGGAGGGGCACTCTTGGAAAGTAATGAAATATTACTTTATTATACAATGATTTTCGGATTCTAAAGGTCCCAAACTTCTATAATTAGAGGATAAGGTGATAAGGGTTCTAAATATACCCATAAAATAGGCTTTGAACAAGTGTAAGCCTTGGATTTTACTTTATCTTTTCATTTTATTTAAATCATTAATTAATGAGGTAATCGCTGCATCATCATGGTGTCATAAATAATTTAATTTATTTAATGTCTAAAAATTAAAAACAAATATCATGATGTAGTAAAGCTTTTTATCTTCCTAATGAATATTTATAGCTCTAAATATGACTTGTATAACCCCGTTTAAAAATTGTTTTAGTAAAACAACTTATGTTTGTGACATTTTTATTTTAACTTTAAATAAAAGTAATTTATGTCATTTTCCTACCAATGTGGCTCCATGGGGTCCCCCAGTTGACCCATGAATTTTCATGGTCGGCCATTACTCATAAAATAGGGGTAGGACAATTGTAATGGTGTTTTCATATTTTTAGAATATCATTTTTCCTTAAATTTCACTAATTACCTTTAATCGCGATTAATTAAACTTAAAAGTTACTATTCACCAAAAATTATTTTAATCCCATTGAACCACATTTTACTTCTTAATGACAACCATGTATGTCAGATTTTTGAAAATCAAATCACAGTAGTGGTAATATTTCATTTAAATGAAAAATCAGTTATTTAACTACCACTTAGTGGTTTCACTATTCATCAAAAATTGAAGTTTTTCAGAACATTGCCAAAATATCACCCTAAACTATAATTGATATTCCGAATTCTAAAATGATGTCTATTTTATGAAATTAAAAACATATAAATTGCATTAATTAATTTTATAATTAATTTCCGCTGTCACAACAAATAGCATGTTTTTAAGAAACAATATATATCAAAAGATTGACAATTGTTTATGTCCAATTTCAAAGTGAAATTAATTCTAATGAACACCATTGAATAAAATGGTAAAAATATATTCTAATTATACTTTAAAAACACTCAGTAGTATAACTTATCACTATAAATTATTTTGATTAAAAAAGTTGTTTTAAGTATTTTTCACTATTCATAAAAAATTGGATGTTTTCAGAAAATTACAAAAAATTAAACTTTGGATAATTTTGATATTATGAATACAAAAATGAAGTCCATTTTGAAATATAAAATTTCTATAATTTTAAAAAGTGTGTATTACTATTCATAATGGCTACTTTGATTAGTTGTGGTGTGTGTTAGAACTCGAAGTTGCATACAACACACGCTACTGTATTATTCAAAGAGAAGTGTACCGTGGAAGCTTGAGGTGTTACATTCTCCCCTCCTTCAATAAATTGCATCCTCACAATTTGAAATTTTTCTTTGAAAATAAAAGGTTGAAAATAGAAAATACCTTTGTGGAAAACCCACATCGGAAATAAGTTTAATAAAAATATAAATTGAAAAGAAAGAAAGATAAGTACAAAGGTCACCCAAGATAGTCCATACTAGGATTCTATGAAAATATGGATATGTAGGAGAAAAAAACCATCAAGGTCTGATGGGGAGTTGTAGAAAATAGGATTAGAAGAAAGTTAACCATAAGAAAATCACAATCTTGTGATTGGTTAAACGATCATTGAATCCCCAGTTGAAAAAGATAACCGACAACGTTTTTGTTTTAAGTTACCTTTTATAAAGTTGAGGAATTTATTTAAGAGATTTTCTAAGAACATAAGGAAATATACTTACTTGTCGTGTAGACTTTCATTCCTTAATAAATTTTTACTACAAGCCCATCTTTCACTCCAAATGGTAACAGAACTCAAAAATATTCTATTTATTATAATTGTATATGGTTCTAAATATTACCACATACCATTTAGATTAGTAAAAATATTTTGCAATAACCAGGGACTTCCTGTATGCTAGTGGTAGGTAATAAAGGCCTGTCGCACTATGGTTGTGGGTTCGATTCCTGCAGCTTTGTCCGACACGACGGGTTATGCCCCACCCTGCAGGTTGTCCTTTTCCTAAAACTATAGTATTATAATATTCCCAAAATAATCTTCAGAAATGTTTTAACCTTAAACAATACTATCCAAAGATCAACTTAATCCATTCCAACCTTTATAGTTATCCAAAATTCCTCCGTCCAGACTTTCTCTAAAGGGTCCTTAAATTCCAAAAATCAATTGTAACATTATATTCCCTAAACAAAGAAAAGTTTCTCTTATTGTCACATACTAAAAATATGATTTCCTTCATCATATTAAAACCTTAATGATAAAAACAAGTACTGCAGTACAATCTTTAAATATATAACATTATTTTTATAACCTCAATATGATCCTTGAGTCCAAAAGAACCAATACATTAATTATTCCACTTAAACTGTAGTAACAGCATAAGATTGTCCTTGATCCCTTGGCCTTTTCTAAGGTAAGTTTCCCTAACGCTTAGGACATTAATTTGCATAATGCCCCATTTCCCTACAATTGTAGCATTCAACATTGATAGCCTCTTTCTTTCCCTGGAAATCACGAGCCTGGTGACATTTTTCTCCACATTTATAACAAACTCCCATTCCTTTTAGGCAGGTACTGGGGTGATTCTTCCCACAATTATCGCATAATGGAAAATCCTCTTTTCCCTTTTTCCCTTTATCTGTCTCTTGTTCCACCGTTCTCTTCTTCTCTTACTTTACTTTGTTGTCATAAGACTTAGAGAATTCATTTTCTCTCTTGATAGCACATGAGACAATATCTTCGTATGACGATAAGGATTGTGAGACTAATGCTCGATGGAGAAATTGTTTTAACCCATCAAATAAACGATCAATCTTACTTCTTGGGTTACATATATAATCTGAAGCATGCCTCGCTAACCTTGTAAAGTTAGCCTCATACTTTGCGACATTATCATCCTCCTTCTACCTCAGACTCAAAAATTGACTTTCCATATCTGCTCGACGGTCATGTGGAATGTATTTTTCTAAGACAAGATCTTTTAACTCTCTCCATTCCATGTTTGATACTTCATCATCTTCCTTTGTGTTTTGAATCAGCGACCACCATTGATCGGAATCTCCACTGAGGTGGTAAACTGCCATGACAACCTTCTCCCTTTCGCTACTCCCCAAGGTGTGGAATATTTTCTCTAAGGAGTTTATCCATTGCTCAGCTACTAAGGGATTTGTAATTCCATTGAATGTTGGTGGTTGTTGCCTCATGAAGCGGTCTAACATTGATCCTCCACGTTGCGGATCAGGTTACTCCTTATGAGTAAGGTTATTATTCATAACCTGAGTGAGTTGTCCCAGTATGGTAATAAGTTGATCAGCACCAGTTGTATCTCTAGCTCCACAATAATTATTTTGGGCAGGAGGGAAATCCCTACACGGAGTGCGTGCATTGATACAGTTCCATTCCTTCCACTAGGAACCATTTCTAAACAATGTAATAAACTATATTAGTTTATGAATCAAAATACATAATTCCATACTTGTAGGATACTTAACATAAATTGAACTATTTATGGATATAACCCATAAAAATGGTTTCTTTGAGGAAGTATATACTCATAACCCTTCATAGTGGTTTGTAAAGAAAATGAGAATTATCCAAAGCATATCCCCTGGGAGTGTCGTAACCAAGAGTGCAGCAATACCCGTTGTCGTGCACCAGTTCTCGTTCGAGTTTAGCTCAAAGCGGTATTTTCAGGTTTTACCCCTAGGTACATCTGTGCCGGAGCCACCTCTACCTGCTCATATCCAGACAAGGATGTATTGCTCGGAAAACACACAACATATCTACAATACCAAAATTCTAGGAAGTTCATCTATACTAATCCTCAATGTCTATCTTCGGGCTATGTGCTCTAATCAGAGTTTGTCAAAATCTAGCTTCCAAGGTTAGTACTAAACTGCTTCTGATACCAACTGTAACGCCCCGACCCCAGCTACCCAGAGTCGGTGCATTACTTCTTAACATTGGCATGATCACAAAAGATCAAGTCTCGAAAGACCGATTAGTTTAGTAGACTTGGAAACACTAGATACATTCATAAGTCTTTCATTACATCATAAAGTAAAAAAAACTACAATAAAATGGTCTTCATAGTCCACACTCATATCCTCTTCTGACTATCCCTGCAGGTCATTCATAAAATACTTCTTCACATCCTGGAAGATATTAAAACATTGAAAGGGGTGAGATCAGATGCTCAGTAAGTATAACAACATAGCAGAAGATTTCATGAATAAACATTAACATTTAAGGCAATGTATAACTAAAACAAAAGCCTTTTAAACTTGAACATTAGCATAATATGGCAAAAGTAAAATGAAATAATGCCATTTACTTACTCACATGGATATTCTACTAGTCGAATAATCACATGAAATATCATTAAATACTTTCATAATGATGGAATTCATAATGCCAGACTATCATAACCACATAATCAATGCCCTGTGCCAAGACCACAAATAAGATTTTGTCAAGGCCTCGTGCCAAGACACTAGTTTGTCTCACGAGACCTACCAAGACAATTTTTTAGAATATACTTACATTTAAAATTGCTCAAATATACTCCAGTGTTTTTCTAAAAACATTATGAAAGATTCTGAAAAAAAAAATAACTAATTCTGAGACTTCTCGACTAATTGCAGGCCATGATGGTTCCACGCCCAATCCCTTCCTGTCTACCACACTCGAGAATCGGGTTTTCTGAAAACATTTTTAAGCTTGCATTAAATACGTACACATTTGCACTGGATTTTCATATATTTGAGAGAAATATCTCGTTTTTTAAATCAATTAAAAATCATATAATTATAAAAGAAAACCTTTTGAATAAACATAAAAGTCAAAGGGGTTTATACACCGTATAAAAGGAAAGTTGTGTATAAAACCAAATATGCCTCAATGAAAGGAGATTGAGACGAAGTCCTTACAAAGATCATTTTTAAAATAAAATAGATATATTATGTGTATTCACTATAAGTACACATAAAGAATGTACAAATACAAGATAGTACATAATAATATCATGAAATAATTTGAAAGTAGGTGATTAACCCAAAGAATGGAAATTGGGTTAAGAAATTCCCATACCTCATGTCTGAATTCACTCGACTGTTCTTTGATCTCCTGAATAATAAACTAGAGTTAATCTCTAACTTCTTAAGAACCTTTTTCAAGTTTATTATTCCTTTTATATCACTTATTACCGTGTTATGAACATTATGTAATTATTTATGTTAATAACGGTGGTTTTGTCGATCTTTGGTACTTGAGTCCAAAAAAAAACATCTTATAATTACAAGTTGTTCATGTGGTGAAATATACATTGTATCTAGAATTATATTCATGATGTAGATATCATATATATCATATATATCCAGTATATACATTCGTTTATAATATTACATAACATTTAGAGGTATGAAATGAAATGCACCGTTCATGGAGACGGTAAGCCGTACGTACGCATGAACGCTACTTTCATTTCTATTTTGTATTTAATGAGTTGAATTTACAATTATATAAAGGTATAATATAATTCCATTATAATATAATGTATAATAACATTTACTCCTTCCTTTATACATCCCGCATATGGCATTAACGATTCAAATCACTTTGAGGGGGCGGTAGTCTGCACTTCCTAAAATGAAAATATCGCGTTTACCCATAATGGAAACCATAAAGGTATGCCATAAATGAAAAATACAAAATAATAAGAAAAAAACATAATATATATCATATATAAAAATAGTGTCATCATAATGGCCACCATTAGATGTGTTATATGAGTGTTGAACAATCATCGTTTCGTGAGGCAAAAATTCGCCATCCACAGAAACAGTAAGTTCTTTAACCATTAGATGTAGGTGTGTCTAATTGTAGCTCGAATAATTCTTATAACAACATCCTAGTATATTTAGGATACTGGTGTTGTTACAAAATAAATGAATCAAAAGTGTTTAGGGGGTTGGAGAAGAAAAATAAAATAAAAGAACACAAGAGAAGACATTACCTTAAAATCGGGTAACTCTTTTTGATTTGAGCCAAAGGATTCGTTGGGAAGACTTCTGCCCAAAGTGAGTCTTATAAGAGTAAGGGAGGGAAGTTGGGAGAGTATTTGGGAAGAGGTTGGCCGAGCCAAATGGCTTTTAAAGTGTCAGTAAGGTGGTAGTGGTGGGGGCCTTTTATAAGTGGAGAGGAGGGACACTCTTGGAAAGTAATGAAATATTACTTTATTATACAATGATTTTCGGATTATAAAGGTCCCACACTTCTATAATTGAAGGATAAGGTAATAAGGATTCTAAATATACCCATCCAATAGGATTTGGACAAGTTTATGCCTTGTATTTTACATTATCTTTTCATTTTATTTAAATCGTTAATTAATGAGGTAATCGCTGCATCATCATGGTGTCATAAATAATCTAATTTATTTAATGTCTAAAAATTATAAAAAAATATCATGATGTAGGAAATCTTTTTATCTTTCTAATGAATATTTATAGCCAAACATATGACTTGTATAACCCCGATTAAAAATTGTTTTAGTAAAACAACTTATGTTTGTGACATTTTTATTTTAACTTTAAATAAAAGTAATTTATGTCCTTTTCCTACCAAAGTGGCTCCATGGGGTCCCCAAGTTGACCCATGCATTGTCTTGGTCGTCCATTACTCATCCAATAGGGGTAGGACAAGTGTAAGGGTGTTTTCATATTTTCATAATATCAATTTTACCTTAAATTTCACTAATTACCTTTAATCGCGATTAATTAAACTTAAAAGTTACTATTCACCAAAAATTATTTTAATCCCATTGAACCACATTTTACTTCTTAATGGAAACCATGTATGTCGGATTTTTGAAAATCAAATCCCATAAGTGGTAATATTTAATTTAAATGAAAAATCAGTTATTTAACTACCACTTAGTGGTTTCACTATTCATCAAAAATTGAAGTTTTTCAGAACAATGCCAAAATTTCACCCCAGGCTATAATTGATATTACGAATTCAAAAATGATGTTTATTTTATGAAATTACAAACATATAAATTGCATTAATTAATTTTATAATTAATTTCCTCTGTCACAATAAATAGCGTGTTTTTAAGAAACAATATATATCAAAAGATTGACAATTGTTTATGTCCAATTTCAAAGTGAAATTAATTCTAATGAACACCATTGGATAAAATGGTAAAAATATATTTTAATTATACTTTAAAACCACTCATTAGTATAACTTATCACTATAAATTATTTTGATTAAAAAAGTTGTTTTAAGTATTTTCCACTATTCATAAAAAATTGGATGTTCTCAGAGAATTACAAAAAATTCAACTTTGGATAATTTCGATATTAAGAATACAAAAATGATGTCTATTTTGAAATATAAAATTTCTATAATTTTAAAAAGTGGGTATTACTATTCATAACGGCTACTTTGATTAGTTCTGGTGTGTGTTAGAACTCAAAGTTGCGTACAACACACGCTACTGTATTATTCAAAGAGAAGTGTACCGTGGAAGCTTGGGGTGTTACACATCACCACCACCTCTCTTAGTTACGTAGGGTTTAAAAACCAACAAGGGAATATATGTTCCCCTTGTCTTTATCATTTTTTTAAAAAATGGTGTCAACATAAGAATTCCACGAATAGGGTTTCGGAACCCTTTATGCCCCAAATAAAAAATATTCACTTCCCACACTTAATTTCATGACTATTCAGGAAGAAAATGTTCTATGTACATCCAATTACCACTCTAAAGATCAATTGAATAACCAGGAAAAGTTAAATAGAATTAGTGTGGGAAGGGAAATAGGTTTGTAATGTGGCTTCCTATCAAGGTCGTTCATGGTTTCTAGGGGTATTACGAAGATCATATGTAGGGTAGGTCTCAAGATAATAGGGGTCAAAACAGTCTAATTCCTCAATAATTTTAATGTAATTAAAAAATTATTCATGTTTCGAAATTAAAACATGCAAATTATAGTAGTCATGTATATCCTAAGAATCTCTCAAGAAAGAGGGTATTTGAAAGAATACAACAATAGGTTTAGAATACCTCCTAGGAGTTAGAAAAGAAAATGAAGAGGAAATCTAGTCGTGACATGAATATAAATGATTATCCTAATCAATGTAAGTAGCCAAGGATTACAGGATGCAATTTAAACAATATCAACAATCATTTTAAAACACTTAACAACCAAAATAAGCATGAAACCTTTATAAATTTCCTATATATTGATTTTTTATTTATAAATATGACTGACCAAAATTTCTTCACATTTTCAAATATATCTTCCAATAATGAGGTATCCTAGATGTCGGTAAGGGAAAAGTATAAGGTGGTCAAGAGACACTCCTCCACACTTAATACTAAACATGGTTCACCATGTGTACTACTAAGGGGGAAAAGAGGATAGAGACACAAAAAAAAATGGGAGAGGGGAGGAATGATAAGAGAAACTAAAAATATTATGAAAACCTAATGAATTATCACCTCGTGTCATGGTAAGAATTCGAGAAATCCAAAAGTCACTCTTTTGTACATATGACTATTGATGGAAAAGAAAACTGAAAGAAAGTAAAGAATCACAACGCAAAAATGGAAAAAAGATAAATACAAAAGAAAACCCACATGGAATAGTCATGATGTAACTTCAGGGGCAGAACTATCTAGTATAGGTGGGGAGGAATCATTAGGTGTAGTAGTAGGTGGAATAGATCCATCAACATGTGGTTGTGATGCCACTGAAGGGGTGTCCAGGATGATGATCTCTACAAGAGGAGATGGGATGGTTTCTATACTAAAGATGAGTACGGAGTCCATGTACATCGAAACGTCAGTATTGGGTATGGTATAAGCTGGAGGTGCAGAAGTAGAGGGAACCTGTAGTGGAATGGGAAGCCCCAGATGTTATAGTAGTAGCTCTACCATACGCTCAATGCTGTCCAGGCACTGAGAAGATGTAGTCTGCTGCTGAAGGATAGAATCCTGCTGACTCTCCAAATGAGCTAGGCAACGGTCGATCGTGACCAATAATATGGTGATGGGGAGATCAGCCAAGGGAATGGATGGGGAAGGTGGTAGGGGAAGTTCCATGATGGGAAATTGGAAAAGAAGTAGGGATGGGTGAGGAAACAGGAAGGGGTGAGGAAAGATGTGCATGTGAAGCCTTGTGGAAAGAGGGTCGACATGGGGTGGTGGTGGGACCTAGGGAAAGACATAAGTGTTCCCTACATCCGGACCAATACCATGCGAATAAGCATGAGAAATTCCATCCAATGGGGATAAACTAATAAGTTATGGGTAAGGGAAGGCTCAAAAAGATGTGGTAGTGTGAAAGGTGGGTGGCGTAGAACCCACCGTTCAGGTTTCCCTGATTGTTGGTGAACATGGCATGGAAGTAAGAGGAGAAAAGGTTGGGGAGGTCCGTGTAGACCTTCCAAATGAAACATATGAGGAGCTCCATGTCATGGTTGGTCACAACCCCCATATCTTACTGGAAGGGAAATAGGATGGTGCTAAAGCATCGGTGGGTGAAGCGGAGGATAGGATCAATGATGAGGGTACTCTTCTTAGAAGGGGGGTGGGTGTAGCGATGGTCGGGCGCATAAATATCCCACCACATGTAAATGATCTTAGAATTCTTGGGGTGGGTCAGGGTGGATAAAACGTGTGGGGTGGATGGTTATGGATAAAATCCACACCCTCGGACAAAATCACGCATGGTAAGGGAAAAACATCAACTACCCAGCCAAAATCGGACCATAGGGACTGTGTTTCTAGGTTTCACTTGGTAATTGGGACCGTTGAACTCAAAGGTAGAAAAAAACTCCAAAAATATATCTTTTCAAATAGGAGTGCTAACATGAAAGATCATGAGTAATGGTATGTTCCTGAAGAAATCCTCCAAGTTCCCCAAATACTCACCTGCTGAGGCACACTGCTATTTGTATAAAGAATGGTCAACTGGATCGTGCAGCGAGAGAAGCCTCAAACTCAGTCATGCACCAAGTCGGTGACTAGAAACACTATGAATGGATAGAGGCACCGGCAGGGGCTGGCCTAGGTGGGCCAGCAGCAGGGGTTGGCTCTAGTGGTGGAGTGACCTCAATTGGTGAAGGTCCTCTTGATGTGGTGACTGGTGAAGGATCAGCCACTAATATAGAGGGATCAGGAGGTGTGGTAGTAGATGGTAAAGAAATAGTGGTGATCATAGGGTCCGTGTGGGGTGGTGGAGGTGCGGTACTAGTACCAGTGTCCGTCGGGGTGGTGAGTGGTGGAAGGATGGCCAGTGTAGGAGGATGGTACTCCAGGAAGTCTGGGGATGGTGTCGTTATGGGACGGAGTTGTATCTAGTGGAATGTGGGCCTCTCACACTCAATTGAGTAGGTGGTATGGTTCCCACATGCATGGTCTCTGTCTTCCATAACATGAAGAATAATGGAAAGAAAAATAAAAGAGAAAAAAAGAAAAAGGAAAAGAAGAAAATGTGAGAAAGATATAATAGTGAAAGAACACTGTGTGTATATCCTGAGTAAATGACGATTAGTGTTAGAGGGTTAGTATCCTGTGTTCTCTAGACATAATCGCTGAGTGGGAATGTCACTCACCAAGAAAGGGAACACGGTGTGTACCAAACATACATACTGTGTATGTGAAAATGGGTTCCTGGTCGTATGGTTCAAAGACATGGATGTTGTCCAAGTAGAGCCATGAATACAGTACACACCGTGTGAAGGTACGAAACATCATGTGTACGAACATAGTTTATATGTCTATGTGGAGTGTTGGACATGGGATGGCCCATAGAAATAGGATACCTGGCATATACCGAACATACACATCGTGTGTGTAAACATGGTTTGTGTGGCCATTTGAATGTGGTACCTGGGAATGATTTGGGACGATACACGGTGTGTACCAAATAGGCACACCATGTAATTTCCAATTTTTAATTTTCTAGTGCATGGTCATGTATAAAAGTACACAGTGTGTGTTCTTGGTTTCATGCCCATGTACTACGGGAAGCCGAATCGGTGGCTGATCCGAAAATCTCCCTTACCACTATGAAAACAGGAAAATAAGGATTGTATAATGGTGTACCTAATGCGATGATTTCAATGTATAATAAATCTAGACATAAAATGAATGAAAATGTCAGATTGGAGGAGGGGAGACTGTGCGAATTTTAGTAGAAGAAAATGGTTGGGGGGTTTGCGTGACACGGGGTGTGGCCACGTAAGGTTTCCATGTTTTATAGCTAGAGTAAAAGGCGTGTATTGAACATACATGCCGTGTATTTTTTTTTTGGTTTAACATAGGTATATAAAAAAATTTATTATATTAAACTATATAATAATTAATATTAATAATTATAATAAAATAAATATACACACACATATAAATATTTTACTAAAAAATAAAGCTATAAAAGTAATGTTTTGGGAAATACATATTGTGTATTCTAAAATTGGAAAAAGAGAAGTACAACTTTTGCTCTTGTGTTTGGGGTAAGGTTTGAACCAGCGATTGGCTGATACAAACTCATGCCATCAACCACTAGAGAAAAGGTTGTACTACTTATCATGTTTATGAATTATATATATTTAATATACAGGGCCAATGCTACATGGGATGAAGTAAAGGCAAAACATGTGGTTTTTAATTAGACTAAAAGGGATGAAGCCGGGAGATTAGCTAAGTTCGGAGATGGGTCTTTTGGATCAGAGGATGAGACTCTACCAATCTGCCAATTCCCCCGCATGTATTCCTTTATTTTGGAAATCTTTTATGTTATTAATGAAAACATGGCTCACACGATGTATATCGAAAGACATGCCATGTGGTTTTGTTAAAAGGAAAAATGATGGAAATGGGATGGTTTTCAGGATTCGAACTCATGCCTTTTGGAATTAGGTTATGAACCTCGCCAACCAGTCCATCCCCATCATGGGTTTTCTTGTATTTAAATATTTATATATATATTATGAAAAATACCACAAATTCTGTGTGGTTTTAAAACCCGAGTATGAAAAAGGTGAACCCTGTGCCGAAGGTAGGTATGAAGGCATTCAAAGTAGTGACAGCTCATATAATCTCTAGTGACTTTACCATCGACACCAACATCATTCCTATTTATTATTCAGTTAATCTATATATTTATAATTTTAAGAATATAAAGAAAAAGGACCTAATACAGGCTGTGTATATAGGTTTACACACCGTGTACCCACTGGGTTGCCTCCTAGGAAGCACCTTTGTTTTAGGTCATTGGTATGACCAACTTAACTCTTACCTGAGATGCATGATGTAGTGAATTTCCATTGTGTCTTCCATAAGTCTTCAGCCACAATTCATTCACCATGAATTATTTACCATCCTCTCCAGCAATTTCCACCACTCAATGGTGGAATACTCATATAACTCAAAATGGTACCGACCATATTGAATTTATCTTTCCTAGGAATAATCAAAGATGGAATTTAAAATAGAGTACGTAATCACTAGGTTAGAAATATTTTTTCAAAATCATCCAGTCATGGATTTATCTTATCTTCTCCCTATACAGTTTTGTGTTCTCATATGCCTCCCATCGGATTTCATCATGCTACGATAGTTGGAACTTACTCATCTCTTCAGCTGCCTTCAGATCAAAATTCAGGTTCGTGATGACCCAGTAATCATTGTGCTCCAACTCTACTGGTAGATGGAATGGATTGATATAGATGGGGTGGAGTGAGGACATCCCAAGTGGCATATTGAAGGCAGTCTGATATTCCCATAAAGCATCATCTAGCTTTTGGGACCAGTCTTTCCTTAAAATGTTTACCTTTTTATACAGAATATACTTGGGGTCATGGTTTGATATCTATACTTGTCTACTAGACTAAGGACGATATTGTGTCCCCATATTATGCTTCACTCTGTACATTGACATTACTTTTTTCATCAATGTGTTGTCGAAGTGGGACACTCTCTTACTGATCAGTACACTGGGAATGTCGAACCAGCTAAAAATTTGTTTCTTTAAAATGGCCACGACTACCTTGGTTGTGTTGTGTGTTGTAGAAGAAGGTTCCAACCACTTGGCTATGTAGTCGATGCATAATGGGATGTATGTGTTCTAGAAATATGGGGGAAATGGCACCATGAAGTTTATTCCCCAGACGTCAAAGATTTCGACCACCAGGATGGGGTGTTGTTGCATCTCAGATCTGTACCCCACAATACCTATTCTTTGGCATCAATCAAAATAGGAAACAAAGGCTCGGGCATCTCTATGCATGGTGGGATAGAAAAACCTAGGCTGTAGAAGCTTTTATATAGTACACTATGGCCCATGATGTCCCCAAACAGGCCAGGTATGATAGAATTCCAGGACTCCATGTACTTTAGTTTTTGGGATAAAACATTAGATCACCCCATCCCAACAGGATCAGAACAGTAGCAGATCTTCCCATAAGTAACTCTAGACATAAGAGTGAAAACTCTTCCTCATTTTTAAGGATAGGTCGGGGTAGATGGAACCTATAACCGAATAATTAACAATATCAGCATACCAGGGCTGAGGTGACTCCTCTACTAAAAAAGGTGCTCATCAAGGAAATCCTCAATGATATCTTGATATTCCTACTTCTCCAAATGCAATTTCTCCAGATGGGAGAGATGATCAACAACAATTTTCTCACTCCCATTCTGGTCTCAGATCTCTAGACAAAATTCCTATAGGAGAAGTACCCATCAGATTAGTCATGGCTTCCCATCATTCATGATTAGAAGGTACTTGAGTGGTGCATGGTCAGTATAAATAATAACTCTAGATAGAACTATGTAAGAATAGAATCTGTCAAAAGTGAACAGCAATACCATAATCTCTTTTTCTAGGGTATTGTAGTTCATTCGTTCCTCATTGGGCATCCTTCAGAAAAAATAGATGGGTCGGAAAATTCGGTCAAGCCACTGGCCCAGGACTTCTCCCACTGCGTAGTTGCTGACATCACACATCACTTCAAATTGCTCCTCCTAGTTGGGAGCAATCATCAAAGTAGATTCCACCCGGAACTGCTTCAGGTGGTCGAAAGCTATTGTTCATGCCTCATCAAACCCAAAAATGGCATCCTTATTCCAAAGGTTGGTGAGGGGTCGATCTATCTTTGTGATTTCGTAGTAAAACTTTCTGTAGAAACCTACATGTCCTAGGATGCTTCGGATTTCTCTAATGGAAGTCATAATAGGAAGTCTTGAAATGACTTCTAACTTTTCCAGGACCACCTTTATCCCCTTCACTAGGATTCTATGGCCAAGGGAGATTCCACTCTACCCCATGAAATGATACATTTCCTAGTTCAAAACATTTTTAGTGTTCTCACATCATTCCAGAAAAAGATCTATGTGCTGCAAGAAAGTGGTTAATGATTTTCTATAAATAGAAAAATCATCTATAGAAACCTCCAGGACCTATTCTGCCATGTCATGGAAGATAGACAATATACAATTCTAGAAGGTGGAAGGAGTGTTTCACATGCCCAAGGACATCCTTTGGTAAGAAAACGTATCGTAGGGGCATGTAAATGTGCTATTATCTTAATCCTATAGAGAAATAGAAATTTGATTATAGCCAGAATAACAATTGATGAAGTAGTAAAACTCATGCCCTTCTAGTCTCTCTAGCACCTGATCCACGAATGAAAGGGGGAAATTATCATTTATCATGGTATTATTCAAATTTCTGTAGTGCACATGGACTCTCCAACATGTAATAGTGTGTTTGGGGATTAGCTTATTCTTGTCATTTGAAATCAAAATGATACCCCATTCTTATTGGGTATCACTTGTAGGGGACTCACCCACAGACTATTTAAGATGGGGCATATGATGCCAACATTTTGCAACATGATTACCTCTTTCTTCACAACTTCCTTAATGGGGGGTTCAAACATTGCTGTGGTTGCCTAGATGGCACCACTCTTTCTTCGAGCAGCACCTGGTCGGTGAAAATGGTAGGGCTGAGTCACTTCAGTTCTGTAACTGTCCACCCAATAACCTACCTCCACCGATTCAAAACCTACCGAAGAGCATCCTCCTACCCTGCGACAGTACTGCACTAATTATGACGGGAAATTTATGATGGTCTCCCAAGTACCCATTCTTAAGATAAGATAGAAGAGGCTTCTGTTCTAGTGTAGGTCCCTTTATAATTGAAGGTAAAAGTGGTTGTACCTATGACCTCTCTGTAATTTTAGGAATAATAGCAAGCTACTAGTAGTGGATGCTCGGGCCTTCATGGAATTTCAGTTCATAGGGTGATTAATCAACTAGAATGTCATGAAAAACCAAGTCATATTAGGTGGAAGAACATACTAGATCATATCATTTTCCGCTTAAGTGATCATCCACGGTGGTCACCATATAAAAACACACATGCTCTAGTAATGATGCTTGTTTAACGTATTTGAGGACATTGTAAGAGACTCTCTCACCCCCTACTATGAAAATCAGATCTCCCTGGTGTTCGTTGATCAATACCTTCTTAGTGGCCAAGAAAGGCCTTCCTAGAATGAGAGGTGCCTTCTGGTCTTCCTCTATGTTGAGGATGATTAAATCTGTAGGGAGAATTATCCTGCTTACCATTACCAGTACGTCCTATAGTATCCCCATCATATATTTGATTGATCGGTCGGTAACGTAAAGGGATACTTAGGTAGGCTTCAGGTTGTTGAGCCGTAGCTTCTTAAAAACTCATAAGAGAATGAAGTTGAAGCTGGACCCTAAGTATGAGAGGGCTTCCACAAATTCACATGGTCCAATAGTGCATGTGATAGAGATGCTACCTAGATCCTGAAGTTTGGGAGGAATCGAAAACTATATGACTACTGAGCACTCCTTGGATAGTGCAACAGTTCTTAGATCCTCCCTCTTATTTTTGTTGGAGAGGTTCTCCTTCATGAATTTTACATATGTGGGAATCTTCTTCAATGCCTTTGCAAATAGAATGTTGATGTGAAGATTCTTGAATACTTCCATGAACTTACTGAACTGGTGTGCCACATCCCGAAAATTTTATAATATTCAATAATCATTTAATGAATGATTTGTTTTGTAAATTAAATAAACTATAAGTTTATAAAATTTGATTATGATTAATAATTTAAAATTTACATACAAATATAATTAGTTTGTTTTTATAAATTTTTATTTTGAAAATATGATATATATTTATATATAAATACATATATTGAAATATAATAATTATTTTTTGATTATTAATTATGATTAGATTTATTTAGGAAAAAATAACAATTATAATTTTTATAAAAATAATTTATTTTCTTATTTTATGAAATTTGTAATTTATAAATATTTATAAATTCATACCAAAAATGCACACACACACACACATATATATATGTATATGTACATATATTTTAAAAGATTGTTTTTAATTATTTATTAGTACAAACCAAATATATATATATATATATATATGGTGACCTTATTTGTATATATAAAATGAATAGTTTTTTTAAATTAAAACAAAAATGTAAAATTAGTAAACAATTTAAAATAAAATTACAATAATATATGTGGTGTGAGTGGGTGAATATTTTTTGATTAAGGAGTGAAAATTTAATAATATAATATTATGTTGACTAAAAAAAGTAAGATGATAGGATAAAGGCATGGAAAAAAGTCATAGGGTGAGAAAATAATGGTTTGTGGGAAATTAAAAAAAAATAATTAAATTAATATAATAAAAAATGAATTTATATATTCAGAAAAAAGTTCCATGTTTAAAAAAAATGTTATTTGATCCAATTATTAAAAAATTTATATTATAAGTGAATAAATAAATAAATAAATAAATATAATATTTTTAAAACACTAATATAATTAATATATAAATAAATTCATTTATACTAATTTAAATAAAGGTACACAATTTTTTTATATATTTCATAAAAAGCTCTAAATATATGTAAAAAATGAATAATATTTTGTAATAATATATTATTACAATAGTGACTTGATAAGAAAAAATTGATGAGTTTTAAAAAATCAAATGGAAAATATGGAATGTGAATAAAAATTTGAAAATGTGGAGGACAAAAAAAGAAAAATCCAATTTAAAAAAATAATATAAATATGTGTTGTCATGAAAGTGATGTGTCAATTAACAAAACAAGAAAAAAACTATTGACACGTGAGTTTGTGGATCATTATTGAGTTATGTTAATTATTATTATTATTATTATTATATTTTAATGAATTACCTTATCTCATAAGCTTACCATACATCATTGTTTTTATAAATTTGGAGGAATCTTCCTCCATGGTTGGACGTCCCAACCAAAACCCCACTCTACACACCCAACTGCTACCCAAATTTCTCTTTTTCAAGCCCTCTCTCTATCACGGTTCTAGAAACCCACAAATCTCTCCTTATCTGGATCAAGTAAGGGAATTTTATTATTTTTGTTTGTTTTTGAAAACATTTATGTATATACAATCAATATATATATATATATATATATATATATTTTTATGTATATATTTGTGTAAAACTAGATCTTCCTAGTCCAAAATACACATATGATAAGTTTGCTTGTTTTAAATAATTTTCCCCTAAAATCATATGGTTGCAAGGGTTTCATGTTTTCAAACTACATACATACATATGTGTACATATATGAATATTTATACATATACATATACGCACATATATGTACACATATACCTGTATACAAATATGAACACATTAAGCGGAGTTGTTCTTTCTCATTTACATTGAAGATATAAATGGTATTTATCAACTACAAAACTAGTGTTTAAAGATTTATGTATGAATAATTTCCTATATTCACCTTGTTCATATAATTTTCTGAGATAATTGTTATTATTTTATGTGTAGTTATGGGTCATGTTATTATTTCATGTGTGAACTCACATCTGCATCTCTTAGTTGGTCATGCATGAATAGTTATGGCCATCATCTAGCTCATGTGATGCATTTCAAGAATTATGATATCTTGCATGCACTTAAACCCATGTTTAAGTAAATTACGGGTTTCAAATAAAAGTGTGTTTTTTCCATGTATGGGATTCTCCCAAAAAAAATTTAAAACCTTTTGAGGAAATGGTGGTGATATGAAGATGATTGTTTTCTTTCAAATAAAATAATATTATGTAAGTATTTCGGAAATGATTTTGGGTAAGAAATGAGAAAGGTAGGGCCATGGGAAAATGTTTTCTAAATTGGCAATACTGGGTTTCGTGATGCTAGGGGGAGTGAACCCATAAGTCTTAGTGAAGATTAATGGTCATATGAATGGTTATTAATAATGGTCTACCAAGTATTATTAATGACCCCTAGAAACATAATAATTTCAAAGGAGAATTCCCAACAGCTTTCAAACAAAATTATTTTGTGAAATACTATTTTCCTATATATATTCAAGTATTTGTGAAAATATATTTTAAATATTTATATTTATTTCAATAGATGATTTATGAAATTTACCGGTTGTTTTGAAACCCCTTACTGGGCATTTTATGATCACTATACGCATTATAAACAATTTTTAGGTTTAGCATACTTGTTGCATTGTAACTCTATTGTGGAAGCAACACACTGAAGAATCATTGTTTTCAATTTGTATATTTTTACTGTAATGTAATTTATGTATCTAATTTTCTAGAACCTAGACTAGAATAGGTCCTCTATTGTATTTAACGGTGTGTATTTAATCATGTTTCTTTTAAAAAAAATACATAGCATTTGTAAGGGTTGAAACCTAGTTTCGAGTTTGGGACCTTATAATTAGTATTAGAGGAACAGTCTAGACAACTTGGGAGATTAGATGTCATCAGTATAGTATATAAGTTTATTAGTTTTAGTTTTTCTAATTTTGACAAACAATTGTAATTATCTAGAGTTCGATGAATGAATTACGAGGACACAATTCTTTTTAAGGGGGAAGAATGTAACATCCCAAAAATTTTAAAATATTAAATAATCATTTAATGAATGATTTGTTTTGTAAATTAGATAAACAAAGTGTTTATAAAATATTATTATGATTAATAATTTAAAATTTACATACATTTATAACTAATTTGTTTTTATAAATTTTTATTTCGAAAATATGATATATATATATATAAACATATATTGAAATATAATCATTAGCATTGGATTATTAATTATGATTAGATTTTTATGAAAAAATTACAATTAGAATTTTATTTAAAATAATAAATTTTTTTATTTTTTGATATTTTTAATTTATAAATATTTATAAATACGTACCAAAAGATGTATATATATATATGTGTGTGTGTGTGTGTTTTTCTAATAGACTGTTTTGAATTATTTATTAATCAAAACCTATTATTTATATATATATAGAGAGTGAAATTATTTGTATATATAAAATGATATTTTTTTATTAAAACCAAAATGTAAAATTAGTAAACGATTTAAAAAAAAAGTTAAAATAGTATATGTGGCGTAAGTAGGTGAATGGTGTTTTATTGAAGAGTGAAAATTTAATAAATTAATATTTTGTTGACTAAAAAAGGTATGATGAGGGGAGAGAGATGTGGAAAAAAAGTCAAAAAGTGAGAAAATAATGGTTAATGATAAATTATAAATAAAAATCTAATTAAATTGATATAATTAAAAATTAATTTATATATTCCAAAAAAGGTCCATGTTTTAATAAAAATGTGAAATGATCCATTTATTAAAAAAAATTATATTTATAAGTGAATAAATAAATATATATATATATACATATAATTTTTTAAAACACTAATATAATGCATATATATATATATACGAATTTATAATTATTTAAATAAAGATACACATTTTGTTTTATATATTTCATAAAAAATCTCTATATATATGTTCAAAATGAATAATATTATGTTGAAATATATTATAATAATAATGAATTGATAAGAAAAAATAGGTGAATTTTAAAAAATCAAATGGAAAATATGGCTTGTGAATCAAAAGTTGAAAATGTGGAGGAAAAAAACGCAAAATCCAATTTTAAATAATAATAATAGGTGTTATAATGAAAGTGGTGTGTCAGTTAACAAAACAATTAAAAAACTATTGACCTGTGGATTTTTGGATCATTATTTAGTTATGTTATTATTATTATATTTTAATGAATTATCTTTGCTCATAAGCTTGCCATAAAATATTTTTTTAATAAATTTTGAGGACTTTTCCTCTCTGGTTTAGAGTCCCAAACTAAACCCCACTCTTCACACCCAACTACTACCCAAATTTCTCTCTATCAAGCCCTCACTCTCTCTCACAGTTCCAGAAACCCACAACACTCTCCTGATCTAGATCAAGTAAGGTAATTTTATTATTTTCGTTTGTTTTTGAAAACATTTATGTATAAACATTCTAAATATATATATATATATATATATGTTAATGCATATATTTCTGTAAAACTATATCTTCATAGTCTGAATTACACATATGATAAGTCTACTTGTTTTAAATAATTTTCCCCTCAAATTTTATGGTTTCAAGGGTTTCGTGTTTTTAAACTACATAAATACATGTGTGTATGTATATATATATACATACATAAACACATATTTATATACACACATACATGAATACAAATATGTACACGTTAAGTGGAGTTGTTCTTTCTCATTTACTTAGAAGATATAAATTGTATTTATCAACTACCAAACTAGTGTTTAAAGATTTATGTATGAAAAATTTCCAATATTCACCTTGTTTACATAATTACATGTGATAAGTTATTATTTTATGTTTTTTATGGGTCAAGTTATTATTTCATGTGTGAAATCACATATGCATCTCTTAGCATGTCATGCATGAATAAGTATAGCCATCATCTACCTCATGTGAGGCATTTCAAGCATTTTGCAATCTTGCACGCACTTAAAACCTTGTTTAATGAAATTATGGGTTTCAAATAAAAGTGTGTTTTTCCAAGAATGGGATTCTCTCGAAAATGATTTTAAAACCTTTTAATAAAATGGTGATGAAATGAAGAATATTGTTTTCTTTCGAAGAAAATACTATTATGTAAGTTTTTTGGAAATTATTTTGGGTAAGAAATAAGAAAGGATAGTCCATGGGAAAATGTTTTCAAAATTGTCCCTGGTGGGTTTCGTGATGTTAAGGGGAGTGAAACCACATGTCTTAGTGAAGAATAGTGACCGTATGTATGGATTTTAATAATGGTATGCCAAGTATTATTAATGAACCACCAAAACATAATAATTTCAAAGGAGAATTCCAAACAGCTTTCAAACATAATTATTATTTAAAATACCATTTTACTATTTATATATTCATGTATTTGTGAAAATATGTTTTAAATATTTATATTTATTTCAATGGATGCTTTAAGAAATATATCCATTGTTTTGAAACCCCTTACTAGTAATTTTATGCTCATCAAAAAAATTATAAACACTTTTCAGTTTAAGCATACATGCTGCGTTGAAACTTTATTTTTTGGAAGCAAAAAACTAAAGAAACATTGTTTTCAATATTTATATTTTTGTTGTAATGTTATATATGTATCTAATTTTCCATAAACTAAACCAGAAAAGGCCTTATGTTGTATTTAATGCTATTTTTTTAATCATGTTTCTTTTTTTAAAAAATTATACATCATTTGTAATGGATGAAACCTGGTTTCAGGTTTGGGACATTATATAGTGGTCAAGATTTATCTGCTTTGTCCTCTCTAGGAAGGGTAAGGAAGGATTGAAGTGTTTTAAAACCTTCTGTACTTTTCCATATGGGGCCTCTTTTGGTGGGCCTTTGGATGAGGAGGGGTGTGTAACATGTCCTTTTTTATCATCAGGGGGTGTAGGTGCACTTGGTTGTGCCCGTTCTTTCTGTTGTAGCTCCTTTCCATTCTGTAGTGGGATGGCATGGACCTCCTCCCTTGGGTTCTTCTTAGTGTTACCTAGTATTGTAATAGGCTGCCTCCCCAATATATGATTTTCCAGATGGCCGATTTGGTTCTCTAGGATTCGAATGGATGCCTATTGATTCTAGAATCTAGTCTCAATAGTAGATATAAACTTGTTCATGAGATCCTCTAACCTTGAGGTGTTATCCTACTAAGGTGGTTGTGCAGCTGTTAGAGGCGGTTTCTACCTCGGTTACTACGAGTGAGGGGTTTGATACCCTTACGACTGGTAAGATCCCTACTGATGCTATTGTTTCCTTAGGTATAGGCTCTGATGCTGGGGATGATTGTAGTCTGGAGGTTACTAGGGTGGAGGAATCTACGGTCATGTTCCCCAGCTTGTATTCGGATGATCATGCCATGTCGGTTTCATATACTAGTTCGGCCTTTTTTTAGAAACATAGCTCACCTCGCTCATCGAAAGGTCGACTGTAGGTCCCGAGCATTCCCCCATGATGTGGTTGTCAACACATTTGTTGCACGCTGAATGGTTTGTAGCATGTACTTAGGATGCACTCTTTAGATTCAGTGCATCGATCTTTTTGGACACAACGTCCTACTTGGTAGCAAGCATAGTAGTGGCATTCATATTTTGCACACCTCATTTTTGTGTTCCCTATCCAGAATTCCACTAGATTCTGTTGAAAGACATGTCTTCCATTAGATCAAAAAGCTCTTCCTGGGACTTACTCATAACCATACATCCAGCAGCAACATCCCCCATGAAAGTTGTGTTCATTTTCAGCCCTCTGTAGAAGGTCTGGACCAACATCCAATGTGTATTCCATGTAGTAAGAATTTTCACTGTATCTCATTGAAACGATCCAATGAATCATACAATGACTCTAATTTGTGTTGCTGAATGTTTTTTATTTCATTCCATGAGGTCACCCTCTTCGATGGTGGGAAATCAATTGTCTAGATTTCTTGGGCTAGGTCCACCCAGGTAAGGATAGATCACTGTTGTAGACCTTTTATCCTATCCTTATTTTTATCTGTTAAAAAGAATGAGAAGAGGCAATGATGAATAGTGCCCTCAGACACTCTATGGTAGTGGAAAAAGTCACAGAACTCCAAGAAATTGGAGAGATGGTCATTTGGGTCCTCTCTGGGCAGGCCGCTGAACTAAACTATGTTTTTGATCCGGTGTATGATAACAAGCTTGATTTCTAAATGTTGGGCCTACACTGGTGGGAAGACGATGCTCATGTCATATCCATGAATAGATGACATGCCATACTTCATAAGGGTACAATGTGGAGTCAGATTTTGAGGGAGTGGAGGTGGTATATATTACTTCTCCGGAGGGGCGAAGTACGACTACTGAAAGATTTACTACTCTTGTTGGGACTGGTTATACTCCAGAGGGGGTTGTTGTGGCAGCCTCTGGTAGTTCATCGGGAGGAACTCCATGGAGCCTCCTTGTGGATCCTACTCCAGCATATCAGCAACGAGAGGCTCATTGTCCTAATATGGGTGTCCAACTATAGTTTCACCGGCCGGCTCTCCATCCTCCTTCTTCTCCATGGGTGGTGAGTTGTGGCTGTGCTCTTCCACCAGTGCACACTGATGTCTCAACAATGTGAATTCGATTTCTGGGTCAATCGGAATAATGTTTGATGACTTGATGCTCCAAGATCGGGTGGGGCGTCTGCTCATGCACATGTGATCCAACACACACACAAAACAAAATCCAAGCATAAAAGGGGAAAAGAAAGATAAAAAGAAATGAGATTGGAAAAGATATTTTTGGATTTTTTTATTTATTTTTTCAAAATTAATTAAAACACAATTAAATTGAACACTCAAACTAAAGTTCCCTAGAAAAAGTGCCTAAAATTTGGCCTATTATTTCACTAAAGTTAGGTTTTCGGTTTCCCAAATTGATATTACCCACTCTTAAGCTAGTATAGCATAAGTGAGGGGTCGATCCACAAGGAACTGGTGAGTGTGTGAATTCAATTGAGTTTGGAATTAACATAGTGAGGGATGAAAAATTGACAGTGGGAGTTTTGTTTTTGATTATGACAACTGTTTTGATTACTAAATTAAAGATTATTGTTTAAAGGTTCAAAAAAGTTGTTTTTAATGCGGTTGATAGAAAAAAGAGCGTGTTTAGGATATGGTGATTATAGAGGTTATATGAAATTCTTATTAGGATGTCTTTTTCATGATAACCCAACACTCTGGGTTTCAATTGTGACAAGGTTCCCTTGGTCCGTAAAAAAATGTTTAGAACTAAGGAAACTGGATCCTTGTTCCAATAGTCTGTCTTTCGTAATTATTATATTGGTATGTCAATTTATGAGTTGATGAATACTTCCAGTTATCATGATGATATTAATTGTTATTCTTCATTTGAGTCTCTAAAAATTCTTCCCTTGGTCTGGGTCAGAATTTTCAGTAATAAAAAGAAATGATTGAAGAAGAATATGAATTATTAAACAGAAAAAACACAAACAGAATAATTAATCTAAATTAAACCACCATTTCATCACCCACTGCCCCAACACACGGGGTTTTTTGTTACACATGGAAGAAAAGATGATCACATAACCCTCGACACCTGGTGTGGTCATCACAGAAACTTCAAGGAGATGTGATTTCTTTGGTAATATAGTGGAATAGCGGAGTTGCGGAACAATGGCAGCACGACAGTAGGGCAGCGGAACCTCCCTCCTTCAAATACTGAAAAATATTTTTTAAAAGTAGAGGCCAAGCCCTCTATTTATAGAAAACAAAAGTACATGGAAGGTATAGAATGTACACAGTGTGTTTTTTTTTCAATGTGTTTTGTCGTAGTTTTTCTCTGATAGGTGGAAAACTGTGCCGCCCTTGACTATTGCGGCATCGACGGTCAATTGGTGAAGGGTCCACTACGTGTGTCGCTACCACAAACGGCATGTAGTCATTGTAAAATGCCACCAACCACATCTAGAAGCCTATACACAACATGTAGGTACGACCCACCCAATGTTTATCACTATTATGGCGACTTGGATATGCTCTTATCCAACCGATCCATGTCTGATTATGAATATACACAACGTGTATGTATGTACAAGCCGTGTAGTGGGAAATTTTTCAATGTTCTCTCGGTTTGTGTGTTTGGCTAGAAAGCACCTAAAATGAACAAGATCACCCAAATAAAAGTATTTCTCTACTAAGAAGTAGGTATTTTCTGAAAAAATGTGTTCTTTTTCGAAAATATATGTGAAAAATATATACAAAAATCAGCTGTATCACACTCCAAATATGATACTTCGGGATCTAACTCAACATCCTCGTAGTCTATGTTGTTCATGGGATTAGGTTTTTGCCTCTAAATTTGAGGCAGATTAAACAAATCATAAATAACAAGTCAATGTGATGTAGGATCTTGATAATATACCATTTTCCCAACATGTTTAGTGATAACAAATGGTCAAACAAAACAAGGGCATATTATTCCTTTTTTCCTCAAATGCCAGTGGCCTTACTGAGGAGTCTCCCTCTCAGAAAACACATTCAGCTATATAAAACTCTAATAGTATATTCCTATATCCGACATAAGATATCTTCCAAGTTTGTGTTTTGATTAGATTCTACTAAATTATCTACACTATTTTAGAGGTCTCGTATCCCATAATGGGATATACAACCACTTTCTCACTAGCCTCATTCCAAGAAAGCAGTGTAGGACATGGCCTCTCATGATTTTCCTTATAATGATTCATATAAATAGACACTCGGTAACCATTGTTGTATGAAAATTTAACCATTTCTGGGTATCCCATGCTCCACCAATGGCTAGGACACAGTCTCGAATCATGTACTCTTGTATACAAATAATCCAATTTAACTATCTATTTTTTAGGGTGGTATATTTTTCTTAGTATTAGTTGAGTCCCTAAGGACTTATATATTCTCTATTGATACTACATTATAAAAAATGATTCTCAATTACATATGATTCTCAATGGGACTCTATATTAGCATACTATCTCATAGAAATAATTATTTCATATCTTCTATGCTGAGTGAGTCACACTGTTTGGTAATAAATGGGAAATTTTTGTTATCTAATTAAAAATCACATAGACTACATCAATACTCCATTGGGTCATATGAAACTCCGTCAAAATGTTCATCATGACATCCTACCACTTTCACAAGGTATAAAAAGTGGCTAGAGTAAATCAAAAGGAATTTGAAACACATCCTTTTTCCTCTAGAAGGTAAGGCACTAGGATATAAAGAAGGTATGAAAGGGGATCGTGGCGGCTTGGTAAGATCATGGGCCCTCGATATATGATTAATTATGATCACTTAAGCATTTATTCTTATTATTTAATATACATGTTATACATGTACACTTTTGTTAAGGACACATTGGTGGTGTCATACCTTGCCTATATACACAACTTGAATTGAAAACTATATTCACTTGAAAATTTCATGTATAGGGATCTAGGTATGGGAAAGGGGCTATGGATAATAGTTGATCTATGAATCATAGAGATAATAGTGGAATAGGATAGACTCTAGAGTATTCCACCACATTTATTTATTTATTTATCTACTTATACTTAATACTTTGGTTTTGGATTTACAAATAAGGATACCTACATACTTATTTTTATGATAGTTGTCTTGTCTATATTGTTTTTTCATTATTTTTTTGATACTAATTTGTAACACCCGGAACCAAAACGTTAGGTTTGATCCAAATATCCGTAGTACATAATGCATTACTCCCCAATATATGGACCCCAAAACACCTCAAACGCACCTACCCATATGAAATAGGCTACTAACTAGCAGTGAGGTCTTAAACATTATCATTGGAGAGACTATACCCTTAGTATCATGTCATTTCCATACATAATAAACATAATATAATATACCCAAAAAGTCAGGAGACAGGCAAGAAACCTTCTCCTAAAAAATATATTAATTAAAAGTAAAAATTCATAAGAAAACAGAGTCATGGAACAGATCAAGAAAGACGAGTATAAACCTCACCACAAATATCAACCTTTACAAGTCCATTACAAAAATCAGGCAAGATTCAGGACCAATTGAAACTGACCTCGAAGATTTATCTCTTGAATGGAGCATCAGCAACCCGGTTAGCCTCATGATAAACAAGCGTTAGTTTAAGGGAGAGCACCTCTACAAGCCACAGACATTCGATCCAGTCAGGCATGATCTTCCATGGTACATTCCGGGATCGATCTTGAAGAATTTGAACAACAATAGTTGGGTCGGACTCCAACCATAATTGGTTCCAATTAATATGAACATCATACGTGATTTCTTGGATAATAGCCCAAAGTTCTTCCTCAATTACAAGACCCTTACCAATAATATAGGAGATACATCCTTTCACAAATCTATGGGATGTTCAGAAAACACCACCGCAACCAGTAGGGCCTAGATCACCTGAGGCCGCTCCATCAACATTAACTTTGTTCCAACTAGGTGTGGGTGGTATCCATCAAACATACTTCATAATTAATGGTTTTTTAGACCTACCATACACACCAAGTGATCTCAAAATCACAAGATCAACAACATCAATATTCATATAACCTATTTGAATAAGGGAGGTAGTCCAAATTTCACAATGTATGAACAAAACACCATTATGAAAGGATGGATTGTTGTTATTGAAATCCAAGACATTCCTCTCCTTCCAAATGAAAGAAAAGACACTCATAGCAGCATCCAACTGGAGGGAGTGAATTTTTTCACTACAATCCATTCTATAAATGGAATGAAAAATATCCTATAGAGATTGTAAATTAAAGAAGAAACTGAAGACATCCTACAAATAAAGCCATAACCTATTCCCAAATCGGCATGAGATAAAAAAAGTGTTGATGTTTTTCATTGGCATCTAAATAGAGGAAACATGAAAAGGCCAACTGAACCCCAGTGCACTGCAGTAGGTGTTGTACCGAGAGGTGCTATTTCCATATTTTCCAGATGATGATCATTGAGGAAGGTGGAATAAAGGCAGTCTGAACTCCTTTGATCTAAGAGGGAGGGTTCTAGGAAGGGCCACAAAATAGCCCATATCACTCTTTAGTAGAAAAGATTCCATTTATATTTGGCGTCTAGATGAGAGTGTCAGAGTCAACAAAATTGTGTCTTGAGATCTGCAAGAAAAGATGATCAGGAAATAACTCATTCATATGATAATACCATGGATATCAGCAATAGAATAGTTAATCAAGGATACAGGAACAACAATATCATCCTAGATGGGTTGGGACAACCAAGGAGTTTTTTAGAGGTTCAAAAGAGAGTTCTCACAAACCATCCATCTCAAATTTTCCATCAAATCAGCATAAGCCTCCTTAATGGCAGGCCAAATAGAGGAGGTCATGTAATAACCATACCGATGGTGAAGCTTGTCCAAAAACCTAGAATAGAGAAACTCTGTAGAGGGGTTAGGTCTGGAAATCAAATTCCCTACAAACTTCTTAATCAAAAATTCATTGAAAACCCTGAGGTCCTTCACCCCCATTCTCCCCATTGAGGTTGATTTAATACAATCTTTCTAGGAAACTGCAATGAGATTTCTCTCATTAATTGATCTAGTCCATATAAAATTTCTAATCTTGCCCATCAGATCTTTAACAAGTGCCCTTGTCCATCATTAAAGAGAGAACGAGTAGACAAATATTGAGGTAATCACTAAATTAACCAAGTAAATTCTTCCATATTGAGACATATTCTTTCATTTCCAGTTCGCTAATTGATTAGAAATTTTCACAGTGATGTCCTCTAGATAGAATCACTTCACTATTCCCCAAAACAATGGTACAAAAAGTTATTTAAAAGGTATAGTTCCCTTCTTCATGCCAAGGATCAAAGAGATTCTATTCTGTTTTGAGATGGTGATACCTTCCTCGAACATAACCGAAGACTTATTCCAACTAATTACCTGACTTGAAACCTCCTCATAATGTGAAAATATACCCTTGATATAGGAAATGGTCCCTTATTTCACCTTTACAAATAGAATAATGTCATCAGCATAGAACAAGTGAGAGGGAACAAGAAGATTCCTCCCAATTATTATCTTCTAGATCCAACCAAAAATAGCAAGATCATTTAGACACCAACTCAAGTAGACCTAAAAAATCGCTAAAAGCAGGCTAGAGAGAGGATCTCCCTGCCTTGCCCCTCGTGTACATAGAAATAATCCTCTAGGGGATCCATTAATTAGAACAGAGATCCTCACACTACCCAGGATGGAGCCAAGAAGACCAAGAACTCTCTGCAAAAAACCATGCATTTGAATAATTGTGAAAAGAAAGCTCCACCTAATAGTGTCAAATGCCTTAGAGATATCAATATTCAAAGACATGTCTCCAACATTTTTCCACCTCTTCTTGGCATTGACACATTCAGAAGTAGTGAAAACGCCATTTTGAATGTTCTGTCCTGGTACGAAACAAAACTGATAATTAGATATAAGCCCCTTAGCAATTTAACCCAACCTCTAGGTCATGATTTTGCAGATAATATTAGGTATAGTGTTCCCAATAGCCACTGTTCGGAAGACTTTAATATAAGTGGAACCTTCCTTCCTAGGGATCAAGGCAATAAAATTAGAGTTCATCCCAAACATCATAAAATAGGACCTATAAAAGTCCCTCACCACATTTGTAACATCCTGGTTTACAATATCCCAACAAAATATAAAAAACATGTTGGTGAAGCCATCAGGACCAACAACACTATAAATATTTAAAGATAAAATATTATCAAAAATCTCCTTGGCATTGGAAGTTCTAGTAGGCCTATTATTCTGTATATCAGAAATAGAGGGTTCAAAATAGTGAATAATTTTATCAGAGTGATCAGTACCATTATCTGAATAAAGCGTCTCAAAGTATCCCATGACAGCTTCAAAAATCTTACATTCAAAAGAGAACATATTCCCATAAATAGTAATTGCATTGATGCTCATTTTAGCTCTCTTTTCCTTATTCATACAATGAAACAACTTATAATTCCTATATCGCTCCTTTAACCATCTCAAATTGAACTTATTCTGATCTAATCATTAATTAAGAGTCAAGAGATTGTCCAGATTTGACGCAGCTTGTACCTCCTCCAATGAGGGGACATCAGGAAGGATATTATCTTTCTGGTGGTTCAGAAAGAAAATTTATACCTCTTTAATGCCATTATAATGGGAGGAAAATGAGGCTTTACTCCATTGCTGTAATCTGAACATGACTTCTTTTAATTTGGAGCAGATAATATGGGATGGGCTTCCCAAGAAGTGAGAATTCCAGACATCTGAAACAATCTCCCTGCAACCCGACATGACCAGCAAGACATTATTAAATTTGAAGGGAATCAGGGCTGACCTCATTCTACTATCACAAACCTCAATAAGAATAGGATTGTGATCCGAGTGTATCCTTGGAAACTAAATTCCAGACACATCCATTGAACTAGTCCCATTATCCACATGCACAAAACAACTATCCAGCTTACTTACCTACCTTCAATTTATTGTGTACCTAATCCATGTAAAATCCACTCCAGACACAGGAACCTGAACCAAACCACATTTTTCAATGCAAGAAGAAAAATCAGAGGCTAAAGGGTGACCAAAATTCTCTCGATTTTTTTCATCAGGACTCAGAACTGTGTTAAAATCACCAAAAAGAATCCAACTATTACTAATATTCCCATAGATATCTTCAATATTACTCCATATAGTTCCTCTCTTTGTATATTAGTTAAAATCATAAACAAAAGTAACCGAGAAATTGAGAAAATTTATGCTACATGAGATAGTCATAGATTGCATGTCATTAATCAACGTGTTAACTAGAACACTATGATGCTTCATAACCCATAAATATTAAACACTATCACACACTTTATTATTATAAACATAGGAATATCCCAATGAAGACCACTTAAAAGAAGAAAAACTTTCAGATTTCATTCTTGGATCAGTAATACCAATCAATAAAGTCTTATTGGTCATGATGAGATGTTTAAGGGAATTGACCATGGGAGATTTCCCAATCCCTTGGAAATTCCAAAATAATATCTTCATTTTTTTGATCTGAGTCTAGTGCTAGTCCCATCATCATATTTTTTCAAGTATTTAATTGTTGTAAAAATATTCAGTTCAACATGGTTAGGAACACCTGAATCTCAATTCAGAGTAGATGATTCATCATTATCTACAGAAGAAGTCTCAGGATCAAGGGGTGAGAATCTAATCAAGGATTCAACCGAAGCAAGAAAAGTGGCAGGGAGTCTTCTCTTTACAACCTTATCTATATTTACCTAATGAAATTCTCCATGCTGCATCCTAGAATTCTGATCTTCCTATGCATCACCACCACCACTGGAGGGGAGGAATAAATCCTTTGAGACATCATCAGAGTTTTCCTTATTTAACATAGCATCTCCAGAAGCAGGCTCCAAAGGATCAGAAATGACCAGACCTGCTACATCATCACAGGTAATAGGAACCTGATCATAATTCAGCTTGTCCTCTCGAACATTATCAATGAGGGGGGCAGTATTAGAAGGCCCTGATAGGGCCAAAGGATCTGAATATGCAGCACGCTCTTTATACTGATTGGGATTCCCTACAGAGATCTGAACTGGATCCCCCAAGTGAGAAACCCTCTCATTCTGATTACATTATCCTCCTTTAACTTCAGATGTATCAGGTCTTGCAAACATCCCCTTATTTCTCCTGCAGTTCGAGACCTCATGCCCTCTAATTTTATAGAAACTACAAATTTTGTTTCTATTGCAATCTGAGACCACATGTCCAAATAAATAAAAATTTGAACAAAACACGGGCTTCCTCTCATAAAGGATCCCAAGAGTAATACTATCTTTCTTAGTGATCAGCACCACTTCTTCCACAATAGTGACAGACATATCAACCTCAACCAAAATCCTAGCATAATGACCAAAAGAGGGGATGTCGGTATGCTTATCCAACCTAATTGTATTACCAACAGACAAAGAAATGTCCCATAAAATCTGTGGATGCCAATATATCCAATTAATATTGCATACTCATATCTATATCTGAGCATATGTGTTCTTTATATAATTTAGATAAAAATTACGTTCTCATTCATGATTTCGATGAAATCAAGGCTTTAGAGGGACTGATCCAAGACTCCACTCACGCCTTTTGAGTTCATCAGATGGGAAAACAATATGATAGAATCCACAACCCATTTCCATCATTTTCCAATCATAAAATCCCTAGATCTTAGTAATACTCTGAGGGAATTCAGTGAACTTCCACAGCTTCACCCCTTTCGGAATTATAACCCAAGAATTTTGGAAAATTTAAACAAATTTACTCTTTCATCAATAGCATTTTGGTTCACCGAAACATGCGCAATACACCCTTTTCTAATGATCCTACCTAATGGAGCAGATACTCAAACTGTAATGGAGGAAAAGCCCGTATTTTTCACTACATACACAAAACTTTTATTTGCTCCAGCTTCATCCCGAGCAGCAAATGATTTAGGGTAACCTTTTGCACAAATAATAAATATTTCTTTGTGACCAAAATAGTCTTCCACCACTGATTCCCAACCAGAGGTATTTTCCAATTCAACACCATTCAATCTGTGAGCAGAATCACCCAGATTGAGATCACCAGGTTCTACACCGCTCTCTTCCATCTTACTTCTCCAAATATAAAAACTTAAAATAATAAGATTAATCATGTAGAAATTATGAAAATGGAACACTAGTAATAAAAATAAATAGTGACCCTTGTATGTAAATAAAATACAAACTATATGTTAAAGAGGATAAATTAATAAAGAAATGATGTAGAACCCTCTAGAGTCCGTATTGATCCAATATAAGATCCATGCTTCACTTCCCACCTATCAACCATGAGCCCTTTTCCCTTACATAGATCCCTATATGTGAAGCCTTCACATGCATCAAGATTTTTATATAGTGTGTGAATATAAACCCAATAGGACAACACCAATTCTTCATTTCCAAAATTTATAATGTATAATAGGTATATTCCATGGTAAAAATTAATGTGCAAGTGATCATAATCAAACATATACCAAGAAAAAGTGTTTTAACCAAGCCACCTTGATCCTCGACTGTACCTTCTTCATCTTTATAATATAAATATGATCATATGGATGTTAAAAGTAACCAAAAATAGCCACTGGACTTGTGAACAAGTTACTCGATGTCTTCCTAACATTGAGATGAATTGTTACTCGACAGCCATTAGGCAGTGGGTTCTGAGTCATTACACTATATCTTGATAACATCGATATCTAGGTTAATCCACAAGGATAAAATTCTACCACACTGTGTAGGGTCCACCGTAATAATTAACACACTTTGAGTGCAGTACCCCTATAAGGGATAAACATATCATGATGGTCCAACTATCTGATCACCAAAACAAAACTACAACGGAATGGAGACAGAAATAATAGGGTAAAACATAAATGAAAAATCATACCATATCATTATGAGAATATAATATAAACATATAACAACATGTGATCATCATCAATAATAATTAAAATCTAATCTAGAAATATTCATGGAATAATAATTCGTACACACTTCTCAGATGCTACACACACTCCTACAAGAGAACAACATCAGTAATGGTCCGGAATATATACCTTCAAAATATCAAACCAAGGAAATAAGAGAATATGAGGGCCTATAATGGTATGGGATTTCTTAGCTTAATTTTATTGAAGAATAAATCTAATGTTCTTCAAGGAATAAAAAAATCATGTTTTTCACCCACATAGACCTAGCTCACATATAAAGGATACCTAACATGAATTCTGATTCAAGAAAAAGTTTATAAATATACATAATGAGATTTAAAGTAAATACGATGATTATAGAATCACATACCTTATAATTCCTATCAATAGATCTATTTTTTAGATATATTTAAGGAAGGGATTCTAACTCACTGAATCCATTGTATCCCATAGAATGGATAATGAATTTTATATCTATTATAGAAGAGAACCTAAGGTCTAGACAATGATTATTGATCAGTCAAGTATTCATCAATAGAAAAGAGATTCAAGAAGAATAGATTCTTAAAATGACCAATTAAGGATGACTTACCTTGAAACATCTATAGTTCTATAGAGTTCAAGCTCTAGTGAGAAGGGATTATCATTAACACATTGAATCCTCAACAAATATATCATGTAATAATCAACATATTATGGTTCTATAATCAATCCACCATCAAGAAGAGGTCTAAGAAGATGATTGAAAAACAATTACTAAAATAACACAAGTTATCAATATTTGATCTCAATTCAATCAAGATCCATTTACAAAATTTTATATCCTTCAATGATAATTGAATAAAGGTAGGATTCATCATTAGATCATGATAAAAAATATCCATAATGAATCCATTTTCATATCACAAGAATGACTTCAAATTTGGCCTAGATATAAAGAAAATCCATTATTCTAGAAACACCATATCACATAAGCATTACAGTGGAAAGGGAATTCAGAATATAGCCTCTTGGTTATTAATTGGTCAATTAAGGGGTAAAAAAATTAGTCATAGTTAAAACTCACAGGGTGTATTAATTTCAATTTAAGACTAGGCGAACCGGCTAGCTGGTGATTGGCCACTAGGGGGACACTGGGTTTGGTAAAACCACCTAGGTTCTGCTAGTACCACCGGATGGCTGATGGTGTGTGTAGAATTAATATGACCTACTGAATCCCAACCATATGTCTTGTGCATATTTTCTATCCACCCCAAGGTTGAACCTCCCACCAAAATTCAAACCTTCGGTTTTCAATCACTTTTCGCTAAAAACATCATCTTAACAACCCATATCAAAGAAGAAACATAAGAGGAATGATATATTTTATAAAAGTAAAATCTCATACATTGACTCAATGTGTGGATTTTATAATAAAAAATAATCAAATTAATTTATTAATTTATTCAATACAAACATTAAAAATGGCATAACTTGTATAAAAATAACGAGTTAGTCTAGAGATGCCGGAATCATAAAAAATGAGGTTCTTTCTACTTGTGACGCACCATGAATTCAAGGAAACAAAAAAGGACTAATTTAGAAACCCTAACTAGTCATCAATTTTTTCATGTCACTGGAAAACCAAATTAAATCCATGAAGATATATATCAAATGGTAAAAAAATAAGGGAAACTTGTTTATGATGTGTTAGGATTCCTTATATGAGATACACAAAAAACCCTTAAGTTGTAATGGTTTCCCCATGATGCGGTGAAATCATTATTTCCCAAATCTATATGGTTGAACTAGTAATTAATGAAAAGGGTAAAAAAGGGGAAGGGGATGAGATGAACTCACCATTAATTTCTTAGAATCATCACCAAGATCACCAAAAAATAAAGGGAGAACAAGGATAGGAATGATTTAGATTATCCAACCAAAAAATGACCCTACAACCCATGGTTTGACCTAAGACCCAAGGAACCCATATAGAAAAAATATAGAGGTTCCCCTAATTTAAAAAAGAAACCTAGAACCCCAATGGATTCTTGAAAGTCTTCTGGGCACCCCAACCTCCCCAACCACCTATCATGCTCTTCTTAAAACCCTTGATCTACCTCATATACCAAATTTTATATTTAAAGAACCCCTTTGAGATATTAAAATGATCAAAGAACTTTTCTGATCCATACTTATCAAAATAGATCCTCCAACAAATGAAAATTTTAAATTCCCTTAGGAATTTCCAATATGTAATGACATAGGTACTTATACACTCCAGGCCATAATTCTTATCATCCTCAAGAAGAAGTTGTGAATCTAAAACAGTGTCTCATAACATATCTCTGTCATAGAAAATAATTATAAATCACTGTGTTCCATCTCAGAACACCAAATCCACTTCCGATGTGCAAATAGATACACCAAGAACAACAACACTATATCCATTATAAAACACTTATATAGATCCTCTAACTACATGAATAATGTCCTAAATGATACTCATGAAGTGGATTCTAACTCACTGCATCAATTTTCATATCAAATCATTAGTCAGTACTTCCATTACTAGCATTCCTTGAAAATAGATGGCTTCAGCTCATAACTCACCACAATATCACCCGAAAAATGATGACCTACTCCAAGAGGTATCACTACACCATCCATACACCCGAACTAAGGTACATCATGACAAAAAATTTGAATACTTGATCAGTCCCACACAATACAACATTCATCATCTCTATCCACTCTGATATGAGATGTGATTTATACTTGAATCACCTTCAAATCAAGAAACCACCAACCTAAAATTGATTCATAGACATTGAATCTAACCAACACCAAAACTGAATTCCATAATTGATTGTTTATACTCACCATGATCCTAATTTCATCCTAAACATCTTCCTAATAGTTTTATTGCACTCATGGCCCTTCCTGCACATGGGATACACACCGATTACCAATATGTTTCTCCCACCATAAAATTATCCTTATTTTCACAATGGTAACCACTACCTATCTTTAAATATGATGACTATATTTCATGCATCCCACTCATCACCCCCCACCAAGCCCTGAGATAGTTCTCAACTGCACTAGTCAACTCCAAAGACCAATGTTTCATCGAAAATAGAATCATTCGGAGGCTTATGGTTCTCTACACCAAAATATTACACTACTAATGACTAATTCCCATGGGTGGTTCTTCTCACCAAAAGAACAACTTACAATGTGGGCACATTCACGGATCCCAATTTTAGATATAAAAATACACATTAAAAATTCTAACCTACTGAATCACCAAAATAAAAAAACAGACATATCATGGATCTAATCATTGAAACTTTAAAATTTACTTCCAATTACTCATCTCAGGTTCCAAATATCCATAATATTTCTACACGTGGATACCACCAAACATCCATCCTATGATCCTAATATAAATGGATCTAAAAAAATACACATATCATAGGCTCTAAATGTATGAATCCATCTAAATAACAACAACATACCTATTTATTACACAAAACAACCACTGAGCCTCTCCTAATCAATAATTATATATCTAACAAAATAGCCTACAAATGTACGGATTTCTATCTACACAAAACACCAAAATAAAACAACACACATGATGACCTCACTTTTCAGTTTCTAAAAAACCATGATAACCAATCTAAACACACAAATAAATCATATGAGTCACCCAAAACAATAAATAAATAACCACAATCTAGTTTCGATGGGTATTGGTTATTTATTTTCAAAAAACATTTCAGAAACATTTACCACCACCAAACATACCATGATTTTTCAAAATCACATTTTCATCCAAGGGTTTTTGATCAAAAACAAAATCATAAAAATCCCTAACCTAACAAGTCCTTTTTTGGAAAAAAATTCTTGTTTCAAAAAACAAATCTTGAAAAATTTACAAAACTATATTGAATTTAAATCTCAAAATACTTTTCAAATATAACTCCACAGAACGAAAAAATTACTAGTTTTTCTAAATCACCAACTCCTTGAGAAATATACTATTAAACCACCTAAAATACATTCATGGATGCCTCACACCACCAAATGAGCTTTCTGTTTCACAACTAGTTTTTCACAAAAACTAAAATATATTGAAAATACATTTATCCCTGGTGAAAAAAACAATGAAAAATAAAAAACATAGTCCTTAATATTCATATTAATCCAATAACCCCATACTATATACATGAGAAAAATCATTTATATTATATGTTTCTTTAGTTAATATAGATCCCAATGAGGTTTCATGTCAACTAAAACCACCGATAAAAACATGTATCATACCCCTACCATGAAACTATCATGATACATGTATCAATAAATATCTCAAAATCATAGCCTTTGACCCTTCATGAGTCTCATCCATCCCACTTTGGTATTATGGGTCCAGATGAGCACCTCACTCAATCAACACTTCCAAATCCAAAAATCAGGCCTTTCTTGGAGATTATTGTTTAAACTAATGTCATTATAGCTAGGAATGAAATTAATTTACCTCTAGTGTAATAAAATCATATATCCACCTATAATAATTATATCCCATACCAAACATACTCTGATACTATTTTATTATAACCTGGCCCGGGCTGCCTGAGCATCACTCGATTGGGGGTCACCACTTGCCTCTAGTACACCTACCCACACCTTAGAGGACAATGACTAGTGAAATCGTACTAAAAATGGCATTGGTATAATATAAACTCTAAAATGAGTCCTAATGGTTAACTCTAAATCCACCAAGAATTCGATATGACCCACCAACATAGTGTACATCCCATCAACTTGTAAAAAAACTGGGAGCCCCACATCCCTACATTTCACAATATAGAAACTAGAAAATCTCTATATGATGTGTGAATAAAAAATAGTGAATCATTGAAAAATAATAACAAATAGTCATCATATATAATATAATGGAACAGTTGCCAGTACATGCTGATGCTAACAGAAAAATAAATACATGGCCTCCTATGTAACTCACATGACATCTTACTATATCCATGATGACCATGACCCACTAACCTATACCAAAAACCCATATCCATGTGGTACCTATTTCATAAGATCAAATTGAAGTGTATAACCACATACACTAAATCCCATATCATTTACTTGGATATGGGGTTAGTCCAATGACCCATTAAGTACCGCCAATGCCTCAACCCAACTTAGTTATGTTGTGATCAAATGGTTATGGATAAAATAAATATATAGAGTGAGGTTGTGTTTGTGAAACATACCATACTATAAAATATAACATGTATTCATAACAATCATGAAATCATACCTACTTAATCACTTTGTCAGAATCCACCTGATACTATAACTCATACAATACCTGCTTTAGCTCCATTTCAAAATATGTTTCATATCTTAACCATACAATACCTTCCACATCACCATGAAGAATAAAAAATATTTCAGGAACACAGTTACACAGGTGTCCCATGGCCCGTTCTTGTCACTCAGGTCACTACCTCATCAACTACCCTGACCCATTCCTACACACATAGGGAGGTCCATCATGTTAGCCTAACTTATCCCCGTATGTTCTATGAAGGTCTTAAAAGACACTTAACCATACAAAAAGGTTCTTGGGAGGTCACTATAACATAATATATTCCATCCCTATAGGATCTAGTGAGGCCATAATCAAGCACATTGTCTTGTCCTTATATGTTGTGGGGGGGTAGAATCAAGAACACTGAACCAACATTGTAGGCTCAAGGGAGGCCACAATCAGTCACACTGGCCCATCCTCATAAGTATTGGGGAGCACATTATATAATACCCCAACCCATACCTATTCACATAAGGATTTTATCTAACGAAGATTTCAGTATACATAGAAATTAGAAAACATGTAATGTTTCCCATCCAAATACTCACAAACATATCACCAGGGAACTAGTCCATCTAGACATAGTCTAAAATGTTAGAATCCTACAGGCTCCCCTTGACCTATCCTAACCCTCTAGGTTTCTTTTAATTCCATCAGGATAAACCTAACTCATTGATCCTATAAAAAAGATTCATTACTGAAAACACAAAATAAGAACCACCATGATCCATCTCCTAGAAAGAGACACTACCATCTAAAACACCATAATCACATAAGATTTGGAAAAACAAGAGCATTTCCCTCATGAAGTAAAACTGACCAAAACATGTATTTACAAAACCATCTAGATTTCATCAAAAATACCCAATCAAATCCCCATTTTCAATCCAGTTAAAAAGAGTCATATGTCTCTTTACTCAAACCCGGACCTAAACCCGAATCCCATCAAGCATTCTTTAGAAACACATTTCTATTTTGAAATAACATTTCAAACCCCATTACAAAACCATCAATTTCTCCTCATATTTCCTTTTAAATCCAAATCCCCATTTAAAATACATATTAAAAAGGAAAAATTTTATCTTTCAAACCCAATGTATGCCACTAAGAAACACATAAAGGGATCAACGAACACCTTTTTGACCAAGGCTTCACCATCATACTGTTTACCATGCTATATGTCCCTGTTGACTATTAGGCCAATGTAGGGCCATCCATGTTTTTGGGAAATACAGAAAATGAATTCAATATGATAGTTTTAATATTATGTAGGCATATGAAAATAATATAACCAAAAAAATAATAGACACAAAATGGTTAAGGACCTCCACCTCAAACTGAATCCATTTACGATCCTTGTATGACCCGACCACCACAAACTGGGCTTGACCAACCATCAACTCATCTCTTGAGCTCCTGAATCACCAATAAAATTTCTCTAGTTAATTAATTAATTAATTAAAACCAAAAAATAAAACATTCCTTAATAGGAAAAAACTCACCATGTGGTCCAATGATGCAAGAATCATGAGAAATTGGGTTTGTTCGACTCTCAATGCACCCCCGATCCTAGACAAAAAATAAGCTACTTTAAAAACCTGAATCAAATATAAATTTCATCCAAAATCCCTATAAATTCTATTTAAATAAATTTTTATTAATAACTTATCATAAAAGGTTAATTTTGGATTATTGATAGACTCTTGGGATTCCATCTATGAGTCTCACATATAATCTTCTTATGGTGCCATGATTTCTCAATGATTCGATGATATCATTACTTTGAAAAACCCTATAGTAAAACTAGAAATTAATGAAAGGATGGAAGGATAATATTAATGAGGGAAGGAGAGTTTCTCACCTTGAATAACCTAGAAAATTCCACCAATATAACCAGCACATCTAAGGAAAATAATGATAGGAAAGGGAGGGGGTTTTCGTCCAAAATGGAATCCCATTATTCTTGGTTCAACCTAAGACCAAAGGTATAAATATAAAAAAAATGAGGAGGTAAAAATCATTAAAAAAGGAACTCATAACCCCAATGACTATATGGGGATGGACAAAAAACTGGTCAGTGGCCCCAGTAGGGGTCTTGGGCAATATTAAATCAGACCAGCGAGCCTATAGGCTCCCTCTAATTGGCCGGTGAACTGTTTGGTAGTTGGACAACCAACCACCTCCCATGTGCTTCCCTAAAACCCTCCCGAGAATCCTCTTGGACCTATTTATATGTTAAAAAAAATCTTTTGAGATGTTAAAATTCATGGAACACTCAACTGAGCCTCAATTCTAAAAATAGATTTTCCACTAAATGAAATATTCCAATTCCCAAGGAAATCTCCAACTCATGAATGCATGGGAAGTTATAGTGGAGATGATAAATTCAAATTTTTGTGTATTAAATAGATGATATTATTCTAATTAAATAGTTTATATTGGAATTATAGTAAAGGAACAGTAGGGGAATCCTTCATTAAGGTTAATAACGACTGTGTAAGTTATCTTAAACATGTCCCCTAAAAGTGTCTATCTAGGTGTACAGTCTTAGGTCCACTCATCATACATTGAGTAAATATTGAGTTTATACTCAATAATACTTTTCAAATTTTATTTCACCTATTTACATCTATTCCACTTATGTATCCAATTTCTAGTATCTTGAGTGGGATTTAATTTCTATGAAAACCACACAAATAGTTTAATTCTTAATATTTTGGATTTTTGTGCGTTATGATAGCTTTATTTAACATTTCAATCAAAATATGTTGAAGGATAAAACTGGTCCTATATTAATAAATAACATAAAAATTTAGGGTAATTATAAATGTTTTTGAAGGGGTATTAAATGCACTATAAAATCATGAAAATGGTGTATAAAATAATAATTTTCCAATGAATTTAAATTTTAGAAAAGAACCCTAACCTTTATCCGACTTAGCCAAATGTTCTCTAACCACATATATAAAACAATAACTATCTTAATAACTTATTTCACAAACTTACTTATACATATAAACATTTTTCAATTTCATTTGTAATTATTCTTAACATGAATATTAGTTATTTATTATCTATTTTCAATGTCAGGCATGAGTAATTTTGATCATTATAAAGAAGTTTATGAATATATATATTTTTATCATTCTTCACAGAATGTTAATCATACCCAAATCAAACATGGTACTGGAATTGATTCATTAAAATTATTTATGCAGTTATAATCTAATTGTTTTTGTTTTTTAGTTATGATCCTTAATGATAAATTGATAATGAGCATGTTTTAGAGATTTTTGACAAATGGAAAATTGTATCTTAACAAATGAGTATAATATTAATTTTTAAATTGAAAAACCAAATCAAAATAATTATATAATTATTTATATAATATATTAGTATAAATTAAATTCCCATAGTCGTCCATGATTTAAATTTTTAGTATTGTTCAAGTAGGTGGTTAAACCAACTGAAACAAGAACATACTATAATTAATAGATAACCATGATATGATTTTGTTGAAATATAATTTTACTAGGAATATTTTTGACATTATTTAGTTTTTATAATTATTTTTTAGTGTGTTATATTATATTTGGATAAATATTAGAATAATATTATAACCAAAATTAAATTATTACATAGTGTGAAAAAATCATTTTTTTCTCTTAGAACACTCTTTTGGACTATTGAATTTATAGTGGTTGTTTATTGATAATATTATCAATAGGTTGTCTAATTTTACATTACCTAACTTTAATAATATTTTAAATATATTATTTATCCATTAAATTTACACTCATAACCATACATGAAATGTGGGGATTAAGGTAAAAAAACATGTAAATCAATTGTTCCATGGGGGAACATATGCATATTTGATGATTTCTATTTCCATAGAAAAAGAGTAATTAATAAAATATTTCATAACTATAAAAATTATTTATTAAATTCTTCATTATTAAAAATCATGTAATGTGGTTAATGAAAATGAATATGAAACTTTTTGGAGGGGGTAGTCTGCGTACAAGCACAAATATCATTTCTATTTTTCTTAAGATAAAAGTTGAAATTATGGTAATATAAAATAAATTGGAAAAATAAAATTAAGTTTAAAAACAATAATTATTTAATTATATAATAATTAGAAACAAATATTTTAAAAAAATATTGAAAATAAAATATATTTGGAAAATTAGTACACATGGTGAGACTTGTTCTTTACCTTGGAGGACTCCTTAGAAATGGAGGTATTAGGATATTATCTTATGAAAAATATTAATTGGGTGAAATAAGATTACAAGGGAAGTAAAAAATAGAACATGTTCAATGGTAATCTTAATTTTTCAGTCGTATTGAAAGGGTGGTGAGAGGACCCTTTTATAAGTGGTGACAATCAATGTTTTTAAATATTTCCTCTTAATATAAATAGGGAACATGTTTAAATTTTACAATGGAACCAAAAAATGGAAAATAAATTACTAATTCAATATATAATGTGGATTATAAATCAAAAATTCACTATAAGACATGTTTTAAACTTATTGTTTTGTCTTTTACTCCTAGAATTTTCACTTTGAGCATTTTTTATTTTACCGTGGTAACTAGAATTTACTTTGAAAATGTAATTATAATGCCTAAAAATAAAAATAATATTGTTAAATATTTTGTACCTAATGATTAAAAATATGAAATCCATTTTATTAGATAAAATTTATATGTATAAGAAAAATCAATTTTGACATTAGTGCATGCAACATGTAAAATTGTTTATAGAAAAAAGTGTATTTTTAAGTTAAAAATTTATCTGCAGGATAAAATTACCAATGTATTCTAATTTAATGTTATCAAAATGGTTTATTATATAACAGATAAATTTATTAATCTTTCATATAAATAGAAACTTAATTTTAGGAAAGTAATATTTAATAAGAAACAAAAAAAAAATTGTTTATCAGAAAATATTTCTTATGGATATAAAATAGTAAACATAGGTTTTATAAATTCAAAATAGTAATTTGAAACATATAATTTTTATTACATAAACAAATATTTTATTAATTAAATTTGTTTATAAATTAATATTTATTTATTAAAAAAAGCATACAAAAGTAACAGTTGTGATAAAAATTGGTTTTCACTATTCACATAAAAATCAACTATATCAGAACAATACTAAAAATTAATCTTAAGATAATATTGACTAAATAAATCCAAAAATGATGTTAATATTGTCAAATTAGAATTAAAATTTAACTTTTTAATAAATTCATGAATGAAGGCCCATTATATTTCAGATTATATAATATTTTTGGGATGTGTTGTTTACCTTTTATAGTTGGGACTCAGGTATTACGACTGACTAGAAGAGATCAAGGATCCTATTGACTACTATTATTGGAAAGTGAAATTCACATATCCCGAAGTATTTTTTCAAATTATTAAAGGATAATGAGATGTGAATTTATGAAAAAAGACTTGTAGTGATAGTGGTTGGAACCATATGATATCTATTAAATGTAATCACCTTGGGTTCTATTGATGCAGATGAACATAGATATTTTTCATCCATATTAGATTAATACCCATTCATTTTTTTGGAAATATTATTTGTTTTACCACAAAAAGAAGAAGTATAATTTTATAGTAGCATATTTTGAGGAATAAATCTTATTCCACTTCCAACATATATAATGGTTGAAGCATAATTAAGAAAAATGAATTTCCAAATAGAGTAGTTGGAAAGAAAGGTCTTCATAAGACCAAGTACATCTTCTAAGGATTTTTAGATTCTAATTGTTAATAATATGTATCAGATACTTTTACATTATATTGATTATCATGTGTTGGTTCAATTTTGGATAAAGCATCAACATCCCCTTTCTTAAATTGACGACCTCTTTGATAAATTGAAGAGAAAAAAATATTCTCTAAAATTAATCTCCAATTGGGGTACCCAAAAATTCGATTTAGGAAAGAATACTTACCTATGGAAGAATTTAAAATACATTATGAAAACTATGAGTACTTGTTCTAGAACATTGGTCTTTCTAATGCAGTATATCTTTTCACAACACTATTGAATCATATCATTCATAGATACAAATAATAGTTTGTAATATTATTTGTTTATGACATCTTAGTGTATTACCATATAGAATATAATCATGAAAGTCACTTGATGATTTTATTGGGTACATTAAAAAATCCCAATATTTACTGAAAATTCATAAAGTGTGACTTTTTATATAAGAACTTATCTATTTTGGGAACATAATTTTAGGGAAATATATACCAATCAATAGAAAAAAAATTCGAAAATTATTTCCAAGAAACCACATAATAATGTCTTTATGATATAAAAAATCATAGTATTATCATTATGTTATCATATCTTTGTTTATGAATTCTCATGTCGTAATTCTCCCAAGACAATGTTGAATAAGATGAGTACTCCCTTTTGTTGGAAGAGAGACTGTCATAAATTTTTTAAGGAAATAAAGTGTTAGATTACATCAACACTTATATTAATATTACTATAACCAAGTGAGGGATATTTTTTAATTTTTTGATTCTTCTAGATCTATATTGGGTCAGAATCTCATATAGGGTGATAATTTCATCGCTTACGGCTCATGGAACCTAAGTATACATGATATTAACTATTTGACACATGATCTAGGAATATTTTTGGTTGAAATTATCCTTAAAACATCAACCGATTATCTATTTAGTGAAAATTTCATTATGTTCATCAACCAAAAAATATTGAAAAATATATTTTCTCAATAAGACATGAACATGAGGTAATGACGATGGATGGAATATTATTAGATATTCATATTTGACTTGGTTTATACATATGGGAAAGGAATTCCAGTGTCTAAAACTGTGAGTCATAATTCATATGATAAGGTGTTTTGAGAGGCACACGATCAATGGAAATTAATGGAATCAATTAAAAATATGAATATTGAATGTGATGTGAATGATGTGGTTTTAGTATTTTATCCATTTACTCTAATTCTAGACTTGCTGAAACAAGTCAAGGTTTCTTAATAGTCAGAAATTTATTTTATTACACTAAGGTTGTAATGTCCCGGTTTCAGGTGCCACTTAACAGGTGACCCGCACCCGGTTCGCTACATGACCTCAAGAGCATTTACCAAAACGCCAGAGGCTGCCGACTAATAGCGAGGGCCCAAGTCTGATAGTGGATAATCTATGCCCTCATTTGTAAAAGTGTAGCGCACCCAAATAAAATAAATAACATTCAACAGAAGCAGAAGAAATAGACCATACACATTTAATATAACAACTGCAGTAAAAGATAACCAACCAGATATATAGATATGATGAAACATGTCTCAAGTTCTAAGAAAACAGCCAGAACATGTAACATAGCAGTAAAATATAATATAGAGTATAAAAAAGAAAAACAAAACATCTAGTAGCATCGCGAGCCTAAGCCCGGTCCCATGCTCCCCTATTCCTCAGCAGCAATCAAGTACTTGTATTAGGACCCTTGTCCTTATCTATACCTATAGAAAAGTAATCTATTTGGGCCAAAAAGCATGACCCAAACAGGGTGTGAGAAATAAATCTTAGTAGGAACTCACCAAAGGCCCGTTCTCAACTATGTGAATATATGAAACAACAGTGTGCAGTAGTAAAAATGCAAAAAACTATGCAATACTCAAAAGTAACTAACTTCACCAGTTATATTGTCATTTTATTATTCATTTAATCATTTAATTTAAAATATCATCATAGTGAATATTCTAAGTAAATATCCAATGTACTCAAACACGTAAACCCCTACCCTCAGGTAATGAGAATCCAAAAGCAAGAATTTGCCCACATGCATATGGGCATTGCCCATGGGCGTAAGAAGTGTTGCCCACTGGCACAGAATCAACTGCCCAGAGGCACGGAATAAGTTTCCCATAGGCTAAATAGTACAGTGCCCACAGGCTAATCACAACACTACTCTCATGCTAAATAGGTAACCAGGCCATGCCCAACATGTAACAAATATTATACAAGCAATTCCTCTCAATGAAATTCTACAATCATCACTTTAAAGTCATAACGTCGGGTATCTTGGCCAAATGGCTAAACAGGTGAACACACCCCCATGGTGGTTCTAGATTCAAGCAACGATCCCAAATAGTAGTTTATTACCACAATTAATTACCTATTCAATTATAATTATTTAAAATAGCCATGGCCTCATCCACACGACACCCCAACATGGGTTTGTGGAAAAACAGTACACAAAAATGCACAATAGCTAGAATATAAACACCAAGCCACCTACCTCAATTGCCCTATATCGATATATGTGAACGATGCGCCTTGAAACTACGAAGAACGTTGAAGATATGAGATAAAATAATTCTCGATTATCCTCAAATAACTTTCCATAGAAGAATAATTGGCAAGAGACACACCGGGATAAGGAAGCTCTTACCCGTGCGGTTCCAATGAGATCAACAGATGCATAAACAGATTCCAGACGCTCGATCTGGGGATCCTCGAATATTCGGTCATCCCCTCCTGAGCTCTTGTCTAGTTATAAGCCTTCCCTATGGATAGGGTTGGTTACTTCCCATTTTAAGAGAAAAAAACAAAGTACACAGTGTGTACTTTTGATTACACGGCTTGTACTTCCTTCGTTTAACTGTTCCCCTGGCGGCACCGCCAAACTATTCATTTCTCGACATGATTACACGATGTGTATTCCCGACTACACGCTGTGTACTATCGCAAAGCTGGCAGATGCTTCCACCACCTTACTGTTTCTCCTTCCGACTGACTACACAGCGTGTAATGGACCACTACACGGCATGTAGTCATTTTTTACACCCTTCTTCTCCGACATGGCTACACACCCTGTATACTCATTCCACATGGCCAAAGTACATGACCTGTGGAAAAGTACAGGGCGTGTACTTCCAAAATTTAGGATTTTCCCCCATTTTCCTTATTTTCTCAAAATACACTTAAGGAAAAGAGAAAATAAGAACCCGTACCTCAAAAATAAGAAGAAGGTTCTTACAAACATTCACCCCTTAATGCAATTTGTCCCTGAATTTCCCTTTTAAGGGTAGCGAAGATAAATCTCAGAACAGCTCTGTCCATTGAGCACGTACATCAGTTTCTAGCTCCCAGGTTTCATCCTGCACTCGGCCATGCTTCCATAGCACCCGTATGAGAGGAACTGACTAGCCGAGAAGAACCTTCGTGCTCCTATCAATGATATAAATCAGATGCTCCTCAAATGATGCATCTACCTGAAGCTCAAACTCCTCGGGCTGAAAAACATGAGATGGGTATAAATGATAGCAGCACAACTGAGATACATAGAATATTTCATGGATGGCCCGATACCTCTATGTTAACTACAGCCGGTAGGCAACCGATACGACTCTCTCCTAAATCTCAAATGTCCCCACAAACCTCGGTGAAAGTTTACCCTATCTCTTGATCCGCCTGTGTCCCAACCTTGGAGAAACATGCAAGGAAACCTGATCCCTGACCATGAACTCTAAAGGTTGTCTGTGGTGATCACCATAAGATTTTTGAGGAGGCTGTACGGTATCCACATGCTTCCAAATGAACTGGACATGCTCAGAAGTCTCCTGCACGAGTTGTGGTCCCAATAAATCTGCCTCACCTGCCTCTAACCACCTCAAGGGTGATCGACATGGCCTTCCATATAAATCCTCATATGGTTTCATCTCAATAGTTTCATGAAAACTATTACTATATGAAAACTCAACTAGGGGTATATTCATCTCCCAAGAGCCCCCAAAGTCCAAGATTCATGCACACAACATTTCCTCAAGAAACTATATCATACGCTCTGACTGGACATCGGTCTGAGGGTGGTAAGCTGTGCTCAAAAGCACCTATGTACCCAGTGACCTCTGCAAACTCTGCCAAAAATGAGATATAAAACGGTTTTCCCTATCTGAAATGATAGAACGAGGAACCCCATGAAAATGTACGATCTCTTGGATATACAAATTCCCAATCTCATCAACACTGAAGGTCTCCTTGATTGGAAAAAAGTGAGCTACCTTCGTGAGTCTGTCCACAACAACCCACGCGGCATCATTGCCTCTAGGTGACCATGGAAACCTAGTCACGAAGTCTATCACGACATCATCCCATTTCCACTTTGGGATAGGTAACTGCTGTAACAGTATGACTGGCCTCTGATGCTCCGCCTTCATCTGCTGACAGGTGGAACACCTCGTAACAAAACCAGATACATCTGTCTTCATACCTAGCTACTAGTACTGACGTCTCATGTCTCGGTACATCTTGGTAACTCTGGGAGGAACTGCCCAAGTTGAAGTAGGAAACTCTTGAAGGTTCCGGGCACAGCGGAAGCGCATGGGTGGATGTGCCCACTTGGATTTTTTTCATAAATAATGATCAATTCGGGATCAATACGATGATAAATGCCAGTCTCCATGGATCAAATCACAAAAATAGACAAAGAAGAAGGTTTATCCCGAAACCACAAACAAGAATCATTAAAATTTGACTATAATTAATTTAATTGATTCTAAAGAAGTGCCTTTTGGGTGTTCTTTCTTCGTTTATGTTCTTGATCACATTTCGATGTGATTCATCGTTGTGTTGTAGAAGTTAAGAGTAGACTTACTATAGAGGTGATCCACATGTGTACCTTGTATTTATGGATGTCTCCAAAGGAGTCTCTGGGTGCTATCATGGAGAAACCTTTTCTTTCGTTGTCCACATTAGATCATCTTGATCCGATGGAAGAGGATCTCTCTCGGTCTTGAGAGAATTCTTGGAGGAAGAGGTTGTTTTGGCCTTGAAATAATTCTTCAGAGTTGTTTAGCACAACGATTCTATTATGTAGGAAAAGAGGTAGGGTTGTGAGGATATTTATAATCGAGTTTGAGGTTGTAGAGTTATGATAATAAATAAACATGTTACACGTTTCATTTATTTCATTAAATCTTATAGAAAAACCCCCATGTCGAATGATTAATTCCTTGACATGCACTCACGCTGATTTTAATAAATATCATTTAATAAAACAATATTACATCCTCAAAATATGGACAGGAAATATTACACGACGTGTAATAATAAAAACACGACATGTACTTGTTTTTCATTGAAAACTACACGGCGTGTACATTAAATGTACATGGCATGTATATATTGTTTTCATTTATTAATTTCCTTTCAAAAATGAAAACTACATAGTGTGTACATTTAATAATAGACGTCATGTACTTGTTTTCAAAATAAAACTACACGACCTGTAATTATTGTTACACGACGTGTACTTGTTTTATTTTATTCTTACCCAAACATTAACACTATTTTAGGCTTCCTTGAATAATTATTAAACCATGTACTGAAGTAATAATTATTCTACTTGAGATACTTGAATACACTTATTGTGTGACCCTCTAGAACTCTTTCTTGTTGGCATTAGGAGGTCTTGCCTAATGTCCAAGATTACTGTCTAGCAACGGGACAAGGCACCCATGGGAAAGAAGTTGATGCCGCATTGACGTATCACCTCATACGAATGATTACTTTGTAATTTAATCCCTTTGTCTCAATATCTCATCAAGAAGGTTTCATGGCAGTGTCATAAACCTATATGCTTGATATGTCGTTCTTTGACTACCTAAAATAAACTCATTGTTCACACCATGGCCATGGAATTTAATGCGACAGTTCTATTTCAATCAAAGGTCTGAGATATTAACTTCTATAAATGGAAGGAACAAATCCATCCTTGAATTATACACTAACAACATGTCACTCGTGACGCACCCAACATATCCTACTTCCCGCTAACTGTCTGCGTGACAGTTTTTGTCAGTAAATCTAAGTACGCGAGTCATGACATGAGCTAATGATAATCTTCCAGTCTAAGGACGATTACACACGCTCGTAGATAGTAATGTATGATGACACCAAGACATGCGTAATTACTACTAGCAGGTATGTTCTCATAATATCCCATCTTAGAGATTACCAAGTGAAAACTCAATGAGAGAGAGTCTCATCCTCTTACGAGTACTCGCACATGACGGTCTGTATACAATGTGTCCTATTATAGTATGTCATCCAACCGTAGAACTTTATTTAAGAATATTTTTATAGCATTTCAAGGTTCTCATAATAGCAGTGATCTTCCATGACCTTATTAATACAACGAATATTCCAGGACATTATTATATTATAGTCATGCAGAACAATGAACAATATATAATAAGTTAACCTTCATGTAATCAAAGTAAAAAATAGTTGGTTCTCAGGACACCAACCCTTACAAACTCTCACATGGACTAGAGCCAACTACCTAAGACTTTTAGTCCGCTAGACCTCACGTGATGATCATGTTTCTGCTGAGTCAAGGATTTAGTCAAGGGGTCCACCACGTTGTCTTTTGTGGAAATATTGCTCACTGCAACTTCACCACTCTGAGAAAAATCCCTCAAGCGATGATACTTCTGAAGTATGTGCTTTGTCCGCTGATGTGACCTTGGATCTTTTCAAAGTTCTACCACTGTAGTATTATTACAACATAGTGTGATATGATCTTTACTAATCAGTACTACATCCAGATCCTGGATGAAGCTTCGCATCCATACTGCTTATTTAGCTACCTCAAAAGCTGCGATATACACAGACTCTGCTGTAGAATCTGCCACCACACATCGCTTTGAGCTCTTCCAGCTCACTGCACCTCCATTCAAACTGAATATGTATCCAGTATCCAACTTCATGTCATCTTGATCAGTCTGGAAACTATCATCTACATGTCCTCTGATGACTAGTTCCTCATCTCCTCCATAAACCAGGAACATATCCTTAGTACGTCTCAGATACTTAAGGATAGTCTTGACTGCTATCTAATGGCAGTCTCCTGGATCATCTTGATATCTTCCTACCTCACATAATGTGTACGCAAAATCTAGCCTCGTACATAGCATAACATACATGACTGACCCAATCACGGATGCGTAAGGGATCCTTGCCATTATCTTTCTTTCCTCATGTTTTTGAAGACACATTTTCTTGGAATGATGAATGCCATGTGACACTAGAAACAATCCCCTCTTGGACTGTTCCATACTGTATCTCTTCAGTATCTTGTCAATGTATGTAGTTTGACTCAGGCCCAGCATTCTCTTGGATCTATCACGATGGATCTTGATCCCAAGAATATATGCTGCCTCACCCAAGTCTTTCATGGAGAAGCATTTATGCAACCATGCCTTAACTGACTCTAATACAGGTACTTAGTTTCCAATTAGTAACATGTTATCAACATATACTATTATGAAAATGACTACACTCCCACTAAACCTCATGTAGACACAAGGCTCACATTCATTTTTAACAAATTCAAATTTTGTTACAGCTTCATCAAAATGAATGTTCCCTGAACTTGATGCTTGATTTAATCCATAAATGAATTTTTGCAACTTGCGTACCTTTTTGGCATCCTTTGGAGTCACAAACCCTTCAGGTTGTGTCATGTAATCATCTTCCTGGAGGTTCCTATTAAGGAAAGATGTTTCGACATCCATTGGCCAATATGATTCTGATGGATTTAGGCATCATAACCGGTGAAAAGGTTTCATCATAGTCAATTCCATGATGTTGTCTAAAACCTTTTGCAACCATTCATGCCTTATAGGTGCTTAATTTCCCTTCCATGTCCAGTTTCTTCTTGAATACCCATTTATTACCAGTAGGTTTTACATCAACAGGACGATCTACCAAAATACGGACTTGGTTTTGGTACATGGAATCCATTTCAGAATTCATGGCTTCTTGCCACTTTGCTACATTTGTGCCTTCAGTTGCTTCCTTGTAGGTAAGAGGATCATCATTGTCAACTAATAATGAGTCACCATCCTCGGTGACAAGAAAACCATATCATTCTGGTTCTCTCACCTCTCTCATTCTCTTACGCAGTTCTTGTGTCCCTAGAATAGATTTTTCTTCCACGGGGCTTTGTGGAATATGTTCTTATACCAACTTCTATGTATCTTGAGCCTCGACTTCATCAAAGTCTATCTCACTCCCACTATCTCTTTTGGAGATGTGCTTCCTCTCAAAGAATATGGCGTGTCTTTCCACTTTATCCTTTTTTTCTAAGGGATTGTATAGGTAATATCCCCTTGTTTCCTTTGGATATCCTATAAAGATACACTTTGTTCCTCAGGAGCAAGTTTGTTACCTGAAGAGGCCTTAACAAATGCTTTGCTACCCCACCCATGTAAATTCGATAACATAGATTTTCATCCACTCCATAACTCATATGGAATACCATTTATCGATTTAGTTGGTACTTGGTTTGGTATGTCTGCTGCTGTTTGTAATGAATATCCCCAAAAAAAATAATGGAAGACTCGCATGACTCATCATTGATGTCACCATGTCCAACAGGGTGCAGTTCCTCCTTTAACATACCCCATTCCACATGGGCGTGTATGGAAGAGTGAGTTGAGATAAAATCCCAAAATCCCATAAGAAATCAAGGAAGTCCTGATTAAGATATTCTCCTACTCCATCTGAGCAGAGTTTCTTAATATTATTACCAAGATGGTTCTTATCTTCATTCTTATATTCTTTGTACCGGTGAAAAGAATCTTACTTATACCTCATTAAGTAGATATATCCATATCAACTAAAATCATCTATAAAAGTTATGAATTATGAGAACCCACCCATTGCTTCAACTGGAAATGATCCACACACATCTGTGTGGACTAATTCTAGAAGCTCTTTAGCCCTTTCACCTTTCCCACTAAATAGGGATTTTGGTCATTTTTCCTTGTAGACATGCATGACATACACCAAGTGGTTTTAGTTCGAAAGAATCTAAATAACCATCTTAATGCAATTTTTCCAAACGTTTCTCATTAACATGACCTAGCTGGTGATGCCAAAGTTGGGTGTGGTATGAGTCATGTGAATTTAAGTTGACATCGATTTCCATTACTTGCTTTGTGTAGTCTAACACATAAAGGTCGTTATATAAATGTGCCCTACCAAATTTTTTTTATCTTTATAAAAGTAGAAACATTAATTTCCAAACATGAATATGAATCCATCAGTATATAATACGGATACTGAAATTATGTATTTAGTAACATATGGTGCATAATAACAACCCTTTAACACCAAGATTATCCAAGTAGGCAATGTGAGGTGGTAGTCTCCGACAGCTACAACAGCGAGTCTGGATCCGTTGGATGGTCGTAGATCCAACTCACATCGGTCAATCTTTCTGAATATACTTGGTTCCTGTATTTGGATACAAAAGTGAGCACAAAAAGTAGTATCTAATACCCAATTAGTAGAAACAAATGGATTTCATTCAATAAAAAATGCACCTAAATCTTCCCCTTTCATCCTTGTCTAGGTGCAGTTTTTCTTCCAATGGCCCTTCTTGCCACATGCGAAACAAACAGCATCCTGTTCCTTTGCCTCCCCATTGATCTTCTTTTTCTTAGAGGGCCTTGAAGAAGCTTTGGGCTTAATGCTCTTCACCTTCCCTTTCATTTTATTCACCATGAGGACAGAAGACTTTTCACACATCATGTCATTGTCCACTTGGCGAATGAGGATACAAAGATCAGACAGAGACTTCTCAATGTTGTTCATGTTGAAGTTCACAACAATGTTTTAGAAACTCTGGGGAAGTGATTCAAGAATGAGATCGGTACCCCGTTCTTTGGGGAGTTTAAACCCTAGAACCTCCAAGCGCTCAATGTAGCCAATGAGCTTGACTACATGAGGCCCGACTGGGGCATAATCTCTAAGATTGCTCTGAAATAGAGCCTTTGAGATCTCAAACCTTCCCTACCTTGCTCTCTCCTGGTATAGACCACAGAGGTGCTCGAGCATTCTATAGGTATCCATGTCCTCATGAGACTTCATGAGCTCACTTGACATTGATGATATCATCAAACATTGAACGTCGAGTGCATCACTCAAATGTTGATCATAGACTAGGAAATATTCATCACCTGCCCCTTGGGAAGGAGGATCAGGAAATGAGGACTCCAACATGTAATACTTTCGTTCATGGTGTAGGACAACTCAAAAAATCCTAAACCATACCTAAAAGTTACTACCGGTGATGATATTGTCTTTGTCTTGAATTGATCGTAGAGAAAATGTGGTTGATGAATTTGTCATCTTGATTCTACAATTTAAAAGAGCAGATTTATTAGTACTTTCTTGATTACATTTTATGAAAAATAATAAATGAATTTATTAATTCTCCCACTATTTTATCAAGTCCCAATGGCCCTCACCATTGAACTCAGAATGTCCAGTTTCTTTGACATTCTAGTGGAAGGGATCCATATTCCCCTTCGCATAACCCCAAAAAGTGTTGGTCAAGCTATTTGAAGGTATTTAGGTAGGTATGTATTTTCCAACTATGAACTTACAGTTCCTTGATCTGTTGAGTGGACTCCCTAATCCAGAAATCTTCACTTGTATTTCCTCAACTCTTGCCTCCAATATTACATCAAGTCTAGCAAGGGCTACTCCTCTTGATGTAATATGGTGAAGTCAACCCGAAACCTTTCATACGTGCTTCCTTTATAAAAGTAAGTGTCCCAACAAGGGTTAGTCAAACACATAGTTTTATTGAGTCTTTCCCATAATCTAGTAAAGGAAGGCTTGTTCTGACTTAATATGGTATTGAGAGATTTTAATCTTTTATGCGTAGTTTCACATTAGCACATGCTTGTTAATATTAAGTGATGCTTGCTTATGTGATTAACCACATTCCAATAATGTTTACGCATAGTCCGGTTATTATTTCTTTTCATCATTGCATGCTTGATAATTTTATTAACTATGTGATCGTAAAAACACATACATAATAAATAAACCATGCAACATAGACAGCAATAAAATAAGATGGCATGATCAGGAGCTTCTATTGGTTAGATTATCTAGATGTTTTGATATGCTAACCCAGACCTAGGGAAAAACACCTTAAACATGGTGGTTTGTGTTTTACAACTCCCACCTTTCCACCATTGTATTTTCTTGCGTCAGTTTCGCCTTGGCTTCAATATTTGAACCATCTCCTCTGGCTAGGGAGATCCTCCATTACATGGGTTTACATTAAAGAAACCATGGGCACGCAGACCCTACATTTTATTGGAAGAAGGCTCACAGGCCAACAAATTTAAATTAAATAAATTTAAATGAAACCATACAGATACAGAGGGTCTTTGATCTAGCTCATGATCATCCATAGCATGCAACGACATTTACACATATTTTGAAATCAAATTCTTTTAATCGTTCTTTCATTTAAGATAAGTCGCGCTCGAATTCAATTAATTATGATCTTATAATTAATCAATTATTTTTCTAAAATTCCTTTCTGAATTTCCTTGAGATTCTTCTAATCCATATTCCTTGTACAGGTCTTTGTACATTGGAGGAAACCTGGTGAAATTCCATTTTTGGAAAGTACATAACATGTAGTTTATAATCAGATGGTGTGTATTTCTTTTCACCCTTTATCCAAAGTACACGCCAGGGGCTTTGGCGTGTTTTTTGTACTTTGGAAATTTTGGAGTACATGGCTTGTAGATAAACCATACATAGCATGTACTTCCTTGTTACGTAGTAACCAGCCTGTCAACCCTGTGTACGCAGTACGCGGCTTATCCTTGTACACGGTTTCACCTGGGTCGGAACAGACTACATGGTGTGTTGCTCCAACATACACACCGTGTATTCTGGTTTCCATGCGTCGTTCAATTTTAATCAACACAACATGATTAATACTTAGGAATATTCAATTCACATGGCATGGTTTGGCAGACCAGTGCTGGTTCATTGAACCTAATTACACGATGTGTAGTTTTAATTACACATAATGTAATCATGTGTTGTACAGACAGAAAGAGTGGCTCCTCTGGATCAATTCCTCTTTTTTATTTTAATCAAAAATAAAAATTAAAAGGTCGTTTCAGTGATATGAATCGAGAAACGAAGGAGGAATAATAGATCTCATTTATTCAGATTTATAGAACGATTTATTTCAAATTGAATCAAATATAAATATGTAAATTATCAATAAAAATTAAATAACTATAATAAATGTTGTAAACCACCCTCTGATACCATTTGAAGGTTCCAGGCATAGCAGAAGCACGTGGGTGGATGTGCCCACTTGGCATTTTTCATTAATAATGATCAATCTGGGATCAATACGATGATAAACACCAGTCTCCATGGATCAAATCATAGAAATAGACAAAGAATAAGGTTTTTCCCTGAACCACAAACAAGAACCATTACAAGTTGATTATAATTAATGTAATTGATTATAAAGAAGTACCTTTTGGGTGTTCTTTCTTCACTGATTTTCTTGACCAATTTCCGATTTTATTCATCGTTGTTTCATAGAATCCAAGTGTAGACTTCCTCTTGAGGTGATCCACACGTGCACCTCGTATCTCTGGACGTCACGAAAGGAGTCTCCAGGTGCTAGCGTGTAGAAAACTTTGCATGCATTGTCGGCCTTAGATCATCTTGATCTGATGGAAGAGGATCTCTCTCAGTCTTGAGAGTGTTCTTGGAAGAAGAGGTTCTTTCAGCCTTGAAAGAAATCTCCAGAATTGTTGTGCACAATGATTCTCTTGTGTAGAAAAATAGTTGGGGTTGTGAGGATATTTATAATCCAGTTTGAGGTTGTAGATTTATAACAATAAATAAATGCGTCACATGTTTCATTTATTTCATTAACTCTTATTGAAAACCCCCATGTCGAATAATTAATTCCATGACATGCTCTCATGATGATTAAAATAGATATCATTTAATAAAACAATATTATATCCTCAAAATCCCGACAGGAAAAACAACACGACCTGTAATAATAAATACACGGTGTGTACTTGTTTTTCATTGAAAACTAAATGACGTGTACATTAAATGTACACGGAATTTATATCTTGTTTTGATTTATTCATTTCCTTTCCAAAATGAAAACTATATGGTGTGTAAATTTAATAATACACGGTGTGTACTTGTTTTTAAACTAAAACTACACGACGTGTAATTATTGATACACAGCGTGTAATTTTTTTATTTTATTTTTCCTCCAACATTAAAACTATTTTAGGCTTCCTTGAATAATTGTTAAACCACATACAGGAGTAATCCTTATTCTACTTGAGATAATTGAATACATTTACTGTGTGACCCTCTAGGCCTCTTTCTTGTTGGCATTAGGAAGTCTTGCCTAATGTCCAAGATTACTGTTTAGCAATGGGTCAATGCACCCAAGAGAAAGAAGTTGACACTGCACTGATGTATCACCTCATACAAACACTCACTGTGCAATTGAATCCCTTTTTCTCAATATCTCATCAAGTAGGTTTCATGGCAGTGTCATAAACCTATATGCTTGATCTTTCATTCTTTGACTTCCTGAAATAAACTCATCATTCCCACCATGGCCATGGAATTTAATGCGACAGTTCTATTTCAATCAAAGGGCCGAGATATCAACATCCATAAATTGAAGGGACAAATCCTTCCTTGAATTATCCATTAACAACATGTCACTCATGATGCACCCAACGTACCCTACTTCCTGCCAACTATCTACGTGATGGTTTTCATCAGTAAATCTAGGTGCGTAAGTCATGACATGAGTTAATGATAATCTTCTAGTCTGAGGACCATTACACGCACTCGTTGATAGTAATGTATGATGACACCAAGACATGAGGAATTATTACTGGTGGGTCTGTTCTCATAATCTCCCATCTTGGAGATTACCAAGTGTGAACTCCATGATAGAGAGTCTCGTCTTCTTACGAGTACTCACACCAGATGGTTTGTATACTATGTGTCCTATTATAGTATGTCATCCTACCGTATAACTTTATTTAAGAATATTGTTATAGCATTTCAAGGTTCTCATCATAGCAGGGATCTTCCATGACCTTATTAATGCAACAAATATTCCAAGACATTATTATATTATAGTCATGAAGAATAATGAAAAATATATAATAGGTTAACATTCATGCAATCAAAGTACAAAACTGTTCGTTCTTAGGACACCAACCCTTACAACTCTCGCATCATATCCTCGCGTATATCCCCTAGAACCCACACTTGTCCATGGAAACGTAGAATTTCATCATCGCCTATCGTCCAACCAGGATGAGGGTCCCCACTTTCCACCGACTCTCATAGAACTAGGTCTTCTGGATCAAATAGTTGTCTCATCCTCACTCTATCCAGGATGGTCGAAGTCACAGCTGAAGATGAAAGATAAGATTTCCCCTGACTTTCGTGCACCTCCAAATGCATCTTAGAGAATAGAGCCATCAGCTGCCACTCACAACTGGCCTCCTGCACTGCCTATATCTGAGTCTTCTAGCTCAGTGAATCAGCTACTGCATTACCTTTACTAGGTGTATAGGCAAACTCTGAGTTAAAGGACTGAAGGTACTTGACCCACCTTCACTGCCTCAGATTCAATCATGCTGAGTAAAGATATACTTGAGACTCTTGTGATCGGTAAAAACCACAAAATTTTCTCCGAAGAGATAGTGTCTCCAACAATGCAATGCATGAACAACTGCAGCCAACACAAGATCATGCGTCAGGTAATTCCTCTCATGTGGCATCAACTATCGAGAACCGTACACAAAAACTCAATCGCCCAGCATCAAAACTACTCTCAGCCCAATACCTAATGCATCATAGTAAACTGTATATCTCTTCCCCTACTCTGTATATATCAGGACTGGTGCTGATGTCAACCTTTCTTTCAGGTCCTGAAAGGATGTCTCGCAAGCTTCCCAACAAACGAACTTCACACCCATCTTAGTCAAACCTGTAAACGGTGCTGCTATGTTGGAGAAGTCCTGTATGAAGTGTATGAAGTAACCAGCCAGCCCCAAGAAACTCCGTATCTCAAACACGTTCTTAGGATTCCCCCAGGAAACAACTTCTCTAACCTTCTCTGGGTATACTGCAACCCCTGCCTTTGAGATGATATGACCCAGGAAGTGAGTCTGGTCCATCCAAAAGTGGAACTTTGAGAGCTTAGCATATATCCAATGCTCTCTCAGTGTACTCAATATGATCTCAAGATGTGTGGCATGGTCGTGTCGAGTGTGAGTGTACACCAAGATGTCGTCCACGAATACTACCACAAAATAATCCATATAATTATGGAACACACGATTCATCAGAGCCATGAAAACTGCCGTCATGTTTGTGAGTCCGAACAGCATAACCAAGTACTTGTACATACCATATCTGCTCTGAAAAGCTGTAATCTGTATGTTCAATGGTCTGACGCATAACTGATGATATCCTGACCTTAGGTAAATCTTTGAGAACACTCATGCTCCATGAAGTTGATAAAAAAGATCATCTATTCTCGGCAAGGGACATCGGTTCTTAACCGTCAACTAGTTCAGCTTCTGATAATCCACACAAAGTATGAGGGTTCCGTCCACCTTCTACGTAAAAAGGACTGGAGAACCCCAAGGAGAATAATTGGGTTGGATAAAACCCTTTGACTGAAACTCCTCTAACTGCCTCTTGAGCTCCTGCAAATCTGGTGAAGCCATCCTATAAGGAGGAATGGACATCAGTTCTTCTCCTGGAACAAACTCAATAGAGAAATCCACCTCATGCTCTAGAGGTAGACCTGAGAAGTCATCCGGGAAGACATCCCTGAAACGATAAAACACTGGAGGGAAATCCATCTGACAAGTCCCATGATCATCCAGGTATAAGCTAGCAATCTATGCTGTGACTCCACCTCACCCATGATGCTGTGGTCCAGCTCGAATTGGCTGAATAACCCATTCACCATTGTATAAAAACTCTCTTCCCTCTAGTGACATGAAACTTGCCCTGCAGCGATAGAAATCTACAAAAGCTCGAAAGGGAACCAACCAGTCCATCTAGAGAATGAAATCATAAGCTGTCATCTCTAAGACATCGAGGTCCCAATGAAAGTGACACCCACCAACCTCAAGTGGGAACTCCATACACTGACACACACCATCCGTTCTAGTCCCCAATGGAGTGTCTAGCGTCATGATACAGGAATAAGAAGAAGAAACACAGAGCCCAAGGCTCTCAACAATGGGTATAGATATGAAACTATGTGTAGAACCCATATTAAAAAGTATAGATGATAAGACAGAAGCTACTAGAATAGTACCTATAACTATAGAAGGTCTGGGATCCTGCTCTTACTGGGTCTGTTGCACTGCATATTCCTACCTAGTGTTGAGGCCTTGCGACACAGCCTGGCTACCTAGAGCTGTCTTGCCCTGCTGCCTCTGAGATCCTGGTGTCTGGCTACCACGACCACAACCACCATCTATAAATGCACACCATGATGTATTCCAGTTCCCTGACTGGTAAGAATCCACTAGTCCTTCTCCCACACGCGATGTCTACCCAGAACCCCTCTCACTAGTCACTAGTGGGAACGCCCTGAAAAAGCACTGCAGATGACCCATCCTGCCGCAAGCTCGACACTCCCCTGGGTCTCGTGGACACTGTGGCCTCTTGTTCCCCTCTCTACCACAATGGTAGCAGACAAACTGGCCACCTGATGCATTATTCTGGCTGGTACTGCCACCCTAAGATAAGTCCATCTGTCTCTTCCCATTTCTAGTAGAAATAGTACCAGAAAATATTGTTTAACTGCCTTGGCCCACACCACTAGCTTCCCGCAAGTTCCGCTCGGTAATCAGTGCCTGGTTCACAATAGCATGTACTAAAGGCAACCTGAAAACATTCACCAGTTCTCAAATGTCATATCAAAGACCATCCTCAAAGTGACTGGCCGTCAATGTCTCATCACCCACCATAACAGGTGAAAAATGATGAATCTTGGTAAAGAGAGAGTAATAATCCATCACCGACATAGCGCCCTTCTGTAGATTCATGAACTCTCAAGCCCTATCGGCCCTCAGCATCTCTGGGAAGAATAAATCATAGAATAATTCCTGAAAATCATCCCACTCTATGTCTCTGTGATTCTCTGACTAGGTGGTAATATCCCACCACCTCTTGGAGGAATCACGCAACATATACGTCACGAGTTTGACCCTCCGCCCTGGAGGCATCTCAAGATGCTCGAATATAGTTTGTATATACCCCATCCAAGACTCCGCAGCATATGGTTAGCCATCCCCTGATAACGTAGGCGGATGCTCCTGCTGGAAGATACGAGTTAGCTCGGCCACAGATGTGGCAGCCTGCGGTGCACCCTGAAAGGTCTCCATGAACCGCATGAAGCATTCTTGGAACTGTGCAATCGTTCCTGTGTCCGATATAATGGTTGGCACCGCATCTGTATCTGCGAGAGGATCCTCTGGTAGCCCATGTCCCACCATCTCTAGATTATATTCCGCTCTCCTGGCGAACAATGTGTGGTTTTCTCGGTGGCATGACTCTACAAGGTCAAATGCACACATTAGAAAAAGACTAACAACGACCGAAAATGAAGAAACCCAAAAGGGAACAGGAGGAAGAAGGCATTCAAAATTTTCAAAAGAAGACTACACATTGTGTAAAATGACTACATGATGTGTACTTGACTTCTCTTCCCCTACCCAGGTCCTTCTACATGACTCTCTTCTAAACAAAACTACATGGCATGTATATCAACTACATGGCGTGTATGGTGTAATTTTACAACATCCCATGTCATTTGTGACACGGCCGACTACTCATCTTGACAATACACGGCGTGTTACACCCGCACACGGTGAGTACACCACCCCGTTTCCCTACCACATGACTAAAACCACACGTTCTGTCCTCGTACAAGACTGCATAGCATGTCCCATAGGTACACAATGTGTACTAGATGAGCTCCACCGACCCGTGTTGTTAGTTACACGGCCGGACACACAGCTCACACTACACAACATGTTCTATATATACACGACATGTATACGAGAGGGTTACACTAACCCATGTTGTTAGTTACACAGTCGGGTCCCTAGGTCAGACTACACAACGTGTTCATCATTGACATGGAATGTACTAGGAAATATTCCACCAACCTGTGTTTTTTAGTTAAACGAACGGACTCTGGGTCAACACCACACAGCATGTACATCCTGTACACGACATGTGTTTCCCAAGTCATTTCCTACCCCGTGTCGCTGCCCACACGGTTTGTGACATGGTAAGTGACTACACGACGTGTAAAATAGCTACATGGTGTGTTCGTCCCAAGATCTTCCCTTCCCTGTGTCGCCGCACACACATTTTGTGACATGGGAAGAGACTACACAGTGTGTTCTCAGGGTAGACGATGTGTACTCAAAACGTTTTCTTTTATTATCGAATTGAAGTCTATACACGGCATGTTTAAGGTACTACATGGCGTTTATACTAGGTTTTTCAGATATTATGCCTCAGAAACTTACTCATAACCCAGAAAATACCGAAAAACAACACCTAAGTGTCAAATTCCGATCTGTGAGGGCCCATACTTCCCACGAAGAAATGTTTGATATCTTATCTATGTTATAAAAAAATAAATAGTCAATGATCCACCAAATTCTAGTCAATGGGGGCCCATACTCCTCAAAAACCATGGTTTGGCATCCATTCTATCAACAAATCATATAGAAATACTCTATCACATAGCAGGTATTTATCAACGTAGCTATCACAAGAACATGATTTTTCTAGCACAACAACTATCACAACAGCAATAAATTTCTAATACACTTACATGGCACGTAACTATGCATGGAATGTGATTACTAGAATGTGCCAAAATGTTGCATGAGATGTCATAACCTCATCTTATCAGGTAGCAACTAAATAGAACCCATTAATAAAATATGAATAGAACAATACAAGTGTGTCACCCAATGGGGAAAATCATATCAACTGTAAAATTTGGAAAATCAGAAATATTGAAAAAATACGAGGTAGACTAGATTTTCCCTGTACACAGGATAGCTACGCCCGGGCATAGCTTATTATCAACTACCATTTCTGTCCTATCCCTGACTAAGGCTCCAAACAGTAAGTCAAAGAAAAGAGCCCCTTTGATACCACTTTGTAACGTCCCGGTTCTGGGTGCCACTCAACGGGTGCCCTGAACCCAGTTCGCCACATGAACTCAAGCGCATTTCCCCGAACGCCAGAGGATGCTAACTAGAAGTGAGGGCCCATGTCTGATAGTGGGGAAACTATGACCTCATTTTTTAAAGTGCATCCCAGCGGAATAAATTAAAAAGCATTCAACAACAGCGGAAGCAATAGACCATACACATTTAATATAACAACTGCAGTAAAAGATAACCAACCAGATATATAGATATGATGGAACATGTCTCATGTTCTAAGAAAACAGCCAAAACATGTTACATATCAGTACAATACAATACAGAGTATAACAAAGTGAAACAAAACATTCGGTAGCATCGTGAGCCTAAGCCCGGTCCCACGCTCCACTATTCCTCAGCAGCAATCAAGTACCAGTATAAAGACCATTTCTTGTATCTATACCTACATAAACGTAATCGGTTTGGGCTGGAAAGCATGACCCAAATAGGGTGTGAGAAGTAAATCCCACTAGGCACCCACCAAATGCTCGTGCCCAACTGTTTAAAAATATGAAACAACAGTGTGCAGTAGTAAAAATGAAATAAAATAAGCAGTACTCAAAAGTAACTAACTTCACCAGCTATATTGTCATTTTATTATTCATTGCATCATTTAATTTAAAATATCACCACAATGAATATTTTAAGTAAACATCCAATTTCCTCAGACTCATAAACCCCCAGCCTCAGGTAAAGTGAATACAAACACAAGAATCTTCCCATAGTCATTCAGATATTTCCCACAGGCGTAAGAAGTGTCGCCCACAGGCACAGAATCAACTGGCCACAGGTACAGAAGAAGTTGCCCACAGGCTAAATAGTATAGTGACCACAGGATAATCACAACACTACCCTCAGGCTAAACAGGTAATCGGGCCCTTCCCAACATGTAACAGTAGGATACAATAAATTACTCTCAAGGAAATTTTGTAATCATCACTTTAAAGGCATACCCACGGGTATCATGACCAAATGGAAAAATAGAGGAACGCACTCCCGGGGTGGTCCTGGATCCAAGAAATGATCCCAAACAGCGTTTTATTATCATAATTAATTACCTATTCATTTCTAGGTATCTAAAATAGCCATGGCCTCAGCCACACGACACCCTAACATGGGTTCGTGGCACAATGTTACACAAAAACGCACAACAGTTGGAATATAAACACCAAGACACCTACCTCAATCACCCTAGATAGATATACACGAATGAAGAACCTTGAAACACCCATGAACGTTGAAGATATGAGATAAAATAAATCTCATTTATCCTCAAATAATTTCCCTTAGAGGAAGAATTGGCAAGAGACACACCAGGAGAAGGAAGCTCTTACCCGTGCAGTTCCAACGAGATCGACGGACGTGGAAACAGATTCCCGACGCTCAATCTAGAGATCCTCAAAGATTCAGTTGTCCCCTCCCGAGATCCCATTCGGTTCTAAGCCTTTCCTGTGAACAGGGTTGGCTACTATCCATTTTAAGTGAAAAAAAAGTACACGGTGTGTACTTTTGAGTACACAACATGTACTTCCTTCATTTAACTATTCCCCAGGCGACACCTCCAAACTGTTCATTTGTTGACATGAGTACATGACGTGTATTCCCAACTACATGGTGTGTACAGTCGCCCAGCTAGAGGATGATTCCACCGCTTTTTTGTTTTTCCTTCCACCTGACTACATGGCATGTAATGGACCAATACACAGCATGTTGTCGGTTTTTACACCCTTCATTGCCGATATGGCTACACACCCTGTGTACTCATTCCCCATGGCCAAAGTACACAGTGTGTGGAAAATTACATGGTGTGTACTTCCAAAATTTAGGATTTGTCTCCATTTTCCTTATTTTCCTAAAAACAGTTAAGGAATAGAGAAAAGAAGAACCCATACCTCAAAATTAAGAACCGGGTTCATAGAAAGGTTAAACATTAGTGGTGGGTAAAATATGAATGAATAGACAACAGATGAAAATTTTTTATTTCTATTTTGTGTTTAGATCGTAGTTCTTTCATCTCTCTATGACAAATTACATTCTACTTACCAACATTCGAAATGGGTAATCAATCAGGGTACCCAAAAAATGTACAGGGAAATGAATGATCATTTATAGTTGATGGGAATGAAAATGAGAGTGGATGAGTTTGTTTGGACATATATCACTTATGAGAATGTGAAGGAAAATGATCAATAACAGGTGACAAGATATAGTCATTTCCCATACCGATATGGAAACGAGATAAGATTACTATATACAATGTCACTGGTATACCTAGAATAATTTGGAAACATGGTACAATTTTGGAGATTGTGGACTGACTCATGATGTCAACAAATTTATTTTCAATTTCAAAGGTGAATATAATAGAAGAATTAAAAAATCTATATATTTGTAAAGTGGTCAAATTTCACGTGGTTCCAATTTCTATCATCTCTAATTAAGACTCCAAATTGACCGCATAGTTTTTTCCTTAAAATAAGAATTTGGAAGCTATTTTTCCTTGAGCCTAGTATATCATCCCCAAATGGATGGCTAATTAGATAATATAATTCAAACCTTAGAGAATATTCTTAGATAATATGTGATAGACTTTAGTGGTTCATTTGAATATTTTTTTCATTTAGTGGAGTTTTTTATAACAAAATTTATCATGATAGTATATATGGACTCGTGTAAGGAATTGTATGGATGGAAATTTAATTCTGTATTTTTTTAGGTTGTGACTATAGAGAATTAATTAATTAGAGAAATTATGGTGTATAATTTGTTATATAATATATGTATTATTAGAAAGAGACTAGTGAAAACCCAAAGTAGTTAAAAATATCATACCAATAATCATTGATGACCTCTATCATATGGCGTGACTGGCCATGCATTCTTGTGAGTTTCTTTGACATTAGAGAATCTTTATTTAGATATGAAAAGAAATTTTACCCCATATTATGTTGTCCATATAAAATTATTGAATGGATTGGTGAAGATTCAAGTAGGTTAACTCTACCACTACAATTTAATTTAATTCATACTATTTTATATTTCTCATAATTAGACATGTATCAAGACAATACTGGCCATGTGATTAGATATGATCATGTGAATCTTGAACCTGATAAAAAATTCATTTACACCTCGACTTAATTACAATACAATAAAGACATGGTGTTTTTTCTAGATAGATATTGATGGTGGGGGTCTTATGGTTACATGGTCGGCTAAAAGATGAGACATGGGAATGGGAGAATAATATGATAAATTAATGGATGAAACTGTTCGAAAACACTAATAGACTCATAATTTATGAGGATTTAAAGCCAAATGGTAGGGAGAATGTTATACACCTATTTTGGAGGTACATTACCATTTTATAATATTTTTTTAGTTTTATGATTCTTTGGTTGGATTATTAGATGTGTTTGATGGAGGAAGTAAAATGAGATCTAGAATATAGTTGTTAGAGTCTATTCATGGAATGAATAAATATGCATTGAATGAATAATTCCATTGTAGATTTCATAAATATATTTTTTATGTCATTTATATAGGATCGAAATATTGATGTAGATGCTCAATATACCAGAGGGGGTAAATTTTATACCTAAACAAAATCTTTGGAAGCTTTACTATTTGTTAAAACGTTCTGTTATATAACAAAGTTAAACAAGGTAAATTCACAATACCACTTCATTCTACAAACTTTCTAGATTCCAGAAATATTGTTCCGGAATTGAAACAATAAAAAATTTTATAAGGAAAAAGATTCTACCTTAAAGTGTATTGAATCTCACTAATTAGAGTATACAAGTATACGAATGTATAAGATAGTTATACATTCGTTATCAATCAAAATTCAGTGGAAAAAACAAACTGGAAAAAATACATGTAACGAGTAGTAAATATTTTAACACAAAGAGTAGGGTATCTAACAACCGTGGATAAAGGTCCCTTGATTTATACTTTCAAGAAAGTATGTCTTACCCACACTAGGGTAATCCCTCAATAAAAATATCAGATTCTCTCTTGCTATCCCTGCAAGCCCTCGAAATTCAAGGTAGTGGACACCTCTATCTTCCAATCCCCGGAGTCCCTCGAATGTACTCAGAAACATTCATAGTCGGACAATGCAATTTTAAATAAGATGTTCAATAAGCAGAAAGAATGAAAGTATCTCTCTAGAAATCACTTCAGCAACATGTAATCTCTATTGTTGTATAACATTGTAGAGATAATTCATATGATATCCTATTTATATGCATATCTTCAACGGTCGGCTCCCACCTCCAAAGGTCATATTTTTCATTGAATTTTGGAGGGATTTGTACACGTGTCACTCAGAAAATGGTTTGTTTATAATAGAATGCATGCCATCGGTTTATAACTAAAATAAGAGTAAGTAAAAAATGGTTGCCCAACCAAATTTAATTTTTCGGAGTCTAAGGAAAATATTGAATTTGTATTCTAAGAATGTTAACCTTCAAAGTCTACATTAGAAAAATATATGGATTCTATTTTTCAAGTAATTCAGAATCAAAATTATAGATATTTAGGAGTCTAAATTATGAGTAATTCAGAGTCCGAATTCTGAGGAATTCATAGTCTGAATTCTAAGGAATTCTAAACCGGAATTTTGAGAAATTGGGAACCTGAATTCTAAGGAATTATGAGTCTATATTCTGAGAAATTTGGAGTCTGAATTCTAAGGAATTTGGTGTCTGAATTCTTGGGAATTTTGATTCTGAATTCTAAGGAATTTTGAACCTGAATTTTATTGAATATGGATTCTGAAATTCATAGAATTAGAAGAATTATTTTTAGATAATTTAGAGTCAGAATTTCAGAGAATTTGGAGTCTTAATTACATAGAATTTTTATTCTGAATTTTAGAGAATTAAGAACCTGAATTTGGATCCTGAAAACATAATACCTTATATATAAGTATTAATAGAATTATGAGTTTTTATATGTGAAACCAACTTTTTTTACTTATGAATAAAAAGAGTTAGATTTAGAGAGACTAAAATATGATCCGTGAAAATTAGTTAAGGAATAATTTTCCTTGGGGAAGTAAAATTTTCCTTATAAAGGAAAATAAAATTTTCCTTAAGGTAGAGTGTTTTGGATTTTCAAAACATGAAGGAATGCAAAATTCATAAAGAAACCTTATTGACTCAACAATTCATGGCATAAAATTATATTCACAACCTAAATGGAATTCATTCCATAAATGGGTTTTTAGAATTCTAAAATTGATGTTCCTTAGTTTCTAGTGTAGCTAGCTATCCCAAAGATTCATTTTGTGAATACCAAATTCACACCCTGAATGAGGCAGAGAGTACACATGTAATTAATTAAAGATCTAATTTGGATATCACAATTCTACCTTATTTTTCCCTCGAACTCTATGCTCCCTCTATGAAATTTTAGTGATCATATTTTTTTTAGATACTGGTTTTAACAAATCCTTGAGCGTTGGACCTAGGAAATAAAAGGTAAGGAATTTGATTCTTCTTTTCCTTGAACAATCCTTATCATATTTTGTTAGAAAAAATAGAATAGGGTTATCATGCCACGATATATAGGTTAGGGTATGTTTTGATGAATCTTATTTTGTATCATTAATGTAAAGGGAGGATGAACTTAAATTTGATTGCTCATAGTTTTATTGTTTTGAATAAATAGGATAATGTATATGGATTAAATTTCTCAATATTTTTTTTAAAAAAAATAATTCTTTTATTTTTGTATATAAATTCTATTTTGTATTGATAAAAAACATGATTTTCCATTCTATTACTACATTTGAAACTATGGTTTGTGGGCTTCACTAACAATTTTCATGATGAATGTTCTGATGGGAAATATGTTTTTAAAGAAAGTTCTTAGTTTTGATAACTTTACATGACATGTTTGGGGTGTGTTAATATGTATATTGGGGCCTTTTTTAATTCATACTTGGATTCCATATTAATTTGGGGGAACCTTGGATTATATCCCTGTGCAATAACTTGGGCCTAGATGGATGTGTTCTTCTCATGAGTTATGAATTTTCAGTGGACATACAAGATGATATTACATTGGTTGGGAAATTGAATTGGGTGTGTTCAAGAATAGATTGGGTGTGTGAAATAATATAATGAGTGACCTTTATAGTGTAATTCATCATCTCTATATACTGACATATATACTTATTTCTCTAGTTTTATATTTTTACTCCTATTTGATATTAAATATTATCTAACTTGATTTTGTTCTAATTAATGGAGTCTATTCATAAAATGAATAAATGTGAATTTAATGAATATTTAATGTGTAGATTTAATGAAAATAAATTTTCAGTCATTCCTCGAAAGAAATTATGTTCACGACCTAGTTGGAATTCATTCTCTGAATAGGTTTCTGGAATTCTAAAATTGACGTTCCTTGGTTTCCAGTGTAGCTAGATATCCAGAAGATTCATCTTGTGAATACCAATTTCACAACCTCAATGAGTCCAAGAGTACATATGTTATTAAATCAAGATCACATTTGGCTCTCACAAGTCATCCTTGTTTTTTCCTCTAACTCTATGATCCTTCAATGAAATTTTAGTGATCCTATTTTTTTTAGTTACTAGTTCCAACAAATCATTGAGTGTTGGACCTAGGAATGCAAAGGTAAGGATTTTGATTCTTGTTTTCCTTGTACTATCCTTATCATATTTTGTTATAAAACCTATAATATGCTCATCATTCCTAGATATATGGGTTAGGGTATGTTTTTATGGATCTTATTTGGTATCATTAATGTAAAGGGCAGATGAACATAAATGTGATTTCTCGTTGTGTTATGGTTTTGAAAAAATAGTATAATGTATATAGATTATATTCCTCTCTAATTTTTTTAAAAAAATTAATGGATATATATATATATATATTCCATTTTTTCTTGATAATTAAACATTATTTTCACTCGTTTACTATATATCAAACTATGTATTGTGGGAATCACCAACAATTTGTTTGATCAGTGTATTGATGTAAAATATGTTATCAAAGAAATTTATCGGTTGTGATAAATTAATAGGACAATTTTGGGGTGTGTTCATTTGTATATTGGAGCCTTTTTTATTCATACTTGGATTATATATAGATTTGGGGGATCCTATTATTATATCCCCAAGCAATAACTTGGGCCTATATGGGTGTGTTCTTCTCATGAGTTAAGATGGTTTAGTGGACATACAAGATAATATACCATTGGTTGGGATATTGAACTGGGTGTGTAAGATAATTGAATGTATGACCTTTATGATGTAATTCATCATCTCTATATACAAACATATATACATATTTCTCTGGTTTGATATTTTTACTCCTGTTTTATTTTAAATATTTTCTAACATGTTCTTGTTATAGTGGTGTGTGTGGAAAGCCTTGAGGATTTACAACAGAGTTAATAAACATACCCCTACATATGAATTACAATTAATATGTAGATGTTTTTACCTTTATACAGGTGTGGGGCATGCCTTGTACATTACTAGTTGTGCACATTGATGTTTTAGTCTTTTTATTTTGGAATTCGATCTTAGATATTTCTTATAGGTGTGTTGGTTAGGGAGCCTCACTGGTCCCATAGTCTCCCATAGTGTCATTGGGTATTGTAATGATATATATTTGTTAGATTACATCTTAATACTATGACTCAGATTACGTTTTTGGATTATTATGTAATTATATTAGGATTGGTTTTTAAATCAAGGATCATATTTATTTTATATCTTTGAGATTTTTCTATTGTAGGTTGTATATATAATGTAAAATCATTCTCAATGATTTAGTAAATCCCTTGGAATTTATTTGTTTCCTTTAGTACCCCAGGGGCATCACCTAAGGTATGTGGAATTTTAATCTCACAAAATCCAATGGGTTTTGTCAGGGTGTTACAAGGGGTATCAGTTTGGATTGGTCTATAAGTCTAGAATAGTAGGTATGGGGATATGATGTGTTAGTGCATGAAATGTATGTATAAAAAGGAATAACTAACCTCTTTATAATGAAATTCTAGTTACATGGGAAGTTTAGGTAAACAAAGGATCACGTCACACCAAATATGGGGAAAATCAAAAGAAATACAAGAATGACAAATATCAAAAGAAACCCCAAAATTTCAAAATAATATTTATGGTTTATGAAACCAAGTAATAAAGAATAATTACTGTCTTATAAACATATATACATAAAGAATCATGTCTCCCAAGAATCAAAAGTCACCTAATGGATCATAAGATCTATATAAGTCAAAATCAATATCCCATATGTGAATCACATCTCAAAGGTAGCCATCAATGGAAAACATGTTGCATGACCTACAATATTCTTATAACCCATCATCACAACTATGAAAACCCAATAACCTATACACTATCTCTTGATAACCATAGTGTGGGATCCATACCCCTCCATATAATGGTTTTTAGACGGGGGATTACTGGCCCTATTGGATGTAGGTCCCATACCTTATCTCATGAAGGAGTATCAACTTCTATATATAGAGGACCCAACAATCCTCATATGTGGGAGTACTAACTCTGACTGTATTATGGGGGACATATGATTCATCAAAATCGAGTGATTACCAACACCATTCTTGAACCAATAAACATAGTGGACCCATTATTTATAAAATTTTGGGTGTATTGGGATCCATGATTCTTATGGGGGTCCCACACCCAATCTCTAGAATATCGTTAAAGCAGTACATAAACCCCAAGTACTCTCTAAAATTCTATCCCAATCCCTATTATTTCCTCTATGGAGAAAAAATCATTTAACTAAATAAGATGACTAAAAAATAGTTTCCCATGAATAAGACAATTGTACCATCATTATTTACATAGAATATTTCTTAGAATAGACTATTTACCTATTAGAATTTGAAACATAGGTGACAATAAATGAGAAATATTGAAAGACACATAGTACATGACATGTACTTTTCCACACATAACATATGAGTATAGGTTAGAGGATAAGATTGTATTTCTTTCATCCTTCAATGTAGAGTCTTCTTCCATGATGTGGCTTATTAGTGTACACAATGTTTGAGAATTTTAATATTCTCAAAAGTGTATCATAAATAGTTGTGGATATATTGATTCATAACTAAATGATGTGTCAGTTTTATATATTAGAAATATGAATCTTAGTTGGATATCTTGGTATGAATTTCCATACCTAGAGTATTCCATCCCTACAAAAATGACATGTACTCTAAAATCATATTTTTTGAAGTCTATTGTAGCTAGATATACACTTATACGATAAACACAACATGTAATGAAATAATGTAAAACATTTGTGGATTTTGAGATAGTTGGTGTATACTAAGATAATGCTTTATCTATATTCTCGAAGTCATACATGACTTATACCTTGGCATACATGATGTGTTTGTCCAGGTTGATATCTGATGTGTACTTAGCTAAATAATGATTTATGTGATAAAACCACCCAAGGATTTGATCTTGAAGTGTTTATTCAAAAACATGAATTGTTAGAGATACATACCAATGAACCTGAGAGTAAATAGATGATACTCCAAAAATGAAGAAAAAATTTATAATTATTCATTAATAACTGAATTAATGCCTTAGGTTTTCATAATTGGTGAATTATTTATCATTTAACACAATCCAATATCACCATCCTTCTTTATCTATAGGATTTCACTATTGTTGAATGCCCCCAACCCTAGGTGGAGGGATAAAATATGATTATATAACATAAAATTTAAGATACCAAGTATTTAAAAAATACCCCAACTAGCCCATTCTGGGGCCAGACACAGTAACAAAAAAATTATACCTCTATTAGGTAAAATTTCCTACTATAGACAAAAGTGCTTTCAAATAATTACCACAATATTTTATTTTTAAGAGTTTTCACTATATGTACTCATAAGAAATATATTTAATTATTTTAATAATTTTAAATATCTTTTAAAATTTGTCTAAAACAGAATTCCAAAAAAACTATACTCAGGGGTAGAAACTACACCATAAGATCAATTAAATATTCATAAAAATTTAACCAGATTATCCAATAGTGTAAATTTATCTTTTTACCCCTTATAAAACCTAAGACCGTAAAATGAGAGAGATCTAAGTCTCACTTTAATAGAATTACAAGTTGATATATGAAATTCAAATGAAGTCAAAAGGAAAGAAATTTAACTCAACCGATGAGATAGATTCAAAGGTGATGGAGAATCTCAATATCAATCATTTCGAAGGTGAGGATGATTTTTGTGATGACATTATATCTCTTATGGAAACTAAATTGAAATAAGGTAAAATAATATTTGAATAAAAACCCCCATTATCATGTTTCAAGTGTTTAAAATTTATTTATATAGAATCATGAATACAAATAAGAAAAAATAGAGAGGATAATATGATATATTTATCATAATATCATTAAATAAATCTCTATTAAAAAACACCAAGCCTATATTTATTAATTAATCAAAAAATAATTTTTGTAAAGGTAGCCATATGATTAATAAAGAAGATATTAGTGAATTTTATCATGATGAAATTGAATCCAAATTCAAAACCATTGGATAAGATGATATGATGGCAATTTTGATGATGGATCAATCTAGAAATAAGGATGATAACCTTGTAGAAGGAGTAGTTGATCTCAAAGTGGATATTGAAGGAGAACATGAAGAGATTTATATTTATTGTAATAAGAATATTAATATATGGGGAATTATGAATGAATAAATTGAGTATGTTCATCAACCAAAAATTGAATTTACCAGGATAGATCACATTTTTGAAGAGAAAACTTACACACAAGGGAATTCAGATAAAGCTTCATATTTCATGTTATAATCAAGGAATGAGATAATTTAATTGATGAACATAACACTTGTATTTAGTATATGTGAAAAATTATTGAATAATTTGAGTCAAAAGTGGTTACCGAGAAGAAAAACAACTAATATGAATTATATTCAATAAATTTTAAAAAGATGTTTTAATTCAAAATATTTATTGATGAGGTTGTCAAAGAGATACTCGATAGAGGGAAAAAAATTAAAGAATATTTTAATGATTATATAACTATCTTATGGGAAATATATAATTTTTATATAAAGGTGAGTCATCATAATCTCTTAAAAATTATTTCCAACATGATCTATAAAAAATATTTTTTGGGATGAAATTATCATTTATATAGATTGTTCTAAAAACATGGATGTCATTCCAATTATATTGAAATAAGAACATAGAGTCTATTACCATTGATGAAATTAAAAGTTTATGGTTATTTTGATCATATAACGACAAATTCTGATGAAAAAAATAGTTAATTATGAGGTGAAGCACCACAAAATAAGCAACACTAGATGAGAATATATCCACCATGTGAAAGGATAAATGATTACTATAAGAATTTTTTTATTTTCCCTAAATTTTTACATAATTATTTTTATAAGAGGTCGAGAATAATAGGGAATAAATTAATTAAGGAATCAATAAAAGTTTACAATCAAGGTATTAATACCATCCCATTAGAGAATAAATTTTATCCACTTGAGGAAGAAAAATATTACATCCTTTTCTACAATAGTTTTTAATGAGTAGAGGCCTAATTTTTATCAAAACAACTTATAATTTCATGAAAGTAAAATAAGGAGGAAATTTAATCTTGGATAATTTTTCACTTCAATATTATAAGAATAAAAACACATGGATACTTGATATTGGGTGTTTATCCCACATGAAAAGTAATACAATATTACTAAATAAAATGCAGAATCGTGTAGATGGCACGGTTGTTTTCAGCAATGATGGTTCAATGAAGATTAATGGAAATATACACACATGGTTAGTTATATAATAGTTAAAAAATATGGGTGTAAACTTTATAAATGTTTTGAAAATAATTTACTGCAGGTGTTTCAAATTATGACTCGTGGATTTAAGTTAAATACAATTGATTAGACTAGTTAATCAAAGGAAATGATGGTGATGCATTTATTTAATAAAATAGTACTAAATAGATTATTTATCAAGTGGATATAAATTATATCTCATGTTTCTTCGTGGATAAAAATAAAAGCAACTTAAAGGATCAATGACTTGGGGATATAAATCAATAAATTTTGAAAAATAAATTAAATATTAATGGGATAATTGGTATTCCTAAAATAAATATTGATAGAAAAAAGGAAATTGATTCATTATGGAGAGGTATGGTGGTTTGAAATCCATAAAATATAAGTAAGAAAAGTTCCTCAAATTTACCTAATTTTATTTAAAGTGATGTATGTGTCCCTATGATACATAAAGGAAGATATAGAGAAACATATATTATATTGTATATTAATGATTATTGTAGGATGGTGATTATAAATTTCATAAAAATGATGAAGCAAATGATATATAATATTAAAATATAACTGAGGTGACATGAAAATTAAATTGGAAGAATGATCAAAACTCTATAATAAAACAGTGTCATAGAATTTAGTTCCATTAAAGGGGAGGACTACTCAGCTAATCATGCAATTAAATATGATGTTTCATTAGTGATAAATCCTTACAAAATTATAGTGGATGAAATAATGGAACAAATAGTGAAAATAAGATAACATAATTTCTAATAAAGAGATGTAAATTGAGAGAATATTGTAATGAATGACTATACATTATAATATATAATAAAAACAAACCCTTGTTAATTCACAGAGAGATGGTAATTCTATATGAGATGTGTCACAAAATGAAACAATCTCCAAATAATTTAATAATTTCATGAATTAAGTGTTAAATATGGAAAAAATAAGATAAATAACAAAAATATAGTGATGTAATAGATGAGGGAATATTTATTAGTTAATAAACCAAGAGTAATTCATATAAGTGTCCTAAAATAAGATTTAACAAAAAAATTATAGTATTTCTATGAAGGTAAACTAAGAAAAAGAATAAAATTCGTTAAAAACCTCAAGTATAGAAAACATTTATGAATAATAAGATAATCATAAATATGTTTATATATAATCTAAATGTGAATCACATGAGTAATACAAAGATATTAAATCAAAATAATTAAATGTTGTGGTGGGTTAATAACTAACTCAAATATAAATAAAAATGGTTGAAATTGATCAATCCAATATCATTGTTGATAAAATTGTTTTAATAAAAAAATTATTCATAATGACTTTTATAAATAATATTTTTCAACCAAAATTGGGGATGATATATTTTAGCCATGTATTCAAGGACATTTCATGAGAATATTCCATGAATGAATATTTTAATATAATTGAAATAATTTTTTTGGGGGGCTTTTGAAGACTCCAAATGATTACAACATAATTATAACAAAGTGGGTGTTCAATATACAATATTTAGAGCAAGATAATTTGATCTAAAATATCATAATATTATTATGTAATAGATGTAATAAAATTTATGAAATTGATGTTGAGGATTAATTTACACTAATAGAATGTATTGAATCAGTTTTATTTTATTTGGTTATGGTAGGATTAAAATATATCAAATGGATGTGGATATGGAATTCTGGAATATAGTTCATAAAGAAGAAATCTACAAATAACTAATTTCTGTCTTTTCAAAATTTGATTGATTAAAACAACGTGTTCCATCAAAAAATAGCCTTATATGGTTCTATGTAAGTATAATGAGCTTGGTGTGATAGGTTAACCATATACTTGAAGAAATTGGAGTTCAAGATAGGAGGTTTGGATCAAAACTTATACATGATGGAATCCAATTAATAAAAATTCATAGTAATTATCAATGTTAACATTATCAAAATTTATAAAATAATGAATGATTAAGTTAAAGAGTTCACTATCTAGATTATATAAAAATTTTAAATGTATATGACTAAAGGAATCATGTATTTTCATGTTTTTAAATTGATTCATAAAGGTTGTTATAAATTTATCTCTCACATTAAACACAATAAATAATTATTGAGATAACATGGTAACTAATGTTTTAAGATGATTTAAAATATAATAATAGTTGGAACCAATATTTTAATTAATGAATTTGGAAAACCAATTGATCCTGTATTACTATATTGAATGATTGGAAACTTATTTTTTAGTGAGTAATGGATACAAATTATTGAAACTATATTCTTGGTATTAATGATTCATCATAATATAAATAAATAACATATTATATATGTTAATACCATCATGAAGTATGCACAGGGTACCCGTGATTTTTTATTTTTATATTTAGTATGAAATAATAAAGACTTAGTGGAACATTTTGATTCCAATAAGTCTGAAGACAATATGTATAGAAAATACACATGTATAAGAGAATTATTTATTAGTAGTAAGTACATTGGATAATTTTTTAGAAGAAATAGACTTTAATATTATCATAGATTAAGTAAATTTAAATTTATTGGTAAAGTATTTTAACCAAATAATTTGGACAAAAAAGCCATTAAAATTTCATGGTGATGATGTAAAGATCTCCATATTTATATTTTATGACAATAAATTACAATTGATCTAACAAAGAACATGATACAACACTCATTCACAAAGCATATAGATATTCATTACCCTTTGTTAAATAAAATATAGAGTAATGAATTTTCAAATGGTTCACATTGGAATAAATAAAAAAATTATAATTTATTAGAAAATATTTTTCTATAATTATATTTAATAAACATTAATTGAATCTTGGTGTAGGAGAATGTCTATTAAAATATATATTTTAAATGAAAAACAATCTCCTCAATTTTTTTTAACCATGTATTTTTTTAGGTTTTAAATTAAAATAATTCAATTTGATTCTATGATCATACTAGGAGAAATATTAAACTAATATCAATGTGGTAAGAATTAAGAAAATAAAACTGAATTATTAAAAGAGAGAAATACTCTTTTAAAAGGGGATTGTCTTAGAACCAGAGTTAAGGATAAATGATAATATATTATCCATTTAAAATATCATATAATAAATGTGAGGAATAATATGATGAATATGTGAGAATAATGTTTTTCTATAATCTGAAAGAATGGCCAAAGGTATGGAGATATTAGTTTTAATATCATTCCATAACTCCTATATTCTACAATAATTATAGTTTAGTAGACTTATAGTGATATATGATAATTTTTATTTCTATTTTTAGTTCTTATAAGTTTTATGAATGGTTAAAACCGCATTTAGAGACATGTAAAACATAGAAATTTCCTCCAAAAAACAAGGGGTGGTATGTTGGATCCCTAGTTAATAAAAGAAAATAGAACATTGTGTTTAATGTAAATAGGATTTAATGGATGAAAAATAATAATTATGAAGTATAAAATAAGTATAAATATGTATTTTTTCATTTTGAATAATTTTTTTGAAGATAGGAAAACCATGTATTGATTCTAAGGTTAATGAATTTCATGTTTTTAACTAAGTGATAGAGGAATAAAATGGTTTCCATTGATTACGATGATGACACAAACTATGGTATGATTACATAAACTAATTCATGGTTTTAAGACCCTGATCATGATACTTATAATTTGGATGAATAATGTTTAACTAAATCTACATAGGACATTGGATATAGGATAAACCACTTCATAATTATTGATGTGGTGAAATTTGTGTTTTTAATGTTCTCTATTTTAATTAGGATGTGAAATAATCATACCCATGTTTTAATGGATATTTTATAAAATGGTAATGTTAATAACGTTTATGAAAATGAGGCAGGTCAATTTATTAGAGGATGTTACTTATGATTTCATGATAAAAGAAAGTCATGGAATTAAAGGACATATTGTGGTTCTTATAAGATTTATAAATCCAAAGTATGAAAATGTGTAAAAAATTAGGATTAAATAGATTAATTGGATATAGTGCTTATATTAAACACTTTTAATTTTAAACTTTTTTATGTTTTTGTATGTTATCATATTGTTTTCGAGATATTGACATAATTTTCATACTTTCATATGTTTTCAAATATTAAAAAAATTGGACAATTTATGTGATATTTGAATCACATATATTGTATGTTTTAAGAGAAATATTATTAAATAAAACATTTTTAAAAAATTATAGAAATGTGATAAAATTGATGATATTAAGGAGTGAGAATTATTATTTATAATTTTTTGTTAGATAAAACATTTTTACCCTATTTTGAAGTAGATAGTAGAGGGAAAAAAAGGTTGTGATCCTTGGACTATGTAGTGTGTTGATACTAAAATCTGTATTCAAATAGAATCACATTAATATTCTAGTAAATCAATAAATATCTATTTTATATTTCTTATATCTATTGTTTGTGAACTATGTAAAATATCACTGTTATTTCAATTTATTTCATTTATAGGGATGCTATTCATGGTATGACGTGTTCAAAAAAGTATTGAATTCCTACTGGCAAATGAACAAGATTAATTATATATAAAATACTCAACCAAATTTATCACCATATTAAGGTGTTTGATAGAACTTTTATGATAACGTTATGCATTTTCCTTGATTTTTTAGGGACTTTGATAATTTGAATGTTTTTTGATTACAATAATAAATCTGCAATAGAATGTTCACCTTCATTATCATTTCTTCTAACAATAGTTTTATCCACATCATTTTTTATTATAAATTGAGATGAAACAATATCATTTGCATCATTTTTACTAAATGAAAATAATTTTATTATAATTTCCTATAAAACATTTTATTTTGTGGAAAACATTCTCTACCCGATATTGATTTTAAATAATCAATGTTATCAAGTTAGTTATTATAAGTGTTTTCATATAAATTAATTTTTTTACTTATAAAAAAAATGATTAAATAAGGGGAATATTTTATATATTTATGTATACTATTTTATTCAATAAAATAATATTACAAGGTATTATTTTAGAATCTAAAACATAGAGTCATTACAAACACAATTTTAGGTTCATATGCCATCCAATGAAGTAGAATTCTAAGATATCTTAAATGTTTCTTTTAATTAATCACTTTATAACATGTATAGTTTTTTTATAAATAACATAATCTATTGACATGATATTTTTGGGTAAATATTAAAATATATTATAATTAAATGGAATGTTTAATGAATATTTGAGGCATTGGATGGAATTTGGTGGTATTATTGGATCATTTTCAAATGAAGGCTCTAGAAAATTACTTTGATAATTTTTTTATAAATCTAGCAGGTCTAATTTTTTTATATAGTTTCATAAGATATAAAAAAACTCTTATTGAAATGGATTATAGACATATTCCTTCAATTAGCTATCAATTGGTAGAAAAAAATAAAGTTAACATCCTGGGTATAGTGGAAAAAACCCAAGGTGAATGTTTGGGAAACAAAATGGTCTATATAAACTAGATTATGGTGCTTTTACATTAAACATAAATATAAACCATTCTAGTAATAAATATATTAATATCATAGGAAGGATTAATTTTTTCTATCACCAAAAATATTATGAAATATGTTTCATCTTAATAACCATAAAACTGTCCACAAAATCATTTCCCTTGAGAAATGGGGAAATAAAGTTTTTAATTTCAAATGAATTACAATGAGGCACCAAAATGGTGGGGGGGGGGGTAATCATGATGTTACTATCTAATCTAATTTTAGATACTTTTTTATTACTTATACCTCACTTACAATTAATAACATGGCTTATAATTATAAGGGTTAATTTAATTATAACTTATAAATTTCTCATATTTCTTATACTTATAAAATTCAAATGATTCCCACACAACATATATAAAAATGTGTAATAAAATAGGTTATTGGTTCATCCAATGTGGGATAAATCTAAGGAAAAATAATTCACTACTCCTCTCATACATCATCTAAAATTATAATTTCATATAGAGTATATATTTTATCATGAATCTGCCCAGACTCCCCAACACCCTCATACCAGAGCTGACACTAACATCAAACAAAGGGAATTATTAATCCCCACAGGTTGGTTACTAGCATCTAGCATCATACAAGATAAAACATGGAACAATTTTTCCACACAAGTAGCATAATAAATAGTTACATGTCAATATTATCAAAAGAAAACTCATTATGGGGAAATGTACTAGAACTAAAACATGTATAAACAACCCAAAGTACAACCAAAATGTAACTGAAAATAAGAAAAATAACTTAAGGCCCAATGGAAACAATAGTTCAAATCCTAATTATAAATAATAATTACCACCTCCAAGTGGTTCATTATCCTTGCTCGAACCTGGAAGGAGGCATTCAAAAAATTCTTGAAGGCACAAGTAGGGTGTGAGTAAAGATCCTAGAAGGGTTTCACAAAGGATTCAATAATAAGATTCCACATTAACTAACCAAATAAGACAATCAATTTTAAATAACTAGGTAACTGATTACAAAATACTATTTAAAACAAATCACGATTTACATTTCAACTGATGGAAATATTTCAAACTACATATTGATAAACATTATAAATAAAATAGTTTTTATAAATTCTCAAGGAATGTGTAAATTTTTTACAAATAATAGAATATATATATATATATCAATGATTTAACAATGAGCAACATGATAATATGCTAAGAGGTATGATAGTGGTAGGTTATGGGTTCCTCACACACTCAAATTGGTTTTCATGAAAATGAGTATACACACATCCCTCGAAAACTGGTCTGTTGGCACCAAGATTCCATCCGAAGTCATAAATGGTTAGTTTTGGGAAAGTGAAGCTTGCATCATACCCCAAGGGCCATTCTGGGACAATCCAGGATGGTCCATGAACGATTTTACCCCTATACACAAAAGAAAAATCTGTTCATGGAGATCCTATACAATAAAGGATATGTGATTTTTCATTTCTTCAGCAAAGGACAAAAGGATGGCATAGTCAAGTGCTCACATGAAAAAAAAATTATGTTCAAGGAGAAAAGGATGTATTCAAAGGCATGGATTATGCACCAATGTTCCATCTTACATGCCAAAGGTGGTGTCAAGTGCTCGATCTAGCACACCCGATTTCCAATGAAAAGGAAGAAGATGCGCATAAAGATTTTTGTGTGACAAAAACCTTAGAATCCCATCACTAAAGATTTAGGCTATAAATGGAGGCCCAACCCCGTATTCAGGGTAATAATTAAAATATGAAGCATCTCTATTCTTTGTGGAAAACCAATCTTCCAAAATGGTGAGATAAATAAAACACCAAATGTAGAAGCTCTTATGAAACAGGTTCCATGTGGGTCTACAATTTAATGAGCACATAGTTGAGAAATCCTCACCCAACCACTTTCAAACCCACGTTTGGTGCATGCGAATAATCTTTTCACATGAAACCCTAAACTTTCTTGCTACATCCAATTGTGCGCACAACTACCTCATTTTCCTAAATGGACTACCCTTGTGAAAGAGCCCATGCTCATGTAATTGATGCATGAAATCCTCCAAAATTATCAATAAGATCTCCTGAGCCCCCATTAATAATGTCCCCTATGCCTCCACATCACTTTCTTCTAAGCATGGGTAGTCTATCTGCAATTGATTCTAAGTATATAAACTACAATGTGGACTTTTTGAGAGACCAATCCACTCTATCATTGAAACCTATCATTTCCAAATCCATGACACACCCAAAGGAATATGAGCAGCAGTTACGTAAGAACTACAGGTAGGGAGCGAGTCCCATAATATTAGAGAAGCATTATGTGAAACTACCTAGAACCATGTCTTAGTTGTATGATGTTAAACTGCATGACAATAGCCTCATCACATGTCATAAAACTATATTATTACCCCATGTAATGTACAAAGGATTCCCCATGTACGATCATCCTGCAGTGCCACCACCTCCTACCATAGAGTACAAGCCACCTCAGGAGGGTGGTATCCATGAATAAGCCCCATATACCTTGTGTCGTAATCACATTATGCTCTATGTATGACTCATAGGGAATGAGATCCCCAACATAGGAAATGAGATACTCCTAACAAGGAATTAGATCCTCCATGGGACGCTTAATGAATAAACCTTACATAATCTCTCATTGATGTTTCTTTTACAACATGAACATTTGGTTTACTACTTCCTCTTGTTTCTCACATTGAGAATGACTCACGTGGGATAATATGTTAGTAGAAAACATGAAATCCACACAAATTATATTCTAGTAGGGCTTCACCAGCACATGATTCCCAACCATACTCATCATATGGACTGCTTTCATGGTGAATCCCAAACTACACGTGGCTTTAGGAATCCTCCTTAAGTATAAACTCCAAAACATTCCATGCTACATGGAATTTTAATCTCAGCTAATTGGGATATGTTGGAAGCCTCCTGGATGTTCATAATCAAAATTATTTTCCATCTCAATTCATTACGGGTCACATCATCGGTATGATCATGCCTATTACATGTGATACCCCATCTATTCCAAGTCCCTTGAGAATCTCAATGCGTAAGCCCCAAACCCACTACACCCAAGTGATATTCCATTTTTATGGTTATATTTCACTCGTAATACCCACTCCATCTGTCATCAATTATCCCTTCATGATGTGGTAATCCTTACCACATGATGTTAAACTGTATGGATTTGTCTTGTCACATGAACATAAACAATGACATCTAACTACAAGTTTTTTGAACCCTATCTTCTAAATAGGTTACATAGGAAGCCTCCTCGAGGTCCAACACTAACCATTGTTAAACCAAGGCTCTCTATCATAGGGATTCACCACATTAATCGACCTTTAAGGGTGTTCTAGTTAACTTCATGGTGTGACATATTCCCTTTATGGGACATATCCCCAGATCCACCTCCATAAAGAATTCTGATCCATCCATTGGTAAAATTTTTGGAATCCCGTCATAGAGATGCACATTCTTGATAAATCTCAATGGGGTGTCTTGAACAATCAAATATGTCTCCAAAATATGTTAAACCATTGACTCCAATTACATACACCATGAAAAAATTGGGATTCCTAATGTGAATGACATAGAATATATATACCTACAAAATAGATACCATATGAAAAAATGTTATAACTAAGGTGAAATTTATTGGATTATATATGAATTCGACTTTAGATACCTCAGGATCAATAAATGATTCCTTGGGTTCCATGCCTATGTTTCCTCTTTGATGTTTCCTCCCATGAGGAATAATACATGTGAAAAATGTTCCTAGTTTCAAGACATTCTAAACATGTACAAAGTCACTACTCTCATAATTGAAGTTTAATTCCATGTTAATAAAATTTCAAAGATTCAGACAGAAGCCGTGTAATTAATAGGGACCCAAAAATATATGGAACACAGAATGAGTTCCATGAACATGACATAACTCTATGAGTGAGACCTAGAATAGGTGAAAATTCCAAGGAGTATCCATGGATGTAGGAACAGACATACCATCATCCTATTTCAATTAGGGAGAATACATCGTTGATGAAAGTGATAAATTTTTTCCTCATTTGGAATGTGTGGTTCCGGGGTAACAAAGCACACCCGTGCACATTAACATGCACGACAACACACCCCATCAAAATCATCATAAATAGAAATGGTGAACCCAATGTGAATATGCAGACTAGTTTAATTAGATACATCAGTAGATTATTTTTTCACTAGATCCAATTATCTATTTCTAGGACCCACTAAGAAAATAGTAGGCCTAATAGAGAATAAACTAGAAATTTGGGAAGTTAAACGTTAGGGAATCCATTCTGTGACATTGTTAATGTAGATAACTATCTACATTTAGAATTTTGGAATATGTTTTGGTATTAAACAATGATTTCCTTACACATATACTGAAAGATGATTCGACCTTCTTGGTAGGAACACAGTCATAAAAAACAAACCACCCAAAACCCATAGATGTAGGGGATTGAAACATGTTTGTGCAACAGTGCCACATGACACCACATATTCAAAGACTTCAATTGTGACCATAGATATTTGTCCCCACACTCCACATTTCCCTCCAAAATAATCTATAATAGGGAGAGAGACACCTGCATATGTCTGTACATCTAAGAGGAGGTCATTTGGAAAAGGGATTTGGCCTACTAGGACCAAGAGGATTCAGTTCCTCACAGACACTGAGGCCCCTAAGGGTTTCGTAGGGAGAATACAAACCCCATTATAATAATAAATCAATTCAAAAAACTCTCACCAGAGTTATACTATGAATTTATAACCTACACCAAGGAGGTAGGGGATGCACGAGTGACCCTAGTCATGACAACCATGCAGGACCCACCAAGGAGGGATACCACCAGGACCTGTTAGCTGTATCATAGAAAGGTCATCCAGGTTGAATAATAGGTTGAATATTCACCCACTTTACTAGCCCCGGTATGGATTACCTGGTGTCAACATCTAGTGCTAGCCCAAAAGAATGCCCGACATGGGGGATCAATATCCAATAATCTAGTGGCTCATGCCACAACTGGTGTATTCTACCAGATTCCAACAATAGATGAGAAGGGATCCATCTAGGTCCAATTGGGATCAAGACACCATCATCCTAGTAGGATGGTTAGGTTAGCTCTATTAATTGATTTTACCACCAAATTTTTTTATAATACAAATCATGAAAATGAGTTTCAGTACAAAGCTCATCCCTATGACTACACCAACCCAAGAGGGAGTCCTCACCACTATCAAAATCAGCACAAAGGTCCTCCCCATTCCATTTCATATTCAAGTAGAGGTCACCCTCTCTTTGAAAACTAGTATGGAGGACCTCCCTGTGATTCTACCACCATTCCACATAGAGGCCCCCATCATGTAATAGTTAATCAGTGGTAAGGTCCTACACACACCATTCCAATAATAAGAGAAGGTCTGCCTCGCCCCACAATCGGTAAAAGATAATATCCTTCAAACTTCATTGATGATTAGTTAATAGGTCCTTATCTTATCACAACCAGTCAGAGTGGTGTTCCTCCATGCTCCATCAATAGATATAATGGAGGCTCTCCCCATGTTTCCACCTATTAAAGAAATTGTTCTCGCCATGAATTCCACAATTGTTATAGAGGACTTTTCTATATTCCATCTCCTAAACAAGTTGGTCCTCCCCATTTAAATTTTGATATGTGTGAAGGTCCACCTCATTCTTAAAAATAATGGTACAGAGGTACTCCCCATGAAATTACTATCAGTTAACATAGAGATTGTCCCCATGTCCCAATTGACCATGTAGAGGTCCCCCATCCTTTTCTACTACTAGAGTGGAGGTCCTCGCCACTCCTACAATAGCCGATACATAGGTCCTCCCCATATACCAACTAATAAAATAAGAGGTCCTACTTATGCCATCACCCATAAGAAATAAGGAATTCACTATACTGAAGAATTAACCTACCCTAAGAGTTTTCTTGTGGTAGAAGGATAAACTGTCACTACTGAAATAAAAATTCTGGTAAGCGCCAAGTCATCATCAATTCCTTTAAGATATGAGATTCTAATGGGGAATACGACTAAATGATGTAACCACCATCCCAATAATCATATTCAGAGTCTAGGGTTGGAGCTTTTTAAGGGAATTTTGTCATCCTAGAAGGTGAGATTCACTGGTTCCCCAAATCCACTCATAGGTACATAAAGGTTGAGGAAGTCTTGGCTCCCTTCCAGGGTCACATGGTGAAACCATATTAGATATACCCAACATCTCTCTCCACCACTTACCAATATCACGGAGATCTATTCTTGTCTAGTTTGACTCCTTCATACATTGATATACATAAATACCATCCAATAAGTGTCACTTCCCTTCCACATGAGGTGGTGTTTTTCACTCAGTCCTACAAGGACATAATTGTGTGGTTAGGATGCCCTTAAGAGATGACCCAATATTTTTCAATAAGTCGAGCCACAATGTGGCCCCTCAACTTTTCAACCAATCACTGCACTGAACCAAATTAGTTCTGCCAGAAATCTATTATAAAGAACCAACTGAATCCTAGGATTTTCAAGAGCAAGGACCAATTTTCTGATAAATAATGAATGTGGGAAAATATGGATACCGATCAGAGATTAATCATGTTCAGTCCTAATATAAATTCAATATTTCATATTCTAGAGTCTTTCACCTAAGTTCAAGACACATGTTTCCTCTGGATCATCTGGCTGATGCTTCATTGCTTTTGTGATCTTCAATTGGTATATCAAAGAAGTTGGGAGCACCTCGACAATATTGATTAGAAGTTCCATATGGTTGAGTTGGAAGCACTCATAGTGGTTCTATACCATGTCTCATATGGATAACATACAAAACCTCAGCAAAGATACATCAAGAGCCTCATAGTGCTCTATAGAATCATGTGGGATGCGTATCGACATGTGCAGATCTAGGGTTCGGGGTGGTACACTGCTCTTCACATCATCCCATCCTACAATATCCTAACCTACCTATTGATATTGAGCATTTTATTATATGTGTCATTACATTAAACATGTTTTTACTTGAGTTTTCAAAGGGTGGGGGAACCAATAAAGGGTTTTATAGAGAAAACCCACCCCGGGGGGAGCTCAGAATCAGGTAGACGCTCATATAGTCATTCATACCTACCACAAAAAGTATTCCCCCATTATAGTGGATCCCTATGTGTCATTGCCCACTGGTTGGAATGAAAACAAGGGTAGGGAAAAACTCATACCATCTGATACATCTGATAATTCATTGAAGATAGATGTTGATCCATTGAGTGAAACTTTTTTGCAATATGTTTTAGATCATAAAAGGATATTCAATGATCTCCTTGACATGTCATGACCATATTAAGGTATTCCTTGATAGGACCGTATTTCTAAAGAAACTAAATGTCCTACTCATCTAGTTGCTTCAATTTTTTCTTGATAATCCTGCACATCCAGCTGGAGTAGAGGTAGGAATTTATGACCAGTGACTATGATTTCAGTCAACAAATCATCCAAAGATGCATGTTATTGTTCTCTATCAAATAGACCAAGTCTCGTAATGATCCACTAATCCTAATTGCCAAGATGATGACCCTTTCAATACATTTTTGGACTAGGATCTTCAAAAACATAATAACCCCCACTGAGATGACTTGAAAACTGCTATCACTACTTGCCTCAATGACTTTGAGATACAATAGGTAGAAATCCCACCAGATAGAAATACATATCCTGTATGGGTTGGTAACATGTGAGCACCCTCATATATTGGGAACCCCATCATTTACCGATTCAATGTGAAAGGTGAAATACTGCACCATCTGGCATATATTATGATAGGGTATTAGCCCATGTTGGGAACCCATGATCATCAGAAGACCGTGAAGCTCTGGTGGTTTGTACAAAAAATGGAAGGGTCTAAATGGGTCAGGAACACCCATTTACCCATTTGTACCATCACTAGTTGAGTAGATCATCATAGTTAGTTACTCTTCCAGTTCTTCACTATAACAAAAAATAAAATCATTGAATAATTTTCAAGTGTATGAAACTAGATGATGAAAATGTAACAGACTTCATCTCTCGATGGAAGGGCCTCACATATTCCCTTAATATGTCACTGATTCAAAAGAAGATGATAACGATGTGTGTGTATAATATAAAGGCTGATATGGTCCCTTACCTTATCATTAATTACTACCAAGGTAGGTTTTTTTAATTTGTCTAACAAGGATTTTTACCTAAAGTTTGCCTTACAACAGGCTATGCAAGAACACCTATCCATCGTTCCAACTCCTGCGAGAAGATATTCCAAGGTAGTGACTATCACCAGAGTATAGGTAGAGTCCACAGAGCATTGTGGTTCCCCCCTTATGTTATAGCCTCACCAAGTGAAAAAAACTCATCAATCTCAGCCTCACCTAGTGCAGAATCGGCAAACACTGACCTTCCAAGTGCAGCTACCTAGGAGAGAGTTTGTGGCACCTACCCCACATTAGGATCCATCCCCTTGTCAGGGCCGTACTACCAGAGTTATTTTTTGAGACATGGGGAATGATACACATTGTTTTAAAGATTCATAGGTTCCTAGTTATTTCATCCGTGCCCTATAATAGTAGATTATTAAGCTTCCATAGTCCATGAATCCCCATGAAGAATAGCGTAATGATCACCCCAAAAATTTTCATTACCAAAGGATACTTTGAAATACCATTAATCAATGATACATGTTCAAATATTGGATTTAGGACCAGGTGGATAATGGTCTGGTCATGTTGGTAAATGTTCGGGACCTGGTGGTACACATCTCCACCAATCCTAACAGCAACAATGAAGGTGAATGGATGTTGGATTCCAACCATAGGAGTCAGAATTATGATTAATGTTTTTTTTCACATGTAAGTTTCTCAAGACAATGGTGTCATCCGTTCTTTCATAGTCCACTGTAAATCACCTAATGTCTCTACAACTCCTCCAACTAAAACTTGAATGTCTATGTCATAATCATCTTGATCTTATAAGAGAAGGTGTTGATGTCACAAGGGAAAATAGCGTCCCCCACTGATGTTGAAATAATATTGTACCCGTAATGATATCATGAATCCAATGTTTGGAATCACCCCCAGGGTCCTCCCAAAACTGGAAGATTTCTATAATAATGATCAATAGTATGATTTCGTGGAAACCATCGAGTTGAAAGACCCCTTCATGGTCCCAAATAATGAGGAATGTCGTGTAGGTTCCATTAGTGCCTTTGATTGATGATGTAAAGGCCAGTTCAAGGAAATGAGAACTGCCAGAACACTCTGGAAAATGCTTCAAGATGAGCCACACATGCTAACAAGACAAAGAAACATGGTACATGTAGAGCTCAGCCGGCACAATCCTCTCAGACTACTCTATCAAACACATTTCAGCAGCTAACCATGCTAACATATCGAGAGGAAATACTATAACCACATCTTGATCAGCCATGTCCAACTAGAGTTAGTCCTTAGTCAGATGACAATAATCCAATAATAGTTATTGGTGAGTTAACTGATGATCATCAAGATACTTTCAGAGCTATCCATAACCTAGAGGTATAGCTGGAATCTATAGTTATATCTATTGATAAAGAGTGACCCATTTGGCAATAATGTGCATCTAGAACCAATGTATGAAGTGTTGGATAAACATTCTAGTATAATTTCATGGATCTCAATCCTCGAGGCCCCCACTAGTATTTAGAAATGCATGAATCAATTATATAATCCTTTTAAATACATCTATAAATCAATGTATATGTTGCTGATGTAGAGGCCTACTATGAAAGGTATGCTAAGAAAGAATAATGGAAATCCATCAACTTGTTATTCAGAGAAGATGATGGCTCTCTTTTGCAGGGGAACATCCACCCAATATACATTATTGACCAGTTAAATTGTGTGGAGATCCATCAGAGTTAGTCGATATAGGTTTTGAGATCAATCTCATCCTGAACCAAACACTCCATAATCTGGGATTGACTAAATCATATTTGAGTCCATATAACCTAAAGATTCTGGGTTCTAGAAAGAATGAGGAGATACGATGTGCCAAAATCTAGTTGAAGATCGAATTCGAAGGCTTGGTAGAATGTTTTGATTTCATGGTTGTCTAATAAGAAACCACCGAAAATGAATTGATGGGTAGGACCTATCTTTATGTTCATGTATAGGTCCTCTCATTGTATCACAAGTTCCTCAAATACTCTTTTAATGGTCGAGTAGGAATGCTTCAGGGTGATACATCTCTCATTGATTCCTCTGAAGCCAACAAATTGGACACTAGATATTTCAAGAGAGAGAGTAATTAGGCTCAAATCATTGAGGTTGAGTGAAAAACTATTTCAAAAATCTCATGGGCATATTTGGATGATGATTTTTATTGACTAGTTCATCAGTTATAAGCCAAAAAACTAGATTTGCGATGTAGCTTTATAAATTCTGAGAGGAAAGGGTGCCACATCCATATATACATGGAATGTTAAAATATTACTTCATAATATTATATAGGACTGGGCCATGTAATACCATAATCCATAACCTTATAAATTATTAAGAGGTTTGGCCCCTGGCCACCAATTTTTGACATATTCTCCTATTTTGTAGAGTATGGTTGAACCACTAGAAGCTGACCTACAACCTTTTATTTGACATAAAGAAAGGTCCCCAAAATTTTTGTTCTTATGGGATAATCTAAATAACCCCAATCTCTATTTTTTTAGCTAAGAAGGAGTCCCCGAGAGGATATTTTATATCCTCTCAAGTAAGAAACAACATTCCTCCCAAATCTTTTAACTTGGATGAACCTCTTACCGCTGAATCATTTATCTTAGAAAACAAAATGAATTTCAAAGATACCCCTCCCACATATTAAGAATGTTTCTCCACAACCATTGATAAGTTGATTCAGGTGAACCATGGCCCTGAGATAGATCGAAGAACAATGCTAATCAGTATAGCCATGTCTCTAGAAAAGCAATAACAGTATGTGGATTTCCAGATGTAGTATCATGATGTCATTACCTGAAGTTATGACAAGATGTTGGGACTAGACACTAAGGTCATTATCCACTATCACGACCTCCAAGTGAGTCATCACGGATTCAAGAATCCTCCCAGAAAAATGGACCCTTCTCATGGTTCCATGGTCAAATATGATATTGATAAACTTATCATGGAAAAATTCATCAAGGAAGTTTAGTAAACAATGTTTCATGAAAACATCATCCTTATCAGGAATAAGAAATAAAATATTAGAGTCTTCATTAATGTCCAAGATCTCAAAAGTCATTTTCAAAAAGATGATTTCCCCTTGTAGTGATAGATCTATTGATTGATTCCACATTTGGGTTATAGGATCTCTATTTCATGGACGGATACTATAGATACAATCAGATCAAGATGGACCCAAAAGATGATGAGTGTACCAGCTTCAGAGCATTAAAAAAACCATTTTCTATAAGGATTTGCCTTTCAGTATGAAGAATGATGGAGCCACTTATCAAAGGGCCATGCAAAACACATTCAAACTGATTCTTGGGATGCTAATGGAATGCTACGTAGATGATTTTATGGTCAAATACCAGTTGCATCAGGACTATCTTAGATATCTTGAGAAGGTGTTCCTCTTCATTTAATCCTGGCATCTGAAGATAAACCCTTTGAAGTGTTCTTTTGGGGTTACATATGGGATGTTTCTCGGCATCATAGTCAGGTACAGAGGAATTAAGATCAACCTAGATAAGATAAAATCCATTTTATAGATTCCTCCATTGAGAAACCTCAAAGAGGTCTGAGGATTTCAAGAACACATGGCCTACATAACCTAATTTATCACAAATCCATATGGAAAGTGTAAGCCATATTTTAGGATCATGAAGAAATGTTCTATATACTATTTAGATGAAGAGTTCTAGGATTACATTGTGGAAATTATGTTTTATCTTCTATAACCTTTGGTTCATATGCCACCCCTATCCAAGAAGCCTCTTTCCCTCTATGTGACCACCTAAGAATGATCCCTCAGTTCACTTCTCATCTAGAGGAATAATTAAGGAAGAGAGAAGAGTTTATATTATCTCAGTTGTATGATCATCATCATGGAGGCCATATATTCCCTCATTGAGATGAGCTACATCACACTGACTTTCATAGTGTAGAATTTGTGACATTTTTTCAGAATCACAAGATATATATGACATCCCAAGTAGAACAGCTAAAGTAAATCCTAAATTTTCCGATGTTGATAGGATGTCAAATGTTCAAGGAATTCATGATTTAGTAATTTTATATTAGTTTCATCATGTAGAAATCCTTCAACTGAAAAGCATTAGCCAACATTCAAGTTACTCATCCAGATCCTCGATAATAGCCTTTGGATGTTGAATTCCAATATGATGCCATAAATTTTATGGAACAATCCACATAATATTGGGAGATTAAAATTTATGGTTCCTTTTGGAGTCCAACCAGTAAAGGGCTAAATGATCAAAAGATCAGTAGAGTAGGCTTGGGGATCTTCTTCTTCATTTCTTCAGGCGCTATTCTACTATACTCTTTCCTTTTTCAGAATGTTGCACTAACAATGAGGTAGGGAATCATGCTCCCATTACTGATCTTGAGCTGACACTCAGGATTTATTTTCCCTGCTTCCATGTGATGGGGTATTCTATGTTATTTATTAGGAAATTAAATGGAAACTATATTGTTATTAATTCAGTGCTCATTCCACTACTAGAAAAATCATTCAAGATGGTGGATTTGTTCCCTTCAAATCCATGGGTGATGCATATTCCATGGTCACAGAATGGTTGAGTCGATGCATTGGCTAACCTATATGCCTCTCTATAAAATCTATACCATGAAGACCTTTTAATTAATGTTGTGAATCAATGTGTAATTTCTCCCATAATTATAGGAAATTATGACAACCATTATGTAAACCAACTCACTATAGGTTCTTTAATATCAGGAATTCTAGATCCCCTCCATTGTAGAAAAAACCTATGATTGAAAAAACCCTTTCATTGAGTATCCCCAACATTGTTTTCTCCCACATTATAGAGATGAATGAGAGTGAATTCATCCCCATGGAGAATATTTTACCTTCAAGAGAAGGAAAAAATTCGATAAGATTCTCTAAGGATATGGTTTTGATGGAATTATCCTCTATTTCATTCAAGGGGATGAGATCACTAGGTTATGCAGGATGGTAATTCCAGATATTTAGATGCTTATTAGGAAGTGTGGGAATCCTCTGACCAGATTCAAAGGATAGGATACTTCCCACCCTCCATGGTCGATTACTAAACTGATTATGTCATGAGATTTTAGGCATGTCAGATACTTTCCAAATTTTTTGCATCGACCACTGATTCTCCTCCACAGCACCATGTATTCTTTTCCATATTCGTTTTATGGACTTCATATCGTGGAACACTATCTTCCAGCAACAAACTACCAATCCTAGTTCATTATAACATCAAAATATTTCTTCTCCAAGTAGGAAGAAGTTATTCACCTTAATGTAGTAAAATCCAGACCAATGATTGAATACATCAGATCCCACATCATCTACTGATTCAAAGATCCTCATTACATTCTCACTGACAATGGTACCAATATCCAGGAAGATGAGCTAAAGAAGTTTTATGCCAAGTACGACATCTAGTCAAACCATACTCCCCTCTATCTTGCCTAATAATCTGGATAAATTGAGGTATTAAAAAAACTCTCTAGAGTTTTGTAGAATATTGTTGGTCGAAAAAAAGTTGGGTGGTTAAACATCCCAATGTCGTCTTTGAATATCAGATGAAGACATGAAATTCCACCAAGGTGACTATATATTCAATGGGACAAAGTAAAAAACACGTCATAATCATTGAGATTCTGTCACCATCACTCCAAGTAGCTGTCTATAACTAATAGATGCTATAAAAATAGCATTAGTTAGTCTCAGTAAGATAGAATCTCTCAAATATAGGATGCTCCAAACCATTAAAAATGTAGAGAGGAACTTGAAAAATATTGAATGGGAACTCAACAAGAATGAATTCCTCTACTCTATTATCCATAGTAATACAGTATTGGATCTCAGAACAATAATGATACCTGGAAAGAAGCTTCGAAAGTTGGAGCCCTTGTGGGAAGGACCTTACACATTCCAAAGGCTTGTTATAATGCTGCTTATTATTTGATCAACATTGATGGAAAGTGCATCAATTATTCTAAAAACTACAATTTTATAAAGATTTAATTCATGTGGGGAGGAACCATCATTGAATATTTATAATTTTTAACTAGGTAGTATCTAACGTCGTAACTTCATGATGATAAACCGTATAGAACCATTGTCTTAGCTACACGACTTTAAACTGCATTGCATCGATGGTCCTATCTACATGAAAATAAAAAGAACATACAATATTCCCATTAACATTATGATAAAATTCAAAAAACAATTATCAAAGATTCATGATGCTAAACTACATAAAACTTGTGATCCTCTTTTCATGACATTAAAAGTCCCACACTAGTGTCCCAACCACATAAATATAAATTACATAAGTCTAATATTCTAGTTGACTAATGTTAAACTACATAACACCTATCATACTTACCGTATGATGTAAAAATATGTGTCCACATCCTAGGAATGTTAATCGAAGCAAGGATCATGGTACAATGTCTATGACCATAAACTAAGATCCTCACTAGTCTGGGCATTAAGACTTTAAACTAATTTCAATCCTATGTTCCCGGAAACATGAACATAAATTTTTCATAGCTATTACATGTATCAAAACTTTAAACTATGTTTGAGTATTCTTGGGAAGGTGTGTTGTGAAACTGAGCCTTCTAATACCTCAATCACTTTGATTTTTTCTCTCTATTGTGTCACATATTTCCTTTTTGGGAATCATCTTTCCCTAGGTCCAAACTCTACAACGTTAAAAAAAGACACTATGGTCTATGAAACATGTCCTTAAAATATTCGAAAAGGTCCAATATCAATGAACATAAAACAAAAATCATATTCTATGAATCTATAGAGGAAATATATACAAATTTTATTCATAGTGTGTTGTGTGTCAATTGGCCTCCTAGGCCCTCATTCATGTCAGGTTTGTTAGTCTGCCACCCGACATGAACTCCTAAAAAGGATTTCACCTATTTGGTTCGAACTACATGACCATAAACTAAGATCCTATAGTCTAAAAATATGACTCTAAATTTTATGAAATTCCACTTTGGACTATGTTGTGTAGTGTTAGGTCCCTCTTGACCCTGATTTTCATTGGGTTTGTCATTCCACCGTTGGGAACTTGCCTATTTGTAGTACCTAACCCTATAGGTTCAAACCACATGACTATAAACTAGGATAATAATTCCTTAATAAAAGACGTTAAATTTTTATCTTACCTCGTATAAAACTGGTATGCCTCTTACATCATAATAATTGATGATGTTGAACATGTTTTGAATCATGATTCCCAATATGATAAGTATGGGATAGTTATCAAATGTTTCCCCATTCCCTAGAAATGGGATGCCCCATGATTTCAATGAGATTCCTCAATCACCTCATCAAAATTGATTATCCTTGCTGACATTGGTCTCTTACTACATCTTGTTCCATAACTATATAGGTCATGATTCCCATCCTCATGGGATATATTGGGATTCCTAGACATCTCATCTCTGGGCCCAACGCCAAATTCATTAACCGTTTGGCCTTTTAGACTTAGTTATAGTCTATTAATTATTAACTAAAACTATATATAGTTATCCACAAAGTGTTGATGTCATATGTTAGCCTCCATGGATCTATTCACATTGATATTTACCTCTAGCATGCCACACACACACCCTTGGAGTGAACATTCTTCCCTATAGTCCAAGAAAGACGAATCTTCACTTTTTGTAATTTGTCTAGACAACACGACCTTAAAATATGTGATACACCATCTAGAACTATGTATGTCTTGATTCCCATTTCAACGAGACACATAGAAATGTTCAAAATTATCATTTCTGAGTCCAATAACGAATTCATCAAATCTCTTAGTCCCTTTGATCCATTATTGTCTGAGATTTATGACTATAAAATAATAGCTACCGTATGGTCCTTATGCAATGAAATTTAATTGTTTATGTCATATTGGGGGTGTGATGTGTGTTTTTTTGACTCCTTTGTCCTCATTCATATTTGGATTGCAACTACACCATAGTAACATCACCAGTTCGATGTTCACCCTTGGTCCATGTAATATGAAGATATAAAATTTGAAAAACTCAAGTTTTAATATACCTTACTAATATTCCATATTGTAATTTATAAATTCATTGTTGCATGAAACCTAAAATGTTGAATACCATATAGAAATTACCTTATTCCATTTCCATACTTTGAGTCATTCTTGGATTTGATTTAAATCAACATTAAAATCCAACCCCCCCCCCCCCCTAATGGTGACTCTCTCCTTCCACTTAGCCTCACCAACTATCCTGGTCCAAAAACCTAATGGATATCTTGTTGAGAATAGTGGTTCTTATATTTTAGACTTGTTCAACAGTTAATCCTGCATTTTCTTGTCAAATTCTTGACTAGTATACTTGTGGCCCTTGCGTTTCTAGAACGGTCAAAATTCGATCCCTACTCACCAATCCCCATTTATCCATGACTTTAAAGTATCAATTTTAATATATTCTAACTCCCTATATATTGTTGTAATTACAACACCCTTGATATATCCTCATAACAAATTTTCATGTGTCGAGTAGGAGGGTTGATGTCCATAGAAATTCTCAACCTAGTATCTCCTTCTCCCTAAATCATACATCCACATATTAGGAATACCCTCTTATGTTCCTTATTTATCACATAGAGCATGAATCATGCAGGCACAAAGGTTTTGGTAGTGTGTGTAAAAATGTGTCCAAGCTACACAAAGGGTCCCTTGGTCCAAACTATATTATATTAAACTAGGAGTCTATGTCCAAGCATAATGAATTTAGGTATGTAAAAATAATCACAGGAATGTGTGGTGTAGTGATGGGCCTCATTGGTAATCATTTATGTCAGGTTTGACAACCAAAAATGATATACATATCCTTTTGGCACATTCCATGGAACATACTCTATTTGCAGTCCCTACGGTCCAAGATAAAAGACACTAAAATTAGTATCATTTTCTTATTTATACATGTGTGTGGTATGTGAGACTCTCTTGGATCATTCATTTCAGGTTTTTTTATTTGTTCCTAAAAAATACTATTGGGACAAATGCTTCTATAGTCCCTTTGTAATGACTTGAAATTGGATTGAAATGGTCTATGCATCATGACTTTAAACTATCAGCTGTGGTCCAGGACACACTACATAAAACTACATGCAACGTCACATCCAGATGACATTAAAATATGAGAAAAATCCTGATCACATGATGTTAAACTATAACCTATGTATTTCTCGCCATATTACATTAATTTTCTTTCTATCGTACTTATTTGTATAATGTAAAACTATAAAACATCCCAAGACCTCGCTTTAGTGGTCCTCTCCTCCAATGCTAATCATCAACCACATTTTTCCCATTTTAAGATATCACTCAACATCCAAGATTACAATCCCCTAAAATATGGGTTTGATCTTTTCTCAGACCAATACAATTACACCAATGATCCCCAAGTCAATGTGTCATAATTCTGAGAGTGTTGGGATCTATTTGAACTTCACCTCACTCCATTTCCACACTTTATATGCCCCATATTTGGACACTCATCCTCTTCCATGTTTTAAAGGGACCAACTAATATTATGGTCTCATGTCATACTTTCTCACCTATCATCAAGGAAAAATCTCCCAAAATACTTTGGATTATATTCAAAGATATGTTCTTTGTTTTTAAAATGGTTAGCGGTTGACCCTCATTTTTTCCCCTTCCTAGGATAATGTTATAGATGTTGTGCTTCAAACACAATTAGTTTTTATCATGTATCTACTTTCCACTCTCTTTGTGTTCTATATTTTTGAAATTTTATTCCCACTTCCTATTTACCTTTTTTAGATATAATTCACTTCCCCTAGCATTACCCCATTCGTGCACTAGGGCATGTTAAAAAAACAAGTCAGTTGTTCTGAGAGCCATGATCTCCATAAAAAACCCTCTCGGCCTGTGCACTCTTATTTTTCAACCAAAAATAGTAAACCATGAGTATTTGATGATTTTTTATCATTATCATATGAAAATAAATCACATGGCCAACCCTTGTTTCTCACACCAAGCACAACTCACATGAGCTTAGGGATTAGTTATTTGTTGCTGCAAAATTTTGACAGAAGTGTGATAATTAAAAGAAGAAAAAAAATATCCATGTAGGAAGAACTTTTAAATATGAAATCTATGGATTTTTTTAAGGGTCATCTACATGATTGGAGCCTCTTTGGAGTATTGGAAAAATTTTCCTTATAGATCTGCTCCATTAATATAGCTCTACAGCTCCGCCATCCTCAGGAATACGGCCTTCAAGGTATAATACCACCTCCTGAGCCCCATTTCATCTACATATGCCACCAGACGAAGCTCTTCTGACCTGATCTATTCATATCTTGACTCATCCAAGAGATTGGAAATTTGAGATGTCGTCTTCATCAGCTGCCTCTAAACCTCCTCCAACTGAGCCCTCGGTTGGCCTAAGATCTTCGATCGAGTGTTGAGGAAATAAGTACACTCGTTCATTAGTTTATCTAGACATTGGATTTCATGATTAACTTCTTGAAACTTTACAATGGTATTAGACTTCTCTTAACACTTGTAAATGTTTCATTTTTGGATTCTATCATGAATTCTCTCAGAAATAAAGTCACAAACTAGTGTGTTAATACTAGAGGCACCCTCCCCCCTGATGCCCATATTATGCATCCAATTCTAATGAGACCCCATCTGGCCCCTTAGTTTTAGTTTTGGAGTCTAGTTAATGAAGCATTTTATTGAATTCCATTCCATACATTAGATTATATGATTTATTTTGGTTATGTTAGGGTTATATTCTTCTCTCTTTTCAGGCGGTGGAGGCTTGTACTCAAAAAATCCAAAAGAAGATCAGTATTAGGATTATCCATTAAAATCCTCTTGGATAGGCTGGGTTCCATATCATGGGGTAAACATTCCTCACTTGACTCTTCTTTATCATCTTCACCACTTTCAGCCTCTAATTCTATTCCACTAGTGGCATCACTCGTATCTGTCACTGACTGTTTGTTTTGGACCAAGTCCAAATCAGATTAGAGGACCACCTTTACATGAATTGACATGACTACCGATTAAGGGCCTCTAAAAAAACCAAAATAATCTTATTTTTTCACACATAGACTTTCAAGAACTGATTGGGATCGAAATACATGAGTCATCATATTCAGAAAATGAAAATTGTGGCTTTTTTAAAGAAAAATACATAGAGGAGCTGATCATTTTCATATTAAGCTCCTGAGTCACAATAAGGGTTTCTACCTTAGGATGCCCTTCTTCGCTAGTTCGTATTCAAAAGAACAATGTTGTATCCTCCTACATTGGTTGAGTAGTATCTTCATGAAATATGAATACATTTTTATGAAAAAGATATTTGAAAATATAATTATGTATAGATGACATGAGATATTATCATACCTTAAGGGGGATGAATTTTGATGATGATCCATCTCAGGGGAACCACCTCTCCAGTATTCGGTTCCTCCATGGTGATTTTAGGATGTGTCCCCATAGATAATAGGGTGGACGTGAGGTTTCAAAGTGGTCACCCCGACCTCCTTGGCATGCCCATCACATTCCTCGACCATGAGAGAAGGCCCTAAAATGTCCTCAATTACACCCATTAGTGAATATTCACATCATTCAAAAGAGGCACATTTACCTTTATCTTGATTCTTATATACTCAAAAAATTACAATTAGGGAATTTAGATAGTGAAAGAGGAAGCATCAAAGAAGTTAATTAAGTTAAGACTTACCTTGAAAAACTTACCCAACTCTTCTTCAGAGACTTTGATTTCACCTGTCTCATGGGAACACTCCTAATGAGAATCCAATCCAAAAGAATCATCATTTCCACACTCTCATGTCTTCCCATCATTTGAAATATCCTCACTTGGATCATTAATTGAATGTGCCTCTTAGGGCCTCATAACACAACTGAACATCACCCCCAATGAGGTGTAAGGAAGGATGAATTCCCCTTGTTGGCATGAAATGTCATCCATGGAAGTCAGGTACATGTGCCTCTCATGAAATTACACCATGGATATGATCCATGAATTCACAACTTATGTAATATTGACCCAATTTCAAATCAAAATCATCCAAAGCTCCTCCATCGACACTTACATCCATAGTGTCATTTAAGCGGTCCAGATAGAAGTAAAGACAACATCGTTCGCTGGCTATAACATATACTTTAGATTATTCCCTAGAGCCTCCATAGATCTGATTGTCTTGGCATGAGAACCATATTATTTCCCCTAAGACCAATTTTGAGACTGTTATCCTCTTGGAGGTGAGGTTTTAGTAGCACCTTGCATTGTCTACATCATAGTTCTTTCTTGATCCTCCCTAGATACTAGTCTCGCCTCCCGGGTGCATCCCACCTAATTCCAAACATCTCCGATTCCTTTTTCACTTGCTCCACCACCAAAATGTGAATGAACATGATTTCCTCTGGATATTATTTGACTTAGTTATTAACATATTCAATCGAACGACCGATATTGATGTGGGTTGGAAGCATTATAATGATTTCCCCTGATCCGGAATTCATTGGAAATAACCATAGATGACAAAAGATACATGGGTGACCTCCTCACATACCCCCATTAATACTCTCTATTTTTTTTATAAAGGCACCCAAACATCCATGAAAAGTGGTACAACATGTACGGTTCACTGAATACATGACCTTCAATTTTTGGCCACCATCACTCCACTACTGAAACTTGGTAGGTACTCCTTTTTTTCATGTGACTTGAATGTTTTACACTATTGTACCAACCAAAGATGATAAGGGATATATAATAAAGTTAACGGGGTTTCTAATCAAAACATTGATCTTGGAATCATCAAACATCACCATCCAGATCCCAACAATATTTAAAAAATGTCCACCACATACTAGCATCTGGAGGGATGGTGACATTTCGAAATGCCTAACCCCCGATGTGGTTAGTGATACAGCCATGTAACAATTGAAATGTTAAAAATATCCTGCTTAGAGTGTCTCTTTTCAAAATATGAACCATTAGGTTATATATCTACAATAGCTTGGGAAACCCAAAGTGAACCCTATGGTTGGTCGCGAGAATTGCTACCATAACCAGTGTCCCCGGGCATAGGCCTATCTTCGTATCCCTGACTGAAAGCAGTTGGCCAATAAGTAATGTGGTGTGAAATGTGGTGTAAAATACCATTAAATCCTAGTCCACCACTTTTCTATACCCTTAATTTGGAAACATTCCTTCTTATAGGATCAACCCGTGTTATGCTAGTCTAGTTCTCTATAGAACTATCTAAAATTCTTCTCCTCAGCCCCAAAACCTCATGTTTTGGTACTTCTTCATGGACATGTAAAACCAAACCATGAATGGGATTTAACTATGGAATATTAGTGAATGTTTCCATTTATTCCTTAGGGATTCCAACAAATTTTTATCTTTTAGAGGAGTTCACTACATATCATTCCAGGTGTCCATTGATAGAAGGAAATAATCATATAAGAACCTTCTAGTGAAATGGTGTTGTTGTAGTTTATGTCTAATATACTGATACTAAATTTCCCATGATGATGTTGGAATGTGTTTTTTTCTAGGGACCATCTACTGAGGATATCTAGTAACAATTACTATTGATGGAAAAGGTGGAACTACAATGTCCACAATGCTTCAAATATCCAGTTATGATGTAACTCTTCCCAGTACTCCATAATGATGTAGCATACATAGTATGCCAAAACCCAGTCATTGGTAAATTTAACACCCAATTTTTTGTCTCACTAATTGTTCCATGCTATGCTATTTCCCCTTATGTTAGTTTGGAAGATGGGGGTATAGTGGGTGGGGAATTCTTCTACCTCTAGATCCTACCCCATGAACATCATGGTCATCTAGTTCAGAAGATAGACCATGATGACCCCATAGTCCCTAGAAGGATGACCATGAATGGTTACATTCCAATGATTGAGATCATATTCATGTATAAACCATGATAACGATGTGTTAACCTAAAAGGATGGGACTGAAACCTTATCCAGCTGCTCAAAATTCCACATCATGATATAGTAGTTTAGTGGTTAACACTTCTATGCCTCTTTAAACATGTCCAAATGAATTTGATTATCAGAAATAACCCTTCTTTAATGAGGTATTTGTGACTTTCCTGCCATTTTATATTTCTGAGAATCAGTAGAAACTTCAAATTCCACAGGGTTCTATTCAATGACCATTTTTTGGTGAGGCTGAAAAGTTAAGGTAGGTGAACATAAAAAGTAATGGTAGGAACACAAGAGTTAATGGTGTGAAAATTTTTGGAATAAGGAACACAATATTCCAATATATTCAAGGAACTAGTTGCACTAAAAAGGAATTCTATACAAAAGAAGTGGTCAAAGATCAGTTTGTTTTCAGACAAGAGGAATTCCTATGTGCATGAAGGAAAAATTCCTATTTCATGGAATTGAAAAGTGTTGTACAAAGTCCCCATTATTCCTATTTATTGGTGTGGACCATGTCCTTGAATACACATGTATGTTCATTTCCCCCTAGGACACAGAGCTTTTGTACCTCTTTGGAAAAAAACACCACACTTTGGAATTTCTCCTAGAACCCGATCATCTTATCTACTTTCATTTAGATTCCCAGGGGAATATTTTGTGCCAAAATTCCATCTGAGGATGCAAACAATCATTTTTATTAAAATCAAGCAAGAATAACACCCCAAAGGGTAATTCAAGGACTAGTTGGGATGGTGTGTGAAAGGTTCTACCCCATCATAAAAAACCCAAATCTGTGTGAAAATATTTTATGTGAAAAAGGAGGCAATATTAGTCATTTCTTTGGACAAGGATGTAATGATAGAAAATTAAAGAGGTCCAATGAATATGGGATTGTGCATAAGTAATAAATTCCTTGTTTAATGAAGTGGACTAAGATACAAAGTTGTATCTGATGTGATGATGTTGGATTCAAGAGATCCTTCTAATGCAACCGATCTCCAGCGCAAAGGAATAATATGCACAAAAATTCACATTCACGACCAAAACCATGTGTGACCATCATAATTTGTTTTTCTATAAATACGATGTCACTACCCTTGTTCATGGTGATGATCTGGAAGAATAATCATCACTCTTTTACATTTAAAATTATCTTTCACGTTGTTGTGAGGTAAGGAACACCAAAGGTAGAGGATTTAGTGCAACATGTTCCCTATGGTTCCATAATTTTTGGGGCCTATAGTTGGGTAATCCTCACCAAAACACTTTCAAACCCAGGACATGTGTGTGAAAAGTCCCTTTTGGTACACAACCAAAGACTTGCACACTACATTCAATATTATGTGTTCCTAACCCTTTACCTATGTGGCCTACCACTATACCAGATCCCATGTCTAGAAAAATTCTTCCAAACAACCCTTAAAACATGAATGAAACAACTTCTGGGTCCCTTAACTGATGTCCCCTATTCCACTAAAGAACCTATATAATAGCATGGGTACTTTAACCCCAATTTATTCTATGCCTGGGGACTACAACTTGGACCCCATGAGCAACAAATATTCCCCATAATTGAAAATTAGAATATCCAAATCCATGACCTACCGAGAGGCACATGAGTGGTGGTTATGTAAGCCTAATGGGTAGGGAGTAAGTCACCTAACATATGAGATACATGATGAAAAACTTCCAAAAAAAATTCTTAGTAATATGATGTTAAACTAAATGAAAAATTCCTCAGAACAAGATGTAAAACAGTAGTCTTACCCCCTGAAAAGAATATAAGATTCCCCAAGTATGATCATTATGGGATATCACCTCCTCCCACTACATATTACAAGCCACCCCCAGAGAGTAACTTCCATAAGTAATCCCTACACAATTTACACCACAATCACATGATTCTCTATGTATGACTCACAGTGAATGAGATCCTCCTCATAGGGAATGATATCCTCCTCACATGGAATGAGATCCTCCACTAGAATCTCATTAAAAAAATTCCCACATAATCTATCATTGACATTTCCCTCGTGACACAGTCGTCTGGTCTACTACTTCATTTTCTTCACATCGACCATGACTCAGGTGGATTTAGAGGATAGTAGTGACCGTGACATTATCCCAACATCCATTTCGAAAGGATTATCCTACGAGTAACCCACAAAAATACTCATTATATGGTTTCATTTCATGTGTAATTCCCAACCACATGTTCCTTTAGGCCTCCTCCTTAGGTATAATCTATATCCCTTTTCCAACAATGTGGGAATTGATTACAAACTAACCGGGATATGTAGGAAGCCTCCGTGGGGTCTAAAATATAATTCAAAACCATCTTGATCCTCTTCTGTTCACATACATGGTAAGGTCATTCCCATTATCTGGGAGAACTCGTCTCCTATATGTCCCTTGGGTTAATCAATTCATAGGCTCCAAAGTAACTCCAACAAAGAGAAATACTCTTACGATGGGAAACATTCAAGAATAATCCCCACACCATCCTTTTCCGACACTCCCTTCCTGACATGAGAATACTTACCACATTACATTAAACAATATGAACTGATACTATCACACAAACTTAAATGGGCGCATCAAACTATAAGGGTTTTGATTTCTATCTTCTAAACAAGTTACGTAGGAATCCTCCCAGAGGTTCAGGCCCAGCCATTGGTAAACACAGGTGATCCCTCATAGGGATTAACCTACTTGATCCAACATTAGGGGTGTTCTAATCAACATAACGGGGTTATGTATTCCATTTATGGGACACATCCCCCAGATCCATCTCCACGGGGAATTCTGATCAATCAATTGCTAAAATTTCTAGTGTTCTCTCCTAGGGATAAACCTTCTTGATCCACCTCCATGGGGTTTTTTGATCAACCAAATCCATCTCTAAAAGATGTTAAACTTGTGACACTAAAAAAATACCTCTTTCAAAACATTGTATTCATGAGGTGAAATCCTTGGAAGATATATGACTACAATTTAAATTACCTCATTAAAAACATGTGATGCTTGAGGTGAATGCCTTAGAAGATATATTCCTTTAGTGTTAGATAATTCATGGCCAAAATTAGATTCCTTGGGTTTCATTCCTAAGATTACACTATGTGATTTCCACCCAAGAAGAATAATAGAGGTGACCAATGTTCCTAGAATCCAGACATGCTTGTGATTCACAATGTGACTACTCTCCTAACCTAAAGATTCTCACCTATCAAGACTAATTATAATTTCCATATAGAAACAATGTAATTAACCAGATTCCACAAACATACGACACGGGGAATGAATTCTATGAACACGACATAACAATATGAGGGAGACCCAAAAGAGAGAAAGAATTACATGGAGGAATCTATCATAGGGGGAACTGAAATACCATCATCCCATTTTTATCAAGGAGAAAACATCACTAATTAATGTGATGAAATCATTTTTCCTTTGAAAAGTTGTAATGTAGGGTAACAAAGAACGCCAGTGCACGTTAACATGCACAGTGGCACACCCTGGTGAAAGCATCAGAAACATGGTCAAAGAGGGATAATAAATATCACATCGAGGATATGATCTGATTTAATTATGTTTTTAATGATTTATAAAGAATCAATAGAGTATTCTTACAAATAACTCACTAACTACATATGCTTTGATGTGATTTTTGAATAATAAATAATGGGGAAGTTTTTTCAAAACATTAAAAAAACAATTACCCTAATTTAAATTTAAACATTACAATTTATGTTTATGTACCAAAATGGGGTTTCAATTAAATAATTGCTTATTATGGGATAAATACAATGGGTTATTATCAAAAAATAATAATTTTTTTCACAAATATTGATTTGAAATGAATTTTACAATTTAATTTACACAAATCATGTTCTATAATTTCAATCAAATCCAAATCACACTGTAATTTGATTGAATTGGGGTTTTCCCCCAATATTCATGCCAAAGAAAATAAAAATACCAATATAAATCAAATTATGTTTTCAAAATACAATTTAATTATATTTATTTTAAATCATGAAATTTAAGGTTAAATTAACTAGAATATATTAAATGGAACTTCCTACTGAAATAAATTGATTGTGTATCACACATCTTTTAATATGAAAATCCAATAAAGAAAGTCTGAAATCAAGAACCAAAAAACAAAACTATATTTATGAAATAAAATAATGAATATTAGATCCTCACTCAATACATAGATCTATCAAATTCAAAGGATGAGATAGGAATAGATCACAAGATAATGAGTAGGAGAATAACTTTTACAGGGGAAGGATCGAATGACAATCGCCATGATTTGATTCACTTAGAAAGGGGTTTTAATGAACCAAAATGGTCCCTTGAGAGCTACAATAAACTAGGAGGAAATCAAATCCTGATCTATGATAGAAAATAGGAGGAACAAAGGTTCATGAATTTTAAATTTAATTTTCAGAAAAATTAAATGCCATACACAGGGTTTACTGGAAGGGGCTGCACAGTTTGACAAACCATGTGACTGAACCATGCTCCAATTTAAAGGGGTGAACCATTTTTTTAAGGGTTTAACCATTTTGGTTTTCACAGTTTACCCTAAGCGGGGTTATAGTTTGGGAAAATCAAGCGCAAACTATGCACATCAAAGAAAATTTAAAAAAAAATCAAAAACATCACCCAAAGAACCCATGAATTGAAACCAACTAAAGAATGGTTAAATAGAGGTGTTTATGAGTCCCTAAGAACTATAATATGATGTTATAACCTCCTCAGAATAGAATACTTCTATCCCAATAAATTATGTTAAGAAGTGTCCTAACAAAAAGATGAGGACAATGCACTCTCATTAGGGCCTCCCTCTCTCAAGTCTCATGATAATCAAAACCCTGAGACCGTAATACTCGAACCAAATGTAGAATAATCATATTAAGAACCTTGGTTTGAGAATAAAATATTATTAATGGATGATCAATCATAGATAAATCAGGTTTTATATCAATATTACTCTAGCTGAGAACATGAGTTGGATAAGAAAGATATTGTCGAAGCCATGATACATGGAACACATTATGTATCAACGTCCAATGTGGAGGAATTGATAAATGATAAGAAAAATTACCAAACTAATCAAAAAACCTAAATATTAACATAAAATGAGTAAGAATCCTCCATTTCCTCCCAAGCCGTCAATGACCCAACCGTGGTGAAACATTAAAGAACGCTTGATCACCAACTATAAATTCCAACGGTATATGTTGAAGATCATCATGAGATTTATATCATCTCTATACTGTAAAGATTATATAATGCATCAATTTAATATTTTATATTTTATATTTAACCAATGTAGGTCCAACCACAGAACATTCACCAATCTCCGACCTCAGAACGATCCATTCTGATCACGTGCTGGTAAATATTGTTTTAAGAAAAATCAACCAGAACCAAATATCCATACAAAGATCCACCAAAGTCAAGGATGTAGTCATAAGAAATATCCTCATGAATATTAATATCTATTTCTATCTATCCATCTAGCTACAGATGGTATGTCATACTCAAATGAACCTGAGATCACAATTCCTCTTGAATGTCCATCCTAAAGTGATAAGTAAACCAAGGATCTATATCAGAGACTATAGATGATTGAAGTCTATTAAAATTAAAAATATATTTCTCATATATATTTACGCACTCATCATCTTTGGTTGTATCATCAATGTATATAATGTGAGCCGATTAAGTCAGCCTATTGATCACAACCCAAATCACACCCTTCTTTTTCTGGGTACGTGGAAACCTAACCACAAAGTCTGTAGAGATCTTATCCCACATCTATGTAGGTACTAGAAGTGTTTGAAGAAAACATAAAGGTATATGGTGATGAGCCTTGACCTATTTTCACTTATAATAGTGAGAGAAAGAATTAGTAATTCCCCATCTCATACCTTGCCACCAAAATTTAGCCTCATATAAAGAATATCTTCAGGGTTCCAAGGTGCACTTCCCACTAGGAATTATGAAAGTTCCCCATAATATATTTCTCATAGGAAAAGTTATACCATACAAGTTTTGGAAACATATAATACCCTTCATGTGTAGGGACCACTCAACAACGATCAACTCACAATAAAGGGAGTCCCTAATGCTGAAAAAATCATCACGATGCTGTTGTTTCAAAATAATCATCTCGAGAAGAGCATAAGTAAACTAAACACTAACCAAAAAACCTAAAACTATAATTTCTATAATCTAATATGAATCTATGAAAACATATCAATAAATTTCCACTCTTGTGATGATTCTTTCAAATCATGGGTTTGATGTTTACTACTAGAGCATCTGTGATGTCATTCCCTTTCCCTCGGGTATATGAAATGTAAAAATCAAAGGATAGTAGGTACTCTACCCAAATCCTCTAGCAGGTGTTCAAATATTTTTGAGATAAGATATAACTCAATCTCTTATGGTTGAGATGTACGAAAAAAACTTCATCAAAATGGTGATTCATCAAACTCTTAAGTCCGTGCATCATAGCTAGGAGATCAAGGTCATGGGTTAGATATTTAATATCATTTTGCCTAAGCTTTCGAGATCCACATGAGACGATATGATCACCTTGCACATGAACACATCCTAAATTTAACACCCCGATATTTTATGAGATATATTTATTTTAATTTCTTTGATATCTTCTGTTGTATTCTACATCAATATTATCTTGTAGTATACACAACAATATACTAGGCTTATGTTACATGCATGAGCGACCTTCCTCGATGGCTTGTGTTGTACGCAATACCGAGTTTCACTAAAGAACATTATATTATTATAATATTGTTATGAACTAGATGTTATGAATAGTATTAACCACATTGTGAATATTATATCATTATAATTCATGATAAATATTTTCTAGAACATGGAATGAGAATAAAATTAATTTTTTGGATAAAAGAAGTATGTTTCAAAAAAATGCAGTTTTGTCCTCTTTTGATGGAGCGTCCAGTTTAAAAATAATTTTTTTCAACATTATAATTTCAATTTTACAAATTTAACTTCTTATTTTGAATCAATATTTAAAAATCTATGTTGGATAAATTTTTGATGTTATTCTGATAACCTTTATATTTTGATGAATAGTAAAAATATGCAAAATTTTAAATAAAAAACACTCTTTTCATTGAGATAATTTATATTGTTAAATTATAATATTGAATGGTTTTAAAGTATAAATAGAAAATATTTTTACCATTTAATATAATTTATATCATTAGCATTAATTTTACATTGAATTCATAGGTAAAAAAATTTCAATCTTTTTCAATGTTTTAAATTTTAAAACCTGTTTTCTTAACAAGGAGACTAATTTTAAATTAAATACTGAAAAATATCTATTTTGAATTTGGAAAAATGGATTCCATATTTGGAATCATTAGATACAAATTTTGTTAATAGGATACTTTTATTTTAGGCCATTATGAATAGTAACTACAGTAAATTTTATTTAACATAGTTAGAGGCAAATCAGGTAATGAAGGGTAAAAATAAAATTATAAAATTTCCATAACACTTGTAATATTATAATTGGATTACTATATTTCATCCTAAAATATAATTGTCTTGAAATTTTATCTATTGGAACCAACTTTGATGAGATTAGTACCTTTAATTTATTTTATTTAGAGGAATGTGAAATATGTCTCACTCAAACTTTAATAATTAAATTATATGTAATATAAGGTTAAACAGAATATAAATTTGGATATAAATACTCATTTGGAAGATAAAATGTTTTTATTTATCACGGTAATTTATTATTAATTTTTAAGAAACATATAATTACCTTAATAGCTTATACATTAATGATATAGAAATTATTTATTTAGTGAATAATTGATAATATAGTTTTTATTAAAATAATAATACCTATCAAAAGACCCAAAAACTTGAAGACAACTTATTGGTCAAGTATATATACACCATAAGCATCCAGTTTTTGTCCTTTGGACCATATGGAGCCTTATAAAATAGATTAGTATATTTATATTATTTTATTTTAAATAATGTCAAAGTTGTCACCTTCAAAATTTAATAAACATAACATTTTAAAAGTTTAGTGTCTTAGAAGATAAATTCCACTAAAAGTATTATTATTAATTTTATTAGATTTATATTCATCATAGTATTTTATTTTTAATTTTTATGCAACAAATAAGTATATTAAATAATTATACAAATATGTTGTAGTAATAACTTTATTAAGAGAAATATCGTATAAATGGATTTATAAATATTAAATAAATATGAAATGAACTAATTAATATTCTCCACGAATTTTCTAGATTAATATGACATGTTAGGAATCTATTAAATATTTTGGTTCTACTCTATCGTCTATTTGGATTTTATTTAAATTCAAATAAATGAATAGTGTCAAAATTGACACTATTGATATTTTATAACAATAACATATTATTAAATTGTTTGAAAAGCACAAATATATTTAAAAAATAAATATTTAAATTTACATGGTCAAATATTTAATAAATACCCAATTATGGACAATTAAAAACACATAAGTATGTATTTATAACCATTTAAAATTTAGAATATTATTACCATAAAAAAAATTTAAATAGGTTAAATAAGGATAAATCAAAATGTTAAGGTTTAAAATAAAATAAAAACATGTCTAAATTTTATTGGTTAATTATATTTCAACCATATATTATCCAATTTTATAATTTTATTCACTTTTTATGTTTTTAAGTGGGGTTTCAGTTTATTATAAATTCATATTTCGGTGGTTTCTAAAAGTGCCCCTCTACTCACTTATAAAAGGTCACCACCTCCATCTTCTCTACACACCATTTTGAGCTTTAAAACTAGGCCAAAACCTTCCCATTTCCATTATCAACTTACCTAGAAATATATTAGAGGTCCTGGTTTTCTTCAAAGACCAAATTTAGTACCCTAATATGAGGTTTAGAAGAGGCACGTTGAAGAAGAGGTAATATCCTTTATTGATTCTTTCAAACATATTTCTTCTTCCACATCCTCTATATGCTTCTTTTCATTATTAGGTAATAACCACAGTATCAATTGTATACTTATATGTTATTATGAATATGAAATAACCATATTTCGTCTTCATTCCATCCTATGAAAAATGAAATCACCAAGCGTGCGTACGTAAGACTTACCGTCTCCACACCATGGTGTAATATGTTTTTCCACCACCACCTTACGTGGATGAGTATAAAGGTGGAAATAATAACTATATATATTTATTATAACATGATAATAATTATGATATATTTTATCATCCACTCCAATTCTAATAAATAATTATGGGAATGATATCATAGCTCGTGTGTACGTACGGATTACCATCTCCACGACGTGATGAGATTCATTCTCCATGTTAACCATTATAGAATGATTATAAATTATATATAATGAATAATACTGAGATATATGACATAATAATTCTACTATATGTATGTATATATATATTCCATCTACTTACTTCCATTCAAGTCAATAATTAATGGAAAACAATGTTAATGTGCACGTACGGCCTACCATCTCCATCAATGGTGTATTTAATTTCATTTATATATCTATTATATATATACACTGAATATATAAATTATTTATAAATCTTGTTTTACATTATTGAAGTATGTATATCATGATATATGTAATAATATCATGAACAAAAAATCCAAACACATACAATACATGAAAACATTATTACCCAAAACGTTACTTCAACATGGAATTAACAAATGAATGGGTAATATAAAGTTGTAAGTTAATCATATATTATATCATAAAAATGTCTATTATTCTTGAATAAGTAAATGAAATTATTTAAATCATTATACATGAGGTTCAGACACGTATTGAAGAAATTGGACCTAAGGTAAGGGATAATTATTCCAATCTCGTTCTTATCCGAGATTGTTTATTCCTAAGTATTTACTAGGGTAATATTTATCATCCATGTTAATGTTTTATAAAAAATGTTTTCATAAAGTTTTCACTATTCTTCCATGTATGTTTAATGTTTTTTTACCTCTTTGTTACTTTTACTATGTGGTATGGAAGGAATCTTTCTTTTGTTTACCATATGAGGTAATTTTTTCTTTTCCAGAAAAATTACTAGGATGATGTTTTTTTAACTTATATGCCATGAACTGATTTTTAAAGTTTCATAAAACCTCATTTACGTAAAGCATCCTCTACAATATTTCATGATTATTCTCAATGAAATTCGTTTATTTTAAAATTTCATGACATTTTGAGAAAACAAAATGATTTTGAAGAAGAAAGAATATTTTACTCAAAAATTCATTTCAAGTGTTTTATCAAAACTATTTTCCATCTAAGATGAATTTCTTTAATATGGATATGTTACATGTATAATGTTCATATTATTTACATGGTTTTATTTTATTTATGATGAAATTATCTCCATTGTTTTATTTGGATTATGTAATGATGGGATGATGTATATGAAACCCATTTCATTCATTGGGTTAGGATGAACGATTTATGTTTATTTTGTGGCCCATGAAAGAATGATTTCATTATGATATGGGTAAGACCTATATCACCATCCAATTCATTGGGTAATGATTTATATATCATGATATGGACATGGCTGGAAGTAAAATTAAATCTGGTTCAGTAATACAGGGCTAAAATGACAAGTAAATCTAGTTCAGTAATGGACTTCGTCCACTATGATGATCTTGGAAGCAATGCCTTGGCAACTATGGAAATAATATTATGTTCTTAATGGTTTTACATAATTAGATGTTTTATTCCCATTCTATTTTATCATGATTAATGTTACTTTATGATCTATGCCTTATGTATTATCAAGATTTATGTCATCACTCAAGATTTTAATGTTTTAAGTTCATGCTTTTACGTTCAAATGTTTATGGGTTGTTTTATGTTCTCCATGATTACCCTTACTAAGAATTTGAGCTCACCATTTTTATGTTTTCTTTTCCCCAGGATAAAATGAAATGTTTTAGGTAAGAAAACATAAGGGGAGGATCTTTATGGGAGATGTTTAAGTACTTTCAACATGATTATAAGATTATGATATGAGTTTATAAAGACACTAAACTATTACGGTCTTTGGGTGTCTGTTTTGTTATTTATTATGTATTCTGAAAAGAGTAATGTAATCCCCATGTACATTAATCTTGGGTATCTACACTAAACAGGTACCTAATGCATCACGTAAGACCACATAACCCTAACAACCCTCTGGAAGAGTCAACATATGAATAATAATTAAAATATGTTTCAGTTCCTCATAATAATTGAATATTTTTAATCCCAAGTAAACTTTAATTCCATCTAATCTAGTGCAGTAATCATAGAATCCAAATTTATGGATTCCTTCACTAATTAGTGACAATATCCAGCTAAACCCACAAATATCTAAATTCTGAAAACATTTCATGGGTTTTCCCTTATCATAACTTATTTCACCTTCTCTGGTTCAACTAAGATAACATGTTACAACACCACATGTCCCTAGAACATCACTTACTGAATCCAAAAATCGATGTTCGATAGATTAGAATAGATTCAATGATTTCTCAAAAATTCCAGAACTACTATCAGATGACACATATGATCCTCCACTGGCATAGAGTTAAAAAGGATGAAATAAACAAAGACAACAAAAAAATATCTAGACACTGTTGGAAAATTATGTTCTTCAGAGTGAAAAAGATTGCAGGATCATTTGTTATACCAAATGGAATTAAAAGGTACTCATAATGTAAAAAACATATCAAAAATGAATTTTATGGAATTTTATATAGTATTATTCTCATATGATGATAAAAATTATGAAGATGAATCACGAAAAACCACTTTTCGCCATCTAAATTTTTAAACAGGTCATAAATCCATGAAATAAATATTTTTTCATTATCATGACTCTTTAGAGTTTTTGGTAATCCACATAGTGGAAAAGTGAAGAATTAAATTTCTTATAAAATAGAATCGGTTTCACCCTAGGTGACACGCTCAGGTGTATAAATCCTTTCTCTAAAATATCATCTAATTGTGTTTTTAACTCTTTCATTAAGTTGGTTCCATTTAGTAAGGAGGAATAAATACTTAATGAATACCAGGCACTAAATCGATGGAAAACTCAATCTACCTTATGGGTGAAAAACTAGAGATGTTAGAAGGGAAGACATCAAGATGATCGATGGAAACTAGAGGAAGATCAAAATTCAATGATTTTCACTCTAAATCTAAAGTGAACACCTATATTAGTTTTCCGAACAGTTGATAAAAAGGTCAGTATCTACTTGTCCTTGGGTCCAATTATCCTTGATAGATAAAGGACACACCATTGGGTGTTATAATAGTGACCCATAAATTCTAAAAATCAATTTAGGTCTTATTATAAATGATACAATCTATAATAAATATTATATCAATAGTTTTAATGTTGAGATCCAGAAAATCTAATGAAATCAAGATATTTGACAACAATAAAATGCAAGTGTGAAAATAGAGATCCCAATCTCCCTTCATACCGAGGGGTGGAGTAATATACATCACATATGACAAAACCATAATAATAATAATATGAATAATAAAATTTTAAATGAATGAGTGAGATGCACCCATATCAAATAATGTAGTCACTAATGATGGAGAAACAGTGACGATACCTCTCACAATCACTACACCTGTATATGATTCTTCTAGAGACTCTTCCTCTATGTAAAGAATATTTATTCTATATTCTTATTCATATAACCCCTTTCTCAATGAATATTCCGATTAAACCATGATTTATGTAGGTGTAGATGATCATTGTCTACTATGTGGAGTAGAAAATACATGGCTGAAATTTTGAAAGTGACCCGAGAGTAGGTGAGAATCACATATTGTTAGTGCCTTATTGAAACCCATTTTTAATTTCCAGGTTTTCCACATAGGTAACAAATTAAAGGGCCTCTTCCAAGAACTATAGGAGGTCAAAAAAAATAGTTTTGTCGAGAACCAACCCAAGAATGAACACACACCCAATTTTTATTAAAGGATCTCACACTACCACAAAGAGAATAAGGAACTCCAGTAAGCCCTGACTTTCATTCCAGGTCCATTTAAACCATCAATGCTCCTTACAACACAATAGAATAAGAAGCAAGGTTTACCAATAAAACTGGAGGATGAATGTATTATTGTAGTATGATTTCAAACCATCGAGTCTTTATCATCTTATTTGACTCAATCTCGGGTATAAAATACACATGATCAAAAAAAAATTTGTGAATTATGTCATGGTACTATAATCTTGATAGAAATTGAAAAACACAATAGAATTATCCATTACCATTGACTTTGTATAAAACTTGATGGTGAATATAAAATTAATAAATTTCCACTCTAATCCCTCATTCTTCTTCTCCATTACCATTATGTCCAACCATCTCTTGGTAGGACCCTCAATATTGAAGGTGAAAGATTTCACATTGATTTCATCCAACATCTCAATGAACTCAATCAAAATATCAATATTAATCAACCAATTCCTTGCTATATGAGGATCATTAGTGACTTGGAATGTATGTGGATTTCGGTGAAAGAGCTCATGATCATGAATCCTGGATTCATCCATCTAAGGATCCACAAGTGGAGTTTGAATGTGATTAGAAGAAGGTGACTATACTAGATCATAGACAAGATTTATAATAACTTCAACTAGATTCTGGTACATGAGAGTATTTTATTACTATGTTTCATCTACAGATTCATCTTAGATCATATTCACATAACTTCTCATAATCACAATGCTACAAAATATTAGTAGAAAACATTTAAGTTGTCAACAAGGGTACTTAGAGAAACACTAAAAAAGGGAAACATGGAATATAATCTTAATAGATACAAAAAAAAAAGATTTGGATTTCAAAATATGAAAACCAGAAGTAGGAAAAATACTATAAAAAATACTCAAGAGGCCTTTCGAAAACCTCCTCTGGTTACTTAAGTCTCCTTACGAGGAGAAGTACATAGACTCAATTGAAACAACCTCCTATGTTTAGGAAACTTTAATCTAATGAATATTGACATCATGTAAAGATTATTTACATGTACCATTGATACCACTTTTTCTTAAACTAGACTGAACACTCTGGTACCCTGAGACTCAAGACAATATTGACATTTACCGAAGGTAATTCTTGATCCCCATGGGTTTAAATGTAGCACTTGGAATCATGAAATATAATACTAAGAATGATTTTCTACATAAACGGTAGAATAAATTGTTACAAGTTATTATTCAAAAAATAAAATTCCACACGGAGAACATTTCCTGAGGAGAAACACCTATAAACAACCAAAAGAATGACAAAAATTATCTAGAAAATAGTATAATCAACCCATATACCAATAGGCACAAAATATCAAAACCAATGGATCAAAAACTAATACCACCTCCAAGAAGTTATTATCCCTAGATAGAATATGGTAACAGGAAATATATAAAAGACCAATGTAATAGGTATGATGTGAGATAAAATACCTATATGGTCTCACCAATGATTCCATAATAAGATTCCACTATTATTAACCAAATAAAACAATCAATTTTAAATAAATAATCATGGAAATAAAAAATCATATATTAAATAAATCATTAATTACATTTCCATTGATGGAAACATGGTTATCTCTTAAGAAGTACAAACTTTCTAGGTTATGGGATCTTCACACACTCGAATTGGTGATTTTGAAAATATGTATACATATATCCCTCAGACACTGGTCCAAGAAGGATAATAAATATACCATTAGGTATAAGATATGTTGCACTTATGTTTTTTTAGAGTTGAAAAGTGATATTAGAGAGTTTTTCTAAATAAATAGCTAACAACCCAGTATTTCATGTTTTTTAATAATAATAAATATTGGTAATATTATTTAAAAATCATTCAAAATATAATTTCCCCATTTTATATTTCAATATATAAATTTATCCTTAAAAACAAAAAGGTGTTTTTATTTAAATATTTTATGTTTTTTGAGATAGAACCAATCAGTGATTAACAAAATAATTAATGCCATTTTTCTTAAATACCAATATGAAATAAATTTCAAAATTCAATTTAACCATATAAGGTTTCATAATTTCCATCAAATCAAAATCATACCCCATTCAATAGAGTTGGGGGGGGGGGTTCAAAATTTTTATGCCAAAGAAAATAAAAAACATAATTTATATCAAATTTGGTTTTTGTAATATAATTGAAATAATTATAATTTAGTTCAAGGAATTTAGGGCTAAATCAATTGGAAATTCTTAAACATAACCACATACCTAATCAAATAGACCATGTCTCACAATGCCCAAAAATGGAAAAATCCAAACAAGAAGCTCAAAAACAGAGATTCAAGAATAAAATCTTGATTCAAGATAAAAAAAAATGACGAATAGATCCTCAAATAACATGGAGATCTCTAAAATCCTAAGATGAGGGAGAAAGAGAGAGTTAGATAAATATTGTGAGAAGAACTCTTATCAGGCAGGATTGAATGAGGATCACCATGATTTTATTCTCTTACAAAGGGGTTTAGAGGATCGAAATTGAGTCCTTGAGAGATACATAACCAGGGAGGATTTTAATCACATAATTACATCTAAGCTTTGGGAGAAAATAGGGTTCATGAATTTTTAATCAAATTTTTTGGAAAAAATAAATCCTATATGCATGGTTTCTGGGAAGGGGCCCCATGGTTTCTCAAACTGTGTAACCTGATCATGCATCATATTAAAGAGGTGTAATGTTTTAAAAAGGTGGTACAGTATTATTAAAATCAAAAACTAGTTATGAAAACCCCCACTATTTTGGGTTTTCATGGTTTACCATGGGAGGGCGCACAGTTTGGGAAAATTGTGGGCCAACTGTGCACAAGCTATAAAATTCCAAAAACGTCAAAACATTTACCTAAAGCAATCCTAAATGGAACCCAAAATAATAATGATTAAAAATAGGTATTGATGAGTAAATGAAAACACTAATAGGATGTTATATGGATACCTCTCTTAGATCAAAACATGATGGATTTATGGGTCAATTCCACTTACAAGATTGATTCCATTGCACGAAAACCTACAGATATTACAATGAATAAGAATAATACACAACCCTTATTAAAAGATTCAATTTATCAACATACTACCCTCACTTGTTCAAAATTATATATCCTAGATTTTCAGTGATCCATAACTTATTATTCAATAACTCATACAAACTATTAATCAAATATGAAATGTATTTCACCTCATAATCATCTTTAAATCTTGGTGGGTAATTCTCAGATTTCATAATGTATTCATTATCAAATTACCAATAAATTATATTCAAATAATATTAAATATTTCATTTTCTTTTTAATTCTCAAAAAAATACTCAATATGGTATTATATTAACATATAGACTTCTTCTATTATTGATTAGTGCAACATTAAATCTTGTCTAACTCACTCTGTGCTCAAAAAAACATTCTCTTTAGCACATGAATCATCATCGTCATCATGTTTATGATTTTCCTCTCTCACGGACGTTTGTAACTACATATAACTTCTTATAATACCTTAATAGTCATGGATACATGATAATATAATTTAGAAACTATAAATCATGTATCTAGTGGGTTGTACCAGGATTATAATATCATCTATATGATGATTAATTAATATAATTTCCTATTACATTCTCCCAACATGTACTTAAATTGACCTAAAATTACCTATATAATATATAAAAAAAATTAACTTACATAACCAATAATAATCTTCATTAACTATGAAACATTCTAAAACATTCATCTTCACCGAAGATTATCTTCTACAAGGTTAGTACATCACACTACAATTCATGCTCACCCTCCATGTATGAATCTCACCTATCAAAGGCTCTTAGAAATTAATAATTTAACACACTAGGTTCCACAATATCAATAGTTTATAAATATTTAAAATATTCACCTCATTTATAAAATCCAAAATCAACACTTTTTCTTTGTAATTTTCAAATGGCCTTCATGAGGTCTTTATATACCCATGAAATGATCAATGGAACAAATCAACGATATTTTAAAAATGTTTTGTGTATAATAAGATCAAACATCAATATACTTGTATCAATAGAGATAAAATACAGTAATAACCCATGTAATTTTGATAATATATCAATTTCATTGTTTATTAACATTCAAAAATTATGAAGATTTATATTTATTATTAGAGTATTATGTAATTTTTCAAAAAAAATGGAAATGATTTTAATCTTACTAATTTTTTTACATGTATGATATAGTTTTATTCAAAATCATACATTTAAAAAATTTAATATTATAATTTTAAAAATTTATTATCATTTTTAACATCATCATGTCAAAATTATCTTAGAGTGAAATTTTGTGATTTTTTTAAAAAAATTTAATTTTCATTTAATAGTGAAAAAATAATTCTTATAATATTGTCATTAATTTTAATTAAATTAATTAATTTAAAAGTACATTTATTTCATGAATTTTATATTAATTTAACATAAGTTTCATTCAATTATAAAAAATCTAATTAATTATATAGGAATCAACATTATTCATGATTTTGGTATAAGGTCATATTTTAGATTAAAAAGCAATTATTTTCTTCCAAAAACAATTTTATACACAGTTTATTTTTGTCACAATAAATATTGTTAATATATATTTACTATGTTTTATAATTAAATATATAGATTATATATTTAAAATAATATTTTATCATTCATTTTAGGGTTTTTACTAGGCTATGAATGAAAGTAAATAAATTTTTTTTTCTAAAAAAAGTATTTATTTAAAAATTGGTCTTCATTGCGTTTTGCAGGATTATATAAAATTAATTTATATAAATTTTTGAAATTGATTTCAATAAAAATTATTCCATATTTGTTATAATTATATAAAAATTTATTAACATGATAAATTTTATTTTTTATCAATATGAATTGTATCTTTGGTAAAAAAAAATGTGTCACCACGTTACAATGGTAAATCATGTAATCCTTCAATAAAAATAAATGATAAGGACCCCAAATATAAAATTAATAATTATTTTATGGATTTATCTTTTAAAACATTCTCTTATTTTCTAAATTGTTTTCTTAATGGATAATTTTCCATGAAAATGACTTAATAATATTTTAATTTTTGATGAATTTCAATTGTTTTGTCTCCCATGAAAATAAAAAGACATCCCAATAATCATTTATCCAAAATTAAATAGACTATTAGATATGTCAATCCATTCCCAACCTCCATGCCCACATTCTAGAATGCCTATTTTGATCTGAATACCCACCTTAGAAGTCTAAAGCTGTAAACCTAAGGTGGTTATTCAAAGAAAAGTAAAAGTACAAAACAATGTGTTTTTATTTTATTTTTAATTTTATCCCCATAAACCCTATATTAAAAATTAAAATATAAAAAAATAAATATATCCCATATAATTATATGTCATTATTTTTATTTCAAAATGTTTATCGATATTGTCTTCCATCAAATGTGAAATGAGATGATCATTTGTGTGTGTAGTGGATTAGTGCCTCACAAACCAATGTAAATAATTTATTTTGCCACATATTATGGATGGTCATAATGATGTAAGAAAATGAAAAAAATAAAAAAATATTATATAAAGTTAAAATTTTAATTATATTTAAATATCATAATTCTTTTTTTATCATCCAATGTAAAATAAAAAACATCGCTCATGCGTACATGCAGACTACAACCTCGTGAAATGATGTTTCTCATTTTTTATCACCCAATCATATTGATGGAATATATTAGTTGGTTTAAATAAATAATATTATATTTATGATATATATATCCTTATTTAATGTCTAAATAACACTTACCTTATCCCCCCACATTCATTGAAAAATGGAAATGTTACTCATGTGTATGTACTGACAACCATCTCTATGATGTAACATAATTAATATTTAAAAACCACTTTACTGGGATGATTTTAAAATTATAATAAATATATAAGAATTAAAATTAAACCATAATTATGATTATGGAAATGATATAATCATGATCCTTTGTACCATAATCAACCTACTGAAGACATTTTTGAAAAATAAGATGAATGTTCTCTAAACATCTGACATGAATATAATCGATTTAGTATTTAAGTATAACATGGATATATGTGACATAAAAGGAATAACAAAACAAAAATTGTTAATAAGAAGATAAATAAAAAAATATGCTTATTATTTAGGAATATAGACAAAATACATTACAGTTCGGACTCGAGGAATGTGAATCCTCTCTTTAAAATATCATTTTAAATAATTTAAATATTTATTATCTAAATATTTTTATTCCATATGAATATTATTAAAATTATTTAATGAATATATTTTTAATGAAATAAAATATGTATAAAAGAAATGTTATTTTCATTTCATTTTTTTAATGGTTTTCAGAAGTAATCTTTTTGTGTATTTTATATGAAACTTTTTGAAATTATTTAAATGATGAAAAAAAGAATGATTTTTTTAACATATAAAACATGAGATGAATTTACCATTGTCATTAATGTCATTATTTAATAATATTCCACTTCAGTTTTTCAATTTTTTTTCAAAATAGTATCTTATTTTCTCTCCTTATGGTAATTTTATGAATGAGTTTTTTAAGAAACATGATTTTTATCCTTATTTTTTAAATCCTAAATCTTCTTCTTCATATTTGTTAAATAGAATATTTTATGAAATTTTTTTATAGAAATAAAACATTTTATGTTTTTATATATGTTATTGAACTTATACATTTTTTATGATGATGAATTAGGCCAATATATATCTCTAATGCATTAGGTAGTGATTATGTCCCCCCCAAAGAATTATGATGAAATTAACTAATTATGTTATACCATTTGAAACTGATTTTTAAGGGTTATATGAAGATTATTTCCCAAAGAACCTAAATAAATTTTCTATTCTTGATGATTATTTATCATGTAAATTTATTTATTTCATAAGGTATGCTAATGATATTTTTTTTAAGAATGATTATTCCCTTTAAGGGTAAAAATATATTTTTAAGTAAATTATTTTTTAAGGGTTATCATCTTTTCTTAAAAACCCCCATGATAATTATTTTTCCACTATTATTTTCATATGATGTGATTTATGAAAATATTTTTGCATTAAATTTTATTTCATGTTTATATGAATGGTTATTTTATCTTAAAGTTTCTTATATAAAAAAGAAAATTCTCTTATATGATATCATAGTTTTAAATTTGTATAAGAAGACTATTTTATTTTTTTTCCCATACAAATATTTTTGTTCTAATATAATGATTTCAAATGTTTTTCATTGGGTTTTAAGATGAATATTAAAAATAATGAAGTTCAGATAAAAACTGTGAATATTTTTACAAAAAAGAAATCATGTTTCATTTTAAAGGATTTATATTATAGAAAAATTGATAGAATATAGAAATATACATGTTATATTTCATGGATATTTTTATATGAGTTATAAACTAATTCTCTAAAACTCTAAACCTAAGAAGATCTTTGGTAATGCATGACGATGAATTCCAATTTAAAAATTAAATCATGGGTTGAATAAGGAATGAATTTGTATAGTTGGTATTTGAGATAAGAATTAAATAAAATTAGAAGTTAGGACAATTAATTTAAGGATAATTTAATATTTTTAGATACCAATTTGGGTTAATATGTAAATATATAAAATAATATACTTATGTTTGGAGAAGAAACTTCTATTTGTTTTTCTAGGAAATTACATTCTTGTATAGTGAAAGGAAAGTGGATTTGATAATAGAACATATGACCCTAGGGGTAATGACTCTAAAAGATGTAGATTTGGTATCAACTTGATTATCACCCACTGAATGATAATTGTGTCTAAGATAGCACAACGTGATAGAAACTACCAAGAGATATTTAGAGGTTAATTTACTTATTTTCATTGACCATTATAAAAAATTGGATTATAATAATATAGAATTGAATAATGACCATAGATAACAAAGGTTAAAACTAAGGTGTTATATATTAGAATGAGGGGTATCAAAAAGTAAGACATTTTAAAATTTATTTAGTTATTCACAATATTTTCTTTAATGAAATTGTATTTTATCTAACAAAAAATTTATTTCATCAAGGTATAATATAATTATCAATATGTATTAATATAAATCAAACCCACACCTCCATTCTCATCAAGATAATTCACTTGAAATAACAATTGAAAAATATTTTGATTTAGAAACCTTCTATAGTATTTATGTTACCTAAAATACATTATAATGTATCCCAATCCTTTTATATACTTTGATATGATGAATGAACTTGGGAATATTTGACCATGTTTTGTAAATATAACTATCTTATAATACCCAATTTTGATGATACCTTAGGAGAATTTATCATGGATTTATAATTGATAAATAAAAAAAGGATTTCTAATCCTCTACTCGGTTATATTGGAGGGTGACCATGGAATAACTTATGCATTTATCTGGTTATATTAATTTTTAAATTTTTTTATACACCCACCCTTATATGAAAAAATTGAATTAAAAATATATTCTAAAGTAATATAGGAAAAATGTTTTGAATGATTTTACACTGATATATATTAAATACATGGTTTCTTTAAAAAAAATTCATTGTCTTCCAACATCCATTTCTATCCATATGTAATTATTTTACCTAGATTAATAATATAAAGGATCCTCAAATATTTTTGAGGAATTATAAAAAATTATGGACTCAATCTAGTAGATTAGGGGTTATCCATCTTTAAAATTGGGATTTAAATGAATGGTACTCTATATTTCAATAGTATGAGTAATTCATGTGTAAACAAGGAAACATAAATATATTGATATTGATTATTATTAGAATATTATTCATATTTTTTATAGGAAAGAATTATATATATTTAAGATGGTAATACATGGATATTAATTTGGGAATAAAATATAATGACTAAAATTTTCTATATATAGGTTTCCAAGAGTTATGAAATAGTTTTGTTTTATTTAAGGGTCAGTTAATTTATGGATTATCATAAGTTTAAAGGCATTACTAACTTATTGATTTTTATGTTATGGGAGTATTTTACGATCTATTTATTGATTTTTAATAAATTTTTTCGGTATATATAACCTTTTTAAAAAAAATTATTTTCAATGGTTATTTGAGGAATAATTATATTTTGTTTTTGGAAATAATTTTGAATCTATTGATTATCATTAGAGTTAATATGATCATTTATTTTTAGTTAATTAGGGTGAATTTGGGATTAATGGATTATTACATTTTCGGAGCATATGTTGTATTACACAGATAACCATGGGAATAAAGTATGATATTGTTTACTAAGAGATTAATGTTATTTTTGAAGATGTTCACAATTTTTGGGAATATTATATGAATAATGTAAATGTATATAACTTCTTCCTAGATTATTTTTTTGATGAATGAAGGTTGAATTATCTATTAGAGGAACAAATGATTTTGGATTTATGTTAACAGAGTTATATATAAATATAATATAATTTTTTTTGATATTATATGGTTATTGTAATGTCCCACACCACTGTAGTCCCTTATGATTTCAGAATATAGTGTTTGGTGTGTTTTGGGAGGAAACAATACATCATTTCAAGAGTTTTTCAAAATCTATACTTTTTCCATCGGTAGATCATCGCATCGGTATGAATGGGTGTCAATGAGTTAAGGTGTCAGTAGGTCAGGGTGTCGGTATGTCAGGGCTTCGGTGAGTCTGGGTGTTTGTAGGTCAGGGCGTTAGTAAGTCAGTGTGTCTATAGGTTGAGGCCCCCGTAGGTTGGTTGTTGGTGAGTCAAGAGTCGATGAGTCGTGTCTGTGGCTTATTATAGGTGGACCATCTGTCAGTGGCTTATACATCGGTGAATAGAATCGGTGAATCACCCATCGGTGAGCCCTTTCTAGTTTTTTCTAGTTTTCCAGTTTCAACCCTTTGATACTTTATTCAATTTTAAACCAGTTAAATGAGTTCAATGAAATATTCAAGGAGTTTTTAGGCCATTTCAAATGGTAGATATATTCTAAAACACTGAAGCTTAATTGGATTCTGGAACAACATGGTCTTGATCGTGATCTTGCTTTAATGGCCTTTGAAATAGATTTCCCTATAGATTTAGGATCTAAACTTTCTAAAACTGAAATCCTCTATTCCATTGAACCCTTAAACATTCTCTTGGTGTGCTGAGATCCTATCTTCCCCTATGAGTGGTGTGTCAGTTCTATAGTATTCTGTTCATTTTTTACCTGGAGTCCTTTCGGCTACTCATGAGACCCCCTATTTTTGGCGCAATGAAGAAGTTTTGATCATCTGTTGTTACAGGTAAGGATATCTTCATTTTTATTTTAATTAAGTTCCATGCAAGTTGTGTATACACATGTACCCTTGTGAATATAGATAGACCCAGATTTAGTGAAGATAATAAGAGGTAATAAAAAAGGGGATGGGAAGATAATGATGATCACTTTGTTTTATATGTTATCCTTGTTTTGTAAGGGATGTATGCCTTCTAAAAATCATGGTGGTTGGTGGTCTTTGTTTTCGCACCTATATGATTTTTGAATCATTGCAGTAAGAATTAGAATTTGGTTAATCACGTATCTTCAGATAAATGAATGGATGATCTAGGATCAAACCTATTCTATAACAACCCTTGTTTTATCTAGTATAATTAAAGATTGAGTGTTTTCTAAATCTGAATGAAACATTCCATATGGGTGTTGTTGTGTGTTCTGTGTAGTTGTATTTTGCCTTTTTTCTATGCTGGTAGGGTGGTGTTGTGACTGGGAGTGTGGTTGTGTTTATGGGGTGTTACATGTATTGTGATGGTATATTAGGCAGAGATATTGGTTGATTTTAGAATATATGAACTTGTATTGTACTGGGACTACATCTGGAAAGTGGGGTTTGAAGACTAGTTTGTGTTATGTTCATGTTTATATATGTTTTGGGTATGGTGTTGTTGTAAAGAGGGGCTTCCAAGTGGGGTTGTGATGTGGTGTGTTGGGGGTCATTATTTTTTAGAGTGAGGATAGGGTGGCATGACATTGAAGAATTATGGCAGGAGTGGTTTGACCGGTATCCGGGTAGGGCTACTGTATAGTGGGATCAAATCTGGTTGAGTTTTGTTTGTTTTTATGAATAAAATTACAGTGGATTCTTTCACCTTGGCCCTTCTTTACATGTTTGGATTTGGCAGTGGTTGGTATGGTTTCTTCTCCTTATAACATGTGATGTTTTTGGTAGTTTCCTAGTTAGGGATGGAATAAATAAATTAATTAAATGATAATGCTAAAGGATAATTGGTTAAATTAATTGGTTGGGGGTATGTTTCATGTTGTGACTTGTAGTGAAGAGATTTTATTTTATGGACATACATAAGTGGCCATCATTCATGGTAGAAATTTCATATAGGGTTGGTAGTAAGGGATGTTTTGGTGTGGGTTTATTATTGTTTTGAAATCCAATAGGTTGGGATGAGTTTTTGGTACCTATATATATACATGTAGTTCCTTGGGATTTCTATACACACCACACCCATGTTGAGCACTGTGTTCCAAACACACCCATTGTTATGGGGGAGGATATACTTTCCCAACATTAGATTGGGAGGATTTATGGATATTTATTGGCTCTTATCTTCTCCCACTTATAGGAATTGGTAACCGTAGACTATTTGGGAAGGTTGTGGTGTGTTTGTGAGGCACATTTATTTTCAGGAAAGGTGTGATTCTGAGGTGACTTCTAGATGAGTTGTGTGGTGATTCTGAGGTGTCTTAAATATGTGATTGTGGTTGTGAGGCCTAGGTTTCTTCGGGTGATATTTGATGTGGTATGTGGTCCAAGTGTGTGTGGGAATGTTGTGGCAGTAGGTCTTATGGAAGCACATGGTAGCATCAGGATTTTCACCATTAAGGATGATCCATTAACCAGTAGGAAGTTGTGTGGGGTACCCAAATATCGATGTGCTTATTACATTACATTAATTTACTTGACTTGAGTTATTTGGTGATTGTTCCTTTGTGAGGTTTTGGTTGATGTTATACATTTTTAGCTACTTTTGTGTTTTTGATGTTTCCTAATAGGTGAATTAGTATGATTCTTCCACTTGTGGACGATTGAATTTATTTTTTCAATACTAAGTACACTCTTATGCTCTCCCTACATATATATTACTATTTTCAGGTTTCTAGGGAGAATATGCAGATTGTTCTTGACATTACTAGTACAAACATTGGAGGCAGTTTCTATGTAACTACTTAGTTTTATTTTATGTACTTACTTTTGAGTTTTCCATGTATTTATAATAGTCTTACTTTGAACATTCATGTGGGATAAATTTTAGTTTCTTTTTTTATATGTGTCTTGGAGTTGTTTGAGGTTGATACATCTAATCTCCCAATATTGGTTTCCATGAAAAGGGTATTACCTATCATGTTTTGTGAGATTCATATACCCTTGGTGTGGGTCACCACCATAGGGCCTATGGGATGTGGGACTCAAGGGGTCATTATCTCTGCTTCATCTTAAAGAAGGAAGGCCTCAACATCTTTGTAACGACCCAATTTTTTCAATGTAAATTCCCTTCTATAATTATGTTATAAAATAACATGAAAACACAACATAATGAACTACTATGTGATAAGTTACCTTTAAACATAAGTATGTCACTTTTGTGTTTTGAATTTTGAAAATCTCACATACACGGTTGTGTTCAAGATGATTTTTGGAGTCTAATAAAACAAAAATAATTTTTGGTAAATAGTTACGTACCCTTATGAATGGTGATATACGCTAATTAATATTAACCATACCTATGATAGTAAAAAAATAATATTCAAGTGAAAGTATTATGTACCTATATTTTAGAATAAGTAAATGAATATTTTAATACTGTTTTTAATAATAAACCATGATTTTAATTAAATATTAAATTAATCATATTAAGAAATTTTTTTTCGAAAATGGACTTCATTTTTGGATTCAACACGTAGAAAAATGGTTGGGGTAAAGTTTTGGGATTTTTCTGAAATACTTGAATTTTTGATGAATACTAAAATACCGTAATTTACAAAAATAAGCTAAATAAGAAAATTATAGAGTCATGTGTGTTGTTCTGCTGATTTAAGCCCAGTTGGTTTGGGATAACATGATAAAATTACTATTCCTGATCATTCAAGACTCACTATTCCTTCTCTTAGGGGAAATTAATAAACTAATGAATTTTATATTAAGGAAACCCCTCTCCCCTCCACTGTAAAAACCACCCTTCACACCCTAATTTCCTCACACCTCTCAAGCTCCAAGACTTATCCAAAATCTGCCCAAACATCTTCCCTAGCCCCTCTCCCACATCCAAGATATACTAGTCTCATCAAAAGACAAATCCTAGCTTATTTAAGGAGGATCTCAAGAGGAGGATTTAAGAGGTAATTTCTCTCCCTCTTCTACTTTAATTTCCTTTCATGTTCAAGTTCATTTTTTGATCTCTCCCTACCCATCTTCATCCAAATGGTATTGTAACTACATTATTATACATCTACTATAATGTTATGATGTTAATGGGATATTATATCATCCAACCCCATTTCCCTCTTCCTTTTATTTTATTAAGGAGAACGTGGTTCGTGAGGTATTAATTTATCACCTTCAAGAACGACAAGTTTTCATCTTCCATTTCTACCTTCAGATCTATTCATGAAACCATTTTTATGTTTTAACCAGAATATGTTATATGTATTATCTCCAATTTAATGTTCTGGAACTATCTTATGACCATATTACTAGTGATAAAATAAAACAAGTTCATTATGATTGAAAAACCGCTAAAATTAACCCAAAAAATCATCATTTAATTCTTATCTAATAATTCAACCACATGGATCTAATATAATTCATTATAAGATAATTATAAATCATGTAATATCATTAATAACATGAAATATCATTTCTATATGTTTACCCATGTTCTACCCGAACATCAATTTAAGAATACAAGTGAACCACTCAAGAAAACCATAAAAACAAACATTCCCATACAATGTTTTTAAAATCTATAACTCCATTGTGGGGTCCCTTCAATTTATATCTACCTAAAAGAGTTCTCAGAGGTGACGTACCTCCATGGTTTGTCTCTGATAGCCCGTTTTGTTTGGCGATGCCCTGCTCTGGATAGCTTCGATCCTTTCGTCAACGGATCTTGGTACCATAATGATCATTTCGTCGTTGATCTTTTAGATCCACACCAATTTCTTCTGCGATATGAAAATTATGATGATTTTTCGGTGGCATGGTCCAAGGTCCTTCGTTCCTGTGATGGTTTTAGCTTCTTCGTACTTATATGGAGCTACGACTTCAATTGGAAGCGGTATTTACCACATTGCAGCGATCTGGGTGAGCTTCCTGGGTCATCCTCTCCCTTTTCAAAATCCTTCAATTCTTCAGATGTTAGTTAACCTTGTCAGGAGATTTCTGGTGTTTTATGAAAGTTATAGGTCTTTGTTCCATCCCATTTCACCACAAATTTTTGTGGAAGCCGACATTTCAAAGCCTCCCGTTGAAGAAGTTTGGATCGAGGTTGTTGATGAAATCCATTGTCTCCAACCAGTGGCATTTGAGAACTGGTTTGATTTTTGTTTATCATGCTTCTTCTTGGGAAATCTCCAACAGAATTGTTATTTGTCACCTATAATTATTTCATTTATGGTTTACAATAGCTTAATCCCCTACGAGAATCAATCAATGGGTATCTCAGGCCATGCTGTTTCAAGTGTTTCCCCTCCAACAAAGGATGGGTCTTGCATTTCCCCTCCTGTTTCTGGGCCACCATGTGAAGACATCACGGTTCTTAAGCCATCTCTAGCTTCTCAGGTTAACCCAAAAGTCTCAATCATTTTTCATCAGCTGAAATGCGATTTGGGTGTGACATGCATGTCTGAGGCTGACTCTGCACCTCTATGTGATAAAGAGAGGGAGTTCCACATGGATGCTACAATGGCGATGCAGATGGCTCCACCAAATACAGCCAAAGAAACTACGGTGACTGAGGGATTCTGTGAGGACTAGGACATTGGTGGGGATTCCCAATGTCTGATTCTGGAGGACACTACAATGAAATTCCAATTTATGGGCCGAGGCTTTGAACATGCAGGAGTCTTAGATATGCCAATGCAGTTCATGCATACTAGAATTTCTTATGATGAGAAGGTTAAATCTAGGGGATCAAATTTGAACTGTCAAAACCAATTTGTAGTGTTAGGAGAAGGGGACTTCCACGCTAGTGGGGAAATACATGGGGTGGAGGTTACCCATTTAGAGGACCCCTCGGTGGATTTGAATGTCTCTCAAGAGGAAATGGAAGATTCTTTAGACTCCCTTGCTGAGTCCAAGGAAGTAGTCATTGCAGAAGACTATCTAAAATCCTCTTCGCAGAAGGGCATGAATACTATTATGGATTCTGATGACTTTACAAAGAACAACTGGAGTCCATGACCTAGGAATTAGTACTCTAACATAACTAGTCCTCCTGTTACTAGATCTGAAAGTAAGGGGAAGCTTCCTCCAAAGGCTCCTATTACTACTGAAAACACCCCCACGGGCTGATGTGAAGGTTCTGACAAGCATGAAGTGTCCAACACCTCCATTGACCTAGTGTCTGCAGGATGTGGGGCTACTGACCCTACCACTCCCCCAAGGGGCAAGAAGATGATGGATCCTAGGTAGAAACATGAGACAAGCTCCACTAAATATCCTCAACGATAGATAGCCTCTGTGTGGGAACGCATGGATCTACTTATGCACTCAGATGATGAAATGGTAGAAAAAGATGGTGATATGAAAGGGTTGAAGAAGATGAGAAGATCTCTTCGTGTGATCACTACTAAGGAGAAAGATGAGTGGATTGATAAGAAAGACCACATTTTCATAGAGGATTAAACATGGGGAATATTAACATGGAGGAATACAAACAATATTGGGAAAACATGGAACATCATTATGAAGGCGTCTTAAAGGGCTACGCTTACTCTCAGAAAAATAATATTCCAGGGAAATTGTTTAGGGAGATTGATTCCAATCTGCTCAAACTGTTATTCAAAAAATATGTAGTATCATTTGGTGTTTAAACTGGTAAGCTGTTAGGGTTCTCACTTTCCCCATAAAAGTGTTTTAAAATAAAAATGTTATGTTGAGGAGGAGATAAGGGGAAATTATCTAACCCAACTTTCATCCTTCGGGTTCTCCCTAATTCCCTCCATTTTTTTTGATATGGTTACTCCGTAAAGATAATTTGTTCATCATTGTATTTCCTATTCTAGGATATACATGTTTGTCACTGGTTTTTATGTCAAACAAAATGTTTTCCAAAATAACTCTTCTTTTAAGAACACACCTTTTACTTCTCTCTCAAAGTGGACAGTTATTGTAACATGTATGTTATTAGCTCTTTATTTTGGGAACCCAATGTTTATGAATGTGTTCTTATGAGATATAACCCATTCCTTTCCATGGGTTAGTTATGGTCCATGTGGCAAGAATGATTATGATAATGTTATGATGTGACGGGTGCTCCTAGAATTATATAGCGCAATGTGATTGTTTGAATGTGACCAGTGTGCCTAGAATTATACAGCGCTCCAATGGATTGATTAAAGTGATGAATCTCATGAGTAAATTTGAAATGATGTGTGAAAAATATGTTATCTTGGTTCACAATTATGTGTAGTATTTAATCACAAAGTCATGATGTTTCATTTTTTATGCATTGCCACATTTCAAGTCTTATATTTATTCTTCCTCTAATGTTCATGATATTTTCCAATGTTATTATTATACTCACCCCATGCTATATTGTTCTTATCTATCCTCTTACTAGGCTTCTAGCTCACCCTTTTTTATGTATATCCTTATGTGGCTACATGTACTAAGGGGAGGACAAGTGGAAATAAGAAGCTATAGAAGGAGAAATTAAATAAATGTTTATGCTTGATGTTGTAATTTTTATTTATGGTCCTAGATTTCCCAAGACACTAAACCTTTGGATCTTCTATGTATAATACTATTATTTTGTTTATATTTAAAATGGTGTAATAGTAATGTAAGAAAAGGTTGGGTCGTTATAATTTTAGTATCCCTTCCCCAATATTGAAGAAGTCGGGTCAAGAAAGAATGGTATCAGAGATGATGGTTGAGATATATGATGGAGTTTGTAATAAGGAACCATGAAGATTTCATGGTATGGTAGGGAAATAGTGTTAGGTGATCCTGGTGCATGACATAGGCTAGGTAAGACTAGATATGGCATGGGAATTTAGGGCCCCTATGATCTGATGCAAGGACTCAAAGCTTAACAAACAAAAAAGTGAGGCTACAATGATTGTGGGTAGATACCTTAGCAAAGGTACATGCATCGTGATAAATTTTGTTCCTATTTGTTTTGTGAATTTTCAGGAAATTAAAAGAAAAAATTAGTTAAAACGAATCCCTATAAAACTCCAAACTACCCAGGATTAGTAATTCTTTGTTTACCTTTTAACTATGGAGCTCAGTCGTCGTCCATGTGTGGCTCAAGTAGTGGAGGCTCATTAGAAATACTCAGTCGACTAAAAGTGGATTGATCATGGTGAATAAAAAATCAATGGTAAAATAAACATTGTGATTTCCAGTGGAAGACTCTGGGAAATTATGAGGGTATTGTCTCAGACATGGAGACAAAGAGTTGGATCAAGGAGTTGGTGATCGCTTTTAGCTTGATCTCAGATCCAAAAGAGTACTGAGTTCCCCTATAAGTGTGAAAGATTATGGGAACAACGTGTTAGTGGTTGAAACTTTACCTTGGGGATAAGAAGGAGACCGATGGTTTTTGGTTTGACATTGGGAAGGAGTTCTGGGTAGAATTCCTTTCTTCAATGATGAAGGCTGAGAAGTGAAAAGAGCTACTCTCCCTCCAGCAGGGTTGTATGTTATTACAGGAGTTGGGGACCAATTTCAAGTATCTCCTTAATTTTTTTGTGGATCTATTTCCTAATGAGGAGTCTTGGGGGAGATTCTTAGAGGAGTAATTCTGTCATTCCCTCCAGTTTTAAGTCACTCCATTCACCCTGGCAACATACTATAGGTTCAGAAGAAATATGAGGTTATGGTAAGAATGAACTCGTGAGGAGGTTTACCACAATAGTGTATCCAATAATGTTCATCAAAGGGGAAGGCTACCTATATTAGGTCTCCCACATCAATACCATCTAGGTTTCAATAGGTGGGGAGCTAACCCCAACCGTTTCAGTTCCGGGCTTTGAGTCCTAGTCCATTTCTTATAGGATTGGGGCGTTGGTGTTTCAATTTGGGAGGCTGTGGGAACCTATAGAGTTATTTAATAGATTGTGATTTATACAGTGGAGGTGGGAAGGTATAGTTGCCACCACAACAGTAGTTTATATAATGGTCATTTGAGCAGTAGGGATAGCAGGCTACTCTCCACTAAGAGGAGACAGAGCAGGCAGAGGCTGACCAGAGGGTGTTCCATAGGGACCTTGACCCATTCATGTTCAGGGAGGTATCTAACAACATTGGGAAAGAGGATACATTCATGGTCAGTTTCACACCATAGTGGCATCATTTCTAGTGGGGTTAAAGATCATCCAAGCTATGATCAGTTTGTTTAGTACTCTTTCTTGTGTTTTTTTTGATTTTGGGACTTCTTACACCTTTGTTGAACCCAATATATCCCATACCATAGGACTATACATAGGGATACATTCTGTACCTTTGGTGTTGAGTACACTAGTCAGTGGTTAGGCCAGTTTGTTTTATGATCTATGAGCATGTAGAATGATGTTGGTGCCCCATCAATAAAGTGGGGATCTCTTTCTACTATAGATGGATCATTGTAATTTCATCCTTATCATCGAGTGGTTGTTTTAGGTGGATGAAATTATCGACTGCTTCTAAATAAGAGTTGTGTTTTTATATATGAATGGCCAGCATGTAGCTTTCATTAGTGAGCAGTGAGATTAGGTGGGTAGCCGGTGTAGGAGCATATTCTTTCCTTATTAGCCGAGCTATCAGTGGGATCGATGAATGATGAGATGGTGCGGGTTTCGAGTGTTTTTAGAGAGTTTCTCAATGTTTTCACCAAGTATATTGTGACTCTACCCCCTCAACGTGACATTGAGTTTGGGATAGATGTAAAACCTTATGTTGTTCTGATTTTGATGGATCCGTATCAATTTGCATCTTCTGATTTGAGGGAGTTTTGAATCTATAATTGAGGATCTAATGAAGAATGTATTTATCCAGACTAGTGTGTCATTGTTGGGTGCTTCAGTCTTATTTGCGAAGAGGTAAGATTGTGTTATGAGACTGTCTATAGACTATTATAGGTTAAATCATGTACTAGTCAAGAATCGTCACCCTCTACCAAGAATAGACGGTCTTTTCGACCACCTGTGCGGAGAAATCTTTTTTTTCTAAGATCAATCAATGGTTATGATATCACTAGTTGAAGGTGAAAGAAGGTGACATCCAAAAGAATTCTTTACAGTTAAAGAATGAGAACTTCAAGTTCATGGGTATGTCGTTCGGTGTTACGAACACACCATCCATGTTCATGGGGACTATAAACTATGTATTTCATGAGTTCCTAGACTAATTCATCATCATATTCATCGATGAAGTCCTAATCTACTCATGATTAGGGGAGGAGCATACCGAGCATTTTAGGACTGTTCTAGAGGTCCTTCATCACCACTAGGTCTATAAGAAGCTATCCAAGATCTTGTTTTGGACATGGGAGGTTCACTTACATTATAATATGGTGTCTCATTAGGGTGTAGTAGTGGATCTATCAAAGGATGAGGCAATTGTATCTTTGTCAGCACCCTTGAATGTGGTTTAGGTGCACAATTTTTTCATTCTAGAAGGTGATTACCTGATATTCATACCTAATTTATCTGGAGTAAAAGCTCCATTGATGTATGTGACCATAAAAGGCCATTATTTTTTATGGAGAAATCATTGCTTGGTAGTGTTTGACTATCTGAAGAGGAAGTTGGTCAATGCCAAAGTGCTTAGGTTGCCTAAGGAAGGGTGTTGTTTAAGGTGTTGTTCGATGCTTCCCATTAGGTCTTGGTGTGTGTGCTGATGAAACATTGGTGATTGATCTCTTATGGGTCTTGAAAGTTTCATCCCCATAAATGTAACTATTCCACTCATGACTAGGAGCATGTAACAATCATTTTCACACTAAAGATGTGGAGACATTCCATATTTGGGGAGCACTTTGTGGTCTTCATGGATCACAAGAGATTGGGGTTCATCTTTTCCCACTGAGTTATGAACTTGTGACTATAGAGGTGGATATATTCTTTCATGTATTATGATTTTTATATATCATATTTTTCAATAATATGGAATGTTTTGCACAATGATTTGAGTAGAAAGTTTTTGAAGGAAGTGGTTTAGGAATATACAGATTCTTGGAGAGAAATGGAGTATTTGGATCCCATGAACATCGATGAAATAATTTATGGAAGCAAAGGTTGTTTGGTTCAGATGATGGTGCAGTCATGTATTAGGAAGCTAGTGGAAGAGTCTCAGTGGGGAGACTCATAGGAGGAGGTAATGCATGATCACGTTGGACCAGGGAAATGCTCTTGAGGGATAGTCAGAGGATGGATGGAAGCAAATGTTGTTCCTTGGGAAGTTTTTATTCCCTATGGCGAGGAGTGTGGGATTTATCCATGAGTTTTGTAGATCACCCCTGGCAGTTTAACCAAGACTTTCCAAGATGTACTTTGGCTTGAGGGAATAGTTTTGGTGGCCTATTATGACGTATGAAGTGACAGAATATTTAGAAAATTGCTTGGTGTTCAAGCATGTGAAAGCTGAGAACCATGTCCGTGGTTGTTTTTTGTAGCCCCTAGATGTCCCCAAGGGTAAGTGGGATGACATATCATTGGATTTTGTCATAGTATTACCCAGCACTTAGAGAGGATGTGGTGAAGTCTATGTGGTAGTGGCTCAATTGATGAAAGCAACTCATTTCATAACAATCAACAAGGTTAGTTCAGTGGATATATTAGCACAGAAGAATGTGGATGAGGTAGTACGGTTACATGGAGTTCTAAGATCCATCATCTTAGATCAGGATAGATGTTTAGGTCATGAGCCTTGAGGGGAATTCATCTTTCCTTCGGCACACAGATACACCTAAGCACTAATTTCCACCATTAGATGGATGGAAAAATAGATAGGGCCCTCTAGACATTTAATGAAATTTTGTGGGCTTGTGTTCTGGACTTTAGTGGGTCTTGGGTGAAATTTTTTTCCTTGGTATAGTTTTCTTACAATAATATCTATCACTTTTACATAGGCATGTATCCTTTAAAAAAATTATATGGAAGGTCATTTCGTTCACCCTTATGTTGGACGAAAGTTAGGGAGCCATCTGTTCTTGGTCCGAACATGGTGAAGAGTACGACAGAGAAGTTTCAACTTGTCTGTGAGAGGATTAAGTCAAAATAGGACTGGTAGAAGACGTATTACAATCGTTGGAGGAGGCCCTTGTATTTTGAAGTGGGGACCCCGTGTTCTTGAATGTTTCCTCAAGACGTGGGCATTAGAGATTTGGTAGAGGGATTAAACTTTCTCCTATGTTCATTGGACCATTAGAGGTGTTGTGATGAGTTGATGAGGTGGATTACTAGTTAGAGTTACCACCAAAGTTGGGAAAGATATACAATGTCTTTCATGTATCTCAACTTCATTTATATCTTCACAATAACTCCCATGTCATTGATTGGGGAGAGATTGATATCAGGGATAATGAAACATCCATGAAGAAGCTAGTAGTGTTCCAAGATCATCGGGAGAAGGTGTTGTGTGGACAAACCATTACCCTGGTTCGATTGTTGTGGAGGTATGATGGCTTGGAGGAGAGTACTTGGTAGAAGTAGAAGCAAATGTGTTCCCAATACCCAGAGTTATTTTGAGTTTTTATAATGTGATTTTATTGTTGAAGTAGTTTTTTAACCTTTTCATTTTAATATGGGTTTATTCCTTATTCTCTAGGGTGTGACAATGTCTAATCACATGTAAATTTATAGGATTGATTCACACTCGAGATGCATTAATTGAGATGATATTAAACGTACGTGATTGATTTAGTGTCACCCAGATTGGATAGTGTCTTGATAAGGAGAATGGAATTCACTAATTCATGTTTTTAGATAGTTGGTAATTTTATGGGGTGTGTTGTAGATTTTTGGGTTATCAAGTGTGGGAGGAGGTGTTCTTGAATATTAAGTTTTTACTTTAGCTTTAAAACAACCCAAGGTGGTTTATTCTTGAGAGGTATCTTACGGGGTGGTTGTTCGGAACCATATTTATCCTGGGTTTGGATTAGAATTATTGGGGGAGAGAATGATTTGAGAGGTTTCTAATGTAATCTCTTAGACCTCGGTGGTCCATTACATAGTAAACATCTTGGGTTTGGGGTGTTCTAGGAGGCAACGACAGCTCATTTAAAGAGTTTTTCAAAATCTATAGTCTTCCATCAATAGGTTATGGTGTTGGTGTTTTAGGGTGTTAGTGAGGTAGGGTGTTGGTAGGTTAGGGCGTCAATAGGTGTTATGTCCCGACCCGGGAGACAATAAATGGTGCCCTGATCCAGTTGACCACAAGCCTTCAAGTGTTCCTCCCTATATGCCAGATGGTTCCAACTAGTAGTGATGTTCTAGTAAGTCATTCTTTGGTAGAATATATGCTATTTTATTTGAATCAAACATCAAAAGAAGAAAATAACAATAACCAAGTACGAAAGCATGTAAATAACAATAAACAATCCATTTTATAAGATAATGAAATCAGGAAGATAAAATACTCAACTGGAAGGTAAAACATGATATGATAATGAAAATGTCAAGTGTTTACAATGTAACAAGAAGTAAAGAAACAATGACCCCATAGTGGTTCCCAAACCACATCCAGTTACCTCTCCCATGCTCCAATTCCCAAATAGAAACCTATCCTAGTGCCCTGCCCCTATCCTATCCTGCAACAACAAATTCTGCTTGGGTGCTGATCAGGCAGCCCAAGTTGGGTGTGAGTACAACTCAGTAGTCCACCTCCAATAGTGTCTAAAATGTGTCCAGTCAAAAGATAGTGGATACAGTTTTATTAATCCATAAATACAATTCATAATTTAAATAGTTATCACATTTTCAATTAATCTTTAATCATCACATTATGCCAATTTAATTCATGTTTCCCCATTGAATCATAATTAAATATCATTAATAATTTGGTGTAGGTCATTATACCTACCACCACAATTCTCAGTTGAATGATTATTCATTATTATCATTCATTTTTTGTATCTTGTCATGCCTATCCCAACGATCTCATTGAGTGTAGGTCATCATGAGTAGCACTCCTTTTCTCATTTAGTGTAGGTCTTCATACCTAACACCTCATAAGAACAATCATGGATAACTATTTGGGAGGAACGCCATGTCTGAGTCCCAACTTCTAATCGGTCTAGAACTCCATGTGTAGCACCAAAAACATCTCATCCATTTAATCATTCTTTAATTCATAAGAATTTAACACATTATTCATTTACTAATCAAATGATAAGTTAAAATTTTCAAAGGACATTATTTAACTCAACAATTAACTAAGCACATAACCCATTAATTAATTCATCAATTAATTAATCAATTAAAACCATTCTATTTTGATAGTTAATGATTCACCATTAATTATTCATATCAAATATCAAAATGTCATAATTAATTCTCATAATTAATTTTCATTGATCACTTCGTGGCACATAATCAATTTTCTAAATTAATTATCTTTGGTCGACACCGCGAAACATAATTAATTCTCACAATTAATTATCATACATAGACAATATCATTATTTCATAACCAATTCTCCCCAACTAATTATCTTCTCACAATCAATTGAATATCTCAATAAAAAATTCTTAACCAAAACCAAATATACAAAAATATCTATTAGGGAAACCCCCTTCATTTTCCATGTTTCTATTGTTAATTTACAACCAAGGAAACTCAATTCTATTCCACATTCCTAATTAATCAAATTTAGGAAATAATTTATCAAAGGAATCAAACAAAACAAAAAATCACATACACATATCAAATCAAAGCTATGGGAGTTTTATTTAGAACACATACTTCAATTTATTGATAGAAGTTAGCCCAACGAAAATCCCCCAAATCTGAATGGGACAATTTCATTGATCAAACTAAAGATCTAAATCCCTATATCATAAATTACGATCAAAGGCATCAAGGTCTTGAAAATTTAGATTGAGATCCACAATCATATATCTAGATCTCAACCCATAGGTTTAGATCCCACAAAACAGTGGGGATCTTCTATGAAATTATTTAGGAAAGATAAGAGAAAGAACATGAGAAGAATTGGGATGAAATCCACTTACCGGGAGGAGGGAAGATCATCAATCAAGGATTTAGATATCGAATAACATTGTTCATATCTCATTGAAATCCATCTGGAAGGCTTTAGGAACACCAAGAAATTGTCAAGACAAAGACAAGGATGAATTAGAGAGGTTTTGAGTGTTCGAGTGGTTTTAAAACCAATTTTTAGAATAAACAGGGCCCTAGAAACTATTTCTCATGGGAGATCGCATGGTTAGGCCAAATCTTTCACCAACCATGCGGTCTTAGAATACATGAACCAATTTATGGTGCATGGTTAGGCAAACCATGCGCTAACTATTTCGACTTCCACTGTCTGCACAGTTAGCTTGTGAATGGTTATGCCAAACCATGCGCAAACCATTCATAGCTCCCTATCATCCCAATTCCTTAAATACAACACTCAAACACACCTGATATCATACCCCAACTCAAAGGTACTTAAAAAAAATAAAATTACCTATAAAAATGCCTAACATTGTTCCAGAAAAGGCCGAGATCTTACAATATCCCCCTCCATATAACAACTCTTCCTCGAGTTGCACTCCCAAGCTCCTCTAAGATTCAATTCCAAAAGGATTAGTCCATTGAGCCCTCATGTATGCTTCATATTCCCAAGTTTACTCTTTAAAACATCCATGTTTCCATAACACAAGAACTATTGGCACGGTATTTCCCCATAACACTTTCTCACTATGATGGAACACACGTTTTAGATGCTTTTCAAAGTATGCATCTATCTCGAGGCCAGCATCTTCCACATCAATCACAAGATAATGCTTGGGTTACACCGTTGTAGTTTGGATACATGGGAAACTTCATGTATAGTGCTAAATTCCAATGGAAGTGCTAACTGGTATGTCACCAGCCTGATTCTATCCAGCACCTCAAATGGTGCACAAATCTGGGCGCTAACTTTCCTTGCCTCTGTATCATGTGGTGACCCAATCTAGGAGACTCCCGATGGAATAAATGGTTAAACTCAATAAAATCTAGGCATTATCTTTGTTTATCATCATTCCACTTTTGTCGACTCTGAGATGTAGCCATACATTTTTGAATCAACTGGACCTACTCTGATGTCTCGAGAATGAGACTCGATCCCAACAGCTCTGACTCACCCACCTCTAACCAACATAGTAGCCATCTAAAAGGTATACCATGATGTTTCTCAATTGGTTCCATCTATATAGTTTCTTGATAACTATATATATATTTTAAATCCACAAAAATCAAGTTATTCTTCATTGAACCATCAATGTCTAGCACACATACTCATAACATATCCTCTAACAATTGTATGGTACGCTCTAACTACCCATCTATTTGTGGTTGGAAGGCCATACTTAACAGAACCTATGTACCAAGATAATTTTGTATGCCCTTCCAAATTCATGAAGTAATGTGTGAATCATGATCTAGAACTATAGTCTATGACACCCCATGAAAATGAACTGTCTCTTTCACATATCATTCCCCAAATTTCTCTATAATTAAGGTTTCTCTAATAGAAAATAAGTGTGCTACCTTCATTAGTTGATCCAAAATGACCCAAATAGTGTAATTATTCTTATTAGTATTCAGATGTCCTTCCAAAAAATTTAGAATCACATCATCCCACTTACATTTCAGAATAGGCAATGACTATAATAGGCCTCCAGGACGTTGATGTTGTACCTTCACCTGCTGATAGGTGAAACATCCCGTTATAAACCCTCCTATCTCCTTTTTCATGCCTGGCCGCCAAAACTAACGCAGTAGGTCATAATATTTTTGTTCACCCTTGGATGTACCACCCACCTAGAAGCATGAAATTGTCTCACGACTTCCTATCGTATACCCGTAGACACAAAAACCTGATTTTTCACATAGATGATATCATCCTCATATATTATCCATCCTGAAGGTGTTTCCCCACCTTCATGGATTTACCTCAAGGATAAACACTTCAGATCCTCATACAACCTATCCCTGATCCATCTCAAGAGTGTATATTCCACTACTATAAAAAACGGAGTCATCCGCTTCAGACTCTCCGGAAGTACAACATGCATTTCTGCCAACAAAGTCATCATCATTTACTCTTCACTAGACTCATGTACCAATAGATTATGAGTTTTCCTACTCAATGCATCATCCACACTATTCCCCATTCTAGGTGTATATTCGAGTTCAAAATAAAAGGACTCTATGTACTCTACCCATCTTTACTTCTGAAGATTCAAGTCATACTATGAAAAGATATACTTCAAGATTTTGTGGTCTGTAAAAACTATAAAATTTTCAACCAAAAGACAGTGTCTCAAACACATAATTGAATAAACATCTACTTCCAACTCAATGTCATGCATGGGGTGATTCCGTTCATGTGACCTCAATTATTGATAGACAGAAGCAATGACTTTCTCCCCGTGCATCAACAAAAATCTGAGTCAGACCCCAAAAGAGTTACCACACATAGTGTAGTCCTCACCTAACTCAGGTAAGATTGAAATTATTGCTGATGCCAAGATATTTTTCAACTCCAAGAAACAATTATCACAATGTTCTATCCCAAAATCTTTATAACTTTTTTTTTCAAACCAATAAGAGGTGCGGCCAATCAGGAATAGTCCTAGATAAACCTTTAGTAATATCCACCTAATCCCAAAAATATTCAGATATAAATAACATTCTTGGGCTTCTCCCAAGAGATGACTTCATGCACTTTCTCTAAGTCCACTTCCACACCTTCTTCAAAGATGATGTAGCCCAAAAAATTATACATAGTCAATCCAAAATTTACATTTCGATAGATTGAAATATATACAATGTTCTTAAAGTGTACCCCGAGTGAGGTCAAGATGTTGGGCATGATTGTCATGAGTCTTGGAGTTCAACAAGATGTTGTCCACAAACACCACAACAAACTGGTCTAAATATGGGTAAAAGATCTTATTCATCAAGGAAAGAAACACCATTGCAGAATTTTTCAACTCAAATGGCATTAAAAAAACTCATAAAAGCTATAACTACTCCTAAAAGAAGTTCTTGGTATATCAGAGGTCTTACCTCTCACGTGATGATACCCTAATCTCAGATCGATCTTTGATAACACATAATCCCCCTTCATCTAGTCAAATAGTTCATCAATACATATAAGAGGTTATCAGTTCTTCACAATTATCTTATTCAACTTCCGGTAATCAACAGATAAGAATAAACTCTTGTCTGCCTTCTTTGCAAAAAAATAGGTGCACCCCAAGACGACGTACATGGGCTGATAAACTATTTTTCTTCCAACTACTCCAACTACATTTTGATAGCTTGATGATCAATTAGTTATATTCTATAAGATGGAATAGATACTGGATCAACCCCTAGTAGGAACTCAATAGTGAATTCCACATCACTCTCTGGGGGAAACCCTGGAAATTAATCAAGAAAAACATTCTAAAACCTTTTTACTACAGGGGGGAGGACGTCTTGCCTACCACTCCCACCATCCAACAAAAGACTTGAAACATGGACTGTGAGCTCTCCTAATTTCTTAGTAATTGGCCCAGCTCTGCCTACATGGATATCTAATTATCCATAATGAAAATACTGGTCACCTATAGGATATATGGAGGTCACTCTCATGCAGTAGAAATATATGTGGGCTTAGTATGTGACTAGTTAGTATTTACCCCTAATACAGTCAAATCTCGTTATATCAAAAACCATGATATCCCAAAGGAAATTATACTTTCTGATCACTAGTTAACGTCCCTTGCATAAACAGATATCCCTAGACCATGTTCCCAATAGTGTATCGATATTCATCACCCGGCTTAAAGACTCCACCTCCTAAATGAAGTTGTTAACAAGGTTTGTAGAAATAAATGAATGAGAGGCACAAATATCATATAATGAACTATAAAAAGTTGAATAAACTAGAATAGTACCTCTAACTTTCGATTGGCCAGCCTCACTCTCCACAAGTGGTGGCTTCACTACATGTGACTATCCTTTCCCTCTTCCTTGTGGTGTCGTATGACCCCCTAAGTAGCACCACTCTGCTAATATGTACATTCATACCCTGTAGAACCATTTCCACTACCTATACCTCATCTACCAGTAGAACTTTAGCTACCAAATTTATATGGTGTAGAATACCCCCTTCCCACAATCTGACTCTGAGCAGCTACCCACTCAGTACCAGCATTCCGCTGCTTCTTGTAGAACATCTATAGGTTTCCTATATTTCCACAAAATTGTGACTCCGTTGGTGGTTGAGGACAATGTGTATGGTAGTGTCCCTTACTACTGCACTGGTGGAAAAGAACATGAGTAAAGTCAGGTAAAACTGTTCCTCTTTACTTTCCACCTTGCTTTCAAATGTCCTAACTAAGGTTCTCATAACTACACTTCTTGCTCTTAGAAGGTACACTCCCTGATTTTCCAACTACTTGTCCAGTAATGGAAGCCTCCTTTAGGTTACCTTATAAAATTAGAGCTTGATTAATCACTTATGAGTATTTCATCAGCCTAAAGATATTCACGTCGTACATAATTTCACACTTAAGTCTGTCCTGAAATCAATTTAAATAAGAAACCTCATCTGCTGCCAAAGATGGAGCGAAATACTATAAATCTGTAAAGCGTCCAATGTATTCAATTATGGACATGATTCCATTGTTCATATTCATAAAATATGAATCCTTATCTTATCTCAATGAGTCTGGATAGAAGTGTTACAAGATCTTCTCCAAAATGTCATTCCGTAACATCTCATCAGTTTTTCCAGATTGTACCTGAATTCCACACCATCGCTTCTATGAACCATGTAATATATAAGCAGTTGATTCCAACACTTTAGTTAGGTAACACACATCCATATTTATAGGAAATGCTGATTGTTACCCCACATTACATCTTTCCAAATGTGGGTGAAATCCGTCTCTTATTCCGGGATGTTTGCTCCTTGATCGAAACACGATGATGGGATGTCAGTTCCTCCTTCCATGGATTCCTCCTCAGAAATCATCACGTAGTCTCGGTATTCCTAATAGATTAAGGTGTTGTTCATGAAACTCTTATCACTGTCATGTCTTCATGGACACTAGCTAATTACATTGCTTCTATCAGAACATTACCAAGGGTCTGATCAGGGTAGCAACCCTCGGCCAGGGGAGTAGTCACGTTGGACATCACTGGCATGTCTTGATGTTGGAACACTAATGCATCTAGGTTTCTTCCCTTATGATAGGGCTTCTCTAGGGAATGAAAGTGCAAGTAATCCCATGTCGAATGCATGGAATTAAATTCAATAGGAATGTCTTTGAGTTTTTCCTCAGCTTGCCATGTTTTACATTGGATATGTCTTGAGTTTAACGTCTAGTGGCGATGGAACAGACTAATCAGAACATTGACTGGAGTGGATCAGATGGCTGTGTCCCTTGGTGGAAACACTGATGTTGGGGATAATGTGTGGTTACATACCCAGTTTCTACAAGGATTATCAAAGAGGTGAATGACATGATCTCACCGAGATGTGGCATCCCAAGTAACAATCAGGATGGATATGGAGAGTTAAATCTAGTGGTAGGGGAATGATATGGAATTGTCCTGAAGGTAACAGTAAGGTTGGGTTTGAGCCTCGAACAGACTTCATATGAATCCTCATGGAATGAAATCAAAGTCCACATAGTTCGGGATGTGGGTGTAGGATCGGGGTGTGCATAGGAAAAAACTACCCGATGATATATTGGGGCTTACATGTAGTTAGCATCCCGAGTTGGTCTAACGCCACTGGGACAAACTAGATATATGGGTCCCAACAAACGGGATGACAACGAATTACTGTTGGATGGGGTTACAATGGATTACTGTTGGTTTGGGTTGAAAATAGCCTATCATTGACTGAGGTTCCAACAGATTACCAGTGGTTGGAAATCACAACAACAAACCATCAACTAGGGAATACAACGACTTACCATTGATTGGGGGATGCAATATATTACTGTTGACAAGGAAAAAGAAAGACTTACCGTCAATTATGGGAAAGTTTAGTGTCATGTGGAAAAAAGGGGCGTACAACTTAACATCATGACGGATAAGGGTCGAACAATTCGAAGTAGTCAGGACCGATGGGAGTTGGTGTTGAACTTTAGGGAGGCATCCTACATACCTTTCATTAGAAAGGATCAAAGTCCATCTAGTTTGGAGTAGTGTTGGTGAGATGACGTGAAGGGGTTTAGGATATATAATTGTTGGGCTTGAAACACAGGGAGGCTTCCTACATACCTTGCCTTAGAAAGGATCAAAGTCCACATAGTTCATAGGAGGTGTTGGTGAACTGATGTGAAGTGATCGGTACCAATGGGTGTTGTGCTTGAACCTCAGAGAGGCTTCCTACATACCATGCCTTGACAAGGATCAAAGTCCATGTAGTTCGGGAAGGGTATTGGGGCTTAAATGATAAAGTGTAACACCCCGACACCAGTTTCCCAGAGTCGGTGCATTATAGCCTAACATTGGAATGATCACAAAAGTTAATGTCTCGAAAGACCAATTAGTTTAGTATCCTTGGAAACACTAGATACATTCATAAATGTTACATTACATCATAAAGTGAAAAACTACAATAACATAGTATCTATATTCCACACTCATATCCCCTTCAAACTATCCCTGCAGGTCATTCCTAAAATACTTCTTCACATCCTGGAAAAATTAAAACATTGAAAGGGGTGAGCTCAGATGCTCATTAAGGATAACAATATAACGGAAGCTTTCATAAGTAAATATAAAAATTTAAGGCAATGTATAACTAAAAAAAATCTTTTTAAACTTGTACTTCAACATAATATGGAAAAAGTAAAATGAGATAATGCCATTTACTTATTCACATGGATATTCTACTGGTCGAATAATCACATGCAATATCAATAACCACTTTCATAATGATGGAATGCATAATGCCAGACTATCATAACCACGTAGCCATGGCCTCGTGCCAAGACCACAAATAAGACCTTGTTAAGGCCTCATGCCAAGACACTAGTTTGTCTCATGAGACCTGCCAATGCATCGATGAGCTATAGTGGGCTCCACCCGTCACTTATTAATTCCAATGCATTCCTCATATGAACAGGTTTAAACATATCATAAACCATAACATAATTGTATCACATAAAGAATGCATAAAGGAAACATAAGATTCCCACACTTAAATCACAAGATATCAATACAACACATTGATATAATAAAAACTTTATCAAAACCATCTTCAATACCAAAATAAAAGAAAAGTAAGACATGGTATTTTTTTTTTAAAACTGTGGCTTGTAGAGGAAGCCGAAACTCAAATAATGGTTACGGCAGTGGAGAAGTCATTGTCGCCGCATACGTACGGAAAGAAAAATATTCCTTTTTATAGTTTAGTAAAATGATTCATATAAAAAGATTCCTTTTGAATAAATGTAAAAGTCAAAGGGGTTTATACATCGTATAAATGAAAGTTGTGTATAAAACCAAATATTCCTCAATGAAAAGAGATTAAGGCGAAGTCCTTAAAAAGATCATTTTTTAAATAAAATAGATCTATTATTTGTATTCAATATATGTACACAGAAATAAAGTACAAATACAAGATATGACATAATAATATCATGACATAATTTGAAAGTAGGAGATTAACCCAAAGAATGGAAATTGGGTTAAGAAGTTCCCTTACCTCGTGTCCGAATTCACTCGACCGTTCTTTGATCTCCTGAATAATGAACTAGAGTTAATTCCTACCTTATTAAGAACCTTTTTCAAGTTCATTATTCCATTTATATCACTTATTACCATGTTATGAACATTAGGTAATTATTTATGTTAATAACGGTCGTTTTGTCGATCTTTGGTACTTGAGTCAAAAATAAACTTCGTATAATTACAAGTTGTTCATGTGGTGATATATCCATTATATCCAGAATTATATTCATGATATTGATATCATATATCTCATATATATCCAGTATATACATGCATTTGTAATATTCCATAACATTTAGAGGTAAGAAATGAAATGCACCATTCATGGAGACGGTAAGCCGTATGTACGCATGAACGCTACTTTCATTTCTATTTTATATCTAATGGAATGAAGTTATAATTATATAAAGATATAATATAATTAAAGTATAATATACTGTATAATACCATTTACTCCATCCTTTATATATCCCACAAATGGCATTAACGATTCAAATCACTTTGAGGGGGTGGTAGTCCGCACTTCCTAAAATGAAATTATCGCGTTTACCCATAATGGAAATCATAAATTATGCCAAAAATGAAAAATAAAGAAGCATAAGGAAAACATAAACATCATATATGAAAATAGTTTCATCAAAATGGCCACCATTAGAGGTGTTATATGAGTGTTGAACAATCATCATTTTGTGAGGCAGATATTCGCCATCCACAGAAACGTTATGTTCTTTAACCATTAGATGTATGTGTGTGTTAGTGTAGCTCGAATAATTCTTATAACAAAATCCTAGTATATTTAGGATACTGGTGTTGTTACAAAATAAATTAATAAAAAGAGTTTAGGGGGTTGGATAAGAAAAATAAAACAAAATAACATAAGAGAAGACATTACCTTAAAATCGGGTAACTCTTTTGATTTGAGCAAAAGGCTTTCATGGGAATAATTCTGCCCAAAGTGAGGCTTCTAGGAGTAAGTGAGGTATGTTGGGAGAGTATTTGGGTAGAGTTTGGACGATCCAAAAGGCTTTGAAAGAGTGAGTAAGGTGGTAGTGGTTGGGGCCTTTTATAAGTGGAGAGGAGGGTCACTCTTGGAACGTAATGAAATGTTACTTTATTATATAATGCGTTTTGGATTTTAAAGGTCCCAAACTTATATAATTCGAGGCTAAGGTGATAAGGGTTCTAAATATACTCATAAAATAGGTTTTTGACAAGTGTATGCCTTGGATTTTACATTATCTTTTCATTTTATCTAAATCGTTAATTAATGAGGAAATCGCTGCATCATCTTGGTGTCATAAATAATTAATTTATTTAATGTCTAAAAATTATAAAACAAATATCATGATGTAAGAAATCTTTTTATCTTTCTAATGAATATTTATAGTCAAAATTATGACTTGTATAACCCTATTTAAAAATTGTTATAGTAAAACAACTTATGTTTGTGACATTTTTATTTTAACTTTAAATAAAAGTTATTTATGTCATTTTCCTACCAAAGTGTCTCCATGGGGTCCCCAAGTTGACCCATGGATTGTCTTGGTCGGCCATGACACATCCAATAGGGGTAGGAAAAGTGTAAAGGTCATTTCATATTTTTATAATACCATTTTTACCTTAAATTTCACTAATTACCTTTAATCGCGATTAATTAAACTTAAAAGTTACTATTCACCAAAAAATTATTTTCATCCCATTGAACCACATTTTACTTCTTAATGACAACCATGTATGTCGGATTTTTGAAAATCAAATCACAGAAGTGGTAATATTTCATTTAAATGAAAAATTAGTTATTTAACTACCACTTAGTGGTTTCACTATTCATCAAAAATTGAAGTTTTTCAGAACAATGCCAAAATTTCACCCTAAGATATAATTGATATTCCAAATTCAAAAATGATGTATATTTTAAAAAATTACAAACATATAAGTTGCATTAATTAATTTCATAATTAATTACCTCTATCACAACAAATAGCGTGTTTTTAAGAAACAATATATATCAAAAGATTGTCAATTCTTTATGTCCAATTTCAAAGTGAAATTAATTTTAATGACCACCATTGGATAAAATGGTAAAAATATATTCTAATTATACTTTAAGACCACTAAATATTATAATTTATCACTATAAATTATATTGATTAAAAAAGTTGTTTTTAAGTATTTTTCACTATTCATAAAAAATTTGAAGTTATCAGAAAAATACCAAAAATTCAACATAGGCTAATTTCGATATTCCGAATCCAAAAATGAAGTCCATTTTGAAATATAAAATTTATATAATTTCAAAAAGTGGGTATTACTATTCATAACGGCTACTTTGATTAGTTGCGGTGTGTTAGAACTCGAAGTTGCGTACAATGCAAGCTATTGCATTATTGAATGAGAAGCGTATCATGGAAGCTCGGGGTGTTACATTCTCCCCTCCTTTAATAAATTGTGTCCTCGCAATTTGAAATTTTTCTTTGAAAATAAAAGGTTTAAAATAGAAAATACCTTTGTGGAAAACCCACATCGGAAATAAGATTAACAAAAATATAACTTTAAAATATAGAAAGATAAGTGCAATGTTCACCCGAGATAGCCCATACTAGGATTCTATGAAAATATGGATATGGAAGAAAAAAACAATCAAGTTTTGATGGAGAGTCGTAGAGAACTGGATTAAGAGAAAGTTAACCATAAGAAAATCACAAACTTGTGATTTGTTAAATAGTCATTGAATCCCCTGTTGGAAAAGTTAACCGACAATGTTTTTGTTTTAAGTTACCTTTTATAAAGTTGAGGAATTTATTTAGGATATTTACTAAGAACGTAAGGGAGTAAACATGCTTTTCATGTAGACTTTCATTCTTTAATAAATTTTTACCTCAAACACATCTTTCACTCTAAAAGGTAATAGAACTCAAAAATATTATATTTATCTTAATTTTATAAGGTTCCAAATATTAACACATACCATTTAGATTAGTAAAACTATTTTGTAATAACCAGGGACTTCCTGTAGGCTAGTGGTAGGTAAAAAAGGTCTGTCGCACTATGGTTGTGGGTTCGATTCCTGCAGCTTTGTCCGATGCGACGGGTTATGCCCCACCCTGTAGGTTGTCCTTTTCCTAAAACTATAGTATTATAATATTCCAAAAAATAATCTTCAGAAATGTTTTAACCTTAAACAATACTATCCATGGTTCAACATACTCCATTCCAACCTTAATAGTTATCCAAAATACCTCTGTCCAGAGTTTCTCTAAAGGGTCCTTAAATTCCAAAATCAATTGTAACATTAGATTCCCTAAACAAAGTAAGGTTTCTCTTATTGTCACATACTAAAAATATGATTTCATTCATCATATTAAAACCATAATGATAACAACAAGTACTGTAGTAAAATCCTTATATATATCACATTATTTTTATAAATAGAATATAATCCTTGAGTTCAAAAGCACCAATACATTAATTATTCCACTTCATCTGTAGTAACAGCATACGATTGTCCTTGATCCCTTGGACTATTCTGAGGTAAGTTTCCCTGATTCTTAAAACATTCATTTGAAAAATTCCCCATTTCCATAAAATTGTAGCATTCAACATTGATAGCCCTTTTATTTCCCTTGCAATCAAACGCCTGGTGACCTGTTTCCCCACATTTATAACAAACTCCCATTCCTTTTAGGAAAGTACCAGGGTGATTCTTCCCACAATTATCGCATAATGGAAAATCCTTTTTCTCCTTTTCCCTTTATCTGTCTCTTGTTACACCGTTATCTTCTTCTCTTGCTTTACTTTATTGTCATAAGATTTAGAGAATTCCTTTTCTGTCATGATAGCACATGAGACAATATCTTCGTTTGATGAGAAGGTTTGTGAGACTAATGCTCGACGGAGAAATGGTTTTAACCCATCAAAGAAACGATCAATCTTACTTCTTGTGTTACGTATATAATCTGCAGCATGCCTCGCTAACCTTGTAAAGTTAGCCTCATACTTTGCGACATTCGCATCCTCCTTCTTTCTCGAACTCAGAAATTGCCTTTCCATATATGCTCGATGGTCATGTGGAAAGTATTTTTCTAAGAAAAGATCTTTGAACTCTCTCCATTCCATATTTGATACTTCATCATCTTCCTTTGTGTTTTGAATCAGCGACCACCCTTGATCGGCATCTCCAGTGAGGCTGTAGACTGCCATGAAAACCTTCTCCCTTTTTCTACTCCCCAAGGCATGGAATATTTTCCCTAAGGAGTTTACTCATTGCTCAGCTACTAATGGATTTGTACCCCCATTAAATGATGGTGGTTTTTGCCTCATGAAGCGGTCTAACATTGATCCTCCACGTTGCGGATCAGGGTGCTCCATACGAGTAAGGTTATTATACATAACCTGAGTGAGTTGTCCCAGTATGGCAATAAGTTGACCAGCACCAGTTGTATCTCCAGATCCACAATAATTATCTTGAGTAGGAGGGAAATCCCTACACGGAGTGCGTGCATTGATACGGTTTCCATTCCTTCCACTAGGCGCCATTTCTAAACAATGGCATAAACTAGATTAGTTTATGAATCAAAATACATAATTCTATACCTGTAAAATACTTAACATAAATTGAACTATTTATGGATATAATCCATAAAAATGTTTTCTTTGAGAAAGTATATACTCATAACCCTTCATAGTGGTTTGTAAAGAAAATGAGAATTATCCTAAGCATATCCCCCGGGAGTGTCATAACCAAGAGTGCAGCAAGGCCCGTTGTCGTGCACCAGTTCATGTTCAAGTCTAGCTCAAAGCAGTGTTTTCGGGTTTTACCCCTAGGTACATCTGTGGCAGAGCCGCCTCTACCTGCTTGTATCCAGATAGGGATGTATTGCTCAGAAAACTCAAAAAATCTTTACAACAACAAAATTCTAGGAAGTTCTTCTATACTAATCCTCAAAGTCTATCTTTGGGATATGTGCTCTAATCAGAGTTTATCTAAATCTAGCTTCCAAGGTTAGTACTAAACTGCCTCTGATACCAACTGTAATGCCCCGACCCCAGTTTCCCAGAGTCGGTGCATTATTGCGTAACATTGGCATGATCACAAAAGATCAAGTCTCAAAATACTGATTAGTTTAGTAGCCTTGTAAACACTAGATACATTCATATATGTTACATTACATCATAAAATGAAAAACTACAATAACAAAGTATCTATTTTCCACACTCATATCCCCTTCAGACTATCCCTGTAGGTTATTCCTAACATACTTCTTCACATCCTGGAAAAATTAAAACATTGAAAGGGGTGAGCTCAGATGCTCAGTAAGGATAACAATATAGCGGAAGCTTTCATAAGTAAATATAAACATTTAAGGCAATGTATAACTAAAACAAAAGCCTTTTAAACTTGAACTTCAACATAATATAGCAAAAGTAAAACGAGATAATGTCATTTACTTATTCACATGGATATTCTACTGGTCGAATAATCACATGCAATATCAATAACCACTTTCATAATGATGGAATGTATAATGCCAGACTATCATAACCACGTAGCCAAGGCCTCGTGCCAAGACCAAAAATAAGATCTTGTCAAGGCCTCATGCCAAGACACTAGTTTGTCTCATGAGACCTGCCGATGCATCGAGGATCTATAGCGGGCTCCACCCGTCACTTATTAAGTCCAATGCATTCCTCATATGAACATGTTTAAACATATCATAAACCATAACATAATTGTATCACATAAAGCATGCATAAAGGAAACATAATATTCCCACACTTCAATCACAAGATATCAATAAAACACATTGATATAATAAAAACATTATCAAAACCATCTTCAATATCAAAAGAAAAGAAAAGTAAGACATGGTATTTATTTTCTTTTTTAAAAAAACTATGTCTTATAGAGGAAGCCGAAACTCAAATAATGGTTATGGTGGCAGAGAAGTCATTTTCGCCGCATACATACGGCAAGAAAAACATTCCATTTTGTAATTTAGTAAAACGCTTCATATAAAAATATTCCTTTTGAATAAACGTAAAAGTCAATGGGGTTTATACACCGTATAAATGAAAGTTGTGTATAAAACCAAATATTCCTCAATGAAAGGAGATTGAGGAGGAGTCCTTAAAAAGATCATTTTTAAATAAAATAGATCTATTATGTGTATTCACTATATGTACACAAAAATAAAGTACAAATACAAGATAGGAAATACTAATATCATGACATAATTTGAAAGTAGGATATTAACCCAATGAATGGAAATTGGGTTAAGAAGTTCCCTTACCTCGTGTCCAAATTCACTCGACCATTTTTTGATCTCCTGAATAATAAACTAGAGTTTATATCTACCTTTTTAAGAACCTTTTTCAAGTTCGTTATTCCTTTTATATCACTTATTACCATGTTATGAACATTAGGTAATTATTTAAGTTAATAACGATCGTTTTGTCAATCTTTGGTACTTGAGTCAAAAATAAACTTCTTATAATTACAAGTTGTTCATGTGGTGATATATCCATTATATCCAGAATTATATTCATGATATTGATATCATATATCTCATATATATCCAGTATATACATGCATTTATAATATTCCATAATGTTTAGAGGTATGAAATGAACTGCACCGTTCATGGAGACGGTAAGTCGTACGTACGCATGAACGCTACTTTCATTTCTATTTCATATTTAATGGAATGAAGTTATAATTATATAAAGGTATAATATAATTCCAGTATAATATAATTTATAATACCATTTACTCCATCCTTTATATATCCCACATATGGCATTAACGATTCAAATCACTTTGAGGGGGCGGTAGTCCGCACTTCCTAAAATTAAATTATCGTGTTTACCCATAATGGAAATCAAAAAGTATGCCACAAATGAGAAATAAAGATGCATAAGGAAAAAATAAACATCATATATGGAAGTAGTGTCAACAAAACGGCCACCATTAGAGGTGTTATATGAGTGTTGAACAATCATCGTTTCGTGAGGCAGATATTCGCCATCCACAGAAACAATATGTTCTTTAACCATTAGATGTAGGTGTGTGTAAGTGTATCTCGACTAATTCTTATAACAATATCCTAGTATATTGAGGATACTGGTTTTGTTACAAATGAAATGAATAAAAAGAGTTTAGGGGGATGGATAAGCAAAATAAAACAAAATAACATAAGAAAAGACATTACCTTAAAGTCGGGTAACTCTTTTGATTTGAGCCAAAGGATTTCTTGGGAAATATTCTGCCCAAAGTGAGGCTTCTAGGAGTAAGGGAGGGATTTTGGGAGAGTATTTGGAAAGAGGTTGTCCGAGCCAAAAGGCTTTGAAAGTGTGAGTAAGGTGGTAGAGGTGGGGGCCTTTTATAAGTGGAGAGGAGGGGCACTCTTGGAATGTAATGAAATGTTACTTTATAATATAATGAGTTTCGGATTTTAAAGGTCCCACACTTATATAATTCGAGTATAAGGTGATAAGGGTTCTAAATCTACTAATCCAATAGGTTTTTGACAAGTGTAAGACTTGGAATTTACATTATATTTTCATTTTATTTAAATCGTTAATTAATGAGGTAATCACTGCATCATCATGGTGTCATAAATAATTTAATTTATTTAATGTCTAAAAATTATAAAAAAACAATCATGATGTAGGAAATATTTTTAAATTTCTAATGAATATTTATAGTCAAAATATGACTTGTATAACCCCATTTAAATTTTTTTTTAGTAAAACAACTTATGTTTGTGACATTTTTATTTTAACTTTAAATAAAAGTTATTTATGTCATTTTCCAACCAAAGTGGCTCCATGGGGTCCCCAAGTTGGCCCATGGATTGTATTGGTCGGACATGACACATCCAATAGGTTTAGGACAAGTGTAAAGGTCATTTCATATTTTTATAATACCATTTTTACCTTATATTTCACTAATTACCTTTAATCGCGATTAATTAAACTTAAAAGTTACTATTCACCAAAAAATTATTTTCATCCCATTGAACCAAATTTTTCTTCCTAATGACAACCATGTATGTTTTATTTTTGAAAATAAAATCACAGAAGTGTAAATATTTCATTTAAATGAATAATCAGTTATTTAACTACCACTTAGTGGTTTCACTATTCATCAAAAATTGATGTTTTTCAGAACAATGCCAAAATTTCACCCTAAGCTATAATTGATATTCCGAATTCAAAAATGATGTCTATTTTACAAAATTCCAAACATATAAGTTGCATTAATTAATTTCATAATTAATTCCCATTTTCACAACAAATAGCGTGTTTTTAAGAAACAATATATATCAAATGATTGACAATTGTTTATGTCCAATTTCAAAGTGAAATTAATTCTAATGACCACCATTGGATAAAATGGTAAAAATATATTCTAATTATACTTTAAACCACTCAATAGTATAATTTATCACTATAAATTATTTTGATTAAAAAAGGTGTTTTTAAGTATTTTTCACTATTCATAAAAAAATGGAAGTTCTCAGAAAAATACCAAAAATTCAACATAGGCTAATTTTGATATTCCGAATCCAAAAATGAAGTCCATTTTGGAATATAAAATTTATATAATTTTAAAAATTGGGTATTTCTATTCATAACGTCTACATTGATTAGTTGCGGTGTGTTAGAACTCGAAGTTGCGTACAATGCAAGCTATTGCATTATTGAATGAGAAGCGTATCATGGAAGCTCGAGGTGTTACATAAAAAGTATCCAGAAGGATTCCATGTTTTATGCTCAAATTATTCCCATGTGAGTCATGATTATTTTGAGAAAACAGAGGTAGAAAAGACATGACAATCACGTTGCGAAAGGTGCCTCTATGGGAAGTGGAGTGGGGCTTACACATGGTTAGTGGAACAAAGATAAAACAATGGATTACGCATGGTTATCATTCAAGGGAGATGGATATTGTGAATTACTTTAGGATGGAGGCATGGTGGCTGCAATGCCCAGAGGGATTTTTCATGGAAGAGAGGATGGTTCTGGTGCCCATCCCCCCTTTGCTCCATGGCACCGAAGAAGAGAGGAGGTCAAGCAGGGACAGTGCCTCCCACAAGGAATTCTAGGGGCTTAAACTAAAGTGGTTTCCCTTCCCTGTAGACATATACTACTCCAACAAAGAGGATCCCATTCCATGTGAGGAAGATCTTGCTCTCATGGAGACAAGCGGGCGTAGAGAGTTTCCAATATGGGGCACCCCACGTATGATGTACGGGGTGAGAGCACAGTTTAACGTCATGTGATGGGGATGATGGTGCTTAGATGTTTAAAATCCTTCAACTAGGATAAGGTAGGTTCATTCTGCACCCATAGGACTTACATAACTAATAGTTTCCCGCCCGTGGGTAAGGGAAGGAATCATCAAAACCATAGTGAGGGGGTGTCGTGGAGTGATAGATTGAGGGGTCCACGTTAGCATGCATATGAGAAGATGAAATATCCATTTTCATGCCTATGAGAAGAAGAATAAGGATAAAAAAATGTGACATAAATCACCACCCAAGGGAAATTGGAATCACTTCCTACAAACCGAGAGGGTTGCATAAGAAAATTGGTTGTAGAAGAAAGGGGTTCACAAGAAGAGGCTTCATGAAGCTCTGGTGAAACATGTAGTGGAATGGCTTCGTGAAGGGGTGTTATTTTTGAACTAAAGTAGACGAGCCTAGGCATAGGGAATAGGTGCATATGGAAGGTGCTTCATGATGTTGAAAATTTTCGCGGACTAGTGCATTGTGAAGCAATAGTGCACTGCAAAGCAATGTGCTTCACGAAGCCTAGTGACCCTACCATAGAATGTTTTTCTCATGTGTATGGAGGGTACTTTGTGAAGAATAAGTGCTTCACGAAGCATAAGTGCTCACTAAATACTTGAGCCCCCAAGGGGATCCCCTTCCTTTGAAGAAGGCCCGTGGGATCTGTGAAGGGAATCACTCTTTTAAGAGGGGTTTAATTTAAGTAAAGGGAAAGGCATTTCATAATGATGAAGTACCTTGAAGAGCACATTTTTTGCAAAGCAGAAAGTGATTTAAAATTTGAGAGACGAGAAGGTGAAAGGTCAGAGGATCCTTTTTTTGGGATCTAGGGGAGCCCGATATTTATAAGTAAGAGGCACAATATAGCAGATATATCTCGGCCCAAAGCTATGTGGCACTTTATTATAACCAAAAAGCCGCCTGCCTCCTTGCTCTGTGGTGGCTTCAAAAATGTCAATTGGACCACAGAGCCTCCCACCTCCTTGCTTCGCGATGGCTTCAAAAATGTCAATCAGATCTTAGAGCCTCCTGCCTCCTTGCTCTGTGGCGGCTTCACAAATGTCAATCAGATCGCGGAGCATCCTTCCTCCTTGCTCTGTGGAAGCATTGCAAATGTCAATCGGATCATGCATCCTCCCACCTCCTTACACCACAGCGGCTTCACAAAGTTCAACTGGATCTAGGATCCTCCCTCCTCCTAGCTCCATGAAATCTTTGTAATGTCTATCGGATCTCAGAACCTCTCGCCTCCTTGCTCTGTGGTGGCTTCAAAAATATCAATTGGATCACGGAACCTCTTGCATCCTTAATCCATTGTCACTTTGCAAAAGTTAATCAGATCATGGAGATTCCCGACTCCTTTCTTCGCAGTGGCTTCACAAATGTCAATCAAATCGCGGATCCACTCTTCTCCTTTCTCTGTGGCAGTTTCGCAGTGGTGGTAGCTTCGTGCTGGCTGTAGCGTTGCAGGGTTCTGCTAACAATATTCGCGAGGCATCATGAAAGGCTTTCCCTTTACTATCGAGTTTCAAAATTTTTGGTGCCAACAAATAACCCCCTCATAATTGGAGACTAGATGAAAATAAGAGTAAAATTATAAGGTTCAATCGCCAAAACTATTTGGTCAATTTGGAATAAGGCTCACGAAGGAGGCTCGCAAGGTGGAGAGGCATGCACGGGATGAGAGTGCCATAATGATCACTACGTTTGGATGCACTACGAAGCACCAAGGTTCATCTCTTATAAATAGGGGATACTGAACTCTCTTTTTTCCTTTCCCACCTCTGTATTTTGGAACTAGAACTCTTGATTCATGACGCTCTACGTACTCTACCATTGCTCTCTCTGAATCAGGCTTTCTTCATTGCCGTGAAAAATGAGTCTTCGACTGCACAGTGGTGTGCTCTAAGGCTTGCACCTAATGTTCAAGAAATTGATCCGAAATTTCTTTGTTGGGACCAAGCTCCATGATTGGGCTTTAAGAATGGGCTTCATGAAAGTGCTTCAAGATGAGGAACAAAAAAGCTCCAAATTTCCAAAAATTGAATGGCTCTCCAAGAGGACTCCAATGGGGTCCTTGCAGATGCTGCCTGGAAGGAGGAAATGGAAAATAGATCGGGTATAGGGGAGTTCATACAAATCCATTTTGACCATAATTCACTTGTATAGATACTCTCATAGAGTCCGAAGGACTATCCGATGTGCAAGAGGATCCCTCTGTATGGAATTGGCTTAAGGGATGATGTCCTCATCCCTGAAGTGAGCTGGAACGAGCAAGCTTACTAGTTCACGAGCACATCGTGCCATCACTTGTGGTTCAGTGAAGCTGACAACCATACCTGGGAGGGATTCACGCCAGTCAAACTGATTGTCTATACAATCATGTGAATATCATTAATAGGGAGTAATTGAATCCAGATACATCTCCCCAATTCTACCATGCTATCTGTAAGGTAGACCTATTGAGCCCGAAGAAGGGGTGTACAGATGAGTGGGATCTATGCCAGGGTAGAAACTTCACGGATGACTAAGCCTGGGCGTACATGGTACATGCCTCATGTGAAGAAATCAGGGCTGAGCTGAGGCGAGTGGGCCTGTATGAGGTGTCTTGGGCCTCCCAATTCCAAATCTATCTGCTGAAGTGCCTGATACAAGAGTTGTTGGGAAGATGGTCATCAAGGACCAATACCTTCCATTTTCACCATAGAGAGGTCAGCATCATCCTATGGTATCTGCAACATATTTTTGGAGTCCCAATACTGGGGGAAATGTATGATGACTTCTTCCATACTGTGGATATGTGGGAAGATCCAGAGAATATGCCACCGATGGAGATGGCATTTATGGATGTAGTACTAGGATGGCACAAGTAATCGGCAAGGGATTTCTATTTCATACGGTGGTTAATGAGGTTCTGGAACGTCCTGGGAAATAGGATGTTCTTAGTGAGGCCTCAGACATGCCTGAAGGTGGCTCAACGAGGTAAGGAGCACTCATACTTGAGGCTATTGTAGGACAGCCTGTGGAAAACCATGGTATTCAACATCAGTACCAAGAAACATCTAGTTGTCTAGTTTGCTGTATTCATTTAATCACCCATCTGCAGTTGGATTCTACTAGTGAGAGATAAAAACATGGGCAAGTGACGAAACACATTTTTCATAGAATCCATGTTGGCGATAGGGGGACGGGTCAACCTTGGGATCACAATGCTTGCCAAGCTATACAAGATGTTGTGGCATATCAACAAGGGAAGAATTAATAGTGGATATTTGGGACATCCACCTCCTTTATTGGTGGATAACAACACATTCCATGTGAATCTATGAATTCCAAACCCCATTTCCCCTCTAGGATTGAATTTCCACACATACATTCTGATTGTTGTGGGGATATTTCATACTAAACTGGCCTTGAAAGCAGTGATGAAACATGTTTTCATGGCATATGAGTTCAATTTCCACCCATTCTCACTGCCAACATCTGTATTCCCTAATGATGGAGGGGGAATAGATGAGCACTAGTCCAACCTTCTGGCCTTTTGGGGTGGAGTCCTAGTGCCGTAGGTGGACCATGAGTCCCTTTGTGAGCCATACAAGCCGCACCATTTTGCGATGTAGTTTTTGTGAATGCAGTAGTTGAACTCGCGAGTCTATATGGGGGTGATCCATGAAGATCACATGTGTGTGATGAGGAAAATGTGGTTCATGTTCACATGGTATGATGGTAAGATGTATAATGAGCTGGATCGCCCATGACTGTCTTCAGGATGTTGAAGGAGTACACAAAGAGCTGAGAGGCAGCCTACCCTTGGGAGATACTTAAGCATCCAACTGTTCGGGCCTGGGATAGGGTGCCTCCCCAACCTCATGGATGTGGGCGGAAGGCAACAAGGACATCTTGTGGTGGCAGGGTTGCAGTGGCGGTGAGGCACGCCCCGATAGAAAGGGAACCGGTAGTGGATCTAACGACGCAGCAAACCCGGAAGTCCTCATGGAGGGGAGTCATCTAGAGGGGAGGCTATAATGACCCATACATTACATACATGGTTAATACATAAAAATTGAAGAATAATTATTACAAAATATAACAAATCCATGAAAGTACCGTATAGGTATAGTGTGTTTAGAAACTGGGAAACATAAACAACTAGTTCATAAAGCATCTACACTGTCTCCCATTAATTTCATCATATCTATAGTCCGTTTTTGGCACATCCTACTTAATAAGCTTCTTCCTGAAATGGGGAAATAAAACATACAAAAGGGTGAGCTCAAATGCTTAGTAAGGGTAAACAAAAGAAATATCAATCACATCATATTCATAAGAACATAACATTTTGGAAATCTTACCCTGCAAAAGAGATCATAATTTCATAACATGGGATAAATCATGGTAGTGAAATGTAATCCCAGTAATCATAGAATAATACATGAAACATTGTAGAATACACACATAATCATAGAGAATAATTTCTTATTAGTCAAGACTCATTTCCAAGATCATCTTAGTGGACAAAGTCCATTTCTGAACCGAGTTCACTCCTCGTTTCAGTCCTATTTCACTGAACCGGTTTAACATGCCGTTCCAGCCATGCCTCTCTCATGAGATATAAAATCATTACCCAATGCATTGGAGAGATATATAGGTCCCACCAATCTCATAATGATACTATTCTTATGTGTGCCACAAAATCAAAAATCATACGTCATTGCCTAACCCATGTAATAAAATGGGATTATTAAACATCATGACATCAGAAAACAATTCATATAAGATAAAGGAATTCATAAAAATAATTCCATCTCAACATAATCAAATCAATGTAATAATAGGGATAGAAACAGAACCCTATATTATCTTAGATGGAAAATAATTTTGATAAAACACTTGAACTCCATTCTTGAGGAAAATATCCTTTCTAATTCAAAAACATTTATCCTTTCTTAACATGTCATACAATTTTAAACTAAAAGAAGTTGATTAAAATTAAACTTGAAAACTTTTGAAGGAAGATTCTTGGAAATAATGTTTTAAAAATCCATTCGTGCTGTATAAGTTAAAAAAAACATTCTTCTCATACTTTTGTCGGAATAGTCAAAAAGTACATCATACGAAAAATGACAAAAGATTCCTTTCATATCTTTTACTAAAAAACACCGAAGGGTAAAATTGGATTTAAACAATTGTAGTTGGATAGAAATAATATTACATATTGAGGAAACATGGATGTGGATGATAAGTATTCCCCAGTAAATTCTGAAGTATAAGCAATCTCGGATAAAAATTGAGATTGCGAGATTTTCCCTTACCTTAGGTCCAATTTGCTTCGTAAGTGTCCGAATCTCTTGTATAATGATTTAAATAATGTTATTGACTTATTACAGAATCATACTTATTGTTATGATATCATATATGAACATATTCTTAGCTTCTTATTAGTAATATTTCATTACTACTTGTTTTTTGGGTGTTTATTACTTTTTGTTCTTACGCGTGTTTTGTTGAATAAATTATTATTCTTCTCTTCAAGTTATAGATTACTCATTTCCACAATGGTATTAGTGTAATATATATCATATTCATTCATTCAATTTATTTATATAATCATTATGTAATGAAGATCATGTAGAACGAGCCGCATCACATCGTGGAGACGGTATTCCGTACGTACCCACGAGCGATGATATCGTTCCCATGATCGTGGAATTGTATTGAAGTGTATGTATACTATTTCATAATCAATATCACTTTAAAATAATAATGTATAGTTATTATTTACACCATTATACCCATCCAAGTAAGGTGGTGGGGGAAAATAGATTACACCACGGCGTGGAGACGGTATTCCGTACGTACGCACGCGCGGTGATTTCATTTTCCGTAGGATGGATAGATGGTGAAATAGGGTTGTTTCATACTTATAATAACATATCAGTATATGAGTGATACTTATGTTATTACTTCACAATGAAACAACTAAAGAAGAAGAAGTGGAATAAGAAATAAAGATGAAAGAATCGGTAACATGCATTACCTCTTCTTTGAAGCGCCTCTTTGAGACCTCCTCTTAGGGCACTACAATTGGTCTTTGAAGAATACCAGGACCTCTAGGATGTTTCTAGGTAAGTGGGTAAGTGAAATGGGCAGGTATGTTCCGAGCATGAAGGCTCAAATTGGTGTGAGTAGGAGAGGGAGTAGGTACCCTTTTATAAGGGAGGAGAGGGGCACCTTTGGAAATATAAGAAATATTAGTTCATATTAAATCCCAAACCCACATAAAAACGTCCAAAATGACTAATATCCAAATCTTAGATGGGAGAGGGTTGTAATATCATCAACCAATAAAATTTATACATGTTAGGAATTCATTTTAAACATTATAAACTTGATTTATCCTTATTTATCAATTTAATTTTATTTGTGGTCATAATATTCTAAATTTTAAATTATTATAAATAATTACATATATGTTGTGAATTTTCTATAATTTGAAACTTTAAGACATTTTAGACCATAAAAAATTTAATTTATAATTTTTAAATATTTTTGTTATTTTTAAACAATTTTATAATATGCTATTTTTATAAAATAATAATAGTGTCAATTTTGACACTATTTATTTATTTGAATTTAAATAAAATATATACAAAATATATGTTTGAACTAAAAGATTTAATAGATCTATAAAATGTAATATGTATCTATAAAATTATTGGAGAACATTAAATAGTTCATATAATATTTATTTTATTATTTTTAATACCATTTATTTGATATTTTAATTAATAAAATAATTTCAACATCACTATTGTGTCAAAATTAATGATAATAATTTAATCCCTAAAAATTCTAAATAAATTCTTATGATGTATATAATTGTTTTATATTTCTGGATACTATTCATGTTCGATGTTTAATGAAGTTTATCACTAAATTAAAATTATTATACTTATAATATTTAAGAAAGTGACATGTTGTCGCATTCTATGTTTTTAATAATAATTAAATTATATTCATGGAAAAAAGTCCATTAAATGAATATAATACGACCCTTAGGTGATATGGGTATACTTTTAGTCATCCAATAGGATTTTGGCAGCTGTTAGGGTAATTATATAATCTTATATTTATCCTTAATTACCCGATTTACCTTTAACTTTGGTAAATAAAATTTACCATAGTTAATATTCATAATGCCCAAAAATAAAAAGTAGCCTATTAACATAATTTGGACCCACTTATTCTAAATATGGAATGCATTTTTCAATATTCAAAACATATAAGTTGCAGTAATTAATTTTGAAATGAATTTCGTTGTTAAGAAAACTGGTTTTAGAAGATAAAACATTGCCAAAGATTGAAATGTTTTTACCTATGAATTCAATGTCAAATTAATGCTAATGACATAAATTATATCAAATGGTAAAAATATATTCTATTTATACTTTAAAACCATTCTATATTAAAATTTATCCATATATATTATCTCAATGAAAAAAGTTGTTTTTAATTAAAAATTAGCGTATTTTTACTATTCATCAAAATATGAAAGTTATCATAAAAATATCAAAAATTTATCCAAAGAAAAATTTTATACCCTGATTCAAAAAAAGAATTTTATTTTGTCAAATTGAACATATAAACATGTCAAAAACTAGATTTAATGTGGGTGCGCCATCAAAAGGCGGCAAAACTGCATTTTTTAAAAAATACATCTTTTATCCAAAAAAACTGATTTTTCTTTTATACCTCATTCTAGAAAATGTATAAGTTGAATTAAAATGTTATAAAATTAAAAATTCAGTTAATACTATTCATAACGGATTGTTTTGATAATATTTTAATAGCATATCGTTGTTTAGTGAAACTCGGTATTGCGTACGACGCAAGCTATCGAGGAAGGCCGTAGTTGCGTGTAAAGCAAACCAAGATAGTGTTGTGTGTAGTGAATGATTACTTTGATGATTTATATAAAATAAAAACAAAATATTTCTCATAAAATTCTCGGGTGTTACATTCTACCCCCGTTAAAATGAATGTTTCCCTCGAAATTCGTCACTTTGTAACAAACATATGATGATACCTCTCCCTCATCATATCCTGAATCTCCCATGTAGATTCTTCTAATTGGTGGTTCCTCCATAAAACTTTCACCAAGCGAGTGGTCTTGTTCCGTAGGAATTTTTCGCTACGATCCCGAATCTCTATCGGTTGTTCTTTATAAGAAAGATCTTGCTCTAGCGGTATAACTTCTGAGCTTCATATATGTGAAGGATCAGGTATGTACTTTCTCAGGATAGATACATGGAACACATAGAGAACTTGAGAGAGGTTCGGTGGAAGTGCCAATTGGTAAGCTACATTCCCAACACGATCCAAAATTTCAAAAGGGTCAATATATCTAGGGTTCAACTTTCCCTTCTTTCCAAATCTCATGACCCTCTTCCAGGGAGATATTCGTAAGAACACTTTATCACCCACTTCAAACTCTAGGTCTTTTCTTCGGTTGTCGGAATAAATTTTTTGTCAAATCTGGGCTACTCTTATGTGTTGGTGAAAAGATCTGACCTTTTCTGCCATTTAATCAATGAGATCAGGTCCTAATAGCTTTCTTTCCCTAACTTCATCCCAGCAAGTTGGAGTCCTGCATTTCATTCCATAGAGATCTTCATAAGGAGCCATATGAATACTGGAGTGAAAGCTATTATTATAAGAAAATTACACCAAAGGTAGGTGTTGATCTCAACCACCTTTGAAATCTATAGAGCAAGCTCTCAACGTATCTTCTAGAGTTTGAATTGTCCTCTCAGACTGACCGTCTGTCTGAGGATGATAAGCAGTGCTGAAACTCAACTTAGTATCCAAAGTATGCTAAAGACTTCTCCAGAACTTTGAGGTAAACCTCAGATCCTGATCAGATATAATAGAAAGTGGTACTCCATGCAATCTTACCACTTCCTTTACATATATCCTGGAAAGCTGATCTAGAGAGAAATCCTCTCTAATAGCAATGAAGTGTGCAGACTTTTTAAGATGATCAACTATGACCCAGATAACATTATTGCCTTTGGATGTTTAAGGAAGTCCGGTGACAGAGTCCATAGTGATGTTTTCCCATTTCCATTCAGGTATGGGTAATGGTTGTAACATCCCCTTAGACTTCTATCTCTCAGGTTTAACTTGCTGGCAAACCAAGCATCGAGAGACATATTCAGCAACATCTCTTTTCATGCCATCCCACAAGAAGTAATCTTTCATATCCCTATACATCTTCGTGCTTCCCGGATGGATAGAGAATGATGAACGATGAGCCTCATCCAACAGATCCTCCTTTAATTCTGGGATGGGATAAACACAAAACTGATTCCTGAAAGTTTTTATCCCATTACAATCAAGGTTGAATTCAGGTAGATTTCTCACCTTCTTTTGTAACTCTAAATCTTCTTTCTGTGCCTCTTTAATCTTCACATGTATAGATGATTGAACATTCATTTGAGAAAGATACGATTTTTCCCCTTCCATTATAATTCCAAGATCCATAATTTGTAAATCCATAAATATTGGATCTTTTGTGATCCTCATCATGGATATACTAGCATGGTCTTGTCGACTTAATGCATCTTCCACCTTGTTTGCTTTCCCAGGGTGGTAATGAATTGAGCAGTCGTAATCCTTAATAAGCTCCAACCATCTTCTTTGGCGCATATTCAGATCCTTTTGTTTGAAAATATACTTTTAACTTTTATGATCAGTATAAATATCACACCTTTCAACATAAAGGTAATGCCTCCAAATCATTAATGAAAAGATTACCGCAGCTAACTCCAAATCATGAGTTGGGTAATTTTGCTCATGGATTTTCAACTGTAGTGAGGTATAAGATATCAACGTATCATTTTGCATGAGAACACATCCCAGTACCTTCTTGGATGCATCACTGTAGATCACAAACCATTCTCTACTGCAAGGTAGTGTGAGCACAGGTGCACTGGCTAACCTTCTTTTTATATCTTTGAAATTTTTTTCACATTCCTCTATACAAACAAACTTAACTCCTTTTCGAGTCACCTTGGTGAGTGGGTAAGATAACCTTGAAAAATATTTCAGAAAAATTTGGTAATATCCATCCAAACCAAGAAAAAATCAGATCTCGGTTACTGTTGATGGTCTCGACCATCATTCGATAACCTCTGTTTTTGCTGGATCCACAAATATTCCCAATTTTGAGATTATGTGACCCAAAAATGAAACTTTTTGAAGCCAAAATTCACACTTGGTAAATTTGGCATAAAGCTTCTCCTTTATTAGGGTCTTTAATACAATTATCAATTGATCTTCATGTTCTTCCTTGCTCTTTGAATAAACAAGAATATCATCTATAAAGACTACCACAAACTGATCAAGAAATTTTCTAAAGAATATATTCATCAGATCCATGAAAATAGTAGGGGCATTAGTGAGACCAAATGTAACGCCCGTGACTTTTATGAGAAATATTCTATTTTTATGTTATATAAATCATCAAAATAATCTTTCACTACACATAACACTTGTTGGCTTGCTTTACACACAGCCGCGACCTTCCTTGATAGCTTGTGTCGTACGCAATACTGAGTATCACTAAACAACAATATGCTATTAAAATATTATTAAAACTAGCCGTTATGAATAGTAATAAATGAATTTTGAATTTTATAACATTTTAATTCAACTTTTAAATTTTCAAGAATGAGGTATAAAAGCAAAATCAGTTTTTTTGGATAAAAGAAATATTTTTCGAAAAAATACAGTTTTGCCGCCTTTTGATGGTGTACCATCATTAAATCTAGTTTTTGACATGTTTATAAGTTCAATTTGACAAAATAAAATTCTTATTTTTAATCAGGGTATAAAAATTTACATTGGATAGAATTTTGATATTTTTCTGATAACTTTCATATTTTGATGAATAGTAAAAATACTCTAATTTTTATTTAAAAACAACTTTTTTCATTGAGATAATTTATATGGATAAATTATAATATTGAATGGTTTTAAAGTATAAATAGAATATATTTTTACCATTTTATATAATGTATGTCATTAGAATTAATTTCATATTGAATTCATAGGTAAAAACATTTCAATCATTGGCAATGTTTTAACTTATAATACCAGTTTTCTTAACAACGGGATTTATTTTAAATTAATTTCTGCAACTTATATATTTTGAATTTTGAAAAAATGGATTCTATATTCAGAATCAGTTGGCCCAAATTATTTTAATAGGATACTTTTTATTTTTGGGCATTATGAATAGTTACTACGGTAAATTTTATTTACCATAGTTAAAGGTAAATAAGGTAATTAAGGGTAAATATAAGATTATAAAATTACCCTAACACCTTCCAAAATCCTATTGGATGACTAAAAGTAGATCCATATCACCTAAGGGTCGGATTATATTCATTTAATGGACTTTTTTCAGTGAAAATAATTTAATTATTATTAAAACCAAAGAATGTGACAACATGTCACTTTCTTAAATATTATAAGTATAATAATTTTAATTTGGTGATAATCTTAATGAAAATACAAATATGAATATTATCCAGAAATATAATACAATTATAGAATCATAGGAATTTATTTAGAATTTTTAGGGATTAAATAATTATCATTAATTATGACACAATAGTGATGTTGGAATTATTTTATTAATTAAAATATCAAATAATATGTTTTAAAAAAATTAAAATAAATATTATATGAACTATTTAATGTGCTACACTAATTTTCTAGACACATATAACATTTTATTAATCTATTAAAGCATTTATATCTAACATATCTTCTATATATATTTTATTTAAATTCAAATAAATGAATAGTGTCAAAATTGACAATATTGTTATTTTATAAAAATAACATATTATAAAATTGTTTAAAAATTACAAAAATATTTAAAAATTATAAATTAAAATTTATATGGTCTACAGTGTCATAAAGTATCAAATTATGGAAAATTCACAACACATATGTAATTATTTATAATAATTTAAAATTTAGAATATTATTACCACAAATAAAATAAAATTGATAAATAAGGATAAATCTAGTTGATAATGTTTAAAATAAATCCTAACATGTCTAAATTTTATTGGATGATGAGATTACAAACCTATATCATATTATATTCGAATATGAGTCATTTTTGGTGGTTTTTAAGTGGGGTTGGGATTTAATATAAACTAATATTTCTTATATTTTCAAAGGTGCCCCTCTCCCCCCTTATAAAAGGGAACCTCCTCCCTCTCTTCCTCACACCAATTTGAGTCTTCAAGATCGGCCAAACCATGCCCATTTCACTTCCCCACTTCATTAGAAACCTACTAGAGATACTGGTCTTATCAAAAGACCAACTGTAGTGCTTTAAGAGAAATTCTAAAAGAGGCACTTTGAGAAAGAGGTAATACCTTCTACCATTTTCTTCAAGTTCCATTCTTCTTCTACTCCCTCTTATTTAGTTGTTTCATTATGAGTTAATAACATCAATATCACTCATATACTGATATTTTATTATAAATATGAATCAACCCTATTTCACCTCTTATCCATCCTACGGAAAACTAAATCACCACGCGTGCGTACGTACGGAATACCGTCTCCACGCCGTGGTGTAATCTATTTTCCACTACCTTAATTGGATGGGTATAAGGGTGAAAGTAATGAATATATATATGATTATTGTAAAGTGTTATTGATTCTTAAATAGTATACATACACTCTAATACAATTCCACGATCATGGGAATGATATCATCGCTCGTGCGTACGTACGGAATACCGTCTCCACGATGTGATGTGATTTGTTCTACATGATATTCATTGCATAATGATTATATAAATGAATTGAATGAATTAATATGATATATAGTACACTAATACCATTCTGGAAATGAGGTATCTATAACCTAAAGAGAAGAATAATAATTTATTCGACAAATACACATAAGAACAAAAAGTAATAAACACCCGAATAACAAGTAGTAATGAACTATTACTTATAAGAAGCTAATAATATGACCATATATGATATCATAACAATAATTATGATTCTGGAATAAGTCAATAACATTATTTAAATCATTATATAGGAGGTTCAGACACTTACGAAGCAAATCAGACCTAAGGTAAGGGAAAATATCACAATCTCATTTTTATCCGAAATTGTTTATACTTTGGTATTTACTGGGGTGCATTTTATCATCCACATCCATGTTTCCTCAATATGTAATATTATTTCCATCCAACTATAATTGTTTAAATCCAATTTTACCCTTCGGTGAGTTTTTAGTAAAAAATATGAAAGTAATCTTTTCTCGTTTTTCGTATGAGGTACTTTTTGACTTTTCCAAAAAAAGTACGAGAAGAATGTTTTTTTAACTTATATGGAATGAATGGATTTTTAAAACATTATTTCTAAGAAGATTCCTTTACAACTTTTCATGTTTATTTTTAATCAACTTCTTTTAGTTTAAAATTTTATGACATGTTAAGAAAGGAAAAATGTTTTTGAAGTAGAAAGGATATTTTCCTCAAGAATGGAGTTCAAGAGTTTTATCAAAATTATTTTCCACCTAAGATAATATAAGGTTCTATTTCTATCCCTATTATTACATGGATTTTATTATGTTGTGATGGAAATATTTTTACTAATTACTTTATCTTATATGAATTTCTTTATGATGTCACGATGTTTAAGATTCCCATTTTTATTACATGGGTTCTGCTATGATGTATGGTTTATGATATTGTGGCACACATAAGAATGGTATCATTAAGAGATGAGTGGGACCTATTTCTCCCTTCAATTTATTGGGTAAAGATTTTATATCTCATGAGATAGACATGGCTGGAACGGTGGGTTAAACCGGTTCAGTGAAACAGGACTGAAAAGAGGAGTGAACTCGGTTCAGAAATGGACATTGTCCACTAAGATATTCTTGGGAATGAGTCTTGACTAATAAGAAATGATTCTCTATGATTATGTGTGTATGCCAAAAATTTTCATGTTTTATGTTATGATTATTGGGATTTCATTTCACTACTATGATTTATCCCATGTTATGAAATTATGCTCTCTTTTGCGGGTTAAGATTTCCAAAATCTTATGTTCTTATGAATATGATGTGATTGATATTTCTTTTGTTTACCCTTACTAAGAATTTGATCTCACACTTTTTTATGTTTTATTTCTCCAGATTAGGAAGAAGCTTATTAAGTAATATATGCCAAAAGGGACTATAGATATGATGAAATAAATGGGAGACAGTGTTGATGCTTTATGAACCAGTTGTTTATGTTTCCCAGTTTCTAAACACACTATACCTATACGGTCCTTTAATGGTTTTGTGTTATTTTGTAATAAGTATGATTCAATTTTGAATTAATAACAATGTATGTAAAGTATGGGTCGTTATACCAAATGGCATCACTATAAATTCATAGTGTCCATACCTTGTACGGAATGTCGTCTTATGTATATCCTCCCTTTTAACCATTAATTGATGATACCCTAAATGAAGATCAATATTGGAAAAGTATTGAGCTCCGCATAGTTGGTTAAATAGGTCATCAATGCGTGGGGGAAGTTATTTGTTCTTGATAGTGATCTTGTTAAGTTCTCGATAATCAATGCAGAGTCTCATTGATCCATCTTTCTTCTTAACAAACAGAACAGGTGCGCCCCAAGGTGACGCAATAGGGCATATGAATCCTTTATCAAGATTCTCTTGGAGTTTCTTCTTCAATTCCTGCAACTCAATTGGGGCCATTCTATAAGGTGTCTTTGAAATAGGCAAAGCACCCAGAACGAGTTCTATTGAAAACTCAACTTCACGATTTGGTGGAAGACCTGGCGATTCCTCCGGAAAGACATCATCAAATTCCCGTACAATGGGAATAGTATTAATCGTGAGTTTCTATCCAACCATTTGAGATAAATAACCTCCATTTAGTAAAATACAGACCCCTAATATGGATGAAATTTCTACTGGAAGGTTATGTTCATCCTTGCATCGATAGATGATCATAGAATGATCTGGAATACGAAATGTGACATCCCTTATTTTGAATATTGATATGAGGTACATATAAAGAAAACCAATCCATGCCAAGAATCACATCAAATTCCACTATAGGAAGGATCACAAGATTTACAGGAAGCACTTTCCCACAAACATCTTTCAGAGAAGAATTATAAAATTTTGATGTGACTGTTGTGCCATTAGGAGTTGTCACAGCCAACTCAAAATCTAATTGCTGAGGTAATACAGTGATACCCTTAGAAACTTCTTCAGAAATAAAAGGGTGGGTGGATCCGGAATCAAATAAAACATTTTCTACTTTAGAGTGGATGGTAAGTGTACCTCTCACCACTTCCTTGTCGAACTCCACATCGCCGATAGTAATTTCATGTGAATTTCCTTTGTCTTTGGCCTTAAGATATTGTTGACGTCGATCATCATCATCAACCATTGGATTTGGGCATTTATTGGCATAATGCCCCATATCCATGCACTTGAAACCTTGAAGTGTAGTAGGTTCATTCTGTGTATCCCTTCATTTATTTGCATCATTAGACATATTCTTCCCTTTATTTCAACATTCAATTTCCTGATGACCTTCTTTTCCACACTTATAACATTTTCTTGTTCCCTTAAGAAAATTTCTTCCAGGTTTCTTTCCACACTTTAAGTATAAGGGAAAACTCATCTTCTTTTCAGTGTGGTCTTTAGATTTTCCTTTGAATTCCATTTTCCTCTTCTTATCAAACGCATGTGACTAATGAGTTACACCAATCTCCATCTCAACCTTGAGAGCACATCAAACAATTTCCTCGTAGCTATTGAAGTCCCTAATGGCTAATGCCCTTCGAAGACTTGGTTTTAAGCCACTAAAGAATCGATCGATCTTACTCTCAGGTTGGATAATAATTCCGTAAGCGTACCTTGAAAGTGCTGTAAAATTTGTTTCGTAGGTACCAACTGATTCATCATCCTTTTTCTTTAGTTCAAGAAACTTCTTCTCCATCTTTTTTTGGAGAATATGAGGGGAATACTTATTGAAAAATAAGATCTTGAACTCATCCCATTACATGGACTCAATTTCATCCCTTTGCCTCGTATTATTAATAAGATTCCACCATTGATCAGCATCACATTCCAAACGATACACTACTAAGATGAATTTATCATGTTCAGAACATTGAAGAACTGAAAATATCTTTTCAGTGATACTGATCCATTGTTCAGCCACTAATGGATCAGAAGACCCGCTGAATGAAGGTGGACGCTGCCTCATGAAGGATTCGACAGAATGTTGATCCCTGCTTTTCTCATTTGGAAGTCCTGCATGATTCATAGCTTGAAATATTTGTGTGACCATGGCTACAAAATTTTTCATTCCAGCTCCCATAACATTTGGTTGCTCAGGAGGACAATCATTGCATTGCCCGTCACATTCCGCACTAACACGGTTCATTTGGGTTCCAGCCATTGACTAAAACCAAGAAGAATAGTGTGGGCAACACTAATTATAATAAGAAAAACACATAATCATGAATAAAATTTCACACTTATGTTCTTATCATAGGTTGTTCATGGCCATTTCTAAACACTAAAATTGTATTCTATGCTTAGACTTATCCTTAGGGTTCCTACTAAGGCTTTCACATCCCAGTTTCAAAGGTTGACTATAACCTCCCTCTAATACCAACTATAACGACCCATACTTTACATACATGGTTAATACTTCAAAATTGAAGCATAATTATTACAACATATAACAAAACCATGAAAGGACTGTATAGGTATAGTGTCTTTAGAAACTGGGAAACATAAACAACTGGTTCATAAAGCATCTACATTGTCTCCCATTTATTTCATCATATCTATAGTCCCTTTTTGGAATATCCTACTTAATAAGCTTCTTCCTGACTTGGGAAAGAAAACATACAAAAGGGTGAGCTAAAATGCTCAGTAAGGGTAATCAAAAGAAATATCAATCACATCATATTCATAAGAACACAACATTTTGGAAATATTACCCTGCAAAAGAGATCATAATTTCATAACATGGGATAAATCATGGTAGTAAAATCTAATCCCAATAATCATAACTTAAAACATGAAACATTGTGGCATACACACATAATCATAGAGAATAATTTCTTATTAGTCAAGACTTATTTCCAAGACTATCTTAGTGGAAAAATTCTATTTCTGAACTGAGTTCACTCCTCGTTTCAGTCCTCTTTCACTGAACCGGTTTAACCTGCCGTTCCAGCCATGTCTATCTCATGATATATAAAATCTTTACCCAATGCATTGGAGGGAGATATAGGTTCCACCCATCTCATAATGATACTATTCTTATGTGTGCCACAAAATAAAAAATCATACATCATTGCATAACCCATGTAATAAAATGGGATTCTTAAACATCGTGACATCATAAAAAAATTCGTATAAGATAAAGGAATTCATAAAAATAATTCCATATCAACATAATCAAATCAATGTAATAATAGGGAAAGAAACAAAACCCTATGTTATCTTAGATGGAAAATAATTTTGATAAAACACTTGAACTCCATTCTTGAGGAAAATATCCTTTATACTTCAAAAACATTTTTCCATTCTTAACATTTCATACAATTTTAAACTAAAAGAAGATGATTAAGAATAAACGTGAAAACTTGTAATGGAAGATTCCTGGAAATAATTTTTTAAAAATCCATTCATGCCATATAAGTTAAAAAAACATTCTTCTCGTACTTTTGTCGGAAAATTCAAAAAGCACATCATACGAAAAACGACAAAAGATTCCTTTCATATCTTTTACTAAAAAAATCACCAGAGGATAAAATTGGATTTAAACAATTTTAGGTGGATGGAAATAATATTACATATTGAGGAAACATGGATGTGGATGATAAGTATTCCCCAGTAAATTCTGAAGTATAAACAATCTCGGATAAAAATTGAGATTGTGATATTTTCCCTTACCTTAGGTCCGATTTGCTTCGAAAGTGTTCGAACCTCCTGTATAATGATTTAAATAATAATATTGACTTATTCCGGAATCATACTTATTGTTATGATATCATACACGGTCATATTCTTAGCTTCTTATTAGTAATATTTTATTACTACTTAATATTCAGGTGTTTATTACTTTTTGTTCTTATGCCTGTTTTGTCGAATAAATTCTTATTCTTCTCTTTAGGTTATAGATACCTCATTTCAAGAATGGTATTAGTGTAATATATATCATATTAATTCATTCAATTCATTGATATATTCATTATGTAATAAAGATCATATAGAATGAGTCACATCACATTGTGGAGATGGCATAATGTACGTACGCACGAGCGATGATATCGTTCCCATGATCATGGAATTCTATTGGAGTGTATGTATACTATTTCAGAATCAATATTAATTTACAATACTCATATATTGTTATTATTTACACCATTACACCCATCCAAGTAAGGTGGTGGGGGGAAATAGATTACACCACGGCGTGGAGACGGTATTCCGTACGTACGCACGCACGGTGATTTAATTTTCCGTAGGATGGATAGATGGTGAAATAGGGTTGTTTCATACTTATAATAACATATACGTATATGAGTAATACTGATGTTATTAATTAATAATGAAACAACTAAAGAAGAAGAAGTGGAAGAAGAAATAAAGATGAAAGAATCGGTAACGGGCATTACCTCTTCTTTGAAGTGCCTCTTTGAGACCTCCTCTTAGGGCACTACAATTGGTCTTTGAAGAAAACCAAGACCTCTAGGATTTTTCTAGGGAAGTGGGGAAGTGAAATGGTCAGGTATTTTCCGAGCTTGAAGGCTCAAATTGGGGTGAGGAGGATAGGGAGGAGGTTCCCTTTTATAAGGGAGGAGAGGGGCACCTTTGGAAATATAAGAAATATTAGTTCATATTAAATCCAAACCCCACTTAAAAACTTCTAAAATGACTCATATCCAAATATTAGATGATATAGGGTTTTAATATCATCAAAAAATAAAATTTATACATGTTAGGAATTTATTTTAAACATTATCAACTTGATTTATCCTTATTTATCAATTTAATTTTATTTGTGGTAATAATATTCTAAATTTTAAATTATTATAAATAATTACATATGTGTTGGGAATTTTCAATAATTTGACACTTTATGACATTTTAGACCATATAAATTGTAATTTATAATTTTTAAATATTGTTTTATTTTTAAACAATTTTATAATATGTTATTTTTATAAAATAACAATAGTGTCAATTTTGACACTATTCATATATTTGAATTTAAATAAAATATATACAGAAGATATGTTCGAAATAAAAGCTTTAATAGATCCATAAAATGTCATATGTATCTATTAAATTATTGGAGCACATTAAATAGGTCATATAATATTTATTTTATTATTTTTAAAATAATTTATTTGATATTTTAATTAATAAAATAATTTCAACATCACTATTGTGTCATAATTAATGGTAATTATTTAATCCCTAAATATTCTAAATAAATTCCCATGATGTAGATACTTGTATTAGATTTCTGGAGACTATTCATGTTCGAATTTTCATGAAGTTTATCACTAAATTAAAATTATTATACTTATAAGATTTAAGAAAGTGACATGTTGTCACATTCTTTGGTTTTAATAATAATTAAATTATTTTCATGGAAAAAAGTCCATTAAATGAATCTAATCCGACCCTTAGGTGATATGGGTCTACTTTTAGTCATCCGAAATGATTTTGGCAGGTGTTAGGGTAATTGTATAATATTATATTTACCCTTAATTACCCGATTTACCTCTAACTATGGTAAATAAAATTTACCATAGTTACTATTCATAATGTCCAAAAATAAAAAGTAGCCTATTAAAATAATTTGCACCCCCTGATTCTGAATATGGAATCCATTTTTCAAAATTCAAAACATATAAGTTGCAGTAATTAATTTTAAAATAAATCCCGTTGTTAAGAAAACGGGTTTTAGAAGTTAAAACATTGCCAAAGATTGAATTGTTTTTACCTATGAATTCAATGTGAAATTAATGGAAATGACATACATTATATAAAATGGTAAAAATATATTCTATTTATACTTTTAAACCATTCAACATTAAAATTTATCCATATAAATTATCTCAATGAAAAAAGTTGTTTTTAATTAAAAATTAGCGTATTTTTACTATTTATCAAAATATGAAAGTTATCAAAAAAATATCAAAAATTTATCCAAAGTAAATTTATATACCCTGATTTAAAATAAGAATTTTATTTTGTCAAATTGAACTTATAAAAATGTCAAAAACTAGATTTAATGTGGGTGCGCCATCAAAAGGCGGCAAAACTGCATTTTTTGAAAAATACTTCTTTTATCCAAAAAAACTGATTTTTCTTTTATACCTCATTCTAGAAAATGTATAAGTTGAATTAAAATGTTATAAAATTCAAAATTCATTTAATACTATTCATAAAGGCTAGTTTTAATAATATTTTAATAGCATATCATTGTTTAGTGAAACTCGGTATTGCGTACGACGCAAGCTATCGAGGAAGGCCGCGGTTGCGTGTAAAGCAAGCCAAGCTAGTGTTGTGTGTAGTGAAACATTCCATTGATGCTTTATATAACATAAAAACAAAATATTTCTCATAAAATTCTCGGGTGTTATATTTACCCCCCTTAAAATGAATTTTGCCCTTGAAATTCGTGACTTTATAATAAATAGATGAGGATACCTCTCCCTCATCATATCCTCAATCTCCCATGTAGCTTCTTCTAATTGGTGGTTCCTCCATAAAACTTTCACCAAGTGAGTGGTCTTGTTCTGTAGGACTTCTTCGCTACGATCCAGAATCTCTATCTGTTGTTCTTCATAAGAAAGATCTTGCTCCAGCGGTATAACTTCTGAGCTGAGTACATGTGAAGGATAAGGTATGTACTTTCTCAGGAGAGATACATGGAACACATCGTGAACTTGAGTGAGATTCGGTGGAAGCGCCAATCGGTAAGCTACCTTCCCAACACGATCAAGAATTTCAAAAGGGCCAATATATCTAGGGCTCAACTTTCTCTTCTTTCCAAATCTCATGACCCTCTTCCAGGGAGATATTCATAAGAACACTTTATCACCCACTTCAAACTCTAGGTCTTCTCTTCAGTTGTCGGCATAACTTTTTTGTTGACTCTGAGCTGCTCTTATGTGTTGTTGAATAGATCTGACCTTTTCTGACATTTCATCAGTGAGATCAGGTCCTAATAGCTTTCTTTCCCCAACTTCATCCCAGCAAGTTGGAGTCCTGCATTTCTTTCCATAGAGAGCTTCAGAAGGAACCATCTGAATACTGGAGTGAAAGCTATTATTATAAGAACATTCCACCAAAGGTAGGTGTTGATCCCAACCACCTTTGAAATCTATAGAGCAAGCTCTCAACATATCTTCTAGAGTTTGAATTGTCCTCTTAGACTGACCGTCTGTTTGAGGATGATAAGAAGTGCTGAAACTCAACTCTATATCCAGAGTATGCTGAAGACTTCTCCAGAACTTTGACGTAAACCTCAGATCCCGCTCAGATATAATAGAAAGTGGTACTCCATGCAATCTTACCACTTCCATTACATATATCCTGGCAAGCTGATCTAGATAGAAATCCTCTCTAATAGAAATGATGTGTGCAGACTTTGTAAGACGATCAACTATGACCCAGATAGCATTATTGCCTTTGGATGTTTTAGGAAGTCCGGTGACAATGTCCATAGTGATGTTTTCCCATTTCCATTCAGGTATGGGTAATGGTTGTAACATCCCCTTAGAATTATGTCTCTCAGGTTTAACTTTCTAACAAACCAAGCATCTAGAGAAATGTTCAGCATCATCTCTTTTCATGCCATCCCACCAGAAGTACTCTTTCAGATCCCTATACATGTTCGTGCTTCCCAGATGAATAGAGAATGAACAACTATGAGCCTCATCCAATAGCTCCTTCTTTAATTCTGGGATGGGAGGAACACATACCTTATTACTGAACTTTATTATCTCATCACTGTCAAGGTTGAATTCAGGTACATTTCTCACCTTCTTTTGTAACTCTACATCTTCTTTATGTGCCTCTTTAATCTTCACATGTATAGATGGTTGAACATTCATTTGAGAATGATATGATTTCCCCCCTTCCATTATAATTCCAAGATCCATCCTTTTTAAATCCATAAATATTGGATCTTTTGTGATCCTCATCATGGATAAGCTAGCATGGTCTTGTTGACTTAATGCATCTGCCACCTTGTTTTCTTTCCCAGGGTGGTAAGGAATTGAGCAGTCGTAATCCTTAATAAGCTCCAACCATCTTCTTTGGTGCATATTCATCTCCTTTTGTGTGAAAATATACTTTAAACTTTTATACTCTGTATAAATATCACACCTTTCACCACGAAGGTAATGCCTCCAAATCTTTAATGCAAAGATTACCACAGCTAACTCCAAATCATGAGTTGGGTAATTTTTCTCATTGATTTTCAACTGTCATGAGGCATAAGCTATCACCATATCATTTTGCATGAGAAAAAATCCCAGTCCCTTCATGGATGCATCACTGTAGATCACAAACCGTTCTCCACTGCATGGTAGTGTGAGCACAGGTGCACTGGCTAACCTTATTTTTATATCTTTGAAATTTTCTTCACATTCCTCCGTCCAAACAAACTTAACTCCTTTTCGAGTCAACATGGTGAGTGGGTTAGATAAACTTGAAAAATCATTCAGAAAACGTCGGTAATATCCATCCAAACCAAGAAAAAATTGGATCTCGGTTACTATTGTTTGTCTCGACCATCTTTCCATAACCTCTGTTTTTGCTGGATCCACAGATATCCCCTCTTTTGAGATTATGTGACCCAAAAATTCAACTTTTTGAAGCCAAAATTCGCACTTGGTAAATTTGGCATAAAGCGTCTCCTTTCTTAGGGTTTTTAATACAATTCTCAAGTGATATTAATGTTCTTCCTTGCTCTTTGAATAGAAAAGAATATCACCTATAATGAATACCACAAACTGATCACGATATTCTCTAAAGACTCTATTAATCAGATCCATGAAGATAGTAGGGGAATTAGTGAGACCAAATGGCATCACTATAAATTCATAGCGTCCATACCTTTTACGGAAATCCATCTTTGGTATATCCTCCCTTTTGACCCTTAATTGATGATTCCCTGAACGAAGATCAATCTTGGAAAATTATTGAGCTCTGCGTAGTTGGTCAAATAGGTTATCAATGCGTGGGAGAGGATATTTGTTCTTGATAGTGATCTTGTTAAGTTATTGATAATCAATGCAGATTCTCATTGATCCATCTTTCTTCTTAACAAAAAGAACAGGTGCTCCCCAAGGTGACGAACTAGGGCGTATGAATCCTTTATCAGGATTCTCTTGGAGTCTCTTCTTCAATTCCTGCAACTCAATTGGGGCCATTTTATAAGGTGTCTTTGAAATAGGCAAAGCACTCGGTACGAGTTCTATTGAAAACTCAACTTCACGATTTGGTGGAAGACCTGGAGATTTTTCTAGAAAGACATCATAAAATTCTCGTACAATGGGCATAGTATTAATCGTGAGTTTCTCTCCAACCATTTGAGATAAATAACCTTCATTTAGTGGAATCAAGACCCATAAGATGGATGAAATTTCCACTGGAGGGTTATGTTCATCCTTTCATCGATAAATGATCATAGATTGATATGGAATATGAAATGTGACTTCCCTTCTTTAGCAATTGATATGAGCTCCAAATAAAGAAATCCAATCCATGCCAAGAATCACATAAAATTCCACTATAGTAAGGATCACAAGATTTGCAGGAAGCACTTTCCCACAAACTTCAATCGAAGAAGAATTGTAAACTTTTGAGGCGATTGTTGTGCCATTATGAGTTGTCACAGTGAACTCAACATCTAATTGTTGAGGTAATACGGTGATAACCTAATAAAATTCTTCAGAAATAAAACAGTGAGTGGATCCAGATTCAAATAAAACATTTTCTACTTTAGAGTGGATGGTAAGTGTACCTCTCACCCCTTCATTGTCGAACTCCACATCGCCGATAGTAATTTCATGTGACTTTCCTTTGTCTTTGGCCTTAATAATTTGTTGACGTCGATCATCATCATCAACCCTTGGATTTGGGCATTGATTGGCATAATTCCCCATCTCCTTGCACTTGAAACACTGAAGTGTAGTAGGTTCATTATATGTATCCCTTCCTTTCTTTGCATCATTAGACATCTTCTTCCCATTATTTCGACATTCAATTTCCCGATGACCTTCTTTTCCAAACTTATAACATTTGATTGTTCCCATAAGACAATTTCCTCCATGCTTCTTTCCACACTTTAAGCATAAGGGAAAACTCATCTTCTTTTTCAGTGTGGTCTTTATATTTTCCTTTGAATTCCATTTTCCTCTGCTTATCAAACCCATGTGACTGATGGGTTACACCAATCTCCATCTCAACCTTGAGAGCACATCAAACAATTTCCTCATAGCTATTGAAGTCCCTTATGGCTAACGCCCTTCGAAGATTTGGTTTTAAGCCACTAAAGGATCAATCTATCTTACTCTCAGGTTGGATAATAATTCCGGAAGCGTACCTTGCAAGTCTTGTAAAAGTTTCTTCGTAGGTACCAACGGATTCATCATCTCTTTTCTTTTAGTTCAAGAAACTCCATCTCCATCTTTGTTCAGAGAATACGAGGGAAATAATTATTGAAAAATTAGTTCTTGAACTCGTCCCATTCCATGGAATCAATTTCATCCCTTTGCCTCAAATTCTTAATAAGATCCACCATTGATCAGCATCACCTTCCAAAGGATACACTGATAAGATGACTTTATCATGTTCAAAACATTGAAGAACTGAAAATATCTTTTCAATGGTACTGATTCATTTTTCAGCCACTAATGGATCAGAAAACCCACTGAATGAAGGTGGACGCTACCTCATGAAGGATTCAATAGAATATTTCTCCCTCCTTTGCTCATTTGGAAGTCATGCATGATTCATAGCTTGATAAAGTTGTGTGATCATGGATACAAGATTTTTCATTCTAGCTCCCATAACATTTGGTTGCTCAGGGGGACAATCATTGCACTGCCTGTCGCATTCTACATTAACACGGTTTCTTCGGGTTCCAGCCATTGACTAAAACCAAGAAGAATAGTGTGAGAAACACTAATTATAATAGGAAAAACACATAGTCAAGAATAAAATTTCACACTTATGGTCTTATCATAGGTTGTTCATGGCCATTTCTAAACACTAATATTGTGTACTATGCTTAGACTTATCCTTAGGGTTCCTACTTAGGCTTTCACATCCTAGTTTCTAAAGGTTTACTATAAACTCCCTCTGATACCAACTATAACGACCCATACTTTACATACATGGTTAATACTTCAAAATTGAAGCATACTTATTACAACATATAACAAAACCATGAAAGGACTGTATTGGTATAGTGTCTTTAGAAACTGGGAAACATAAACAACTGGTTCATAAAGCATTTATATTGTCTCCCATTTATTTCATCATATATATAGTCCATTTTTGGCATATCCTACTTAATAAGATTCTTCCTAATCTAGGGAAAGAAAACATACAAAACAGTGAGCTCAAATTATAAGTAAGGGTAAACAAAAGAAATATCAATCACATCATATTCATAAGAACATAACATTTTGGAAATCTTACCCTGCAAAAGAGATCATAAATTCATAACATGGGATAAATCATTGTAGTGAAATGTAATCCCAATAATCATAACATAAAACATGAAACTTTGTCTCATACACATGTAATCATAGATAATCATTTCTTATTAGTCAAGACTCATTTCCAAGACTATCTTAGTGGACAATGTCCATTTCTCAACCGAGTTCACTCCTCGTTTCAGTCCTGTTTCACTGAACCGGCTTAACCTGCCGTTCAAGCCATGTCAATCTCATGAGATATAAAATCTTTACCCAATGCATTGGAGGGAGATATAGGTCCCACACATCTCATAATTATACCATTCTTATGTGTGCCACAAAATCAAAAATCATATATCATTTCATAACCCATGTAATAAAATAGGATTCTTAAACATCGCGACATCATAAAACAATTCATATAGGATAAAGGAATTCATAAAAATAATTCCATCTCAACATAATCAAATCAATATAATAATAGGGATAGAAACAGAACCCTATATTATCTTAGATGGAAAATAATTTTGATAAAACACTTGAACTCCATTCTTGAGGAAAACATTCTTTCTACTTCAAAAACATTTTTCCTTTCTTAACATGTCATAAAATTTTAAACTAAAAGAAGTTGATTAAAAAAACATGAAAACTTGTAATGGAAGATTCTTGGAAATAATGTTTTAAAAATCATTTCATGCCGTATAAGTTAAAAAAAACATTCTTCTCGTACTTTTGTCGGAAAAGTCAAAAACTACCTCATACGAAAAACGACAAAAGATTCCTTTCATGTATTTTACTAAAAAAATAACCAAAGGGTAAAATTGGATTTAAAAAATTGTAGGTGGATGGAAATAATATTACATATTGAGGAAACATAGATGTGGATGAAAAGTATTCCCCAGTAAATTCTGAAGTATAAAAAATCTCAGATAAAAACTGAGATTGCGAGATTTTCTCTTACCTTAGGTCCGATTTGCATCGTAAGTGTCCGAACCTCCTGTATAATGATTTAAAAAATGTTATTGACTTATTCTAGAATCATACTTATTATTATGATATCATATATGGTCATATTCTTATCTTCTTCTTAGTAATATTTCATTACTACTTGTTATTCGGGTGTTTATTACTTTTTGTTCTTATGCGTGTTTTGTCGAATAAATTCTTATTCTTCTCTTTAGGTTATAGATACCTCATTTAAAGAATGGTATTAGTGTAATATATATCCTATTAATTCATTAAATTAATTTATATAATCATTATGTAATGAAGATAATGTAGAACGAGTCACATCACATCGTCGAGACGGTATTCCCTACGTACCCACGGGCGATGATATCATTCCCATGATCATGGAATTGTATTGGAGTGTATTTATACTATTTCAGAATCAATATCACATTAAAATAATAATATATAGTAATTATTTACACCATTATACCCATCCAAGTAAGGTGGTGGGGGAAAATAGATTACACCACGGTGTGGAGATGGTATTCCGTACGTACGCACGCGCGGTGATTTCATTTTCCGTAGGATGGATAGATGGTGAAATAGAGTTGTTTCATACTTATAATGGAATATATTAATATGAGTTATAATGATTTTATTACTTCATAAATAGACAACTAAATAAGAAGAAGTGGAAAAAAAAATAAAGATGAAATAATCGGTAACGGGCATTACCTCTTCTTTGAAGCGCCACTTTGAGACCTCCTCTCAGGGCACTGCAATTGGTCTTTGAAGAAGACCAGGACCTATAAGATGTTTCTAGGGAAGTGGGGATGTGAGATGGGCAGGGATTGTGTGAGCTTGAAGGCTCAAATTGGTGTGAGGAGGAGAGGGAGGAGGTGCCCTTTTATAAGGGGAGAGGGGCACCTTTGGAAATATAAGATATATTAGTTTATATTAAATCTCAACCCCACATAAAAACTTCCAAAATGACTCATATCTGAAGATTAGATGAGATAGGGTCGTAATCTAATCATACAATAAAATTTATACATGTTAGGAATTTATTTTAAACATTATCAACTTGATTTATCCTTATTTGTCAATTTAATTTTATTTGTGGTAATAATATTCTAAATTTTAAATTATTATAAATAATTACATATGTGTTATGAATTTTCCATAATTTGACACTTTAGGACATTTTAGATCATATAAATTTTAATTTATATTTTCTAAATATTTTTGTTATTTTTAAATAATTTTAAAATATATTATTTTTATAAAATAACAATAGTGTCAATTTTGACACTATTCATTTATTTAAATTTAAATAAAATATATACAGAAGATATGTTCGAACTAAAATCTTTAATAGATCCATAAAATGTAATATGTATCTATAAAATTATTAGAGCACGTTAAATAGTTCATATAAAATTTATTTTATTATTTTTAAAACCATTTTTTTGATATATTAATTAATAAAATAATTTCAACATCACTATTGTGTCATAATTAATGATAATTATTTAATCCATAAAAATAAAAAATAAATTCATATGATTTAGATAATTGTATTAGATTTCTGGAGACTATTCATGTTTGATGTTTCATGATGTTTTTCACTAAATTAAAGTTATTATACTTATAAGATTTAAGAAAGTGACATGTTGTCACATTCTTTGGTTTTAATAATAATTAAATTATTTTCATAGAAAAAAGTCCATTAAATGAATATAATCCGACCCGTATGTGATATGGGTCGACTTTTATTCATCAAATAGGATTTTAGCAGGTGTTAGGGTAATTTTATAATATTATATTTATCCTTAATTACCCGATTTACCTTTAACTATGGTAAATAAAATTTACCGTAGTTACTATTCATAATGCCCAAAAATAAAAAGTAGCCTATTAACATAATTTGGACCCACATATTCTGAATATGGAATCCATTTTTCAAAATTCAAAACATATAAGTTGCAGTAATTAATTTTAAAATAAATCCCGTTGTTAAGAAAACGGGTTTTAGAAGCTAAAACATTGCCAAATATTGAAATGTTTTTACCTATGAATTCAATGTGAAATTAATTCTAATGACATAAATTATATTAAATGGTAAAAATATATTCTATTTATACTTAAAAACCATTAAATATTAAAATTTATCCATATAAATTATCTCAATGAAAAAAGTTGTTTTTAATTAAAAATTAGCGTATTTTTACTATTCATCAAAATATGAAAGTTATCAGAAAAATATCAAAAATTTATCCAAAGTAAATTTTTATACCCTGATTCAAAATAAGAAGTTTATTTTGTCAAATTGAACATATAAAAAGGTCAAAAACTAGATTCAATGTGGGTGCGCCATTAAAAGGCGACAAAACTGCATTTTTTGAAAAATACTTCATTTATCCAGTAAAACTGATTTTTCTTTTATACCTCATTCTAGAAAATGTATAAGTTGAATTAAAATGTTATAAAATTAAAAATTCAGTTAATACTATTCATAACATATAGTTTTAATAATATTTTAATAGCATATCGTTGTTTAGTGAAACTCTGTATTGCGTACGACGAAAGCTATCGAGGAAGGCCGTGGTTGTGTGTAAAGCAAGACAAGCTAGTGTTGTGTGTAGTGAAGGATTCCTTTGATGATTTATATATCATAAAAACAGAATATTTCTCATAATGGTCTCGGGTGTTACAGAGGCCACCAAGGGGATTCCTCTGGATACCCACCTGAGCTCCAAGTAAGCGGCTGAAACACATAGACATGCCGGATAATGCTTTCTACCCGAAAGCACGGGACATCTGGGATGTCAACCAGAAATTCCTCGACCTACCTGAGTTATTGAAACACCTGAACCATATTTGGATGGATTTTATGGAGGTAAACCATGTTAGGGCCAACTATATCGTATCCCAGGTGGAGTCGGAGAAATACCTGGCTGAGTTGGAGGATTTTGTGGACACATGACATTCCTTGAGTCGAATGACAGATTGAATGAAAGTATTGTTGGATCGAACGGACACTCCGCGGTTATAAACTTATGAATTGAGAGAAATCATCCCTCTTCTAGAATAATCGGACGATTTCTCCTTGGGGGAGTATTCATGTAGAGGGATCCCTCTTGAGGAAGATGAGGTTGGCGATTCATACCCAGAGTTGGAAGAGTTCATAGAGCACCTTGAGGTTAAATCCTAAACTGTTTCCTAGAGTTTCTCCCATGCTTTTCTAGGACATATAAAATAATATTTTAACTATTCATAACGGCCTCATACGTAGAGCCCATCCCCACCCAATATCAGATGCAACTACATTAACTTTTGGATCCATGCCCGTAGCTACAACGATCATCGTGCTGGGAGGTGCTGCGACACCCAGTGTGGTCCTCCCTAAACATTTGGAGTTCTTGACAATATATGGATGGCCATGCATTGGGATTCTGATGGTAAAAACCTAGGAAAGATATTAGATGTTTGATATTTGTATGTATCATTCGTAGAATACATAACGGTGGTCCATCAATCAGATTAACTAATGCTTATGTGCCTATCGTATGCATTGTTTTTCAAATGGCATGGGCTTACTTGGTGTGGTTGGATGGAACAATTGGCGGTGCCTTTCTTAGGGGGAGGCTGGTGGTCATGGAGGTAGATACCCAAACTGACCAAGCTATAACACTCCTGATCACTAGTGGGACCGTTAACATGATAGAGATTGAGACCATCGAGGTGGGGTCCAACAATGAAGATTGATTAGACAACATATATCCTAGCATACCCGAATAGACACCAGATGAAGACCCTGCTGATGAGTTCTTAGGGGAATTTCTGGCATATGAGTAGGCGACCCGCTGATCAGGATGAGAAAACTTCTGATAAAGAGGATAGAGAAATTGAATGTCACCGGTCATGGAAGTTGGTTAAGTGCTTCCTCACCAAGACCCCCCAAGCGCAATGGATAGACCTGATGGAGAGGCTTTATTCCCAATTGCTTGAACTGTGCACTGGAGGAGCAAATGCCTAAAGTCCTCACATGCTCGTCCTAGAGCCCATGGTGGAGAAGATTCGGGAATATGACTGTGGCCTTGGGGTGGGTTTCAAACGGAGAAAAGTGGTGAACACCAAGAGGCTCTAGGAGGCTGAAAATGAGATCCAAATCCTGTAGGTATAAGCAGATGAGCATTCTTCTTTCCTCAGCATGCGATCAGAGCTTAAATTGTGGCTGATGGCCCTGCTGGAAGAAGCTAAAGAACAAACGAAGGAATCCTACAAGGAGATGGCTATCATCTGGAGTGACGAGGAGTGGTCGAGGATCACAACTGATGAACTACGCCCCCTTGCTGCTGAGGAGAAGCAGGAACAAAACATGTGGCTGAGAATCTTGGATTCCACAAGCCAGGGAATGGTGGAGTTACAATGCTCTTTTGATGAGGTCAACCTATCCATGGGAGCGGTCGATCCTCGAGTGTTGTAAGTGATGTAACTTATAAACGTACTTTCATGCTTTAATTATTTATGATGGATAGATTCCTGAGTTCCGTTATTTGTTTCATCCTATTTCTTTTCCGCCAAATTCATGAAAGGCCCAGTGATAAATCCTTAAACTCACATGGGTCAAGACAAAATTGATAATCAAGGGATGGACACCACGCTAATCCATAAGAATATAAGAGTACAAACCAAGTTTCAGGCATCCGGGGTTGGAACAGCCAATCCAGATTTCCAAGAAGAAAGGGAGAGGCCTAACTAGAGAATGAAGGTCTCGGAACAATCAAAGTGACATCTTCCAAACATGATCTAGTGAATGGGCATGGTAACACCATGGGAGTTAGAATCATTCCAAAAAAAGTGTAATGGGTGGTGCGAATTATGATGCCCAAGATTCAAAGTATTGTGGGGGTGGCATGATAATGAAGGATAACTATTAACTATTATTGACACATATTATCCCTAGTGAGTTATCGTAAAATGGAGATAACAAGTGTGGGTCGACCGTTGTCCATATTTGAAACACGGGGACTAACTCAAAATGTTATCCCTTAGTCTTCCATAATGGTTGCCCAGAATAGTGGGTGGTCTATAGGCTGAGCATCCATACTATTAAGGGGTTATTTTAGACATGAAATAGGATGGGGATACAATCAAAGGGCACAAAAATCATGGAGGGTGGTGTGATTGGTTGTTGAAATGGTGTCCAACACTCTTCAAATTATGCTATTGTGGTGGAAACACATTAGGTGGGTGCATCGGTCTGATCAGGGATCCAACTTACTTCTGAATAGGACCTCTCTGGTAAGGACCTAGAATGCTCGATAGCTTTACATCATACCAAAAATGATGATAGAAACATAGTTTAGAATTTTGTATGGTGAGGATGGTGTACATAGTTTAATGTTTATTCTACATGGACCATGATCTGGGTCGAGGGGGAAAAATGGTTAATGACCATGAGGCTGGGCCCAAGGCAGAATTCTTTGGCATTTCTACGTATCCCATAAGGATGCGAATCAATCCAAACATTGTTCTAATCATGGAACGGTCAGAGACCAATTTTAATTTGGGAAATCTTCTCTAGTGAGTGATCTGATGCATCCAATAGTTATTATGGGGAATCCTGAACTTTTTCAGGGTAGATCTGCAGTTACATGGTTTCCCAAAAGAGTTTTGGTGAAGGGGATGAAAAATAAAGGGGTAGGATTTAAGATTCCTAGGGCATGACCCATAGAAAGAATATATAGGCCTTTCTACATATACCATGAGGATGGGAACCAAGCCATACACAGTTATGAAATGTTGTCTTTATGCCTTGTAGATAAGATATAGAAAGATCTTAGTTTATGGTCTTAGATCGCAGACCGGAGATGGTAAGGAATGAGGGACACACGTGGTGAGGTAATTATAAAACCCGATGGGAATGAGGACCTATAGTCCATATCACTATGTATTCTATGAAGAGATATTAGGTCGAGGGAACGCATATGAATGTTAGGTTGGGCCCGATGAAAAGTGTGTGGTCATTCCTATGTACCCCATGAGAAATGGAATCAATCCATATGTATTTCTAGATGTGACATGGTAAGGTATCGACACTAGGGATAAAAAGGTTGTGTGGGTCTGGCCTTCATACCAAATGAAGCGGAATTTGATAGATCTTTTTTGTCCTTTAGGGTAGATGTGTGTGTTTTTTTGTGAAGCGATAAACCTAGGACAGAGAATCATGGAATGTCTACAATAATAAAGTTACATGTAGGCATTGAAAAATGGTTTGGTAAATTACCAATAACCAACATTATGTCACCGCGAGTGAGGACATGACGCTGCAGTGTTGATTTTTGTCATGCCTTCAGGACGATAATGTCATAGATTAGTGTCATGGGATAAAACCAACCAGTGCATTTTAATAGAATCCAATAATGATACAATAGTTTAATGTCATATGGGACCATAGGGGGAATTCACATGAAATGATAAAGCATACATGACTTGAATGAGGATGAGGTCCACATCACACCTCACATGATTATGAAGAAGAAACCTTGCGTTGGGGGCCAGCAAAGGTCAGAACATATGCGGTTGGACCTATAGACGAAAAGTCTATGTATTCTTATGTAGCCCCTAAGGATGGGAATCATGCCATACTTAGTTCTAAGAGTGCATTCTGGCATCATGCAAGAAGAAATAGTTTAAGGTTATGTAGGACCATATACAATTTTATGTCTTGCAGGACGACATACAGTTTAATGTCATTCGAGACAAGAGGTGGGAGAGACTCACTCCAAGAAGGGGAGTACGTAGTGAAACTATTGCACACCTGACATGAATGAGGGCATAATCCCACACACTCCACACCATGCAATACTATAAGAGTTAGGGACTGAAAGGATGATCAGAAGAGATGATTTTTAACTTGAGCTAAACCCAAAGACGAGATGTCAAGGTAGTCCTACGTATCCCATGAGCATGGAAATCAAGATATAAATAGTTATAAGAGTAGGACATATGAGGAGATCTTATTTTAATGACATAGAGAATTGACCATGGAGAAAAGAAAATCTTCTATGTGAGCACAAACCTCGATCTGATCCCTAATCCCACGTGACTCAAACTCAGTGTGGGAAACAAGGTCAGAAGAGGTCTTTGCAACACATGGGATACACGTAAAGGGGAAGTCAGAGAAAATCCCCGAATGATGCCTTACCAAGGATTTTTCCTCATAAAATGCAAATTCACTCTGAGGGATAATACCAAGAGTTTTTAAATTAAACTTGAACATGATGGGGTGGAAAATTATGTGTATCATGCAACCGACATTTAAGGTGTGATGGGGTTTGTGTAACAACGGAGGATAACTATTGACCATGTTCAAAACACAACATCCATATCATGTGACCTGAAATGGGAATAGAAAATGAGGGTCATCCACTGACTATATTTGAAAGATGGTACTTATATCAATTTTTTGTTCAAAAACCTCGAGGATGTTGGCTCGTAATGTTAGGATGGCCCTTGGGTTGAGAATGCATGCCATTTGGGGGTCCCTTTGGATGTTAATGATAATGAAAGCTCAAATGAGGGGGAACACGAATCCTGACAAATGGGTGGAAACATGTCCAAGAAGAATCTGACTCTCTGGGTTCTGAACTAGAGTACACCTAGGCACATTGGTGAATTGTTGAAGAGGGATGAGGGGCCCAAACTAAGAGCAGCCGACTTGAAAGGATGAGTGTAGGGAAAGGGAGAGAAGGACTCTCAAGATAGAGTGGTACGTGGCATGGTTGTTACAAACCCAATGTGAATGGGGATATAAGCCTATACCACACTACGTACCCCTCCCTTAGAAGGATTCAATCCTAGAGGCAAGAATTAAAAGGAGGTTTTTAAGAGATGGGGCTGGACCCAAAGACTAGATGTCCTGGTAGTCCTACGTATCCCATAAAGATGGGAATCAATCCACAAGTAGTTATGTGGATGGTTTTTGTGTATTTTAACGTCATGCAAAAAGGATGAAAATAGGGGAAAGGTACCCCAATGAGGGAGGTGTATGGTATGACGAGTAGCCTAAGGTGAATGAGTGCATAAGCTCATACCACATCATATTATCCTGAATGAGCACTTGGGACATGTGGCCGAAAAGGTTTACAGACATGAAACAAGAAGTCCCAACCAGTTTGTAGTTTTATGTCTTGTGGTGAGGATGATGGTGCTAGAAGTTTAAGGTCATAGGGATCAGATCGTAGATGCCTATTTTAATGTCATATGCATGGGATAAGTGAGTGGAGAGACAAAATCATCATGCTAGTGGAAAACCAAAGAACAGAAACAATGATGGAGGATTACTACTGACCATGTACACAACACAGTATCTGTCCCTATGTGGTCATAGTTTGGGGGCAAACAATTGAGCGTCAACCATTGACCACATTCACAACATGTGACTTACATCAACTTCTTGGTTGAAATCCTTGGGGACATTGGCCCGAAATGGCAGGAGAGCCCTTGGGCATGGAATCCATGCTGTTTTGGGGTCCTTTTGGATATGAATGATGATGAAATCCCAAATGATGGGATGCTTGGATAATGGTGGGAAATTTTCTTATTAAAGGACAATAAATGAAGGAGTTATGTCTTAAGGGTATATATGTGGCATGGAAAAAATAGCTTGACATGAATGAGGACGTAAGTACATACCACACCAAAAAATTCTAGATGAGAATTTGGGCCTGGGGCCAACAGGGTGAAGGGATATAAGATGACAGGTCCCAACCTATTAACAATTTTACTTCCTTCTTCAACACCCCTGGATTCCATGGTATGTTTCCCTTTGAATAATACAATAGCTTGTGTTGTTTGGAACTTCGAGTTCAAACACACCACAACCAATCAAACCAGCCGTTATGAATATTAATACCCACTTTTTGAAATTTTATAAATTTTGTCCTTCAAAATGGACTTAATTTTTGGATTCAGAATATCGAAATTATCTTAGGGTGAATTTTGGGTATTTTTCTGAAAACATTCAATTTCTAATGAATAGTGAAAAAACACTCTGTTATTTGTTAAAACCGACTGTTTATTTAAATAATTAGTTATTTTATTTTAATTTATTTTAGGTAAAAATAAAAACTATTACTTATATATGTTCAACTCAATTCATTGGAGTCTTTTTATAATATTTTTAGATATATAAAATTTTATTGAACTTTTTACTGTCTTTTACCCACCTCCTAAGAGCATTTGTAAATTTGTATAAAACATAATTTTCCATTTTTGTGAGTTGAATTTCAAAAATCAGAGAGATTTGGTTAGTATCAATAAGAAGAATTTTTCTCAATAAGATGAAAATAATTATTGGTGAATAGTAACTTTTGACTTTTATTTACCATGATTAAAAGTAAATAGGGAACTTAACGGGTAAAAATGATATCATAATTACCCTAAAACATGTCTTAATTATATTTTATAAGTATAATTAGACTGAAAACAAACTTTGGAGTAATATAAGATCCCCTTTGTTCCACTAGGATTAGAATAGGACATTTATAATTTTTTTATTTTAAGAAGCGTTAAAAGAGAAAAAACCAATTTTTAATAACTAAATGAATTTTAATATAGGGTTATACAAAAGATAAATTCTACTATAAATATTAATTATAAATATATTAATATTTCCTACATAATGGTATTTTATTTATAATTTTTAGACGTTATATAATTAAATTTATTTATGGAACAATGATGATGTAGTAATTACCTTATTAATGGATGATTACAATAATTGATATTATAAATATCCAAATAAATCTAATTTGAGACATTTACGGAATTAAACTAATTTTCTAGGTGAATATGACATGTTAGTGTTTATTAAATGAATTTTTTTGATGTAATAATGCTATTATTAATTTAACAAAAACAAAATACCAAATAGTGCCAAAATTGACATAAAAGAGTTTTTAAAACAAATATAATTATTATTTATTGATATTCTATTCCTAAAAATCTAAGTATAGGAGAATGATCTTAAATAATATTATATATGTCATTAATGAACCACTTGAGGCTCACTTGTTTGTTTATAGTATGTTTATTATCCATATAATTTAAAAATACAAAGAGACATGGTAAATGTCAAACAATTTAACTAAGAGTTAAATCTAAATGATAAGGTTAATATAGTGACCTGGACCTATGGAAAACCTATTGGTAGAGTTGTTTTAAACCCCTAATTACTTTATCCTTTAAATAATTTATTTTTTAGCTATTATAAACATACTATTAGTTTATTATAAAAAAATATTTCAATCTTTTCCTAAGGTGACTCTCACCCCTCTCATAAAAGGGCACTTCCCCTTATCTCAAATTCACACCTTCAAATCAATTTTGGCTCGGACAAAACCTGCCAAAATATACTCTCAACTATCCTACCTTCATCCTAGAGGTCTTCCTTTAGTAAGAAAGCCATCCTATGGAGCCCTTTTGATCAAATCTAAAATAAGAACCCAAAGAAGAGGTAAATATTTCATCATATCTTTCATGTTCTTTTCTTCTTTCACTTACATTTTCTTTGTTGTTTACATTCTAAAATAATAAATCTAGTATCTTATATATACTGTGATGTTATTATAAAAATTTAACATCCATATTCATTATTCAATCCATCCTATAAATGAAAAAGTCACTATACGTGCGAACATACAAATTACCGTCTCCATGTTGTAGTGTAGTTTTTTATTCAAAAAATTCATCATTTGGATGGATATAATAATGAGTATAACTGATGTAAATAATAAAAATAACATTATAATAATTATTTATAGATGATATTATATCCAATTATAAATTATTTACAATCGAAATAATTATATTGTCGCTCGTATGTTCGTACATATTACCGTCTCCCCGAACGCGATGAGATTCATCACCCATTGTATCCATTCAAGAAATATTTTCATTTGAAGATTAAAAATAATGTTTAAGGACTTAATATCATTCTGAATATGAATAATACACATCCTATCCATAAAAAACATTACTTATGTAACAAATCATATAAAGGAAAATGAATCAGTTTACACATGAAATGATGATACTACTGAAATATCATTAATAAATAAATATTAGAAGATCATATATGATATTATATTAATGTATATAATGCTTGTATAATTTAATAACAATTATTTCACCATTATATAGGAAGTTAACCTACCCTCCATGAAGAAGAATTACAAGGTAAGGGTTAATATCACAATCTCTTTATTATTCGAGGTTGTTTTTACGTAAGTATCTACTGGGACATATTTTTTATTCATGTTTTATACAAGAGTTTTCAAATGGATTATTTTTAAGGGAATTTTTACTAAAACTTAATTTTAAATGTTTTAATGAGTTATTCTTCTAAACCATTCTCATTTATTTCCATGCTTTCGAAATGGTTTTTATGTATTTATTTATATGGACATGAATGTTTTAAAATGATAATTCTTTTCAAAATTTTCAAAGTGGCATGGGACACTTTGATTCAAAAAATTATTTTAAATGAATTCCTTTATATGAATTTTAAATTATTTCTTGAAAAGGGATATTTCTCTCAAATATTTTTACTGCTCATTTTCAATTATGTCAACATCCTTTACAGGATATTATTCCTGATTGAGTATTATTTATTATGATACAAATCATACATATTGTATTGAATGTTTTATGATATGTTTTACAGTTTATGTATTATTTTTATACCACTCATGGTTTATGGATAAATCATTGACATTTTTCATGCTAGTTTTAATATGGATGTTTATGTTTTGTTTAAATATTTTCATGTGAGGAATGCATTAGAATTTGTATGTGACAGGTGGAGCCTGCTATAGCTCCTCGATGCATCGATAGGTCTAATGAGACAAAATAGTGTCTTGGCACAAGGACTTGAAAAAATCTTATCCGTAGTCTTAGTACAAGACCTTGACTATGTGGTTATGATGTCTAGCATTATGCATTCCATCATTATGAATGTGGCTATTGATATTTCCTTTTATTATTCAACTAGTAGAATACCCATGTGAATAAGTGAATGGAATTATTTGATTTTATATTTTCCATATTATGCTGATGTTCCAGTTTAAAAGGATTTTGTTTTAGTCTTATACATTTCCTTAAATGTTTATGATTATATATGAAAATTTCCTATATTTTTTTATCCTTACTGAGCATATGATCTCACCACTTTCTATGTTTTATTTTCCCTGGATGTGATGAATATATTATGACTGACCTGTAGGGATAGTATAAGGGTTATGAGTTTGTTCTATTAAGACTATATTGTTGTAGTTTTATTTTTATAATGTAATGTAAATATTATGAATATATCTAGTATTTCCAAGGATACTAAACTAATTGGTCTTTCGAGACTTGATCTTTTGTGATCATGACATTGTAATGTAATAAATCACTGACTCTGGGTAACTAGGTTCAGAACATTATATTTGGTATCCGAAGAAGATTAGTACAAACCTTGGAAGCTAGATTTAGAAAAACTCATACTAGAGAACACGACCCTAAGATATACATTGAGGATTAGTATAGAAGAACTTCCTAGAATTTTCATATTGCAGAGATTTTTTGAGTTTTCCAAGAAATACATCCCTGTCTAGATATGGGCACATAGAGGTGGCTCTCTCACAAATGTACCTTGAGCTAAAAAATAAAAAAACAGCTTTGAGCTAGACTTGAATAAGAACTGGTGCACGACAACATGCATATCTGCACTCTTGGTTATGACACTCCTAGGGGATATGAATAGGATAATTCTCATTTTCTTTAGAAACCATTATGAAGGGTTTATGAGTATATACTTCCTCAAAGAATGTTATTTATGATTATGGATTATTACCATAAACGGTTCAATTTATGTTAAGTTTGTTACAAGTTTGGAATTATATATTGTGATTCATAAACTAATATAGTGTATGCCATTGTTTAGAAATGGCGGTTAGTGGATGGAATGGAAACCATATCAAGGAACGTAATCCATGTAGGGATTTACCTCCTACTCATGATAATTATAGTGGAGCTAGTGATGCAACTTTTGCTGATCATCTTATCACCATACTTGGACAACTCAATCAGGTTATGAATAATAAACATACCCATATGGAGCACCCTGATCCAAAATGTGGAGGATCAATGTTAGACCGCTTCATGAGGCTAAAACCACCAACATTCAATGGAATTACTAATCCATTAGTAGTTTAGCAATGGATAAATTCCTTAGAGAAAATATTTTATCCTTTGGGGAGTATCAAAAGGGAAAAAGTTTTTATGGTAGTTTGTCACCTCACGGGAGATGAAAATCAATAATGGTCATTGATTCAAAACACAAAGGAATATTATGAAGTATCAAATATGTAATGGAAGGATTTAAAAGAGATTTTATTAGAAAAATACATTCATTGTGATCATCAAGAAGATATGAAAAAACAATTTCTGAGTCTGAGGATAAAAGAGGACGAGAATGTGGCTAGGTGTGAGGCTAACTTTAAAAAGTTAGCAAGTCATGCTAAATATTATATATATAACCCAAGAAGTATGTAGATCATTTCTATGATGGGTTAAAACCATTTCTCCATCAAGAATTATACTCACACTCCTTCTCGTCGTACAAAGATACCGTCTCATGTGCTATCAAGATAGAAAAGGAATTCTCTAAGTCTTATGTATTTAAAGAAAAGAAAGATAATAAAAGATATGTTGAACACTCTGGAAATGTAAATAAGGGGAATAAGGGGAAATTTGAATATCCATACTACAGTAAAAGTGGGAAGAAACACCCCGGTACTTGCCTGAAGGGAATGTGAGTCTGTTACAAGTGTGGTGAAAAAGGACGCCATGCTCGTGATTTCAAGGGGAATAAAGAGACTATAAAAGTTGAATGCTACAATTGTAGTGGAATGGGGAATTATGAAAATGAATTTCATAAGATCCAAGGGAACTTACCTCAAACAAGGCCAAGGGATCATGTCCAAGCTTATGCTATCACTACTACTAAGGTTGAAGCTCTGAAAGACATGGTGGCATGTAATTTAATGGTTTCCTCAAGTGTTTGCAATGCTTTATTTGACTCTAGATCATCGCATTATTTCATATATTCCTATTTTTCTAAGAAAATTAGATATATTCAGTTTGACTTAACAGGGGAGTTATTTGTCAAAACACCTAAGGGAAGTATCACTGCAACAATGTTTTGTGAATCAGTCCCCATTATGGCATATAAACGTTATTTATCTACTGATATCATCCTCATACCCATGATTTAATTTGATATAATCCTCGGTATTCATTGGATTTCAGACCATGATATGAAAATTTATTATAAGAAGAAGGAGGTTACAATTTTCGATGATGATAAAGAGTGTCTTATCTTTAGAGCAGAAATGTCCCCATCTTATTCTTATCTAGATCCACCCACAGCAGATCAACTAAATTCAATTGTTGGGGAGGTAGAGAATGAAATAAATATGGGTGAGGAAAATAATGTTCAAATAGATTAAATATCTATTGTGCAAGAATATTTTGATGTGTTTCCAAAAGATTTACCTGGACATCCACCAGAAGAAGAAATTGAGTTTTCCATTGACATAATTCGTGGTTCAAAGCCCATATCTTAGACCCCTTATAGAATGACCAATATGGAATTAGTGGAAGTAATGAAATAACTAGAGGAATTTAGTAATAATGGATTTATTCACCGTAGTGTTTCTCTATGGGGAGCCCCTGTCCTTTTTGTTAAGAAGAAAGATGGATCTATGAGGTGGTACATTGAATATAGGGAGATCAATGTTATAACAATAATGAAAAATTATCCCCTACCTCAAATTGATGATTTATTCAACTAACTTCATGGATCTCAATATTTTTCAATGATTGACCTTCAATCTGGATATCATCAGTTGTGTTTCAAGAAGGAAGACATTATAAAAAATAACATTTTAAACCAGGTACGAACATTATGATTTTACAGTAATGACTTTTATATTGGAAAATGAACCCTCTATTTTCATGGATCTAATGAACAGAGTTTTCAACGAATATCTTGATGTCTTTTTAGTTGTATTTATTAATGATATATTGGTATTCTAAAAAATCTAGAAAGACCATGAAAATCACTTGCGAATTATCCTAAAGAATCTTAGAAGAAATGAATTATATTTGATGTTAAGAAAGTGTAAATTTTGGATTCTGGAGATTTAATTTCATATCTATATTTTCTCTAAAGATGGAATCTCTATTGATCCTTCAATGAAAAAGGCAATCCAAGAATGGCCAGCACCAATGAGTATAACTGAGGTACGCAATTTTACTAGTTTAGTAGGTTATTGTCGGCGTTTTTTCCAGAATATTTCTCGATTGGCTAACCCATTAACCAAGCCCACACCTGAAGGGGTTAAATTTTGTTAGAAAAAAGAGTGTGAAGAATTTTTTGAAGAACAGAAGGGATGATTAGTCAACTATCATATCTCAACTCTACCATCAGGGAACGATGGGTTTGTTATTTATAGTGATGCATTAAATAAAGGACTTGGTTGTTTCCTTATACAGAATGATATAGTTATTGCTTATCCATCACGAAAATAAAATCACAAGAAAAACAATCCTACTCATGATCTTGAGATACCAGCTATATTCATTGCTCAAAAGATATGGAGACATTATCTCTATGGAAAAAAATGTGATATATATACTGATCAAAATAGTTTGAAGTATATTTTCTCAAAAACAATAACACAACATGAGGCAAAAGAGATGTCTTGAACTACTCAAGGATTATTATTGCACTATACACTACCACCAAGGGAAGTCAAATATGGTTGTAGATTCTTTGATCAGAAAGGATCATGGAATTTTGAACAAGATGATAGTTGAAAGGGATATGATTTTCATGAATCTTGTAAATATGGTTATGGGAATAACCATGGAAGGTGAAACATCAATACATATTAATTTTTTTTCCAAACCATCTTTACTGGAAAGGATAAAGAGTTCTCAAAATGATGATAAGGAGTTTCAAAAGAAGATTAATTCTATGAATGAGGAGAGATTGAGTGACTTCATATATGAAGAAGGAATTTTGAAATTTGGGAAGAGATTTGTGTTCCCAATATACATGATCTAAAAAGGTATTTGTTAGAGGATTATCATAGAGCCAATTTCTCTATACACCCTGGTAGTAGTAAGATGTATAGAGAAATGAAGGAACATTTTTGGTGGGAAACATGAAGAGGGATATTGTTGATTTTGTGTCATGATGTATGATCTGTCAACAACTGAAAGCTGGAAGTCAACAACCTGGAGGAGTCATGAAACCTCTTACCATTCTTGAGTGGAAATGGGATAATATTAGGATGGAAATTTTCATGGGGCTACCAATGAATACAAGAAGAAATGATGCAATATGGGTTATTATTGATCTTTTTACCATGTCAGCACATTTTCTTGCTATAAGAGAAGATTTACCACTTGAACGTATGTCAAGAAAATAATTTAATGAAGTTATAAGACCCCATGGTGTACCCCTATCAATTGTTCTGATCATGATCCTTATTTTACATCATGATTTTGGAAAAGTCTTTAGAAGGCACTGGATACTAAAAATCATTTTAGAAATGCCTACCACCCTCAAACCGATGGACAATAAAAATGAACTATTCAAACCTTAGAAGACATGTTGACATCTTGCTCACTTAACATTCAAGGTATGTGGGATCAATATTTACCTCTAGTAGAATTTTCCTATAACAATATATTCCATTCAAATATTCATATGGCACCATATGAAGCATTATAAGGAAAATGATGTCACACACCACTTTTTGGGATGATATTGGTGAAAGAAAATTCATAGGCCTAGAACTTTTTGAGGAAGCAATGGAAAAGGTGAAGGTAATCCAAAACCACATCAAAGCATCCCAATGTAGGCAAATGAGCTTTGCCGATAACCGAAGGAATGATTTGGAATTTCACGTAGGAGACTATATTTTTTTTGAAGGTATCTCCATGGATGGATGTTATATGTTTTAGTAAGATAGTAAAATTGAGTCCTAGGTATATTAAACCTTTCGAAATTCTAGAAAAAATTGGAGTTGTAGCTTATCGTTTGGCAATGCCTCCAAGTCTCTTCACAGTTCACGATGTGTTCCATGTATCACTATTGGGAAAATATATGCCTAACCCAATGCATTTACTCACCGATGAGGAATTAGAATAGGAACCTGATCTATCTTATTGCAAAGAGCCTGTCAATATTCTTGATACAAGAGAACAAGTGTTGAGAAACCAGACGACTCGGCTAGTAAAAGTTCTATGGAGAAACCATAAGATGGAAGATGCATCGTGGGAACCTAAGGAAGTTATGATGAAGAACCACGCAAATCATTTTATGCAGTAATATTCAGGAAATTTCAAAGATGAAATTAATTTAAGGAGGGGATAATGTAACACCCCAATCATCCATGGTATGTTTCCCATTGAATAATACAATAGCTTGTGTTGTACTCAACATTGAGTTTAAACACACCAAAACAAATCAAACCAGCCGTTATGATAGTAATACCAACAATTTGAAAATTTATAAAATTTATCTTTCAAAATGGACTTTATTTTTTGATTCGGAATTTCAAATTTAGTTTAGGGTGAATTTTTGGTATTTTTATGAATATATTCAATTTTTGATGAATAGTGAAAAAACACTACGTTTTTAGTTAAATAAGAGTTTTTATTTAAATAAATTTTTATTTTATTTTATTTTAGGTCAAAATAGAAACATAATACCAATATATTTTCAATGTAATTCATTTGAGTAATTTTATAATATTTTTAGATATATAAAAGTTTATTGAACTTTTTACCGTCTATTAACCACCTCCTTAGAGAAATTGTAAATTCATATAAAACATAATTTTACCAATTCTGGGAGTTTAATTTCAAAAATCCGAGAGACTCGGTTAATATTAGTACGAAAAATGTGGTTCAATAAGATGAAACTATTTATTGGTGAATAGTAACTTTTGACTTTTATTTACTATGGTTAAAAGTAAATATGGTTATTAAGGGTAAAAATGATATTATAATTACCTTAACACATGTCCCAATTCAATTGGATAAGTATAATTAGACCCAAAACAACTTTATGAATAATATATGATCCCCTTTGGTCCACATGGATTATATTAGGACATTTATTATTATTTTATTTAAAGAAGAGTTAAAAGAGTTATAATCAATGTTTCATAACTAAATCATTTTTAATATAAAGTTATACATATGATAAATTCAACTATAAATATTCATTAGAAATATAAAAAGATTTCCTAAATAATTTTAGTTTATTTGTAATTTTCATACATTTAATAATTAAATTTATTTATGACATAATGATGATGTAGTAATTACCTTATCAGTGAGAGATTAAAATAATTGACATTATAAATATCCAAATAAATATAATTTGAGACTTTTAATGAATTACAAAAATATTCTAGGATAATATGACATGTTAGGGTTGATTAAATTAACTTTTTTGAAGTAATAATGCTGTCATTTATTTAAGAAAAACAAAATTCCAAATAGTGTCATAATTTATATAAAAGAGTTTTTAAAACAAATATTATATTATTAATAGATATTCTATTCCTAAAATTACATGCTTCAGAAAAAGGTCTTATATAATATTATATATGTCATTAAAGAACCACTTGAGGTTCTTTTGGATGTTTATAGTATGTTTATTAACAATAAAATATAAAAATAAAAAGAGACATGGTTAATGTCAAACTATTTAACTAAGAGTTAAATCTAAATGATATGGTTAATATAGTGAACCAAACCTACCTAAAACCTATTTATTGATTGATTTTATACCTATACCCACCTTAGACATTAAATAATGCATTTTGGTGCCATTAGAATGTGAAAATGATTTTATTATATCATAATATTTCAATCATTTCTTAAGGTGCCCCTCACCCCTCTCAAAAAAAGGCACTTCTCCTTCTCTCAAATTCACATCTTCAAATCCATTTTTTCTCAGCCAAACCCTACCAAAATATCCTATAAAATATCCTCCCTTAATCCTAGAGGCATTACATTAGTCATAAAGCCAATCTAAAGAGCTATTTTGATTAAATCAAAAGGTGAACCCGAAGTAGAGGAAAATATTTCGTAATCTCTTTCAAGTTCTTTTATTCATCCACATCCTCTTTCTTTGTTGTTTCTATTCTAATATAATAACTCCAGTATCTATTATATACTTTGATTTTATTATAAAAATGGTTAAACCTGATTAATTATTCTATCCATCCTATAAATGACAAAGTCACCATACGTGTGGACGTACGAATTACCGTCTCCACATCGTGGTATAGTTTGTTATTCAAACACATAATCATTTGGATGGGTATAATAATGAGTATACCTGATTTAAATAAAAATAATAATATGAGAATTATTGTGTATATATTATATACCATCCAATTATATGCGATTTTAATATCCAAAGAATGATATTGTCGCTCCTATGTACGTACGGATTACCACCTCCACGAACGCGATGAGATTCATTCCACATCGTATCAATTCCATGTAGACGCCGGAAAAGTCCGTTGTTCCCAAACGAAGCTCCGGATGCGGAAAGCGAAGTGATATTTGGAGTCAGAGGCACGTTCCGGAGGGCCCGGAGGACTTGCGCGAAATTTCAGAGGCTCGCGCGCAAAGTTGAGTCGCGGCGCGCAATCCTCCCGGGATGCGCGCAATGCGCTGGGCCGGCGCGCTATTTTGCGCGCCCGCGGCCTGCGCGGCGCCTTTGCGCGCTGGGTCCTGATTCCGCGCCCGCGAAGCGAATTGCGCGCCCGAGACCGGATTCCGCGCCCGGGGTTGCCTATAAATATAAGGCGACCCCCGACGTTTTGAAGGTTGCCGGAATCCGAAGCGTCGCTCGTTCGCGCAATCCAACCCCTTCCGCGCGCAATGCCGATCTTCAGGTAACCTCCTTTCTTTCGCGCAATAGAGCCTTGGGGTCCGCCTTCGCGCGCAATCCCCATGGCTCATTTCCTTTGAATAAACCTTAACCCGAAGGCCTTTGCGCGCAAAAGAAGCCTCTTGCGCGCAATTGCCCCCCGGGTGCGCGCAATCCAGCCCGATTGCGCGCACCCCCCTCTTCAAAGTGGCCGTTCGTTAGAGAATGAGCCGTTGCCCCCGCGAGCTGTCCGAAGCCCGGTGCGCGCAATCTCAATCATCCGCGCGCAAAGCGCTGGCCCAATTGCGCGCCAGCCCGCACAATTGCGCGCCGACCCGCGGTATTGCGCGCAAAGCTCCTCTTTTGCGCGCAAACCGCCGGGGTCGCCCCCTTTGACCCCCTGAGGGTACCCGCCTGCGTGGCGCCCGATGATCTTCGTCCTGGGTGCCCGAACCGTGCGTTGTCTTCCCGTGCAGCCTTCCAGGCTCGTGCGAAGTGACACGGACCCATCGGCGGCAATCATTCGTCCAGCATGACGTTAAACTGCATATTCGTCCTGCATGACGTTAAACTGCACAATGTCCAGCATGACGTTAAACTGCATATATGTCCAGCATGACGTTAAACTGCGCATTCGTCCCGCATGACGTTAAACTGCCCATACGTCCAGCATGACGTTAAACTGCACATCCGTCCAAGCTGCACGACGCTAAACTGCCTAGCCCCCATCGTCCGCGCTGCAAGACGTTAAACTTCCAAGTGTTTCGTCCTCAACACATGACGTTAAACTGTGCTTCGTCCGGCAAGACGTTAAACCGTCCGCTTCGTCCTCAACACACGACGTTAAACTGTGCTTCGTCCGGCAAGACGTTAAACCGTCCGCTTCGTCCTCAACACACGACGTTAAACTGTGCTTCGTCCGGCAAGACGTTAAACCGTCCGCTTCGTCCGATCCCGTGCTCTGCACGCAGGGTCTCCCCCGGTTTGGATGTGGCCCCCACCCGCTCGTCTCTACAGGGATGTCGGGATTGTCCCGCTTTTGGGACAATTTAATGGGAGTGGCTTTTCCCTACGGGGGCAGGGTATTACAAGCCCCTAGTTTCTCGTGGGAGGCTGCACATGTGTATCTCCATTGCGCCTCCCCACTGCTGAAGCCAGTAGAGGGTGTGACTGGGATCGAGGTGTCTTCTGCTTTCGGTCCAAGTCCCTTCCAACTGAGTTTTGCTGCATCCGGGCTGCCTCAAGTGCGTAAGTCCTGACAGAATAAACTACGTGGACTTTGATCCCTGTCTTCTAAACAGGGTACGTAGGAAGCCTTCTTGAGGTCCAAGCCCGCCACCTGGTCATCCCGGTCGTATTTACGTCGGTTCGTCCATCAGTGGACCCCTCCAGGGTTCACGCTTGCGTCGATTCACCTATGAATCCGCCCCTGTGGGAGACTGCCCGTGTGTATCTCCACGGTGCCTCCCCACAACCCCCATTTTCCATTTCTCCTTTTATCGTCCAGCATGACGTGAAACTGTGATCCACCCGGCCGTTCCATCCCCCTCTGTGCGAGGTGGTTCGGTTCAATCCTCCGCCCGGCGGCCTCGATCTCTTCGTGAGTCGGCTTGCCGACGTCCAGCATGACGTTAAACTGTATACCCGAACTACGTTGACTTTGATCCGTGCTAACGCGCGGTACGTAGGAAGCCCCTACGGGGTCCAAGCTCTTCACTCCATCATCCATCCTGATCCTTACCCGGGCCGCCACATCCCGGTGGGGTCATGCCAGTTCACTCCACTCCACGTTACTTGGGAAGCCGCCCATGTGCTGGCCCCAGCGTCGGAGGTTCCCCGCAAGGGGTTCTGTCATCTGATCCACTTTTCGTGTTGATCGGTCCGATGCCATCCCCGCTGGACGTTAAACTCGCGGCATACCCCGTGTTAAACATGGGAAGCTGAGGAAAACCTCAGGTGACACAGTTCCCCGCACCCAGTACGGGATGCCTCAGGCCATCATGCCTTCGAGAAGCCCTATTAGGGACGGAAGACAGATGTGCAGAGCCGCAGTGTTACGACACGCCCCCAGCACCCAGAGCCACCCGGCCTTCTCACTGCAGGTTGCTGCCCCGCCCAGACCCCTTGGAGCGTCCGGGCGGAACCAGCGTAATTAACCGGTGTCCATGAAGATATGGCGCCGGGAACGAGATTCACGAACATTCTTAAGTCTATGAGGGAGACCCGGATTAGGCGACGAGTTCCGAGGAGACGTCCAAGGAAGGAGGAGCCGACATCCCATCATCCCGGTTTCGATCAAGGAGCAGACGCCCCTGAATAAGGGACGAATGCCGCCCGCCCTTGGAAAGCGGGACTGCGGGACCACAAGCCGCGCGCCCATCCCCTCGGGTTGACGGGTGCACGCGCGAACGCGTCCTGGCGGAACAGCGTAACCCGACGCACATCCGCACCGAAACAGAAAAATGGTGAACCCGACGTGAATCTCTTCTCCTCGATACGAAGACCGATGGCTTTCAGAGGTGTTGGAAGACCGGCATGTTGCCCGGCCAAGCATTCAGTCTTACCCGCCAGGGGCTGGGGAAGTGAAATCGGGCACTCCGTCTCGCAACGTCGAGGGCCTGGGTTCCCCCCACGGAAGGCGTCGTGGCGCTAATGGTTGGTTGTCGATTCCTTTTTCCTGTCAGTGTTAATGGGTTCTTCTCCCTGCTTTCAGAAATCAGGTCGCCCGATCCAGTGCCCGATCGCCACCCGCCCACTGGCGCAGGGATAGGGGAAACACCGACGCGGCTACTCCGCGCGGTCCTGCCCGTTCCACAGTCGTCCCAGCAACCGCAATTGCGGGACGACCACGCCCTCTCTCCCCCTCGGAGGTCATCCAGAGAAGGGTGATCAACACCCTGGTGCGGAGATACGAGGAAGAGGGAGTCATCCCCACTAGGGAAATGGCTCGCCTAGACCTTGAGGAGGCTGCGCCTCGCCACCACCGCCGCCCCCGAGGGCCGCGCAGGGAGGCACCGCTGCCTACCTCAACGTCCAATCGCTTCGGGAGTTTATCCCCGGAGCGCTCTGACAGTTCCCTTCCCTATGCGGATGAGGTGGAAGATGCCCGGGATCACCCTATCCGGGATTCGCTCCAGGGATCTACGGTAAGGACTCCCGCCAGGCCACGGCGACACCGCCGCCAGGCCTCTCCAGTCGAAGAGCGGGCTCTCCACCTGCCCGCGCCGCTCATCCCGACTCGTCTGTCTCGACGCCAACGTCGGGCACGAGCGGAAGAGGATGCCCACATTGGGGCTCTAGCAACAGCGGCCGCATTGGCCCAAGCCACTGCTGGCTCCAGTCGCCAGGCCTCTACGCATCCTGAGCAGGGGAACTCCTATGCCCGACCTGGATCGAGGCCCCGACCGCCCCAAAGGCAGGTTGGGTTGACTCTCCCGGTTGCTGGCATTGGCAGTAGCCACCGGGGACCACCTCGCGGTAGCGCTATTCACCGGCAGGATCTACTCTGTGTGGCCGATCTAGGAGGCATGGGTCATCCCACCTTCCGATCCCGGCCCGGAGGCCTGTCCGGAATCATCTCTCCCCGCGTCCCCTTTGATATCTGTCCCGGTGCCCCTCGCACCTTGGTTCCCAGTCCTCTTGGCCCCAGCACCAGTGCGGCCGGAGGACGCCAGGACAGAGATCAGCCCTGCCCCGAAGAACCACCCCGGGGCAGGAAGGCAAGGCGGCGACGCCGAGGGAAGAATGTTACGGAATTCCAGACAGAGATCCGACCGGTTTGCTTCTCTGACTCAGAGGCGGAGTACGATTCGGCGACAGAGCCCCTTCCCCAATCCCGCTAGTCAAGGGCAGGGGTAGGAATGCGGCACGTCAGCCTCGTGCTCCCCGAAAGCGAGATCGATGTGATCCCCGCTTCTCTCCGAAGGTATATCCGGAGTAACGAGGGCCTGGTAGACCCCCAAGGATCAAGCATGCGGTTGGTACCGGCCCCTCCGGAAGTGCCTTCCGTCTCGATCGGAGAAGCCGGAGACTTTTTCTGGGGACCGACGGTCGGACCACGATTTGGTGCGCCCTCGGCGAGCACCGATGCTACGGCAGGATGTTCGCTCGCCGGCCCATCCTATCGTGATGTGGTAGCCAGGGCACCGCCACCCTCAGAGGGCGGCCCGGGATATGGAGGCCAATCGGCCTGCTCGCCGTATTCACCGCCGGCCAGCCCGTCAGCCCGGCGGCCCGCCTCGGCACCACTACCAGTTCCCCGTCCGTTCCCAGCCATGGAAGAGGACCAAGGAGATCTGGGTCCCGAGTTTGAGTCGTGGAGCTTCTGGACCGTCCTTGCAGCGGGCCACTTCCCTGAGAAGTTTTGGCCAGTCGCAGGACCGGGCTTTGATGCACCCGAATCACTCACCCCGGATGAGTTCGAATGCTTCCGCCGAACTCTCCGGGAGACTCGCTCCTGTCTTCGCCGCCTACAAATGCCATACCCCGGGAGTCAATCGCACCTGGAGGATATTGGTGAGCAGTGCCGTCAAATTGACCTGGCCATGCTCCCCGCGGTTCGGCACCCCGGGTCATTTGAGCACCACGAGGCCCTCCAACAACGATGCGTTGAGTGTTTTCAAGTACTCCGCAAAGTTATCGAGGAAGCCACTCCCCACGTGTGTATCCGTGGATGGGGGCAGCACGCTGCCCTACGCTTCAGTGTGATTCGCCGACAGCCCGATTCGCTGGGTGGCCCTGAGGGTATATCCCCAGGGACAGAAACAGTCAATATGGCTGACCTGTCGGGAGGGGGGAACGACTTGGAACTTCTCGACGGGGGCTTCCCCCCCGAAGACAAGCCATCTTCAGATCCATCGGTGAGAGTTACTCGTCATCAGAGGAACCTCCTGGGGCTCCCCGCACCCACTGAAGCACTGACGTTGAGCCGAAACGTCAGCAAAGGAAAAGAGCACAGCGAGGCTATAAGGCTCGCCGACCCATCTGCCTCCATGCAGAGGGCAGAGGAGGATCCCGAGAAGGCTACGCTACGTCAGCAGCTCGCCGAACGGAAGAAGCTGGTTGACCAGCTCCTCGCCGAGCGCGCTGCAGAACGGCGGCCTGACTACGGTGATCCCAGGCCAGGACAGCAGGGACCGGAACAACCGCTCCTCGATGAGACTCTCCCGGGCAACCGTGATTACGCCGTGTTCGCCGACAGGAGAGAGGCCATTGCCTATGGCAAGAGGGCGCGGTATGTTTCGCCACACCCTCCCGAGCGGCGTGGCTACCTGAGAGATCCCGCTCGGATTCCTCCCGCTGCCCCAAGAGCCGCTCCGCCCGCCATCCCACGAGCTGCCGAGTTCGACGACCCGGTCGACGACCCGATTGAAGGGCCATGCAATGCGCTCGTGGTTAGAGATCCTCGCCAGGACTGGAACCCATGTCCGGACGATCCGATGGCGGCACTCATTGCCCGCTTGGAAGCCTTGTAGACTCGGCAGGTGGCGATCCCACCGGACGGCAAGCCCTACCCAGCATGGGTGGATGACATGCCGGCGCCTCCGGGATTCGGGAATCCCACTTTCGCCCCCTTCAACGGAACTGGAGATCCGCCACAGCATTTAGCCCACTTCAACTCGAGGTGTGGGACTATGTTGGGGACTCCGGCGCAGCAGGAGGCCGCTAAGCTTCGCTGCTTTTTTCAGACACTGGAAGGGCCAGCATTTGTCTGGTACAGCCAGCTCCCCGTCGGGTCGGTAACCAGCTGGGAGGACCTCCGTAGACAGTTCCTCTACCAGTTCAGTTCCACGACCCGGAAGACAAGTATCGCAGACCTCTTCAAGTGCAAGCAGAGGCCTGATGAGCGAGTCGCGGACTTCGTCGCCCGATGGAAGGGTCTCACGTATTCCCTTGACATGCCATTGACTCAGGAGCAGTTGCTGACAATGTGCGTCGGGAACGTCAAGACCGAGCTGGTCCCTTCCCTGATCACTCAGAATTACCCCGGAGGGTTCAGGGACTTCTCAGACAAAGCTCAATGTCTTGACGAAGCCCTGCAACAGGCCAGCCAGGCACACCCGCTGCCTCCAATGATTCCTGCAAGGAGAGTCAGCAGGGCTGAACCCGCTGTTGTCGCCCAGATAGAGGCCCCCAGGCCATTGGAGCTGCTGCCGGCGAGGCCAGCTCCACAACCTCACAGGAATCCGCCTCCATGGGCTCAGTTCCCGGCCCAGCAGCGGCAGCCTCAGAACCGGCCGGCCCCTCCGCGTAATGTACCGCCGCAACCCAGGCGAGATAATCAGGGTCCACCTCCTCGGCCGGCCCCTCCAGCCCCTCGTCAAGACCACGCTCCCAGGGGCCCGCGACACCTGACTTACTCATTCCACGAGGATCAGGTCCCCGGTTATTTCCGGAGCGCCCTGGAGCAGAGGATTGTGCGATTGCCTGAGTGTTGGAGGCCAGAGGAGGCACATCTTACGAATAACCCCCGCTACTGTCCCTACCATCGGGCCCTGGGGCACACCATCCAGCGGTGCTATGTGTTTAAGGATTGGCTCCAAGACCAGATTAACAACAATGTAATCAGGTTGGGCCCAGCTCCAGCACAAGTGGCGGGCGTATTCGTGGGATCAGATGATGATAGTGGCAACGAGGACGAATGGCAGCTGGTCTCCGACCGCGGATCCCAGAAGTACAATAACTGGATGGCCCGCAAGACGACCATTCGCGCCCATGGAATCATCCGTGCGCGCTTGAATCAGCCTGAGCCCCCAGAAACTACGGGTGCTGCTTCGGCATCGTCGTCCCAGCCTGCCTCTTCCAAGAGGAGCAAACGGCGGCAGCGCAAGAAGGAAGAGCGCGCCCCGCCGGTTCCGCCACTATCCCGCACTCTCGGCGATTTCATGCCCCCGGAGATGGGGGTCCCTCCTCGGATCCACCCGGTGATGGATGATTCGTCCGATGACGGTGTTGGGTACGCTTCGGTTAATACCGTCGAGCTGGTAAATCCCTTTTCGGTTCCCGACGTTGAAGAACACCAGGTGGACCTCCCTAGTGTCCCCGGTCGTCGCTACCGTCGGAAGAACCGCAGCAACAGGAGTCGCCGGGGCACAGCCGTTGGTACCTCCAGCCAGGCCGTGCACGCCACTGAGACTAGGCAGCAGGCTCAAAACCGAGCTCAGCGCGCGCAGCCCCCCCATCCGGGGATGACGGATTCGCCTCCGCCACTGTTTGTGGTGTGGGACCAGGAAGAACCGCCTCAGCCGCGTCGCGACCAGCTCCGCCCTGCCACGAGTCCATCCCGGCCTCCTGACTCCAGTACGGTGACCATTTCCCGGACTGCGACCAGTGAACAGCGAGATGCGCCAAGTACCAGTCGGCCGCCGATCCAACCGGCAAGGCCCGTCATGCCACCAACCACAGAGCAACCTCCTGCAACCAGGGGCTCGCGCTTGGCCAAAAAGTATGATGTCCTGAAGCACTTGGCCGACATCCCAGCAAGGCTCTCCATCCTTGAGGCTCTGCGCATGTCATCTGAGATGCGCGAGGCACTCGCTGAAGCCCTGAAAAGCCCCCTCCAGTTTGAGACAGAGGTTGCGGCTGCAGAGGCCTTTCACGCCGAAACGATCGAGGACGCCGAATGTCAGGCAGTTATCTCGTTCTCTGGTAAGGATGAAGACCCTCCTATACAGGGACATATCCGTCCGCTGTATGTCACTGGCCGGTTCAATGGCCTTGAAGTCCGGCGCTGTCTTGTCGACACGGGGTCCGGGATTAACCTGATTCCAACTCGGACGCTCCGGAGATTGGGGTTGTCTGAGGATGACTTGATTCCCTCCGACCTCAGGATCCAGGGGTACGACCGCACCGAGCAAACCCCGGTCGGCAAGATACGTTTGAAGACCCAGTTCGGTGACTTGGTTGCCAACACCGAATTCATGGTAGTCTCTCAGGACACTGCGTATAACGCATTGATGGGCAGGACATGGCTTCACCTTCATGCGGCGGTTCCCTTGTCATACCACCAATGCCTCAAATACTCCCTTAATGGTCGAGTAGGCGTGCTTCAAGGAGATGCCTCTCCTTTTGCCTCATGTGAAGCCCGCTATCTGGACGCGGACTATTGCAAGGGCAAGGATAAGCAGATCCTGGCAGGTGAGGTTGAGCCTGTCGCTGTTGCAAGCGATCCCTGGGCAAGTCTGGATGACGCTTACGTCCTCCCGATTCACCGGTTGGACGTCGCCATGGTCTTGACGGTCCGCGAGTCTCCTGATGAGATGGCCGCGACCGCCCGCGCCAGCACCAGTGGCCCAGCAGGATCTGGTAGCCCCAATGCAGTTTCCAACGCAGTCTCTCCCGTGGACGATCCCTCCCCGAGCGGAGAGGATATGGAAGACGCACCCCCAGCCTTTGAGGAGGGCGTCCCCGCCACGGTCGATGAGTTAATACAGGTGAACCTTGGAACCGAGTCCGATCCAAGACCCACATTGGTTAGTGCCGCCATGCCCTCTGAGGAGCGGCAGCAGTACGTGGACTTTCTCAGGCAGCACCGTGATGTGTTCGCTTGGGGCTATGACGAGATGCCGGGGCTAGATCCTCAGGTAGCCGTCCACCACCTTGGTCTCCCGGCGAACCATCGCGGGTTCAAGCAGCCTCCCAGGAAGATGCACCCATCCCACGGTGCCATGGTTGAGGCCGAAGTTGACAAGCTTATCAAAGCCAACTTCGTGAGGGAAGTTCAGTACCCCAAATGGCTGGCCAACATTGTGCCGGTCAGGAAGAAGAACGGGCAGATTAGAGTCTGCATCGACTTCCGCGATCTCAACCGCCATTGTCCGAAGGATGATTTTCCCCTTCCAGTGACAGAGCTGTTGATTGATGCCACGGCAGGGTTCCAGGCCCTCTCCTTCATGGATGGATACTCCGGATACAACCAAATTCGGATGGCCCCTGAGGATGAGGAGTTCACTGCCTTCAGGGCCCCCCAAGGTACCTTTTGCTACCGGGTCATGCCCTTCGGCCTGAAGAATGCAGGTGCCACCTATCAACGGGCGATGCACCGCATATTCAAGCCAATCCTCGGCACACTGGTGGAATGCTACGTCGACGACTTGGTTGTCAAATCGCGCCAGCGTCAGGACCATCTCAAAGATCTTGAGAAAGTGTTCAGCTTCCTCCGGTCTCGCTGCCTGAAGATGAACCCGTTGAAGTGTGCCTTTGGGGTCACCTCCGAAAAGTTCCTTGGATTTGTGGTAAGGTACCGGGGTATTGAGATCGACCCAGAGAAAATTAGGGCGATTAGCCAGATGCCTCCCCCAGGTACCGTCCGGGAACTGCAAGGGTTCCAAGGCCACTTAGCCTATATACGCCGATTCCTCGCGAATCTGGCCGGCAAGTGTAAGCCCTTTTCTTGGCTCATGAAGAAAGGTGCCACCTATGTATGGGATAAAGAGTGTCAGACCGCTTTCGAGGAAATCAAGCAGTACCTGCTTCAACCTCCGGTCCTGATGCCGCCCGTATCCGGAAAGCCGCTGGTCCTTTATGTGACCGCCCTGGAACGGTCCCTGGGTGCCCTTCTCGCCCAGAAGAACAACGAGGGAACAGAGAATAGCCTCTATTACCTCAGTCGCATGCTCCTCGATGCGGAATTTAGGTATTCCCCCATCGAGAAGAGCTGCCTGGCGCTCGTATTTGCCGTACAGAAATTACGGCACTACTTGCAGCACCATGAGGTACAGTTGGTTTCTCGGGTAGACCCGTTGAAATATATCCTGAGCCGGCCTATGTTGACTGGCCGCCTAGCGTGGTGGGCTGTGATTCTCCAACAGTTCGACATCAGGTATGTGTCTCAGAAGGCCATCAAAGGGCAAGCATTGGCAGACTTTCTGGCAGCTCACCCGACCTCCGCGGATCAGCCGCTGGATCTAGGCTTTCCTGATGAGTCCATTCTCTCGGTTGATCGAGCCGATCCATGCTGGCAGATGCACTTTGACGGTGCATCCCGGAGCCCCACCGGTAGAAGACTCGATAATCCTAAGCTCAACAGAGTGGGCTTGGGCATCGTCTTCATTACCCCGGAGCGAGCCGTGCTGCCATACTCTTTCCTGTTGTCAGAGGGCTGTACCAACAATGAGGCGGAATACCATGCCCTCATCACCGGCCTCGAGTTGGCTCTCGAGATCGACGTGCCCCGTCTGTGCGTGAAAGGGGACTCCGAGCTGGTCGTTAAGCAGATCAATGGCGACTACGTTGTCAGGAAGCCGGAACTTGTGCCATTGTTGGAGTGCACCCTCATTCTGATGGCCCGGTTCCCTTCTCGGCCGGAAATTGTCCATGTTCCCCGGTCGCAGAACGGTCGAGCAGATGCTTTGGCCAGCCTCGCTGCGTCACTTGCGGAGCCTGAACAGGACAACCTGATCGTCCGCGTGACGCGCCGCAGGCTCATCGCTCCCGTTATCCCGGAAGAAGATCGCGGCCCGTTGGTAAGTAACCTCACCACGGTTGCCCCTATGCCCGGAGCCCCGAGTACCCCAGATATGACAGTCGGATCAGCCCCTGATTGGAGGACGCCTTTGGTTGAGTACCTCCAACATGGCATTCTTCCATCGGATCGGGCCGAGCGCGAGCGAGTTCGACGCCGCGCATCGCAGTTCGTCCTCCAGAGCAGTCCCGGCCTGGAGCAGATCCTCTACAAACGCGGATTTGATGGTGTTCTCCTCCGTTGCCTTCAGGGAGTTGAGATCCCACTAGTCATGCAAGAGGTTCATGCTGGTTCATGTGGCGCCCACCAGACTGGGCCGAAGCTGTCCCACCAGATTCAGTGGTTGGGATACTTCTGGCCCTCTATGATCCATGACTGCATCGAGTATGCCAGGAGGTGCCATGCGTGCCAGGTTCATGCGAACTTTGTGCATCGGCCGCCGGAGCCTCTCCATACCACAAGGTATTCCTGGCCCTTTGCAGTCTGGGGACTGGACGTTGTGGGACCTTACCCGCCGGCGACAGCTCGCCAGTGCCGGTTCATTCTGACCGCCACAGACTTCTTCTCCAAATGGGCATAAGCGATTCCGCTCAGAGAGGTCAAATCCTGTTCAATCGCTGACTTCGTGACCTCCAACATCATCTATCGATTTGGAGTGCCTCACGCTATCCTCACGGATAACGGAACCAATTTCCGAGCAGCCGAGTGGAAGAAGTTGTACGCCAAGTATAACATTCGCTCGAACCATACATCTCGCTATCATGCGCAGGCGAATGGACAGATCGAGGCGTTCAACAAAACCCTCTCTAACATTCTGCAAAAGATGGTTGGTCAGAACAAGAAGAGTTGGCCGGACAAGCTCCCCAACGCCCTCTGGGCTTATCGGACGACGACTCGCAATTCCACCCAGATGAACCCTTATTCCCTGGTGTATGGAGCTGAGGCCGTCCTGCCCATCGAGATCCAGTTGCCGTCCTTGCGCACTGCGGTCTACGACCAGCAAGCGCCGGACAGAGTTGCTGAAGCCCGTCTAGTCGAGTTGGAAGCACTGGATGAGAATAGACTTCGCGCTTTGCACAACTTGGAGAGGCATCAAAGCAGAATGGCTCGAGCTTTCAATAAGAAGGTTCGCCTCCGCTCCTTCCTGCAGGGTGATCTAGTGCTAGCCCTAAGAGCGCCGATGATCCCCGGCAGGAAGCCGCCCAAGTTGGAGCCCAAGTGGGAGGGACCTTTTGTTGTCCACAAGGTCTATCCCAATGGCGCGTACTCCCTAGCGACTATGGATGGTGAGCGTGTCACTCCTCCCACCAACGCTAGGTTCCTCAAGCAGTACTTTGTCTGAGTGTGCCCACGTCTTGCACGACGTTAAACTGCATTCGTCCAGGCTACAAGACTTTAAACTGTTCAGCATTCGTCCGCGCTGCAAGACGTTAAACTGCCAAGTGCTACGTCCTGCACGACGTTAAACTGCATTCGTCCAGGCTACAAGACGTTAAACTGTTCAGCATTCGTCCGCGCTGCAAGACGTTAAACTGCCAAGTGCTTTGTCCTGCATGACGCTAAACTGCACTACGTCCGAGCTACAAGACGTTAAACTGTTCAGCATTCGTCCTGCATGACGTAAAACTGCCCCTCAAGAACTACGTGCGGCTTGATTCCCATCCTTATGGGATACGTAGGACCGCCTGAACATTCATGTTTCAGGCCCAGCCCCATCCTTCGGGAATTTCCATCCCATCCCGGGCCCTTGGTCCAGTTGCCTCTGGGTATGTGGCGTATCGTGTGCGCGGGAGATTATGTCCTCATTTACGTCGGTCTTCTCGCCACGCTGTACGCCCCCCACGTTTGGGGATGCCTTCTGCTCCCCCCTTCTTTTTCCCTCATCGTCCTGCATGACGTTAAACTGCCTCTCAAAGAACTACGTATGGCTTGATTCCCATCTTTATGGGATACGTAGGACCGCCTGGACATTCATGTTTCAGGCCCAGCCCCATTTCTCGGGAATCTCTATCCCGCGTTGGGCCTCTGGCCCCAGTTCCCCTCCTTTTTTGTGCGAGGCGTATCGCGTGAGCGGGGGATTATGTCCTCATTCACGTCGGTCTACTGGCCGCGCCGTACGCCTCCCCCGTGTGTGGGACTACCTCACACCCCTCATCGTCCTGCATGACGTTAAACTGCCTCTCCAGAACTACGTATGGCTTGATTCCCATCCTTATGGGATACGTAGGACCGCCTGGACGCTGATGTTCCAGGTCTAGCCCCGTCTCCTGGTTGATCACGGGGATCTGCCCTCTTTTGGTTGCTCTCAGGGTGAGTCCTCCGACCCTTTCCGGAGATCTGTTAACATGTTTTGGTTACTTCGGTCTAGGACTCGTAGTGTCAGATTCAATCCCGAAAAGTCCTGTGTTGCTTGTCAGGCCTCGCGCTTCCTCTTGTTCGGGCCTTCACTCAAAGGGATCCTCGTTGGCGGTTTGGGTACGATGCCTCAGTGCTCTCCTACCGCTCCGGGTCGATTTACCGGCGAGTCCTGGGCCGCAAATCGATATGAATCCTGCGATTGAGCGGTTGATGCTTGTTTTCTTGCCCCGTCTTAGGCTGACGCGATCGGATGTTGTGTTGCGAATATGGTCAGCAACGTCCTTGATCGCCATGTCGGCTCTTTCAGGCTCTGAACATTGGATTGCGCAGTCCTCATCACACTCCGCCTTTATGCGTTGTAGTGGAATCTCGACACTCTCTTCATACTGACCTCCAGTACACCTCTACACGTTAGGCAGACCAACCAGGGTAATGATGTCGTTCGAGGCTCCCATGATCTGAGCACCAGGGATATATGCGGATATCCTCCCTAAGGGCCATGCGTAGCTGGACCCTCGTCCCCATAAGGAGGAGGGAGTCGCCCGAACAATCGCGTTCTGGGCCCAGTATATCTGGAGGCTAGCATCTCTGCCCCTCGGGTGATGGACATATGCAGACCCCTATCCCAAGACTCTTCTCTGGGAATCGTGCGTGACCGCAGGGCTGGGTATGTTCCCACCTCCGCCGTGTCCGCCGTACCGCAATAAGCGGATTCCTCCATGGTCCGAACCACACGACCTTAAACTGTGTTGTCTGGTCCTACCACACGACCGTAAATTGTGATCGTCTTGGCCGCCCGACGAGAAACGGCACTGCATCGTGATGTTCTCCTCGGGGGACACTCATGTTGGGCGCTGGTTAATAACCACGCCATTCATCAATGCCTTCCATGGCTTGATTATTGTGGCGACGCCAGATATTTCTCAATCCCAGGCGCGTCGCCGCACAAAGAAAAACCATTCATCTTTAAGGACAAACAAGAAATATCAAATGCCGCTCCTTCTGTGTGCGAGGGTCAGACCCGCACTCTTCCCCGCGCTGGTGCCCGATTGTGTTGCGCCGCGCTTCAAGAACTACGTGCGGCTTGATTCCCATCCTTATGGGATACGTAGGAACGCCCGGATGTTTGAAACTTCAGGTCCAGCCCCCCACCTCTTAGAGATTCCCCCTTCTCTGGGGAATCCGCCGCCTTCAGGTCACCCTCAAGGCGTGTTCCCCGACCCCTTGCAGTGGTCCACCGATGTCAAGAGTACTCTGGTTTATTGCCAGGAGGGTCAGGATCCGCTTGGTCAGGTTTCCTCCGCTTGTCAGGCTTCGTGCTCCCTTTCATTCGGACCCATCGTCTACGCCCAGGGTGGAGCCCCTGTGAACGGTTCGGACACAATGCCTCAGTGCTCTCCCACCGACTCGGGCTGGTACCCCCAATGGCCTCGGGCAGCAAATCGATATGAATCCTGCGATTGAGCGGTCGATGCTCGTTTGCTGCCTCATTCCACCAACGGTTAGTGCGATATTGATGCTGCTTTTCCGCCACGGTCGGCAGTACTCCCATATCGTTACGCCGGTGCCCCCAGTCCTTGAATGAATGGCCGCATGATTCACATTTTCCACCTCCCATTCCGGCCAGGCGAAACCTCGACACTCTTGACACTATCCCTCAGTGCATCTTCGCATATCCAGGGGATATGACCACGATGTGGCGTGCTTTGAGGTCCTTATGGTCCGAGCTCTAAGACCTTAAACTAAGATCTCCCCTTATGGTCCGAGCTCTAAGACCTTAAACTAAGATCTCCCCTTATGGTCCGAGCTCTAAGACCTTAAACTAAGATCTCTCCTTATGGTCCGAGCTCTAAGACCTTAAACTAAGATCTCTCCTTATGGTCCGAGCTCTAAGACCTTAAACTAAGATCTAGCCCTTATGGTCCGAGCTCTAAGACCTTAAACTAAGATCTACCCCTATGGTCCGAGCTCTACGACCCTAAACTAAGATCTCCCCAAATGGGGTCCTACGTCCTGCATGACGTTAAACTGCACTCTAAGAACTACGTGTGGCTTGATCTCCAGCCTGATGGAGTACGTAGGAACGCCCGGGCATTCCGACTCGGGTCCAGCCTCAGGGATCGTTAAGTCCCGCCCCTCCTCGTCGCCGGCCGTCTGGCCTAACTTCGGGTAGAGTGGTGCAGTTGTGATATTCTCCCCGATTCAGCTCGGGATGCCCCATCGCAAGGATGGGAAGCGACGGTTTCCTCGTCAGAGAGGTGCTGTCTGAGAATTGAGGTGACTCACGGCCAGATTAGTGCATCCGCCTAATACGCTCTCCCCACGGTGGCGCAATTTTGAGAGCGTTGGATTCTGTCCGAACAAATCGTCACTTCGCCCCATGCTTCGCATGCCCTGTTGATCTAGATTTCCACCCTTGTGTCTGAAGGAACCCCAAAGCGGTATTCATGATGACATGTGGTCCGCCTCCTGCAATATGAATGATGGCCTTTTTCGGTCCGTCTATTGCAGTTGTTATGGTCGGTCCACTGTCCGCCTACCGTCTTGGGCATTTCCTGGAAGGCCGACCGTTGTGGATGTCTGGATTCGGGACGCGCGATTCACTTTTTCTCATTTCCCTATGTTCGGATAAAATCTCAACGCCCCTAGCATTGTCCCGCTCATGTGTTGGAACAGGTTGGGGGGATGGTACATTGATTAGGTCTGAGGTCTCCTTTCCTAGGAATGACCTCCCTCTTTTCCCCAGAAATCCAGGCCCAATTATGGATGCCTGATGCTTGGTTAACACTCCCGCAAGACAACGAATTGTGGTTGAGCATGTTAAACCAAAAGATGCAGATAAATATATTGATTCATACAGATGGATCAAAGTAGCGGAAGCAAATGTTTTGGGAATGACAAAACAAAGCCCTTAGGGATTAGCGTGCTGAATGAGTCTTTCTAATGCCGCTACCCTTTGGCTGGTGGCCTCCAGAGCTGCTTCTCGCTCTCTGCATGCCCTCTCTTCGTCGGCGGTCGCAGCGCGCAGTTCGTCGATTCTGGCCTGTGCACGCTCCCGCTCGACCTGAATTGTGACCATCTGTTGGCCCGCCTCCATCAGCTGTACCTGGGCGTCAACCAGTTGGGCTGCTAGTTGCTCCACAAGCTCGGTACACGTTGCGAAGAAGGCCTCCTTCTCTGCCGCCTGCCCTTCGAGGCGCCGGACTTCCTGCTCCGCCGCGAGGAGCGCCCGCGTGCTCTCCGACATGTCCCGACTTTGTGTGATGTCGGCACGCCGGCAGCTCTCGCGCATCTTTTCGTCCATGAAATCACGGACCGTTAGATGGAGGCGTTGAGCATCAGCTCCCCCGGCACACAGAAAGCGCAGCCAGGTTTGAAGTGATCCCATGCGCCCCAGCCACTCCGACGGGTCTCGCTTGAGGAAGTGCTGGATGCACTTCCACCCCCTACGGCGCATTATCCGGCTCTCCTCGACCGCCTCCGTGTCTGAGTCGTCCATCTCCTCGGGATCGGCAGGCCGGTAGGCAGGGAAGGCAGCCAGCAGGTCTGCTGCAGGGTCCGCCCCTGGGAGGTCCTCATGAGGGATAGGTTCCCCAACATCCGGGCGACCTTCTTCTCTCTCCCCAGCGGCGCTGACACCCTCGTCAGCCCCCAACCTCTCTCCGATGGCAGCACCGTCGACGTCCGCAGCCCCTTGATCAGCAGTCGGTGGGGCCGGCTCGGTTTGGAAAGTCTGTTCCGGAGCAGGCGGCATGTCTGCCACCGGTCCACTCGTGGAGGGCCCGGGTTCGGCAACCCGATGAGCCTCCAGTGTTGAGATCACTGCGCAGGGCATGCCATGGTTAGTCACGGATCGTCAACGGCAAGCACCAGCAGTAAAGTAGGGAGACTTACGGGAGTTCGGAGCGTCATCTTCCGCTATCCCGGTCGCCGCAGGAACAGTTGCAGCAGGGGACCCCTTAGCGCTTGTCAGTTCGATAATGGGTGCCTGGCCCCCGCCTTGTCCTGCTGGCGCCTCTCCTACTCCCGCTGAGGACGCCTGACCGACATCCGTGTGCTCCTGAGAAAGATGGAGAAATGGGTTAGAAGCTGCATAAGAGAGTGGATGAAGCAGATTGAGTAGGGATAGAAGCGGACCTCGAGGAGCTCAGTGACATCAACGTTGTCAGAGCCGGCCACCTCGCCGCTCTCCCGTGGGCTCCCCCGATGGGATATTCCCTCGGAGCCTTCATCCTCCCCCATTTCCTCCTCTTCTTCGGAGTCGCTGCTACTGTCATCTTCTTCCGGCGGCATCTATTCCGGAGCGGGCTCGAGACCGAGCATCACCTTCACCATAAGGGATGGCTCCGCGCGCTGACCACGTTTGCGCGCGTACTCGTCCATGGCCGTCAGATACGCATACTGCCGGTTGAAGTCCACTCTGTCGGCAATCTGGAGGCGCCCGACCTCTGGCAGATAGATTCCTTCTCTGAGTATCTTTCGCCAGATGGCGTCGGTCCCCAGTGACTGCCGCAGAGTCATCCAGGCCGACCACAGCGCCGGGAAGACCGCATCATGGGAAGGTTCGAGCAGACGTCTCACCTGCTTCCCGGGCCGCTCGTCGACCACCGCACGTGCCCCCTCTCTGGGCGCTGAGGTCGTGGCGGCAGCTCGCGATGTGCCCGCCGCCGAAGTCCCTGCCCGCGCCGGCTCCGCTGTTTGGCGCGCCTCCGTTCTCCCCCGTGTGGCGGCGCCTCGCCTCCTTCCTTGACGCCCGGTCTCCGCACGGGTAACCTCGAGCCGCCGAACTAGCTTCCGCAAAAGCCCCTCGGGGTACGCGATGGCCCAGTGTTCGGCGTACTCGGTTGCCAAGCCTGCGTCAACTCCGGTAGGAGGGTGAGTGATGACGTCGCCAGAGCCGAAAGCGGCAAACATCAGCCACATCTGGCGAAGGACGCCAGGGTTCGTCTCCTCCCGGACAGCAGTGAATACCCTCTTCGGCATCCGCTGAAGGCACCCGAACTTCCTGGCGAACCGGGTCGGCACGTAAGGCTCGCAGATCACCTTCCCGTCGATCCGAGCCACGAGCACCCCGCCCCGCATGTTCAGGAAGTATTCATGCTGCTCCAGCGGACCCTGGCCATTGTCGATCATCTGGCCGACGAGAGTGGGGAACGGACTGAAGTTGAAGTTGGAATGATTGCCAATCCGGATCCGCACGCCCTCCTCACTTAGGGTCATCGGAGCGACCCCCGCGATGTTCAGCAGGGAGGGTCGCATGCCGTTGCCCGGAGGAATGATGGCGTTCGGAAACGTGTACCCACCGAGGTGAGCAGCCACCCAGCCGTGGAAGAACTGAAAGGGCCCACAGATCCTTCGTGGCGACCCCCCTCGTGAGATGCGTCCCAGGATGGCATACAACCTCGCCAACACTGGGACCCCGAGGTTGTATCTCTTGTTGGCGGCCATAGCGCCCGCCATCGCCAGTGTCGCCGGGCGAACGCCCATTCTCGCGTCCCGCACTGGCAGGATCCATCCACTCAGAAAGGCGGCCAGGAACGCCGCGTACCGGACATTTGGGTCCCGGGCCTCGATGACGCGGTACCCCCATGAGCGGTAGTCGCCCGTCTCCAGGACCCGCCAGTACGACCCGTTCCGGCTCCTCTGAGCTGCGGTCGGGCACCGCTTCCCCCTACCTGGCATCTTGACCGCTGGGTCATGCTCCAAGAACTGGCCGAACCACTCCTTGTAGGCTATGTCCTTCTGGAAGTCCTTGATACCAAGCCGCTGCGTAGCCAGGTCAAGGAGATGCCATGTCAGGTTGGGAGTCCGTGACCTGTCTTCCCAGATGTTCTTCGGGGGCAGGAACTCATCGTACTGGTAGCCCTCCAGCGGGATACCTCCGATGCAGTGGATGTCCCAGAGACCGATGCCGACCTCCCCATGGTGAAGATGGAAGGTGTTGGTATCCGGAGACCATCGGGTGAACAGCTCCGGCCCGAGCTCGGACTGCTGGTAGAAGTGGAACTGCGACGTCCACACCGCCTCGAACAGGCCGATGTACCGCAGCTCCTCTGCGAAGTGATCACAAGTGTGGCGTACCCAGAACGCCCAGGCCCACTCACTGGTGAAGTTGCCCCCAGACCGCAAGTCCCAGTCCTTCAGCCAGCCCTTGGTGTCGTCCGTGACGCTCTGGCGATATATGCTCGAGTAGAGGGCTGGAGAATTCTCCGCAGTAGGCTCACCCCCGTCAATGGTCCGCGTCCTCGGGTTCAGGACGTAGACATCCAAGTGCCTGGTTTCCCTGGAAGGATGCCCATTTTTGGTGATGTTATAGTGGAGAAGCTCGTCCTCCCGGGTCACCCAGGTCCGCGGCGCATCAATCTCGAACCCTGGCACCAGAACCTCATCGAGGATGCCGAAGTTCCAGAGCGGCAGGTTGTCCGACAGTGGATATGTCTTCTGGGCCGGCGTTAGTAAGTCGAACAAGGATTGATTGTTGGAAACAATCTCCTTGGATCCGTAAACCTCCTCGTTCGTCGCCATCTCAGCCCTGCGAGTGGCGGCATCCCCCTCATTTCCTCTGTGCGCGGCCATCTCAGAAGTTTCGGGAGTCGTGCAGGTTAAGGGATGAAGCGTGCGGGATCGGACGAGGCTGGTAGAGAAGTTTGAAGGGTGGCGCGCAATCCAAGTGGACGGCGCGCAATTGGGAAGAATGTCGCGCAAAGTTCCGGGTTTTCGCGCAAAGACAGGCGAATTCCGGATGGTTTTGCGCGCCGATCGGGCGAATTTCGCGCCGGAAAAGGCAATTTCGCGCACGAGAGCGTTGGAGCCTATCACGCGGAAGGCCTGAGTACGGAACGCGGGACCCAGGGCCCCTACTTATAGGCGAGGCCTGGGTCCGCGCTGCGCGGAAAGCACTTTGCGCGACCGCAGCGGTGAATTTCGCGCCCGGCGCCCCTTTTTGCACGCCTAAGTCTCACGCCGCCCAGGACATCGGCATTCCGGCGTCTCCCTCGGAACCCGATCGTTGCGACCTCTCGCCGACCAGATTCCGAGGGGGGGCTTTTGTAGACGCCGGAAAAGTCCGTTGTTCCCAAACGAAGCTCCGGATGCGGAAAGCGAAGTGATATTTGGAGTCAGAGGCACGTTCCGGAGGGCCCGGAGGACTTGCGCGAAATTTCAGAGGCTCGCGCGCAAAGTTGAGTCGCGGCGCGCAATCCTCTCGGGATGCGCGCAATGCGCTGGGCCGGCGCGCTATTTTGCGCGCCCGCGGCCTGCGCGGCGCCTTTGCGCGCTGGGTCCTGATTCCGCGCCCGCGAAGCGAATTGCACGCCCGAGACCGGATTCCGCGCCCGGGGTTGCCTATAAATATAAGGCGACCCCCGACGTTTTGAAGGTTGCCGGAATCCGAAGCGTCGCTCGTTCGCGCAATCCAACCCCTTCTGCGCGCAATGCCGATCTTCAGGTAACCTCCTTTCTTTCGCGCAATAGAGCCTTGGGGTCCGCCTTCGCGCGCAATCCCCTTGGCTCATTTCCTTTGAATAAACCTTAACCCGAAGGCCTTTGCGCGCAAAAGAAGCCTCTTGCGCGCAATTGCCCCCCGGGTGCGCGCAATCCAGCCCGATTGCGCGCACCCCCCTCTTCAAAGTGGCCATTCGTTAGAGAATGAGCCGTTGCCCCCGCGAGTTGTCCGAAGCCCGGTGCGCGCAATCTCAATCATCCGCACGCAAAGCGCTGGCCCAATTGCGCGCCAGCCCGCACAATTGCGCGCCGACCCGCGGTATTGCGCGCAAAGCTCCTCTTTTGCGCGCAAACCGCCGGGGTCGCCCCCTTTGACCCCCTGAGGGTACCCGCCTGCGTGGCGCCCGATGATCTTCGTCCTGGGTGCCCGAACCGTGCGCTGTCTTACCGTGCAGCCTTCCAGGCTCGTGCGAAGTGACACGGACCCATCGGCGGCAATCATTCGTCCAGCATGACGTTAAACTGCATATTCGTCCTGCATGACGTTATACTGCACAATGTCCAGCATGACGTTAAACTGCATATATGTCCAGCATGACGTTAAACTGCGCATTCGTCCCGCATGACGTTAAACTGCCCATACGTCCAGCATGACGTTAAACTGCACATCCGTCCAAGCTGCACGACGCTAAACTGCCTAGCCCCCATCGTCCGCGCTGCAAGACGTTAAACTGCTAAGTGTTTCGTCCTCAACACACGACGTTAAACTGTGCTTCGTCCGGCAAGACGTTAAACCGTCCGCTTCGTCCTCAACACACGACGTTAAACTGTGCTTCGTCCGGCAAGACGTTAAACCGTCCGCTTCGTCCTCAACACACGACGTTAAACTGTGCTTCGTCCGGCAAGACGTTAAACCGTCCGCTTCGTCCTCAACACACGACGTTAAACTGTGCTTCATCCGGCAAGAAATTAAACCGTCCGCTTCGTCCGATCCCGTGCTCTGCACGCAGGGTCTCCCCCGGTTTGGCTGTGGCCCCCACCCGCTCGTCTCTACAGGGATGTCGGGATTGTCCCGCTTTTGGGACGATTTAATGGGAGTGGATTTTCCCTACGGGGGCAGGGTATTACAAGACCCTAGTTTCTCGTGGGAGGCTGCACATGTGTATCTCCATTGCGCCTCCCCACTGCCGAAGCCAGTAGAGGGTGTGACTGGGATCGAGGTGTCTTCTGCTTTCGGTCCAAGTCCCTTCCAACTGAGTTTTGCTGCATCCGGGCTGCCTCAAGTGCGTAAGTCCTGACAGAATGAACTACGTGGACTTTGATCCCTGTCTTCTAAACAGGGTACGTAGGAAGCCTTCTTGAGGTCCAAGCCCGCCACCTGGTCGTCCCGGTCGTATTTACGTCGGTTCGTCCATCAGTGGACCCCTCCAGGGTTCACGCTTGCGTCGATTCACCTATGAATCCGCCCCTGTGGGAGACTGCCCGTGTGTATCTCCACGGTGCCTCCCCACAGCCCCCCTTTTCCATTTCTCCTTTTATCGTCTAGCATGATGTGAAACTGTGATCCACCCGGCCGTTCCATCCCCCTCTGTGCGAGGTGGTTCGGTTCAATCCTCCGCCCGGCGGCCTCGATCTCTTCGTGAGTCGGCTTGCCGACGTCCAGCATGACGTTAAACTGTATACCCGAACTACGTTGACTTTGATCTGTGCTAACGCGCGGTACGTAGGAAGCCCCTACGGGGTCCAAGCTCTTCACTCCATCATCCATCCTGATCCTTACCCGGGCCGCCACATCCCGGTGGGGTCATGCCACTTCACTCCACTCCACGTTACTTGGGAAGCCGCCCATGTGCTGGCCCCAGCGTCGGAGGTTCCCCGCAAGGGGTTCTGTCATCTGATCCACTTTTCGTGTTGATCGGTCTGATGCCGTCCCCGCTGGACGTTAAACTCGCGGCATACCCCGTGTTAAACATGGGAAGCTGAGGAAAACCTCAGGTGACATAGTTCCCCGCACCCAGTATGGGATGCCTCAGGCCATCATGCCTTCGAGAAGCCCTATTAGGGACGGAAGACAGATGTGCAGAGCCGCAGTGTTACGACACGCCCCCAGCACCCAGAGCCACCCGGCCTTCTCACTGCAGGTTGCTGCCCCGCCCAGACTACTTGGAGCGTCCGGGCGGAAGCAGCGTAATTAACCGGTGTCCATGAAGATATGGCGCCGGGAACGAGATTCACGAACATTCTTAAGTCTATGAGGGAGACCCGGATTAGGCGACGAGTTCCGAGGAGACGTCCAAGGAAGGAGGAGCCGGCATCCCATCATCCCGGTTTCGATCAAGGAGCAGACGCCCCTGAATAAGGGACGAATGCCGCCCGCCCTTGGAAAGCGGGACTGCGGGACCACAAGCCGCGCGCCCATCCCCTCGGGTTGACGGGTGCACGCGCGAACGCGTCCTGGCGGAACAGCGTAACCCGACGCACATCCGCACCGAAACATTCCAGAATAATTTTTATGTGATGACTAAAAATAATATTAAATGACTTAATATCATTTTGAATATGAATAAGATACATCCTATCCATAACAAACATTACTTACGTAAAAAATCATTTTAAGGAAAAAGAATCAGTTAACACCCAAAACGATGATACTACTAAAATATCATTAACAAAGAAATATTATAAGATCATATATGATATCATATTAATGTATATAGTTCTTGTATATTTTAATAACAATTATTTTACCATAATACATGAGGTTAACCGACCCTCGATGAATGAAAAGTACAAGGTAAGGGTTAATTTCACAATCTCTTTTTTATCCGAGGTTGTTTTTACGTAAGTATCTACTGGGACATATTTATTATTCATGTTGAATAAAAGAGTTTTCAAAGGGATTTTTTTAAGGAAAATTTTACTAAAACATAATTTTAAATGTTTTAAAGATATATTCTTCAAAAACATTCTCATTAATGTCCATGTTTTCAAAATGGGTTTTATGTATTTATTTTTATGGACATGATGTTTTAAAATGTTAATTCTTTTCAACAATTTCAATGTGGTATGGGAAACTTTGATTCAAAAATATCATTTAAATTAATTAATTTATATGAATTTTAAATTATTTCATGAAAAAAGGATAATTATTTCAAATATTTTTACTTATAATTTTCAACAATGTCACCAGCCATTACAGAATATTATTCTTGATCGAGGTTTATTTATTTTGATACAAATATTCCATATTCTATTGATGGTTTTATGATATGTTTGACTGTGTATGTGTTATTTTTATACCATTCATTGATTATGTATAATTTATTTAAATTTCGTATGTTAGTTTTAATAAGAATGATTATGTTTTGTTTAAACCTTTTCATATGAGGAATGCTTTAGACTTAGTAAGTGATGGGTGCAGCCCGCTATAGCTCATCGATGCATTGGTAGGTCTAATGAGAAAAACTAGTGTCTTGGAACATGGCCTTGAAAAAACATTATTTGTAGTCTTGGCACAAGACCTTGACTATATGGTTATGAAGTCTGGCATTATTCATTCCATAATTATGAATGTGGCTATTGATATTTCATGGGATTATTTGACTAGTAGAATATCCATGTGAATAATTAAATGGAATTTTTTGATTTTATCTTTGCTATATTATGCTGATGTTTATGTTTTAAAGACTTTTGTTTTAGTCTTATACATTTCCTTCAATTTTTTTGCTTATTTATGAATTTTTCCGCTATATTGTTATCCTTATTATGCCTCTGAGATCACCCCTTTCTATATTTTATTTTCCCAGGTTGCGAAGAATTATATTATGACTAAACTGTAGGGATAGTATAAGGGATATGGGTGTGCCCTATGGAGACTATGTTGTTGTAGTATTTAATTTTATTATTTAATGTAAAACATATGAATGTATGTAGTATTTCCAAGGCTACAAAACTAATCGTTCATTCAACTCATGATCTTTTTTTATCATGCCAATGTTTTGTAATAAGGAACCAAATCTGGGTAACTAGGGTCGGGGCATTACACATGTGGTGAGGATAATGGTACTCCATGTTTAAGGTCATAGGGCTCAGATCGGCAGGTACGTGCCCTCCCCTTACGCATGTATTTCCTTACCAGAGCTCCAATGCCCACGTGAGTAATGCTCGGTGTGGAAAACAATGAGTAGAATGAGGATATCCCCATCATATAATGGCACGACAACTGGACTCACACCCATGACCAAGGAAAAATGAATTTTTAAGAGATAGTGGGATATAATGAACCACAAAGCACAATACATGGGACATATGAGGGTGGTGACAACGACAAAGGATTACTTTTGAACTAGTTCGAAACACAACATCTATATCATGTGACTTGAAATGGGAATCAACAAATGAGAATCTATCATTGATCATATTCGCAACATAATACTTTTATCAATTTTTCATTCGAGGTCCTCGAGGGTGTTGGCCCGAAATGATAGGAGATCCCTTAGGATAAGTATCCATACCGTTTGGGGGAATTTTTGTATATGAATGATGTTGGAGTCCCATGTATAGGGAATGTGAGAAGCATAAATGTGACTATGCAATTTAACATCAAGAAGGATGATAAAAGAGGCCTAGATCTTCAGGGAGGGGGATATATGTTACTGTAAGGATGAATCCGACATAAAGGAGTGTAAAAGCTAGCACCACACCATGTTATCTGACCTGAGGGGAGATCCTGAAGTTTGGGTCTAGGCCTACGGATGAAATGTACAGGCATTCCTATGTCTGCCACAAGTATGGGAATCAAGCCTTATGTACTTCTTGAAGGCCATGTAGTTTAGTGTCATGCAGTGAGGACATGGGAGAAAAGAAGAACGAGGAATAGCACATGGTGCGATCATTGTAACCCTAACATGATTGGGACTAAAGAAGATTACAGAACCCTATGCAAGATCCTCCAATAGTTCTATACCCTAGGGGATAGTCAAAGAGGAAATAGAGGGATGGACTCTAGATGAGGCGTCCAAGTGTTCCTATATATCCCATGTGGATGTGAATCAATCCATATGAAGTTCTTGTAGTTTAACATCTTACAGGACAAAATATAGTTTAATGTCATGCAGGACATAACCGTTTAAGGTCATGTTGGACCGAATACAGTTTAATGTCATGAAGGACGTCATACAGTTTAATGTCATGTGGGACATTAAATAGTTTAATGTCATGCGATAAGACATATAATTTAATTTCATGTAGGAAATTATATAATTTAACTTCATATAGGATAACATACTGTTTAATGTCATTTGGGACATAACAGTTTAAGGTCATGTATGACCCGATACAGTTTAACGTCATGTAGGATGACCTATAGTTTAAATTCTTGTTGGAAAATATAAAATTTTAGATCATATAGGACTTGATACAGTTTAACATCATGTGTGATTACATACAGTTTAATGTCATGGGAGACATTATATAGTTTAATATCATGAGGGATGTCATACAGTTTAATGTCATGTGGGATGTTATACAGTTTAACATCATGAAGAACGACATATATTTTAACGTCATGTGGGAAATTATACAGTATAACATCATGTGTGGTAACATATAGTTTAATTTCATGTGGGACATAACAGTTTCAGGTCTAGTAGGACCTGATACAGTTTAACGTCTTGTGTGATGACATATAGTTTAATGTCACATGGGACATTATATAGTTTAAGGTCATGTAGGACCCAATACAATTTAACGTCATGTCAGGAGATATACAATTTAATGTCATGTGGGACATTATATAGTTTAAGGTCCTGTAGGACCCCATTTTCTCAGGAGAAGTATTGCTTGAGGAACCTGGCATTGGTGGGGGGAGTTATACACTCACCATCCATGGTAACTAGGGAATACGTACCATTGGGGTAAAACATATGAATGATGTAAGGTCCTTCCCATTTGGGCACCAATTTGGTGGCTTCTGTCCAGGTATCATTGGTGTCCTTAGGGCCAACACAATGTTACCTTGCTAGAAAGAGCAGAGGCAAACATTCCGGTTGAAATCTCAAGCTATCTTGTTTTGATGCCATTCCAAATTGGGAATGGCATGAAGACATTACTCGTCGAGGGCTTCTAATTCATCCATACAGACTTCAGCTACTTTATCTGTTTATTTCTGATCATAGACATATGTGCGTAATGAAGGTAACTAGATCTCTATGGGTAGGACATCCTCCGTTCCGTACACTAGGGCGTATAGGGTCACTAGTGTGGAATTGCTGGTCGTTGTCTGATAATCCCTGAGGGTGTTGGGGAGCTTGTCTGGCATAGTCTTCTTGTTCTGACCAACCATTTTATTTATAATTTTATAGTGGGTTTTGTTTAATGCCTCTAATTTTCCAATTTTCTTGCGCGTTGTAGTGGGAGGTATGGTTAGAACGGATGTTGTACCTGGTTTACAATTTCTTCAACTCTACTGCACGAAAGTTAGCGTCGTTATCGGTAAGGATTGAGTAAGGTACTCAAAAATTATAGATGATATTGGAGATCACTAAGTCAATGAGAGAACAATCCTTGACCCTTTTAGTGAAACAACTTCTGCCCACATGGAGAAGAAATATGTAGCGGTTAAGATGAACCTGTATTGGCAAGCTGTTGCCGGTGGATATGGACCCATGACATCGAGTCCTCAGACCACAAAGGTCCAAGAGTAATTAGTAGTGTGGAGAGGCTCTGGTGGATAATGTAAAAAGTTTGCATGAATTTTTCATGCATGTAACATCTTGGAAAACTCCATGAAGTCACAGATCTGGTGAGATAGTTTCGGCCCGGTCTGATGTGCTTCGCAGGAACCAGTGTGATCCTCCTGCATGACTTGAGAAATCTCAACTCCTTGAATGAAACAGAGGATAATCCATCTAACCAACAATTTTGGTGGATCTGCACAAGACTAGGGATTCTCTAGAGATTAAACTGAAATGAGAAATATTGGATTCGCTTGCGCTCAACTCAATCTTCTAGGAGACTGCCGTGTTGGAGGTACTCAGTAAAGGGAATCCCCCAGTCGGTATTCACCTCTAGTTTTTCTAATGGGGGTCCTGAGGGCCTGGACGTGGAGGCAATAGTGGTACGGTGGATTACATACGGACTCTCATCATCATATAGAGTGATGGTGGTGATGAATCTCTAGTGCGTCACGTGGACAATTAGATAATCATGTACATGCTTTTCAAGTGATGCAACTAGGATGGCTAAGGCATCAAAAAGACTTTTTTGGGAAAAAGGGAAATGAATAACGTCTAGATGAGATGGGAAGTAGGTCATTAGCTGGAGGTTGAGTTCCAACAGTGGCATAGGATCTGGCTTTATGACGATATAGTCACCGTTGATATGCTTGATGACTAGTTCGGAGTCCCCTTTCACATGCAAGTGGGGAACATAAATCTTGAGCACCAGCTTGAGGCCAGTGATGAGAGCCTGATACACTACCTCATTGTTGGTGAAGAATTTGGAAAATAGTAATGAATATGGAAAAATGGATTGTGCTGGAGTAATGAAGATGATACACAGGCCTACTCTGTTGAGCCTGGGGTCATTGAGCATTTTTCAGTAGGGATCTGAGAAGTTCCATCAAAGTGCATTTTCCAGCACTAGTTGGCTTAATTTATTGAGAGGATGGCCTCATCAGAAAAATTGAGGTCTAGGGACTTGTCAATAGGAGCTGGATGGGTGGAAAGGAAATACACCATGGTATACACCCTAATATCCTTCCAAGGGACTAACATGATGTCGAACTGCTGATGGATTACTACCCACTAAGCTAGATGGCCTATCAACATGGGGTGGTTCATGATGTACTTCAATGGATCCACTCAGGACACCAACTTTACCTCATGGTGCTGCAAGTAATGTCTCAATTTTCAAATAGTGAAAACCAGCACGAGGCAGCCCTTATCAATAGGGGAGTATCTGGTCTCTGTATCGAGGTTCATGTAGCTGAGATAATAGAGACTATTCGTTGTTCCATTGTTGTTCTTCTGGGAGAGAAGGGAACTGGGAGATCATTCCAGGGAAGTCACATAAAGGACTAACAGATTTCCCGAGTCCAGTGGAATTATGACTGGAGGCTGGAGAATATAATGCTTGATTTCCTTGAAATCATTCTGACATTCTTCATCCCACTCATAGATTGTTCCTTTCTTCATGATTTGAGAAAATGGATTACACATTCTGGAAAAATTCTCAATGAATTGATATATGTAGGCTAGGTGTCCCTGGAAACCTCGAAGCTCCCAAATATTTCTCAAGGGAAACATCTGGATAAGGGCCTTGATCATATCATGGTCAATATCAATGCCCTAGTATCTAAAATTATGCCACGAAACATTACAAAGGTGACCGAAAAGGCTCACTCTAATGGTTTCATCTTTAGGTGGCATGAATTAAGGAAACCAAACACTTTCTAAAGGTCTTTGAGATGGTAAAAATGCTAGAGATATTTGACCACAATATCGTTGATGTAGCATTCCACAAGTTTACCTTGGATCAACTTAAATATGTGATGCATAGCCCGTTTATAAGTGGAACCTTCATTATTTAGACTGAAAGGGAATGAATTGGTAACAGAAAGTACCATATGGTGCCCTAAAGGCAGAATAATCCTAATCCTTAGGACCCATTTGGATTTGGTTATACCTAGAGTACCCATCCATGCAAGAGAGGGCAAGGAACCCATTTGTAGCATCAATCATTAACTCAGTCACAGGAAGGGGAAAATCATCCTTTAGACAGTGACAGATGAAATCCTGGAAGTCGATACAAACCCTGATCATTCCTTTCTTCTTCCCTACGGGCACAATTTTGACTAGCCATATGGGGTACTGAAACTCCTTAACGAAATTTTCTCCGATGATCTCACCATATTTGGCCTCAACCATGGCACCATGAGAAGGGTGCATCATTCTGGGAGGCTACTTAATCCCACAGTGATTTGATGGGAGGTTGAGGTGGTGGATGGATACCTGAGGATCCAGCCCCTACATGTCATTATAGATCCAAGAAAATACATCATGATGTTTCTTGAGGAAGTCCATGTACTATTATTTCTCTTCGACTGGCATAGCTACACTGATTAATATGGGCTTCAGATCTGCCTCACTATCAAGGTTCACCTATACCAATTCATCGTCCATGGTGGATACACCCTCTTTAAATGTGGGAGGAGAATCCTCTAAATATTATTCTTCACTTATGGAGGAGGGATCCTCGGCAGGAGGAGTTTCCTCCATGTTAACAGATCCCAATTGGAGACTGGTATTATCCTGAGCAGTGGTGGACACAACATCGGTGGACTCCTGTGCTGCTGAAAGCATAGTGATGAAGTCTGTTGATCTAATCCCATCTGGTCTTTAGCTAAAGGGTCCAAATAAGATGATATAGAAGCAATGGTGACACATCAACTTGATCTAGTTTATCTCAGCCAGGAGAAACAACAGAGTATTCCATATTTTTTTTGCAATGGGGTGGACATCCCAGTACCTTACGGGTGTAGGGGGCTATGGGATCACCTGACCTCGATTCGTGTAGGAGTATGAATTGATCTTCTGGCGTTGCATAGACTTGGGAATGTGCTCCCACTTTATTCTATGAACAATGAAGAATTATCCCATGTCTAGGGTTGTAGCCTCCAATTAGTGGATTGGAAATATGTAGGCATCATCTAGATCTGTCCATGAGTCAGTGACAGTCAGATCATGTTCAACCTCATTAGCCCGAATCTACTTTTCCATTATCTTATAAGAATCGACATCCATATAACAGGCTTCACCAGAGGCAAAGGGAGATGTGTCACTTTAAATTATTCACACTCGACCATTGAGCGGGTACTTGAGGCACTGGTGATACAATGAAGGAACCAACATTTGTAGGTGGAGCCACGACCTTCCCATCAATACATTTTAGGTAATGTCCTTAGATACAACCATAAGCTCAGTGCTAGAAACTAGGCCACCGAACCGCATCTTCAGGAGGATCTTTCTGACCAGTTCCTGTTATATCCTATAATAACCTTGAATTTTTAAGTCAGATGGACTCAGATCATACCCATACAACCCTAGTTTTTGCAGTGTCCAAGTCGGGATTAGGTTGACCCCGGAGCCTGTGTCAACAAGATAGCAACAGACCTCTATGCCATTAAAATGTTTAGTGGTGTATATTGGGAGAATGTTTCCCTGTATGGGAGAGCCTTCATCTTCACTATAGAATGTGATGATGGGATGACATTCAACATGATTGACTGCCTCATTATGGAAGGCTTCTACGGATACTACCTGCATCCCAAACATGAGGGGGATTCATAATGCCTCGACGAGGGCTTCACACATATATGCTGACATGTGAAGGGCCTCAAGGATAGAGAGACATATTGGAATGCGGGAAAGATGTGGGAGGAAATCATACTTATGTGTTAGGCATGAGCTTCTTCTTACATGATGTTACTTAGCAAATGAGGTATGGTGGGCCCTTCCAGCTAGACCAATGGGTGAATGGTGCTGGGAATATCCCACTACTCACTAGTTGAATTCTTTGGAGTGACTACCGAATGTGGTCCAGATGACTGAGACTGGTCTGTAGAAGAGCATGTCTAGTCACAACAGAGTTGAGGTTTCCCTATCAGATCATGAAACACAAATGAGGGCGAAGGTGGATATGATGACAGCAGATGAGAAGGTTGCGTGTGCTCAGCTCTACGTTGGTCCTGCTTCCTGGTTTCGGTAGCATGCATGGAATATATGGAAATACATACTAAGTTACTCTAAAAACCCACATTCCCACACCTCCGTTGATGCTAAAGATGGCTGGGAACATTGGGAGGACCCTCCTGTAGCTCCTCTCCATCATAGTTAATGCCCCGACCCCAGTTACCCAGAGTCGGTGCATTATTACATAACATTGGCATGATCACAAAAGATCGTGTCTCGAAAGAGTGATTAGTTTTGTAGCCTTGGAAACACTAGATACATTCATAAGTCTTACATTACATCATAAAGTGAAACAAATCAACAAAATAGTCTCCATATTCCACACTCATATCCCCATAGACTATCCATGCAGGTCAGTCATAAAATACTTCTTCACATCATGGGAAAAATAAAACATAGAAAGGGGTGATCATAGATGCTCAGTAAGGATAACAATATAGCGGAAACGTTCATAAATAAGCGTAAACATTTAAGGAAATGTATAACTAAAACAAAAACTATTTAAATATTAAGTTCAGAATAATATGCAGAAATAAAATGAAATAATGTCATTTACTTATTCACATGGATATTCTACTATTCGAATAATCACATGAAATATCAATAACCACTTTCATAATAATGGAATGCATAATAACGGAATATCATAACCACATAGTCAAGGACTTGTTCCAAGAATACAAATAAGATTTTGTCAAGTCCTTATGCCAAGACACTAGTTTGTCTCATGATACATATTGATGCATTGAGGATCCATAGTGGGCTCCACCCATTACTTACTAAGTTCAATGCATTCCTTATATGAACATGTTTTAACATAACATAAAAATTCATATTAAAACTAGCATACGAAATGTCAATATTTTCTCCATAAACCATGATTGGCATAAAAATAACACATCCAAATTCAAACATATCACAAAACCTTCAATACAATATGGAATTTTTGTATTATAACGAATCAACTTCAAATAAGGTTAAAATCCATCAAAGGATGTTGACCTAGATGAAATCAAAACTATTTGAGAGAAATATCTCTTTTTTGAAATCATTTAAAAGTCACATAATTATAAAAGAAAACATTTACTTTGAAAATATTCTTATAAGCTTTTAAGGGAATCTTTGACGATTTTATAAGGGTATAAAATAACCACACCCGCCATATAATTTTAAAAAAGGTCATTCTTACTTTAATTTTGTCTAAAAGGTTAAAAAAGACATTGTTTGGAAAATGACGGAAAGATTACTTTATAAAAATCTTATAAAAAGTCAAACAAGGGTATAAATTACTTTAACCCATAGTCTATAAAATAGTAATAATGTTTTGAAATATATTTTTAAGAAACATGGATGTGGATGATAAAGAGGTCCCAGTCGATAATTACATATAAATAACCTCAGATAATGAATAGATTGTGAAATAAACACTTACCTTGTACGTTTCCTTGGTCAAGGGTAGGTTGACCTCCTGTATAATAGTTAAATAATTCTTATTGAATTATACAATAATCATATACATAAATATGATATCATATATGATCTTTTAATATTATTTTGTTAATAATATTTTAGTATTATCGTCGTTTTGGGTGTTCACTTATTTTCTTTTATATGTTTTGTTACATAATCCATTTTTGTTATCCATAGATTGTATCATAATCATATTTAGAATGATATCAAGTCCTTAAAAAAAATATTAATCCTCAAATGAAAATTAGTCTTGAATTGGTATGATGGGAAATGAATCTTATCGCGTTCGTGGAGATGGTAGTCTATATGTACGCACGAGCGACAATATCATTCTTTTGATATTAAAATAATATATAATTGGATGATGTATCATATATAAAGAATAATTATCATGTTATATTCATTATTAACATGAATTAAACATCATTATTATACCCATCCAAATAATGTATTGAATAACAATTACACCACGATGTGGAGACGGTAAGTTGTACGTACACAAGTATGGTGACATGTTATTCAAGGGATGGATAGAATAATGAATTTTGTTGTACCATATTTATAATAAAAATTAAGTATATATAATATACTGGAATTATTATTTTAGAATGGAAACAACAAAGAAAAAGGAAGTGGAAGAAGAAAGGAACATGAAAGAGGGTGGTGAAATTATTACCTCTTCTTCAGGTTCTTCCTTTTGAGTTGATCTAAAGTGCTCTTTAAGTTGGCTTTCTGACTAAAGTTAGGCCACTAGGATGAAGTGAGGAATGTTGAGAGGATATTTAGGTAGGGGTTGGCCGATCCAAAAGGCTTTGATGGTATTAATTTGAGAGAATTTAGAGTCCCTTTTTATAAGAGGGGTGAGGGGCACCTTAAGAAAAACTTAAAATACTATTTTATAATAAATTCATATTCAGTTTAGATTGGATCCAAAGTAACTTATTTCAAGGATAAGATGGGGATAGGTCGAAATCCTTTTAACCAATGGATTTTAGACAGGTTTGGTTCACTATATTAACCTTATCATTTATATTTAACTCTTAGTTTAATACTTTGTCATTTACCATGGCTCTTTGTATTTTTATATTATATGGTTAATAAACATACTATAATAAGCCAAGAGAACCCAAAGTGGTTAATTATTAGTATATATAACCTTATATATGTTATTTGGATGATCCTTATATTTTTAGGAATATTGTATCAATTAATAATATAATATTTTTTTAAATACACCTTTATGTCAATTTTGACACAATTTAATAATTGATTTTTTGTTAAAGTTATGACAACTTTATTAATTATAAATAAATTCATTTTAATCAATCCTAACTTGTCATATTAACTAATAAAATTAGTGTAATTCATAAAATGTCTCAAATTACATTTATTTGATATTTATAATATTAGTTAATTTAATATGTCATTAATTACGTAATTACTGCATTACCATTGTGTCATAAATAAATTAAATTATATAATGTATAAAAATTAAAAATAAAATACCATTATGTAGGAAATATTTTTATCTTTCCAATTAATATTTATAATCGAATTTATCTTATGCATAAACCGATATTAAAAATGTTTTAGTTTTTAAACATTGATTTTAACTCTTTAACTCCTCATTGAATTGTATACTAATAAATGTCCTAATCTAATCCAAGTGGAAAAAATAGGTTCATATTTTACTCAGAAAGCCCGAGAGACAGGCAGAAGCCTGCTCTCAACAAAAGATTATATAAAAAAGTAAACATTACAAGACAGCTCAAGAGAGTCCCACCTTACAAACCCGAGTATGCATCACACCATTACAGTCATTCCTAGCCAGACTATCACAATAATTGGGAAGAACAAAAGACCAACTGGAACTAACCTCCCTAACGGCCCTTTTGGAAAGTGCGTCAGCAACCTGATTCCCTTCACGGTAGACATGGGTAACATCAAGGAGTAAACCTTGAGCAAGGTTTAAGCAGGATATCCAAGCAGACATCATCCTCCATGGAACATTCCTGGATCGGTCCTTCAAAATCTGGACAGCAACAGAGGAATCCGATTTCAGCCATAACCTGTTCCAACCATAAAAAACAGCAAACCTGATGGCCTTAATCATGGCCCACAGTTCAGCCTCGATCGCATGCGCATGTCCAACATAATGAAAGAAACATCCCTTCACAAAACCCCGATGGGTTCTGAACACCCCGCCACACCCAGCAGGACCCGGAGCACCCAAAGCAGCCCCATCAACATTCACCTTTAACCAGTTAATGATAGGGGGGATCCATCGAATGTATTTCAGCATGCATGGTTTCCTTTCCCTACCACTTACACCAAGAGAACGCAGAATAAGAAAATCAGAAATATCATTATGCATGCAGCCTGTTTGATTTTCAGCGGCCAGCTTGATACATCGATGAATCATCATGATCCCATCACGATGGCTGGACTTGAAGTTGCTGAAGATCAGCCTATTGCGAGACTTCCATATATACGAAACAATTGAAACAGTAGCAGCAAGTAACAAGGCTTTAATCTGTTCACTAGTAGAAGACTGCAGAACCGAACAGAACAGGGAGGCTATCGAAGAGAAATCAAAGCAGAAGTGAAAAATGTCTTGCAGATAGCCCCATAAATTCATGGCAAAATCACACTGAATAAACAGATGCATAAGGGATTCATCTGCCTTCATACAAAGGAAACAAATTGGAACAGTTGTGATACCTGCACGCTGCAGCGCAGCTTGGATGGGCAACCTGCATTTCCATATCTTCCAGATGAGTAAAGAGTCATTTGGGAAAATATATGACTTATGAACAGCCGCCACCCACGAAGGAGTGCCTGTGTCAGGCCCACACATAAGATTATAATATTCCCTGCTAGAGAATTTCCCATTCAAGGATGGTTTCCACATCAAAACATCAGAGTCAACATATTCATAACTGCAAATCTCATCATTAGTAGCAGCTGGGATAGAATTAGGACATGTGTTGAGGTAATAATAATATCAGTTTTACCATTAATTACACTATTTATTTTTAACTGTGGTAAATAAAAGTAAAAATTTACAATTCACCAAAAAATTATTTTTACTCATTGTGTAACAACCCGAGATTTATGAGATATATTCATTTTAATTTCATTCATATCTTCTTTTGTACGATACACCATGATTATCTTGTGCTATAAGTAACACTGTATTAGCTTGCAGTATATGCAACACTATTCTTAGATTGTGTTACACATAATTTCATGTTCGTTTGATAATAGTCATTCTACGCAACATTGAGTATATATATTCATTGTATAAATGAAAAATGGTTGGATTCTATTATAAAAAAACAAAAAAGTAGTCTTTCACAACATGCAACTCTGACTTGGCTTTCATTACACGCAATCACGACCTTCCTCGATAGCGTGTGTTGTACGCAATACCGGGTTTTACTAAAATACAATATATTATTAAAATATTATTAGAACTAGCCATTATGAATAGTAATATCCACTTTTTGAAATTTTGTAAATTTTATTTTTCAAAATGGACTTCATTTTTGGATTCAAAATATCGAAATTAGCATAGGGGGTAATTTTGGTATTTTTCTGAAAACTTTCAATTTTTGATGAATAGTGAAAACACTGGGTTACTATTTTAAAACCGACTTTTTATTTAAATAATTATTTATTTTATTTAATTTCATTTTAGGTCAAAATTGATACATAATACCTATATAAGTTCAAAGAAATTCATTAGAGTCATTTTATAATTATTTTTGATATATAAAAATTTTATTGAACTTTTCACCGTCTTTTACCCACCTCCTAAGAGAATTTGCAAATTTACATAAAAAATAGGTTCCTCTATCCTCCCTTATTCCGAATATGACTTTATAATAAAATAATATTTTTTTTTCCAAAGGTGCCCCCTCCTCCCTTATAAAAGGGCACCTCCTCCCTCTCCTCCTTACACCAATTGGAGACTTCATGCTCGGCCAACCCCTACCCATTTCACTTACCCGCTTCCCTAGAAACATCATAGAGGTCCTGGTATTCTTCAAAGGCAAATTTTAGCTCCCTAAGAGGAGGTCTTAATGAGGCACTTCAAAGAAAAGGTAATGTCCGTTACCGATTGATTCAACTTTATTTCTGCTTCTACTTCTTCTTTTTTAGTTTTTTCATTGTCAAGTAATAACATCAGTATCACTCATATACTGATATGTTATTATATGTATGAAACAACCCTATTCCACCATCTATCCATCCTACGGAAAACAAAATCACCGCACGTGCGTACGTACGGAATACCGTCTCCACGCCGTGGTGTAATCTATTTTGCACCACCACCTTACTTGGATGGGTATAATGGTGTAAATAATGACAATATAAGATTATTTTAAAGCGATATTGACTCTTAAATAGTATAAATACACTACAATACAATTCAATGGGAACGATATCATCGGTCGTGCATACATACGGATTACCGTCTCCACGACGCGATGAGATTCATTTTCCATGTTAACAATTCAAGAATGATTATAAAGTATATATAATATGTAATCATGAAATATATGACATAACAATGCTAATGGATTTATATATATATGTATGTCATATACTTAATTCCATTCAATTCAATAAGGAAACGAAAACAACCTTCATGCGTACGTACGACCTACCGTCTCCATGAACGGTGTATTTCTTTCCATTTATCGATCTATTATATATATTTATATTCTGAATATATATTATATATAAATCATGTTTTACATTCTGGATGTAATTAGTCATGATCTAAGTAATCATATGAATAATTACAAGATAAAAACATGAACAACAAATGAAAGGATTTTACCCAAAATGCTACTTTAACATGAATTTACAAAAGAACGGGTAATATAAAGTCATAAATGAACCATATATGATATAATAACAATGAATATGATTCTCCAATAAGTCAATGACATTATTTAAATCATTATACAGGAGGTTTGGATACGTATGAAGCATATCAGACCCAAGGTAAGGGAAAACCTTTCCAATCTCATTCTTATCTGAGATTGTTTATTCGTAAGTATTTACTAGGGTTATTGTTATAATACAAGTCCATGTTTTCTCAAACTATTTTTATGTATGTTTGAAGCCCTTTTTACCCATTTTTTACTTTTACTACATGGCATGTATGTAATCTTTCTTTTACGAGGTACTTTTTGACTTTTCTGGAAAAAGTATGAGAAGAATGTTTTTTAACTTATACGTCATGATAGGATTTTTATGTTTTTTATAAAGCATTATTTTCATGAAGCTTCATCCAAAAGGTTTCATGACTACTTTCAAAAAAATCATTTTCTTTTAAAAATTAATGATATTTTGTGAAGAGAAAATGATTTTAAAGAAGAAAATATATTTTCCTCAAGAATTCATTTCAAGTGTTTTATAAAAACCATTTTTCATCTAAGATGCCATTATTTCATATTTGTATGTTTGAAGTATAATGTCTATATGATTTAAATGGTTCCACTTTTTTTATTATGAAATTATATCCATTTTTTTTATGGATTATGTAATGATGTAATGATGTTTAAAAATCCCATTCTATTACATGGGTTATGCTATGATGTATGATTCATGATTTTGTGGCACACGAAAGAATGATTTCATTATAAGATGGGTGGGACCTATATATACCTCCAATGCATTGGGTAAAGATTTATATCTCACGAAATAGACATGGCTGGAACAGTAAGTTAATTCGGTTTAGTGTTACATGACTGAAACGAGGAGTGAACTCGATTCAGAAAGAGACTTTTTCCACTAAGATGGTATTGGCAGCAATTCCTTGGCTACTATGGAAATCATATCATGTGCATAATGGTTTCCAAAATTTCATGTTTTATTCCAATGCTAATTTATCATGATTAATGTTTCGTCATGATATATTCCATACGTATTGCCATGTTTTATGTCATTACTCAAGATTTTGATGATTAGATTTTATGCTCATGTTTTTTTTTACATTCAAATGTCTAAGGATTGTTTTATGTTCTCTATGATTACCCTTACTGAGCATTTGAGCTCACCCTTTATATGTTTTCTTTTTCCCATGATTTAAATAAAGGTTTTAGGTAAGAAAAAAAGGGAAAGATCATTAATAGAGATATTGAAGATCTTTTACCACGATTAGAAGATTATATTCCGAGTTTCCAAAGACACTAAAATATTACGATACTTGTGTGTCTGTTTTTATTATGTATTATGTATTCCGCAAATGTAATGTAATGTCCGTGTACATCAGGCTTCAGGTATCTACAATTGGTATCAGAGGAAAGGTTTAGTCAACATTTGGAAACTAGGATGTGAAAACGTTAGTGAGATCCCTATAGATATTTCTAAGGTATGTATAGGGATATCTCTAAGGATAAGTATACGTATAGGATATAGTCCTAGAACTATGTTAACGATCTTATAATTTAACCTAAGATGTTAGATATTGACGGTACTACCCCTTTACTATGTCATTTTCCCTACCATGATTTTTGCCTCTCACACTCTTCTTTTTGGGTTTTAGAAAATGGCTGGAAACAGGAAGATTCACGATAATGGAGGATATGACGGACAATAGAATGATATTATTCCTGAGCAACCAAATGAAATGGTATTTTGATGTCCAAACATTGTTATTATGCCTAATCATAAATCTCATAATATGATCAATAATATCAACTTTGGTAAGTTTTTCGACTTAGATAATAAGAGAAAGATGGAGTTTCATGATGATCATAGAGGAAAGAAAGTTCAATTTCCCCCATGTAAATCATGTGGGAAGAGGCATCGTGGAGATTTTTTCAAAGGAATTGGAAGATGGTTTGGGTGTGGAAAAGAAGGACAAAAAGCCAGTAAGTGCAAAGGAAAAGGTTCAGTTAATACCATGGACAATGATAATGGTATTGCTACGACATCAACAATGATTATATGTTTTAAATGTGGAATTTACATGCATTATGAAAACCAATACCCTAAGGGAAAATCTCATGAAGAGAATCAACATGGTCATATGGGTAGTATTTATGTGAATGATGATGAGGAGACTACAAATGATATATGAGCTGAAAGAAGTGATGAAGCTCAGTCAGTTGTTTAAGAAGGTAGTGGAATGATTGTATGTTTATCAAGAGTTATGTTGTATAGTTAATGGTACTATGGAATAAAGAATCATCCAAGGATTGTTACACTATTGTTGTTTCCTAAAGTATTTGAAAGTATATGTTTAATGGTACCGGTAACCATGGAAGGTTATTCAGATATTTTTGGAAAGTAGATGATATGCACATAATGAAGGGATAAGAAGATAATTAGATGTTTGATTGTATTCATGAGCTCATGATTGATATAAGGAATAAGTGATATCATGGTTTGAGTATATAGAATTTTGAGGATTTTGGTGTGTGGAATGTGTTAACTTTTAACTGCATTCATGTTTTCACTAAGGTTCAATGGGTATTCATTCTTTAAGAGAATACATTATTAAGGTATTCACATGTTTTTAATTTGACCAACAATATATATCTTATGATATATGGGGGATAAATGATGGCATTCCCATGATTGTTATGTGAAATTTCAAGTAAACATTTTCTTTATACTATGATCTTGGACCGAAGTATTTTAGATAAGCCTAAAGATTGGAATGGATTATGTTGGACATAAGTTATTATTGTTTAAGGATAGAAATTTTTTCTATATTATTGATGGGATGTTATAGTAATGTAGTTTTAGAAAATGGATAACCTGCAGGACGGGCGATAGCCCATCGCGTTGGACAAGGCTGTGGGAATCGAACCCACAACTGAAGTGTGACTGGCCTTTATCGCCTACCACTGGCCTATAGGAAGTCCCTCGTTAGTATAAACTAGTTTTATTTTATTAAGTTGTATGATAGATGAAGTATAAGTCCATTTTTGGAACGATATACAATAGATGGACTTATGTATATAACTATTTCTAACCTTTTGATTAGGACAGATGGAATGACCTATAATTCAATCACATGATCTGCTAACACTTCATGAATGACAAATTCAACTTCATTTATTTAAGAGATGAAGTGGAAATTGTTCAAGGCACGAACAAGGTTGATATTATATCAAAATAAATTAAGTATTTCTTATAATTAAAATTCTTAGAGAAATGATCTTGAAAACCAAAAATATTGTCCTAGTGCCCTTTTATCTGATGAATCAGATGCTACCTTAGATCATCAAAAATTTATGGCTTTTTGATTGTTGGTGTTTTCATAGACATATTCTCTACCACTCTCCCTCAGAACTTGATGGTTAGATTTCTCTTCCATATCTATATTTTAACCTATGTTCTCCTACGTGGAAACCCAATGATGAGTTAATTTGGGTAACTGTTATGTTTCATACTTTAGTTTATAAAGTTATGTTTTGGTATTTCATTTTACGATGTGGGTTTCTATGAATAGTAAATTATTTATAACCCTGACGAATTTCGAGGGCGAAATTCATTTTAAAGGGGGTAGAATGTAACAACCCGAGATTTTATAAGATATATTGATTTTAATTTCTTTCATATCTTCGGTTGTACGATACACCAAGATTATCTTGTGCTATATGCAACACCGTATTAGCTTGCAGTATATGCAACACTATTCATAGATTGTGTTACACATAATTTCATGTTCATTTGATAATAGTCATTATACGCAACATTGAGTATATATATATATATATATATATTCAATGTATAAATAAAAAATGGTTGGATTCTGTTATAACAAATCAAAAAGGAGTCTTTCACAACACACAACCCTGACTTGGCTTTCATTACATGCAATCGCGACCTTCCTCGATAGCATGTGTTGTACGCAATACCAGGATTTACTAAACAACGATATATTATTAAAATATTATTAGAACTAGCCGTTATGAATAGTTATATCCACTTTTTGAAATTTTATAAATTTTATTTTTCAAAATGGACTTCATTTTTGGATCCGGAATATTGAAATTATCCTAGGGGGAAATTTTGGTATTTTTCTGAAAACATTCAATTTTTGATGAATAGTGAAAACACCGGGTTACTATTTAAAAACCGACTTTTTATATAAATAAATATTTATTTTATTTAATTTCTTTTTAGGTCAAAATTGTTACATAATACCTATATATGTTCAAAGTAATACATTGATGTCATTTTATAATTATTTTAGATATATAAAAATTTTATTGAACTTTTCACCGTCTTTTACCCACCTCCTAGAAGAATTTGCAAATTTACCTAAAACTTAATTTTACCGCTTCTGTGAATGGGATTTAAAAAAATCCGAGAGACACGGTTGATGTTAGTAAGTAAAATTTGGTTCAATGAGATGAAAATAATTTTTGGTGAATAGTAACTTTTTACTTTTTTTACCACGGTTAAAAGTAAATAGGGTAATTAAGGGTAAAAATGATATTATTATTACCCTAACACATGTCCTAATTCTATTGGATAAGTTTAATTCGACCAAAAACAACCTTAGGAATAAAATATGACCATTTAGGCCCACTTGGATTAGATTAGGACATTTATTATTAATTTATTTAATGAAGGGTTAAAATAGTTAAAATCAATGTTTAATAACTAAATCATTTTTAATATAGGGATATAAATAAGATAAATTCAACTATAAATATTAATTAGATAGATAAAAATAATTACTACATAATTATATTTTATTTTTAATTTTTATACCTTAAATAATTTAATTTATTTATGACACAATGATGATGTAGTAATTATCTTATTAATGAAATATGAACATAATTGATGTTATAAATACCAAAATAAATATAATTTTGGACTTTTAATGAATTAAACTAATTTTATAGGTTAATATGACATGTTAGTATTGATTTTATTAAATTTTTTGGAACTAATATTCCTGTTATGAGTTTTACAAAAATCAATTACCAAATAGTATCAAAATTGACATAAAATAGTTTTTAAAACTAATATTATATTATTATTTTTTATTTTATTAAAAAAATCTAAGGTTCGGCCAAATGACTTATATAAGGTTATATATATTAATAATAAAAAACATGGGGTTCGTTTATCTTGCTATAGTAATTTTATTAACCTTATAGTGTAAGAAAACAAGAAGACACGGTAAAAGGTAAATTATCAAACTTAAAGTTAAATCTAAATGATAAGTTTAAAATAGATACCTAAACTTGTCTAAATTATATCGGATGAGTGGATTTATACCCTTACCCACCTTAGCTTCTAAATAAATCAATTTGGAGCTATTAAAAACCAAATATGAATTTATAATAAATTATTATTTTTTGTTTTCCCAATGGTTCCCCTCTCCTCCCTTATAAAAGGGCACTTCCTCCCTCTCCTCCTCACACCAATTTGAGCATTCAATATCGGCCAAACCCTTCCCATTTCACTTACCCGCTTCCCTAGAAACATCCTAGAGGTCTTGGTCTTCTTCAAAGACCAATTTTAGTGCCCTAAGAGGAGGTCTCAAAGAGGGGCTTCAAAGAAGAGGTAATGTCCGTTACCGATTCTTTCAACTTTATTTCTTCTTCTACTTATTATTCATTAGTTGTTTCATTATGAAGTAATAACATCAGTATCATTAATATACTGATATGTTATTATAAGTATGAAACAACCCTATTTCACCATCTATCCATCCTACGGAAAACAAAATCACCGCACATGCATACGTATGGAATACCTTCTCCACGTCGTGGTGTAATCTATTTTCCACCACCACCATACATGGATGGGTATAATGGTGTAAATAATGACTATATATGATTCTTTTAAAGTGATATTGATTCTGAAATAGTATATATACACTCCAATACAATTCCATGGGAACGATATCATCGCTCGTGCGTACGTACGGATTACCGTCTCCACAACGTGATGAGATTCATTTTCTATGTTAACAATTCAAGAATGATTATAAAGTATATATAATAAGTAATCACGAAATATATGACATAATAATGCTACTGGATTTATTTATATATATATGTATTTCATATACTTAATTCCATTCAATTCAATAAGGAAATGAAAGCAGCGTTCATGCGTACGTAGGGCCTACCGTCTCCATGAACGGTGTATATCCTTCCATTTGTCGATCAATTATATATATGTATATTCTAAATATATATTATATATAAATAATGTTTTACATTATAGATGTAATTAATCATGATCTAAGTAATCATATGAATAATTACAAGTTAAAAACACGAACAACAAATGAAAGGATTTTACCCAAAACGCTACTTGAACATGAATTTACAAAAGAACGGGTAATATAAAGCCATAAGTGAACCATATATGATATAATAACAATGAAAATGATTCTGTAATAAGTCAATGACATTATTTAAATCATTATACGGGAGGTTTGGATACGTACGAAGCATATCAGACCCAAGGTAAGGGATAACCTTTCCAATCTCGTTCTTATCCGAGATTGTTTACTCGTAAGTATTTACCGGGGATATTGTTATCATCCAAGTCCATGTTTTCTCAATCTCTTTTTATGTATATTTGAAGTCATTTTTACCCATTTTTGAATTTTACTACATGGCGTGTAAGGAATCATTCTTTTACGAGGTACTTTTTTACTTTTCCAGCAAAAGTATGAGAAGAATGTTTTTTAACTTATACGTCATGAAAGGATTTTTACGGTTTTTATAAAGCATTATTTTCATGAAGCTTCCTCTAAAAGATTTCATGAATATTTCCAACAAAATAATTTTATTTTAAAAATTCATGACATTTTGTGAAGAAAAAATGATTTTAAAGAAGAAAGGATATTTTCCTCAAGAATTCATTTCAAGTGTTTTATCAAAACCATTTTTCATCTAAGATGACATTATTTCATATTTTTATATTTCAAGTATAATGTCTATATGATTTAAATGGTTCCACTTTTCTTATTATGAAATGATATCCATTTTTATATGGATTATGTTATGATGGAATGATGTTTAAAAATCCCATTCAATTACATTGGTTATGCTATGATGTATGATTCATGATTTTGTGGCACACAAAAGAATGATTTCATTATGAGATGGGTGGGACCTATATCTCCCTCCAATGCATTGGGTAAAGATTTATATCTCATGAAATAGACATGGCTGGAATGGTAAGTTAATCCAGTTCAGTGTTACAGGACTGAAACGAGGAGTGATCTCGATTCAGAAAGAGACTTTGTCCACTAAGATGGTCTTGGAAGCAATGCCTTGGTTACTATGGAAATCATATCATGTGCTTAATGGTTGCCCCAATTTCATGTTTTATTCCCATGATAATTTATCATGATTAACGTTTCTTCATGATCTATTCCTTACGTACTACCATGTTATATGTCATTTCTCAAGATTTTGATGTTTAGATTTTATGCTCATGTTTTTTTTCATTCAAATGTCTAAGGATTGATTTATGGTCTCTATGCTAACCCTTACTGAGCATTTGAGCTCTCCCTTTATATGTTTCTTTTCCACAGGATTTAAAGAAAGGTTTTAGGTAAGAAAAAAAGGGTAAGATCATTAATAGAGATATTGAAGATCTTTCACCACAATTAGAAGATTATATTCCAAGTTTCCAACGACACTAAACTATTACGATCCTTGTGTGTCTGTTTTTGTTATGTATTAAGTATTCCATAAATGTAATGTAATATCTGTGTATGTCAGTCTTCAGGTGTCTACACTTTGAGCCACATTTTACCCCTTGATATTAACCGTTTCTCTTGGAATTTCGAAATTCCACTCACAAAAGCGGTAAAATTATGTTTTATGTGAATTTGAAAAATATATAAGGAGATGGGTAAAAGACGGTGAAAAGTTCAATAATTTTTTATATATATCTGAAATTATTAGAAACTGACTCCAATGAATTACATTGAACATATATAGGTATTATGTATTTATTTTTAACTAAGATAAATTTGAATAAAATAAATAATTATTTAAATAAAACTTCGGTTTTAAACTATAACTCAGTTTTTTCACTATTCATCAAAAATTGAATGTTTTCTAAAAAATACCAAAAATTCAACCTTAGATAATTTCGATATTCCAAATCTAAAAATGAAGTCCAATTTAATAGATAAAATTTATATAATTTCAAAAAGTGGGTACTACTATTCATAATGGTTAGTTTGATTGGTTGTAGTGTGTGTTAGAACTCGAAGTTGCGTACAACACGCACTATTGTATTATTCAAAGAGCCATGAATGCTTGGGGGTGTTACATTCTACACTCCTTCAAATAATTTCATCCTCAAAATTTCTATAATATTACTACATAAAAAAATTTGGTGGTTCTTCATCATAAGTTCCTTGGGTTCCCATGTTTTCTCTTCCATCTTATAGTTTCTCCATAGAGCTTTTACCAGGCGAGTCATCCAGTTTCTCAGTACTTGTTCTCTTGTATCAAAAAGCTGGATAGGATCTTCGCAATAAGACAGATCAGGTTCTAGTTCTAATTCCTCATAGGTGAGTACATGCGTTGGGTCAGGCATGTATTTTCTCAATAGTGATACGTGGAACAAATCATGAACTTTGGAGAAATTTGGCGGCACTTCCAAATGGTAAGCTTCAGCCAAAATTCATTCTAGAATTTCGAAAGGTCCTATGTACCTGGGACTCAATTTACCTTTATTATAGAAACGTATAACTCCCTTCCATGGAGATTCCTTCAAGAAAACATGACCTCCTACATGAATTTCTAAATCCTTCATTCGGTTATTGGCAATGCTCTTCTACCTACTTTGAGCTGCTTTGATGTGGTTTTGAATTACCTTCTCCTTTGCCATTGTTTCCTCCACCAGTTCTGGGCCAACGAGTTTTCTTTCACCAACATCATCCCAACAGGTTAGTGTGAGACATCTCTTTCTGTATAACGCTTCATATGTTGCCATCTAAATACTCAAATGGAAGCTATTGTTATAGGAAAATTCTACCAGAGGTTAATATTGATCCCACATACACTGAAAGTCTAGTGAGAAAGATCTCAACATGCCTTCTAAGGTTTGAATAGTACATTCAGATTGTCTATCTGTTTGAGGGTGGTAGGTTGTGATCAAACGAAGTTCAGTATCCAAGGCCTTCTGAAGACTCTTCAAGAATATTTATGTAAAACATGGATCACGATCAGAAACAATCGATAGGGGTACTCCATTAAGCCTCACAACTTCATTAATATATTGTCTTGCTCGACGTTCAAGTGGTAAATCATCCCTTATAGCCAGAAAATGTGATGACTTGGTAAGATGATCAACAATGACCCAGATTTCATCATTCCTTCTAGGAGTCTTTTTTAGTCCCATGACAACGTCCATCATAATATTCTACCATTTCCACTCCCTTATGGGAAGAGGTTGCATGACTCCTCTAGGCTGTTGCCTTCCAGCTTTCACTTGTTGACAAACCTTACATCATGACACAAAATCAGAAATCTCCCTCTTCATTTTGTCCCACTAAAAATTTTCATTCAAATATCTATACATTTTGGTGCTCCTACGGTGTATAGAGAAATTGGAACTATGAGCATCATCCAAAAATTCCTTTTTTAGATCAGGTATATCAGTAACACAAAGTCTCTTCCCAAATTTAAAAATTCCATATTTATACACAATGTCACTCAATCTCCCATCATTCATAGCTTTAATCTTCTTTTGAAACACTTCATCATTGGTTTGAGAACTCTTTATTCTTTCTAGTAAAGATGGTTTGGAAACCAATTGAAAAAGTATCGATATTTCATGTAATTCCCCGACCCCAGTTACCCACAGTTAGTGCATTATTACGTAACATTGGCATGATCACAAAAGATCAAGTCCTGAAAGGGAGATTAGTTTAGTAGCCTTGTAAATACTAGATACATTAATAAGTCTTAAATTACATTATAAAGTTAAAAAACTACAACAACATCTTGTTTTTATATCCCCTTATACTATCACTACAGGTCATTCATAATATACTTCTTCACATCCTGGAAAAATTAAAACATCGAAAGGGGGAGCTCAGATTCTCAGTAATGATCACAATATAGAGGAAGCATTCATAAATAAACATAATCATTTAAGGCAATTTATAAATAAACAATAGCCTTTTTAAACATTAAATTCATCATAATATGGAAAAAATAAAATGAAATAATGCCATTTACCTATTCACATGGATATTCTACTAGTCAAATAATCACATGGAATATCAATAACAACTTTAATAATGATGGAATGCATACTACCAGAATATCATAACCATGTAGCCAAGGCCTCGTGCCAAGACTAAAAATTAGATTTTTTCAAGGCCTCGTGCCAAGACACTAGTTTGTCTCATGAGACCTACCGATGCATCCAAGAGCTATAGCGGGATCCACCCGTCACTTATTAAGTCCAATGCATTCCTCATATGAACAGGTTTAAACATATCATAAACCATAACATAATCGTATCACATAAAACGTGCATAAAGGAAACATAACATTTCAACATTTCAATCACAAGATATCAATACAACACATTGATATAATAAAACCATTTTCAATACCAAAATAAAAGAAAAGTAAAACTTGGTATTTGTTTTTCATTTTAAAAAAAGTTATGGCTTGTAGAGGAAGCCAAAACTCAAATAATGGTCACAGCGGTGGAGAATTTGTTGTCACCACATACGTACGATAAAAAAGATTCTCTTTTTTTGTTTATTAAAATGCTTCATATAAAAAATATTCCTTTTGAATAAACATAATAGTCAAAGGGTTTTATACACCGTATAAAAGACAGTTGTGTATAAAACAAAATATGCCTCAATTAAATGAGATTAAGATGAAGTCCCTTACAAAGATAATTTTTTAAATAAAATAGATCTCTTATGTGTATTATCTATAAGTACACTTAAATAATGTACAAATATATGATAGGATATAATAATATCATGACATAATTTGAAAGTAGGAGATTAACCCAAAGAACAAAAATTGGGTTAAGAAGTTCCCTTACAAAGATCATTTATTAAATAAAATAGATCTATTATGTGTATTCACTATAATTACACAAAAAGAAAGTACAAATACAAGATAGCACATAATAATATCATGACATAATTTGAAATTATGAGATTAACTTAAAGAGAGGAAATTGGGTTAAGAAGTTCCCTTACCTCATGTCTTACTTGACTCGACCATTCTTTTACCTCCTGAATTAAAAACTATAGATAATTTATAATTTCTTATGATTCGTTTTCATGTTTATTTTTCCTTTTATATCACTTATTACCATGTTATGAACACTATGTAATTATTTATGTTAATAATGGTCATTTTGTCAATCTTTGGTACTTGAGTCAAAAATAAACATCTTATAATTACAAGTTGTTCATGTGGTAAAATATCCATTATATCTAGAATTATATTCATGATGTAGATATAATATATATAATATATATCCTGTATATACATTCATTCAAAATATTATGTAACATTTAGAGGTATGAAATGAAATACACCGTTCAAGGAGACGGTAAGCCGTACGTACGCATGAACACTACTTTCATTTCTATTTCGTATTTAATGGAATGAAATCACAATTACATAAAGGTGTATTATAATTCCTGTATAATATCATATATAATATCATTTAATACATCCTTTATATGTCCCACATATGGAATTAACGATTCAAATCAATTTGAGGGGGGGGGGGGGTTGATCCGCAGTTCCTAAAATGAAATTATCACGTTTACCCATAATAAAAATCAAAAAGGTATTCCATAAATGAGAAATACAGAAGAATAATGAACACATAAACATAATATATATATATATATCATATATGAAAATAGTTTCATCATATTTTCCACCATGAGAGGTGTTAAAAGAAGATTTAACAATCATCATTTCGTGAGGCTGCAATTCACCACCCGCCGAAATAGTATGTTCTTTAACCATTAGACAAAGGTATGTGTAAGTGTAAATAAATTCCTTCTCATTAAAACATACTATTATATTATATATACTTGTATTGTTACAAAATAATGGAATAAAAAGAGTTTAAGGGGTTGGAGAAGCAAAATAAAACAAAATAACATAAGAGAAGACATTACCTTAAAATCGGGTAACTCTTTCTGATTTGAGCCAAAGGCTTCCTTGGGAAGACTTCTGCCCAACGTGAGGCTTCTAGGACTAATAGAGGGATGTTGAGAGAGAATTTGGGCAGAGTTTGGCCAAGCCAAATGGCTTTGATGGGGTGAATAAGGTGGTAGAGGTGGGGGCCTTTTATAAGAGGAGAGGAGGGGCACTCATGGAAAGTCATGAAATGTTACATTATTATGAATTATTTTTCAGATTTCAAAGGTCCAAAAATTATATATTTCAAAGATAAGGTGATAAGAGTTAGAAACATACTAGTCCAATAGGTTTTTGTCAAGTGTAAGTCTTAGAATTTACAGTATCTTTTCATTTTATTTAAATCGGTAATTAATGAGGTAATCGCTGCATCATCATGGTGTGATTAATAAATTTATTTATTTAATGTCTAAAAATTATAAAAAAATTACCATGATTTAGTAAATATTATTATCTTTCCAATTAATATTTATATTATAAATGGTAACTTATATAACCCCATTAATCATTATTATACTAAAACAACACATGTTTGTGACAATTTTATTTTTACTTTAAATAAAAAGTTATTAATGTAATTTTCTTACCCATCTGGCTCCATGGGGTCCCCAAGTTGACCCATGGATTGTATTGGTCGTCCATGACTCACCCTATTAGGGTGGTACAATTGTAAAGGTAATTTCATATTATTATAAAATTATATTTACCATAAGTTACACTAATTACCTTTAATCGTGATTAATATAACTTAAAATTTACTATTCACCAAAAATTATTTTAATCCCATTGAACCAAATTTTACTTCATAATGACAATGATGTATGTGGATTATAAAAATTAAAATTTCAGAGGTGGTAAAATTTCATTTAAACAAAAAATCAGTTTTTTTAACTACCACTTAGTGGTTTCACTATTCATCAAAAATCGACGTTTTTCAGAACAATACCAAAAATTCACCATAAGATATAATTGATATTACGAATTCAAAAATGATGTCTATTTTAAAAAATTCCATACATATATTTTGAGTTAATTAATTTTATAATTAATTCCTGTTGTCACAACCAATAGTGTGTTTTTAAGAAAATATATATCATAAGATTGACAATTGTTTATGTCCAATTTCAAATTGAAATTAATTTTAATGACAACCATTGGATAAAATGGTAAAAATATATTATAATTATACTTTAAAACCACTCAATAGTATAATTTATAACTATAAATTATTTTGATTAAAAAAGTTGTTTTTATGTATTTTCTCTATTCATAGAAAATTGGAAGTTCTCAGAAAATTACAAAAAATTCAACTTAGGATAATTTCGATATTCCGAATACAAAAATGAAGTCCATTTTGAAATATAAAATTTATATAATTTCAAGAAGTGGGTATTAATATTTATAGAGGCTACTTTGATTGGTCGTGGTTTGTTAGAACTCGAGGTTTCATACAACACACACAACTCTATTATTCAAAGAGAAGCGTACCATGGAAGCTTGGGGTGTTACATTATCCCCTCATTCAATAAATTGCTTCCTCGCAATTTGAAAATTTTCATTGAAAATAAAAGGTTGAAAATAGAAAACACCTTTGTGGAAAACCCACATCGAAAATAGGGTTAATAAAAATATAACTTTAAAAGAAAGAAAGAGAAGTACAAAGGTCACCCGAGATAGCACATACTAGGATTCTATGAAAACATGGACATGGAGGAGAAACAAACCATCAAGGTCTAATGGAGAGTTGTAGAAAACAGGATTAGGAGAATGTTAACTATAAGAAAATCACAAACTTGTGATTGGTTAAATGATCATTGATTCCCCAGTAAGAAAAGTTAACCAATAACATTATTGTTTTAAGTTACCTTTCATAAAGTTGAGGAATTTATTTAGGAGATTTACTAAGAACATAAGGAAATATACATACTTGTCCTATAGACTTTCAATCTTTAATAAATTTTTACCACAAACCCATCATTCACTCAAAAAGATATCAAAACTCAAAAATATTATATTTATCCTAATCGCACAGGGTTCCAAATATTAACACATACCATTTAGATTAGGAAAACTATTTTTTAAAAACCAGGGACTTCCTGTAGGCTAGTGGTAGGTAATAAAGGCCTGTCACACTATGTTTGTGAGTTTGATTCATATATCTTTGTCCGACATGACGAGTCATCCCCCGACATGCTGGTTGACCTTTTCCTAAAATTATAGTATTATAATATTCCAAAAATAATCTTCAAAAATGTTTTCACCTTAAAAAATACTATCCAAAGTTCATCTTAATCCATTCCATCCTTTATAGTTATCCAACATACCTCTGTACAGACTTTCGCTAAATGGTCTCTAAATTCCAAAATCAATTGTAACATCAGATTCCCCAAACAAGGTAAGGTTTCTCTTATTGTCAGATACTAAAAATATGATTATATTCATCATATTAAAACCTTAATGAAAACAAAAAGTAATGCAGTACAATACTTATATATATCAAATTATTTTTATAACCAGAATATAATCCTTGAGTCCAAAAGCACCAATACATTAATTATTCCAATTCAACTGTAGTAATAGAATAAGCTTGTCCTTGATCCCTTGGCCTTTTCTAAGGTAAGTTTCCCTAACGCTTAGTAAATTCATTTGCATAATGCCCCATTTCTCAACAATTGTAGAATTCAACATTGATAGCCTCTTTCTTTCCCTTGTAATCACGAGCCTAGTGACCTTTTTCTCCACGTTTATAACAAAATCCCATTCCTTTTAAGCACATACCAGGGTGATTATTCCCACAATTATCACATAATGGAAAATCATTCTTTCCTTTTTTCCCCTTATATATCTCTTCTTCCACCGTTCTCTTCTTCTCTTTCTTTACATTATTATCATAAGATTTAGAGAATTCATTTTCTATCTTGATAGAACACAATAATATATCATTGTACATTGAGAAATATTGTGATACTAAAGCTCGACGGAGAAATGTTTTTAACCCTTCAAAGAAACGATCTATCTTACTTCTTAGGTTACATATATAATCTGCAGCATACCTCACGAACCTTGTAAATTTGGCCTCATACTTTGCGACATTCTCATCCTCCGTTTGTCTCAGACTCAAAAATTGCCTTTCCATATCTTCTCTATGGTCCCAAGGAAAGTATTTTTCTAAGAAAATCTCTTTGAACTCCCTCCATTCCATATTTGATACTTCATCATCTTCTTTTGTGTTTTGAATCAATGACCACCATTGATCAACATCTCCAGTAAGGCGGTGAATTGCCATGATAACTTTTTCCCTTTGATTACTCCCCACGGCATGGAATATTTTCTCTAGGTATCTTATCCATTGCTCAGCTACTAATGGATTTGTACTCCCATTGAATGTTGGTGTTTGCTACCTCATTAAGCGATCTAACATTGATCCTCCGCGTTGCGGATCAGGGTGCTCCATACGAGTAAGGTTATTATTCATAACTTGAGTGAGTTGTCCCAATATGGTGATAATCTGATCAGCACCAGTTGTATCACTGGCTCCATTATAATTATCTTGAACATGAGGTAAATCCCTACATGGAGTGCGTGCATTGATACGATATCCATTCCTTCAAATTGATGTCAATTCTAAACAATGTCATAAACTAGATTAGTTTATAAATCGAAATGCATAATTCTATACTTGTAAAATACTTAACATAAATTGAACAGTTTATGGATATAATCCATAATCATAAAAATGAAACCCTTCATAATGGTTTGTAAAGAAAATTAGATTTATCCTAAGCATATCCCCCGGGAGTGTCGTAACCAAGAGTGCAGCAAGGCCCACTGTCGTGCACTAGTTACCATTCGAGTCTAGCTCAAAGCGGTGTTTTCGAGTTTTACCCCTAGGTACATCTGTGTCAGAGCCGCCTCTACCTGCTCGTATCTAGACATGGATGTATTGCTAAGAAAACTCACAAAATCTCTAAAACAACAAAATTCTAGGAAGTTTTTCTATACTAATCCTCAATGTCTATGTTATGGCTATGTGCTCTAATCAGAGTTTTTCTAGATCTAGCTTCCAAGGTTATTACTAAACTGCCTCTAATACCAACTGTAATGCCCCGACCCCAGTTACCCAGAGTCGGTGCGTTATTACGTAACATTTGCATGATCAAAAAAGATTAAGTCTCGAATGAACGATTAGTTTAATAGCCTTGGAAACACTAGATACATTTATAAGTATTAAATTACAACATAAAGTAAAACAAAATGACAAACAACATCTTGTCTACATATCCCCTCATACTATCCCTGGAAGTCATTCATAATATACTTCTTCACATCCTGGAAAAATTAAAACATTGAAAGGGGTGAGCTCAGATGCTCTGTAAGGATAACAATATAGAGGAATATTTCATAAATAAACACAAACATTTAAGGCAATTTATAACGAAAAAGCCTTTTAAACATGAACATCAACATAATATGGAAAAAATAAAATGAAATAATTCCATTTACTTATTCACATGGATATTCTACTAGTCGAATAATCACATGCAATATCAATAACCACTTTCATAATGATGGAATTCATAATGCCAGACTATCATAACCACGTAGTCAAGTCCTCGTGCCACGACTACAAATAATATTTTGTCAAGGCCTCGTTCCAAAACACTAGTTTGTCTCATGAGACCTACCGATGCATCGGGGAGCTATAGCGGGCTCCACCCGTCATATATTAAGTCTAATGCATTCCTTATACGAACAGGTTTAACCATATCATAAACCATAACATAATCGTATCACATAAAACATGCATAAAGGAAACATAATATTTCCACATTTCAATCACATGATATCAATACAACACATTGATATAATAAATTCATTTTTAATACCAAAATAAAATAAAAGTTAAACTTGGTATTTATTTTTCATTTAAAAAAAATTTATGGCTTGTAGAGGAAGCTGAAACTCAAATAATGGTCATGGTGGCAGAGAAGTCATTGTCACCGCATACGTACGACAAAAAAACATTCTCTTTTGTCATTTAGTAAAATGCCTCATATAAAAAAGATTCCTTTTGAATAAACGTAAAAGTCAAAGTGGTTTATACACCGTATAAAAAAAAGTTCTGCATAAAACAAAATATGCCTCAATTAAAGGAGATTGAGATGAAGTCCCATAAAAAGATAATTTTTTAAATAAAATAGATTTATTATGTGTATTCACTATAAGTACACATAAATAAAGTAAAAATACAAGATAGGACATAATAATATCATGACATAATTTGAAAGTAGGAGATTAACCCAAAGAATAGAAATTGGGTTAAGAAGTTCCCTTACAAAGATCATTTTTTAAATAAAATAGATCTATTATGTGTATTCACTATATGTACATAAAAATAAAGTACAAATACATGATATAACATAATAATATCATGACATAATTTGAAAGTAGAAGATTAACCCAAAGAACAGAAAATGGGTTAAGAAGTTCCCTTACCTCGTGTCTGACTTGAATCGACCATTCTTTAACCTCCTGAATAATAAACTAGAGTAAATTTATAATTTATTAAGAACCTTTTTCATTTTTATTATTCCTTTTATATCACTTATTACCATGTTATGAACATTATGTAATTATTTATGTTAATAACGGTCATTTTCTCAATCTTTGGTACTTGAGTCAAAAATAAACTTCTTATGATTACAAGTTGTTCTTGTGGTAAAATATCCATTATATCTAGAATTATATTCATGATTTATATATCTTATATATCATATATATCCAGTATATAAATTAATTCATAATATTACGTAACATTTAGAGATAAGAAATGAAATTCACCGTTCATGGAGACGGTAAGTCGTACGTACGCATGAAGGCCACTTTCACTTCTATTTCATATTTAATGGATTGAAATCATAAGGACATAAAGGTGTGTAAAAATTCAAGAATAATATCATATATAATATCATTTACTCCATCCATTATACGTCCCACATATGGCATTAACAATTCAAATCACTTTGTGTGGGCGGTAGTCCGCACTTTCAAAAATGAAATCATCGCATTTACCTATAATGGAAATCATAAAGGTATGACATAAATGAGAATTATAGAAGAATAAGGAAAACATAAACATAATATATATATCATATATGAAAATAGTGTCATCATAATGGCCACCATGAGAGGTGTTAAAAGAATATTGAATAATCATCGTTTGGTGAGGTAGTAAGTCGCCACCCACAGAAACAGTATGATCTTTAACCATTAGATGAAGGTATGTGTAAGTGTAAATAAAATAAATATCATTAAAACATCCTAGTATATTTTATATACTGGTTTTGTTACAAAATAAAGGAATAAAAAGAGTTTATGGGGTTGGAGAAGCAAAATAAAACAAAAGAACATAAGTGAAGAGATTACCTTAAAATCGGGTAAATCATTTTGATTTTAGCCAAATACTTCCTTGGGAAGACTTCTTCCCAAAGTGAGGCTTCAAGGAGTAAGAGAGGGAAGTTTAAAGAGTATTTGGGCAGAGTTTGGCCAAGCCAAATGGCTTTTATGGTGTGAATAAGGTGGTAGCGGTGGGGGCCTTTTATAAGAGGAGAGGAGGGGCACTCTTTGAATGTCATGAAATGTTACATTATTATGAAATTATTTTCGGATTTCAAAGGTCCAAAAATTATATATTTAGAAGATAATTGTATAAGGTTTTTATATCTACTCATCCAATAGGGTTTTGACAAGTTTATGTCTTAGATTTTATATTATCTTTTTATTTTATTTAAATCGTTAATTAATGAGGTAACCGCTGCATCATCATGGTATGATAAATAAATAAATTTATTTAATGTATAAAAATTATAAAAAAATTACCATGATTTATTAAATATTTTTATCTTTCCAATGAATATTTATAGTCAAAAATTTAACTTAGATAACCCCATGTAATAATTATTTTAGTAAAACAACACAAGTTTGTGACAATTTTATTTTTACTTTAAATAAAAAGTTATTAATGTCATTTTCTTACCCAAGTGTCTCCATGGGGTCCCCAAGTTGACCCATGTATTTTCTTGGTCCTCCATTAATCACCCAATAAGGGTATTACAAGTGTAATGATAATTTCATATTTTTATAAAATTATATTTACCTTAAGTTACACAAATTACCTTTAATCGCGATAAATAGAACTTAAGAGTTACTATTCACCAAAACTTATTTTAATCCCATTGAACAAAATTTTAATTCTTAATGACAATGATGTATGTCGGATTTTGGAAATTCAAATCACAGAGGTGGTAAAATTTCATTTAATGAAAAATCATTTTTTTAACTACCACTTAGTGGTTTCACTATTTATCAAAAATCGATGTTTTTCCGAACAATACCAAAAATTCACCCTAAGTTATAATTGATATTACAAATTCAAAAATGATTCCTATTTTAAAAAAATTACATACATATAAATTTAATTAATTAATTTTATAATTAATTCCCGCTGTGACAATAAATAACATGTTTTTAAAAAAATATATATCCAAAGATTGACAATTGTTTATGTCCAATTTCAAAGTGAAATTAATTCTAATGACCAACATTGGAGAAAATGGTAAAAATATATTCTAATTATACTTTAAAACCACTCAATATTATAATTTTTCACTATAAATTATTTTGATTAAAATAGTTGTTTTGAAGTATTTTCCTTATTCATAGAAAATCGGAAGTTCTCAGAAAATTACAAAAAATTCAACTTAGGAGAATTTCGATATTTCGAATACAAAAATGAAGACCATTTTGAAATATAAAGTTTATATAATTTCAAAAGGTGGGTATTAATATTCATAACGGCTACTTTTATTGGTCGTGGTGTGTTAGAACTCGAGGTTACGTACAACACACGCAACTCTATTATTCAAATAGAAGTGTACCATGGAAGCTTGGGGTGTTACATTTCAACCTCCATGGTAATTCCCATATCCATATTCACAAGATCAATGAAAATAAGATCCCTTTCAACTCTCATCTTGTTCAAAAATCCATGATCCTTTATTCTCAAAGCATTTTCAACCTTATTTTCCTTCCCTAGGTGGTAGTGTATCTTGAAATCATAATCCTTGAGTAGTTCAAGGCATCTCCTTCTCCCCATGTTGAGTTCTTTTTGTGAGAAAATATACATCAAACTATTTTTCTTGGTATATATCTCACATTTTTAACCATATAGATAATGTCTCCATATATTCAAATAAAATATTACAGAAGCTAACTCAAGATCATGAGTAGGATAGTTTTTCTCATTAATTTTCAGCTGTCATGTTGTATAGACAATAACCCTATCATTCTACATAAGGACACAACCAAGTCCTTTCATTGAATCATCATTATAAATAACAAACCCATCATTTCCTGATGGTAGAGTTAGTATAGGTTCATTGACTAATCTTCTCTTCAGTTCTTTGAAACCTTCTTCAGAATCTTTTTTCGAAACAAATTTATCCCCTTTACGTGTGAGCTTCGTTAATCGGTTAGCCAATTGGGCAAATTTTTGGATGAAACATCGATAATAACCTGCTAAATCAATAAAATAGTGTACCTCAGTTATACTCATCATTGATGGCCATTCATGGATTTCCTTGGTCTTAGAAGTATCAACAGAGATTCCATCCTTAGAGACAATATGGCCAGGAAAAGAAATCGCCTGAAGCCAGGTTTCACACTTGCTAAACTTCCCATATAATCCATGTCTTCTCAGAGTCTTCAATATAATGCGCAAGTGATTTTCATGATTTTCTTATCTTTTAGAGTATAAAAAGATATCATAAATAAAAACCACTATAATGTAATCAAGATATTCCTGGAAAACTATGTTCATTAGATCCATGAAAACAGAGGGTTCATTAGTCAGCCCAAAAGGCATTACTGTAAACACGTAATGCCCACACTTGGTTCGAAATGCTATCTTCGGAATGTATTCTTTCATCACACACAATTGATGGTATCCAGATCGAAGGTCAATCTCTGAAAAGTATTGAGCTCCATGCAGTTGGTCAAATAAATCATCAATGTGAGGTAGGGGAAACTTGTTATTTATTGTTATATCATTGATCTCCCTGTAGTTAATGCACAACTTCATAGATCCATACTTCTTCTTAACAAAAAGAATAAGGGCTCCCCATGGATAAAAACTAGGTCTAATAAATCCCTTATTACTAAATTCCTCTATTTGTTTCTTTATTTCCACTAATTCCACAGTGGCCATTCTATAAGGGGTCTTCGATATGGGCCTTAAACTAGGAATTAAATCAATGGAAAACTCAATTTCTCGTTTTGGAGGTTGTCCAGGTAAATCCTCTGTAAACAAATAAACTTATTCTTTTACAATAGATACATCCTCTATTTGAACATTCCTTTCCTCACCCATAGTTATTTCATTCATTTCCTCCCCAATAATTGAATTTAGTTGAGCTACTGGGGGTGGATCTAGATAAGAATGAGGTGGTGATGATTATGCACTAAAGATAAGGGATTCTTTATCATCATCATCAAAAATAGTAACCTCCTTCTTCTTACAATAAATTTCACATCATAGTTTTAAAGTGAATCCATACTAAGGATTATATCAATCTCAATCATAGGTATGACGATGAGGTCATTAAATAAAGATCACTTATATGATCTAATGGGAACTAATTCAAAGAACATTGTAGCAATGATAATTCCCTTAGAAGTTTTAACTAACAACTCCCTTTCTAAATAAAATTGGAAATATCTAATTTTATTAGCAAACAAGGAAGATATGAAACAATGTGATGATCCAGAATCAAATAGAGCATTTTCTAAACTTGAGGAATCCAATAAATTACCTACCACAGTGTCTTTCGGAGCTTCTACCTCAATAGTAGTGATATCATAAGCTTGGCCTTGATACCTTGGCCTTTTTTGAGGTATGTTCCCTTAACACTTAGGACATTAATTTTCATAATATCCCATCTCCCTACAATTGTAGAATTTTACATCGATAGCTTATTTTTTCCCCTAGAAATCATGATCCTGGTGACCTTTTTCACCCCACTTGTAACAGACTCCCATTCCCTTCAAGAAAATACCAGGGTTTTTCTTCCCACATTTACTTCAGGATATATATTCAACTTTTCCCTTCTTCCCATTATTTCCATCTCTGTAGTGATCAGCTGATCTCTTCTTCTTTTTCTTTGTTTTAAAGTCATAAGACTTAGAGAATTCATTTTCTATCTTGATAGAACATGAGACAATATCTTTGTAAGATGAGAAGGATTGTGAGACTAATGCTCGATGGAGAAAGGGTTCCAACCCATCAAATAAATGATCAATATTACTTCTTGGGTTACTTATATAATCTATAGCATGACTTTATAACCTTGTAATGTTATCCTCATACTTTGTGATATTCTCATCCTCCTTTTGCCTAAGACTCAAAAATTGTCTTTCCATATCTCCTCAATGGTCACGAGGAAAGTATTTTCTAGGAAAATATCATTAAACTCCCTCAATTCCATTTTAATAATTCATCATCTTCATTCGTGTTTTGAATCAATGACCACCATTGATCAGCATCTCCAGTGGGGCGGTAAAATTCCATGAAAACTTTATCTCTTTCGATACAACCCAAGTTGTGGAATATTTTCTATAAGTAATTTATCCATTTCGTAGCTACTAGTGGATTTTTACCCACAATGAATGTTGGTGGTTGTTGCCTCTTGAAGTGATATAACATTGATCCTCCATGCTACGGATCAGGGTACTCCGTACGGGTAAGGTTATTATTCATAACCTGAGTGAGTTGTCCCAGTATGGTGATTAGATGATCAACACCAGTTGCATCACCAGCTCCACTATAATTATCTTGAATAGGAGGTAAATCCCTACATTGAGTGAGTGAATTGATATAGTTTACATTCTTTCCACTAGGTACCATTTCTAAATAATGGTACAATCTAGATCAATTTATGATTCAAAATATGTAATTCTATACTTGTAAAACACATAACATAATTTGAACTATTTATGGATATAATCCATAATCATAAAAAAAATGTTTTCTTTGAGGATTTATATACTCATAAACCCATCATAATTGTTTGTAAAGAAAATGAGAATTTTCCTAAGCGTATCCACCAGGAGTGTCGTAACCAAGAGTGTAGCAAGGCCCGTTGTCATGCACCAGTTCCCATTCGAGTCTAGCTCAATGCAGTGTTTTCAGGATTTAACCCTAGGTACATCTATTCCGGAGTCGCCTCTACCTCCCCATATCCAGACCTGAATGTATTTCTTGGAAAACTCACAAAATCTCTACAATACCAAAATTCTAGGAAGTTCTTCTATACTAATCCTCAAAGTCCATCTTAGGTCTATGTGCTCTAATTAGAGTTTATCTAAATCTATCATCCAAGGATTGTACCAAAATTCCTCTGATACCAGCTATAATGCCCCAAACCCAGTTACCTAGAGTCAGATCATTATTAAATAACATTTTCATGATCATAAAAGATCAAGTCTCCAAAGACCAATTAGTTTAGTGGCCTTGGAAACACTAGATACATTCATAAGTCTTACATTACATCATAAAGTGAAAAACTACATAAACATAGTATCCGTAGTCCCCACTCATTTCCCCTAAGAATATCCTTGTAGGACAGTCATAAAATACTTCTTCACATCCTGGAAAAAATAAAACATAGAAAGGGGTGAGCTCAGATGCTTAGTAAGGATAACAACATAGCAGAAACATTCATAAATAAGCTTAAACATTAAAGGCAATGTATAACTAAAACAAAAGTCTTTTAAACTTGAATTTTGGCATAATTTGGAAGAAATAAAATCAAATAATTCCATTTACATATTCAAATGGATATTATACTAGTTTAATAATCACATTCTATATCAATAACCACTTTCATAATGATGGAATGCATAATGTCAGACTATCATAACCATATAGTCAAGGCCTTGTGCCAAGACTACAAATAAGATTTTGTAAAAGCCTTGTGCCAAGACACTAGTTTGTATCTTGAGACCTACCAATGCATCGAGGAGCTATAGCGACCTCCACCTATCACTTACTAAGTCCAATGCAATCCTCATATGAACAAGTTTAAACATAACATAAACATTTGGTTTTAAAATAGCATATGAAATGTCAATATATTCTCCAAAAACTATGAATGGTATAAAAATAACACATCCAACATCAAACATATCATAAAACCTTCAATACAATATGAAAGTTTGGTATCATAATAAATCAACTTCAAATAAGCTTAAAATCCATCAATGGATATTGACGTAGATGAAATAAAATCTATTTCAGAGAAATATGTCTTTTTTGAAATCATTTAAAAGTCACACAATTATAAAAGAAAAAATCTACTTTGAAAATATTATTATAAGCTTTTAAGGGATGATTCGATAATTTTATAACGGAGTAAAATAGCCACACCCACCGTATAAGTTAAAAAAAGACATTCATACCTTAATTCTGTCAAAAAGATTAAAAAGGACCTTGTTTGGAAAATGATAGAAAGATTTCTCTATAAACATATTATAAAATGTCCAACAAGGGTATAAATGACTTTAACCCATAGTCTATAAAATAGAAAAAATGTTTTTAAATATTTTTTAAGATACATGGATGTGGATGATGAAGAGGCCCCAGTAGATAATTACGTATAAACAACCTCATATAATGAAGAGATTATAAAATAAACCCTTACCTTGTACTTTTCCTCAGTCGAGGGTAGGTTAACCTCCAGTATAATAGTAAAATATTTTTATTGAATTATACAAGAATCATATACATAAATATTATATCATATTTGATCGTTTAATATTTCTTTGTTAATAATATTTTAGTATTATCATCGTTTCGGGTGTTCATTTACTCATATTCTATTATATGTTTTGTTACATAAGCCATGTTTGTAATCCATAGGCTCTATCGTATTCATATCCAGAATGATAAAAGTCCTTGAATATTATTTTTAATCATCAAATGAAAATTAGTCTTGAATGGATACGATGGGGAATGAATTTTATCGCATTCATGGTGACAGTAGTCCATACGTACGCACGAGCGAAAATATCATTCTTTTGATATTAAAATAATATATAATTGGATGGTGTATCATATATACAGAATAATTATCTTTTTATACTTATTGTTTAAATGAATTACACATCATTATTATACCATCAAAATAATGTATTAAATAACAATTACACCACGACGTAGAGACGGTAAGTCGTACGTACTAATGTATGGTGACATGTCATTCAATGGATGGATAGAATAATGAATTTGGTTGTAGCATATTTATAATAACATCATAGTATATAGAAGATACTGGAGATATTATTATAGAATGGAAAAAACAAAAAAAGGAAGTGGGAGATGAAAGGAACTTGAAAGAGGGTGGTGAAATTATTACCTCTTCTTCGGGTTCTTCCTTTTGATTCGATCACAAGTTCTCCATAAGATGGCTTTCTGACTAAATTAAGGCATCTAGGATTAAGTGTGGGAAGTTTATAGGATATTGGGGAATGGTTTGGCTGATCCAAAAGGCTTTGATGGTATGAATTTGAGAGAAGGGGGAGTTCCCTTTTATAAGAGGGGTGAGAGGCACCGTAGGAAAAACATAAAATATTATTTTATAATAAATTCATATTCGGGTTATAATGGTTCCAAAGTGACTTAATTAGAGGATAAGGTTGGGATGGGTCGAAATCCTTTCAACCAATAGATTTTAGATAGTTTTGTGTCACTATATTAACCTTATCATTTATATTTAACTCTTAGTTAAATACTTTGACATTTACCATGTCTCTTTGTATGTTTATATTATATGGTTAATAAATTTACTATAACAAGCCAAAAGAACCCCAAGTGGTTTATTATTAGTATATATAAACTTATATAAGTAATTTTTAAGGACCTTAGTTTTTTAGGAATAGAAAATCAATTAATAATATAATATTTGTTTTAAATACCCCTTTATGTCAATTTTGACACTATTTAATAATTGATTTCTGTTAAATTTATGAAAACTTTATTAAATGTAACTAAATTAATTTAATAAACCCTAACATGTCATATTAACCTATAAAATTAGTGGAATACATAAAAAGTCTCAAATTCCATTTATTTGGATATTTATAATATCAGTTATTTTAATATGTCATTAATTAGGTAATTACTGCATCACCGTTGTGTCATAAATAAATAAATTAATTAATTTCTAAAAATTATAAATAAACTACCATTATGTAGGAAGTATTTTTATATTTCCAATGAATATTTATAATCGAATTTATCATAGGTATAACCCTATATTAAAATGTTTTAGTTATTAAACATTGATTTTAACTCTTTAGCTCCTCATTGAATTAAATAATAATAAATGTCATAATCTAATCCAAGTTGACCAAAAAGGTTCATATTTTCTTCCAAAGGTAGTTTTTGGTCGAATTATACATATCCAATATAATTAGGACATGTGTTAGGGTAATAATAATATCAGTTTTACCCTTAATTACCCTATTTATTTTTAACTGTGGTAAATAAAAGTAAAAAGTTACTATTCATCAATAATTATTTTTATCTTATTGAACAAAATTTTACTCCTTGATATTAACCATGTCTTCTGTATTTTCTAAATTCCGCTCATAGAAGCTGTAAAATTAAGTATTATGTGAATTTGAAAATTCTCCTAAGCGATGGGTAAAAGATGGTGAAAGGTTCAATAAAATTTTTTATATATCTAAAATTATTAAAAATTGGATCCAATGAATTAAATTGAACTTATATAGGTATTATGTATATATTTTTACCTAATATAAAATAAAATAAAATAAATAATTATTTAAATAAAAATTCTGTTTTAAACTTTAACTCGGTATTTTTCACTATTCATCAAAAATTGAAACTTTTCATAAAAATACCAAAAATTCACCCAAAGATAATTTCGATATTCCAAATCCAAAAATGAATTCCATTTTGAAAGATAAAATTTATAAAATTTGATAAAGTCAGTTTTACTATTCATAACGGTTAGTTTGATTGGTTGTGGTGTGTGTTAGAACTCGAAGTTGCGTACAACACACGCTACTGTATTATTCAAATTGAAGAGTATCGTGGAATCTAGAGGTGTTACATAATAAATAATATAGGGGTTTACAAAATCTACAGTGTTAATCAAGGCATACCATTGACTGTCACTTGAAGCTTCATCCACTAATAGATGGATTCTAAGAGGAATCGCCATCTATGGGGGCATGAAGTTGCTAAGAGTATGGGATGAAGATGGAATTGGCAGAGGACGTTGTTTTACCTTACTCCGCTGATGCTTTCTCTTCTGGAAAGAGGATGGTTGAGCCATTGACATAGAGGTAATGGCTGCCGGTGACACAGAATATTATGAAGGATCGGGGTGATTCAAACATGAAAAAAATAATACCATGGGAACATGTGACTATTTTACAAACCATCATGTCATCATACTTCTGGGATCTGTGGTTTGAAAACTGAGGCCACTCGATTTTGTTGTCAATACTACTATCGATCTTCACAAATACACATGCCACATGTACCAGAGATTATCCCAACCTTACTACATTGTTATAGACCTGGTCTTGAAGAAATAATTTAAACACATCTAACTGTTTAAGGGTGTTCCCCAGGATTTGGTGATAGGGGAAGTAATTAGGGTGATCAATGAGACTCGCCTCTTCTTTCCACATTCATTCAAGAAAATGTACAATCCCTTATTCCAAATCACATCAAAAATAGTTTGGGACCTATGCCTTATTAAAAGAGTATGTCCGATTTATCATATTTTTGAAGGGGGATCAGGGAGCATGACCCAGACGAGGGGTTAGAGGAGCCTTCTAGGAGGCAGAGCCTAGTTATGTCACTTGGGTAGTGGCGATGCATTGCGCGGGAGCACTTACCTGTTCTGATGTGGGTGCTGCTAGGCTGGAGGTTGTGCCTGGGGTGGAGGTCCTCTGTGAGGCTATGGAGTTGTCTCCACTAGTAACAACTCTAGTTTCATGGGGGTCTCTATCTATGCCACCATGGAAGCCTCAGCCTTAGTGGACCTTCTTGTGGGAATCGTATAATGAAACTGGCATGCCTTCTTGGCCTACTGTAGGGATTCTTCTAGGCGCATGGCCTTATCATAGAAGTATCAGAATACCCCAGGGTAGATTTGGGTGATCAGAGAGGGGAATAGTCCTATCATGACATTCCCCACACACATCATCATCACTTTATCCTAAGTCAGTGGCATCTCAAGAGAGCATGTGAGGCCTTTCCACAAGGTGACAAAGTCTACTATGTGCTCTTCAGGCCTCTGTTCTCACTTGAGGAGGTCTGTAATACTTGTCTTCCTAATGGTGGAACTGAACTGGTAAATAAATTTCCTACAAAGATCATCACATCTAGAAAATGACCTTATGGGTAGCTGGTTTTACCAGACTAACACAGGTTCTTCCAATGTCTGAAAGAAGCATCGGAGCTTGGTGGCCTCCTTCTGCATTGGAGTTCCCAGCATGGGTCCACACCTTGAGATGAATTGGGACAGATGCTGCAGTGGATTGCTTGTCCCACTGAAGGGGGAAATGTGGGATTTCTAAAACTTGGGGGTGCTGTCATATCATCCATCCACACCGGATATGGCTTGGCATTAAGAGGGATCAACAATTGTTGTGTTTCCAATGCCTTGTGGAGATCAATAAGTGCTACCATGGGATCATCAGTCTAGGGGTTCTGTCTTGACGGGGATCCCTGACCACCAGGGTGATAGAGGGTTTTTCAACTTGATCAGAAGTCCTAATGACTCATGGTGTGGCTGGTGGTATGACCTGCAGAGAGGATGGGGGTACCAGAGCCAGATCATGGGGATTATCTCACCGCTCCTATAGATTTGGCGACACATAGCATGCCCTATTTCTGTATGTTCCACCCTCAACCCTACCTACATGGGCAGGATGGTTAGGGTCACCTGGAGGAAATTCACCAGGGAGAAGTTGTGTTTTCCCCGGCTGCCTCGGCCGAGGAACACCATAGTCTTTTCATCGCTCCACGACACACTCAACAAGAAGTTCATCAACCATCTTCTTATACTCAGTGTGATGTTGATGCAACTGGGATTCCTCAGGATCATCCCCCATCTTTTGTGATAAGATAGATGGGTTGGAGGGTTTTACGGCTCCTAGGTGCTCCTTACCCTTGTTGAGATTCTGGCTGAGGACCAATGCCTCAGAGGGTATGTGAATACCAAGTAAGAATCTATACATTCGAGTAACCCTTCCTAATGGGTCCAAAAGTTGTGGAACTCCACAAGGGGGTATGTTTTTTTTAAGGAGATCTATTTTCGTCTCTTCCTCGGATAAATCAACTGTGTTTACCATGACTCTACCTAGAATCATATCCTCGACATCACCTGGAATTTCGGGCTATCAATAGATGGAACTAAAGTAGAGGGTAGAGTACTACACCCATCCATTGATCTGCACATGGGGGGAAGCCTCCATGATATTCTTATGAAGCACTTTAAAGATCTAGACACAACATTGTTGGAGGGTCCTATAGAGGCCTAGTGACTCAAGGTGCTGGGCCATGGGGAGTTGATCCAAATCAACCAAATGTAACTATTGACCTATGTCTTTGAAGTGTGTGGGTCTTTTGGGGTATGTCACTTGTAGATGAAGAAGACATAAGTGTGCCACCCAGAGCGTCTGGGAAAAGCATCCAACCTCCTCCTATGTAAGTGCTTCTGGTGCCTTGAAATTTAGTGCTGTAACTATCCAAAACATCTCTCTACGATGGTCCACCACAAGAAATTCCCATATGATCCTCAACTCATATTTGGGGTCAGGTGCTTGGTTGTCTCACTCATTAACTAGAGGCGGTTGTGTAACAAGTGGAGGTACTAAAATAGACTGTGGGGATGGTAGGATGGCCGGTGGAGAATACGATGAGAAGGATAACAAGCCACCACATCTCTAGCTATCCTATGAAGAGTGTAGTGACTTTACCACCACGTTGTGATAAGACAGGATAGCGGACATAGTTCTAGGTGTAGGAACTACAGATGTGGGTAGTGGACCACAATGTTTCTCATCCGTCATCATTCCCAAGAATAACTCACTATGATCTCTGGTTTAGGTAGAGAGTGGTTCTGGTGATGATGGTAGCGATTCCCTGACTAGACTCTAAATAGACAAAAAATATTCCTCCTGCTGGATGTATATGCAGAGAGAGGCAGGAATTTGATGGACCTCACATTCAAGAATTATGAGGCTGATGAGCCTCATTCCTGTCCCGATCCATGACATGGAGGATTGATGTGAGGGTTCTGTTACTGAATCATATTCCGCCCCAGAATATGAGAATCAGACTAGTTCAATCTCGATCTAAATCATCCCGTCATTTTTTTATAGTGGTAATGACCTGCCTTTATGCCTTCGGATGGCTCTTTGTGATAGGGTATATTCTTAGCTCAGGAAGGTCCTTCGGTCGAACTGGTGCTGGGGTGGAGTGGCTTTTGCCTGAGTGAGCTGCGTTGTGAGAATCACTTGGGAAGATGTCAAAGGGAACATGGGGAGAAACTCTGTGTCCAATGGATGATGTGCAGAGGGAATCTCTATAGGATGTGCTGGAGTGGATAGGACCTCTATCGAAGATAGTAAAAGCATGGGTAGGGCCTCCATGCTTATTTCTCCTGGTAGTGGCAACGTGAGGAGTTTCCTCAAATTGATCAAGCCGAACACGGGTAGGACCACCATGCTAGGTGCCGATAAAGTGAGGCTGACCTTCACTCCTATGATTTCTAGGTTTAGGATGGCCTTCACTGGCCATTGTAAGGACATGAGGGAGGCCCCCACATTTGATATTGAATTTTTTTGAAACATCTCCACACCGGTGACCCGTGGTAGGAGGAATGAATCCATAACCGTTGACATGAGTACAGAATAGGCATCTGTACTAAGTTTCACTGCTGTTGGGAGGACCCTCATTCGGATTAAAGGTGTCATGGGTCAGACCTCCATGTAGAGCTTGTAATTAGGGAGGCCCTACATTATTAATGGTGACATTAATGGGAGGAACTCTTTACTAGGTGTCGTTACCGAGGGTTGGCCCATTGCGGGTGCTCCCTTCACTGAAATCAAGGAGAGTCGACCCAGCCTGCCCGTGGGATGGTTGGGTCCTCGATCTGGGTCAGGTGTATGACTTCCCCTACTCAGCATACATAGGGGGATAACAGTATAAGTTGGCAGTGGAACGAGCCATAGTAGTTTCTGGCGTTGACAGTCCTCGGTAGACATCCACCTCATCCTACACCAGATACTGGTGTGGGGTCTTCCAGAATGGGGATGGTGGTGCAGGAAAGTATCCTACCTACTCCTCGATCATTGGGATGGATGGCGGTGATTGAAAAACCTAGTGGGAGCCCTCCATAGGAACCCCTGGAATGGGATTCTGATCAGGCTAGCCTGGACATCTTCCCCTCATAGAAATATGGGAGGCAGTCATCGAAGCATTCTAGGGAGAGTGTCTCGAAACTATTTTGTGTGGCAGTGGGGAGCAGTGGCTCCCTGCATAACCTTTGAGGATGGCAGTGGTGATGAGGTGTAGATGACTCTTTGTACCAGCGGGCCATATCCTGAGTCGAGATAATCCTCTCCTCCTTGTATCGGTGGATGAGGTCATTTATCACCCTTCTCTGAACGAATTCTGATGGGGAGATGGGGCTTGGACGCCCAGTAGTTATAGACATGGTGATTTTTTCAAATGTAGTGGATCCACATGGGGTTTCCCCATTAACATTTCCCCTACCCCTATGTCGATGGATTGGCATTGATCAGTTTCTTGTTACGGCAGATTGGGTCCTTGAAAGGAAGGGAGATTAAATCATTAGTGGTGAAACTAGGAAATTGACACCTAGTTCCCCTGTGCCATTCCATCGTCCATGGCTGGTAAGAAGGATCCACACTGACAATGTTATAGATCGAGATGTCTAATGTTTTAACAGCCCTGAATTATGGTGTGTTGCCTGCCAGGCCCACTATTTTCTAGGTGAGAAACGGAAACATATACATGGATCATGTGACATGCTAGTCCACTAATGTCTCGAACGCTACTAATCTCCACATTGAGGAGAAGAAATTCACATCAGGTTCACCATTTATATTCCTAATGCTTTCACCAGGGTGCGCACATCTGTCTATAGGGGATGTGTTGATTGTTTCCCTGCATTCCCTCTTTCCAAAGGCAGACAACATATGTCTCTTATTCAGTGAAATTTTCTCCTAGATCTAAACGGGGTGATGGGATATCGGTTCCTCCTTCCATGGATTCCTCCTCATAACTTGTCACCAAGTCTGGGTCTCCCTCATAGATTAAGACATTGTTTAGGAAACACTTCTCATTGCCATGCCTTCATGGATGCCAGTAAAATATACTACTTTTGTCATGATGTTCCAAGGGGTTCGGTCAGGATAGAAACTTTTGGTCAGGTGAGTAGTTACGGTGGACATCACTGGCGTGTTTGGATTCTTGAACATTGGAACATCTGGATGTATTCCTCCTATGATAGGGCTTCTCAAGGGAGTGCAAGACTGAGGCATCCTGCATTGAATGCAAGGAATTATAGGAAATAAGAATTCCAATGAGGTTTTCATAATATTCCCATGTTTAACACAAGATATGTCATGAGTTTAAAGACTAATGGAGATAGATCAGACTGATTAGAACATTGACTGGAATGGATCGGATAGGTGCAACCCCTGGAGGGAACACTGATGCTGGGAATAACATGTGGTTAGTTACCCGATTTCTACTAGGAGCAGTGAAGAGGTTGATGGAAGGATCTCACTGAGATATGGTGGCCTGAGTATGAATTAGGATGGATATGGAGAGTTGAATGAAGAGGTTTAGGAATGAGATGGAACCGTTGGGAAGGTGATAGTAGTGTTGGGCTTGAGCCTCTAAGAGACTTCCTATGTATCGCCCATCCATGGAATCAATGTCCACGTATTTTAGGATAGGGGTATAGGATCAGGGTGTGCGTTGAGGACAGCAACCTGATGATATACTTGGTCTTACATGTGGTTAGCATCCTGATTTGGTCTGAAGCCACTGGGAAGGACCTGAGAGATGGGTCCCAATAAAAGGGACATCAACGACTTACCACTGGATGGGCCAACAACATCTTACCGCTGGTTGGAGTTAACAATGACTTTCCATTGACTGGGGTTCCAAGGCTTACCGATAGTTGGGAATCACAATTTCTTACTGTCGATTGGGGAATACAACGACTTACCATTGATGGGGGGATGCAATGTATTACCATCACTCGGGGAAAACAACGACTTACCATCGATTAGGGGATAGTTTAGTGTCATGTGGGACAAAAAGGGAGTACAATTTATCATCATGTAGAACAAGGGTGGACCAACGTTAAGTAGTCGGGACCGATGGGATTTGGGATGGAACCTCAGGGAGGCGTCATATGCTACATTTCATTGGTAAGGATGAGAGTCCAGGTATCATGGAATAGTGTTGGTGAGCTGACATGAAGGGGGTTGGGATCAATAGTTGTTGGTCCTGATCCTCTAGAAGGATTCATACATACCTTTCCTTGGAAACGAATAAAGTCCATGTAGTTCAGAAGAGGTGTCGGTGAAACAATGTGAATTGATCGGGACCAATGGGTGTTTGTCTTGAACCTCAGGGATGATTCCTGCATACCTTTCCATGGAAAGGATCAATGTCACAAAGTTCGGGATATGGATTAGGGCTAACATGATAAGGCTATCCAGGAAGGATGCCATGGTCGATGATTACTCTAAGCCCATGTGAGTCATGCTCAGTGCGGGAAACCAAAGGAAAAAAAGACATAACAATTGGGACTTACTCCATGATAGAGGCCCAGTGGCGACAAAACCCAGTGGGATTTGGCACGGAAGAGAGGAGGGTTCTGGTACCCATCCCCCTCTGGACCATGGCACTTAAGAAAAGGGGAGGGGATGCAGGGACACTGCCTCCCATGAGAAATTCTAGGTTCTTACACCAAGGTGGTTTCCCTTCACTGTGGACATACTCTGCTCCAAAAAAGAGGATCTCATTCCATATGAGAAAGATATCACTCTAATGAAGAAAATATGGTGTAGAGAATGTCCGAGACAGGGCACCCCACATATGATACATGGGGAGAGATCACAGTTTAACGTCATGTGATGAGGACAATGGTGGTTGTATGTTTAACGTCTGGTAGCTCGGAAGTGGCGAGTTCACACCGCACCCCTAGGACTTACATAACTGAAACATGCCCACCCTTCAGGAAGGGAAGGCATTAGCAATTCCATAGTGGGGGTGGGGGTGTCGTGGAGTGACACATTGAGGGGACCACATTAGCGTGGCTATGAAAATAAGAAATAGCCATTAGTGTGCCTATGAGAAGAAGTATAAGTCTAAGAAAAGTGACATGAACCACCTCCCAAGGGCCTTTGAAATCACTTTATGAAAAATAGTAGGGTCACACGAGAAAAGGGGTTGTGGAACAAAGGGGTTTACAGGAAGAGGCATCGTGATTCTCTGGTGCTCCATATAGTGGAAGGGCTTCGTAAATGGGTATGCATCGCAATGTGACATGGCCTAGCCTAGGCATAGGGAATAGGTTCATATGGATGGTGCTTCAAGAAGTGGAAAAACATTCATGGAGAAGTGCATCGTGAAGCAAGGGTGCACTGTGAAGCCTACAATTTCAAAGAAATATGCTTCACGAAGCATAATGAATCTGCCTTATAATGTGGGTAATATGTGCATGGAGGGTACTTCACGAAGTATATGTGCTCTGTGAAGAACCGAGTTCCATTGGGGATCCCCTTCCATCGTGGAGGCCCGTGGGCTCTGTGAAGGGCATCCCTCTTTGAAGAGGGTATGAATTTAAGAAAAGGGAAATGAACTTTATGAAGCTAAAGTACCTTGAAGAGCTCAATTTTCGCAAAGCAGAAAGTGATTTTTGATTTTAGAGATGATTAAGAAAAAGGTCAGAGGATCCATCTGTTAGGCTTGATGGGAGACCAATATTTATAATATAGAGGCTCCATGAAGCAGATATCTTTCAACACAGAGCTATGTGTCACTTTGTTGTAACTGCTGAGCCTCCCTCCTCCTCACTCCATTGCGGCTTTACAAACGTCAATCAGATCGCAGAGCCTCCCACCTTATTGATCTATGGTGGCTTCACAAACATCAATAGGATTTTGGAGCCTCCCTTCTCTTTACACCACAATGGATTTTCAAACATTTATTAGATCGTGGAGCCTCCGACCTCCTTGATTCATAGTGGCTTCGCAGAGAGGGTAGCTTCTTTCTGGCCATGGTTCAACGACATTCCTCGAACAGGCTTTGCGAGGTTGCCCAAAAGGCTTTGCGTTTTCTCTTCCTTTTGTAAAATTTTGGCACCAACAGTACCCAACATGAAACTCCTCTCTATCGGAGTGTCCAAATGGTCAAGTATGATATCTATGGATTAAATCTAGAATTCATCTCCCTCGGGTCTACCCTCTCTAGGAAAAGTAAGAGGGTGTTGCAACTGAAATTCTTTTGTCAACTCCGACATGACTTTCAAAACCCACCTTGGGTCTCTCTCCATGAATTTCATGAAATGTGAAATGTTCTCTTGGAACAGTTATCCTTCCTCCTCAGCTTGAACCAGTGGTTCCTTAATCTCCCTATATGGAAATTAATTTTGGGCCATACCCCTCAGTATCTCCCTCAACAAGAGTCATTGAGTCATATCTCTACAAATCGAAACACATGTCTGAAGTCTCATAACACAACCTTAAAACATTTATGTAAGAGGAGAAACTAACCCAACACATTTCAACATGTCCTTTCTCCTTTTTATCACCACACAATCAACACCGAGGAATTTTCATAACCATTAACCATCCTACTCCTAGGTATTGGTTAACAAGGGTATATTCATTATCATTAATTAATACAAATAATAATTATTAACATTATTTGTAATTAATTAATTCAACAATTAATTAATTTCTAATACTCATTTCATCAATCAAGGATCTCATTAGACACCCATTTATTTTCATCTTCCATTATTATTTCAATATCAGCACAAGGAAAATAGATCATGTTCAACAACTTACCCATAACCCATTTTCTCGTGAGTGCTAAGAATGATGCATGTCACAACAACCTTGAGTGCCTAGAATGGTGCATACAAACTCAACTATCATTCCTGTTTAGTCCACAAATAAAAATTAAAAAATATTCAAAACAAATATCATATCACAGCACCAGTGTGTCACCCACAGTGAAATAATATACAACTATAACAAAATATAACAATCACAATAATCCCACCCTAAGTACTCATATTTTCCCACATACATTGGTTTGAAAATCCCATGTTTGAGATCATTCTAAGCTTCGTCTCTTCCTAGTATCCAGTCAACCTTTCCAAAAATAGTAAGGCAAATAAGAAGAATGAAAAGAAAGAAACCTCTAATACCACATTGTGACGTCCCAACCCAGGAGCCACTGAATGGTTCCCTGACCATGTTGGAAACAAGCCCTCAAGAGTTCCTCCCTATATGCCAGAGGCTTCCAACTAGTAGGGAGGGCCTTGAAAGTCAGTCTTGGGGAGACTATACCCTCTTTCATCAGAACCAAACACCAATTTAAGAAAATAAAAATAACCAAGTGTGGATGTGTGTAAATAAATAGAACAAATCCATGTCATAAGATTACTAAATAATAAAGATACAGTAATCAACTCAAATGTAAAACATGGTATGTCCATGAATATATCAAGTGAATACAATGAAAATGGATGTAAAGACACAACGACCATACAACAGGCTTCAAAACACATCTGGTTCCATCTCATATGCTCCAATTACCAACAAACAACCTATCCCAGGGTCTTGCCCTTATCTTATCGTATAAAAAAAGTATTCTCAGGTTCAGAACGCGCTATAATGAAATTTCAAATTTATTATTATTTTATGTTGGATTTGTAGTATAGGGAAGACCCTATGTCATCTCTCAAGGAGAGTTCATGTGTTTTGACTGTGTGTTTTTAATAAGAAGTACCAAATGACGTGAGGGGGGGGGGGGGGGGTTAAAACAGTTTAATTAAAATGACTGGATTTAAAGAGATTAGTATTTGATAAATAAAATTGGTGTTTTAGAAAAATGAGATAAGGATATAATTTCATGTTCACATCACATCTTGGTGAGTTCATCATTCTGAAAAATACACATGGTTTAATGTAATCCTTGGGTTAAGTGTTTTCAAGATCTCAACTTCCCTCTTTCCTCTTAAACGATGCTCAAAGAACCACCCCTTGGAACAAAAATCATGTTTTCAAGGTTTGGGTATCAAAAATAGTGAATAAAGGTTACCAAAGCATACTGAAATCTTATGTATGTGTTAGATAAATATGACCCTTTTCTTGTCCAATCAGATTAACCCATTATTTCCACTTAAAATCTCAACCCAATCGGTGTTGAAATAAAAAGTGTTTCAATTAATATTAACAATATAAATTAAATCATAGGATAATCATGTCAAGATAAGAAAGAAGTGAAATATTTAGCACAGAAATTACACAAAAGCAGTAGAAGTACAAGTTTTGTAACTCCCTCTCATGTGAGTGTAGCTCCCTCAACATAACCATCATCTATTTAGCTCGACATCGGGAGGAGGTGGAAGCATGGGTGGAACTTCACCTTTGTCATTGGTCCCCCTAAGGGGATAGGGACCTCTAGAAATCCTTGGATAATGAGAGGACTCCTTTGGGTCTCCAAAATTCTAGATCTTTGCCTCCTAGCCGAATATCTAAATGATGATCCCAAGCTTCCATTTTATAGTCAAAGTGGAAGGTGGATTTGGGCATACAGATTGTGTTAAACCACATGGGAGATCATTTTCGACCACCTTACAATTGAATATTTCTTTGGTAAAAACAAGAAACACGTTTCCCCACCTGTTGAATATATCCACTGAATTATTGGCACTAATTAGACAAATATAGCTCGAGATATTGATAAAATACAGAACACCACATTTGACATTGTGCAGATTTGATTCTTAGGACAAATCAGTTCAGATGGGAATCTTAACGTCCAAATACGACTTCGGTTCCTTTATATGAAATGTATCCTATTATATTGTGGACCTTCACATAGAATTTCATCCCATTTAGATTCACGTTTTAGTAGAATTATGAGGTTGAGATGACTTGTGTGCATGTATCCTATGCAGTTTGGCCCATTTTCGTTGGACATCACCACCGGCCCTCCAAATCAGATCCACATTCAATCATATTTTCAAAAAAGTATCATTTACCATTTTAAAATTAATAAATACAAAATAATTGAATCAAACATGAAGTAAAATTTGTATTTATTTTTATAATTTTCAATATAAAACACGTTTAGCACAGTTGTGTAATGGTGAAAATGAAATAGTGAATCATGGTGTGATCACACCACCACACCTAAACATTTTCAATCCTGGTCAAAGTTTTAGTTTAAAAAATTATGCATGTAGATATTTCCAATATCATAAATATTGAACATTCAATGAAAATTTAATTCCTAATAGAAAAGTGATCAATGAAAAAATCACACTGAGGAGTTATTCTCATTGATCATGGGAAAAGAAATCTCAAAAATTGTATCCAAATGAAATTACAAGAGATTCATGATACCAATCAAAGAAAAATAATTCAAAAATTAATCATGTCACTATTTCTCCACGCATGTCTCTGACAACCATTTCATGCTATTCTTTCCACTTTTTTCAAGTAAATATAAGTTATTTTAATAATTTTATACTTACAAGATTATTTCCACTAAACTTTCCCCACATCTTTTACAATCAAATTTCAAGACCCATTCACTTAATCATTCCGAGAAGTCAAACTATGAGATCCCGACCTAGATATCCCCATACATTGTACATTTCATCACTCCCCCCATTTATTAATTATTCAAAGGTTGAACTTAGAACAAATCTCACACTCTTATCTAAACCCATGTTTGATCTCCTCATGACACTAATTGTAATAGTTATAACAAGATCAAAGGTCAAGGAAGGGTGGTCTTTAACCTACCCAATAAATATTTTTTTTGAGGGTGTACAACAGTCGAATAACAGGTACACACACATAGTTCAATCTGGTATAGTAATGAAATAGATTGGATAGGGGAAAAATGAATGGTAAAATTATTTTTTTATGAAGAGAAAAATCAACTTAACTTATATTTACCTTTCATTACGTAATAAATTTTCACATTTCATGGTTTGGTGAAAAAATATTTTTAGAGATTAAGTGACACAATTTTCCCTTAACTATTCACGAAAAGGGCACCATTCTTCTCAAAGGTATCAAAATGATACAACCATTTATATAATCATCAAAGAACTAAATTTCAAAAGATATTCACACAACAGTATTGAATTCAGGTTGAAATGCACATTTTATCAGAAGTTTTTTTTGAATGTTAAAAAAAATGAAATATAAACACTCAACATGTATTTTCCATAACATCCATGATTAAATATGCCTCATTTTCCATGAAAAAGTTGGTGTAAAAAAATTAATATTCTGGAAAAAAACTGAGGGGGAGGGAAGGGGGAAAGTGACAATACAATTCAACAGTCTAAAAAGGGAAAAAGAAGAAAGATGATGAAAATTCCTAACTAAACCAAGAATATACCCCCCACCTAATGTTTGAAGTTTTATCAATTTAATAAAATAGAATACGGGAAGGAAGGATAAAACCTGAAGAGTTTCATTCATGTATTGCTTCTTGAACATGGAGTTCTGCCATCAGGGACTACAGAATGAATTCATGGAAGTGCTTTAGAAGTTTCCCATTAATAGTGAAGGTTTTCTTGGTTTCTTCATTTTGAACCTGGAAAACACCAAAGGGAGAGACATTAGTAATAGTGTATGGTCCAAACCAATGGTAATGAAGCTAACCTAGATGTAACTTTAGCCTTTCATTGTAAAGGTGGACCATTTACCTAATGTGGAACTTTTTATAAAGGATAAGATGGTCGTGGGAAGCCTTGGTACACTCCATATAAATCCTAGACTTCAGATATTCATCTCTTCTCTTTTATCCTAGCTCATAAATTTACAAATTCCGTTGAGCACCTGCACCAAAAAGATTATAATTTCATTGTTAGATGGCCTAATAGGGCCGATACTCAATTTCAACAAGGAGGTGACTACTCATTTCAAACACTAGTTGATATGGTGACATTTTAATGGGAGTCTTAAATTCAGTACAGTAAGCCCATAATGAATCATTGTCCCTAATACTCTAATCTTTACTATTGGATAGAATAGTTTTTCAAGAATTTGTTTTAGCTCTATATTTGAAACCCCAGCTTGACAATTGGTTTGTGGGTGATATACAGTAGACACTCAATGAGTGACCCCATACCGACGCAAAAGTGAATGCATTATTCGGTTGCAGAATTGAGAACCCTAGTCATTAATAATGAACCTAGGTAAGAAAAACCTAAAAAAGATTTGGGTTCTAAAAAATTCTACAACTACCATAGAATCATCAGTCAGTGTGGCTCATGCCTCTACCCATTTTGACACATAATCAACCTCCATAAGAATGTACAAGTTGCCAAAGGAATTGGTAAATGACCCCATAATGTCAATACACAAAACATAAAAAATGTCATGAAAGAGAAATGGTTGTTGTGGAATTTCATTTTTTTTCGAGACAATACCCATTTTTTGAAAATGATTGAAATATTTACAAAAATCATGGGCATCCCAAAAATGTTTTGGCCAAAATAGATCAAAATCAAGGATTTTGTGAGAAATTTGTTGGGGAACAAAGTTCCCCCCACAAGCAAGAGTGTAGAATAATCTAAGGATGGAATGATACATGCAATTGGGAACAGAACACCTGAGGACCTGATCACTACATGTGTGCCAAAGGTAGGGGTCTTCCCATAGGTACCAACAAGACTAATGTTTTAAATGGTTTGCCTAGTTTTTATTGAAACCATTAGTAATGAAATATGCTACCAAATAATTTACAATTTTATAATACCACGGAATAACATCTTACACTCAGTACAGTTGCTCATCGGGAAACATGTCATTTATGGGAATACATGGTGTTGGGTCAATGTCTAAGGATTGGTGAATCCTACTGATATGGTCAGACACCACATTATCTGATCCTTTTTTTATCTCTAATTTTTAAATTGAATTCTTGAAGGAGGAGCATCCAGTGAATGAGATATGTTTCGACTCCTGATTTCTTATAGTGATACCGGAGGGCTGCATGCTCTGAGAAAACAATGATGTTTGACCATGAAAGATATGACCTAAATTTATCCAAGGAAAACACAATGGAAGGAAATTATCTTTCAGTTGTGGTGTAGTTTTATTTGGAAGGGTCCAATGTACGTGAGGCATAGACAATTACACATGGAGATCAATCGACCCTTTGGGATAATACTTCCTCAACTGAATAGTTAGAGGCATCGCCCAGGAGGTCAAATGGTAAATCCCACCAAGGTGGTTGGATTACAAGGGGTGATCTGAGACTCTATTTTCTACTTATTAAAAGATTACCCGCATTCATTATCAAAAATAAATTCCTTTTTTTGGAGTAACCGAGAGAGGGGGAGTGCAATTTTACTAAAGTCACGAATGAAACAATGGAAACATCCAGCATGACCTAGGAAGTACCACACATCCTTTACATTTTTGGGGAATGGTAGGGAAGAAATGACATCCATTTTTGATTTATCTACTTGGATACCATTCCTAGAAATGACATGTCCCAAAACTATACCTTTTCACACCATGAAATGGTATTTCTCATTATTTAATACAATATAATTTTCAATACAATGACATGGGACTAGACCAAGAATACTCAAAAATTCATCAAAAGAGGAGCCATAAATATAGGAATCATCAAAGAAAGCTTCCATGCAACTGTCTAGGTAGTCAAAAAAAATAATAAACATACATCACTAGAAAGTACCTGGAGAATTGAATAGACCAAATGGAATCCTAATATATGAAAATGTGCCAAAGGGGAAAGTGAATGTTATCTTTTCCTGATCCTCAGGGGTAATTTGGATATTAAAATATCCAGAATCCCCATCAAGAAAACAGTAATGGGACTTATCAGCTAGCCTCTCTATCATTTCTTCAATGAATTAAAAAAGGAAATGGTCATTCATAGTGTGTTGGTTTAGTTGGCGATAGTCTATGTAGACACACCAACTATTCTACACAAAAGTGGGAACCAGTTCATTATTTTCATTTTTCATTATAGTAAGTCCAATTTTTAGGAACTACTAGAACGGGACAGACCCATTGGCTCTCAGAGATGGGGTAAATGATTATGGCATCCAATAAATTTGTCACTTCCCTTTTCACAACATCTAGGAGGTTTGGGTTCAGTTGACGTTGTTCCTGCCTCACTGGTTTAGCCTCATAATTTAATAAAATATGATGTGTAAAAATTGATGGGTTAATACCATGAATGTCAGCAGGTGTCTATCCCAATGTTTTTTATACTCTCTAAAAAGTTCACGAAGTTTTAATTCATGCTCAAGGGGGGTTGAACTATCAATGATGACAGGTAACTTGTTTCCATTCTCAAGATATGAATATTTTAAATCGTGAGGTAGTTGTTTCAGTTCCAATTCAGGTGGATTTGGATTGATGGTAGTGTGTGTAAAAGTTATAGGTCAATAATATCATCTAACTGCTCAATGGTATCATCCTCAGATGAGTAATGAGCTTTTAAAAGCTTAGTAATATCATTTATGGTCATTTTATTCTTAGTGTTCAAGAAATCATCAATTAATAAACATGAATGACACTTTTCTAGACCACTAAAACAATAAATGCATGATTCATTAACTATAATTTCAATCAATGAAGAAAACAAGGAAATGGGGCTGGGGGAATGATAAGAAGTGTTTTTAGGGTAAGGAAGTAAAACAATTGAATTTACATAGAGAGATATGAAATTTATTTTGAGGGGTGTTTCATGGAATCAAGGATGTTGAAATGGACTTTCTCACCACCAAATTCCATAGATAATGTACCATTATGGACATTAATTATGGTTTTGGGGGTTTTTAAGAAAGGTCTCCCCAATATAATTGGGTCATGTCCATTCATCCTATCATCTTCCATTTTAAGCAAATAAAAATGAGTAGGGGAAATTAAATTTTGAACCATCACAGGAACATCCTCTAACACAATAGAAGGGTGTGATGTACTCTGATTTTCAAGATAAACAACTATTCTAATGGGATTTAGTTCAGAAACCTGCAATGTTGATTATCTAGAGTGAGGTATCACATTTAGAGACGTACCTAAATCAAGCCTAGCATTAGAAATAGTATACTCCCATATGGTGCATAGAATCGATAATGTCCCAGGATTGTTACACTTGGTGGGATGTTATGGCTCTATTAATGATGATATGTTCCTCCCTAATATCACCTTTTCATCTCCATGATGTTTCCTTTGGATTGTACACATATCCTTTAGAAACATTTCATATCATGGAATTTGTTTCACAGTATCAATCAATGGGATTTTTACCTGAACATTTTGAAGGTTTCTAATATTTCCTTATCTAGTTAAGTTTCTTTTTGATTCCTAGATTGGGTGGCCCTTTGGGGAAATGTAAGGGGAGTGGGTTGGCTAGGAGACTCATCAACAAACACACTCTTTCCTTTGGAAGGTATTTTATGAAGACATGGTTTTTCAATATTTAGCACATTTTTAATGGTTGGGATGGGGGTTTCCATAGGAGGGGATGACACTAATGGAGGATTCATCTATTTTCCACTCCTAAGGGTGATGGAACTAACATTTCATTTATCTCTATGGTTGACTATTGGTTGAGATGGTAGTTTACCTGACCAGTGACTTTGAATTTCCCCCACTGAGTTAGATAGTTTCCATAATTGGGTTTTGAGGTATTGTATGGATTCTTGGGTTGTTTTTTTGAATTATAAATTATTAGAAGCCATTTATTTCATAATATCTTCTAGGATAGGACCAGGTTTGGGAGGGGGCGGTTGGAAAGGCCTTTGGGGTGGTTCAGGATTTCTGGGTGGTTGTGGTGGATGACTACTCTAACCTTGTTGGTTCCATGGTTGATGAGACAGGTTTGAATACCCCCTTCCCTATAAGCTTGATTTTATTTCCACAAAGAGTTAGATGGAGAGTATGGTTTTAGACTAAATGGTTGGTTATAGAGGCGTCCAGGGATGATTGCATCACAAATCTCAGAATTTTCTCTCAATTGGGTGCATTGGTTAGAATAATGTGTGTCAGAAGAGCATATTACACAATGTATGGGGAAAGGAGATTGGTATTTCCCTTGGGAGAGAGCAAGTTTTCGTAGTAGGGTAATTACCTCCTCAAACTTCGTGTCCAACTTCTTCTCGAATTCCGGACATTGCACCTCATGGACTCCTCGAATGGGTATACTGGACCCTGAACCAAATGGTTGAGTGTTTTACACCATGTTCTCAATTAAGGTCATTGCAGAAATTGGGGTCTTATCTACCGACACACCACCTGCACCAACATCGCTCATGTTTCTATCAATAGGGATTAAACCTTAATAAAAATATTGTATTAAAAGTTGGTTACTTATTTGGTGGTTTGGAAAACTTGAACATAATATTTTAAATATTTCCCAATATTCATGAAGTGTTTCCCATTTATATTGTCTTATCACACAAATTTCTTTCTTTATTGTTTCAGTTTGAGAGGTTGGAAAATATTTTTCAAAAAAAGGAGTTTCATGTCCGCCTAGCCTCTTATTGTGGAATTAATATAATATAAAAAATCTTTTGGTGTGTATTCTAATGAAAAGGGGAATTATCTAAGATCTACTTATTCTTTATCCACATTAGTATGTTTTAATATTGAGCAAAAAAAATTATATTCTTTTAAATGATTGTGTGGATCTACTCCAGCGAATCCATGAAATCTTGGTAATAAATGAATTATATCGGATTTTAGTTCAAAATGAGGTGCCTCACCATGCATTAGAATGTATGTGGGTTGGATATCAACATCAGGTGAGGTTAGTTATTTTAATTTATTATTATTTTCCACCATGTTATGCATGTTTACATTAGTTTTGATATTGGTTCTAGAAGAATAAGAGGAAGGATAAAGAAGACTGTCTATGATTTGTATGTACTCCTTCGAAGGGTTCTCTTCTGCGTCTCAGTGTCGCTGATGTAGGATCCTCCTTGGTTTGGGTTAAAAAATGTGGTAGGTCTCTTGAAGTTGAACACATCATGAAAAAACCTACAAAATAAATAAATTAGAATAAAAAGGCAGATTGGTATGATAAAATAAATAAACATTCACAAAATTTACATAAAACATATCAAAAACAGACACTAAAAACCAATGTGCTCCCCGACAACGGCGCCAAAATTTGACAGAGCTTTCATGAACAATCAAATTGATTTTGATTTTATGGTTGATTTGTAATCTAGGTCAGACCCTAGTTGGTCTCTCAAGGAGCGTTCATGGGTTTAGAGTGTGTGTTTTTAATAAGAAGTACTAAAAGAGGGGGGGGGGGGTGTAAAAACAGTTTGAAGAAAATGACATGATTTAAAGAGATTAATAGATGATAAATAAAAGTTTTGTTTTATAATTATGAGATAAGGAGATAATTTCAAGTTCACTACACATATTGGTGAGTTCATCATTCTTAAAAATAAACACGGTTTAATAGAATCCTTTGGTTGAGGGCTTTCAAGTTCTCAACACCCCTCTTGACTCTCAAACGATGCTCAAAGAACCACCCCTTTACACAATAATCATGTTGTCAAGGTTTGGGTATCAAGAATAGAGATTAAAGGATACAAAATCATATTGAAATCTTATGTTTGTGTGAGATAAATAATACTCTTGTCTTGTCCAATCAGAACTACCCAATATTCCCACTTAAAATCTCAACCCAACCGTTGTTTAAATAAAAAGTGTTTCACATAATTTTAACAATAGAAATGTAATCAGAGTAGAATCAGGTAAAGATAAGAAATAAGTGAAATATTAATCATAGAAATTACACAAAACATGTTGAAGAACAAGTTCTGTAACTCCCTCCCAAGTGAGTGTAGCTCCCTAGAAATAACCATCCACCTTTTAGCTTGACAAAAGGAGGAGGATGAAGCTCTGGTGGAACTTCTCCTACATCCTTGATCCCCCTATGAGGATAGGTGTAACACCCCATGCTTCCATGGCACATTTCCCTTTGAATAATGTAATCGCTTGCATTGTACGCTACTTCGAGATTCTAACACACTAAGACCAATAAAAGTAGCCGTTATGAATAATAATACCCTATTTTTAAAATTTTATAAATATTATCCTTCAAAATGGAATTCATTTTTTGATTCGGAATATTGAAATTAGATTAGGGTTAATTTTTGGCATTTTTATGAAAAATTTCAATTTTTGATGAATAGTGAAAAACACTAAGTTATAGTTTAAAACTAAATTTATTTTAAAATAACTATTTATTTTGTTAAATTTATTTTAGGACCAAATAGATACAAAATACCTATATAATTTCAATGTAATTCATTGGATTCAGTTTATAATAATTTTAGGTATATAAAAATTTTATTGAACTTTTCACCATCTTTTACACGTCTCATAGAAGAATTTACAAAATCACATTAAACATAATTTTACTTCTTCTATGTGTGAGATTTAAAAAATCCTAGAGACACTGTTAATATAAATAAGTAAAATTTTGTTCAATAAGATAAAAATAATTTTTTTTGAATAGAAACTTTTTAAATTTATTTACCATAGTTAAATGTAAATAGGGTAATTAAGGGTAAAACTGATATTATTATTACCCTAACACATGCCCTAATTCTATTGTCTAAGTATTATTCGATCAAAAACAAACTTAGGAATAAAATATTAACTTATTTGGTCCACTTGGAATATACTAGGACATTTATTATTATTTAATTCAAAGAAGAGTTAAAAGTGTTAAAATCAATGTTTAATAAATAAAACAATATCAATATATGGTTATACATAATATAAATTAGAATATAAATATTCATTAGAAATATAAAAATATATCCTACATAATGTTATTTTATTTATAATTTTTAGACATTAAATAATTTAATTTATATATGACAAAATGATAATGAAGTAATTACTTTATTAGTGAAATATTAAAATAATTTATTTTATAAATACCCAAATAAATACAATTTGAGACTTTTAATGAATCAAAGAATTTTATATGTTAATATGAAATGTTAGTGTTGATTAAATGAATTATTTTTGAATTAATAATGATGTTTTGAATTTAGAAAAAAAAATACCAAATAGTGTCAAAATTGAAATAAATGAATTTTTAAAACAAATATTATATTATTAATTGATATTCAATTCCTAAAAATATAAGGATTGACCAAAAGACTTATATAATAATAGGTGTTCCATTAATGACCCACTTGGAGTTATATTTGATGTTTAATAGTATTTTTATTAACCACATAATATAACAATATAAAGAGACATTTTAAATGTGAAACTAATTAACTATGAGTTAGAACTAAAAGATAAGGTTAATATAGTGACCTTAACCTGTCTAAAACCTATTGGTTGGATGATTTGTGACCCCTACCCACCTTATACTCGAAATAATTCACTTTGGTGCCATTATAAACCGAATATTAATTAATTATAAAATAATATTTCTAGCTTTTCCAATGGTGCCCCTCACCCCTCTTATAAAAGGGAACTCCATCTTCTCTCTAATTAACACCTTCAAAGCCTTTTGGATCAGCCAAACCCTGTCCAAATATCCTATAAAATTCCCTCACATAATCCTAGAGGCCCTCCTTTGGTCAGGAATCCAACATAAGGATCCCTTTTGATCAAATCAAATGGAAGAACCTGAAGAAGAGGTAATGATTTCACCACCATCATTCAAGTTCCTTTCTTCTTCCACTTCTTATTTCTATGTTATTTCTATTATAAAATAATAAATAAAGTATAATCTATGTACTAGGATGTTATTATAAATATGGTACAACCAAATTCAGTATTCTATACACCATTTTAATGACATGTCACCATACGTACGTACGTACGGCCTACCGTCTCCACGTCATGGTGTAATTGTTATTCAATATATTATTTTTTGTATGGGTATAATAATGATGTTTAATTCATATATATAATAAATATAACATGATAATGATTTTTTATATATGATATACCATCCAATTATATGTTATTTTAATATCAAAATAATGATATTTTCTCTCGTGTGTACGTACGGATTACCGTCTCCACGAACGCGATGAGATTCATTCCCCATCATATCCATTCAAGAATAAATTTCATTTGATGATTAAAAAAAATGTTTAGAGACATTATATAATTATGGATATGAATAAGATACATCCCATCAATAACAAATATGGCTCACATAACAAATAATATAAAGGAAAATGAATTCGTTAACACCCGAAACAACGATAATACTAAGATATTATCAAACAATCAATGTTAAAAGATCATATATGATATCATATTAATGTATGTGATTATTTTATAATTAAATAAAAATTATTTCATCATCATAAAAGAGGTCAACCTACCATCTACCAAGGAAAAGTACAATGTAAGGGGTTTCTTATATCACTTTTAATTCCGTGAGATTTCTATTGTTCACCACTAATTTATTACATGTGTTGTGTATAATGCCCATAATTGTATTCATTATGTAATATACATTAATTTATGGATATTTACATAATCATTTTATGATCCTTTTTTCATGGGTTTATGTTTCATATGTTACCAAATCGATAAGGGAATTTGAAATTTCAATTTATACTCATTCGGCTTTACACATACATCATAGATTATTTTATTGGAAGATTATGCGTGGAATCACTATTCATTTTCTTATATCATAATTTCCACTACCCTTTCTAGGTATATTATTTTTATAGACAAAATAAATCCATTGATAAATTCTGAAGTCATTGATATGAACTTGATAAGAGTAATTTTAACTCAACATCCATTTGTTGAGTTAAATATCAAATTCATTGGTGTTCTTTTTACAAGAATATGTGTGAATTTACTCTGATTGACTTTCACTGAATATTCAATAATATTGTGTGTACATATATTTTTCACACATAATTATGTCATTGATTTATCTTTAACCTAAGTATACCGTCTTTATAAGAGATTTCATCTCAATTTACATTCCATTGAGACTTCTTTGTTGTTATACACCAAATCACTTTTATATGGTGTATATAATGTACCTTGACATAGTATATCATGAATCCCTTTATTCTCATGATATTAAAATGTTTTTATTACCTCAATTATTTCTATTCAAGTGTCTCTCTTTTATTTAGGAACTCTAACTAAATTATCATTTTAAATGTTTAAAAGATTTATTATTCTAAATATTTCTCATTAATGTCCGTGTTTTAAAAATGGTTTTAAGGATTTATTTATATTTACATTAATGTTTTAAAATTAAAATTCCACTAAAATGATTGAAATTGGTATGGTACACATTGATTCAAAAATTTATTTTAAATGGCTTCTTTCCAAATAGTGCGACTTTTAAATGTTTTCAAGAAAAAGGGGGATATTTATGTCAAATAGTTTTGATGATTATTTTCATCTATGTAAATATCATTCATTATTATCGATTGAGGTTAATCTATTAAAATAAAATCTTCCATGTGGTATTGAATGAGTTATGTTTGACTTTGGATGTTCTATTTTTATACCATTCATGGTTTGTGGATAAAGTATTGACATTTCGTATGATAGTTTTAATAGGAATGTTTATGTTATGTTTGAAAATTTTCATATGAGGAATGAATTGGACTTATTATGTGATGGGTAGAGTCCACTATAGATCCTCGATGCATTGGTAGGTCTCATGAGACAAACTAGTGTCTTGGAACAAGGCCTTGACAAAATCTTATTTTCTGTTTTGGCACAAGGCCATGACTATGTGGTAATGATAGTCTGGTATTATGAATTCCATCATTATGAAAGTGGTTATTGATATTGCATGTGATTATTAAACTAGTAGAATATCAATGTGAATTCTTTAGTGGCATTATTTCATTTTATTTCTGCCATATTATGATGATTTTAAAGTTTAAAAGGCTTTTGTTTTAGTTATACATTACGTTAAATCTTTAAGCTTATTTATGAAAGTTTTCTCTACTTTGTTATCCTTACTGAGCATCTGAGATCACATATTTCTATGTTTTATTTTTCCCAGGATGTGAAGAATTATTTTAGGACTGACTTGTAGGGATAGTCTGAGAGGATATGAGTGTGGACTATGGAGACTATGTTGTTGTAGTTTTTTTACTTAATGATGTAATGTATGAGTTTGGAATGTATCTAGTGTTTCCAAGGATACTAAACTAATTGGTCTTTCGAGACAAGATCTTTTGTGATCATTACATTGTCACATAATAATGCACTAACTCTGGGTAACTGGGGTCGGGGCGTTACCGTTGGTATCAGAGGAAGTTTAGTACAAACCTTGGAAACTAGATTTAGATAAACTATGATTAGAGCACATAGCCCTAAGATAGACATTGAGGATTAGTATATAATAACTTTCTAGAATTTTGGGATTATATAGATTTTGTGAGTTTTCCATGAAATACATCCCGGTCTAGATACGAGCGGGTAGAGGCAGCTCCGACATAGATGTACCTAGGGGTAAAACCCGAAAACACCTTTTTTAGCCAGACTCAAAAGGGAACTGATGCACGACAACGGGCCTTGAAACACTCTTGGTAATGACACTCTAGGGGGAAATGCTTAGGATAATTTAAATTTTCTTTTAAAAACCAAATTAAAGTATTTAAATATAAGATGAGAGTAAATGAACTTGGTTAATCCTAATGTGTTTCAAATTGAGAATATGGTGACATGATATTCTCTGAATGATTTTATGAATACTGTTACACACACAATGCCTTATGGTTTTAGTCAATGGATGGATTCTTATGAATTCATAGTAATTTTGAGAATGATGTATAAGGAGTGAATAGTGGTGGCAATGAGCATCAAAATGGAATATCAATAGGTGTAAAAGATATCATGTTCATGCCAAATCAGTTTTCCCAAAATATGATCAACAACATATATATTAACCAACTCCCGGAACCAACAATGTAGAGAAAGGTGATGAATGATAAGTGATACAATAGTGGAGACCATGAAGAAAAGAATCCCCAATTTCCATCATACAAGAAATGTGGAAGGAGACACCCAGGAAAGTGCCTCAATGGAACAAATAAATTCTTCACGTGCGGGAAAGAAGGACATAAAATTAAGAATTGTAGGGAAAAAATGTAGAGTACTATGGAAGAAAATAAAAATGGTCCAAAGAATCCATTTACAGTATTTTCTATAAGTTTAGGGGACCTAGACATTACCCGAGTGAATGCCCTATTATATAGGATATTTTCTTGGTCAAGGAAGAATCTTTGTAGAAATAAATCACCAGGGAAATGTTTAAAAGTATTAGTACTCCTTGTTGATGGGATTACTTTGGAATAATTTTCTCCTATATTTGTAACCCTATAGTTTTCCATGTGAGAATGATATTTGAGGAAGAATTATCTTTTCTCTTGTGGATTTTATTATAAATAACCATTTGGTTTTATATGATATTTGGGTTTGAGGCAATTACATGTTATTATATTTTGGGATGAAAATGTAAGGTATGAGATAACATTTCTGGTTAAATTATGTTATGGTTATTTTTAGGAATTTATCTCATTTTGGTAATGTTATAAAATATAGTTTTTTAAAAAGGACAACACTCAGACTGTGTGACAACCCGTCGCGTCAGACAAAGCTGTGGGAATAAAAACCCCAACCAAAATGCAATTGGGATTTATCAACTACCACTGTACTACGTGAAGTCTCTAGTTAGTGTGACTGATTATTTTTAGTTAAGTGATTTTATTGATCAATAATAAGTTTATTTTGTATCTTATGTCTTATCAAATGAATACCCATAGTATAGGAAATCGATTTGGTGATTATGTGATAAATGTTATTTTGGAAGATATTCTCTATGTTGAGAACTCTATATGCCCAAGGAAAATAGAATACTATGGGATTTCATTTGAGGAGTAATGATGCATTTTTATCATTGTTTTTATTGTGTATTTATAGAGATTTGGGTTATTTATAGAAATGATTAACCTATAATAGAGAATATGTGATTAGGTTAATTACTTTTAAGTATTTGACATTATGAGTAGTTGATGTCATTTGGATAGAACATTTAACGTGGAAGACTACGTAACCAAATTCTTCTATTTTTTGGGTTTTAATATTAATTTAGATTATATTGAAGGATTTCAAGGACAATTTTTTATTGAATGCTATTTATTTATCTTGGGGGTATTGTTGGTTTAATTTTAGAAAATAATATTAGTTTTTCTTTCCCAAATGGAATAACCTTTGGGGGATCATAAAATATTTTACTAACTGTTTTGGTATTGATTAATCTCTAAAGACAAGGTAAATATATAGTTTATCCTTCATGGATCATGTGATTCTATAAAAAGTCTATACTAGCTCTTCTAGTGTGACCATGTCTTCTATAATACTCATCGTTTAAAAATGATTTTGTAATAGAAATTTATTAATGAATGAAACTTTACTTAAAAATTAAGTATATCTCTTTATGTTCTTAGTCAATATCAGAAAGGAATTCCTCATATTTATGTAATTAACTTAAAAACAAAAAATAAAAATGTTGTCTGTCTACTTTTCCTACTAGGAAACTAATGACCGTTTGTGACATCACAAGTTTGTGGTTTTCTTGTTGTTAACTTTCTCCTGATCATGTTTTCTATCCCCCTATATTAGAACTTGACAGTTAGTTTATCACCCATATCCATGTTTTTCTATGATTGAATCCTAGTATAGGTTATCTCGGGTGAACTTTATACTTCTCTTTCTTTCTTCTAAAGTGATAGTTTTGTGGACTCTTTTTCTGATGTGGGACATTCCATTATTTTCCCAAGACCAATATTAAAATTTATAAGGATACAATTTATTGAAGGAGGGGATAATGTAACACCCCAAGCTTCCACGGTACGTTTAACTTTGAATAATGTAATAGTTTCCATTGTACGCAACATTGAGATTCTAACACACCACAACCAATCAAAGTAGCCATTATGAATAGTAATACCCACTTTTTGAAATTTTATAAATATTATCTTCCAAAATGGTCTTCATTTTTTAATTTGAAATATCAAAATTAGCTTAGGGTGAATTTTTGGTATTTTTCTAAAAACTATCATATTTTGACGAATAGTGAAAAACACTGAGTTATATTTTAAAACTGAATTTTTATTTAAATAACAATTTATTATATTTTAATTTATTGTTGTTCAAAATAGATACATAATACCTATATAAGTTCAATTTAATTCATTGGAGTTAGTTTATAATAATTTTAGATATATATAAATTTTATTGAAATTTTCACCTTCTTTTACCCATCTCCTAGACGAATTTTTAAATTCACATAAAACAAAATTTTACTACTTCTATGAGTGGAATTTATAAAATACAAGAGACATGGTTAATATTAAGGAGTAAAATGTGGTTCAATAAGATAAAAATAATTTTTGGGGAATAGAAACTTTTAACTTTTATTTACCATGGTTAAATGTAAATAGGGTAATTAAGGGTAAAAATGATATTATTATTAACCTAAAAAATGTCCTAATTCTATTGGATAAGTATAATTCGACCAAAATGAATCCATATTCATAAAATATGAACCTCTTTGGTCCACATGGATTAGATTAGGACATTTATTATTATTTAATTCAAAGAAGAGTTAACAGAGTTAAAATCAATGTTTAATAACAAAAACATTTTTATTATAGGGTTATAAATAAGATAAATTCTATTATAAATATTAATTATAAATCTAAAAATATTTCTTACATAATGGTATTTTATTTACAATTTTTATAAATTAAATAATTTATGTTATTTATGACACAATGATGATGCAGTAATTACCTTATTAGTGAAATATTAAAATAATTGATATTATAACTACCCAAATAAATATAATTTGTGACTTTTAATTAATTACATGAATTTTATAGATTAATATGACATGTTAGGTTTGATTATATGAATTAGGATAGAAGTAAAAATGCTGTTATGAATTTAGCAAAAACAAAATACCAAATAGTGTCAAAATTGACATAAACGATATTTTAAAACAAATATTATATTATTAATTGATATTCAATTCCTAAAAATCTATGGCTTTCCAAATAGACTTATATAATCATAGTTGTATCATTAATTAAACACTTGGGGTTATATTGGATTTTTATAGTAGTTTTATTAGTCATAAATATAAAACTACAAAGAGACATGGTAAATGTTAAACTAATTAACTCTGAGTTAAAGCAAAAACGATAAGAACAATATAGTGAACATAACCTGCCTAAAAACTATTGGATGGGTGGTTTTCGACCCATACCAACCATATAATCTAAATATGTCACTTTGGAGACATTATAAACTGAATATGAATTTATTATAAAATATTATTTCTAGTTTTTCCTATGGTGCCCCTCACCTCTCTTATAAAAGGGAACTCCACCTTATCTCTAATTCACACCTTCAAAGCCTTTTGGCTCAGCCATCCCCTGCCCAAATATCCTATAAACATCCCTCAATTAATTTTAGAGGACCTATTATGGTCAGAAATCCAACTTAAGGAGCCCTTTCAATCAAATCAAAAGGAAGAACCCGAGGAAGAGGTAATGATTTCACCACCCTCTTCCAAGTTCCTTTCATCTTCCACTTCTACTTTCTTTGTTATTTCCATTCTAAAATAATAACTCCAGTATCTTCTATATAATTTTATGTTAGTATAAATATGGTACATCCATATTCAGTATTCTATCCACCCTTTGAATTACATGTCACCATACGTGCGTACGTACGACCTACCGTCTCCACGTCGTGGTGTAATTATTATTCAATATATTATTATTTGGATGGGAATAATAATGATGTGTCATTCATATAAATAAGAAATATAACATGATAAAAATTATTTATATATTATATACCATCCAATTATATATTATATTAATATCAAAATAATGATAATGTCGCTTGTGCGTACGTACGGATTACCGTCTCCACGAACATGATGACATTCATTCCCCATCACATCTATTCCAGACTAAATTTATTTTGATGATTAAATATAATGTTTAGAGACATGGTATAATTTGGAATATTAATAAGATACATCCCATACGTATCAAATATGTCTCACATAACAAATAATATAAAGGAAAACGAATCCGTTAACACCCAAAATGATGATAATACTTAGATATTATCAACAAATAAATGTTAATAGATCATATATGATATCATATTAATGTATATTATTCTTGTATAAATAAATAACTATTATTTAAACATTTTAAAGGATGTTAATCTACCATAGTCCAGGGATAAATTACAATGTAAGGGGTTTCTTATCTCACTTTTAATTCTGTGAGATTTCCATTGTTCACCACTTATTTATTGCATGTGGTGTGCGTACTGCCCATGATTGTATTCATTGTGTAATATACTTTAATTTATGGATATTTAAATAATCATTGTATGATCATTCTTTCATGGTTGTATGTTTCTTATCTTACTAAATCGATAAGGGAATTTGAAATTCCAATTTCCACTCATTCGGCTTTACGAATACTTCATTGATTATTTTCCTCCAAAATTTTGTGTGGATTCACTATTAATGCGCTTATGTCATAATTTACACTCCCCTTTCTGTGGATATACATTTGATACACATAATCACTCCATTTATAAATTCTCAAGTCATAGATATGAACTTGATAAGAGTAATTTAAAAACAATCTCCATTTGTTGAGTTAAATATCCAATTCATTGGTGTTGTTTTTACAAGAATATGTGTGAATGTCCTCTAATTGATTTACACTAAATATCCAATCATATTGAATGTATTTATATTTTTCACACATAATTATGTCGTTGATTTATCTTTAACCTAAGGATATATTCTCTATAAGAGATTTCATCTCAATTTACATTCCATCGAGACTTCATTGTTGTTATACACCAAATCACTTTTATATGGTGTAAATAATATACCTTGACAAAGTATATCATGAATCCCTTTATTCTCATGATATTAAAACGTTTTGATTACCTCAATTATTTGTATTCAAGTGTCTCTATTTTGGTTAGGAACTCTAACTAAAATATCATTATAAATGTTTTAATGATTTATTATTCTAAATCATTCTCAATAATATCCATGTTTTAAAAATGGTGTTAAAGATTTATTTATATGGACATTAATGTTTTAAAATTAAAATTCCTTATAAATGTTTCAAAGTGGTATGAGAAACTTTAATTCAAAAATCTATTTTAAATGGCTTCTTGACAAATAGTGTGTCTTTTTAATGTTTTTAAGAAAATGGGGGATATTTCTCTCAAATAGTTTTGACGATTATTTTAATCTATGTCAATATCCTTCATTATTCTAGATTGAGGTTAATTTGTTACAATAAAATCTTCCATATTGTATTGAATGTGTTATGTTTGACTATGGATGTGATATTTTTATACCATTCATGGTTTGTGGATAAAGTATTGACATTTTATATGCTGGTTTTAATACGAATGTTTATGTTACGTTTCAAAACATTCATATGGTGAATGCATTGGACTTAGTAAGTGAGAGGTGGAGCCCGCTAGAGCTCCTCGATGCATCGGTAGGTCTCATGAGACAAACTAGTGTATTGGCACAAGGCCTTGACAAAATATTATTTTTGTCTTGACATAAGGCCTTGACTATGTGGTTACGATAGTCGGGAATTATGCATTCCATCATTATGGAAGTGGATATTGATATTTCTTGTGATTATTCGACTAGTAGAATATCGATGTGAATATGTAAATGGAATTATTTCATTTTATTTCTTCCATATTATGCTGAAGATCAAGTTTAAAAAACATTTGTTTTTGTTATACATTGCCTTAAATGTAAGCTTATTTATTAATGTTTCTGCTATATTGTTATCCTTACTGAGCATCTGAGCTCACCCCTTTCTAAGTTTTATTTTTTTGAGGATGTGCAGATGTATTTTATGACTAACCTTCAGTGATAGTCTGAGGGGATATGAGTGTGGACAATGGAGACTATGTTTTTGTAGTTTTTCACTATATGAGGTAATGATAGACTTATGATTGTATCCAGTGTTTCCAAAGCTACTATACTAATCGGGCTTTCGAGACCTGATCTTTTGTGATCATTCCAATGTTAAGTAATAATGCACCAACTCTGGGTAACTGGGGTCGGGGTGTAACGACACAATTTTTTTAATGGAAATTACCTTCTTATAAATTTTCCATAAAATCACATAATAATGAAATAATAAGTGATATCTGACCATTAAACATAAGTTTTTCACTTCTATGTTTGGAATTTTGAAAAACTAACATACACGGTTGTGTTCAAGATGTTTTTGGAGTCTAATTTTTTTGGGTGAATAGTATCCTACCCAAATGAATAGTAACATAACCTTATGAATAGTGATATGCCATATTGAATAGTAACCTCACCTATGGTGGTATAAAAATAATATTCATGTTCAAAATAAGTTAATGAGTGTTCTAAAACTGGTTTTTGATAATAAATTATGAATTTAATTAAATATTAAAATAATCATATTTAGAAAAATATTTTTGAAAAATGGACTTCATTTTTGCATTTTACACGTCGAAAAATGGTTAGGGTGAATTTTTGAGATTTTTATGAAATACTTTAATTTTTGATGAATAGTAGAATTTGATATTTCACAATAAATGCTAAATAATGCATTAATTGAGTAATCGATGATGTTCTGATGATGTAAGCCCACTTGTTTCAGGATCACATGATAACATTACTATTATAGGCCATCGAATACTTACTATTCCTTTTCCTGGGAGGAAATAATAAATTAATGATTATAATATTATGAAATCCCCCCTCTCCTCCACTATAAACCCCCCTCACTCTCTCTTCTCTCCACTCCTCTCAAGCTCCATGCCTTCTCTCAATTCTGCCCAAATCTCTCCCCAAGGTCCTCCCTCACTTCCAAAAGCTCTCAAACTACTCAAAATACAAAAACCTCTCCCCTTAAGAAGTTCTCAAATGAGGAAGTCTCAAGAGGTAAATTCCTCTTCCCAAATTTCTTCTTTTCTTTTAAGTTCTTTTCTTTTTTATTTCTTTCCTCACCTCCCTTCACCATAATAGTATCATAAATCTAGTAAAATACATGTACTGGAATTTCTTCATTCTAGTGGTATATTTCATTATCTTCTCACCTTTCCCCACCCATTTATTTGAATGAAATAAAAGCACCATTTGAGGTGTGCTAATTTAGCACATTCAAGGAAAACTGTTTATCAATTTATTTTATTATATTTAATTCTATCCATGTAACCATTTGTGTTATGGTTGAACCAGATTATTATATATTTAATATATCATATTTTTGGTTCTGTAATCCTTTGGTACAAATGGAATTATTTTATAAATCTAAACGCATTCTTTGTAATCAAACTCACCGAATAACAAAAATGGTTATCACTAAGGATATATATGTAATAAGTCATCATTACTCTAATTAAGCTAATTAAAATTAAAACCATTTTATCTCATGTATATGAACTGAATAAGGTAACTTCAACTCTGGACAACCACTTTCATCTTTCATATAACCCAAACTTGATTATATGTGAACCGATCTTTTAAAGCCAAGTAAACAAACGAGCCCGAACAATAAAATTAAACCTTATAACTAATAAAGAAGGCTTTTAATGAACTAAAAAGGGTTATAATAAATAAATCACATATATAAGAGGTTCTGGAATTATTAATTAATAATCCTAATTTGTTTATTCAGGTCATTAATAACAAGTTGAGAACACCAACGAACTTAAGGTAAGGGATCCTCTCCTTTTCACTCTTAATCAATATTGTTCTCTATGATATGCCTTTTTGTGTAATAACAACTGATGGGGTACATTTATAAACCTTCCCCATACTGAACTAATGTTTTATAAGTGACAAGAAACCCATTTTTCATCTCATCAATCCCTCTTAGGTACACCCGACACCATGCCGGTAAAATCGTAACGAAATCTACCAAAACCTTCTTCGTTCTTTCGGGTCGCCTTATCTTTCATTAAAAATTGTGTTTTCAAATCTATTTATGTGAATCTTATGAATTATGGATATTTTAAAAAGATTAAAATATCAAGACCCTTTTATCAATTTATTTCGGGTATATACATGTTTTTGAAAGATTCCCTCTTTGAACTTTCCGATAAGCAAACCTGTTTTAAGGGGACTTCCAAAATTTTTACCCAAATTTGATGTGCACTCTATCCTCTATTTTAAGACACAATTTTATTTTTATATTTAGTGTTTTTATTAGGAAAACCTTCTTGGTTCAATTCTGGTTTTATACAAAAGAATGTCTTCTTTGCTAATTTAACAGCTGTATAATATTTTCCATAAAACCGCACAAAAATGTTTTAATGCTATTGTTTCTAAAATACATTTCTCATATGTTGTAAATTATGTTTGACACCACTTACCATGTTATTTTCCTATTTTACCCTATGAAATTCTATATTTTATCTAATTCTTTCCTTACATGGACACTTTCATGATACACCCATTGGTTATGATTTATGTCATGATGGTGGTACCCAATTCATTCCATGGGTACCCTTATGTTTATGTATGGTTGATTATGTATGATTGTATATGTGGTTAGAATATTTATGTGGCAATAATATAAATGAAAATTTTGAAATGGGTGCACCCAGATAGAGCTCTAATTCATTGGTTAAAGGTAAGCCTCATGAGATGCAACGTGAAACGGGATTGGCGGTTAGCCATGACCCTTAATAAAATGGGAAATGGGATTGGCGGTTATCCTTGACCCGTACTAAAGATATGATTTATGATTCTGCCACATTTATATGATTCCATGTTTATATGATCCCATGCTTATATTAAATTATTTCATAAGTTTCATGCTTTGGATATCATTATGTCTTGCCTCTTATCTCATGTGCTTGAGATGTATCCTTATGTTCATTCCCTTACTGGGAATTTTTAGATCATCCCTTTGTTCATCAGTTCCCTAGGGTACCCTATGCCGATGTAAGAACTTAAAGGAAGTTATAAGATCTTTATAGAGATTAAATAATGAAGTTTTTTATCCACGTGTTTTATGTTATATGATCCTAGTCTTCCAAGACACTAAATTTAAAGATCCTTGGATTGTACTCTGATGATTAGTTATGCCTGAAATAATGAAATGTTATATGTAAAAGGTTTGGGTCTCTATAGTTGGTATCAAAGGATGGTCTAGTTATTTTTGGAGATTAGGAATAGAGCACCTTAGTTCGAACCTTAAGGATGAGACTAAGTATAAGAAAATAGTCCTAATGTTTGGTGATTATAGAGTAAGTGGTTTATAAAGAAAATACATCCCTCTCTGGATATGAGTAGGTAGAGGCGGCTCCAGCACAGATGTATCTAGGGGTAGAACCCGAAAACACCTCTTTGAGGAAGACTCGAATGAGAACTGGTGCATGATAACGAGCCTTGTGCACTCTTGGTTATGACACTCCTGGGGGATATGCTTTGGTAGATTCATGAGCTTAGTACAAAAAATTATTAATGGACAAAAAGATGCTCATAATAATATATGTTAAGAAATAGATCGAGGATAACCTAGATGTAAACATAAGGAATCACATGTATGGATAAAATTTTTCTTTTTAAGATCATACTTTTATGTTCAATGTTTTTTTTATGCTGAATAGATAAGTGTTCAAGAACTCTAATTATATGTTCCTTTTCTTAGTTAATGGAGAGAAATAGAAGAACACGTTCCAATAACCAGTGTGATAAGAAATGTAATTATTTCCCAAATGAAATGCCTGATGTGATGGAAGCGGGTGCTCAAAACTTCATGGATGTAATTGCTCAGCTATCTCGAGTTATGAATAATAACTTGAATCAGGTGGAACGTCCCCCTCCACCAAGGAAAGAGCAAGTTTCCATAGAATCCTTCATGCGGAAAATGCCTCCCATGTTTAGTGGGTCTTCTGATCCCCTCCTCACAGAACCACATATTAACTCCATTGAATAGATTTTCTCTGTCCTCTAGAGCTCGGAAGAAGATAATGTTGTACTAGCGGTCTCTCGTTTTGATGGGGAAGCTAATCAGTGGTGGACACTGATCAAGAATACTAATTCCCAAGAAGAAATTGATTCCATAGATTGGGAGGAACTCAAGAGGAAGTTTTTCAACAAATATTTTCTATGAACCCTCCATCTCAAGATGGAAAGGGAGTTCCTTGGATTCAAACAGAAGGAAGATGTGTGCATTGGGGCGTATGAAGAAAACTTTACAAGGCTTTCAAGGTATGCCTCTAGCTTTGTCGTGAACACCGAAAGCAAGGTGGGTTGATTCTTTATTAGACTAAAGAAGAGTCCACAAAAAGTGTTGACGATTCGAGACATCCACACCTTTGAGGTGATTTTACTTTGTGCCCTCTAGGTTGAAATGGAGATTGGAGACTCTTAGTGGTATCATGGGCCTAGTGACAAGAAGTGGAAAATGGATAAAAACATTTGTGGTCCATCAAACAAATCCCATGAAGGAATGAAGCCTCACATTCTCCTTTATATGAATTTTGGGAAGAAGAAACTTGATGACTTTATAAAGGAAACCAATAATTTCTTCAAATGTTGAAGGTTTTTTCATCTGGCCAAGAACAGAAAATGGATATGGAAAATGCTACTAATGTTTAAGAAGAAAAGAAGGATCAGATCAACACTCATCCTGCAGTGCATTATTATTACCACACAAAGCTTGAGCATTATGCAAACAATTTCTCTTAGCCGTGGGTTGTTGGAGTCAATCAGAAACAACCTCTAAGGCAATAATGAAGGGATTATGTTATTACTACTATTGATGTGGATCTGGAAAATGATGTGGTGACAGGTGCGATTGTTATTCATTCATGAATAGCAAACGTACTATTTGATTCTAGTTCTACCCATTCATTCATACCTTGCAAGTTTAGTAGAACTATTCAAATACCACCTCAAAATTTGGAGGAAAAGTTATCTGTGAGAACAACGATTGGGGAAAATATTGAATCCATGGTTTATAACCTCTCCACAGTTAATGTTTGAGGACTGAACCTCCTAGAAAATCTTGTCATACTTCCTTTAGTAAAGTTTGAAGATATCTTGGGCATGGATTGGCTATCTTTGTACAAGGCCAACATAAATTTTTGGTAAAGGGAGCTCACTTTTCACATCCCAAATCATCCTCTGATTCTTTACATGTGTAAGGAAGAAGATGAGTCTCATTTAGAAACTTTGTCTCAAGTTTTGATACTACATCCTTGTGAGAAAGCATATGTAGCTCAAATAATTGGGAAAAGGATAGAATCATGCTTGAAGACATTCCCATCATGAGGGATTACACTAATGTATTCCCTGAATAGTTTCCTAGTCTTCCTCCAGACTGAGAGGTTATGTTCTCAATTGAATTTATCCATGGATATCTCCCAATCATAATGACACCTTAGAGAATGGCCACTGTAGAGCTGGAAGAGCTGAAGAATTAGTTACAAGAGAATATAGGTAAGGGTTTTATATGCTCGAGTACTTCACCAAGGGGTTCTCCAGTCCTCTTCGTCAAGAAGAATGATAGATCAATGTGTCTTGGCACTAATTACCATGAGCTCAATAAAATCACTATAAAGAACAAGTATCCCCTTCCACAGATATATGACTTGTTCGATCAGCTTCGTGGGGCCAACTATTTCTCTATGATGGACCTTCAGTTGAGATATCTACAACTAAAGGTGAGGAAATAAGATATTCCCAGGACTTCCTTTCGAACGAGGTATGGACACTATCAGTTAATAGTGATTCCCTTCAGACTCACTAATGCTCCAAAAAATTTCATAGATTTAATGAATAGAGTCTTTAGAAATTATCTTAACAAATTTGAGTTGGTCTTTATTGATGATATTCTGATATAATGCAATAGCAAGGAGGAACATGATGAGCATTTGGAGAATCTGTTAAAAACTTTGTGAAGGGAGAAGTTGTATGAAAAGTATAGTAAATGTGAGTTCTGGATGGAGGAAGTATCATTCTTGGGGCATGTTATCACTAGGAAAGGGATATCTGTAGACCCTTCCAAAACAAGGGAAATTGAAGAGTGGCCGAGACCAACTTTTGTAATGGAGATCCAATGCTTTTTAGGTCTAGGTGGGTATTATTGACGATTCGTAAAGAACTTTTCATGATTGTTAAACCCAATGACCAAGCTGACACGAAAGGGAGTAAAGTTTGTCTGGACACAGGAATGTGAAGACTGTTTCAAGGAATTGAAAAAGAGGATTATCACTATGTTATTACTCACACTCCCTTCAAGTGGTGTACTCTTTGTGGTTTATAGTGATGCTTCCATGAAAGGATTAGGTTGTGTGCTGAACTATCCAATGTATGATCTAGAGTTGACGGCTATGGTCATTGCATTGAAAATCTGGTGGCATTATCTCTATGGAAAAAATGTGTGATATATACCAATCACAAGAGTCTCAAATATATATTCACACCGAAAGAGCTTAATATGTGCCAACAAAGTTGGATAGATCTCATCACAGATTGTGACTGATCAATCCACTACCATCCCAGTAAGGCAAGCAAGGTGGTGGATGATCAAAGTAGAATGGATCCTACATATTTATCAATGATGAGAATTGAAAAGGATCCAATCTTATTAGATTTGAAAAAGATGGAAATGGGAATCATTAATGGAGGAACATCATCAATTCTTTGCAAAATGATTTCTCAACCATCCCTTTTGGAGAATATAATGGTTTATCAAATAAAGGATGAGGACATTCAGAAAAGGGTGGATGTTGTTAAGAATGGGAAATCCTCTGATTTCAAAATTGATGAGGAAGGAGTTGTAAGATTTGGGACATGATTATGTGTACTATCTGATCCAGAGATAAAGAAGGAGCTATTAAATGATGCACATATCTCGACCTTCTCTATCCATCATGGGAGTACCAAAATGTACCGTGATCTCCGAGAGCTCTTCTTGTGGGATAACATGAAGAAGGTGATTGTAGAATATATATCGAGGTAGTTGGTATGTCAGCAAGTTAAAGCTGAGCAAAAAAAGTCCAAAGGTATGATGCATCCATGGCCTTTACCCATGTGGAAATGGGAAACTATTATTATGGAATTTGTCATGGGTATCCCGAAGATGTCAATGGTAAATAATGTGTTATGGGTTGTGGTTGACCGACTCACCACGACATCCCATTTATTTACTATTTGTGAAGATCTCTCGCTTGAGAAACTTGCAAAGATATATGTGAATGAAGTCGTGAGATTTCATGGTGTTCCACTCTCAATTGCCTCTGACTGTGATTCAAGGTTCGCATCTAAATTCTGGAGGAGCCTTCAATATTCTTTGAGTACTGAATTAAATTTCAGCATGGCCTATCACCCCCAAACTGATGGCCATTATGAAAGAACTATTCAGATGCTTAAAGATATGATTAGAGTCTATTATCTATAATTCAAAGGTGGATGAGATCAGCATCTCCCATTGGTTGAGTTCTAATGCAAAAATAGCTTCTACTCGAGTATTTAGATGGCTCCATATGAAGCTCTGTAAGGAAAGTTATTTAGAACTCCAACCAGTTGGGATGAAGTTGGAGAAAGAAAGATATTTGGACTCGATCTAGTTCAAGAGATGATAGAGAAGGTTCAAGTCATCAAAAACACATCAAAGATACTCAAAGTAAGAAAAATAGTTATGCTGACAACCATTGAAGGGACATGGATTTTGACGTTGGAGATAACGTATTCCTTGGAATATCTCCATGGAAGAGAGTCATGCGATTCTAAAAGAAAGGGAAGCTAAGCCCATGGAATATTGGCTCTTTTGAGATCCTTGACCGCATAGGAGTCGTTTCCTATTAGCTTTCACATCCACCAAATATGGCTCTAGTTCATGATGTTTTCCACATATTACTCTTGTGGAAGTACATACCTGATCCCTCACATGTACTAAACTCAGAGGTGGTGCAGTTCGAAGATGATCTCTCCTATGAGAAGTAGCCAGTAAAGATTCGGGATCAGGGAGATAAGGTTCTACGCAACAAGACAACCCATTTTGTCAATGTGTTGTGGAGTAACCGTAAGTTTGAGGAAGCAACATGGGAACTAGTGTAAGTAATGAAGGAAAAGTACCCACATATGTTTTTGGCCTAGAATGTAAAATGAAATTTCGAGGGAGAAATTTCTTATGGGGGGAAGAATGTAATGACCCAATGTTTTTAATGGAAATAAAATTCTTATAAATATTCCTTAAAATCACATAACAATGAACTACTATGTGATAAGTGACCTTTAAACATAAGTTTTTCACTTCTATGTTTTGAATTTTGAAAATCTAACATTCACAGTTGTGTTCAAGATGTTTTTTGGAGTCTAATAAAACAAAAATAATTTTAGGTGAATAGTAACCTCCCATAATGAATAGTAACATACCCTTCTGAATAGTGATATACCCTAATGAATATTAACCTCACCTATGGTGGTATAAAAATAATATTCAAGTTAGAAGTGCAATATACCTTTATTTTAGAATATGTTAATGAGTGTTTTAAAACTGGTTTTTGATAATCAATTATGAATTTAATTAAATTTTAAAATAATCATATTTAGAAAATTATTTTTGAAAAATGGACTTCATTTTTGGATTCTACACGTCGAAAAATGGTTAGGGTGAATTTTTATGATTTTTATAAAATACTTGAATTTTTGATGAATAGTAGAATTAGATAATTCACAATAAATGCAAAATAATTGATTAATTGAGTCATTAATGATGTTTTGATGATATAAGCACACCTGGTTCAGGATAAAATGATAAAATCAATATTCTTGGTCATTTAATAATTACTATTCCTTGTCTTGGGAAGAAATAATAAATTAATTATTATAATATTATGAAATCCCTTCTCTCCTCCACTATACACCCCCCTTAACGCCCTCTTCCCTCCACTCCTCTCAAGGTCCAATCCTTCTCTAAATTTTTACAAAATCTCTCCCCAAGGTCCTCCCCCACGTCCAAAAGATCTCATCCTCCTCAAAAAACCAAAAATCTCTCCCCTTAAGAGGTTCTCAAAGGTGGAAGTCTCAAGAGGTAAATTCCTCTTCCCAAATTTCTTCTCTTCTTTTATGTTCTTTTTGTTTTTATTTCTATCCTCACCTCCCTTCACCTTAATAGTATGATAAATCTAGTAACATACATTCACTATAATATCTTCATGCTAGTGTTATATTTCATTATCTTCTACCCTTTCCTCACCCTTTTATTTGAATGAAATAAAAGCACCGTTTGAGATGTGCTAATTTAGCACATTCAAGGACAACCGTTTATCAATTTCTATTATTATCTTTAATTATGATAATCAAATCATTTGTGTTATGGTTGAAAAATATTATTATATATTTAATATATCCTATTTTTGGTTATGTATTCCTTCGGTACCAATGTAATAAAGTTATAAATCAAAACACATTCTTCATAATGAAACCCACCGAATAGCAAAAATAGCTATCAATAAGGTTATATATAAAATAATTCAACAGAAATATACATAACCTAATTAAAATTAAAACCATATAATCTCTTGGATATGAACTAAATAATGTAACTTCAATTCTGGACAGTCACCTTCATCTTGCATATAATACAAATTTTAATAAAAGTGAACTGATCTTTTGAAGCCAAGTAAACAAACGAGGTCGAACAATGAAATTGAACTTTATAACAAATAAAAGAGGATTTGAGTGAACTAAATAGGGTTATAATAAATAAATTACATATATAAGAGTTTCAGGACTTATTAATTAATAAGCATACATTTTTTATTCAGGTCGTTAATAACAAGTGGAGAACACCAACAAACTTATGGTAAGGGATTATCCCCTTTTCACTCTTAAACAAGATTGTTCTATATTATATGCCTTTTGTATAATAAAAAGTTATGGGGTACATTTAAACACCTTCCCCATACTTACCTAATGTTTTATATGTTATGATAAACCCCTTTTCCCTCTCATCAAGCCCTCTTAGGTACACCCGACACCATGCCGGTAAAATCGTAACGAATTCTACCGAAACCTTATTCGTTCTTTTGGGATGGCTTATATTTCATTCTAAATGGTGTTATAAAATCTATTTATGTGAATATAATTAATTCTAGATATTTGTATATGATTATAATATCAATAACCATTCGTCACTTTCTTTTACAGATATTCATGTTTTTGAAAGATTCTCTCCATAGGACATTTTGATAAGCAAACCTATTTTAAGTGGACGTCCCGAATTTTTACCCAAATTTGAAGTGAACTCTATCCTCTATTTTAAGAAACCATTGTCTTTGTAAATTCATTATTTTTTTATGAATACCTTCTTGGTTCAATCCTGGGTTTATATAAAATAATTTCTTCCTTACTATTTTAGAAGCTCTATAGCATTTTCCATAAAACTGCACAAAAATGTTTTAATGCTAATATTTTCTAAATTACATTTCTCATATGTTGTCAATTATGTTTGTCACCAATTACCATATTATATTCCTATTTTAACCTGTTAAAGTCCACGTATTTTCTAATTATTTCCTTACATGGACACTTTCATGATACACCAATTGGTTATGATTTATGTCATGATGGTGGTACCCAATTCATTCCACGGGTACCCTTATGTTTATGTATGTTGATTATGTATGATTGTATATGTGGTAATAATATTTATTTTGAAATAATATACATGAAAATTTTGAGATGGGTGTGCCCATATTGGTCTCTAATTCATTGGTTAAGGTTAAGTCTCATGAGATGCAATGTGAAATGGGATTGGTGGTTAGCCTTCACCCGTACTAAAATTGGAAATGAGATTTGCGGTTATCCTTAACCCATACTAAAGATATGATTTATGATTCTGACACATTTATATGATTTCATGTTTATATGATCTAATTCTTATATTAAATTATTTCATAAGTTTCATGATTTAGATATCATTTTGTCTCGCCTCTTAACTCATGTGCTTGAGATGTATCCTTATGTTCATTCCCTTACTAGGCATTTTTAGCTCATCCCTTTGTTCATGTGTTCCCCAGGTTACCCTATGAAGATGTAAGATCTCAAAGGAAGATATAAGCTCTTTATAGAGAATATATAAAGATTTTTTTAGCACCATGTTTTTTTATATGAACTTAGTCTTCCATGACACTTGACTTAATGATCCTTGACTTGTACTCTGATGATTAATTATGCCTGAAATAATGAAATGTTATATGTAAAAGGTTTGGGTTTCTATATGGGGTGTTACAATAGCTCCCCCTCAAACTCCTTGGATGATAAGATGACTTATTTGGGTCTCAAAAATACTAGATCATTTCCTCCTGATCGAACTTCCAAATGAAGATCCTAAGCATCCATTTTATAGGCAAAGTGGAAGGTGGTTTTGGGAACAAATATTGTGTAATACCACATGGCCAATGATTTTTGACCACATGATAGTCGAATCTAGATTTGGATAAAATTATAAATATGTTTCCCCACATCTTGAATATCTTTACAAAACTTTTGGCTACAATTGGACAACTACAACTCGAGATATTGATAAAATATAGAACACTACATTTGACTTTATAGAGATTTGATTCTGTGAACAGATTAGTTCAGATGGGCATCTTTAAGGATGAATGAAGAATCAGTTCCTTCATATGAAATGTATCCCATTAAAATTTGGACCATCACACTACATGGAATCCCATTTGGTTTCACAGTTTAGTAGAAATATGCAATCGAGTCCACTAGTGTGCATGGATCCGGTGCAGTTTGGCCCATTTTTCGTGGACATCATCATGGGTCCTCAAAATCACCACCACCTTCTATGATATTATATAAACAAGTATCATTTAAAATTTTAAAATTAATAAATAAGAAATAAATGAATAAAAAATGATGTGAAATTTGTAATTAATTTCATAAGATTCAGTATAAAACTAGTTTAGTACAGTGGTGTAAAGGTAAAATGAAACTGTGAATCGCGGTGCGATCATGTTCCGATCAAGAGACCAAAATACGGTATGAGAAAATCTCATTATTCAACCACTAACGGTGTCAAAAACAAGTATATTCAAAAGAAAATCTCATTTTCTCATTCAGTGTAGGTCTTCAGGTCTAGCACACCATAATCTCATGCTTGGATAACTGTTGGGGAGGAACGCCATGTCTATTTCCCAAATTCTAATTAGTCTAGAATTCCATGTCCAACACCTTAAAATCACATCCATTTAATCATTCTTTAATTCAAAAGAATATTCTACATTATTCATTTATTAATTCAACGATTAGCTATAAATTTCAAAGGCCATTATTTAAGTCAACAATTAATTAATCACATAACCCATTAATTAATTAATCAATTAATTAATCAGTAAACACCATTATATTTAGATAAATAATTTTTCACATTGAATTATCCACATCAAATCTCAAAATGTCATATTCAATTCTTACAATTAATTATCTTTGATCACATCATGGCACATAATTAATTCTCTCAATTAATAATCTTTGGTCTACACTATGACACATAATTAATTCTCACAATTAATTATCTTACATAGCCAATATCATTATCTCATAATTAATTAATCCCAATAAATTATCTTATCACAATAAATTCAATATATCAATTTCAAAATCTCAACAAAAACCAAATATCCAAAAATATCTATTATGGTAACCTCTTCTATTGTTCCATGATTTGATTGTCAATTAAACATAAAGGAAACTCAATTCAATTCCACTTTAATAATTACTCCAATTTTATAAATCATTCATCAAGGGAATACTAAAATACATAAAATCATATACCCATATCAAAACACAACTATGGAAGTTTTATTTAGACCACCTACCTCAGTTTATTAATGGAATTTAGCCTAATAGAAATCCCCAAAATTTGAGCGGCACAACTTAATTGATCAAGCTTCAGATCTAAATCCCTAAATCCAAAATTAAGATCAAAAGCATCAAGATCTTGAAAATATATATCTATATACATATTCCTATATCTATATCTCAAACCATAGGTCTATTTCCAAGAAAATAGTGGATATCATCCAAGAAACCTTTTTGGAAGATAAAACAACGAACAAGAGAAGTGTCGGGATGAAATCCACTTACCGAGAGGATAATGGATCTTCAATCCAGGGTTTTGATCTTGAATAAATGTGTTTTTATTGACTTTTAATCCCTATATAAGGCTTTAAGATCCCATAGAAATTGTCATTCTTGGGCCATGGTCGAATTAGAGAGGTTTTGGGGGTTCAGGTGGTTTTAAAACCAATTTTTTGAATACACTAGGCCGCGTGCAAGGTTTCACCTAGGAGGCCACACGGTTGGGAAAAATCGTGCTCCTATCGTGAGATATTACACTAACTACATGAATTTATGGTTCTTGGTAAGAAAAACCATGTGCTAACCATGATGACTTACACTATCCACACGGTTAGCTTGCGCACGGTTAGGCCAAACTATTCCCGAACCGTGCCTAGCTCCCTATCTTCCCAATTCCTTAAAAAATTCACCCAATCACACCTGATGTAATTCCCCAAACCAAAGGTACTCAAAAAAAATTACATGTAACACACTTGAAGTGTCCCTCGAAAAAGATAAGATCTTATTATAGGTCATGGTGTTGGTGAGTCAGGGCGTCAGTAGGTCAGGGTGTCGGAAGGTTATGACGTTGGTGAGTCAAGGCATTGACAAGACACATTATTAGGGTGTCACAATGTCTAGGAGTCCATGAATCTATAGATTGAGGCATCAATAGGTTGGGAATCACTGATTCAATCATTGTTGAGTCGCCTCAGTGGATCAACGTTTGTGGCTCATCTTTCGGTGGCTCATCAACCGGTGAATCACCCATCAGGGACTCATTTACAATTTTCCCAGTTTTTCTAGTTTTTCCACATTGACACTTATATTGATGTCAAATTAGTCAATTGAAATATTTAATGATCTATTGGGCCATTTCAAATGGTATTTATCATATAAAACAATGAAGCTTCCTTTGACTCATAAAACGTGTGGTCCTGATTGTGATATAGCTTTAATGTCCTTTGAAAAAAATTTACCAGTTGTTTTAGGATCTCCACTTATTAATGTATAAATAATATATTCCGTTGAATCCTTCCACTTTATCTTGGTGCATCGAGAACATTTCTTCCCTCGGGATTCATGCACCTATATCAAAGAAGTCTATTTGGTTTTCCCCTTTTGTCTTTCCTATTACTCACACAAGCCTCTTTTTTTTGGTGCATGGAAGAAGTGTTGATTATATGTAGTTCTAGGTAGGGATCCCTTCGAATATTTTATAGTTGTGTATCCTGAAGGGGTGAGTATACTCATGTACCCTTTTGAATACAGTTGGACCCAAATTTAATAAATATAATAAGAGTATTAAACAAAGGGTTGGGAATACAATGATGATCGCTTTGATTTATATGTTATCCTTGTTTGGAAGGGTTGTATGCCTTTGGAAAATCATGGCTGTTGGTGGTTTCTATTTTCTCACCTGTGTGATTTGTGAATCATTTCTACAATAATTGGAATCTGTTTAATCACATATTTTTGGTTAAATACCTGGATTCCCCATGATCAAACCTTTTCTGTGATAATCAATGTTTTAGCAAGTAGAAATAAATCATGAGTGTTTTCTAAATCTGAATTAACCTTTCCACGATGTAATGGCTATGTGCTATGTGTGATTCTATTTTTCCATGCATCTATGCTAGTAGGGTGGTGTTTTTTATTTGAGTGTGGTTTTGTGTATGGGGCAATAAAGATTGTGTGATGGTATCTCAGGATGAAAGATTGGTTGATTATGGAATTAATGAACTTTTTATGCAGTGGGACTACATTTGGGTAGTATTTGGGAATCTGGGATACGTGACTTGGTTTTGTAATACTCATATTTATAGATGTGTTTGATATGGTGCTGTTGTGCAGCAGGGCTACCGAATGGGGTTGTGATGAGGATTATTGGATGTCTTTCTTGTTGAGAGGAAAGACATGGTGACATGACTTTGAATAATAATGGTAGAAGTGGTTTAACGGGTGTCCATGAATGGGGAGTGTGTAGTGGGACGAAAAACTGGTTTAGTTCTGTTTGTTTTTTTTTGAATGAGAGTTAGAGTGGATTCCATTACCATGTACTATCTTTTATTGTTTTGATTTAGATGTTGTTGGTATGGTGGATTCACCTTATAATGTTTTTAGCGTTTGATAGTTTCCTAGATTGGGATGGAATAAAAAAATAAATGAAATGATAATTCATAAATAAAATTGGTAAAATTAATTTTATGGGGTTATGTATTGAGTTGTGACATTTAGTGTTGCATCATTCATTTATTAACTTATAGAAGTGACTGTGGTTCATGGTGGTTTGTGCATGCTAGGTTAATAGAAAGGTATTTTTTGGTGTGGTCTAGTTGTTGTTTTGAAAACCCATATGTTGGGATGAGTGTTTGGTATGTATATATATATATACACATGTAGTTCCTTGTGATCTCCATATGAACCCCACCCATGTTGAGCACTAATTGCTGAACACACCCATTGTTATAGGGGAGGATATAACTTCCCAACATCCTGGTCGGAGGATGGAAGTATGGTTACTGGATCTTCTCTTCTCCTGCTTCTTGGTATTAGTAGCCCTAGAATCTTTGGTTAGGTTGTTTTGTGGTTGTGAGGCCCATGTATCTACAGCTGAGGTGTCCTTCCCACCTGTCTTCAGGACGAGTTGTGTTGTGATTCCCACTTGTATTTGATACGATGTTGTGGTTGTGAGGTCCTGATGTTTGTAGACGAGAAGTGATGTTGTATGTGGACAAGATGCATGTGGGTAGGTTGTGAAATTTTGGATTATGGAAGATCATGGTAGCCTCAGGACGTTCATCATTATGGATGAGAATTTAACCAGTGGGAAGTGGTGTAAGGTTCACGAATATCAATGTTTCTATTAATTTACATTACTTTACATGACATTCATTATTTGCTGAGTGTGACTTGGTGACGTTGTGGTGGATAGTATACCTTGTTAGGTTCTTTTGAGTTTCTTCATTTTTTATGATAGGGGAATTCGTATGATTCTCCAACTTGTGCACAAGTGACTTTGGTTTTTCCCTACTGAGTATACTTGTATGCTCATGCTACATATATAAAACTATTTTCAGGTATTTAGGAAGATTATATTGACCGTGATCAAACTTACGAGATTGGATTTTGAGGATTGTTTCTGTGATGCTTCTTAGTTTTCTTTTTGGTAATTTATAGTTTTCCAAGTATTTCTAGCAATATTACAATAAACATGCATGTGGGGTGGACTTGGTTTCTTTGTATATATGTGTCTTGGGGTTTTTTGATGTTGATACATCTTATATTTTGATCACAGTTACTATAAAAAGGATATTTACCCCCATGTTTTTTTATATTACTATACCCTTGGTGCATCTCTTCACCCTTGGGACAATTGGAGGTGGGACTCGAGGGTCATTATCTCTCCTTCATCTTTAGAAAGGAAGACCTCAACTTCTTTTTTATCCCTTCCCTCATCATGAAGAAAGTTGGTTGTGAAAATTATGGAATAAAAATATTTGGTATATGAATTTTTTAGTGATTTAGGGATAATTTTTATGTTGATCATTGAAGAATATAAGATCATATCATTCTAATTTTTGGGTTTCCATCCTATTCAGGCACATTTTAAATAATTTTATAGATAGATAATTATAGAATAATTTAAGTTAATCTTTAGTGTTTTTTGGAGGCATTGAAGATTGATATTTCATTAAATGATGTTTGATATATATTGGATATTAAATTACCGAATTCTAACCATTTTGGTTATGATTAATATCTGATGATAGAATGAATGCATTTTTCTCTTTTGTGGATTTTGTGATCCATTAAATGTTTATTCTTATTCATTAGGCATATAAAATTTAACATGAATATTCACATCCTAGAATAAGAGAAGATAAATAAGTGGAAGGTGCTCAAAACTATAATATAAGAATAATTTTGGCATGTGGAATTAAAATATATCAGGTAATTATATTTTCATATGTTCTCTATCATGATAATTAAAAAATACCTCAACTTTTGGAAAATTATCTTAAAATAATTTTTTTATCATATTACATTTATTTCTGAAAAATTAATTGTATACTTTATTCCATAATGATTTATTATTTTTTCGTTATTAACTTTCTCATAACCATTCTCTCTTTAACTATCTATTATTCCTTGGGTGTTATTTCTCTCCTCTATGACTATATGTTCTATACCCACCAATTTTTCATTATTTGTGAACACTATTATGTCTTATTCAAGATGAGATTCATATTTTACATTGATTTTTTCAAAATAAATTTTTAATATTAAATTTAATGACATGGGTTTTCAACAATGGAATTTTTAAATATTAAGATGTTTTATCCTATCAGGATTTTATGTTTTATTTTATAATTCATATAATTGACTAATAAATGTTTTAAAACTTTTTTTATTTGGAGTGGAATAAAATTATGAAGATTTAATTGTGAAAATGGAGAAGAATTAAATAACCCAAATACTTTTTATTATTGTTTAATTTCATGACATATTAATATTTATGAATTACAAGGAGTAATATTCATTATAATAATATTAAGTAAAATTTCTATCAAAATGGAAATTTTTTTCATCTTAATAAATTTGATTACATAAATTTTATAATTTTATTTGAAATATTAATTTCAAACTTTTATAATTTCACTTTCAATAAATTTTTATCATTTTTTATATCATAAATTAACAATTATATTATAATTTTTTTTTGTGAATTGTCTAAAAATTTTTATTCATTATTGTATAGTGAAAAATATTGGATTTTATAAAATTGAAATTTCTTTTCATTAAATTAATTAATTGAAAAATAGAATAATGTTTTTTTCATTTTATATTAAAGTCAAGCTAGAATCTATTTATTTTGTATTTTCAAATGACACTTTTAAAGGCTATGTGTGAACTCTGGCCACTTCACCCAATAAAACCCAATAAAATGAAAGAAAAATTAGATAAAGACTATAAGAAACAATCCTCTGCAATGATTACATCATTATGTAAAACCTCTACAAATGCCAGGCCACTCGAAAAACTGTCTTGTGTAGGGTTGGTCGGGACTAGTACTGATTCCAAAAGCCACACCCTCTCGTTATTCTTTCGGTGTTATGTTTCTCCTCTATGACCATAAGTTCTATTCAAACCAATTATTCCTTATTTGTGAACTTGATTATGTGTTATTCTAGATGTCCATATATTACATTGAATTTTTTCAGTTTTTTTATTATTCCTTTTAATGATATGGGTTTTCAACAAAGGTATTTTTAAATTTTATGATGTTTTATCCTTTCATGATTATATGTTTTATTTTATAATTTAATGAATTGACTTTTAAATGTTTTAAAACATTTTTATTTTGAGAGGAAAAAAATTATGAGGATGTAATTTTGAAAATGGGAAAGAATGAAACAACCTAATTAATTTTTATAATAGTTTAATTTCATGACATATTAATATTTATGAATTACATAGTTTTATATTCATTAAAATAATATTAAGTATATTTTCAATCAAAATGGAAATTGTTTTCTTCTTAATAAATTTGATTACATAAATTTTATAGTTTTATTTAAAATATTAATTTCAAAAATTTTAAATTTTATTTTCAAAAAATTATTATCATTATTTAATTAAATAAATTAAAATTTATCTAAGATTCATTTTTCAGGGAATTGTCTAAAAGCATTATTCTTTAGTGAATAGTGAAAAATATCGTTTTCTATAAAATTGACATTTCTTATCATTAAATTAATTAATTGAAAAGTAGAATTGGGTTTGTTCAATTTATCTTAATGTCCAGCCAGAATCTATTTTTTTTGTATTTTCACATGACACTTTTAAAGGCTAAGTGTGAACCCTGACAACATCTCCCAATAAAAACCATTAAAATGAAAGACAAATCAGATAATGACTATAAGAAACACCCCTCCGTAGAGATTACATAATTATGTCAAACCTCCGCCAATGAAAGGCCACTCAAAAAATTCCCCTATGTAGGGTTTCATGGGCCTGATACCGATGGAAAAAGCCACACCCTCTCATTCTTCCAAATCTGGATGGACAAGATCTAGTGAATGATTCCTAATCTGAAACCTCATCTATAGAAAATTCATGTAGCTTGTCGAGAAGCATTCGCATACCAGAATTACAAAATCACAAAATACCATGCATTCTGATGAAAACTATGAAGAGTCATATATGGGTAGACATAAAAAATTAAAAACAAATTCACAAGTACCACCTTTACATCATCGAATGAAATAATTCCCTATGAATCTTCAATAACATCCCTTGGAGCCAAAGGAGATGGAGCCACCCCAAGACATCGATAGGCGATCACCCTCACATCCCAAAGCACCAAGAAGACCACCACTCGGATCCACCTTAGAGAGATTGATGAAATTATCAAGCAAGAGTAGAGTAACATGCAGCCAAAACCCTCAATGTATCCTATCTCCACGACCCCCCAAATGCCCAAATTGAAAATTGCAAACTATAAGGAGAAGGTCACACCATGACATGCCTCCTAGAACACCCTACCACTAAAAAATGACATCAAAAAACCTATTTGGATGCTGTCATGACCAATGAACCTGGAAAAGAGAAATGGACCTGAAAGCCAGAGAAATGTAAGAGTAGAAAGGACCTCCCGATCCAGTCATGATGATCCCAGAACCATCAACCCCTCAAAAACACCAAAAAAATTCAAAGATCCAGCCACAACTTTAGTCAATCGTCATTAGACAAGATCACACCAGCATATCTAACAATGAAAAATCAAAACATGACCGCTCTTGGAAATCAACTTCAACAAACAATGAAAAACTAGTAGATCACATCCGAAGCAACGCCGATCAGCTCAGAAAACATCCCATTCAATCCACACAGATCCAGACCATAACTCAGAGATCTCAAAACCTCAAGAAAAAAATAATGAAGAATATAGGTACCATCATAATTTCAAACTGAAGCGGCTCAGATTAGTCCAGCGAATCCTTGATAGGGAGCACCTCTACCGCTGAAGAAGCTCCATCAGAAAATTAATTTTATGAGTGAAATGTGTTTTTACCTCAACAAATTATATTGAAATATATATATATATATATATATTAGTTTTATTAATTAAATTTATAGACTATATATTTTAATTAATAATTTTATACTCATTTGATGTCTTTTATTTAGAAATGAATGAAATTAAATTTATTGATATGCATAAAAATTAATTTTATCAAAAAATATATTTCGTTCAATTTTTATTTCATATTTAAAATTAATTTCTAAAAATATTATATATTTACATTTATAACATGAATTCCATTTTTGGAATCATTATTTAAAAATTTAGTAAAGTGGGGAATTTCTATTTCGATCATAGTGAATAGTATGTTCGGTACGAAATATGTCACCATAGTAAAATGGTAAATCAGGATTACCTAGGTTAAACTAAGTGAAAATTAAATAAATGTTAATATTAATTCTTATTATTGGAATTTGTTTATATCCTTATCAAATTAGGATTAAAATTGATTTTTTAATGTGAGAATTTTCCATTAAAAAGACATTATAATATTTAGATCATTTTAAAAATACTTGTATATCCTCTACCTCACTTACAAAAGGGCATACCCTATCATATTTTCTACAAAAATAAAGAGACTATTATCTCAACTAATATCTATAAAAATCCTTTCCTAAAATCACACCCCATGACTTTGAGGTCATTTCTTGTCTGTAATACCCACATTAGAAGGCCAAAAGTGATAATCTAAGGAGGCTGTCTCATTAAGTGGAAATTCCCTTAAATGAGTATTTTTATTTTATTTCATATTTTATCTAATTAAAACCACTATTACACATTAAAATATAATAAAATTGGTTTCTATAACATACTTATATGTTATTATTCATATGGAATAACCATTAGTCATCTCCTTCTCTATAAAATTGGAAATGAAAACATCATTCTTTTGTTCTAAGGACTACCGCCTCACAAACTGATGTAATTTGTTTTTTAAAAATACATCTTATGGTTGGAAATGGTTATGTATAAAAATTAAATAATATTATATAAATAATTTAAATTTAGTTATATAATGGTTAATAAATATATTAATTCTTTCTTCCCTATCCAAAAAAATAAAAACATCTCTCATGCGTACTTACAGACTACCTCCTTGCGAAATAATATTTTCCATTTTTCATCACCAACTCACATATATTTTATATGATAGTGGGATTAAATAAATAATATGATATTTAGTATATAATTATAAATATCTATAGTTAAAATAATACTTAACATATTTTCTCCCATAATTCATTGAAAAAACATTACACATGTGTATGTACAGACTATTATTTCTAGGATGAAAAGTAATTAATTTTTTCATAAACACATTACATGTTGATTATAAAACAATAATTAATATATTGAATTATAATTATATAATTATTAAGATACTGGAAATTATATAATCATGATCCTCTTGACCATATTCATCCTATCAAATTCATTTTGATAAAGAAGTTGAATGTTCTCAAAAAATCTAAAGTAAAAAAATTAAATATGTAATTAAGTGATTAAGTATAACAAGGATTTATGTGAAATAAAATTAATAATAAAAATAAAAGGTTTATAAATATTTTAAATAATATAATATAATATAATTTTCTAGGAATATATATAACATACTTGACATGTTGGACTAGAGGTAAGAGAAATTGACCTTAAAACATCATTTTTAATGTTTTAATGATTTATTTCAAAACATTTTTCTTCCTTGTATGTATTATTAATATTATTTCTTGAATGAATTAATAAAGAAATAAATCAATTATATATAAAATTTCATGACTTTTTTATATTATTTTAATGTCTTTTGAAAAGGAATCATTTTTTATACGAATCATTTTGAATTTATATACAAAAGGAAAAATAAATGTTCTATTTTAACATATAATGAATGAGTGGAATTTTACAAAATAAAACTAATTATTATTTAGTAATATTTCTCTTTATTTTTTATGGTTTTTTAAATAAAATATATTTTCAATTTTTCTGGGAATTTTTGTTTAACATTTTTTCAAAGAAAAACGATTTTCATCTTTATTTTTACATAAAACCTAAAAGTGATTTTGTATAGGTGTCAAAAAAAATATTTTATGAGATTTTAAGATATAAATGAAATATTAAAAAAAAATTATTTATGTTTTTTTGTAACGACCCAAAGTTTCATTAATGGAAAATGCCTCTTGATCTTATTAAATGTCTCTTTGTATAAAATGTTTTTATAGGATGTCAACTTCTTTGGTTTTATGTTAAGAATTTTGACCATTGGTAATATAGCCGTTGAACAGTAATCACATGATTAGTATAAATATAGGACTTTAACAAATCCAATTTACTCAGAAAAAGGAAGCGATGGCCTCATCCAGTAGAATTGCCCCATACGAAGCCTGTTTGTCAGAGCTCGGAAAAGAGGTGGCATCTTTGGGCTTCTCCCGTAACCAATCCCAAGCTCAGCCTCATCATGTAAAGCTCGAATGTGACCGTCTACGGGAAAAGTGGAAGTTGATTAAAATTACCACTCGAGCGATGTTATCTGAGCCACCCCAAGAGTCTGTCACCATCGCACACCTTACCCTTAAGTATTATGTGGACATTCTATGGGGTTATGTAACAAATAAGTATTACTACGTTCATGTACATTATATTTTTATATAATAATGAATATAATTTCTAGTCATTTTTGATACATTGTAAATAGTTTGTAAAGTACAAATTGTATTTTTAGTTATTATTTAATTAATAAATTTATTTTATTAAATTAAGGGATTTTTGAATTAAATAATATTTCAATAAAAAAATAATAATATTATTAAATTAATTTTTATTAAATATAAATGATCTTATAATATTATGAATGCAATTAATATTTTTATTAACGTTTGGAAGCCATTTCTGTCGAAACCCGTGAATTTTTTAAAAATGACAATTTTTATTTTAAATGTAAAAATTAACATATTTAGAAGATTATTTAGATAAAACAAATGTTATTTTTGGAACCAGGACGTCGAAATTATCCAACAGTGAATTTTTCATAATTTTCTAAGATAGTCAATTTTTTTCGTAAAAATTATATACCGTTTAATTATATAATGTGTTTTATGACATCATAATGACCCAATAATGATGTAATAAAATACTATAATCTTTATGATCAGCTAATATATGTTTTAGAATTTAAATAATGTGATTTTGGGTTTGTTTGACTTACTTTTCAAAGAATTAATCGACCCCTCAAGACTTATTCAACACTTTGCCTTTTTAAATTAATTACTATGGGAGTGTGACTCACCTACACAAAAGAAACCTTATTATTTTAAGATGTTCGGACTTTGGCCTTATAAAATATTTTTTTCCTCTTCCCTTTTCCGAAAAACATTGGCAAAAACCATGGGATGGTTTGTGGTTTGGAATAATTTAATATAAGGCGTCCCAAGCCTAAATAATGAAGAATTCTCTCTACTTTCCTATATAAACCCACACAATCTCCCACTTCCTCCTCACTAAAAGCCCTTGGAGTTCGTCCAACCTCTACCCTACTCTCTCTAGAATCCTCCCAAGGTTCCCCAAGCTCCCATGAAACCTCTCACAAGCCTCTCTCTAGCCTTTGGAAGCACACTTCCTTGTAAGGGTTTTTTTCTTCCTTTCTCATTTTTGTCAGTGTTTTTTAAGTTGTATTGCCCTTTTAATTTCAATTATGATTGTTAGGGTATGGTTCCAAACCTCCCCCATACTGCCCTATTATTGTTTGAATGATGGGAGACCCTTTCTCTCCCATTAAATTCCTCCCATGTACACTCATTACTATACTAAAATTACGAAAGGAACTTCTCTCTCCTATTTTACATTCAAGCAATACTTTTGTATCATGATTTTAAATTCCATTACAATTGTTGGGACATGTATCTATATCACCTCATTACATTCCATTACATGTAAATATGATGATAAACCCCTTTATCTCTCATCAACCATTTTTATGAATTCTTATGTCACGCCGTTACGCTCCCGAAATCGCACCGATTTTCTAAGCAATGCCATTGTGTAGTGGATACCATGCCCATTTCTTCATCAAGGGTATCCTCCTTTTTGCACCTTTACATATTTATTACAAACTATCATGTATGAATTCCAAATTCCTTTATCATGGAATAATAGATTATGTTTTATGAATCAATGTTTTGTGATCCATGTGGCACACATATGCATGAAATGAAATGTTTAAGAAGGGTGCGCCCTTATAGCGCTCCAATGCATTGGGTAAAATATAGTATCATGATACGTCACATGCAATGAGTGTTGAATCATGATAATTCAATTGAAACAAGGGTTTACTCATGCTTTATGTGCAATGAGGATTTACTCATGCTCCATGTGCAATGAGCCTTAGCTCATGCTAATTCCATGTTAAATGTTGTTGCAACATTTCCATGTTATGATTATCAAGCTTTATCATGCCTTTATGTTCATGTTTCTTTTATTCTATATTTATATTCCTATTGTATAACTTGTATTTTACTCCTCATGTTATTCCATATGTACTCCCTTACTGGGCTTTATAGCTCACCCTTTTCATATGCATGTCCTCAGGTTATCCCATGCAATACTAAGTACGAGGGAATATAGTGGTCATGTAAAGGAAGTTTTAAATAAAGATGTTGTATTTCATGTTTTGAGTCTTTATGTAATGATCCTAAGCCCCAAAGACACTAAATATCTCAATATATTTGTTTTATCAAGTGATGTTTTATGTAATAAATCATGTTTAAGTTGTAATAAAAAGCAGGGTTGTCATAGTTGGTATCATAGGATAGGTTTAGTTATTTTTGGGATTAGGAAACCCTAGTAAAGACCTAGAGACAAGACTACGTATAATAAAAATATCCCTATGTTTTGTTAAGTATTGAGTAAGTGGTTTACCAAAAAAATACATCCTTGCATGGATACGAGCAGGTAGAGGCGGCTCTGGCACAGATGTATCCTAGGGGTAAAACCTGAAAACACTACTTTGAGCTAGACTCGAATGGGAACTGGTGCACGACAACGGGCCTTGCTGCACTCTTGGTTACGACACTCCTGGGGGATATGTTTTCATAAATTCATAAGCTTAGTATGAACCCTTATTAAGGGAATTAAAAAAATTCCCCTAAGAATATATGTTTGAAATTATATCATTAAAAGCCTAGATTGAAGCCTATAGACTCATGAGTTAAGGAAATGAAAGTTTATTTATAAGTTATCAAATTTTGTCTTTGGATTACCCTTTATGTGTTACCCCTAACTTACCTTTTATTCCAGTCAATGGCCGATAATAGGAGGACTCGGGCTAAAAACCATTGTGATGATCAGTGTGATGACTGTACTAATGAGATTCCAAATCCAATGGGAGCGGGAATCATGAACTTTGTCATGCTTCTCTCTCAGCCAACTCAAGTTTTGAATAGAAACAGAAGAGACGAGGAACGTTTAACCCCCCTATTAAATAATTGGTCACTATCAAGAGCTTCATGAGACAAAGGCCTCCTACTTTTAGTGGATCATCCGATCCCACAATCGCTGAACAATGGATCAACTCCATTGAAAATATCTTATCCATCCACCAATTTTTTGAATAAGAGAAGGTTCTCCTAGAGGATTATCTTATGGAGGGAGAAGCTGATCAATGGTGGACATTGATCAAAAATACAAAGCCTAAGGAGGAGATCGAGGCGTTGGAATGAAAGGTTTTCTGAAAGATGTTTTCCGATAAATATTTTCCGTGCACTCTCCGACTTAAGATGGACAGGGACTTCCTTTCCGTCAAGAAAAAAGATGAATAATCTGTTGGAGCGTGTGAGGAAAACTTCACAAGGCTTGCATGATATGCTTCCGGCTTTTTCGTTACCCCCGAATGCAAGTTTGACCGCTTCTTTGGTGGGCTGAAGCCTAGCCTATGGAAAACATTAGCGATCCATGACTTCGACAACAATGAAGAGATTGTACGATGTGCCCTTAAGGTCAAAATGGAGATCGGTGAATCCCAAGGGTATGATGGGGATAAGAAGCGTAAGGTGGACTTTAATGCTGGTGGTCCGATGGATAAATCCAACGGTGCTAAGAAGATCCAGCACCCCACGTGCCAAAAGTGCGGAAAGAAGCACCCTGGAAATTGCTTTAAGGGGACGAGAAAATGCTTCAGGTGTGGAAGAGAAGGGAACCTAGCTATTAGCTGTCGGAAAGAAGGAACCATGGATGTGACAGAGGAGAGGAACACTCTGTTCGAACCTCAATGCATAGTTGAATGCTACAAATGAAAAGAACCGGGTCATTTTGCAAATAATTTCCCAAATCCAAGGGTTTTCAGAGGCAACCCACAACCTCCAAGACAGCATGGAAGAGCTTTTTCCATCACTTCTGCCGATGTGAACCCTAAAAACAAAGTGGTGATATGTACACTAGTTATTCATTCAAGAATAGCGAACATACTTTTTGATTCAAGCTCTACGCATTCTTTTATATCTCGAATGTTTAGTAGAACAATCCCAGCACCACTACAAATCATGGATGTAAAGATTTGGTAAGTACGAAAAATGGGGAAATCATTACATCCCATGAATATAAGTCCTCCCATGTTATAATATGTGGATTGAATTTCCCAAAGAACCTCATCATACTCCCTCTGGTAGAATTTGATGCAATTCTTGGCATGGTTTGGCTTTCCTTATATAGAGACAATATAACTTGTCGGGAGAGGGAATCACACTCCATATGGAGAATCGACCCCCGATTCTTTACAAGTGTCAGGAGGAAGATGAATCTCATTTAGCTCCATCATCTCAAGAATGGATATTAATGTCCTATGAGCATGCGTATCTGGCTTATATGATTGAGTCCAAAGAAGAAACCATCCTTGTAGAAATGCCTATTGTGAGGGAATTCGCGGAAGTGTTTCCAGAGGAACTGTCTGGTCTTCCTCCTAGAGGAGATGTTGAGTTCTCAATTGAACTTATACCTGGGGCAGTACCAATATCCAAGAATCCGTATAGAATGGATGTTGTAGAGCATGAAGAGCTGAAGAAACAACTACATGGGAATCTGGATAAAGGGTTTATACACCCAAGTGCTTCACCATGGGGTGCAGCAGTCCTCTTCGTCAAGAAGAAGGATGGGTCAATGTGGTTTTGCATCGACTATCATGAACTTAAAAAAATCACGATAAAGAACAAGTATCCTCTCCCAAGAATCGATGACTTGTTTGATCACCTGTGTGGAGCACAATACTTCTCCAAGGTGGATTTGTGGTAGGGATATTATCAAGTAAGGGTGAAGAAGGAAGATGTCCCCAAGACTGCATTTCATACAAGGTACAGTCAATATGAATTCATATTAATGCCTTTTGAACTCACCAATGCTCTAGAAATATTCATGGACTTGTTGAATAGAGTCTTTAGAGATTACCTTGAAAAATTTGGGGTAGTCTTTATAGATGATATTCTAATATACTCCAAAACCAAGTAGGGTCATGAGGAGCATTTAAAAACTATACTAGAGAATTTGCGCAAGGTGAAGCTCTATGAAAAGTACAACAAGTGTGAGTTCTGTTTGAAGGAGGTCTCATTCTTGGGCCATATCATCACAAGCAATAGGATATCTGTTGACCCCTCCAAAATAGATGCAATTGAGGTATGGGTGAGGTCAACATCGGTAACAGATATCTGTAGCTTTTTGGGGTTAGCTAGATATTATCGACGATTTGTGAGAAATTTCTCACGATTGTCCAACCCTATTACCAAGCTTACTCGAAAGGGATTAAAGTTTTCTTAGTGTGATGAATGTGAAGAAAGCTTCAAGGAGTTGAAAAGGAGGCTTATCACTGCACCTGTTCTCAATTTACCCATAAGTGGTGAGCTTTTTGTGGTATTTAGTGATGCTTAGAAGAAGAGATTAGGATGTGTGCTGATGCAGAATGATAAAGTGATATCATATGCCTCAAGGCAGTTGAAAATCCATGAGCGAAACTATCCAATGCATGATCTGGAGTTGGAAACGATGATCTTTGCCTTGAAAATCTGGCAGCATTATCTCTATGGAGATAAATGTGAGATATATACTGACCACAAGAGTCTTGAATATATATTCACACAGAAAGAGCTTAATATGCGCTAGAGAGGATGGATAGAGCTAATCAAGGATTATGACTTTTCAATACATTACCACCCTGGGAAAGTGAACAAGGTGGCAGATGCCCTAAGTAGAAAGGACCCAACAATTCTATCAATGATGAGAATTGAGAAGGATCCAATCTTCTTAGACTTGATGAAGATGGACGTGGGAATCATAAAGAAAAGAATATCATCAATCCTTTCACAAATGATTGCTCAACCATCTCTATTGGAAAGGTTAAAGGATGCTCAAAAGGATGATGTGGGAATTCAAGAAAAAGTAGAAGCTATCGAAAAAGGGAAATCCTCAGAGTTTAATGTTAATGAAGAAGGAATTGTGTGGTTTGGGAAAAGACTATGTGTTCCATCAAGTCCGGAGCAGAAGAAGGAACTTTTAGATGATGCACATAGTTAAAATTTCTCTATTCACCCATGGAGAACAAAGATGTATCGAGATCTCTAAGAAAACTTTTGGTGGGATAATATGAAGAAGAAGATCGCTGAATATACATCAAAGTGCCTGGTGGGTCAGCAAGTTAAGGAAGAGAGGTAGAAGTCTAAGGGGATGATGAAACCAATGCCCATACCAGAATGGAAATGGGAGAACATCACCATGGACTTTGTTACAGGACTTACAAGGACATCCACAGGCAACAAAGCAATTTGGGTTATTGTGGATCGTCTTACTAATATTTCACACTTTATTACTCTTCGGGAGGATTTCTCATTGGATCAACTGGAAGAGATGTATATCAGAGAAGTGGTAAGGTTGCATGGAGTACCACTATCTATTGTGTCTGACCGAGATCCAAGATTCACCTCTATGTTTTGGAAGAGTCTTCAACATGCTCTGAATACTGAACTAAACTTCGGTGCGGCCTATCATCCTCAATCTAATGGCCAATCCAAGCGGACTATTCAATCACTTGAGGATATGTTGATAGAATTATCAATGGACTTTAAAGAAGGATGGGATCAACATGTTCCTCCAGTTTAGTTCTCTTATAATAACAGTTTCCACTCGAGCATCCAAATAGAAACATATGAAGCCCTGTATGGGAAATGTTGCAGAACACCGACATGTTGGGATGTGGTCGGTGAACGTAAGCTGCTTGGACCAGAAATGGCCTAGGAAATGGTGGAGAAGGTAAAAACCATTCTGCAGCATATCAAGGAAGACCAGAGTCGACAGAAGAGTTTTTCAGATAATCATCGATGAGACCTTGAGTTTAAAGTTGGAGATATGGTGTTTCTACGCATATCTCCATGGAAAAACATCACGAGGATTGGAAAGAAAGGGAAGTTAAGTCCAAGGTACATGGGCCCCTTTGATATTCTTGATCGTGTTGGGTCTATGGCCTATCAACTAGCACTTCCACCTAGTTTGGACAATGTACATGATGTCTTTCATGTATCCCTCTTAAAGAAGTACATACCGGACCCTTCCCATGTACTCTCTTCTGAGGTGGTACAATTGGAAGAATATCGTTCTTATGAGGAGAAACCAGTGAAGATCTTAGATTGTAGATAAAAAATTCTACGAAATAAGACAATACCCCTCGTCAAGGTGTTGTGGAGAAACCACAAGTTGGAAGAAGCAACTTGGGAATCAGATGAAATGATGAATCTGAGTTACCCACAATTGTTGTAGTGTGAGAAAAGGAAAATTTTGAGGCCGAAATTTCGTAAGGAGGAATATTGTAATGACCCAAAGCTTAGTTAATGGAAAATACCTCTTGATATTATTAAATATTTCGTTGTATAAAATGTTTTTATAAGATGTCAACTTCATTGGTTTTATGTTAAGAATTTTGACTGTTTCTAATATAGCTGTTGAACAGTAATAACATGATTAGTATAAATATAGGACTTTAATAAATCAAATTTACTCAGACAAAGGAAGCGATGGCCTCATTCAGTAGAATTTCCCCATACAAATCCCATTTTTCAGAGCTCAGAAAAGAGGTGGAATCTTTGGGCTTCACCCTTGACCAAGCCCAAGCCGAGCTTCATCATGTCAAGCTCTAACATTACCGTCTACGGGAAAAGTGGAAGTTGATTGAAATTACCACTCGAGCAATGTTATCTGAGCCACCCCAAGAGTCTATCAACATCGCACACCTTACCCTTATGTCTTATGCGGCTCTTTTAAGGGGTTATGTAACAAATATGTAGTACTCTATTCATGTACATTATTTTGGTATATAATAATGAATATAATTTCTAGTCATTTTTGATACATTGTAAATAGTTTTTAAAGTACAAATGGTGTTTTTAGTTGTTATTTAATTAAGAAATTTATTTTATTAAATTAAGGAATTTTTGAATTAAATAATATTTTAATAAAATAATAATAATATTATTAAATTAAAATTTTATTAAATATAAATAATCTTATAATTTTATGAATTCAATTAAAATTTTTATTAAGGTTTGAAAGCCATTTCTGTCAAAACCCGTAAATTTTCGATAAATGTCGGTTTTTATTTTAAAAGTAAAAATTCACATATTTAGAAAATTATTTAGATAAAACAAATGTTTTTTTGGAATCAGGACGTCGAAATTATCCAACAGTGAATTTTTCATAATTTTATGAGAGTCAAATTTTTGGGTAAAAATTAAATATCGTTTAAATATATAATATGTTTTATGACATCATAATGACCCAATAGTAATGTAATAAAATAATATAATCTTTATGTTTGTATAATATATGTTTTTACATTAAAATAATGTGATTTTGGGTTTGTTTGACTTACTTTTAAAAAAATTAATGGACCCCTCAAGACTTATTCAACACTTTCCCTTTTTAAATTAATTTCCATGGGAGTGTGATTCACCTCCACATAAAAACCTTATTATTTTAAGATGTTAGGACTTTTTCCATATAAAATATTCTTTTCCTCTTCCCATTTCCAAAAACCATGGGCTAAAACCATTGGATTGTTTGTGGTTTGGATTAATTTAATATAAGGGTTCCAAAACCTAAATAATAAATAATTCCCTCAGCTTTCATATATAAACCCACCCAAGATCCCACTTCCTCCTCACTCAAATCCCTTGGATTTAATCCAAAATATGCCCTACTCTCTCTATAATCCTCCCAAGGTTTCCCAAGCTCCCAAGAAGCCTCTCAAAAGCCTCTCTCTAGCCTTTGGAAGCACACTTCCAAGTAAGGGTTTTTTTCTTCCTTTCTCATTTTTGTCAATTTTCTTTAAGTTGTATTGCCCTTTTAATTTCAATTATGAATATTAGGGTATGGTTTCTCACCTCCCCCATACTGCCCTATTATTTTTTGAATGATGAGAGACCCTTTCTCTCTCATTAAATGCCTCCCATGTACACTCGTTACTATGCCAAAATTCCGAAAGGAACTTCTCTCTCCTCTTTTACATTCAAGCAATACTATGGTATCATGAATCTAAATTCCATTACAATTGTTGGGAAATTTATCTGTATGAACTCATTAATTTCAATTACATTTAAATATTATGAGGAACCCCTTTCTCTCTCATCAACCATTTTTATGAATTCTTATGTCACGCCATTATGCTACCGAAATCGCACCGATTTGTGAAGCCAATGCCATTGTGTAGTGGATACCATTCCCATTTCTCCATCAAGGGTATCCAACATTATAAACCTTTATTTATTAATTACTAAGTTTCATGAATTAATTTCACATTCCTTTATCGTGGAATAAATGATTATGTTTTATGAATCCATGTTTTGTGATCCATGTGGCACACTTATACATGAAATGAAATGTTTAAGAAGGGTGCACCCATATAGCGCTCCAATGCATTGGGTAAAGTATAGTATCATGATACTTCATGTGAAATGAGTGTTGACTCATGTTAATTCAAGTGAAACAAGGGTTTACCAGAGCTTTATGTTCAATGAGGATTTACACATGCTCCATGTGCAATGAGCCTTGGATTATGCTAATACCATGTTAAGTGTTGTTGACACATTTCCATATTATGATTATCATGCTTTATCATGCCTTTTGGTTCATGTTTCTTTTATGCTCTATTGAAATATCTATTGTATAACATTTATTTTACTCCTCATGTTATTCAATATGTACTCCCTTACTTGGCTTTATAGCTCACCATTGTCTTATGCATGTCCTCAGGTTATCCCATGCAATGCTAAGTACGATGGAATGTATTGGTCATGTAAAGGATGTTTTCAATAAAGATGTTGTATTTCATGTTTTAGGTTTTTATGTAATGATCTTAATCCCCAAAGACACTAAATCTCTCGATCTTATTTGTTGTATCAAGTAAAGTTTTATGTAATAAATAATGTTTAAGTTGTAATAAAAATTAGGGTTGTCATATATTTTAATTGGACCTTGTTTATGAGGATGTTTGATACCAAAATATCTCTCTAATACATTGGGTAATGATTATGTTCTCCAAATAATTATGTTCAAATTAACTGAGTAAGTTATTATATACATAAGGGTTTTTTATAATGGTTATATGAATATAATGACCCAAGGAACCTAAATAACCTTTAAATTATTTGTTATTGGTTTTCATGTAATCATATTAACTTCGTAAGTAAAACTATTTGATCATTTTTTAAAGGAAGGATTATTCTCTTTATCAGTGTAAAGTATGTTTCGAAGAAAATGTTTTTAATGGTTCCCATGTTTTCTAGGGAAAAAATGATTGGTCATTTATAATGTATTATAATGTTTTTTAGGAAAATCATTGGGTAGTAAATATGATTTCATTACTATGTAAAAAAAATTTAGATCAAGGAATATTATGTTAAAGGAAACCCCACTTATATCAAAATATGGTTAGTATTGACAAAAATGTTTCTTTTTTTATAGGTAGAAATATGTGAAATTATACCAATTACAAGTATCTTTAAAATGTTATGTTTTATTTAGAAAATAGTTACTAAGAATAAATGTACACTTTTTAATGTACTGGTTCATTACACAAGAGTTATGACCTAATTATCTAAAACTCCACACCTGATAAGATCTTTATGAATGCAAGAATGTGATTTAATATTTAAAAATTAAATTATGGGTTGAATAAGGAATGGTTTATTATAAGTAAAAATTTTAAATTTATCTCAACATCTACTCTGTATCATGTTTATAAATACTCTCGTATAATTATTTTTATATCAAGTTGGTTAGTGTTTTTCCTCTTTTAATGTTCATGATTCTCTATCATTATGATAGTATCTGTTCATTTTCAATTGTATTTCCAATATATATTAACATACAAAACATTTTATTTTTATTTTAATTATTTATAATATCATTATTCAAATGAATTTTTGGATAAAATATATTCTATGAAATTCCATTTTTTTCCACGATTGTTCCTTCACAACATTGACTCTTTGTAGTTGTCCCTATAATATATTCACATTCTTGTTCATCTCACATATCATGACTTTTTTAACACCCTATGATAAAATCATTCCTAAGTATAGTTATAAAATGTGTCATATGATACCTATATATCATTTTATATAACATATTCAGGGGTTATAATTTCTTCTTATCAGTTCCTATAATATGATTCGCCTATTATAATATCAATTATAGCCTATTGGGGTATCTTACATTTACACATATGCTTTCTTCTCCTCATACCACCACATTTACCGGTCACAATGGAAAATTTTGCCCCTGTTTTTTTCATCATTTAAGTACAAGAAAACTATTACGGGCTCATTTAAATAAGTTAAAAATATATTTATAAAATCCTTCTACTAAATCCACCTTCAATCCTTATTGCCCCCAAAGTCTGATAGGAATATATCTCTGAATATCCTTATACAATATGTAGTGGTCAAATAATGAAATATACCATTATTCATATAATGTTATCCTTTATTATTCTATGTCACATAAAGATATATTCTTATATCAATTTTTTGATACACCTTTTGGCCTTCCATATACAATATCACTAGCCATGACAACTAGTTGTCCATCAAAACTTATCCTTCACCCAATGATTCTTATTTTTACCACATGAAATACATATTATTATATTACCTATATATGTATGTACATTCATTATTGAATCTTATATTGAAATATCCTAATTTAATATTACAATTTCACATTGTCACCAAAATTTAATATACAATGAAATTTTGTGTAATAGTATACCACAATATTGTATTATATCTTATATATTGAAAATAAAATTACATATTTAAATTACATTATATATACTAGAGAAACATTTTTCACTTTTTTGATAATCCTAAAGACAATTTACTTTAATATCCAATTATATAACATTTATTATACCATATTTAGTTTTCTTTAATATGATTTAATAGCATGAAAAACATTAAAATTGGGCCTTTAATATAATCTAAGTAAATTTACAATTATTTATACATCCCATATTATGTGAACCTCTTGTATTCATAGACATATAAGAAATTATTTTATCATAAATATACATTTATCCCATGAATTATCTTATCATATGATTCTTCATAATAATTTTTTTAGTCATGATATCATTAATCCCATTATCTTTTACTAAAATTTTAATTGAGTCATCCAATTTTTTATTAAGTCTCAACATGGGTATACTCTCTATCATTTCACACTATTACCTTTTTCATACTATTTCTATAATCATATATGATATGGAGGAATTAAATCCTCTCTTTATCTTTATAATTCAATACGATTTCATCACTACCTTTATATAGATCCTCTATAAAATTTTCATCTTCATCAAACCATTTGGGTTATGGTCAATAAATATGTGAATAAATAAAATTTAGTTCAATGTTCTTGATAAATTATTACATCAAAACTTATATTGTATAGTAACTTTTCTATTCCATATATTTCTTTCTTATTATTAAAGGTCTTTAACTCATTATTCCTCAATATACTATTTATGCTTATATAGACTAAAAAGTGTAATTATTCATATTTATTGATATATTTATTCACCATCACAAATACATAAAAAACCACATTCATATTTTTCATTAGATTATAAAATCTCACACCATAACCAAATATGTTGAGTCTATTAAAATTTCACCTTGAAACATAAAATTTCACGGAAATGAGAAAATTTTTAGAAAACTATATGATAGAAAGAAAAAAATGAATCCTTTAGAATATTAATAATACATAAAAAAATATAAGTAAGAAATTGTAATGAAATTTAGATAAAATCGTAATACCACTACAAAAAATATAGAAAAAATGTTAAAATGAAAAAATTACACATTTAATAGAAAAATAATAGAGATAAATTTCATAGAATTGAATTTTATGAATAATTAAATATATACGATTGGTCTTTCACATAATATATGTGGGGGTAGAAAAAATGTTCATATGTTGTGGTGACTATTTTTTATATAAACTAGTTGTTTTTATTTCATTGAAAATTTCTATAATTTAACAGGTGGAGATTTTAAAGAAGTTTGGAAGCATTTATTTAATATTTAAATTGTTATTATAAATAATTTGGGGAATTCAAAAGGATTCCATTTAAAATTTTATTACATATATACATTTTGAGATCAATATTTTTGTATGTTATAATGTATTCTATGAATATTTGTTCTTTAATTTCAATTTATTTTTATAGATCTTGTTTTATTGGTTAACCTACATAGTCTTGAGATTATATAAATACATGAATTAATTATAAGTGAATTTTTTTTACAAATTTTTCGATATTCTAATTGGTGGAAAATTTACTGATATTTAATATACATTTTTCCTCTCTTAATGTATGGGGTAAATATTACTTTATTGAATAAAACCGAAAAATATTATGGTGTAGAGTTTATCTACATTACAATTCTATTCTATCAATATTTATTATGTAATTTTTATAGTTCTTTCAACATGGTTTAATCTAGACCAGGGGTCAATAAAATTATAAGTTTCATTTGATAGTAAAACCATATTGATCACTGGTATATTTTAATATTCCTTGAAATAATACCAATTTAAATTTAAAAACTTATTACATATAATTTTTAAAAAATAAAATAGTTTCAATAATCACTAAAATATATTATCTATTTCTCTATTAATTTTACATGTCACATAATAATGTATCTTTTGAATTTTCTCAATTTAAAACATTTTAATTGAAACTATACCAATAAATAATTCAAAAACTACGATAAAATAAAATAAATTCATTTACCTATATATAAACGAGGATAATATACTTCTAAAAAGTTGATTTTTAAACTTATTTGGAATATATTTTAATGGGGATGCAAATTTCTTACACCGCTTCTACTAAATAAATATTCATTAAATTGTTAGTTTCAATGAAAAATAATTAATGTGAATATTTTTTATATTTAATTTTTATTTTTATTTTTCCCTTACAAGATTGGGTATCTTATTCGATAATTTTCAAATTTGTTGGTTTATGAACAAGACCCTCACTCAAAAACATAATTCTTCACATGTAAAAATGTTTCTACCATTTTTTATAAAACATTAATGATCACATTAGTTGGTACATAATTTTTTAAAGGATTATTAATGACAACAAATGGAGTTATAAGAATTAATTCTACCTCATAAAATATGAAACTACATGGAATATATAAAATTGTATATTTTAGGTATCACATTGAGTATTATTATACCTCACATGAAAGATAATTTTTTTGATATCAAAGTAGATAAATTGGAACTAATATAAAATAGAATTATTTTTTATGATATTCCATGTTATAAACCAGTGAAATTATTAAAAAAATTATACAAATTTTGGATTTTTTTAATACAATTTCAAAAGATGTGGTAAATATAATATACTAACTCAAATATTCCATCAAAATAAATATGGGGTTATCACATAGTCTCATTTTTATCCCTCAATTACTATAGGTGGAAAATAAATACAATTTATTTGAAAAAAAAATTATGGATCATTTTCTATTGATATAACTTGATTCCTTATAAAAATTCAGGATGATGGGAATACAAGTGAAATTTAATCAGGAACCTCTTTAAAAAGAAAACACTCTCCTAATTACCCTTATTAAGTGGATAAACCATAGAATAAAAACATTAAGAAACCCACACCACAGAATGCATTTTCCATACAAATTAAATGATCAAAAATATCTATGAAAATATTTACAAAAAATATATGTGTAAAACTTGATATATTTAATTCCATCAGTTAAAAATATAATGTAATTTAACGGATTTTAAAATATGATTATACAATTAATGTGATCTCAACATATAATCATTTAAAAAAGCTCTACAAATTTATAAGCATTAAATCACCGACATGAAATTTAAATTCAAACCAAAAATATAGTTTTTATAATACATAAATATTAAATATTAAATTTATTTCTTTACATGTTTCTTGAATAAAAATATCAAGATACACCCTAAAGGATTTATAAATGGGTGAGTAAAATATTACTTACTAATATTTTTCTAAATGACCCCAAATGAAAAAACATTGGTATTAGATAATGTTTATATATGAGATGTATGAACCCCTAACCATCAATAAAAAATATATATTGTGATAATCAAAATAATCCAAAGAATGAATTATGTATTTTATAATGAAATAATAATCAATGAATTAAATCCCATTAAGAATATATGTTGTTAACACAAATCCAACCACACCACACAAAAAATTTATATTATTATTTATTTTTCATCAAAAAAATTTCAATTTTGTGTCTTATATATGTGACCCTCATTATTTATGAGTTGAAATGGCCAACTGGTATCACATTGAGTCTTCACTTAATAAGAAGAAAAATAACCCGAATCAAACCAATAAGGGTAAAAAAAGGTTATAAGTCCAAGAAGCTCTTTATCAAACCCTAATTAATTTCTAATAGGATCATGAGAACCTTAAAATAACTAATCAAGTACTACATAATCCTAATGAATAATGAAATTTAATTCAAGATGAATTGCCTAAAATAAAGGTTTTAATCAAATTGATACAAGTTTATTAAATTCATAACTCATAGAAAAACATAAAATTAACCAGTTCAACGATTATAAAAAAGAATATTAACCTCATTTAGTTTAATTTTCTCCAATAAAATGAATAGTAAATATCCTAGGAACATAAGGACACTAAAAGAAGTTTAAAACCTTATAATCATCATAACACTAAAAAACTAGAGTTATATTATCAATAATAGGCTTGTATTGAACAAATATTTTTTTCCATATTTATAGAAAATATGTGGATCCTCTAACATCAATTGATGTAAAAAAATATTTATATATTGTATAGATGAATATCTGATCTCTTCTACCCTTTTAAACCTTAACCATTAGACTCTCACCCAAATGTTTTAACATGAAACTTATAAAAATTCATGAAGATCACATAAAATAGGATTTAAGCTAAGGTTAAAATGATAAATAGAATGATATGATAAGAAATATGGTGGTTTACCATTGATATATATTTGGACCTATCATGTATGGAACATAGATGGCTTAATGTTGAATGAAAAAACCCAAAATCACCCAAAAATACTTTTGGAGGTTATAGATCATGATGGAGGTAAAATAGAGGAGGATATATGGTATTTTTGAGAAAAATATGAAAAATTATCATATGTTAATAAAGAAAGAATAGATACTATTAATTATTATTACATTTCTCTTCTAATCCTAGAAATCATCTATCTCAAACCAATTTGGGTGGTATTTATTATATATAATTTAAAAACTATATCATGTAAAATTTTATATTTTTTATGATTTATTAATATTTCAATGAAAAAATTAATTAATTACCTAAAAGTAATGAGGATGTTAACATTTTCATTAATTCATGATTTTTATCCTACAAAATGTTACAATTATTCCCCTAATAAAAAATCTCTTTCCATTGGCATTATATAAGTGTATTACTCTCCTATGTATCCCTCTGAATCAAATTTTATTTACCATAAAACATATACTAATAGAATACATTGAAATTGAAAAGTTTTTCTTATTTAAAAACTAATTAAATGGGTATCTAAACAATGATTTCATTAGGATCTAATTCACCTTGATCCTAGCTGATAATACGATAATGGTTCAGTTTTTACCTTTTTAATTTCAACAAAAGAAAAGTCCATTGTAAACTGAGTTTAATTAAATAGGTATGTAAAACCAATATGATAATTAATTTATATGAATATTTTTAATAACAAGTCAAAAAGTTGATAATATCATTTTCTTTTTAAGAAATTTGTGTCTTAATATAGGTAATACTTGTGATAAAATATGACTGCTAAAAAATCCCCAACAGTCATCGATGATTGTTAATATGAGTTTGTAATCTCTATATTCTACCCCAATACTTCTTAATCATATAAATTGGTAATTTTTATTATTTTACCATGATAGAAAAAACACCTTTATTAACCAATGTGTAATATAAATGGAGATAAAAAAGGTATCCTTTATAACACTTCAAATCATATCATATAAATGTATTCTTAGTAGTTATTATTATTAAATAATTTTTCTTATAATATATGTTTTTTCAATGACCTCAAAAAGTTTATGACATAAACCTTGTACAAATATTATAGTGAAAATATAATTCAATCAGATTGACCATTAGTCTGGGTATAGTAAGTGATACTCAAACCATATTATATTCTAAATGTGGCTTGAAAAATACATTAAAATATAAAGGTAAATATTATATATTAATTTGCTATAATTATCATAGGAACATTATGAATCTTTGAAATATATTTTATATAAATTTATCCAAATTATTTGATCGATTTTTTTATCATAATGGTAAAAGTGAGATTTTTTAATAGATCATCGATCTCTTAGTTACCATCATGGTTTTGCAAGGGTATTTCAAATCACATAATATAATCATTAGATAAATATTCCCTTTTATATGTTATAATGGATAGAGTTTATAGTATAACTATTTTTTCTTAGTGTTTCTCCTTTAATCACTTACATGGAAGGAACCCGAACATAAATTTGTCTACTAAACTCTTCAAACATAAAAACCAAAATTGATGTTTTAATATCATTTAACATAATTATTATAACAAAGTGAACCTACCAATAATAATTATTGAATGGTTTCATAACCTTATTTCATAAATAATAGGAAAATATAACCATAAATTAAAAATAACAAATAAATTCCAGTAAATTATTCCATCCATCTACGATCTCATAACCATTTAAAGAACACAATGACCATATTCACTCAAGGTATTATAATATCCCTAATTTCTCTAACACCATAGGTATATATGAAACCATTATTCATGAAAATATAATTTATTTATTTCATATTTCCACATCAAAGTGAATATATAATATCATGATCATTAATTATCATTTATTATTTACATTCAAAATAATAAACATCTATGATTCTGGTTCAAGGAATCAACCAATATATTTCCCCTTCATTAATTGTAATTATATTCAACATGAAATGTAAAATTATATTTATTGAACATAATTTTTGATGTTTATGTCTCACTGGGAGAAAATACATTTCATTCACTTATAATAAATATATATGATAAAATTCATTGTAAAAAAATCTGTAAGAAAAAGTCCATGGAATGTAGTAAACAATCTAACTTGAGATCACAATGACAATAACTATTCTCATGAGGTCTCAACTATCACAATCTAAAAAATACAACATTATTCCACTATAAAATGACACAACCAATCACCACACCAATATAATCCTAATAGATGACATATCAATATCATGGATCACATAATACAATAAAAATATAAAATTTGATTCAATTTATAAGCTTCTAAATACTTTATTGAATTTATTTTTTTACCAAAATATCACACTATTTTTGGATAAAGTGGTAACGAGTGAAGTGAGCCCCAAAAATTCTTAATGAAAGTAATGATAATAAAAAAATAGTGGAATTATTCGAACCTAAACAAATGTTATGTCTTTTACATAACACTAATTTTTCCATATTCATGAGAATAACAAATACACTTTATTATTAAATTTTCCTAGCCTAATAAATTGAACTCATAAATCAATAAATTTTACTTCGGTAATTTTTCATAAAGTTAATTTTCTTTTAATGTTTTTAATATGTTCTCTAAATGTTATTAATTATTTTTTATCTAATGATTATATCAATATATCAACAAAAAATATGATAAATCATAAATCAAGATGTCCAAATAGCCTATGGATTTGGTTAGATTTTGAACATACCATGTATGGATTTTTCATAGATTATTTTTTATCAATTTTGATCATTATTTTTTTCATTAAACTATGATAATCCTTATAACATAGTAAGAAATAACCCAAAATATATTTCTATGTGAGGATAAAACATTAGAGTATAACAATTAAATTAAAGATATGAAAAATGTTTAAATACTATGGACACATGTTTACGATATATGAAAATTTAGAAAGTGTTTTTAGATGTTAAGGAGACATTTATGAGCATAAAGTATTATTCAATTTATAAAAAAAAATTTATGGAAAAAAATAATGACTTTTAAAATAAATTTTATTATTACAACACTATAGTGTAATTTAATTGGATAAAGGATTATATATATATATATTTGGATATGACTTGTAGAAATGATGGCGTGGATTGAGTCTTAAGGTCTTAGTGAATGGAGTTAAAAAGAATAAAACATTCCGCTTAAACATATTATGTTTCTATAAATTTTTTTGATGTGTTTCTGAGAATTAAATAACACTTATTTAATATAGTTTAAGAAAATAAAAACCAAAAACTGGAGATCAACATGATATGAAAAACAAAAACATTTTATAAAATATATTATGCATACATACCTTTAAATGATGATAGCCTCAACTACTACATCCAATTTTATACTTCATAAAGATCACATAGAAGAAACCATTAGGTTATTTCATTCATGGTGTATCCACAGGTCAACTACATCACCCAAAATTCAAGTAAGGCCCTCCTTACATGGATAATATGATAATATCACTTGAGGTAAAGGAATAAGAAATAAGGAAACATTGATAGAGATAATCAATTGGATAAGCAACCATATCAATGTATATGACCTATTTATATTGTTCTCAAGATACTAACATACCTTTATGTCTCTTACTCATACATCACATAACTAATGAGTAATGTGTTAGTTACAACATTTGTAACTCAAGGACTAAATTAATTCTACCATATGTTTAATTATCTAAAAAAACCAGGACAAATGATGTCCTTTATGCATAAAATATCCAATTGTTAACACTTAATGTTCAATGAAATATTACTAATAGTTGCATGTTATGTTAATTGTACCATATGATTAACCCATACCATGATATAACCAAATAATATTCAAATGTTATCCAAGGAAAATAAGAATTAATATCACCATATCATGCATTATGATATTATTTCACAAGGTATGTGAAATGACTTTGTAAGGTGGATATTTTCCAATAAAATATCCACATATTATACCATATGATATTGGCCAACAATTATCATATACAAATTAAAATTTAGATAATGTCTCCATATATACTCCAATTACACTAAATTATAATATAGTATATTCTATATCTCTTTTATGTTGTATCATATAATGTAACTTTTGAAACCATATAAAAAAATAATTTCTCTTATTTCATAAATAATATGGGAATTCAGTCATAATTTCATTGTGGATCACAACATATGAAATACTAAGAAAATATACCTTCAAAATTCCTTTTAGAAGAACTCTAAAGAACATTTCAGAGGAACTATATGTGTATCATAAAACATAACCCTCGTCAATTTAACTATGAAGTGTTTCCCTTTGTGAAATTGTATTGTTGAAAACTAGTGTTAATTCTAAAATTCATAAATTCTAGAAATGAGAATCCTCCACTATATAATTTTTGCTACTCATGCTAGAATGTGATCTTTCAGGATCTATATTAAATACATATTTGTTTATATTCATGTCCACCTATTGAATTATGAACAAGTATGCATAATCACATAATAACTTTTCAAATACATAGACTAGCCACCAGATACAAAGTATATAAATCTCATATATCCTCCTTATATGTGTTTGATCATCTTGGTATATACTGACTATATTGATTTATACTTCACATGTCATTAATCTATGTGTATGATCCCATCAAATTCCTCCCAACCATATAGACAATCACATAACTTATACCTTATCATGTATGGAAAAAAAACTTTCTTGGTCTATATCAATCAAGGGATCATATTTCATAGTCCTCATATAAGAGAAAAAAATCCTATATTGGTTAAGCCTTATCCAATGAAATTATTCAAAACATTCCCAACAACCCCAGAATATCTAATTCTCATGGATTTCATATGAAAATAATATTAGTATAAATTATCTTGTACTAGTTATCTTTACAACCTAATGTAAAAGGATTAAATATGAAACATGTGTCATAGTGTATAATACATTTTGTTATTTATGTGGTCAGTTATCAAGTGCAAAAAACTCATTTTATTCCTCATTATCATATTCTACATATCTATATGAAATTATACCCACACTAATAATAACATTTCTTCACATCCTTTATTACTCCATAAAGTGAATCAATTAGGGTTAATAAAATCCATACTTTGAGTGGTTAATTATCATTTCACTTCATGTAATATATATAATTGATTTTAAATAATTATATAGTGAAGTCATCTTGTTATAATACATGATAGACTTAATATTCATAAACAAACTTAAGAATATTAATAAAACCATACATAAGATCCCATATACTTATATCAAATATTATTGACATGTAGAGAGGCCCCATATTTGATACACTTTTATTCTTTTTGTTAAACTCATTACATCATTATGCAATTATACCCACAAATCTATATGTCCCTCTTATAAAATCCTCATAAAAAATATTTTTAGTGAGTAACATATATAACTTAATCTAGTTTGAATAATATGACATGTATTAAAAATTACACTTTAGGGTATATAGCCATTATATTTAATGTGATAAAACAAAAAATTAATCCTGAGTTAAGAACAAAAATTAAAAATTATAGAATATCTATTATAGATTAATTATTTTTTTTAGAATGAATATATTTTAAAATAAGATGATATTACACATCTCTATAAAGACAAGAATATGTGATTTAGAAGACTCCAAACAATTGGATAAATTATATGCTCCCAACGTTCCCCATTGTGAATAGAATAAGAATACTTTTTTGAATAAATATGTTTTATTCGTATTATATTATATTTCTGTTACCAATCTTAAATATATAATTTTAAATCAAAGGTAGAAGAACTCATTTAAAATTACAAAACATGGGATGAGGGAATACTAAAAATATAGTTCCAAATTACTAATGGGATAGAAAATTTTATTTGGATGTGGAATTATTTATGGGATGAGATAAAAAATGATTAAATGTTAATTTAAAAAATGATCCATTTTTTAAAAAATTATTTCCTTGAGATTAGGATTGTATCACAGGAGGTTTTTCAATACATAAAATATTAATGTATAATGAAAATAACATTTTCAATAAGTGTCTTATAGGATGATGTTTTAATTTTTTAGATGATGTATATCCAATTAATGAAGATTTTAATGAATTGGATCATATTTGGATAGTTTTTATAAAATTGGAAAAGCCAAATTACATTTTATGAATACTTACAAAACATCTTGTCACATTAGGTAATTTGATGTTCAAGTTATTTCTGATTGTATATAAAAGGAAGAACATTTATGATGATAAATAAGTTATGTTCAAGATATTTCACATTAAAAATTGACTATAAACTATTTATTATAACTCCATAACTCTTCAAATGGATATAGTATTTTAAAAATATTAATGAAATTTAGGTGAAAGTTTATTATAAAGGATTTAAAAACATTAAATGAAATGAATAAATAATTTTTGATTTATTATCTAGGTTATTTTTTGGATTAATTGAAGTATTTTTTTATATTTTTTATCAATTTTTTTAATTAAAGGATAAAATCTTAGGGTTCTACATTTTCAAATATTTAGGGAAAATAAAATGGAAAAATAATTTTAGATAATTGAGTTCAATATTTAACCCAATATGAAATTATTTTTTCTTGGGGTTTTATTATAATGTGTTACAATATGGATTTAAATACCCTAATATCTGTGAATAAAGAAATAGTTATATGGTATGATATCCTAAATGATAAAAATATGAAATACATATTTTTTTATTAATTAATGTCACGTGATATATGAAAAATATGCCTATGGAGGATATTTTTCATGATATTAATTCATTATTTTAGATAAATTATTCCTGAATATATCTACACATTTAATTAAAGTATTTATTATAGGTATAATAAATATTTAATACATTCTTAATAAGGGAGAAAAACTACTGGTGGGGTAGAGGAAGAAAAGGAACGAGTATTTAAGTCCATTATTTTATATAAATGTACTTTTATGGCATTAAGGATATGAAGAATAATTATCTTAATCATATGTGTGCTTAATTGGACTATATATTATACACCATAGGAACTCTAAATATTTTTGTATGAATGTTTAAATGATATATTAATGATGATTTCTTATAACCTATGTAACCGTGAATATTAAAGAAAAAGAGGATGTAAATACCATAAATATATTCTCTTCCAGCCCATACAGATAAACTCAATGTGGATCCTCTTGAGCGACATGATTGAGAAACAATGTATGGAAATCCCATACGTATATACTCCAATATCCCACTAAAATATACAAATATAAATAGTTTCACGCACTAGAGTAAAAGTTTGTCAATCTACTAATTTAGATAATATAAATATATCCCCATAACTCAACCTCTATTGAGGTACTAATAACGTGACATATTAAATTATATGTCCATTGAGGTTTCCATACTAGGTGTGAGGATATAAATACTCAGTAGGGAACCACAACCATGTCTCAACATAGGAATAAATAATCAAATATACGAATGAACATTTCTTTTAATTGACATAAAAAAATAATTAAACAATTTTTAAAATGAAATCAACTAAATATGACATTAATAAAAGACCAGTAGTAGAAAATAAGTAAAAAAAATCCCTATAGTATTAAGCTCTATACCTATACTACATGCTTTATGTTAAGCATAGAGTTGATGACATGGATGGGGGAAGGAAAATATTATACCCTATTTGAATTGGATGTATCAAATACTATACTAAAGTGTGAATAGTAATGTGTATAAAAAGTAAGGTCTAAATCCTTTCACATGGGATATTGGAAAGGGTATACTGCGGTTAGGTTCATAACACATCCCATTAAACCATATACATTAATGGATGATGAAATTACTTAATAAATTTATATATTTCATGAATTGATATATATCTACCCATTATAAAATTTTCATAAATATATCAACTAATAAGCACCCTTCATGTGAAAATCAAATATAACAGTCGTCATGCTTATAAATGGAAAATTATATAGAAGGATTCTCTATGAAATACTATTTATCACATCAACATGTAATTTTCCATGTTTCATTTATACATCGAATAAATCATGATTATTCCAAAAATTCTACATAATAATTTCTAAAAAATGTATACAAACTACATGCCAAGCTTGACAAAATGTACTAATCATAACAAGAGAGACAAAGTATCAAACATGATCTATGGTGTAATTAATGTTTTTCATTATAGTGACTCAATTAAAATCATAGATCTAATTATAAGTAAGTGTTCATGAGTATGTATTATGGATAAACTAATTAAGTGGTTAATTATGGTATAGTCATAACCTAATACCACTGAAGATAATCAAAATAAAGGGTGGAATATGGTAAAATAGTTGAGTTAAAGCATTTAATCAAAAGAAATGTTATTCACAAAATAATACTTTCATATTTGAAATCTATTTTCATGAAAGATGACTATATTTAGGAGAAATAATATTGATAAATTATATCATTAAACATTATAATTTACCACTTTAAATATAATGTTTTTTAGAAAAATTTGTTTGTAAATGGAAAAAATAATAACCCTAAATATGATTAAATCTATTATATTATAGTTATTTATCATTGAAATTATTACTTTATTTATATTGGAGAATAGATAATGTATTCAAAACTAAGAAGATGTTTGTAAATAAAAAAAATAGCTATGTAATTCTGAATAAACTTGTAAAAAACATGTTACATTAATGAAAAGATCCACTTACATATTGTATCAAAATAATATATTTTTATTATGTAAAAAAGTAGTTTAAGAAACCAAGAATACAAAACTTTTGTGTCATTTATTTCCATTTCCTAAATGTAGTCATCGCCTCCCCAATGGTGAAATTATTAACCAGGGTGATGTCTAGATAGCTGATTTATAACTCATTTCAAAAATAGTGAATAAAAGTGACCATCTTAGGAAAACGTGGTAAATATATATTGGTGTATGACTAAGTAAAACATGGATGAATTATTAAATGTTTAATTTCACAGTTTTTTCATTTTCATAAATAGGAACCCTTGAGGGAACAATATTTTAAACACCATTTATGTAATTCTTACAATAGAGATATTTAAATCATTTTATAAACATGATGTATTTGAGAGGAATAATTATAATAGTTATAAAAAACATAAAGGATCCAAATTAAATGATATTTAATAATAAATAATTGAATCATGCTTATAAATTTTTTTAAATTAATTGAATTATTAGACAAAATATAAACAATCTAGGAATGCATAATTAAGAATTTTTCGAAGCCTATTTATTTTTTAAGTCATTAATCCTAGGATTAAAGAAGGGTTAATATATACTTTATTATAAGGTCTCCAAAAATTAAAATAAACTTATTTAACATGATATAGTAAAATATATTGATAAAAAATCATTTCATAATTTCAAAATAATTCCTAGAATTTTTCAATAACTATAGAAAAACTTGTAGAATTTATTCCCAAAGAATATCTTAAAAGTTCACTAAAAGGGAAGATAATGGACCCACCATAATAATAAATTATATTTAGAGATCCCATAATCCTAAAAAAACATTAAAAAATAATCCAAAAAACACCTATCAACCAATATGAATCATTCAACAAATAAGAAACCCAAAACAGAAATCCAATAAAATCAAAAATGACAAACCTTTGATGAAAACCTTGATAGATCATTCCGAAAATTCATTTAAGGCCATGAAAACAATAATCCAAAATTAAAACAACCAATTAATAATAAAATTTTACCATGAAATCAAGAAAACTATGGAACAATCCATGGACTAACCACCTTGCATCAATATTATTGTAAAATAAACGAAAATATCCCACTACAGATTCCTTTATAAAAATGAAGAGGAAGCACCATTATTAGAGGGGATTTCACAAAGTCTTAATGAAGTCACAAATCAAAATATCAATCGAATTTAGAGGAATGGAATGAATAATGGATAATAGGGAGATAATAGATAAAAGGAGGAAAATTACATTGGATTTAGTGGAAGGAAACCACTCAATCCAACATTGGATCAAGAAGAATGAATAATATGAATATGAGGGAAAGAGAGGGCTATAGAGGGCCTCTTGAGTGTATGTTAAAGAATAATGTTGAAAAAAGTATCGAAGGGGGTAAATAGAACAGGTAAAAGTCCAAAAAATAAATAAATTTTATTGGAGAACTTTTATAAGCATACTAGATACCTAATTATGGACCACCATGTATTTATTGTCACCCCCAGTAGATCCACCCCATTATCCAGCTTATCGGGTACCTCATGCCCCCTTAATTGGTACTAGGTACCACATATAGTTTGAAAAATAAATGTTTAAAACTCTAGAAGATACCTAACCCTCAAACCTCTAAAGAAACATAAAAAACATTAAAACACAAAACATTTCATGCATGATGCCATAATTTATCAATGATTCCGTAACTAAAATATGAACTCTAATTCCAAACCAAAAATTCAGAAAAATACCCTTGCTCATAACCACATAAAATCTCATGATCACATAAATTTAATATTTAAATAATTCTAATTACACATATTTAATTATAAAATCCCCACCATAAAAATTTTGATCCTAAAAAATCCAATCTGGCCATTCATCCAAATTTTCCACTTCCCTAAAAAAGAAACCAAATTCTAATCTCCAAATCAAAAATGTATTTAAATTACATATTACTAATTAATGCATAAATATTAATCTCAAATAATCATAATGTTATGAATATAAAATCCCTAAATCTAATGAAATCCATAAAACACCATAATATTCTAATATCAAGAGTTTTAATAACTACCAGTACATGAGTACACATCCCAAATCAACATCACATGTACACTGAATGACATACCAAAATAAATATAAATTAATATAGTCAATAGAAATTATAAACACAAGAAGTAAGATATATTTTTAAATAAATATCAATGTTCTAATAACAAATATCTAAAATCAACATATCAACCTCTATATCATAAAATTTTTATATATAATGGGTTTGTAGGATTCTAAAAACATTAAAACACCACATGTGAAATTACACCCACTCTAATGAGCTACCAACCATAAGGAATATCTATATTTTCCATAGTTGTAATTTTCCAATAAATTCAAGTTTCTCAAATGTTTTTACCAGACAAATAATTCATTCATAAACTAAACATCAAACCCCTTTCCGAATCATCATTTTTTTTGAAAACATATAATTTTATAAATACAATTAGAAAATTACCTTTCCAATACTACCTTTTAAAAGTAACTACTGATGAATTTTAATATTGATATAACATATCATATTTTTATCTTCCAATTTATTTTCCAATATATGATTGAAATCCCCATTTTTGACCCCGATGGTTTCATTATGTATTTTTTATTTCATTTTATTAAATAGATAAAATAATTATTTATAAATAGGCTTGTTTGGTATATTTTTCAAGATATTTTCACTTATAAATTTACACAAAATATTACCATTGGTTTCTAAAACCACCCATTTTAACTTGAGCACCATATTTTAAAATCGTTTCCCCTAATTTAGAATCAAAAATTTCCCATAACATGACACATAAAAAATATAGATGACATTCTAAGTAGAATAAAAATATATAATTTATACAATATACTTTGATAAATATAATAAGTATCATGCTTGTCATGTGAAAAATATCTAGAGGGTAATTAACATCCTTTAATATAATTCATAACTAATGTTTTACCAATAACTTACTAATTTTAAAATAGGTAGCATTATTTGAAATAAAACCTAATTGAGAAGTAATTATCATTATCCAGAATTTTAAATCATGTTAGTATTGGAAGATACATCTCCAAGAAGGATTAAATAATCAATCATAACAAAAAAATATATGTGAGCAACTTTAATTAATTAGGAAACACATAATAATCATTTCAACTTTTTTTAATCATTTAATTAGGTATTGTTTAATTAATTAGGGTTGTTCACATTGAGTATTAAAAATATAGATAAAATTAACTTTCCCTAATGTTCCACAGGACAATATCATTCATGAACCAAGATGAGTAGTGGTTACTAATCGAGCTATATGATCACCACCCCAATTTATTTCCAATTTTATTTCAAATAACATTCAACAATACGTCACCCACACTTCTTGTACATAAACGTAACATCTAGATATCTATTAGAATGTCAGGATTCAATTGTATCTATGTAAACCATACATGAATAGAAATAATTCCTCTAATTACTAGGTAAACCTAAAAATCTCCAATTCTAGATAACGTTAAATCACTACATAGATACCATTGTGTATTTATCATGAACAATTTACCGAAATAAAACAGGGCTAAGAGACTACAAGACCTCAGGTGCTTGTCCTAGATTCCATAGGTTGGCATAAACACTAGGGGTTTAACAACACTCATGTGGGATGTGGTTTCACACTTAATAAAATAAAAAAGTCTAAAAACATATCAAAACCCTAAAGGTTAATTGAAATCAAGACCTAGATAATTCCATTACCTGACATGGGAATAGTTGTTAGTTAGTCCCTCCAGGAAATGAATGATTTGATAGATATATAAAACATAAATATAGTACAACTGGTATAAAATCTCATATAAGGTCCATAAGTGAGTAAAAAGCACCATTATACACTAAACACATAAATAGAAAACCAAACACGTGCTTAAGAAAAATATAGGATCCCCATTTGTGTAAATTCAAAAAAAATACTGAGAACCCCTAAATATCATTTCCTCAAGTCCAAAATAAATCCAATGAACACTCTTACAATGCATCATACTCTAATATGGAAAATTTTCTATGTGAACCTAGACATTTGAATCTGTAGAAACTCAACCATTATTGAGGTACCTAAACTCAAACATATTAAACTACATGACCATAGTGGGTCCCATAGAGTGTATGATTATTTACATACATTGTCAGAAACTATAAATGTGTCTGAAAATAATAGTGAAAAACTCGGTTTATGCATGAACATGGGTGATCATTTACTTAAAAATATAAAAAAATAGTTTTGAAACAGGAAATGATCCAAATATTCAATTAATAAAACACAAGTAGTGGTAGATAAATAAAAACATGAAACAAAATATCTCAACATACCAAGAAGGTGTAGACCAATTATAACTGCTTTGGGATTAGCTCGATATTGATTATTTTGCGAAGGAATGGAAAATATTTGATCCCATTGACATCAAAATCATCATATACAATATTTAAGACAAAATCCTATCATGTGGGAATCAGAGGTGTTTGTAATGTCAGTTCTAAAGCCCATTCCATGGGATATGGGATTGGGTATACAGTATTCATGGTCAAACCCATACCATTAAACCATGTACATTAATGACCAGAAAACCTGATTAAATAATTTATATATATTAAAACAATATATACACATTCCATTTCTATAATGACCATCAATATATCAACAAAAAATCATTCTCCCAAACTAAGTGAAATATTGTAGTCATCATTCATATCAATAAGAAAGAATTCAATATTACCCATTCTATATAAGAAATCATATCAACATATAATGCTTCCAAGTTGCATTTATAAATGGTATAAAACATGTATATTCCAAAGATTTTATATCATGATTTAAAATAAGTATAAAAGTTAAAATTTAATCATGGACCATGGAAAATAATATAACATAGTAGTCATAAGTAAACATAGGATATGGGATTATTTATATTTACATTCTAGTAATTCAATTCCTAAAATGGCACATCATTCAACTAAGGGGTCCCGAGAATGTATTAATGATTAACCAAGAAAGAGTTTAGTTAATGAATTGGTCATTACCCATGCCCATATGAGATAACATGAATAGAGTATAGAACATGGTATAATAGTTGATTAAAACATTTATTTAGATGTAAATTTATTTCTAAAATAACATTTTTCATATTTGAAGTCCCTTTTCAAAAAAAACGTTACTATTTTCAAGAGATATATTTATTATAAAATATGGATTTATACCATATAAATTATCACTTAAATAAAAAGAATATTTAGATAAATTCATTTGTAATTTTTCAAAACACTATCATTAAATAATCTTTTGTTAATGAAATTGCAATTAATTATCATTTAAAATAGTGATTCATTTAGACTAGTGAAGTGTTAAAGTTTTCAGAAGTAATAAGTGGGTTTTAAAATCCCAAACACTAGTTGAGTAATTTAGAATAATCCTGTTATATGATTATTAATTTAAGGAAATGATTTATTTATTTATTACTCAAAAAACATTAGTTATTTTGGTAGAAAAATTGTTTTGGAAACCAATAATATTAAAGTTTCAAGTCATTATGATCTACATAGCTGGCCCAAGAATCTAATCACCAGTAATGTTACTCTTAAAAAAATTTTCTGTTTGGATCATAGACTTATAACTGAATCATGAAATGATTAAATGGTATGGCCATCTTATAAAGACATGGTAGAGTCACAAAGGACCATTCCCATGTAAAACATGGTTGATATATTGAATCATTAACCAGAAGGCCATATCATATCCTCAAATAGAAAATTATGAGGTCATAACATGGAAAAAACCATATATGTAATTCTACCAATAAAGTAACTTATATCATTTTTAACTTAGAATGATTTGAAAGGAAGACTGAAAATAGCTAGTAAAAACTAGGAAGGTTCCTAAGTACATGAACTTTATTAGTAAATTAATGAATCATTATTAATATAAATTTTAAAATAATTTATATAAAACACTCAATGTAAACAATTAGGGATTTTATAAGTAATATTTTTTACAAACTTATTTCGTTATAAAAGAATAAATCATAGGTTAAAATAATGGTTTGGTGACTATTATATAGAATCTATTAAACACAAAATATATTATATCACGTGATATAAAAAATATACTTAGATAACATCATTTAAAAATTTTGAAATAGTGTTTAAATTTTTTCAGTAAATCCAGAAAAACATATGGAAATAATGTCCCTTATATAACTGGGATGTTCACTAAAAGAGTTTAGATCCCATTCATTAATCATCAAAAATATTGATTAATCCAACATTCCTAAAATAAAATTTCAATATAATCTAATCAAACCCTATAAAATAGTGTATAATATTCCATAAAATATAAATCCCCAACATACTCCCCCCGTAATCAATAAAAAAACCCTTGATGTAAACATTGGATGATCATTCCTAGAATTTATCCAATTTTATGGAAATAATAATAATTAATTAAACCATCCATTTAGATTTATATTCTTTCTTTAAATCATGAAAACACAATAATAAACCATTACATAATTACATTTCATTACAATATTGATAAATGAATGGAAAACAATACACATGGTATTGCTTTAGAATAAAATAAAAGTCTCATACATAATGGTGATTTCACCATGTTATGGTGAACTAACAAATCAAAATACATATCCAAGATAGAGGAATGAAAATAAAAAGGGATTATAGGGAGAGATGAGATCAATGGAGAATAAATACATTGATTTTATTTTAATTAAACCACCTGAACCAACATTGTATTATATCAAATAGAGAGGACAACTAAGTGGGAAAAAGATCCATAGAGAGACTCATGAGTGATAGAGAAAAAATAAAAGAAAAGGATCACGTGAAGGTGATAAATAGAATAGATAATATTTATAAAAATGTCCAAATTTTAAGTTAGAACCAATACGAACTTAATGGGTACCTGGTTAGGGGCTATTGGGTACCTAATGGAACCCCTAGTTGATTCATCACCCTATCCATCATACTGGGTACCCATTACCCCCTTACTGGGTACTGAATACCAAATGTAATTTTAAACTAATGGTGGTTCTAGATATAAACCACCCTTGTACAACTGATCCTTTAAAAACCCAAAAAACCCCTAAAATACTCCATTATTTTATTTTATTATGTCCAAATTCATCATAAACCCCAAATTAAATGATGATATATCATCCAGAACCAAAAAATGAAAATCGATCTTATTTATAACCACCTAACAGCTCAATCACACTAAAATATTAAATTTATCTACATCCAATAATATATGGGTAATTATATATTCCATTTATGATACCATTTAAGCAATGATTTATCTCACACTCTTTGATTGAACCCTGTAAAAATTTAGGGTGCTTGTTTTGTGTAATTTAGAATCTATATATAGGTAAGGAGGATATTTTAAATTATAAGAGTTGGTCAAAAATTAAATATCTTATTATAATTTTTTAATTATAAATAATAAAAATATTATAATATCATTTGACACCCCACTCAATGATGCTTCCAACCATTCTAGGGCACTGTAATTGGAATAAGAATAACCATGATGGACTTTTTTTAATATTTTAAAATAATATTTAATGTTTATTTTTATATTATTTATTTATTGTTATTATATGTAGTTTTCATGTATCAACTAAATTAGGTCAATTATAATTTTATTTCAACCTTTCATGGGAAATACTACAATGTCTTGAAAAATAAGATGCTTTCATACCTTTCATCATTAGGCCTAAATGTTTAGGATATTGTTATTATATGTCTTAATCAATTAATAAATATATAATACTGACATTCATATTATATAATGATTTGGATAAATATTTAAAATCATGGGATTCCATTTTTGGATCCTTACTTAAGAAGGGTATCTAAAAGTGATGGGATTGAAGTCTACAATGTAAATTTGGGAAAAAATTGAAGATTTATACAATATAATAAGAACGTGTAATAAGTAAAGATGTATATTTGGATATCCATGTTTGAGTATGATAATATTAATAATGATAAATTACTTTATGAATTATTTACAATGATAAGTAAAATAGTGAGAATAATTAATAGATTTAGAGGAGAGAGCAGGTATTTTACTATAGTGAGGAAACCATTAAGAGTTCTTATAGGTATTTTTAATGATAAATTATCTTCACTATAACATGTAGGTCATAATTATTTGAACCTCAAATATCTACATAATAATCTTGGATTTTATTATATGACAAAAGGTCTGATATTCTTAGTAATATCAAGTTTGAAAAGAAATTAATCATTAAGTATTTTAATAATTTTAAGATGAAATAGAAAGTTAAAGGAAATTATTTATATTATAAGGATTAAAAATAAAATGAAATTATTGATAAAATCATATCTCTTATTTCTAATAAATTCATTTAGTATAAATGAGAATATAATAGAATGTTTCCTCTCTAATGGTTTCTAGAGATATTGGACACTTTTCCGTTAAATATCGTAGAAAATATGATAATTATTCATAAGAATATGATTAAGATTGTCCAACGTCAATAAATATTTTTTTTAAATATTTGTTTTTTAAGAAGAAATAAAACGTTATCTATAAATAATTTGAATAAAATTTATTATGAAATTTTAATTTTAGTGTGATATAGAGAAATTGTTTTAATGAGAAACTGATATTTATCATGCTAAAGAAAAAAAGATGACACAAAGAATGAGGATGATGAATAATCTTCCAACAATGTTGTATAATAAGAATAAAAAATCATATATAGAGTATATATTGAAGGATGAACTTAAATATTGCATTGATAAAAATTTCAAACTCATAATGGATATCTATGAATTGAATAAGGAAGGTAAGGCAACAAAAATAATTTAATAATATTTTTTAGTGAAAAATAGGAATTTATTGAAGAGGTTATAATTTTAATAATTTATTCGGATAAACATAGTAAAATTAAATATGAACTTTATTGATAAGTTAATCTCAACGATAAAGAGTTAGATGAAGTAAAATAAATGTTTATTAATGTTAAAAATCCCTTTAAAAGTTTTAGTTATGGTTTTATTAAAAGAAGTTAGGTTAAATATAAATCATCAAATCATTTTGAAAAAGAGTTGTTGAAACCATGATTCTTGATGATTATCATAAAATTTATAGAACTCACTATGAGGGATATGGGAATAATATTCAATGAAGATGCTATACCCAATTCACAAGATAAATATAACACAAAATTCTCTACCAAATTTTAAAAAAATTATAAATAATCAATAGATAATAGTGTAGGATAGAAATAAAAGGATAATTAATGATCAATATTAGAGATGTATTGATTAACATGTATAAAAACTATATAAGACAAGTATTATACTATAAAATTTATAAATGATATTATAAAAATAAAATCAACCGGGTTGCCTCACTTTTATATAATATTTGTATGCATCATGTATTATTTAAAGGAATCGATACATTTCATTAAAGAAGGATATAAAGAGAGTAGAATAAATTTGATTATAAAAAGAAATTAATTTCAAGGATGGGTTGAAAATTTAATGTAGTTGAAGCTATCATAAAATTACATGCAAAGAATCTTTTTTAAAATAAATAACAACACGTGAAAAACTATTTTCCCAAATAACATATAAAGAAATTTTTATTTTCATATTTCAATTATTATAGAAAATATAGAAATAATTATTTTTCATATTGGAAACATTTGTCCCATTAGAGGGAACTATGATGTATGAAATAATCAAATGGGATTAAAAACATAATAACATGGCCTTATATTAATTATAAATGGGTTGTTATAAAAAATTCACTACTAGAAATAAAAAAATAAGTAAAAAACATTAAGGGGTTTGTAGTTGTTATAAAATAATTCACAGTCTTGTTGATTATATAATAATTCTACCAATCTAATTAAAAAATGAATGTGAATTGAAAGTACTAAAGAAATATGAATTAATAAAAGTCATATGATCGAGATGTTTTTAAATTTGAATAAAAAAGTTCTATTTAGGACAAGAATCATAATTATGAAGTGAAGGAAATTTTATCCAAGTGCATTACTATGAAGAAAATATGTTGGATAAGAAAACTAAACCCCCACTCCCACTTTGAAAAAGGAAATAAATAAATAAACCCCCCAACATTTATTTATTACTTGTAATGGAGTTCCTTCATTTTTATATTATGATTTTACATCAGGAAACCAAAAATTTAAATCAAACTCATTGAAAATATTAAATTTATTTAATTAGTGGGTACATGAGTAGTTTATATCACATTTAGTATCGAATGAATTGAATTAATTAACAACAATAGGGATAAAATATTAGAAATCATTAGGGAGGAAAAAATGTAAATTTTTTGAGAGAATACAAAAGAATGTTACTAATGGTAATATAACTATTTCACAAAGGTTTTTGAAAAATAAATTTGGGTATTAAAAACAAATTCACAGGGGGGAATTCAAGTGCTTATGTATTTATAGAATTTTTAAATATCCCTTGGATAAAATAATATTTTTTATATTTTTTAATAATTATTTCCATTATATCTTTTTATATACCATCAAAAAAATACAACATTTAATAGGAAAAAGTTCAATAATTATTGATGTTTAAGGATATAAATTTTGAGAAAAAAAACAAAAAAAGAATATATGAGTTGATTATAATGAATATATAAACTAGTAAGAGGCGAATTAAATGTTTTTAAGTGCTTTGAGAAGTATAATGCCTATTAATTGTTACAAAATATCATTAATTTCATAGAATATTATTTTGGGCATACCATGATGAACATACATAATTTTTTTGGCACACCATTATGAAGGTATTCAATCAACTAATATATTTATTATATATTGAAATAGATATTTATTAAATAATTTATATGGTGGTGGATTTCTAAAATACTCCATTTTTTCTTTTAATATCATAGAGTTTTCACTCCTAAACATAGTCTATAATCCACATAATATTATTTGGGACAACACATAACATTTAACCTGAGTTGATAAATACTAGAACAACCCATAGAAAATAAATTAGAGATTGATTATAATTTTATATAAATAATATACCTCAAAATAATATTAAAATATAGATATTTACGAAGAACAAAAGAAATTTTGAATAAAGTTGAAAATTGTTGTTCAGATAAATGCAAAGCATATAGATCAAGAGCACAAAACATTTCCCCCTATGAAAATCAATCGAATAAATTTGTGAATAATTAATTTCCCAAAATGTTATATGAGATTTAGTTGGTTACTATTGATTATATAAGTTAATGTTTAAGGTCATAACCTATTTTATAATTCCAAAACATGGGTTGATTCTACCTAAAATAATTAGTTTTGAATTACTAGTGTTCTAGGAATTTTTATTCAGAATTTTATATATTAAATATTTGGGTTATAAAATGATTATATATTTATTTATAACATGATCTAATGGTTTATAATCAATTTAAAATACATTTTAACTACACCACATATGTTTCTTCGATACAAAACTTTTTAAAGTATAATAAATATTACATTTTAACATGGACATGTTATAATTTTCTTTAGATTTTTATGATGATGGATGTATTATTTAAGAAGTATTTTAACACATTATATCATATCTTTATAGTTTTAAGAACATTTCAACATATCAAAAACAAATTAGGAAAACTATATAACATTTTTCCATAAAAAATTTATTTTTAAGTTATTTTTAATCATATATTCCATAGATAATTATCACGAACATAATTAATGGATATTCATAATATTTCCTCTTTAAATAGCCCCATATAAAATTTTACTTTATACCTTAATTTGTTTTTGGATAAAAACATATTCCCTAAAACATATAAACAAATAACATTTGGATGAAATTATTTTTGGGAAGGATTTTCTAGCATTAAATGATGAGAATAAATAATTGTGGAATTATTAATCAAAATATTTTGAGTATTATTTGAAATATTATTAAAGATAATTTCGGTAAAAGATAATGTCAATGGATGATTGAAATCATAGTATATAAACTTTTAATATATTTAAATTGAATTAAATAATTAATTATTATTTAGTAACTGAGGGAAACATTTCACTCAATATTAAAGGATTTTTTCTGAGGGTTTTATTTTCAGATGTGATAGATGTGTTTAAACTTCTCAAGATCTATGTAAACATCAAAATATGGGCTATAGGTGATCCTTAAAGATAATGATATGGAATAAAATCCATGTGCATAATTTAATTCAAATGAGATATGAAATATAATTTTAGAGAGGTTTTTTTAGCTGAAATTTATTCTTTATTTAATGAGAATTATTTTTCAAGAAAAATATATATAGAAAACATCGTCATTGAATATAGATATAAAAAATCATTAATTTTTTCTGAAGATGATATAATGTAACCCTATGTATGATAGGAAGAAGAACACAAAGTCAATAATTCCAAAATTTTATATGAATTTTCATGAAGGAATTTTATGAAATAAAATAATTATTATCATTATCACATGTGAGTTCCATTAGATTATACCTTACACACTAGAGAAATTTTAATAACTATTGGTAGAAGATCATGGAGATACACCAATAATGAGTAATTCAAAACCTATATACCCTTTTTAATTCATGAATACTAAAATGGATTATTATAATCAAGTACAATATGTTTAATTTTTATTGGATTTATAGTATTGTATTAAAGATTCAACCTTCCCATAATTATTTTTAAATATTTTATCTTAGTGATTATCTATTCCCTGGATGATACATCACATATTAAGGATATAATCACACATTAAAAGAAAACCTTTGAAAAACCAACATTACATTATTCTTGATTTAAATTTTGCATATGGGTAATAGTGAAATATAAAAAAATATGACTACACAAATTTTTTACACTATTTAATAGTGATTTATATAAGGAAAAATAATAACAACAGATCATCATTGAGTCACCACCTCTTCGCATTTCATCAAAGAATTTTTATGCACTTAGATATATATAGAAAACGTAGTTTATTAATGCCATAAAAAAACTATATTTATATTTATCCTATCAAATATATTTAGAATGTATATACATACTTCATATGTTTTTTTTTTGAATTTATTCCTTCGTTACCAAAAATTAGTGACACCTCGACCTTAAGTAAATCTGTGAAAACCGAACGACTTTATTTAATTGAAAAAAAATTCACAATTTAGGGATGTTTAATGTTTCTATTAATGGTTACCTGATTAATTTTAGTATATTCCACACAATGAAAGAGACCAACATCTTATTTGATATAAAAAATTACTCAAAAGACCAAAGGTGTAATTATTAAATTATTGAAACCATTTATTTCAAAGCCTCTACTTAGACATTCTACTTTTTTTACTTAACTGTTTTTATTTAATAGGTGGTGGATAATATTATGATTGTCCCTAACATCAAATCAATAGTAAAATCCATCCCCTATATAGAGGAAAACCTAGAATCCTTTTGGATAATATATCTAGGTATTAGTAATAATATTTGATAGTTTAATTTTCCATATATATCCTAACCACTCCAAAATATAGTATCAAAAAAATTAATATATTGCACAAAAATATATATACCTCAGTCCACATATTCCTTTGTTTATATATCATTGTACCTTGATTTTATAAGTAACATGATTATGAGAGGAATGTGTTATTATATATTTAATAGTATATATGATCCTTTTAATTTTTATGACAATCAATTAAAATAATTTTTTCAAAGGTGTTTATCTTGAGAAAAAAAAAGTGCATTAAGAATTTAGTTTTTCCAAATATAATATTACAAGAAATTAATTTAAATACATGTATATATATTTATCTCAGATGAATGAAAATATTTATAATATAAGGTATTATTTCTATGTATAATCCCAATTAATCCACTAACCATGTCTAAATAAAAGAATGAGATCCATATATATGTTAAGAATAACTGATATTAAATTTTATCAACTTGGTATCACAAAAAGTGGAAGGAAAAAATATCTTCTTCTCCCATTCCATATAAAAAATCATTAAATGATCCTACTAATTTAATTGTTATAATCTACCATCTAGAGGGTTTAAATGTTGTCACACTCATGTCATCACCCAATTTCTCATTCTAAACTATTTTTTATCTAGATACTATTCTCTATAGATTTCATGTAAGTACATGTCATCCATAGCTCTGTTAAACCCTTAAAAAAGAGTCATATAATTGGTTCTCATAATACATTTTCAACTGATCCATACTTTTTAATTGATTTCAATTATTTGGGAGGAAAATAGCTTTATTGTGATTTGTTAACCTGCACTAAAAATAGTCATAATTACTTATTAGTGAGTAATAAATGTCATTATATAAGGTCAAACACGATATCCATCATTCTATTTCTATAAATACTACCTTCTTAAATTCTACCCCCAACCAGTACCATATCGACCACTTTACTAAAAAAATACATTTTCCATATTGTAGTATCTCATTTAATTTGTTGGTTACCATAGAAATATTAAAATTATCCATATAATAGGAAAGTAAAAACATTACCTTGCTCAATATTGATTATGATCAAGACCCTAATCCTAACCTTTGATATTTAATAGAATCATTCACATTAAATCAATAATTCAACTCATATTTTGAGGTGTGTTATGGGTTAAAATATTTCTAATCATTTGTATTTTATAGATTTTTTTGTTTTTTTCAACATGGGAGTTACTCAAGGATGTTTCTAAAGAATATGTACTGGTATTCCACTGATACATTGAAATATCACAATTCAAATGTGTCAATTTACGAATGTAGGGGTGTTTCTTTCAATGGTTCTTGTCATGAAAGTATCATGGGTATTTTAGGGGAATGGTCATAATATCCCTAAACCCCCTTATTTACCCTACTCTTTTTTGTCATGATTTATACATAAACTATGTTACATGGGGGAATACCCTTTGGTTATTTTGAACTCCCTACCTCCAATTTATGCTCCAAAACTATTCTATCTATTTTAAAACCTTCTTTCATATGAGTATAACACCATTGTTCCCTATATATCTATATTAATTCCTTAATTTATTGGTTCTGTTGATGTAAACAATATGTTTTGTGAAATAATGTTTGATAGTATGGATTTTCATGATTGGATTGGTTCATGTGCAATTATTGAACATTTATTTTTGTTGTGCTTGAAGTAAAAAGTACTTATGGTGATATTGAAATTATATGAAACTGTATGTTCTGATTTTCATATAGGTTCATGTGTATCCCTGTGAGACCACTGAATTTGGGTATGAAATTTCAATGTAGGTAAATTTTACATAGTTAAACCCTTAGAGGAGGATATTGATTTTTTATGTCATAGAATTATAGAAATGAGACTTATACTATAATTAAGGTTAGGGATATTGTCCTGGGTTGATGCGATTAATAGAAGTTGTTTAGGATTTGGTAAGACTAGTATGATTTTTTTTGATGATTTACAAGTTTAGATGATGATATAGGGTGTCATCATTGATATTTCATAGATTTATTTATGATGAGAAGATGAAAATTGGATATATTCGTGGGTCTTATTATTACTAGGGTGTTCATAATGTGTGTGATAGTTAGACCAGGGTATGGACGTCTTGGTACCCATAATTGTTTATTTATACATGTTGTTACTTGTTTCCTATACTTGATTTGAAATACCTTGAATATGCGAGGGATTGGTTAGTGTGACTGATGTGGCCTCCCCTTAGTATGTAGGGATGTATAATGACTATGTTTCTTCCTCATAAAACATTGGAATATCTAAATAAATATTTTCTGAGTTAGACACCAATTTAGTGTAGGATTCCAAGGTTGTAGAGCCTCCATTTTGATATAATATAAATATTAAGTATATTATATCTCATGAACACAATTTTCTAGAAATAATGAAATAACATCTGAACAGGGTATTTTATGGGAAATATGAGGTCACATTAAATATATAATGTGAGTTTTTCCTTAGGTGTGACATAACCCTTGTGTGTGTTGAGTTTTTTATTATAGACTGGTCTTTGGTTGAATAATAATAAAAGAAATTGGTAAATAAATTTATTGGTTATTAATTAGATAGATCCAATTCCTCCATTATTTAAACCAAGTTATGGTAATATCCTAGGATCATCCTTATAACCCACTGGATTAGCTGAGAACTATAGAGGGGGCACTAGAGGATGATAATAGATCATCATTTAAGGATCATTGCACTACAAGGACCATCCATGCCAACTGATTTCATGAATCTTTCTATAAAAAATGATGTAGGGTTTTTTTAAGTCAGTGATTTTCCCAATCATAATATATGAATTTTTTGGGTTGGTTTCACCCCAGATTTTATTTTCCACTGTCAAAAAATGAATTAATAATAAAAAATATTAATTCAAAGGTTGATTGATGGATCACAGTTGATAAATTTTCTTCTTCAAATTTTTCCTGGTTAATTCTTGATTATCATTTTTTGTATTCCATCTTCATGAAAACCGATTTAGGCCATCACAAAAAAAGGATATGGTTCATTCCTCATGTTGGTGATTTTTATTTTTTTCCCTTATTCTTTGAAAATTCATCATCAATGATTCATTTAATAAGTAGTTTGACAAATACATAGAAATAAATCATTGTGAAATAAATATTTGGTGTAATTTATAGTTTCCATGGGATATGTTTTTGCATCTATGACATGATAAAGGTGCGATAAAAATGATGGATGATCAGAAGTTTGTACAAGGTTTTGTTTCTAAATGGATATGCGATTCAAACAAAAACTTGATGAGAATAAACATCCAAATGAATAGGTATCCTAAACCTAGACATAGACAATAAACCCATCACAGAAAACCCTATATTAGTTTTCATTAGTGTACAAAGTGAATGAAATTTGGGTGAAGTTAGTATAGGTTAGAAACAAGAAAAGTTATGGGATTTCTAAAAACTCATGACATGCATGGTGTGTATGTAAAAATAACACATGTCATGTGACCCCCATTCCATAATTAATAGGGTTTACATGGAGAGATAAATAACCCATTTCATGTGACTTGTAACATGCCATTTCACTCAAAGATAGAATCCCATGGCATACCCCAAGGATACATGGGTAGGTATAGGACAAGGAAACATGTGAATGATCTAGTAATATAGGCCTTCCTAAGCTACTTAGAGATAACCAATACACATGAGCACAACTATGTACATGATCATGAATAGAGTGTACAAGAAGGGGTCGGAGGACCTGGACACGTGCATGAATAGAGCCAATCATGAAATGAATTGTCATGTACTATATATACATGTCATGTATTAACTATAAATGTTTTTTACATTCTCCAATTTAGTTCAGATCCCTTGTTATCATTAGTATTGTTGTGAATCATAAGGGTGAATTCACTTGGTCCATCCTTATGAGGGTGTACTAATGCATAACATCCTTAGTATTAGATGAGTGATCCCTTTGATATGTTAGTTCTAGAGAGATTCATGCATCCCCCCATGTGTCCCAAGGAGTGATACACTATCACTTATATCTAGGTTGGGTCAGGTATTCAATTAAATACATTCAATGCATATAATCCCCATCCTTGTGGTTTACCTTGGGTAGGGTCTCGTTCCCCCATAGGCCCTAGGTGTGATCCTCTATTTTTTTCCAATGTATCCTATGTTACTATGTGTAACCCTTCCTAGAATGTCCTGAAATTCATAAACTATCATATTAGTGGCATTAGGGTTAGAAATACCTCATGAGTGAGGTCTTATGAATGAGCATTACCTCAAAGCCTCTAACGGAATCCTAGAATGGTAGTAAGGTAATGCCCTTACCTTGGGATATGTTGTCCATATTGATTATATATGGATTTTATGATTGTTACTTCTATTTTATTATATTCTGATTAAAATAATTTAGTTGTGTTGAGATGACCTCTCTACTGACGATATGTGTTTTGTGATTTCAAAGTGTCCTATTGGGTATTATTATACTCATCCCCTTTTTGGTCACTTCCAACACATGCCATTTCATATTTAGAAAATATTATTTTTGTGGGAGATTTAGAGGGCCATGAAAAGGAAAATAATTTTTTTTATTGATGGAATGTAGCTACTCCTAGAAGACTCATTTGATAGTATCCACCTCCTTCCTAGTAAGTTGCACTCTTTTAAAAATATTGTGGCCTTATATTTGTTCCTTTTGATTTTTTGTACTTGTATTGTACTCTAATGTTGTAAATAGTTATATTCACGCACCTTGGTATAAATTGTATATTACATTCATCCAATATGATTGTTCATGGTGATATGTTTATGTGCATAAACCTTAGGCTTATGACACATGTAACAAACCCCGATCTATAACTCTCATATGTTTCCAAAAGGGTAGGTTATGAGGCCTCATGAATGCCTCCCAATATGAAAGTGACTTTCGATAGAAGGGAGGTTGTGATATGTACCGTGGGGAGACTATTTCACTTGGTGTGAAGTTTAATTGTAGTAAAAATATGAAAAATAAATTTAAGAGATCATAGTATAGACATAGTGGAAACCAACATTAAAATACAACCGAATAATCTAATAAATAATAAATTAACAATGTAATGATTTGTTTGAATGTAACTAAATTTCATGATAAAAGTAATATAAGAAAAATACAAGAAGAGTCAAATAAATAAACAAAATACCTTGGTCCTAAATTCCACATTGGTCCCACCTCAGAACTCTAGCCCATCCAACACAAAACAATGAACTGTAAGGTCCTTTTAATATATCCAAACCTACATACACATAATTTTCTCGAGTAAGAAATGGACTGTTGAATAGTTTGTGAGTATAACTAAGTAGTTTAATAGCACAACGCCTAAAATATGAGTCTGATAAGAAGTTCATGCAATAATGTGACAATAGGTGCATTAAGTTGTTAAATAATTAAATTAATACCACAATAACCGACTTCGACGCAATGTCATTATCTTTGAGAATGTCTCATAACTATTCCAATCACAACAATATAACCATGGTAAAAAAACTACTTTGGTGTCATTATGGAATGTCTCTTGGCATGTATCATGACCATGCTAACCATACCCATAAACATTGTATAATCAGAACAAACTGATTCAAATAATTATAAGAAATACATCATCCAGGTCAAATCCCTATAAGAATTGTAACATGGGACTTGTATAAGCCCATTCAATATAATCATTAAAAAATAAAAGTGTACACATCCCAGGGTCATGATTAATATATAAGATTTTCAATATATAGGTCAAAGCCATATATTAATTACAACATGGGATTGAGATGATCCGAATCGACCTATTAATTAAAAAACCTTTCAAAATACATGTCACACTAGCATGGATATAACAATATCACATCATAAGTCACAAATGTTAATTACCAAAATTACGATTTATCTTTTAATTACCTCATTCATTTGAAAAAAATTAATCAAAAACAAAATGATTTATCTGTAATAGATAAAACAGAGACTCTATATTAATAAATCTCTTATGGTTTTGTTTTACTATCTCGACCTACATTACCATCAAACCAGTAGCTAGGCTGATTGGTCACAAGGCCTCAAGCGCATCTCTCTATATTCCAGAGGCTGTAAAATAGTGGTGAGAGTGTAAGGTGGTGATAGTGGGAATTATATACCATCATTATCAGAGAAATTTAGTAGTATCATAGAACCAAACAAAAAATAATAGCATAAAACATATAAATAAGAGACAAAGCAACAGAAGACAAAAAAATATAACTTAATATAAGTGGCCAATGCCAGTTTATACAGAAGATGAATGCATGACATGGTAAATATACATATTCTAAAAGAGATAAAAAATATAGCATGATATAATACATGACTCAAATAAAGAAAAAAAATCTATAAGGAAATCTCCACGAGCATCTCGAGGTTTCACTTAATCCGTTGCTCCTAACACCTTAGGTATAAGTGTACATCAATCAACATATACCCTAAAAGTATAAGGGTCTACATAGGTACCAATTGTACCAGAGAAGGGTGTGATATATTAATTTTAGTAGGGTAAAACCCATAATGTAAATCCCAATACAAATAGTGTAATATTAATTAATTAGTGTACATGTATAGTGAAATAATAAAAGAACTAGTAGAACTAACAAAAAACCATCCAGGTTCCTAAGGGACACCTGACGACGATACCTAATTCATCCCCTAGATGATATTTCTGATTGCTTTATATATATATATATATAGTACCAGTATATAAATATATATAGATAGATATAGGCATGGGAGGATCAGGATGTACCACCACCATCCACTTCCACAAGAAGCTCTCATGGTCTACACACTTGCCCCCACATAGAGGATCTCAAAGTCGTCCTCTTCAATTATTGTCATGGTCCTTTGAAAAATTATGTTGGATGTATCATGATGTAATAGACAAACATCCATCACCATGGGTAGTTCTCACAGTCTATCCCTTGGTTCAACTCCACAAGCTCTCACAGTCTTTGAGAATCAACATGGAAACTCACATAGTCTCACTACCCAAGTTCTCTTATAGTCCCTTTGCTCCCCTTCCATTAAGGTGTAATCATTCCTAACATATAATAAATGAGGCATTAACCTCTCATTAATCTAAAGGGCTCGTTACAATTATATATATAAGAATACATGTACACAATTATACTTATGAAAATGATTTTAAGAATTTCAATTAAAACAATATAATGGGCTCGGTCACATTCAATTCAATACATGATCCAGATACCCCTCAGGCATTTCATTAACCATAATTAATTATATATAAAATCAGTCTCAAAATAATAATGTTATTCTTAAGGAATTGGCTCTTATGAACATCCAAGACATACCATATTCGTAATCCAATACATTTGGAATAATCCTTTTAAAAACCAAATATAAGGTATAACCTTATATGCCTTTAAATTTAACACATTTTATCCAATTTAAAACTTTCAAAAGGAACATATGTAATTATAAGATCCATCCACTACATGGTCAACTCACTCAATTGTCCTAAACATAGATAATTTTTCTAAGGCACAAGTGATGAATCATTCAATTCCAAGAATAGAACTATATACGTTATGTAATCCTATACAAACCCACATAACTTAACCAATTCATACCACTCAATAAGACATGGAAAATAAATTTCAAGGGCTCAAATGTAGAAGTGATATGTCATGGAAACAAGGCATACACCTACTTGGGAAATCTCAAAAATATGTTCCCAGCACCTAAACATTCTATTTATTAATTACATCCTTAATAATAAGGAGGAAATCATTGAAATAAATAAGGCAAGTCTAAAAGTCTACTCACAATATTTTTATATTGAAGGTAGTGCACCTCCATTGGAGTGGTTTTATTAGAAAATAATAATATTTTTATTGACCCGTCAAAATTTACATTTATCAATTTAATTAAACTTAACAAATAAATAACTTTATAATAAATAACCATAATTGTGCATATATTAAATAATATGGTAGAGAATGTTAAACTAATCAATTAATTCTTCCATAATTTATAAGGGTAAAGAAAATGATCCAACCTCAGGGTGGAACCAAAACAATCATTTGGCTCTTGTTACATTCTAACTTGAGGCTGCTGCTCCTCCACTGGCCATATGAAACATCACATACATATAAGGAAACCTTGACTTTATGAAAATATTAGCATAGACATGAACATGTTCAAGGGGATCCTTACACATATGTTTATATGAATATACCCATCTCTACTCACCTACATATGCATTATAATATATACACATAGGAACACCTAGACCCATACAAGAATATTCACTACTGTGGATGAATATTCACATAATGGGGGAACCTATATATATATATATATATAATCTTACATATTCATACATTGGTGATTCCACTTAGACCCAGAAACTCAAAACCACCCAGAATAGTCGAACACACAATAAAACAGTTACAACAAAAATTAAAACAAATAAGAATACTAATTTAAAATGTGTGAAACAATGCGACGAGAAGAAATTATCCGATAAATTTGTGGTTTCAAACTGATTCGAGCCAAATCGTATTACCTTTGGTGACAGTTGTCGGAACATGCTAGAATCGGTCCTAACATACCTTTGCACAACCCTAAAACAAAAGAAACAAAAAATCTGAGTTATCTTCAAACCCTAGATTCGGATGAACCATACCATCTGAAGGGGAGGATGAAACAAAGGCGGATGTTGGAAGGCCATGGGTGGAGGGAGATTACCTTAATGTATCAAAGAGAAGTCATAGGGGGATACAGACAAAATCTATGGGGAAGGAGGAGTCTAGGAGGTGCGCCATATGTAGCTAAAAGGGGAACCCCCACTGGGGGTGTCATGTGAATGAAAGGGGAGTAGAGGTGGGGGTATTTTGTTTTGATTTCAATTTAATATAATGTAATTTAATTTCTTAAAATAGGGTAGACTGCATGGTTTGACCCACATGGTTTGACAAACTATGAGCATACCATGCAGTGTATAGTGCAAGGCTACTACCTCTAGAGAACTTATTGTGGGATAGAAGAACGGTTTGAAAAACATACTATAGCCTATGTAAAATTCCTATGCCTCACCTGTACAAGGCCACATAGCGGCTGAGGGCCACACAGTTTCAGAAAAACTATGCACCCTTATTAGGGTTAAAAAACATAGAAATCATTGACCCTCTACTTCTAAAATATGAAGAGACACCCAAGAAACCTGTCGAGCCTTCACTCAAGCACAAAAAAATTACATATATGCATTTTAACTGTCAGAATTAAATTCAAAAGATCGGTTTTAAAATCATCAAATTTCATAGTTGAACAAGTTAAAAAACCATCACATTTTATTCTAGTATCGAAATGCTGATAATTAAAACCTTCCCACATTTGAACATCTCATCACTAAGAAGCCTTCAGGAACAGTAAACATGTCACCCAACCTATAAGGGTTGTGATTTTTCATTCAAACAGTCTTATTGTGTATCTGAACGATCAACACACCTTCCAAAATCCCTTAAGAACATGAAAATTAAACAATTAAAACTTTATCCAATGATTGTTCTCCAACTAGAAAACTAAGACGACTCTTACTCTAGCTTGTTTACATAGAGACATGATCCCATTGTCGTATCATTAATAATCCGACCAAAGGTACTTCCCACTTTAGGATTTAATGATAAGTGGCTTATTCTAAACTATGAAACAACCATATTAAGAATTGGATATCAATAATAACCCTATGAATTGAAATGACTATCCTAGAAAGATTTTTGAAAACAAACAACAGTTGATTCCCATCGACCTCATAGCCCAATTCAATACAACTTTTCAATGAATGCACTGACCAACACAAACCAAACTTGTCTCCTCTGAACAATGTTCCATTAAATGGTTCTTCACCAACTATGTTTATTAAACAAGAAAAGAGAAAGAGTGAAGCCACATCGACTGAATATTTATTAGGGTTCCCAATTTAAGCAACCGTTGTTTTATAAGATGGACTGTGATTCCCTTTCCTAAGGAATCTTGTATTCACAAAGAACATGTCCACCGAAGTACATACCTGAATTATGGTGACATTACTGACCAAACCAAGAAGGAGAGCATGAATCCAATGTGAAATGCTAAAATATAACCACCCAACAGGATCAAAAGCTATCAAATCATTAGCACAGGGTTACACTGATAATCACTTAGTGCATCCAGGATGACCACAAGATAGGGGACATGATCATCAATTAGAAGAATCTAGTATGAGTGTTAAAAATTATTCTAGATGATCATATATAAAAAAGGAATGAATAATTTTCAAAAAACCACATGATGACTTCAAAGAAGGAACTTGACTTCATCTGCTGATGTGTGAACACCTAAACTATGATTTCTTTTTTACCCAAGGCATCTCATCCATTCGTACTAAACCATCAAAGAATATCCGAGACCAATGAGGTTTCTCAATGGTTTCAACCATAGCCTACCATAAGAACATCGTGATGATAAGAAATCACTGACACAAATTATGAACCACAATCCTCAAAGGCTTTCTAGAAGAATTGAACATCTTTCGATGGTCCTCTATGGTGTTCCTTCTTCTTGGAAGGACATGTTCAACAAAACTGAGGTGATGCTTCACACGTTATGAGCCTTGATATTTTAAAAAGAAGGTATGACTAGATTCTAAAAAGTTAACTTGATCATAAGAACACAAATGAATGTGTGGTGCTCCTATAATCCAAGATCTCCACATCAAAGCATAAAAATAATGTTAAAACCTAGCTAAAACCAAAACCATAACTGCCACCATTTCGTAGCAGCCGAGTCATAGGAAAGTCCTCCCAGACATTGGGATGAAAAGATTCTTTACCACTCCAGTCACTCAAATAAGAAGATAACCTAAGACTATACAAAATAGTAAAAGATATTTGTTTCAGAGTCCTATTTCCTTATATGACTATTAACCTGAATGACCATACAACATGTCATCCATCACTAAGAAGATGAAAGGGTAAAATGACCAATGAAGAAGTCGACCAATCCCAAAGCATCTCTAACTAATTGAAACTGAGCATTACCTGGTGCTCACACCCATATCATGGTCAATGATACCATGACCACCATCTGAACATGGGGGTAATTAGAAAATAAAAGTCCTAAAGGGGACAACGACACTTGAATGACACCGAAATTTGGAAAAATAATGGTACAAGAATGGAAGAGTCCATGAGATGCTTCATGTGTGGCTCAAAGTGGAACCCCCCATGGGGTGTCGCACGAGTTTGAGGGGAGGAGAGGTAAGGGTGTTTAATTTTAATTTTATTTTATTATTATTTAATTTTTTTAAACTAGGTAAAGTACATGGTTTAACCTTCACAGTTTTCCAAACCATTTGAAAACTGTGCATCATATAGTGTGAGACTGCTGCCTCCAGAGCAAATAGTGCAGGCTTGGTGAATGGTTCGAATAAATGTTTGTAGCCCATGTAAAATTTCATTGCCTCAACTACACAAGGACACACTGTTAGCTAATGAGGGACACATTGTTTTAAGAAAACCGTGTACCCTATAAAGGCTTCCAAAAATTAGAAAATGTGTCCCCGCATGTTCCAAAACTTGATGAGACACCTGAGAAACCCATCATGCCTTCACCCAAACTGAAAAACATTACATATAATCATTCTAACTCTTAGAATGAAATTCGGAATCTCAGTTTTAAATTCACATCATTCAGTAAAAAAAAATTTCAATACCTTCCCATTTTAGTCCGGTTCAAAATACAAATTGTTACAAACTTCCCACCATTGAACTTCTTATCCCTGAGAAGCCTTCGAGGACAAAGAACACGTCACCCAAACTACAATTTTCATGAAGATTTGTAAAAATAGTTGTATTGAATTTCCAAATGACCAATTCACCTTCAAACATCCTTTAATCACACAACACATAACACGTTAAAACTAGATCCAAAACTAGTTCTCCAACAAAAACTCCAAGATGAATCTTACATGAGTCCTTTAACCCAAAGACACGATCTCATCACCATTTCGTTAAAAATCTGGAAAAAAGGTACACCCCACCTTTGGAATTAATGATATGTGGAAAATTACCAACAATAAATCAACCATAATCATAATTTCCTTTCAGTCTTTTCTCTATGTGTTACAACAACACTCCTAGAATTGTTTTTTGAAAATGAAAGAAAGGTCAATTCCCCATAGACCTCATAGCCCAATTATAGTCAACGTTTCATGGAAATACCCATGAAACAACAACCACAATCATCTCCCCTTGGTGAAATTATTTAAAATGGTTCTTCACCAAACATTTTCATTAAACAAGAGAGGAATATGTGTCAAACCACATCATCTTACTATTTTAGAGGGTGCCTGACATAGACGATCATTGTTTTACAAGATGAACTATGATGCCCTTTCAGAAGGAATCTCATAATCACCATGAATGTATCCAAAAAATTACATAAATGTCTTATGGTGATGATCTTGACCAAACCACAAAGGATAACATGCATCCAGCATGCCAACCCAAAAGAGAACCACCCAAAAAGCTCAAAAACATTCAAATATTTATTCGGACATAAGAACAACACCATCTTAGTGCATCTAGGATCATGTTAGTATAAGGTATGTGATTTCCACTCAGAATAATACAATATGGGTATTTAAAAGGTTTTTATTTAATCATACGCAATAACTAGAAAGAATAATAGTCAAACCACCACTAGTCGACTTCAAAGAAGGAACATGTCTTAGCCTATAGACACCTTAACAACCAAACCATGATGCATTTATTACCTAAAGAATCCCATCAATTCATTATAAACCATCGAGGTATATCTAATAGAAATAATGCTTCTCAACGTTTACATACATAACCAACCATAAGAATGTCGTTCTTCCATGAAACAAACGACACAAATTAAGAATCATAAGCCTAAAAGGATTTAAAAAAATTATCTACCATCATTCAATGGTCCTATTTTGTCTTTCTTCAACTAGGAAGAACACATTTTTCATAATGGGCATGATTATTCCCACCTTAGGAGTGTCACAGTCATCGATAGAAGGAATGAATAGGTACTAATAAGTGAACTAGATCATAATAACTCAAACAAACATATGGTGATCCTCTTGGCCATAATCACAACAACAATGCATAAAAATAATGTTAAAACTCAACTGAAACAAAAAAAGTAACAAAATGTCATAGCACATGAGTCTCTAGAAATTCCTCACAATCATTTGGATGAAATGATTCTTTACCGCTTAGGTCACTCTACTAAGGAGATAACCCAAGACCGTACTCAATATTATATGAGGTTTATTTAGGAGTCATATTTCTACATAAGACCATAACCCGGGATGATTCCATAATAATCCATCCAAAACTAAGAAGAAGAAAGGGTGAAATAGCCTACAAAGTATCCAACCATGCTTGGGGAATGTCTAACAAACTGAAATTGAGAAATACCCAGTGCTTATTCTCATATCAAGGCCAAAGATACCATGACCACCATCTGAACATGAGTGTCAATAGAAACTAAAATTCTTCCATGGGAAAAAACACCAGAACAAAACTAAATGTAAGGAATATCATGGTACAAGAAAGGGAAAAACTATAAGGGTTCTACCTACCATAGGTTATACCCTTACGAAGAACAAACATCGCCCCATTAATTTGATCACACAAAACAAAAGTCACTAGATCAAGATACTAACATCTAACCCATTACTAAAAGTAAAATAACTCCTATGGTAAACACCTATGGTTATGTTCCAAGCCATCTTAAATGGAAACAAAACCACTACCCTTTCTAAAGGGTCTGAACTAAGGAATGAATACATGTTTTAATTACATTGCCATTATTTTTAATCTCATATTATTATTTAACCATTTAAATGATTCATCTAACACATCAATTATTTTATGGAATGTTTAATAAAACTCCATTTTTAAAATATTTAACTGCTTTTTAAATCCCTTCATTTCTAGGAAATTTACCATAATAAAATATTTTTAATAGTTAAGGTGACCTACACATGTCCCATTAATCTAATTCAATTAAGTTAAAAAATTGAAAATATCTTTAAATTTATCCATTTCAAATTACATAATTCTATTACATTTAAAAAGAGATGCAATTTACCTACACAAAAAGTATCCATACACTTCATATATTGAAAATTGGTTCCCATTAATAAAAAAATCATTTTAAATTTTAACACGCTCAAATACAATGGTCTAGTATTCTGGATAGTATTCTACCAATCTATAAAGTGACCACAAACATTATAGTGTGGAATTTAACTCACATTTAATCCAATTTAACATTGAATTTAAATTTTTGTAACCTTTAAATTTTATCAACATTGTCAAAATGTATTTATATTATGATCACATTGGTTTGAAAATATGGGTTACCCTTTACTTATTATAAGGTGCACATACACCTTAAAATCAAAAATTGATTCCCACTCATTCATAAACTATCTATAATAAATAAAAAATTCCATCATAATCATCAAACAAAAAACATGTTATAACATAGAGGCATATCATGTGAAGAGGTAAGGCATGCTAAGGAAACAAAATAAATACATTATAATCTACTAGTCATGTTATACTAATAGGAAATAATGATAAAAATTACCTCAATTGGTATAAATATAGGAATGTCATTAAGACACCTAACATGTCATAATAGTCCTCGACCAAATTCAAAATCAATAGGCCACCTACATATGCAACTGCAAGTCATTGCATATGCATGGAATATTAATTTCCTATATACCTATGATGATTCATGTAATGCTTCTTCCATTCCATATCAACACAAGGGTAAAATTATTTAATGTATATAAATCATAAGTATAGGAATGTACTCTGATAACTCTACTTGAAATCAAATTAAATGTAATAATGAACAATATCAACAGTAATCCTAGCCCTGTTCACTTAGTCATTTCTTGTATGTAGGGTGATTAGTCCCATGCACCACTATTAACCATGAACCAGAACATTCCAAATATTCTATATACCAACCCTAAATAGTAATAAAAAAGAAATTAAACATCCTTTGATACCAATTTTAATGTCTTGACTGACTTACCATCAAACTGGTAGTTGGACTGGTGGGTCACAAGGCCTCAAGCACATCTCCCTATACAATGAAGTCTTATGACTAGCAGTAAGGGAGTAATGAGGTGATAGTTGGAAGAATATACCATAATGACCATAGAAACAATTGGTATCTCACAATTAAACAACATATAATAGTGGAATTCCTATAAAGAACATACATAGAAGTGAATGGATGATAAAAAAATTTTAATATAACTGAAAAATTTCTATTTATACAATAGATGAATGCAAGAAATTTTAATGATACATAAGATAAATGCAATAAGTAATACAATGTGATATATTAGATGACTCAAATGAAGAAAATGGAAAATCCCTATGGCAATTCCAAGATCATCAGGAACTTCCTCTCAGGACTTTGCTCATAACTCCTCAGGTACAAGCATACACCAATTAACCTATGACCTACAAGTATATGGGTCTACACGGGAACCAAGTTTACCCTAGAAGGGTGTGATATATTAATATTAGTAGTCCAGAACCCAGGGTGTCAAGACCAATCCAAACAGTGTAATATTAATTAAGTAGTGTATAAGTATAGAGAAAAAAAAACATAACTGATAGAACAAACAATCATCCATCTAGGTTCTTAAGGGACATCTGACGACAATAATCGCTTCATCCCATTGCTAGTTTGTCTAATAATGTCAAATAATATATATTTAGTATCAATATATATATATATATATAGATATAGGATAGGGTGGATCAGGATGTACTGCCACTATCCAATTCTAAGGGAAGCTCTCACACTCTAACCCCTTCTCCCAACATGGATCTCTCACAGTATTTTTATTTTAATGATATCAAGGTCCTTTGAAATCTAGTGTTGGATGGATTGAGACATAATGCATGGAAATACATCACTAGATGTAACTCTAATGGTATTTCCCCTGGATCAGCTCTATGAGATCTCACAGCCTCTAGAGGATCAGCATGGAAACACACATAGTATCACTCCCTAAGGGCTCTCACTGTCCCTTGGCTCTTCAGCCTGTAGGGTATAATCATTCATAATATATAAGTAAAGATTCATTAACATCTCATGCATCTCATTTTCCCATTCCAATTATATATATAAGAAGACATGTTAACAATTATACTTAATGAAACACATCTTACGAATTTCAATTAAAAAATTATATGGGTCTCGGTCGCATTCAATTAAATACATGAAGAAGATGCATCTATTTCAGGTCATTAACCATATTTAATTACATTTAAAATCATTTTAAATATCCTAATGTAATTCATAAGGAATTACCTCTTATTCACCTCATAGCCATACCGTATTCATAATGCAATACACAAAGAATCATTCTTTAAAAATCAACACCTAAGGTGTAACATATTATGACATTCAATTTAGCACATGTTATAACATTTAAAACGTTCCAAAGGAACAAATATCATTAGGTGATCCATCCTTTACAGGGTCAAATCAATCAATTTTCCAAAACATAGAGAATTGGTTTAAGGCACAAGGGTCATGGTAATTCCATCCAAAGATGTAACTATCTCTTTTAAGTCATCCTATAATATCCCACTTACCTTAACCAATTAATACCACTCAATAAGACATGACTCCTATATTTCATGGTATCACATATAGAACCGAGATGTCATTAAAACAAGGAATACACCTACTTTGGAAATCTCAACAAAAAGGTCCAAGAACCATAACATTCAATTTTTAAGTACACCCTCATGCATAAAGTGATCATTAAGGTAAAAAAGAAAACAAGTCTAAAAGTGTACTCACAAAATTTTTATCTTGAAGTCTGTTTACCTCTATTAGAGTGGTTTTAATAGAAAGTCATGACATTTCTTATTAAACCGGTAATCATTATTTTTATTAATTTAATTAACCTTATCAATGATTTAACAGTAGAATAAAATACCATAATTAGAACGTCATTAAATATTATTTTAGATAACATGAAACTAATCACTTAATGATTTTTAATTTAAAGGGGTAAGGAAAGGAATCCAACCTTAGGGTGGAACAGAACTGAAAGTCTAACTCTTGGAGATTTCTAACTAGAAGAATCTTCTCTAAAAATGAGCATATGCACCTTCACATACATACAAAGAAACCTATCCCCTATTCCCACATCTGTATGGCCATAAAAATTTGAAAGGGATTCCTTGCACAAATATTTATATGAAGATAACCATATCCACTCACCTAGATATGAATTATCATATATATATATACATATGAAAACCTATCACCACACATTGATATTCATTACAACGGATGAATATTAACATAATGGGGGAACCTATATATATATATACACACACACAACCCTTATCTATGATTACACATGAAAGTCACCTTAGACCTAGTGACTCAAAACCACCTAGAACAGTGCGACATTGTTAGGTTAAAAAGTGGAATAGATACCCTGAGGGGGAATGGGTTAATCAGGATATGAATATTATTTTCAAAATCATTGTTTCCCATTAGATCTTAACCTCTTTATTATAAGGGTCACATTGTTTTCACTTATGTGTTAATTCTGATGTTTTTATTTAATTCTCTATCCGATGATGATCCTTTGAATGTATTTTAGTAAAACCATCAAAAAGATGAAATAATTTTTACATGTTTCACCCTCATTGGGATACATCGAAGGAGAATACAACAATGATATGTAGATTTTATCAATTACACTAAGGATCATATACAAGAATTGTGGTTTGGGATAGATCCCATATATACCTAGTCTCATTGCCTTCATAAGGATTAGGGTTTTCTCATTTCATTCCCAAGGGTCACTCAATATGTCTCTTTCTTTGGCTCACTACTAGTGGAAGGAATCACAATTTTTTCACTTCCTTCACTCACTGATCTTGAAATAGATTCAAAAACAGTTTACAGTTTTGTAGGTCCTTTCATTATATCTAATGAATACATCTTCAGTTATATATGGATGCTCTATCAAAGTTCCACTTTCATTTCATAGATGAATACCACTTTACGATAGATTTAAAGGGAAATTCCTTTTGAACCACTTTTACCATACTCATTGATTTTGTGAATATCCTCTTTTGTGTAGCTCAAATAACCTTCGTCAGTCACACCTTCCTTTCGTGAAGCTCACTTAGCCCCCATGAAGGACATGTTTTTCTCTATGCTTAACTAAACTTTGTGAAAATCCTTCTTTTTACGATGCTTACTTAGAATTCAGGAATTCCTTTACTTCCACGATGCTCAAAAAATTCGGTTAGCTTTAATATCCTTTTGTAAATTCTTAACATATCACCTTCATAAACCACCCATCATGAAACTCATTCGTGATTCCAGATCCTAAATATTTTCTTTTAGTATTTCTTTTTTTCTAAATGTGATAGAAGCTTATTTATAGTCATTTCCCATTGACTCCAGAAACATCCATCCTTGTCAGCACTAATTCATTGGGCTCATTCATTTCCTTCATGTAGTATCCTTTAAAATGAATCTCCATAGATATTTTCCATTCACAATTCTTTTTATAATAATTGAGATCACCATAAAACACTTCGCACCACCATAATGCTCCCCTCATGAAGCTCCTCACCTTCACCATTCAAGATGCTCGTCGTTGTTCACGTAGATCACCATCAACATTCATTGAACCTTCACAAAAAAAAATTTATAATGAAAATCATTGTCAAATTAAATACTTTAATATATTTTAATATGGAATTCAACAAAATCCACTTTTCATGTTGAAATCCAAACTCTAAAGTTTGGGACCAAAAAATGGGAAACACTGGGAAACATCGTTATCTTGTGTATGAATTTTTTTTACCACTCATAGGAAATTCATTCTTTATTCATGGATATTTTTCAAAATACCATGTCAAGAATATATCTATACTCAAAAATATACCATGAAAACCTCATTTTTCAACAAAAAAAATCAACCAAAAATTACTACAATGTTACTTTGTGGGATTTATTTCCCAAAAAATGCACAACATAACAATTACTACAAACCTTGAAAAAAGATGAATCCTAATTTATAATGTGAAAAACCTATTGATTGGATGAAAATATCACAATGGATGGTGGTGGAAAACTAAACCACTCCTCCATCAGTGGTAGTTTATAGAGCACACAAGAATAGGTCCTAAGAGACCATGAACACAACCCTAAAAAAGAAATCCAAAAATCCAAGTTATCTTCAAACCCTAGGTTTGGAAGAATAATACTGGGTGATGGGGAGCCAAAAAATAAACCATAATTAAGAAGGATAAGGGGGGAGAGGGACAAAATAAAATTATAAAAGAAAATTCATATGGATATATATTCAAAATCAATGAGCATGGATGAGGTCAGGAGTTGCGTCACATGTGGTTCAAATAGGACCCCCCTGGTGGTGTCACATGGGTGAGAGAGGATGATAGGTGAGGGTTTTTTTAATAATTTGAATTTAATTTAATTTCATAAAATAGGGTAAAGCGCACAATTAAACCCGCACGGTTTTCCAAACCATGTGAAAACCATACAGTATACTATGAAAGACTACTTCCAATGGAAAAAAATTTTTAGCCTTGGTGCACGGTTTGAAAAGTCAAGAACAACCTATATAGAACGCCTCTTCCTCACCAGTACAAGGTTTCATGATTAGCTGATGAGGGCCACACAATTTTTGATAACTAGTGCGCCCTTTGTATGCTTTCAAAACCTAGAAAACCCAACCTCGCTACTTTAAAAACATGACGAGACACTGAGGAAACCTTTAAAACATTAACCCAAGCCAAAAAAACATTACATAGAAGTTTTCCACATCTCATAATTCAATTTTGAAGCTCTCTTTTAAAATATTCATATTCTGTAATTGAAAAATTTCAAACACCTTCTCACTTTTTACATGTTCAAAAAGCAGATCATTATATCCATGTCAAGCTAAACACACTTTCAATGATTTTACAATACAATTATATTAATGTTTCACTCACCCAACATGTAGCCATTATAAAATTAAATAATCAATTGAAAAAAATTTCTTCCAAAGGATAATTTAATTCATAATTTTGTTAATTCATGCATATTTTATGTTTGCACAATCATAATTTTTCATAATATTGGAAATTTTCAATCCATTAGGTTAATATTTGGACCCCTACCTTAACCAATAATTAATTAAACACATCAAATAGTAAAAAAACAATTGGAAGAATGTAAATATATTCACAAAGAGGTTCCATGATTAAAATCGATCAAATCAAAATCTAAAAATGCACATGGTCATAGGATTACATTGAAACAGTTGGAGAACCAAGGGAGATAAGGGAACAACCCAAGGAAATGACTTATCAGGGATTTCTCACACAAACAAGATGTCTATATGGTAGGTTGGCACTCCAAATTCGAATGGAGGGTCACCCTAGGTTGGGTAGAGAATAAAATCATGTCGGTGAATAGAAATGTAAATATCACAACATAATTTAAAATAGATGGTCAGGGAATTACATAACATGTAATTTATTTTCATTTAATATAATTTTTTTTAAATACTCATCCTAAAAACCCATCACCCCAAATTATTTATTTATTATGATTTAAAATTACAAGGATTCTTATATGATTACACAATATGTTCTATTTTCTTGTTGTGAATTAGTTCATGACTTTAAATTGTTCCTAACATGTGTTTGGTGACAATTACATAAATTATATTACAGTTACACTATGTGTAACTACCATGTATATAGATTTAATCTACTTTCCTTATAAATAAACCAACACCCTTTAAATCTACTTAATTTTTCAAGAACCCATGATAAAAATTGAACAATTTTTACTAAGTATCCATTAATTTATAAAATAATCCATCTATTGAATTTAATTAATTTTCAAAAAATGGCTCCCCTTCTCCAAAAAACACTCAAAAACTAAGTCTCAAATGAAAAAATTGAAAGAATTACTTGCCTAAAATAAGACAGGATCTTAAAACCTCCCCATGAAATAAAAGATCATACTTGGTCTTCTCTAAAAATAACTCTGGGGTTTGAATGATCACGTCTGGACACTGTGTTTTCATCTCATAATCTCTCTTATAGGTATCCTTATGAACTCACCCTTGCATCCACCTCATTAAAACTAATGACATAGTGCTACCCCAATGATGTCTCTCACTATGATCCAAAACCCAAATCAGATTCACCTCAATGGAAACATCATAATAGTGCTTGACGTCTTCAAAATCTATCACATGTGAAGGGTCAGGATGATATCTTCTATGCCATGACATGTGAAGTAATTCATGCATGGAATATTCTTGATGTGTAAGGGATAAGTGGTATTCCACAAGACCAACCCATTCCCAATCCCAAATAGACCAACAGACCTAGGAACTAGATTTCCCTATTTCAGTAAATGGCGCTGGACCAATTTTGAAGATACCAAAGTTAAAACACGATGACTAACCTTGAATTCTAGAGGACATATCCGATGGATAGAAAATGATTTTCAGCCTGATTTTCATGGTCACAAACCACTATCTTATCATCTGAACTTGCTCAAAAATATCCTATATAAGACTCAACCCAACAAGTACTGACTCACCTACCTCCTAACAATAAAGAGTTGAATTACATGGAATTCTTTAGAATAATCAAATGGTTTCTTTTGGATATATGCCTGAAAGATATTATTATATGTAAGTGGATTATATTTCAACCAAGAAGAACAAAAATCCAAAACACAGACTCATAAAATGTTCTTCAGAACAGGAATTGTCCTTTCAGATTGACCATCAGTTTGAGAATGATAAGATTTAAGAAAAATAACATGGGATCCTAGAGCCTTATAAAGGCCCTAATAGAAACATGACGTGTCATGAAGATCTATTCCTAAAATGATATTAATAAGAACACCATGAAAATGAACTACCTAACACATGTAAATACATACCAAATAATAAACTATGAAGGTCTCCCTGATAGGTAATAAGATGGATACCTTCATAAGTCAATAAAAAACTGATAATACAACATCATTCTTATGTGTTATGTTAGTTAATAATGTCCCAAAATTTATAGTGACATCATCCCATTTCAACTAACGAATGGGGAATGGCTACAAAATCCCAACCAACCTCTGATGCTTAGCTTTCACCAATTGAGAAGTAATGCATCTAGAAATGAATTATGCCACATTCTTATTCATTTTGAAGACCAGTACTATCTATAGAGATCAAAATACATATTATTCAAACCAGGATGCACCTCCCTTCTAGAAGCAGAGAACTCCCTCATCGTTTCCTCACATAAGCTTGTAGGAACCCATTATCCTCTATAGAAATGACGGTAATTTCCACTTATAAGAGAATATATTGTTGACGTCTTCCCACCATATATGTTTCCTCTCAATGATGATCCCTCCATATGAGATGAATGGTTAGTATTGATGCAGTCCATGAGCACATGTATAATATAATTTGACGGCATAGTTAATCAACCCTAACACTCGTATACATATAAATGCATGTATATAAAGAATAAAATTATCTTCCACTTGCCTCAAGACTCCAAAACTACAACTTTATTCGTCCTTAATCTCAATTAATCAGTAAAGAAGTTTCCCTTCCCTATTTTATAAGACAACTAAAAGTTGAAAGACTGTAGATACTCGACCTGCCTCCACTACGAAAGGACTAGGTCCTACTATGAAAATATGAACCTAAGGCTCTTCTTGTCCATGTATACCACAATCAACTCATCCATGAGATAGTTTCTCTAATATATCAGAGAACATACTACAACTTATAACTCTTGATAGTGAAGAGGTTAATTACACTCATGGAGTTTTAGGTTCCTTGAACAATAATCAACCACTCAATCCTTTTTCATTATAACTAACCAGATTCCAACTAAAAATGCATTATAGTACAAAATATATGACTAAACTAGTCCCAGTAATGTGGGGACATGTGATGAGGTAATACCTCCTATTATCCCTTGAAATTATATCTCACAAGAATCATACCAAACAAACTTGACCCCTTTCTTAGTTTGCCTAGACCTTAGTGCTGCAAAATTGGATACATCCTAGATAAACCACCAATAATATCCTACTTAACGCATAAAGATCCCAATCTCGAATACTTTATTGGGATATTCCCAATATGCCACAGTTGTAATGTTTTAGGGGTCCACTGACACACCAACCTCTATGATGAAATGGCCCCAGTAGTTCACATTATATATAATCCAAAACTGTATTTGGTTAGCTTGTCATATTGTTGTTTCTCTCTCAATATACCCAAGATAATGTCAAGTTGTTGTGTATGATCATATATTGACTAAGATTACACAAAGATTTTTTTAAAAAGAATCAACACATACTATTTTTGAAAAGGGTGAAATATCATATTCATCAAGGCCATGAATATTATAGGTGAAATATTCAAACCAAAAAAATATCACTACGAACTCATAAAAACCATACATTCTTTTAAATGCGGTCTAAGGTATTTCTATTGGTCTCAACCATAACTGGTTGTAACTTGATCTAAAATTGTTCTTGGATAAGATCTTATCAGATCTCAACTTATTAAAAATATATTTAATTCATGGATTAGGATACCAGTTCTTGATGATCATATGGTTAAATTTATTATGATCCACCAATAAGTGAAAATACCCATCAACAATCATGGAAAAGAGAACTGGAGAATCCCAAGGAGATTTAATTTCATGTATGAAGAATTTATATTCTAGATCTTCCAATTGATCTTTCAACACCTGAAGCTATACTCGTTCCATTATGTAAGGTGGGTTATAAATTGACTCTAATACATGAACCAAATTGATCATGAACTCAATATCTCTCTAGGGAGTTAAGAAAAAGAACATGTTAAGAATGACATAATGAAAATGATCATCCACTAGAGGGGAAAATCATGTTAAATACCACCATATTCTATAATAAGACAATCTATTTGAGCCATGAGACAATCAAATCTCTACTGAATTGGTCCTAACTAACCAGTGTGAAGGTCGCAATCACCATGAGGAGAATCATTTCATTCCTCTATAGAAGAAAATGTAACTCTCCTCTAGTGATTGTTGATATGATCTTGGTATAAAACTAACCAATTCATACAAGAATCAAGTCAAAGCCATTAATTTCCCGAATAAATAGTTCTCAAAAGAAACAATAACAAAAAATATCTAGAGAAAACTCCATACAAAATTTGATATTATTAACCCACACTACCAATGATGTGCCAATGGTCAATATACCATCCAATATTTCCATATACATGGTCCCATCATTTACTAAAAGAGAAGATATAAAATAATGTGATTCTTCTTTATCACAAAAAAACAGAAGCTATGGTAGATGATACAAGAAGTGTACCTCTGAGGGTAGATGGCACTTCATCCACGATAGTTGGTGTAGTATGCATAACATGAAACTGAATTTTCCCACTATAATGGGCTCTAGTATGAGTACCACGAGGTATTTCTCCTTCCTAGTAATTCTACCCATATACTAAGGTACCACGCCCCTGCCTCATCCTAAATGAATAATGGAACTCTAGATACCATCATGTTGAGTGGTAGTTGAGCCCCTTCCCAAATCATGTGCATATCTGGATCCTATGCCACTAGTATGATTTATAATGTTTTACAAAAAAGGAATACACAATCTTCCATAGGTATGAAACTCAACTATGGGGTAAGGACACTGAAGGATCATATGGATGAACATGCCACACTGATAGCACTAAAACATTAAATGGTTCTGAGATAGTTGTTGACTGTCCAGACATCTCTACCTACTACATGGAGAAAATGTTTATAACGACATTTCTTTCTAACTAAATAAGAGTTCCCAGCTCACATTGATAATGCATCTTTACTTCTACTTGGGCCTCTCCCAGATTATATTCATTGATGAGAGCCTAATTCATCTGGTCCTCGAAACCATTCAATTGAAAAATGTTAACTAGAAACCCATTCTCATACGGAAGACCATCATTAATATTTCCCACCCTATATATCTCATTATTTTAAAAATATATTTCAAATCAATATAGTTCATTGAAACATCCAACATATTCCAACAATAACAATCCCTCTTGCGTTAAATTATTGAAATCACAATATATTTTATCCCTTAACATCTCAGGATAGAAATGTCTTATGAACATAATCTTGAATTCTTTCCATGATATATATTCATGATTATAAACATCGTACAAAAATTTCACTAATTATTATCTGGTCCATGAATCATATATATATATATATATATATATATATATATATATAGAACCAACATCTAATCTGTTGGTGTCTCAAGATGCTTAATGTGTATCTGGATAGATTCATTCTATAACTCACCTATCTTGGGGTCCGCATTCCCTAGTGTTGTAAGTGAATACTGTAGTTGAAACTCTTTTTTCATCTCAATAATATAAAGATTGATATAAATAATCTCTCTTTCCATGGATCACATGACCCCCATGAAGATACCACAAAGCTTAACATCCATGTTATCCTCATGAACTACAAGAAGCTCTGATTCATGTGTGTAAAGAGCATGTTGATTTTGAATCTCCTGGCAATCAAGTGGTTGATGATGAGGAATAATTTTATCTATATGATAAAAACACACCATATATAACTAGTTAAAAAATAGAAAACCTCAATAGGTAACTAATATAGAGAACCAATAACTCGTGGTCTCACTAAACATGGATTAAAATTATTTTATCATAAAAAACAATTTATTTATTTTATTTCCCAGATATATGATATATCTCATACCACAGTTCAGTATGAATGTATATATCAAATGCAATTAAATATGTTAGATCATGAACAATTCCTCTCAATATATCCCCAACTGTCTATTATGATGCATTCATAAACATATCATGCAATACTAGGCCAAGAGTATAAATTTCAAGAACCAATATATTCATAAATCAATAACCTTAAACAACATGTGTATCAACAAAGGTAAAATAACAACTAATATAAGAATTGAAAAACATAGACAATAATCCCATCATTGGGAACTCAGATTCCACGCATAAATGGGTCTGCTACTCCCATGAACAAGGTTATTACCATCTCCCAAAACATCATAGTCTCCTTTATACCTTTCCCAAAATATAGATAAAAGGAAAATAAAACAATCCCCTTGATACCATTTTATAATGTCCCCGATTCAGAACTCTATAACATGGAGAAAAAGGGTTGGTTATAATACATTATCTAAGCATCCATATATTCCATATGATTCTCACTAGTAGTGGGGTGTGATGAGAATATAAAAGAGGATAATCCCTCTAGTATGAAATTTCATATCAATATAAATAATCGAAATAAATGAATATAATTCGACTTTATACATTGTAGAAACCAACATTAAAATATAACTGAATAATATGATAAACAAAAAGGAATAATGTAATGGTGCGATGGAATGAAAATTAATTTCATGATATAATTAATAAAATAAAATACTATATGACTAAAATAAACACTTAAAATCCTTCAATCTTGATCCCCACATTAGTCCCACCTCCAAACTCTAGCCCATGTAACATGAAATCAATAAACAAAAAAGTATTTGTCCTTATATAAATCTGCATCCACATAATCTTATCGGGTACTAAACGATTGCTTGAATAGGGTGTGAATATCACTTAGTAGGTCAAAACCACAGTGTCGAAACAAACTAGTGTGATAATAAGTATACCCAATAATGTGATAACAAGTGAATTAATTAATTAAAAAATTAAATTAATACCAAATAAACATACTTTGGCACCATGCCAGGATCATTGGGCATGTCCCAAAACCATTCAAACCACAACCATACCACCATGGTAAAATAACCTACATTGGTTTCATGCTTGAATGCATCTGAGCATGTATCAGAACCACGCCAACCATAACCATAAACATGTTATAATCACATAAAATTGGTCAAATCACTATAATCATTATAACATCTAGGTCAATGACCTATATGAATTACAACATGTGATTGATCCTTGTCTTCTCAATATAAGAAATAAAGCATATATGTGTGAACATTACAGAGCCATGTCTGATATATAAGCATTTCTTTATCTGGGTAAATGACCTATAATCACCAAAACAAGTGACTAGGCTAGGCCTTCTCGATATAATAATTAAAAAATCTATCATAATACATGTCACAACATTATGGATATCACAATATCACATCATTAGCCTCAACGGTTAATTTTTTAAATTACCATTTTCTTTGAATTACCACTTTATTAATATCAAAATTGATCAATAGTAATACTAATAAGTAGTAATATATGACTTAGGGATTCTATATCATGTTATCACCTAAGGTTCGATGTCATCATAAACACCCTTTCATGCATTTTAAAAATCAATTATATTCTAGTTTCGCTCATCCAATGTGTACCCATTAGCTAGGTCAATAACCAATTGAAACCAGTAGACTTCCCAAGGATAATCTCATTAATGATTTTGATAATTCAGAAAAACCTTACATCGGAACAATTATAATATTTTATATACATGGAAATTATCAAACCATTGGGTTATTATTTGGACACCTACCTTAACTATGAAATAAAGAAACACTTACAAAGAAAAAATCCACTAGGGAAGATGGTAACAATTATCAAAAAGAGGTTCTAATATAAAATCTAATTAAGGTCAAAACCAATAATTCTCACAATCAAGGGATTATAATTCAACAGTCGGAAAACTATGGGAGATAAAGGAAGAACCTAATAAAGAGATGTACTTGGAATTTCCTACACAAACATGTTGTTTGGAAGGCTGGTTGGCACTACAATGTCACTTGGAGGGTCTCCTTATGTTGAGAGGAGAATATGTATACTTAGGTGAATGGAATCATTATCCACACAATGTACATTAATGTATTAATTCTCGGAATTAAATAATTTGTAATTTAGTTTCACAACATGTTTTTTTAAGGTTACCATGAAAACCCATCACCATATATTATTTATTTATTCCAATTGATCTTTACATGAAAGGTAATATGATTACACAATGTGTACACTTTTCATGTCATGAATTATTTCATCACTTTCAACTATTCACAACATGTGTCTTCTGACAAATACATGGCATGTATTATAGTTTCACAACATTTAACTATCCTTTAGATATTTTTTTAATCTATTTCTTTATAAAAAACCCAAATCCTCCATTAATGCTTCTCAACATTCCCAGACCCCATGATAACAATAGAACAATTTATAAAAAAAGACCATTAATTCAAAAATGCATCTAACTCTATAATTTAGTTCATTTTCCTTGACATAGGATACCATCTTTAAACAAGACTCAACCACTAATTCTCAAATGAAAAAAAAAACTCAAAGAAGGACATACCTGAAAGAGTACTGGATGTTACACCACCCATGTGTGAGATATTCCTACTCAGTACTAGTCATTAACCCTAGACCTATTGGTTGTGAGTCTAGGGTGTCACACATGGATTACCTCTATTCAAGAAATCTTAGTGGGTTGGGTCATGATATATTAGTATCATAGGAATATTTTTTTTCCTATGACCAGAGTTTTGAGGTATTTTAGTAGTGTGGTTTGGCTTGGGAATAGTAAAAATAATTTTGATGTGTTGCAAGATCTACTCTCAAACGAAGGAACCTAGTTATGGTGCAATGGGAGATGTATATATTCATAGGGAGTATAATAACCTTATTGTTTACTTCACACATTTAAGATCATTTTGTAGGATAAAAATTCTTGAATGCATCATAAAGTAATGTGTTCTATTTTCCATTTCCTTCATGAGTTAGTTCTCTAAATATTCTCTTTGAATATGGTGCAACTTGACTGTTACTGGATGTCGGATGATGACAGAAACCATAGATTCCATGATGATATTAAAATGATTATCATCCTAATGGAGAGGCTTCAACTCATGGGTTGGTACCTATTATGGGTTTTCCAATCATTCCTCCACCTGTTGTGTATCCATTTTCCCAACAGTACTGGAAAACAATGTGCACAGGTTGAGCGTATTTCATTAGTTCCAGAGAAAAATAACACATAAGCTTCAGTTCAATAAATACCCCTAAGAAGCATATGTTTGGATTAAGTTAGTTCGGTGAGTTTTCCACCTTGTCAGGACCCCTCCTAATCATATGATGGTCTTATCAGTTAGCACTCTCCATGGATCGGTAGGACGATGATGTATTCTATAATTAACCCCCCAGTTTCAAATAAGTAACCCTTATAATATGATTTTTATGTATATAAATGGTTAGGGTGATGTTTTGGAGGGTTTGGAATAATATTGTAATGTATTTTGGGGCATTTCTATGGGTACAGGGTTGGAACATGATTAATGAAAAACCAAGAAACAACAACATGAAACTAGGAACAATGAGATAGGTGCCAAGGAGAAGGTGTACGCGTAGGCACATGATTTTCCAAAATTGTGTAGAGGCCTATGAGAAACTGTGATATGATGGATATTGAGATTTTGAATGTTTGGTGCATCTTAATATAAGCATTTGAGAAGAACATGTGAGGTTCCACATCGAGTCAATGGATAGTGAAATGATATCACATGGTTTGTCTAACCATGCGACTAACTGTGCACGGTTTAAAAACAAGATCCAAAAAAGTGAATTTAGGTCAAATTAGGCTTTTATCCACTCATTTTCCAAAAAAGGCCATAACAAGGGTTTTTTACTTCTCAATGGTTTGATAACCTCTCACCTTTTAATTGGAAGTGATATATATGTATTTCTCTATGTGTTGAATAATGATTACTATAGTAAACCACTGTTCATGGTGGGATTCCTTTGATATATTTATCCCTGTACACTGGTTTCATAGATCTACATCTATTATGGATAGATCTAAGATATTTGATGCCAAATATTATTATATTTTGATTTTTTATGACATGGTATGATATATAAGGAGGGTTATTATAGATTTTACCACGTTTTATTGGCCTTTGGGTGTTGTTATTCATTTTTTCCAAAACAAATATTGGTATTTGGATTCACTATCGACTACACTATTTAGAACTTGAAGGAATAATTTAAAATTTATTAAATTTATTTAAGTTTGTGGTGAAATTAGTGTAACGAATATGGTAGAAACATTATTTTTGTGATGGTTTTTGGATTTTTTAAATTTGGTATTTCATTGGGATAGTGTATTGATAAATAATTTTAAATTGATGATTTTAAAATATTATCATCATCATAATTATGGAAAATATTTTAAATATTTTTGATTTAAATGTTTTGGTATTGTAATGGTTGTATAATAATTTTATTGTCATAGTTTTTGGGCATACTTGGTGTTGTGTGTTCATATTTCATTACAAGGCTTGGATAAAATATGACCTTGTGCCTAGTGGCAATGGTGTAATGGAACATTGAATTTAATAATGCTGTGAAGACCTGATAGAATGACAAGAAACCATCCATGAGTATAGATCTATCAAAATGATCAATTCATGCATGGATATGTGGGTTTGTGAATTGAGATAAGATATGTGATAATGTTGAATTTGTGTAATGGTTTTCAGAACACTGTTTTGTTGCTTTCCCCAAAACATAGTGTTTTATTTGAGAAAAAACTGTTTCTATAGAACTTGATTATATTTTGATATATAATATTTTTGAAATTGATTTATATAAATTGTTTCATATAAATTGTTTTATAAAAAATGGTTTATGTAAATGTGCTAACATGTTTTATCCTAGTGTTGTGAGTAGGTAAGTAGTTGCAAAAAATCTACAGAGTTTCATTACTCACATTTTCTTTGTAACTTTGATAATTTTGTAGCTGTTTTTTATATGTACATGTTTAAAGTACAAGTATCTCACTTCTCGAATGGTGGATCATGATAATTGGCATGGAATTATAGTTGGAGCTTGGAGTTGGTATCTTTGGATTCAAGGAGTTTTGATAGTTCTATATTCAACTATGTACTTGGTAGTTTGTAGTCTTTTTTTGTGGTACTTGGTTTTGATTAACTTGAATATCAATGGTTTTTCGTGATATTTCTTTCATTAATATCATGAATTACCTAGTGGTTTACTTGGTTAGGGCATTTTTTCACGGTAAATGTTTTAAAAATGGAAAATTTCCCCCCATATATTAATAAATCCATTGGCATTTTTTTTCCTTTTGTACCTTTGGGAATCACTTAAGGCCAAGTTTTATCGTACCACCTTCTCAAAATAATGAGGATGGGAAGGATATAACAATTGGTATCAACTTTGTCCTTTCGAATATATTTTTTGGAATAAGTGGTAGTAGTCTGGGTTGAACTTTGAATTTGTATCAGTTGTCAATCTTGGAGTAGACGATTCATTCAGGTTATTTTCTTGATCTTGGATCATAAAAGGTATTATTATTATAAAAATGTGAAATATAGTTCATAAAAAGATGTATCTAGCCTTTTATAATTAACTCCAAGTTACCCGGGAGTTGGGTACTTAAGTGTTTTATATAAACATATAGTTTAGAATATTATTATCGAGGGATTATCCAATGAGACGAGCATTACATTCATTTTAGAAATAAATTCCCACTATGAATTCATATTTCATTTTGAGTAATGATTTGATGATTTTTTTTATTTTTGAAAGATGTTAATCTTTTTTTTCAAATGGAATATTTCGAAAAGAGTATGATTTTGGTATTATAAAAATTGTGTAATTTTCAAAAGCACAGTAATTTTTTTGAAAATGGTTGAATGTGGAAAATTTTGAATTTTGGAAATCCCTGTTATGATATTGTTCTATAGTATAAATTAAAATGTTAATCCTTCAGTTAATAAAGAGTGATACTTATGGAATTTTATTTATTTCTAGAAAATTGAACCCAATAGGCATAGTAGAATCCAACTAAATGAATCTACTGAGAGTGTTGTGGATCTTGAGCCACAATTGAATGGACAAATAATTCAATGTATTTTCCATGAATTTAATACTATGGATAGTATTAACAGGAGGGATGATCCAAGGAATGTGAACCATTCCGTCCAATTATATAATCTTAATTCACCCATATTTTGGGTTTATTCGGAACCAGAGAAGGAGGAGGTGTGGCTGAATATGACTAACTGTATCTTTGATTTCACTGGAATATTGAAAAAGTGAAAAGTCAACATGGAAACATATATACTAGAAGATCTTGCAAGCATGTGCTAGGATTTAGCTGTTCAGGTTAAATTAGACCAAGGCATGGTATGAGAGGATTTTGAATAATCATTGAACAAAAAATTATATCCTCAAACATTCAAAAAATTTAGAACAACATATTTATTAATCTTGGAGTAGGATAGCCTCATAGGGACATAATATATGGATAAATTCCTGAATTTAGTCCACTTTTCTTCTGATGTTGCTACTAGTGCATCCTTGAAGGCATAGATATTTAAATTCTGGTTGAGGTAGGATATTCACTCAAAGATTGATGTGTTCTATATAAATGATTATACAAATTTGTTTAATATAGGTATGGTATCAGAGAGACAAATCGTAAGAGATATGGGAGGAGGAATAATGTGGATAACTATGAAAAATGGTGGGAAATAATATGCTAGGAGAAAGTAAAAGAGGGAAACCAATTTTCAAGGTGCGAGCATAAATCAAAATCCGACGGCTGGATCTGTGAATCATCCTATGATACCCAAGAATAAATATGGATATTTCAAATGATGTTCCTTAAACCACATGAAGTTAGAGTGTATGAAATAACCATTAGAAAGATGTAATTTCAATAAGATGAGACATATCCAAGGCGATTATCATAGTGATCCATGTTTTTGTGTTAATGACACTTATTAGGTGTCGTTGGCATCGTATACCTTGATGGGGTGGGGATTGAATAATCAATATCACCAATAGAACATATCTATGCATGGTGATTATAGGAATTTCATTAATCCATAGAGGGAAAACTCAATGGGGAAACAAAGAACAAAGTGTCACGAGAAATCAACTATATGGAGCTGAGAAGTTTATTGTGGATGATCAGTATTGGCCATCATTAGTGATTGGTAAGATTAATTTGAATTATACCCAGATGTAATTGGTTTTTGATATAGTTTCTTAACCTTCTTTTATTTCTTCTCATTCAATTTATTTACTGTGTTCAAAATTTGAGACGATGTCTTATATGTTAAAACATCAAAAACTTCTAGGTCAAAGAGAATTTTGATCCTTTATTTCGGGATCTTGTTGCATATTTCTTGATGGAGATGAATTTATATGGGATTTATAATTGTTGTAGATGGATTTTTATGATATAATCTAAGGAATGGAATGGCTGACTGGTTTCAAGTCTCAAATTGACTATTATAAAAAGGGTTAGTTTTACAATTGAGGATGGTATGAAACGTCTCTTTAAAGGTGAAATGAGTCTAAATGTAGTTGAAATGGGATTGTTGAAACTAGAATTTTTCATTATCTCATACTAGTTGGCAACGATGAATTTTTAATCGATGGAAGATATCAAGAATTGAAGTTTTTTAGTAGTGGTTGATTAGTTTATTGATGTATTTCCTAAAAAAATTTAGGGTTTGCACATACAAGGTATGTGGAGTTTATACTTGATCTCCTTATGATGCCCATTCCTATTTCCATTCCATCTTATAGAATGGTAACAATATAATTATGGGTGATGAATGTGTATTTTGAAGAGATGAAAAGGGGTTCATTTGGATGAGCATGTTTCTATCAGAATCTCTATTCTTGTTTTTCAGAATGGGGATTGAACTCTTTAGTTCTGTGTCGATTTTCATAAGATGATCTAAGTTATGATACTGAATAGGCATCTGCTTCCAAACATTTATGACCTTTTCTATCAATTTATTGGAGATTAGTAGTTCTCTAAAATGTACATGCGATCATGATATCACCAATTTCACATGCGAAAGGAGTATATTCCAAAAAATAGACATTAGAAGAAGATATGGAAATTATGAATATGAGTTGATGACTTTTAGACATATGAATGCACAAATGGTCTTTATAGAATTTTTTAATTAGTTATTTCAATGATATCCAAATTATTTTGTGGTGGAGTTTTTGGATGACATATTGGGGTATTCAAGGACAAGGGATCAACATGAGAAACATTTATAGACAATGTTGGAAGTTTTGATGGATCATAATTAGAATGGAAAACTATAAAAATGTGATTTTTGGATATAAGAGGTATGATTTCTTTGATATTTATGTCTACAAAGGGTTTTCTATGGATCCAAAAATGATAGAATCTATTATCTCAGGGAAACTACCAAACAATTTCATCTAAATGTGTAGTTTCCTTGGTCCAACTAATCATTATCAATGCATATTGTGTGATTTTTCATGATTTTCTTCACCTATTATAGATTTGAAAAATAATAACGTTTCATTCCATTTGAATATATAATTTCATAAGTCTTTTCAAAAGCATAATGTTCACCTTACATCTGCATAAATATATTCTTTTTCTACAATCATGACTAGGGTACATGGTGTATTATGATGGTTCAGAATCTATTATGGGGTGTGTTCTTATGAAAATATATCATGTTCTTCCTTATGAAAAATGTATGTTACAATTTCATGAGAATAATAACCCAACACATGAATTTGATTTAGCTTCTATAGTCTATTCTTTTAAAACATGGCATCATTACCTCTTTGGTGAGAAATTTATTGTGTTTACATATCATAAAAGATTTAAGCTTATTTTCTCACGAATGGATTTGAATATGATGAAAATAAGATGGATGGAGTATCTCCAAATGTTTGACTTTGACATGATGTATACAATGGGAAAGGGAAACATTGTTGGAGATTAATTAAGAATAAATAAATATGATCAGTTGCTACAAGTAGCTTCAGATGAGTGGAAGTTGATGTTAGTTCAAACTAAGAGGTACTTGGACTGTGATGACTAAGGTGAAGTTTCATCTTTCAATATAGTCTTGTTTTTTCCTAATTTGTTAGTGATGATTAATGTTTCACAGACATCTGATTCAGAATGTGAGGTTATGAGGTAAAAACTCAATGTTTGGGAGGCCATTAAGGGTTTCATGATAGAAATAAGTTTAGTGTTATGGTTTATAAATCATACAGTCATACTTATGGCCCATCAGGAAGAAATTATACATTATTACCATCATTTAATATGTTTTGGTCATCCTTGAATACAAAATATGTACGAGTAATTGAAATCACATTTTGGGTGGGTTAATCTGAAAAGGAAGGTGGGTGAGTTTTTTCCAATATTATTAATGTGATGGTAATTTAAGGTTGAGTATCAATGTCCAAAAGTAGGTTGCATTCATTACCTATTAATGTATGGAAGTGGGAGAATAAAGTTATGGATTTTGTAATAGTATCCCAAGAATACTTTTGAAACATGATACCATATGGGTGTTAGTGTATCAACCTACAAATTCTTCTCAATTCATTCCTATTTGTGAATCACATATAATGGAGGAATTGTCAAAAATATATATCCATTAAGTGGTAAAAAGGCATAGAATAATAGTCTCACTAATGTGAGATAGAGATACAATGTTTACATTTCATTTTTAGAAATCCTTATAGAAATCCATTGGGACCCATTTGATAATGATCATGACATATCATCCTCATATGGATAGAAAATCTAAGTAGATTTTTTATACAATGGATGTCCTATTGCAGGATTGTTTAATGGATTTTGGATTCTCATGGGAATATCATATACCATTAGTTGAATTTTTATATAACATGAGTTACCATACCACTATACTTATGGATCCTTTTGATGAATTGTATGAGTATCGTTTTCATTATCTAATTTTGTGGGTGCAAACAAGTGACAGTTCACTAGTTGAATCAAGCCTTGTCCATGAATATATAGATAAGATTCATTTCATAAGAATAATAGATAGAGATGGATCAGAGTCATCTAATATCATATAAAGATCATTTTTTATGGCCATTTTTGTTTGGGGTGAGTGACCATGTATTCTAGAGTATCTTCTGAACGCCTGGACATTATAATTTTATGATGAAGGGAATGTTCTCTTAATGATACAAAGTCCATTTTGAGATACATGAAAGGGTTGGTGAGGTGGAATATTGGTTGGAATTTCCCACAAGGTTCAATGTGGTACATAATGTGTTTCATGCATCTATGTTGAAAAAGTATCACCCTGATCCCAACTATATGATTTGATATGATCATATGGAACTAGAGCCATATTCTTAGTTGGTGTATGTGCAAATGTGGGTTGTGGATTGGTAAGATAAATTCTTGCATAAAAAAGCACTAGTCTAGTGCAGGTTTTTTTTAGAAAAATGGACATATTATGGAAGAGGCTCGAGAATGGGTGAAATAAATTTTTGAGCAATATATCAAACTCTTTTGGGATGCTAGTGGTTTTATACTTTTCAGGGATGAAAAGGCCAATGGTGGGGAGAATGTAGCCCCATGTTTTCAATTATGTAACCCTTATTTTATGACATTTAAATTTGTAAAAGGTTAGGGTGGAGTTTGGAATGTTTTTAAAGAATTTTATAATTTATTTATAGATTTTATATGGGCACATAGTGGGTGAATGGTTTGTAAAAACCAATCAACAACTATATGAAACAATGTATAATGAGGTTGGGGATAAAGAGATGGTGCATGGGTAGGTGCATGGATCATCCAAACCATGTGGAAGCCTAGAAGTATATGTTCTATATTTATAGGTTTCTTCTTGATAGAGTGTCTCGTGCATGGTTAGCACATAATTTTTTTAACAGTGTGGATAACTGTACACAGTATAGAAATAAGATAAAAAAAAGTGTATATAGTTCGCATTAATCCTCTAACGCATTTCACCTAAAACAATACTAATATGGTATTTCTCCCTATAAAAGGATTTAGAACCTCTCCCATATATATTTTTCAGCAATCCTGAGGCATTAATTTTGGTTTTGAAGCTCGATTAATATGGTATGTCATCATTCATGGAGATGTTTTGTGGTATTCCTTAATTATAATTCTCCATATCTTCTAGTTTCTTTGTTCTATTCCAGATATGGATATATCTATGATATTTTATTCCATATATGATTATATTGGGCTTTATTTATTATAGTGGAGGAGATATAAATAGGGTTTCTTTATTTAATTTTTTTTCTTTTGTGTTTTTGCGATGTTCTACATTTTTTCCATAAAACCCGAGGTATGTGGATTTACTATGGAATCCTCTATTAAAAACATGAATTAATAGTTTAAAATTGATTAAATTGATTGAAATTGATGGTAATTTTTTTTAAAATCATGTTAGAGACACTATTTTGTGATGGTTTGTGGATTGAGTGAAATGGTCGATTTTTTCTACAATGTACTTTGATAAATGATTTTAAAATGCAGATTTTAGAATATTTGAATGGTACAATTTATGGAAATAAATTTCAATAAAAATTTTGTTTTATTGAAATAGTTTTGGAATTGAAATTTCTTGTTATATGAATTATTTTGGCATGACAGTATTGACCTATTTTTGGGCATACTTGGTGGTGTGTGTTCACATTGTGTTATGTGGATTGGTGGAAATATGGCCTTATGATCAGTGGAAAAGGTTTCATGGAACATGAGATTAAATTATCTTGTGTTGACATGGTATATCTATGAGAAACTATTCATTAATATAGAAATATCATGATGAAAGATGAATATGTGGATGTGTGGGTTTGCATATTGCAATAAGATATGGTAAAAAGATGCATATGTGAAATGATTTTAAGAACATTGTTTGTTTCTTTTCCTTGGAACTTGTTATTTTTTTGGGAAACTAGTTTTACTTTGGAAATTGTTTATATTTTGATATAAAGTTTATTAGACTTTTTTATATAAACAATTTTATATAATGTACTAACATGTTCTGTCGAACTGGCATGAGTAAGGAAGTCATTGGGGAAAATATAATGCGTTTCATTACTCACTCCTTCTTTGGAACTTTGGTTATTTTTCAAATGTTGTTTGTTGGGACATGAGGAAAGGTGATGTATCACACTTCTTTATTGGTGATTTGTGATACTTGGAATGCAGTTGGAGTTGGATCATGGAGTTGGTGTCTTTGGAGACTTTGAGTTTTGATAGTTTTGTCTTCCACTATTCACTTGGTAGTTTGTACTATTCCACTATAGTGTATGGTTTACCTTTTATTATAATATAAATGTTCTTATTGAGTTGTTTATGATTGGTATTAGGAAACTTATAGTGGTGTTTTTGGTTATGGTATGTTTGGTTGGTTAATTTCTTTTCAATAGAAAAATCACCCACATCTGTTAATGGAGCCCTTAGCACTTATTTCTAGCCTTTGAGTCCTTGGGGATGTATCTTAACGACAATTCGTATCCTAAATCCTTCTCAGTACATTGAGTATGGGAGGGAAGTCAAAATTCTAATGAAATTGACACATGATAAAGCTATTGCATCCTGGGCAGAGTTCAAGTATATTTTCAGATAAGAGTTTTACCAAATGATGTTGTAGAGAGTACACATCTAAAAGATTCTAGACCTCCAACATGGTGGAATGATAGTTGGAGAGTATGCATGGAGGATCAAAATACTCTCCTAATAATATATGAACATGGATCATGATGCATTATTTCGAGTACAGACCTTTATTAATGTACTTTACTATGATATCTGGGATAGAGTGGTATTTATTTGTATCCCTAACTATATTGGTATATTGTAGTGTGACAAGGTAGTATATACCAATTTGGATGAGTAGATTCCAACATTTTGTTCTGATAGTGGGCTTCCTAGATATGATATTTCAATAGATATTAGTTGGAAGATGACATAGGGATCCAGGTATGTGAGACACTTTCAAAAACATTCATTAGATGGAGACTGTAGTTTAGGGTTCAAAGGATGGTTCTAGTCTACTAAGGGAGAGGTGATGTTACTCCAATGATGGGTATAAATATATCATGGGGGATTTTATGAACCCCCATGTGGTAAATAAGGATATGATTTATGGACCACCTTGGATGAGTAATTATATTTAGTAGGGAGTTATTCTAGGTGGAAGACATAAAATTGTAGGTGGGAGACAAGTATGAGGAGGACAACATTTTGAATTGATGGAATCACAACCCCCAAGTGGCCCATAGCAGGCTCAAGGAGTTAGTGGTTATGGACATGGGAATGTGGAAGAAATATATGCTTATAACCCAAAGGCTCTATGTATGATTGGATTTATGATCTATATATTATCCATTTAAGGTGCAATATTGATATAAAAAGGCATGAACCACTCTTTCATCTCCACATCCCTTGTTCGAGATCTGGTGCTTCTAGAGGATCCTCTAGCTCTCCCTTTTCATTTGGAGAGTCCTATCTGGGGAGGAACTCTGATCACAAACATTATCCAATTGTGTGATATGAGTCTTGTAGGAGAGTGCTTCTTTTGGGATCATTTTTAACCACGATAAGGACTTATGATATCATTGTAGGTATGGACCATCTCTCCAATGTTCATTAAAATGTAGAAAATTTAAGATTAAGGATCTGGAATGTCCGAGTTTATGAGAAGAGGTTTTCCTTTATTAGTAGTAAGGAAATATAAAAAGTGTCTTATGGTATAATATGCTTGTGGATACAATTGAACAATCTTCATTTGTTAAATAATACCCCTGAAGTTTAAGATATCATGAGCTTTGAATTTCGTAAAATAATGGTCGAGCATTATGAAACAATCCCTAAGGATTGTATGGACTTAACTTCCCACCAAGATATTTATTTCTAAATATAAAATCCCTCAGATATTCACCAAATATCATCACCAACATATTATATGGATTATGTAGAGATTTGAGTGTTGATGGTGTAGTTGGAAGATTTGAAGAGGAAGGTATTTTCAGATCAAGTGTGTCTCGTTGGGCAACACCAATGTTGTTCTTCAGGAAAGAAGAAGATATACTAGGGTTATGTGTAGATTATCATCACTTGAATTAGGATACTATAAAGAATTAGTATCAACTTATGAGAATCTAGGACATAGTAAACTAGTTTAATAGGGTGAGTAATTTCATAAAAAAGGACATCATGTTGTGTCATCACTAGATATGAGTTCAATAAGAGGAAATAATGAAGACATCATTATAGTGCCTATATAGTCACTATGAGTATTTGGTTATTCACTTATAGATGAATAATTACCCAATAATATTCATTATACTCATGAATAAAATCTTTTATACTTTCTTGGATAAGTTAATGGTAGTATTTGAGGAAGAAATTATAATGTACTCTACAATACAGGAAGAGCACCAAGAAATTTCATAATCAATTTGGGTACATAAAGATAGAGTACTAGATTTAGAGTAATCTCTTGATGTGTTAGTTCAATATAAAAAAGGTCCACATCATGGGACATGTCATCTCAGATGAGGTAGTAGCAGTGGACCTAAAAAGGATGATGTCATGCTAACTTGGGAGTAGCCCAAGAGAATTAATGAGGTACATATCTTACTTTCGTGGGATAGAAATATTCATAGATTTATTCCTAATTTCTATAAGATTTCATAAACTGTGAATACCTCAACTCAAAAAGGAAAACCATTTATGTGGATAAATAAGTTCCAATATTCTTTTTTAGAGTTGTGATAGTTGTTGTCGAGTGCCCCATCATAATAGTTCCAAAAGAATTTGCTGAGTATGACGTTCTTTGTGATTCTTTTGCAACTAGGATTGGATGTGTTTTGATATAGAGTTTAGTAGTGATCACATATAGTTCCCAAAAAATGATAATCCATCAGAAGAAATATGCAAACCATGATCATAAACTGGAAAAAGTGGTCTCCACCATGCAGATATGAAGAATCCTTTATATGGGTGACCAATTTATCATCTATTCTGACAAAAATAGGCTTAGTTATATCATTTCATAGATAGATCATAATATGAGGCCTAAGAGATGGTAAGAATTTATATAAATTTTTTAATTTGAGATGTGATGGGAGATGCTATCCTTATGAGATATTGTCTTTAGTTATTGATCAAGGCATTAGAGAAGTTGGTCTCATTAAAATCATCCTTAGTGGATGGGGATGGTGTATCATAAAAATAGTCGATAGTTGTCACCCCTCGACTTCTATAGTGTGTTAGAGAGGCTCATCATAGAGATATCTCTTATGAGGATTTGGGTGATCAGATATCTACTAGATATGCTATTGATGGATTTAATTAAGGTGGGGTACACACCATCATTTTTATTGGATGACTACTGGTACCAATATTGTTGTAAGATAAGGAGTTGAGGGAGTTTCAAACATCATCCTTAGAGGTACATATATTAAGGTAAAATATATTCTGGTACCTTGGGAATCAGTTCTAGTGTCCCTGAATGAAGAGGTGTGTAGCTAAGTTTGTCTCTCAATGCCTTAGTTGTCAGAAAGTATATGTTGGGAACCAAGTTCTAGTTGGTTTGACACAACCCCTTGAGGTTATAGAGTTGATTTGGGATGGAATCTACCTGAAAATCATGATAAGACTTCCATGATAGGATAGAGGACACAATGAAATCTACGTGATCATAGACTAGATCACTTTCTCTCTATTCAATAAAAGATTTCATAGATATATCAGTATGAAATTATATGTACTAGATAATCTATCTTCATGGACTTCGCTCAATAATTTTCCAAGACCATGATGCTCGATTCAAATCATGTTTTTGAAGAAGATTATAGGAGGCCTTTGGGACTCATTTTTATTAGTGCATGGAATTTCAATACTAGAATGACATCCAAACAGGGTGGACCATTCATGTTCTGGAGATCATGGATAAATCTTCTGTGATAGACATTGGTTACAGCTGGAAGGATCACCTACCAATCGTTGAGTTTTGATACAAAAATACATACCACTACATCATGTGTATGGGAAATTTTTATGCTCGGTATAAGAGACCATGTAGTTTACCAATGTGTTGGACCGATATAGGGGAATATGTTCACATGGTCTCAATGTAAATCTGAGTGAAAATAGAGAATGTTATGATCATGAAAGAGAATTTGTTGACTACCGAGATCTATAATAATTTTTATATGAACTTAATATAGAGGCATTTGAAGATTTATAAAAGAGATAATGTGTTTCCTAATGGGATAATTTAAGTTAGGATTGTAGAGATTTGTTTAGGGTGGCATTTTATCTATGAGATTCATTATCCCTTTCAAGATATTGCATAAGGTTAGTGAGGTGGAGTACAAAATTGAAATACCACCATAAATAGAAAGAGTTTATGATGTATTCCATGTGTTACAACTGAAGAGTTATGTGCATGACCGATTGTAAGTTATCAAATGTTGTGAGCTAAACATCAAGGATGGAGATACCATTACAGAGTACATGTTATAGATCTAGGATTTATTGGAAAATATACCTTATACTTGAGTGATTCCATTGGTGTATGTATAATGGGAGAAATTCAATATTTATGAGAGCACCTAGGAGCAGGAGAAATAATAGTGAGCTCTGTATACTAATCTTTTTGGGTAGGGGATTTTTTTCAAGGAATGAAATCCACTACATGGGTAGATTATAACTACTTTTTTCTTTTTAAAACATCGGAATTTTTCAAGTATATTTTTTATATGAGGTTCTTTGTTAGTAGAATATTCCATGCATTGGGGAGCCTCGATGTTGATATAGTTAAACCAATAAAATTATTATTTTAATTTTTTATGGTTTTTTATAAATGATGGAATAAATTATGAATGGGGTCATTGAAGAGAAATTATAAGACACCATTAAATATAAAATTATGTTTCAAATCTAGGACTAACATAACTCTCTTTCACATTCATTATTTGGTTAAAGAGAATCTGTGGGTGCAAAAATAATGAATGAAATTAAGAAATTAATATATTGGTTATTAATTGGTTATAAATAGTTCTTCCACTATAAAAACATATATGTGGAAAAATTATATGTTTAAATTCATAACCACTGGGATTTGAGAGGATATTAGAGGATAGCCTTAGTGGTTGAATCAAATCATGGTTTAATGATCAGTACACTTAAAGGATCATCAACTCCATCTTATTTCTTGGAATTCTCCAAAATCAATGATTCATGATTGCTCTATGTCAGTGTTTGATATTATTTCAATGTTGGAATTTTTTATTGGTTCAATATAATATTTCATTTTCTTATTTTTATCTTGTATTAATACCCTAAAAAAATAAATTCATGGGTCTATTTTTGGATGATATTGATGAAATTTTTGTTTGGATTAATGTTGGGTAAAAGATTGATTATAATGTTTATTCATCACCTTCGTAAAACAATGTTGATTACTACACCAAAAATTAATGAGATGTTTTCCTCATGTTTTTGTTTTTTTAAATTACAACAATCTTCCTTAGAATGTTCCTCATCAATGTTCCCTTTGACTGAATGTTTGAAAAATAAAAATAAATTTGTCATCACATAATAAATATTTATCATAACAGATCGTTTACATGAGTCTAGTTTTGAGATTTATGACATGATAAAAATTTAATAAAAGTTATGGAAGATAAGTAGTATTAATTGAGTGTTATTTGTTCATGTGTTTTTATTTAGCAGGCGATATGAAGGGAATCAACCTTCAAATGGATCAATTGCTATAATCTAGCCACCGACTATGGACCAAGCATGGTCAACACTTAATGCATTTTCTTTGGAATATTATGTGGAAAGAAAATAGAATAATTTTCATGGTAGATGTGCGTGAAATGTTTTGGGATTTGAAGAAAATTCTATCATACACAACATGTAATTTAAAATAAAATACACTGTGAGGTCCCCTTTTTATAGAGGCTAGGGTTTACATGAAGCGAATAATATCACCTACCATGTGAAAGATCACACACCATATGACTCGAATCATGATTCTCATAATTTACCCTAAGGATAAATGTGAATATAAATGGAAATGTTATATGGGCACACATATGTTACATTGGTATAACCAGGGTAGTCGGAAGTGACCAGAATACACAGGCATGGATAGTATAGACATTAATGAATAGAGTACATAGACACAAGCTATAAGAAATGTTTTTGGGAATTAGTAGGCATATTCATGAATGGAAATTTCATTTACTACCTGTATATTAATTTTTTACATCATCAATGGAAGATTGGATCCACTGTTATCTTCATTGTAGTAGGGAATTAGTAGGGTGTGTTTACATAGTCCATCCCTACAAGGGAACATTGAGTTATCCCATATTGAGCATAGGATTACTGATACCTCTAAGAGTATGTTATTTAAAGATTCATGTATACCTCATGTGTCTTGGGGTGAGATCCCCTATAATTTATCTCTAATTCGGGACTATAATGTCATTATCAACAATTAGGGATAGTGAACCCCATCCTTGCGGTTACCCCCAGGAGGGTTAGGTATCCCCATAATCCTTGAGCTTGATCCTCTATTAGTGTATTGATATATTTGATGTTTATTTATATAACTATTAATGACAGTCCCTAATAGGAATGACAACATAGATGTGTGCCTACAATGGTATCAATACATGAGGAGTGAGTTCTCCCCGAAGATATTTTCCTTAGAGCCTTGAAACAAAACCCTGTGATGGTAGTAAGGGAATTATCATACCTTGAGACATGGATTATATCTTGGTCATATATTGTTTTTAGTATTATTACTACTATTTTATCATTTTATGATTTAAATACCTTTGTGGTATTTAACTAATCCCTCTTTTGACACCTTATGTTCAATGATTTTGAGGAGCCCTTATTTGAATTTTCAGTTTCAACCTTTTAATGGGATCTTCCCACACATGTTATATCTTAAGATGACGAAATAATTTTCAATTTATTAGTTGTGGTATCTAGAGTAATAGGATATTAGTTTGGCTAGACAGATGACATTCAGTTACCAAAGTTTCAATTTACCATAGTCCCCTCCTTCCTAGAAGGTTGTAATCTTCTAAAACATTGATGAGATTATATTTAGAAATTTTATTTCTCATAATCATGTAATAATATGTTGTGGGAAATAGTGTTAGTCACGAAACCTGCTGTGTCTTACTATTTCACATTACGTTGGTTCTTCGATATATGTGCATGTGTACTTGTATCTTAGGTTAAGGTCCCCCATGTGTGAGATATTCCAACCCAAAACTAATTTTCCATCCCCTTACCTATTTGAAATGGTATTTTGGTGTCACAAATGTCATATTATAATAAAGGAGGGCCGCGTTTAGGTCACGATAGGATGTGTTAGTGTGGTTGATGTGAGCATCATTGAGTGTGCATAGATGGGTCAATGTGCTTGGTGTGACCAACCCGAGTTGTGAGGATTGATTTCTGGGATTTATGTGACATCCTATGAGTGTTAATAGATAGTTCAGTGTTCTTGATGAGGAAATGATCTGAGAGATTGGCACAGGTCATGTGTTTTATTTCCTACTATTATTTCAATAGACTTTTCTTCTGTCATAGGACCAAAGGGGTTAGGGTCAATGTTTGTGGTATCCTGGTTAATGAATGATGACATGAAAGGTTGTGTGCTTCTTTATAAATTTATTTTCTATTATTATGTACACGTGATATATCTACATCAAATAAGTTAAGGATTCATTGGTGGTATCTTAAAAGGTTTAAACATATACCATACAAGAGTATCACAGTGTGTTTGAAGGCTTTATGGTTTGTGATCCAACTAAGGGAAAGGGAACTGCATAGGGAAGTGGAGTAGGGGGGGAAAGTTGGATGAGTTAATGTTGAGATAGAATCTAAGATCATTTTAGATAGAATTATCATTTATTATTTTTAATTATTTATTATTATACATTTAGTTCTGTTGCATGTGGGGATATATTTTTTTACCATGTTACTAGTTATTGTATTACATTTAATATAATCATTTTATGTTTGTATTATTATTTCATTCAATTATTAATTACAAATAATAATTAAATATTTATTAATTTGTATAAATAATCTTAATATTTATATTATAATATGGATATAATCCCCACATAATCCTTTTTTGTCCCTCATAACTAGTTGATAACCTCTTGCATATGGGAGGCACACATGATTCTATATGGAATATAAAGAAATATCATGTGATTTGAGATAGGGTGTCACCAAATGGTATATGAGCCCCATTTTCCTAGATTTACTATTTTGGTTTGGTATAATAGACAATGAATGGTTCAGATTAAAGTATGATAGCTAGGATTTTTCCTAAAAAGCACTTGTGTAGTGGCCCTTTGAGTTTTTGGGGATGTGGGATGGATTTTGTGGGTTATGAAGTTCTAATTTCATGCTATTGTTGGGGGTTATTGTGAATTTATTATTTATATGTTTTTTACCTTTTCTCTGTTGGAATGTGTGGATGATTTCAGGTATCATGTGTAGGAATTTAGTTTCATATATCATTTTCCTAGTTTCATATGGTTGATGGAGCCTTAAATTAACTACAATTAAAAAATAATATATTTTGTGTTGTCACAAATATAATATTAGTGATGGTATATTTTATTTACTAGAGAATGTTTTTGTTTTGACATATATATATACATATATAAATATATATGACTGTGAATAATGTGAACTTATTGATGGTATAGACTAGAGAATTGAGTAGGTGTCATGTGTTTCTTTAAATTTTGCTCTATGATGCACATCCTAGATCACTCGATAATAGTATCCAAACTGGTGACCACATGGTCTCAACCATGCCTCCCTTTATACAGGAGGCTTCCAATAGTTGTGAAGGTTTATATGTGTATGGGGGGGACTATACCTACATAATTAGAGTGTGTCACAATAGTAACAAAATATAATTAAACAGTGAAATTACAATTAATGAACTATAAGGGAATCGATAAAACATACAGATATCATACAAAAAATGGTAGATACCATACCTAATAACATATAAAAATTGATTTTGATTAATTCATTATGATATAAAAAATTTGAATACAAAAAATAAGAATCATTAAGAATATAAAAATGATATAAAATTGGAAAAAAGACCAAAAGATACCTCCATATCATCTTGAGCATAACCTAGACCCTTTTCTCATATTCCCCACTCTAGTACGTAGATATCAAGCATCATTTGTAGGCCACATCCAATTTTCCCTACCATCATCCATGAATTCTACCTCGGTAACAAGCAATGACACAAAAAGGTTTGAGATATACTCATTAGGCCACCACCAACGGTGTATAATGATATCCATTCCATGAGTATATAATGAAGTAGTGTGCATGTAATAATTAAAAATGTAAATGAAATATGCAATACCCATGTTGGTTAGAGTTCCCATTGAGACAATCAACCAATATCACATACTATGGCCTAATCTTGAATGTCACTGAAAGATTACGCATTATTCGATTTTATATATAAATGTGGTTTTCAAATCATCTCATATCCAAGCATCCCTTGTGGATCATTTCAGTATTAGGGATGATCATTTCCTATAGAAAATTCATCTTATCAAGGTAAATAACAAAGCCTTTAATATATTTAATGTATTGACCAAATCAAGGCATGTTCTTTGATTTTTAGATGCATTAAATTGATTTATTAATCACTTTAATTATTGAAAACCTAATTCCATTTATAGTTCTCAATGTGAGAAACACATGTATCTCTCTAAGAGCACAACAGTTCCATCAACATTTGAGCTCATCCATGTAATTACTCATAGGAACTTAGTAACCAATATTGGTGTGCTATAAAGTCACGACACTCTAAGTCAATCCTTGGACATCTATATTGGTAACCTAGGTGTAAAATTTTTCATAAGCAAATTCACTTCCCTTATTTAATCCTTTAACGACTTTTATTGGAAGAAAAAAAATATTTATACTAAAATTGAAAGGATTCTTACCTCTTTTGAAAAGTCAAGTTCTCACAATCTCACCTGCTTAAAATAAATAATCCATGTGTGTCCCTTAAGAGGGTGGTAATGAATCTTTTGTTAATAACTCCATCCATTGATTTTCACATAAACTTCTCTCTCATTGATCCCATATAATAAACAAACATGCTACCATAGTACCCCTACTAGAGAAACTAACCATCCTCAGTGAGCCTTTATGCTTTGATCAATGATATGTATATGGTTCTTCTCAAATGAAACATCTATCTCTAGACCAACCTCATCAGGATGAATAATTTGACTCATTTTGGAGTGATAACAATGTAACTAAGATACATGGAATACGTGGTGCACGACTTGGTACCTTTGAGGTAACTGTAATCTATAAAATACTAATCCTAATCTATCCAAAATCTCCAAGGCCTCAACATAATGAGGTGAAATATTAACCTATCCCAAATTATTTCATGCCTCAATACTGATAAAGAAAAAAAGAATACATAATCCCCAATGTTGAACTCTCAGGTTCTACAACTACAGCTGGTATTATATTTCTTTCTGGAATGAGTTTTATCTATCCCCTTCCTAATAAGCTATTATTGATCTAAAGTCTTCTAAACAAGATGTGGTCATAGTAGTAATGTCAGCTTTGCATTTCGTCGGTTGATTTTTGAATCGTATGACCTATAACAAAAATCCTTATAAGTATCCATCATTGTTGTTTCTTAAAATCTATTATTATATGAAAATTTGAAAAGTGGTACGTCTTTCTCTAAAGAACCCCCAAAATCTAGGGTGTATGCTTAGATAATGAAGACTAACCCCTATATAATATGATCATACTACCCCATGGTCTATGGGAGATAGGATACACTAATTAGTACCAATGATCCCAATCCACTCATGTAACACCCAAATATTATTTTTGAAATATTTCTCTTTAAACAATATAAATTCTTCAACAACTTTTGTGGTACGAAAGAAAGAGTTTAAAAAATGACATGCTAATAGTGTGACATGGACATTAAAATGGTTGGAATAAATTTGAATAGATATTTTTTAAAATAAATATAAAACTACAACTCAATATGAATGTATTGGAAAATGTTTAGAAAATAATCACACAATTTGAGTAACATCAATTTATTCTTCAATAATTGTTTCCTTCAAATCTGTGTTTATCATATATTTATAAGTGAATAACAATTTCATTGGAGTTATAGAATTTGGATCTAAAAAATTAAAATTAATTTGTAAATTTATAATTTCATAATTATATTAAAATTATATTGTTTGAAAAAAAATATTATTAATGAATAGTGAAAATAATGATTTGTACTCAAAACCATATTTTCTTTTAAAATATTTGTAGGATAAAATTATGGTTTGGATTAGTTTTAAATTAAAATGAGATCATATAAATATAAAATAATATAATTTTAGTTTTTTGAAAGGATTTTATACAGGAATTTATTATATAAACATTTTGTGATTAAAAGAGTAGATTTTTATAATACTTTTTTCATAGAATTTTAATGATTTTATTTTAAATTATACTCAAAAACGTTTATGTATTGAATTTTGAAAAATGGATTCAAAATTTGGATCTAGAAGGTCCAAATTTAATGATATTTTTCTTTTTTTTCATTACGAATAACATCCATGGTAAATTTTTTCCCTTCCATAAAGGGTAAATAAATAATTTAGGTTAAAAATTAAATAACAATGACTATAAAATGACACTATAACATGAAAAAAAAATTATAGGATGAATTTAATTTGACCATTAAAACAAAATTATAGAAATTATTTTTTTAATGGATGCTTTTAAATGAAAATGTCATATATAAAAATTTAAATTATGGAAACTCACAAAATGTCACTTTCTTTGTCTTAAATATAACTTGTGTGTCCATGTTGTGGTAAATTCAATCTATAAATGAATAAAAAGATGAATTTTTAACTTAATAAAACGATTTTTATTATAACTTTTTTGCTTTTTGGGCCAGATTTTATTATTTATAATATTTTAATTAAAAAATTAAAGATTTGACATTCATTTTCTAAATACTATATCTATTTTGATATAGGGTTACCAAAAATATATATAAACTATAAATATTCATCATTAATACAGAATATTTATCATCATCATGATACTTTATTTTAAATTTTTAGTGAACACAAAATTAATTTAAATATTTTCACAACACTAATTTAGTAATTATTGTATTAATAGAAATATAGAAGAAATGTTAGTAAAAATAATAAAATGAATATAATTTGAGATATGTAATGTAATAAAATAATTTTATAAATTATATTTTCTCATAGGGATATAATGGAATATTTTGTTTGTAATTATCTTTTTATATTAATATTTTAAAATTGCATCAATTTAATTGTATCAAAATTGACACAAATGATATTTTATAAAACAAATATATTAAAATAATATTTAAAATCATAAGAAAAATAAAAAAAGAATAATATATGGTATGAAATTTTGTAAATTATTTATTAATTATTTAATTGACATCACATAAGTAACATTTTAAAAAATTTAATATTGAAAAATTAATTACCATAGTGAAAATTGAAATTGGATAACTAATGGTTAACAAAAATGAAAATGTTTATAATAATACAAAATGTGTATAAGTATAATTTGTAATGATATTACAACGTGATATCATATTATATTAGAATAAAAGGCCTTTTTTATATAATTGTATTGAATTTTAATTTATAATAATTAAATATTCTGAGAAAATTCCAAAAGTTCCCCCCACCACAATTATAAAAGGCAACCTCCTCCCTCACTTATTGACATCAAATAGAGCCTTGAATCATTACTATAACATACATATTTATATTATCATATTCCCTAGACACATTCTAATGGTTCTATTATTCTCAAAGGATAGACTCTAGTCTGGATAAGAGGATATACAAGGATGTTTTCCACAGAAGAGGTAGTCATCGCTATTGAATCTTTCAAGGTTAGTTCTTATTATAATACTTATTACTGTATTTTTTCAATAATAAATTAATTAATATAGTACCACATATATAATAATATGTTATTATGATTATGGAACAAACATATTTCTCCTTTTATGCATCCTATTAAAAACAAAAGAGTTGCTCATGCCTATGTACGACTTATTGTCTCCACGCCGTGGTGTAATCCGTTTTTCATCACAATTTTTTTTGGATGGGTATAATAATGGAAATAATATATACCCATATAATTTAATTATAAAATAATAATTTTCTTGAATTAAAATTTATTTAACATCCTCTTCATTAGCATTTTACCATTAAGGGAATGACACCATCACTCATGCATACATACGACCTACTGTCTTCATGACGCGATGCAATTCATTTTCCATGTTCACCATTCAATAATGATAATGTAAATGTATTTAATGAATAAATATTTTATATATTACCTTGATATTATTATGTATATTATGTGAATATCTATTATGAAAAATAAGAAAGGATTATACTACAAAACATGTATAGAAAAATGAAGCATTTATCATACGAGAGAAGGGTAATAATGATATATTATTAGAAAATGAGTTATAAGATGATATGAAAGGATCATATATAAAATCATAAATATGAATATGGGAATGGTATAAATTAATTATATTCATTTAACAATTATAAAATAGATTCATAGATGTATGAATGAAATTATGCCTAAGGTAAGGGTTAATCTCACAATCAAATTATTATTCGAGATTGTTTATGAAGAAGTATATGATAGGGTATATTTAGCTTCAATGTACATTTTTCTTAAAAATGTCTCTCCAAAATATTTTTACTATTATTTTAAAAAAAGTTCTATTTATTTTTAATAAATGGTTTAAAGAAATAATATTTTCATTTTTCAAATGAGGTACTTCGTATCTTTTTTCAGAAAAAGTTTGAAAGTATGTTTTTTAATTTATATAGCATGAAAAAATTTCTATACATTCATGAAGCCTCAATGAATTGATGTTATACGTACAATAATTTAAGGATATTTTCAAATTAAATGATCTTTTTTTAAATTCTTTTTCCATTTTAGGAAAATAATTATTTTTTTTAAAAAATATATATTCCTAAATAATTATTTTCATGGTGTATCTCAAAAATATTTTCTATTTATAATAAATTTATTTGATGTTAGTTATGATTTATTTGGTATATTTTTCAAATATATTATCCCTATTCATTTTATGGTTTGTTTATGTTTATTATGGAATGATATTTATGAAAAATATTTCTTTTCCAAGTGTTATATTCTTATTGAATGATGTTTATGAATCCCATTTCATTCTGTTGGTTTCGATATGATGAATCAATTATGTTCTTGTGGAAAAAATATGTACGAATTTCATTATTTGATGGTTGGGACCTGTATATCCCTTTAATTCATTTTAAAAAGATTTATATCTCATGAAATATATATTAATAATATGAGGAGTGTACTCAATTAAGTAATATAGGGTTAGAACATATAGTGAACCTAGTTCTATAAAGGACTCTATCCACTATGGTGTTCATGGAAACAAGCCTTGACTAATATGGAAATTATTTTCCATTCTTATGTGTATTCCAAAATTCCATGTCTTATGTTATTCTCTCATAGAATAATTTCAATAATTCTTTATGAACATATATGATTTATCCCATGATATGATATCATGATATCTAATATACAAGAAATAATTTTCAAATGTTTTGTTTATGTTATTACTTAATATGATTATGATATGATTGATATCTCTATTCATTACCCATAATGAGAATTTGAGATCACCCTTACTTATGCCTCTTTTCCTAGGACATGTATACAGTTATTAAGTTATATGTTTCAAAAAGATTACTAATTATAAAGGAATAAGTGAGGGAAGATATAGTTGTTTTTTGAATCTATTTTTTGTGATTACAAGTTTCTAAAGTAAATAAACCTATACAAATAGGAAATAGTTTGTTATGATATATAATAAATATTCTTCTATTTATATTTAATATCTATGTATAAAAATGGCCATTTTATTTAGTAATATAATAAGGTTTAGTTAGCCTTTTGAGACTAAGATGAGAAAAACATAAAAATAACCCATATGATAAGTCTATGTATATGATAAATTCATAGTGTTTGGTAATTATCAATAATAACCAATGATTAAACCCATGTTTTAATAAATTGAAAATTTGTGATTAATTTCACTTGATTATATTTTTTCCAATATTATTAGTGTTTCTCACAATATTATCTTTTGTTTTTGTTAATGGATGGAACATAAAGGAACCATGTTAATTTTAAATGTGATTGGGGATGCCACAATTTTCCTCCTGGGGCACTGAATGTTATTTCATTTGGAATGAAAAATATTGTTACAATTCACATAAAACTTTTTTAAGCTATTAATCTTGATGAACATTCAAATTAGAAAAGGTGGGAACAAAATTCTGTTTAGTCCTTCATAAGGTATTGTTCTCCTTATTTTAGTGGGTCTGATGACTCAATAATGGTTGAAAATAGATCATTACCACTAAGAAGAAAAGTTTGGGTATCCAATGATTAGAATATGAGAATGTCATTATTTTAAGTCTATCCTTTTGATGCTAAAGATGATCAATGGTGAAATTTTACCAAGAATATGAGGCAAAGAGATGAATTTTACTCCATGGAATGGATGAGTTCTATAATATATATTAAAATATGTACATTCCTCATATTATTTTAATGAATATAGAGGAGTTTCTTGAGATTTATAAAAACGATGACGGATCTATTGGTTCATAGGATGAGAATTATACAAGGCAATGTAGGATTCTTGAATTATCATCCAACACTAATGTAAGGATGATAAATTCATAATTGAATTAAAACCAAGTCTCCTAATGGAATTATTTATAAAGGAATTCAATAGATATGAGAAAATACATCAATTTTCTAACATTTTTTCGAATGACAATGAATTTACACATTAATCTTTTAGGTTCGATAAGAAGAGAAAAGTACAATTCAAGGTAAAATTTAAAAACCATTGTGAAAGGAATATGAGATTTCATTTATTATCATTATTTTTAAATAAACATGTTAGATGCTCTCTTAAGGGATCCAATAATTGTTTTAAGTGTGGGAAATGAGTTCAAATGTAAATTTACTACCAATGTGATGGGAAAAATATTTTTAATGATGCGAATAGAGAAAAGGACACACCAAAATACCCTCCTACACATCAAGGTTTCAAGTGGAAGGAAAATGGAAATTATTAAATCTAATAACCCAATATAAGGCTTATCAATGATGATTGACATTGGAAACCTCTTAAGGGAAAAAGAAAAGGAAAATTGCATGTGATCACTACTGGTGATGTGGAGTACAAAAATAATGTGGTAAAAGGTACACATGTGATAAAATCTAAGGTAGATAATGTTTTATTTTATTATAGATCAAACCATTACATTATTTCAATATAATTTTCTAAATAAATATCTATATTATCTCAATAATTAGTTTTTTATTTTTTTGCGGAAACATCAAATGGAAAAATGGTCACATCACATGTTTATAATTCTTCTCTGGTTGAAGTCTACGGGAAAGTGCTTCTAGAAAATTTTACGATCCATCCATTATTTGAATTCGATGAGATTCATAGAATGGTTTTCCATTAACTATATGAATATTATATCGGTTTTCTATAAATGGAAGACAAATTTCATATTATTAATGAATCTATGATCTTTTATCAATGCAAGGATGAATATGCCATTATAATGGAAAGAGCTTATATCATATGGGCCTGAATTCGTTAAAACGAAGTATATATTTCTCATATGTTTTTGTAGAAACACACAATTAAGTATTTATATATTATATGATAATTTTTTATGTATTTATGGAATAATTCATTGTCCCCCCACCAATTCGTGATGTTTACTTTTCCATTGAACCCATACCATGTTTTCTACTAATTTCAAATACTTAATATAGAATGGACCCAATTATGTTACAGGAATTGAAGAATAAACTCTTGGAGAATATTGATATGGGATTCATATTCCTTAATGCATCACCTTGGGGTTTCACTTATTCTATTTCTTAAGATGAAAGATATATGAATGAAACTCTTCATCGATTATCAAGATAAAAACAAAATCACTATCAAGAACAAATATCATCTCCCCTGTATTGATGTCTTATTTGATCAACCATGGGGAGATTAATATTTTTCTAACATTGAACTTGATTCTGGATATAACCAATTGAGGGTCAAGAAGGAGGATATACACAAGTTGGTATTCCTTATAATGTATGGATACAATGAATTTATAGTGATGCTTTTTGGTATTACAAATTCCACCAAAATCGTCATTATTTTAATGAATAAATCCTTCAGAGACTCTCTTGATCATTTTCTAGTGGACTTTATTGATGATATTATTGTATATTGAAAGATAAAATAATAAAATTATTATCAGTTGAGGATTGTACAAAAGAACATGAAAAAATATAATCTTTAAGAAAAATTTACCAAGTATAAATTTTGGATTTATAATGTTTCATTTTTGGCTCACATAATCTAAAGAGAAGGGATATATCTAGGTTGAAAAAATATGGAAGTTATTGGAAATTTTTCTGAGACCACAAAGCATAATTTAGAACAATTTGTTTCTTGGTTTTGTTGGATATTATCGACGTTGTTTTGAAATATTTCACATGATTATCTATTCTACTCACCATGTAGACTCAAAAATGAGTTATGTTCAAATAGATAGAGGAATGTGAAGAGAATTTCAATGATATAAAAAGATAGTAAGTCAATAGACCTATGATCACACTACCCCATAGTAGAGAAATATTTTTCATCTATAGTGATGAATAAAAAAAGGAATTATGATGTATTATCATGTAAAATGATATGAAGATAGATTATGCCTCATGTCAATTGAATATCCATGAGAAAAATTACCCAACTCATGATTTAGAGTTAGTTGTGGTATTTTTTTCATTAATGATATAAAGGCAATATCATTATACAGAAAGGTGTGACATCTATACTTATCATAAATGTTTAAAGTATATTATCATTAAAAAAGAAATGAATATGGGAAAAAGAGATGTTTGAGTTGATTAATGATTATCAATACTCAATACATTACCATAATGGAAAAGTGAACACGGTGTAAGATGCATTGGTAAAAGGACCATGATATCATATCAATGATGAGGATCTGAAAAGATCCAATATTTATGAATGTGAAAATGATAGATATTGAGATTTTAATGGATGGGGAGAAATATTATCCGGATTAAATTATTTTCAACCATATATACAAGTAAAGACTAAGGACGTGAATACAGAAGATGTAATGTCAGAAAATAAGGTGAGAAATTTTTAGGAGTTCCACTTTTATTGTGAAGGAATAATAAGGTTCTTGAACTGTGTTTATATCCATACCATAATATAATTTAATGAATATTTATGGGATGAGTCTCATAATTCATCATTCTCTATTTATCTTTGAATCATGAAGATTTATTGGGATATAGATGTGTATTTATGGTTGGATGGAAAGAATAAAGCTATTGTAGAGTATGATTCTCAATGATTGGTTTTTCATCTTGTTATGGATGAATGAATGATATACAAGGGGATTGTACAACCATTACCCATAAAAAATTAGAAATTGGGAAAAATAACAATGTATTTGGTAATCAAATATCCCAAAACATCTAAAAACCATAATTCTATATGGGTTATAGTTGATCTCATAATAAATTCATCACACTTCATTGTTATCAGCGAACATTTTTATCATTATCATATTTCTGGAATATATATTAAAGTGGTGAGATTTCATAGTATACCACATTCCATTATGTCTTATTGTTATCCTATTTTTACCTCAATGTTCTAGTGTAGTATTTAGAATGATCTAGATATAGATTTAACACTAAACTTTTCTTATCGTCCTTAGTCAGATGGACTATCTATGAGGACAATTAAAACCTTAGAAGACATGATTGTATCATGATCTATGGATTTCGATGGTGTATGGATCAACACCTACCATTGGTAGAATTTTCATATAATAATAGTTTTTCTTCATGTATATAGAAGGATCCTTATGAGTCCCTATATAGTAATTAGTGAAAAAATACAACATACTAGAATGAGTTTGGTGGAAAGAAAGATATTGGGACTTTAAGTGGTTTAGGAAATGACTGTTAATGTTATATCTATTCAACACCACTTAAGAGAAGCTCTGAGTAGAAAAAAAAGTTATGATGACAATTGATGAAATGATGTAGAGTTTGAAATTGGTGAACATGAATTTCTATAAATATCTCCCTGGAAGTGAGTGATGAGATTTGGAAATAATGGAAAATAATTCCCCAGGTATATTATTCAGTTAAAAATTCTTGAACACATTGGAATGGTATCATACTGATTAGCACTTCCACTGAATCTCTCTCAAGTTGAGGATGTGTTCCATGTATCTCTATTAAGAAAGTATATTCTAGATATTACACATGTGTAAAAATTAGAAGTCATACAACTGGGTTATGATATTTCTTATGAAGAACAACTGATACAGATTCTGGATCATAATGAAAATGTTCTATGAAACATGACCAATCAATTGATTAATGTTTTATGCTGGAAATCACAATTTGATAAAGCTATGTGAGAAAAATAGGGTGTGATGTGTTAGAGGTTTCTAAATATATTTAAATCCATTTTATTAATTTAAAATAATGATATTAATTTAAAGGGGGTATAATAAAATAAAATGATATTTTTATAAATATTCCTCTTTAAATAAGTTATATTCTTCAATATCTTGTATTGCATGAAACTATGAGCTTAAAAAAACCTTGAGAAACTAATAATAAAACATGGAAATTAAATTGATATGAGTAAATATAAATAAAAAATTTATTAATTAAATATAAATACAAAACTCAGTCTGAATTTATTATTATGTTATTAGAAAATATTACACATTTTTTTTGAAAAATTACTTTATTCTTCAAAAATACATTTCCATCAAAAATGGTTTATTCTTAGATTTATGATCGAATATTAATTTTTGAAGATATAGAAAATATATTTGAAAAAATTAATTGTCTTTGAAATTATCATGTAACAATTATATTAAAAATATATTTTTTAAAACATTTTTTTGAAGGAATAATGAAAATACTGATTTTTTTTAGAACCGTATTTCCTTTTAAAATATTTACAAAGTATTTTTTTTGGATTAGATCTAAATGTTAATTAGTTATTTTAAATTTTGAATAAACAAAATATGGGTTTTTAAAATTATTTTATACATGAATTTATTTTATAATTAGTTTTTGTTTAAAAGTACATTTTAAGCAAAAGTTGTTTTACATGGTGTTTTACCGATTTTATTTAAAAATAAGTTCTGAATATTATATCATTCAAAATTTTAATAATGGTTTCAAAATTTTAATTTATAACATAAAAAATTATTTAATAGGTTTATTTAATTTTTGAATAATATGAATAGTAACCTAGGTTAATTGTGTTACTATGGTAATGGGTAAATTGTGTAATGTAGGTTAAAATAAAATAATAAGGACTACAAAATAACCCTAACACATAAAAAAATTTATTGGATGGAAATAATTTGGCCCTTAACACAGAAGTATAGAATTTAAGTTTCTTAATGGAAAGTTATCTGTTAAAATGAGTCATATAATATTTAAATTACTGAAAGTCACAAAATGTCATAATATTTTTCCTAATTATCACTTTTGTGTGTCCACATGGGATAAAAAGTTTTTTTATTATGCAATATAAATGTATATTTTCAACTCAAAAACATTTTTTTATGATAAAAATTTATTTTTTTCTTTTTGATCCACTTAGATGAGAATATGATTTTTATAATATTTCATTTAATAATAACTTAAGGTTTCAAAATTTGTATTTTTAATATTATATAATTTTTAATATAGGCTTACTAAAATGATATATTAGACTATAATTATTTTTATAAAATCTAGAATATTTATCGTTTTAATGGTATTTTATTTTTAATTATTGGTGAACATATAAGTATATAAAATAATTACATAACACTAATGTAGTAATTATTTTATTAATGGTAATATCAAATAAGTGTTACTGAAAGTAGTAAAATAATGATAATTTTTTATCATTAATGTGATAAAATAATTTTATAGAAGATACTTAACTATTAGGGATATAATAAAGTATTTTTATTTATGTTAACTTTCTATATTAATTTTTTTAAATTTCAATGTATTTAATAAGGTTCAAAATGACAGTAATGGTATTTTATAAAAATAATATTATATTAAATAATATAAAAACAATAAAACGTATTTCAAAATAAAAAAATTATAATATGGTGTAATATGTTATAAATTATTCATTTATTAATTATTTTAGATCACATAAGTAAAAAATACAACATTTTAATGTTGAAATATTTTTTACCTTGGATAAAATTTAATAGGTTAACTAAGCATTAACCAAATGGAAAAGGATTAAAATAATTTCAAAACATGTATAAAATATATTGGTTGATAATATTAAAACCATATTTCATATTATCTTCTATAAAGATAACTTTTGGCTTTATTTTTGCTAATATTGAATTTATTATAAATTAATGTTGTGAGACAATTCCAAAATTGCAACTCACCTAAATTATTAAAGGCTACCTTTTCCCTCACATATTAATGTCACATTAAGCCTTAAAGTTAGACCATAACCTAATTATTTATCTTATAAACATCCATATTATAATTTTAGAGATTACGGTCTTCTCAAAAGTCCAACCCCAGTGTCACTGGAAAGATTTCTAAGGGAATATTTGTAAAGAAAAGGGAAACATATTTACCGACTCTTTCAAGAATATTTATTCTTTTACTAACTCTTCATGTTTTTTTTCAATTATAAAGTAATAAATCCATTATCAAAAATATTATTATATTTTATTATGATTATGGAACCACCATATTAAACCTTTTATCCATCCTATAAAAAACAAAAACATGACATGTTAATATGAATGACTTTCCATCTCCACACCATGGTGTTTTATTTTTTTCATCACCACTTAATATGGTTGTTTATGATAATGTAAATAATATATATTTTTTTTAATTATAATATAATATTTATTAATTAATTAAAATTAATATACCATCCATTTTTCCATTTCACCATTAAGGGAATGACACTATTGCTCGTGTCGTCTCCATGACGTGATGTGATTCATTTTCCACATTCACCATTCAAGAATAATAATAATAAATTATATAATGATCAAATATGATATATATTACCATAATAAAATCATGTGAATAAAGAAAATATATCCTTTTAATAATAACCTGAACATATATGATAAAACATTCATTGAAAATGAAGTAGTTAACACCCTAGAGAATGGTAATATGGAAATATTATTAACAAACAGGTGATAAGATGATATAATTGGATAATATATAATGTCATTAATATCAATATGTTAATGATATAAATTAATCACATTTTCTAAACCATTGTACTTGAGGTTCATATACATAAAAAGGAAATTAGACCTAAGGTAAGGTTTAATTTTACAATCTCATTATTATATGAGATAAATTATACGTAAGTATAAATTGGGGAATATTTATCTTCCATGTACATGTTTCTAAAAACAATTTCCAAAATATTTTGACAATTCTTCTAAAATTAATTATACATATTTTTACTAGTGGGTTAATTTATAGTAAATAGTTTGAAATAAATCAATTTTTTTCTTTTCCAAATAAGTTACTTTATAACTTTTTCAACAAAAGTACGAATGATTTTTTTTTGAATTATACAATATGAATTAATTTCCCTGATTTCATCATGCCTTAATTAAATTAATCTTCCCTTACAAGCTTATGATGTTATTTCCAAATAATTTATTTTCTTATAAAATTGTGTTCAAATTCAAGAAAAGAAAAAAATTTCAAAGATGAAAGTATATTTTCCTCATGAATTATTTTCACGTGACCTAAAAATAATTTTCCATTAAAGATAACGTTATTTTATATTACTTATTATTTATTGGGTATATTTTTAATGGTATTATCCATATTTTTTTTATTGTTGGTTTGTGTTTTTTATGGAATGATATTTATGAAACCTATTTTTTCCATGGGTTATTTTATGATGGAATGATGTTTTTGAACCTTATTTGTTTATATGGGTTATTATATGATGAATGAATTATGTTCTTGTAGGAAACACACATATGGTTTTCATTATGTGATGAGTGGGGTCTATATCTCCCTCCAATGCATTTGTTGAAGATTTATATCTTATCAGATAGATAAGAAGAGAACATAGAGTGAAATTGGATCAATAATATAGGTATGGAATGGGTAGTGATCCCAGTTTAGTAATGGTCCTTATCCACTATGATGATCTTTGAAATTGGAGTTTACTAATATGATAATGATATTCTATTCTTTTTTGTATTAATCAATTCAATGTTTATTACATGATCTCATAGAATATGTTCATTAATTATTTATGAAAATATATGAATTATCCCATTAAATGTTATTATGATAGATGTTATAAAGGAAATAATTTTCAAAATTTTGTTTCTGTTATGATGTTTTATGATTTTGATATGATTGATATCTCCCTTTTTTACCATTACTGATCATCTGAGATTACCATTTATTTTGTTTCTTTTCTCAAGGGTATGGACAAGGGCATTATATAATATGTGTCAAAAAGGGTTATAATAATGAAGGAATAAGTGGGAGATTATTTTGATGTTTTATAAAATTGGTTTTTATGATTCCATGATTCAAAATTAACTAAACATATATGGTTCAAGTGTATTTGTTTATGTTATTTATTGAATTTTCATCAATTTTGATGTAATATATATGGATGAAAATTATGGTCCATTATACCTCTACATTCCCTGATAGAACCATGACATAAAATGAACATCACTATCAGATACAATAGTTATTGGAACACCATGATGGTTTATGATCTCTCTAACATAACACCTTCCTTGATCATCCACAAAAACTGTCTCCTTAAAAGATACTAAGTGAGTGACCATTGCTAATATTTCTTTGATTACTCATACTAGGTCATAGCCTTGAGGGGACCTTTGTAATATAGTCACAAAACCAATTATAATATCACACTATTTCTACTTAGGAATGTGAAATGACTATAAAATCCTTACTAGATGATGGTGTTACACCTTGACATATTAAGAAGTGGAACATTGTGTAAGAAACTATTTATCATTATTTTAATACTACACCACCAGTATTGGCGGCATAAATCGTGGTACATCTTCATGATGCTAGGATGTATGTACCAATCATAGTTATGTGACTCCCTTATAAATTCCTCTTATACATTTATAAGAACCCAGATATGTCTATGAATGAACATTACCTCAACATCATAAATAGTTCAACCAGTTGGTGGGTCCTCTCCTAAAACACTCTCCTATAGGACCAAGCCCTCTGGATAAAAAATATGTTTTATCATTACTCAATCTAGAAGGAGTAGGTCACTAATAAAAATATATATACTAACTATCAATGATGGTATCGAATGTTGAGGTGAATCTTGGAAAAGTGGGTCATCTCCACTCACTATTAGCCTCTCAAGCTGTATGTGTTTGAGTTTTTTGTCTTATAGAATCAACAGTTACATCACCCTCCCCCAACATATAAGCAAGTCAATGTCAAAAAACTACAGGTGTTTAACTAATATTCACTTATTAAGATTCACTTCATTATATATTAATATATACTTCTGCATTTTTTGGTCTGTATACACCACAAAATGCCCTCCCCGTAAGTAATTCATCCAACAAAGGAAGTCTTAGAACATAAAATGTTGTTCAAGATCATACATCATGCAATTAAACACTTGAGGACATAACTGGTGAGACCTGTATACCATTAATCTATCTCCCACCATCAGATCAACACCTAGCCCTATTCCTTATGCATCACTATAAATAGTGTATCAAATGGTAGAATTAGGTAAAATCTAGATCGACAATTATTTTAATTTCCATTTAATCTCCTAAAATTATTTCACTCACTCTTCAGACGAGGTAATCTTGAAACCATTTTTAATTATGGCCATGAGCAATTCTATAAGATGGGAAATGTCATAAATAAAATTATTTTAATAACTATCCATCCAAAAAATCATTTTAATTCAATGGTTTTTTTGTGATGCACTAATGAAACAATGACTATCACCTTCTCTAGGTAAACTAACACACTTTTATATTAGATAACAGTACCCATGAATTGGACATTTTCATTCCAATAGTGGAATGTGGTGATATTAGGATACATTTAGTGATCTCTATCTACCCAAAAAACAATATTAGGAAGATGGTAATATTTATGTTGAGTATACAGGTACACCAATATGTAATCCATAAAGGATACCAAAAATGAATCAAGATATGGGTAGCAAACATATTTCATTAAATTGATGAGTACTATTAGAATATTTGTAAGATCAAAAAACATGAACGAGTACTCCTACAACCCATATGTACTATGGAATGTTGTATGAGGTATATAGGACTTTATAACATTCACATGATGGTATCCCAGTCTAAAATCAATCTTGGAGAAAATCCTTGCATCACATAGTTGGTTTATGTTTTCACCTTTATAATGTGATAGATTCGAATTCCCAACCACAAGCTATCTCAATTGACAATAATATACACAAATACTAAGGTAAATCTCTGACTTCTTGAAAAGAGGACAAGTGATTCCCATGGGAAAATAGTGGGCTATATAAAGACCATAGATTCTAGGTCCTATAGCTATCTCTTGAGCTATTAGGACTCAGTTGTAGGTATGTAATGGAGAAAAACATTTTTAAAAATTCAAATCATGAACCATATTTCTATAATCCCAACACATGAATAGATCCTTAATACATTGTGTCTTTATATGTATTGGACAACCACTCTAATGGAAAACAACCTAGCTACCAGAGATCACACTATGACACTGCTACTCTCATAAGAAGTCTAAAATTAGCGCAACCTATTGCCATTCAAAGCAGTTATGGGTCCATGATCCAAACCAACTCATATTAATCATTCATAATCTCACGTGATACGATATATAATTGGTTCCTAATTCACTATACTAGATAAAATATTCATCCAGACTATGTTAACCTGTGATTATATGTCATAACTAACACCATCATTGAATCCCCTAGCCCGAGATATTTAATCACCTAAAAGGATTGGTGTGAAATGTTGGAGCTCTATGAAATTTGGAATGTAGTTAATAACTAATAAAACAACCTCTTGTAGGTTAATAATATCTTTGAATCTATCATCCCCCAATATATTGGGATAGAAATAATCATAGATTGTGATTTGTAAATCCATCCAAACTATATCCTGCAGACAATATACATGGGTAATAGCAACCCGCCATCTCTTGGATGAATCTCATATCTTACATGTAGAAATATTAGGTCTTCAATATGATGGTGTCTCGAGGTGCTTGAAAATAGATATCATGGACTCTGTCCATGACTCTACAGCATGTGGACCATAATACCCTGAGAATGTGGGTGGATTCTATTACTTAAATTCCCATGTCAACTCTACCATAGAAGTGGCAATTCATGGGGATCCATGCATAGTCTAAATAAAATTTATGATTTTATCATGTAAATGGACATCAGGTACCTGGTTGAGTATATTAATAGGTACTTCATGTGGCACTCCAAGATGATATATTGGTGGCTTAGAGCCCACTGCCTCTAGAGTATGGTTATCACCACCATCTTGGTTCACAACATGAGGAAAGCATGGTGGTATAATTGTAAAATTGAAAAAAGAAACATTCCTTATAAATTTTTTGATTGTGATATAAATTATAGTTATAAGAATATGATATGTACAAGACATCCTATAGAAGGTTCAAACCCATTTTACTACTTCAAAATCCATGTTTGGGCAAGGCATAAGACCACATGGAACCACAAATGACACTACCTAAGACCCACTAATAATGCTGGGTTTGGGTCAAGATCTCTATTTCTCATCATCGGTTATAGTATACTACATGTTAATTTCATGTTACAGAGGAAAAAACCCTTTAATATACAATTGTAATCACTATTTAATGGTAACAATTTCTTATAGCATTTATGAATTGACATTTTGTAATCAATTTGGGGTATAATGATCTGGTTAAATTAGAGTCCATTCCAAGGTTATAAAGTATTATGATTTATAATATTCGATTTGAACATCATTTATCAAAAGCTAGGTTATTATCCTAATAATTATAATGTAACAAGTCAATATATTACCATTTCATTATATGTTTTATGCTTCCCAATTTATAGAGTCCCCAGAACTTTGTAAATTATTATTTGGAACCATTTAATCAAAACCATAAAATTTTAATACAATGAAACCAATGTTACATTGACAAAACATGTCATAATTGGTTAACTAAGGCACCACCAACAATATATTTGGGAAAACACCATTTAGGTTGATGTAGAAACTCTAATAACCAATATTATATAAAAATTTCTACAATAACTTATATCACATTGAAAAAATATCAATAATCCTGGAATTAATCATAGAAGCATGGTTTATAAATAATTATGCTTAATATATACCTAACCATGGAATATAGATAAGCATGGAGCATAATCAGGAATTCAAGAAATAGAAAATATATGGCATGGAATATGCCTGACATACAAATCTTTATGTGCCTATAATGATACTTGACTCTAATACCTTTTTTTCATATTGTTCAGGGGGTAAAATTAATTCCATATCATCAATAATAAATTTCATATATCTTGTGTGTCACCAATTAGTGAAATCAATAAAACTCTAATAGAAAAATTCCAAGAATAAGAATTCCCTTACCAGGAAATTCTTCTTTTCCTAGTATGTGGGTTTTCTACTCCTAGGCACAAGATCATTACTCAATTACAACATATTCTAGGTGTCATATCTAATTACATAAATATCCAAAAAAAGGAACAAAAATATATATTACCAATTTCTGAAACCACAACCCAGATCACATAATTAAATTAGATGAAATGATGGAAACATGGGCCCAAGCATGCCTTCCCACACATCAAAGGATACTGACTAGTATTGGGTGTCAATAAGAGTCTGGTATGGATATATACCCTCATAATAAGAGTGTCTAACAATATTAACAGAATATCATTACAAATAGAATCATAATGATTGAACTATATAAGAAGAAGAAATCAAACATAATACTATAAATATACTGGTAGATACTATACCCAATTACATATAAAAATGATGTTAATCAAGATAGGTTGATAAAAAAAGAGAATTCATGGAATATAGATAATAATCCATATTCAATATTGTTTAAAAATGATAAAAGATAAAAAAATCTCCATTAGATCAAGAAGACAATATAATCCCTCTACTCTCATAATATATCCTAGTGTAGATAAATAATGCATCTATAGTAGGCCTCTTCCCCTTTTCCATTTCTACATCCAAGATTTCTTCCTGTGTACCATGTGGTGACCCAAACAGGGTGTGATACATACTCAATAAGACACCAAATTCATTATCCTTTGCCATTAAATCCATGAGAATATAATTAATAAGGGTATAGGTAATAATGAAAACATTTAATTGAATATGTGATACACATTTCAGCCAGAAATCTTAATAGGAAACTCAAAAAATACATTGTTCTATAACCTAAATAGGAATGTCTCTAAATTACTACCCAATTGTAATCTTTTTATAATAGAACCTTGATACACAATTCCTAGACGAAGTGTCTCCTAGGGTTCATATTGGTACAAGGGATGATCACGTACCACATTTCATTTTTCATGTAATGGGAAATAAGAATTTTCATCATATATTTAATGTATTCAACAAATACAAGTATATTCTTTAACTTGGTAGAAATATAAAATTTACCGATTAATCTATTAACATGTTGGAAACCTGAGCCTATATAATGTGTTCTAAATCAGAATCCCATGTATCTCTCTAGGTTCACTATAAACCCATCAACCTATGATTCAATCCCTGGAATTCCTCATAAGAACCTAGGTATTAATTTAGGAACTATATAATGTGTAACATCCCATGTAAGTAATGAATAATAGATATTTTTATCTATGTCTATTAATGATTAAGATAGTGTTTTAGAGGCTTAAAATGAAAATAAATACAATCTTATGCATGGAATACACTAATATTCTTAAAAGATTGTTTTAGTGCATTTTGATGGAAAACCCTTTTTAAATCAAACTTTTGACAATTTTTTAATCTATATTTATCAAAATAAACATATTCATTATGATTGGGACATTGAAATTTACATTGGATAAATTTTTGGTATTTTTCTGACAATGTTCATTTTTTAATGAATAGTGAAAAATACTGCATTTTACATCAAAACTGCTTTTTCATTTAATTTAATTTTATGGTTATATTATCTTTTTAATTTGTCATGAAGTGTAATCTGAATATATTTTTACCATTTAATCCAATGGTGGTCATTAGGATTAATTTCACTTTGGAATTGGTCATAAACTAATGAAAAACTTTTCATAGATATTGTTTCAAAAAAACCCGCTATTTGTTTTGACAACGGGAATTATTTTTTAAATCAATTATTGCAATATATGTGTTTAGAATTTGGTAAAATGGATTAATTATTTGTAATCATAAGGTCCAAATTATGTAATTAAGACTCTTTTATTTTTTGGACATTATGAATATTAACGATGGTAATTATCTTTAATTATCTCGATTAATGAGTAATCAGGTAGTTAAAGATAATAAAATGATATCATAATTATAAAGAAGCCAACAAAATGTGTCCTAAGGATACTGGTTGTCTCATGGACGACCATGTGATGCCATGTGCCAAACTTGGGGGCCCCATGGAATCACTTTTGTGAGAAAGTGACTTTTTATCTATTTATTTTTGAAGAATGTTAAATGTGACAAAGAATGTATCACCTAAGTAAAAGATTTTTAATTTTGTATACTTAAATGATCTTTTGTAGTATAAATATCCATTCAAAATCTAAAAAGATTTCCTACATCATGATATATTTTTTTATAATTTTTTTACATTAAAATTATTAAATTTTTTATGACATCATGATGATGCAGTGATTACCTCTTAAATAAAGGATTTAAATAAAATGGAAAGATAATGTAAAATATAAGACATACACATGTCTAAAACATATTGTATTGGTGGATTTCTAACCCTTATCACCGTATCCTTGAAAAAAATCAATGTGGGACCATTAAAATCAGAAACTAATTTGAAAATAAAATTACATTTTATACCTTTCCAAGAGTGCCCCTCCTCTCCTCTTATAAAAGGCCCCCACCTCTACCTCCTTACCCACAGTTCCAAAACCTTTGGCTCGGACAACCCCTACCCATTTTCTCTCTCCACTTCCCTCTATTACTCCTTGAAGCCTCACATTTGGCATAAGTCTTCCCAAGGAAGCCTTTGAGCTCAAACCAAAGGGAGTTACCCGATTTTAAGGACGTTAAAGAACAATTTAGTCAAGTCGGACCCGAGGTAAGGGACTTCGTCTCAATATCCTTTCATTGAGGCATATTTCATTTTATACACAACATTATTTTATATGGTGTATAAACCCCTTTGACCTTTACTTTTATACAAAAGTAATCTTTTCCTACGAATCGTTTTACAAAATGACAAAAAGGAATGTTTCTTTTGACGTACGCGGTGACAACGACCTTTTCCGCCGCCACGAGTATTATTTGGTCTTTGGCTTCCAGAACAAGCTGTAATGTTTTTTTTAAATGGAATAAATACCATATACTATTTTATGTATTTTGTTATTGAAGATGGTTTTATAATGGATTTGTTATGTCAATATATTTAAGTGATATATTGTGATCAAAGTGTGGAAATGTTTTCTTTCCATTATATTTGTTTTATGTCTTATGATTTTTTTATAATGGTACTTGGAGATTTGATGGGTGGTTATGTGATAAACCATATGACGGGTGGTGCTGTGAATACAAGGACGGGTGGTTACATTATAACCTCCAATGCATTGGGTATGGAAGTCGGCCGTATAGCTATTCCATTAAGTATGTATGGAAGTTTGCCGTATAGCTATTCCATTAAGTCATATGTATGGAAGTACCGTATGGTTATTCCACTTAAGTATGTTTATGTCCCAAGTTACATTTCTATGTTATGTGATCTTTTTATGGGTTTTATTGTAATATTTTGGTTACAAAAGGGTTAGTAATGATCTTTTATTCAGTGAATAGTTTTTACTACTTCATAAAGGTGAAAATTATTACTTTGATAAAGTATACATGGTTTACTTGTTGTTTTGATAAACTAACAGTTTTCATTCTTTGTATATCCCTTACTGAGCTCTTTATGCTCACCCCAAGTTTTTTTGAAATTCTTTTCACAGGACCTAGTGTGGAATAGGGTTAAGGATGAGATCAAGGGAAAGGCTTGCTATATAAAACATGGAACTAGACATATTTCTATTTAAGAGTTTTTTTATTCTATGGAAACTTAGTAGAAGTGTCTACTTTGTAATCTTTTGAGATGTAGTAGTTATGTTCTAATTCTCTAAAACTCTAAACCTGAAAATATCCTCAACGTGAATTATTCATTTAATTCAATATTTAGAGATGTTTAAGGCTGTGTCCTTATAGTTGGTATCAAATGTCGGTTTATACATTTTTAGGAGTTAGAAAATTGTTAAATTATAAGTTAATTTATGGTATGAATGAAATGATATAGCATTTAAAGATTACCATGTTGCTTCGCCTAAGATATTTCTGTGTTCAGAATGGTTTTCCATAGTGGAAACAAAGCAGCTATGTTGGGACGACATCAGGAGGAAGACAACCTTCCAAATCAGCAACCTGAGAAGGTCGGAATCGGAACTGAACAGTTTGTTGCAGTGATGGAATAGTTGACTCAGGCTATAAATGGTGGTGGAATCCATGCACGAGATCATCCAGATCAACCGCAGAGGAACATGTCAGTGGTGGAACATTTCATGAGGCAACATCCCCCATCATTTAGAGGATCATCTAATCCCGTGCAAGCTGAAGGGTGGATTAAAGCAATGGAGAAGATTTTTGATGTCATGGGGTGCTCAGAACATCAAAAGGTTAGTCTTTCTGTTTACCGTTTTGAAGGTGAAGTTGATCAGTGGTGGTCGATGGTGAAAAATATCAGGGATAATGATGAGATTAAGGATCTTCACTGGGACGAATTCAAAGGTATGTTTCTTGATAAATATTTTCCTAAGGTGGTTCGTCTTAGGATGGAAAAACAGTTCCTAAAATTGAGGCAGGAGGATGATTCAGTGGCTGCTTATGAAGCAAAGTTCACTCGATTGGTAAGGTATGCTCCAAACTTCACACGAGATTTTGATAGTTAAATAAACCGTTTTTACTCAGGGTTAAATCCAAAGTATCGAAGGGCTTTAGCCTTTCATGAGTTCAAAAGTTATGAAAAACTTGTTCAATGTGAAGAGAAGGTGGAAATGGAGTTCGTCGATGATCAGGTGTTCTATGACAAACAACACAATAAGAGGTCTAGTTGGTAGGAAAAGGGGAAGAATTCATCAAAGAAGCAAGGAGGTAAGAAACAAAATATCCATCCTGTGAGATGTGTGGTAAAATGCATCCTGGAGAATGTTTATCCAAGTCTGGTAAGTGCTTTTGGTGTGCTAAGTCTGGTCATATTGCTCGTAACTGTAAGGAAGATGATCAAGCAGGCAATGAAAAGCCAACAGTAAGATGTTTTAAGTGTAATGAAATGGGTCATTATGAAAACGAGTGTCCAATGAAGAACTCAACTTGGGGAAAGCAGCCAGACTACATGCAGAAAGGGGTGGTGAAATCCTTTGCAACAACTTCAGAAGATGTTTGGCCATCGAATGAAGTAGTATCAGGTACACTATTTGTTTGTTCAGATTATTCCAATGTGTTGTTTGATTCAGGGTCTACACATTCTTTCATTTCTGAGAAGTTTTCTAGTAAATTGGAAATTCCATCTCAAGATATGAACCCTGAACTTATGGTAAAAACACTCGGAGGGAACGTTGAGACAAAAAGGAATTATAAGAACCTTCATATCCTTGTGTGTGGAAAGAATCTACCCGCAAACCTTATTGTTTTGCCTCTAGTAGAGTTTGATGTTATTTTGGGCATGGATTGGATTTCTATTTATCATGCTAAGATTGACAGTAGAGCTAAAATGGTTTCTTTTCAGAAGGATTTTCAATTTGTGTACAAGAATGAACCCTTGATTTTGATAACATATCAGGAAGTTGAGAAACTAGTAAAAGATGGAAATGAATGATACCTTGCACATATTGTTGAAAATAAAGGAACTGTTCTGATTAATGATGCGCCAGTGTTAAATGAGTATCTTGATGTTTTTCCTGATGAGTTACCTGGTATTATTCATGATCGGGAAGTTGAATTTACTATTGACTTAGTTCCCGATTCTATGCCAATTTCAAAACCCCCTTATCGAATGGCTCAAGTTGAACTTTTAGAGTTAAAGAAACAATTGCAGGAGTTATTAGATAAAGGTTTCATTCGACCTAGTACATCACCATGGGGTACTCCTGTCTTGTTTGTTAAAAAGAAAGATGGCTCAATGAGACTTTGCATTGATTATAGGGCCTTGAATAATATTACTGTTAAGAACAAGTATCCTTTGCCTCATATCGATGATTTGTTTGATCAGCACCAGGGAGCTCAGTATTTTTCGAAGATTGACTTGAGGTCGGTGTACCATCAGTTGAAAGTAAAAGAAGTGGACGTTCCAAAGACTGTGTTCCATACTATATATGGACATTATGAATTTTTAGTTATGCCTTTTGGGTTAACCAATGCACCTACTGTATTCATGGACCTTATGAATAGAATTTTCAATGAGTTCTTGGATATGTTTGTGGTTGTTTTCATCGATGATATTTTGGAGTTTTCTAAAAGTAATGAGGAGAATGAAAGTCATTTAAGGGTTATCTTGAAAACCTTAAAATAAAAGAAACTATATGGATAATTCAGCAAGTGTGAGTTTTGGTTAGAACAAATTTCTTTCATGGGTCACGTTGTTTCAAAAGATGGCATAACTATTGATCCTGCTAAAACAAAATTTTTCGAAGAATGGCCAAGCCCACAAATGTATCCAAGATCTGTAGTTTTCTTGGTTTGGAAGGTTGCTACCAAAGGTTTGTTGAACGTTTTTCATGGTTATCTAGTCCAATTACTAAGCTAACTCGTAAGGGTGTGATGTTCATCTGGAAAAAAGAATGTGATGATTGTTTTCAGGAGTTGAAAAGAAGATTGGTGAATGATCCAGTTTTGGCACTTCCTTCCAGGAATGGTGAGTTTGTTATATACAGTGATGCTTCGTTGAAGGGACTTGGCTATGTCCTTATGCAGAATGATCAGGTAATTTCTTATGCTTCACGTCAGTTGAAAACTCATGAGGTAAATTACCGTACACATGATTTGGAATTAGCTGGTGTTCTTTTTTCTTTAAAAATTTGGAGGCATCATTTGTATGGAGTAAAGTGTGAAATATATACGGATCACAAAAGTTTAAAGTATATATTCACTTAGAATGAATTAAACGTGAGATAGAGGAGATGGCTGGAATTAATCAAGGATTATGATTGTACAATTCATTACCATCCGGGAAAAGCAAATAAAGTGGCTGATGCTTTGAGTCAAAAAAGTAACGCTTCATTAACGATGCTACATTTGGAATGAGATTTTTTGGTTTTTGATTTGATGAACATCGGCAAAGAAGTTGTTGGTGCAGGAAGTTCTTCTATTTTGTTTCAGGTATCAGTGAGATCATCCCTATCAAACATAATCAAGCAAGCACAGAAGCAAGACAGTGAGTTGCAGAAAAAGGTAGAGCTGGTTCAGAAGGGTAAGTTGCCTAAATTCAACATCGATAACGATTGTGTTTTGAGGTTTGGGAAGAGATTATGTGTCCCTGGTGATTCACAGTTGAATAATGAGTTGTTATGTGAGGCTCATAGTTCCCCATTTTCAGTTCATCCTGGAAGTACTAAGATGTACATGGATCTGCGGGAGTATTACTTGTGGGATGGAATGAAAAGAGATATTGCTGATTTTACTGTGAAGTGTTTCACTTGTCAGCATGTTAAAGCAGAGCAAAAGTTACTGAAAGGGATGCTTCAGCCTTTACCAGTGCCAGAGTGGAAATGGGAAAATATATCCATGGATTTTTGTTGTGGGATTACTGAAGACATCTAGAGGTAATAATGCAATCTGGGTTATTGTTGATCACTTGACTAAATCGGCTCATTTCCTTTCTATACGAGATAATTTTTCCCTAGATCAGCTTTCCCGTTTTTATCTTAAAGAGATAGTCAGGTTACATGGATTTCCTCTCTCCATTGTGTCCGATCGTGATCCCAGGTTTACTTATAACTTTTAGAAAGGCCTTCAGAATTCGTTGGGTACTAAATTAAATTTTAGTACATCTTTTCATCCGTAGTCAGATGGGCAGTCAGAACGAACAATTAAGATCTTGGAGGATATGTTACAATCTTTTTTGATGGATTATCAGGGAAGTTAGGATAACATCTTTCTTTGGTTGAGTTTTCATATAATAACAGTTTTCATTCTAGTATACAGATGACACCATTTGAGGAATTATATGAAAAGCAGTGTCAAACTCTAGCATTTTGGGATAAAGTGGTTGAAAGGAAGCTGATGGGACTAGAATTGGTAGAAGAGATGGCAGAAAAAGTTCAGTTGATGCAGAAACACATGAGAACAGCTCAGAGCAGGCAGAAGAGTTATGCGGATAACCAGAGGAAGGATCTATCTTTCGAGGTAGGTGATCATGTTTTTCTCAAGGTTTCTCCTTGGAAAAGTGTGATGAGATTTGGTAAGAAATGGAATCTGAGTCCAAGGTTTATTGGACCATATGAAATTCTGGAGAAAGTTGGATCAGTTGCTTACCGAGTGGCTTTACCTCTGAGTTTATCTCAGGTTCACAATGTTTTTCATGTTTCGATGTTGAGGAAGTATATGCCAGATCCATCTCATGTTTTGAGTCCATAGGTAGTTCAGCTGGAAGAGAACCTATCTTATGAGGAACAACCAGTCCATATTTTTGACCATAGGGAGAAACTGTTACGGAATAATGTGATTAATCAGGTATAGGGTTTGTGGAGAAACCACATGATGGAAGAGGCAACATGGGAATCTGAAAATGCAATGAGGGATAAGTACCCCTATTTATTCGATAAGTAAATAAATTGTGGGGACGTAATTTTCTAAAGGGGGGAAGGATGTAACATCCCAAGTAATTAATGAATAATAGATATTTTTATCTATGTATAATAATGATTAAGATATTGTTTTAGAGGCTTAAAATGAAAATAAATACAATCTTATGCATGGAATACACTAATATTCTTAAAAGATTGTTTTAATGCCTTTTGATGGAAAACCACTTTAAAATAAAAATTTTGACAATTTTATAATAAATATTTGTCAATATAAAAATATTCATTATGATTGGGAAAATGAAATTTACATTGGATAAATTTTTGGTATTTTTCGGACAATGTTCATTTTTTAATGAATAGTGAAAAATACTGCATTTTACATCAAAACTGCTTTTTCATTTAATTTAATTATATTGTTAGATAATCTTATTTAATTGTCTTAAAGTGTAATCTGAATATATGTTTACCATTTAATCCAATGGTGGTCATGAGGATTAATTTCACTTTGGAATTGGTCATAAACTAACGCCAAACCTTTTATAGATATTGTTTCAAAAAAAACCCGCTATTTGTTTTGACAACGAGAATTATTTTTTAAATCAATTATTGAAATTTATGTCTTTGGAATTTGGTAAAAGGGATTACATATTTGGAATCAGAAGGACCAAATTATGTAATTAAGACTCTTTTATTTTTGGACATTATGAATAGTAACGATGGTAATTATCTTTAATAATCTTGATTAATGAGTAATCAGGTAGTTAAAGACTATAAAATGATATCATAATAATACAAAAAGACCACAAAATGTGTCCTAAGGCTATTGGTTGTCTCATTTCCGACCATGGGATGCCTTGTGCCAAACTTGGGGGCCCCATGGAATAACTTTTGTGAGAAAGTGACTTTTTATCTTTTTATTTTTAAAGAATGTTAAATGTGACAAAGAATGTATCACCCAAGTAACATATTTTTAATTTTTTCTACATAAATGATCTTTTGGACTATAAAAATTTATTATAAAGATAAAAAGATTTACTACATCATGATATTTTTTTATAATTTTTTTGACATTAAATTTATTAAATTATTTATGACATCATGATGATGCAGCGATTACCTCATTAATAAAGGATTTAAATAAAATGGAAAGATAATGTAAAATCTAAGAACTAAACATGTCCAAAACAAATTGGATGGGTGGATTTCGAACCCTTATAACCTTATCCTTGAAAAAAATCAATGTGGGACCATTAAAATCCGAAACTCATTTGAAAATAAAGTTACATTTTATACCTTTCCAAGAGTGCCCCTCCTCTCCTCTTATAAAACGCCCCCAACTCTACCTCCTTACCCACACTTCCAAAGCCTTTGTCTCAGCCAACCCCTACCCATTTTGTCTCTCCACTTCCCTCTCTTACTCCTTGAAGCCTCACTTTGGGCAAAAGTCTTCCCAAGAAAGCCTTTGAGCTCAAACCAAAGGGAGTTACCGGATTTTAAGGACGTTAAAGAACGATCGAGTCAAGTCAGACCCAAGGTAAGAGACTTCATCTCAATCTCCTTTCATTGAGGAATATTTCATTTTATACACAACATTCTTTTATACGGTGTATAAACCCCTTTGACTTTTACTTTTATACAAAAGGAATCTTTTTCTACGAAGCGTTTTACAAAACGACAAAAATGAATGTTTTTTTAACGTACGCGGTGACAACGACCTTTTCCGCTGCTACGAGTATTATTTGGTCATTGGCTTCCTGAAAAAGACTTAATGTTTTTTTAAAATGGAATAAATACCATATACACTTTTATGTATTTTGGTATTGAAGATGGTTTTATAATGGATTTGTTATGTCAATATATTTAATTGATATATTGTGATCAAAGTGTGGAAATGGTTTCTTTCCATTATATTTATTTTATGTCTTATAATTTTTTTTATAATGGTACTTAGACATTTGACGAGTGGTTACGTGATAAACCATATGACTGGTGGTGCCGTGAATACCAGGACGGGTGGTTACATTATAACCTCCAATGCATTGGGTATGGAATTCGGTCAAATGACTATTCCATTAAGTATGTATGGAAGTTGGCTGTATAGCTATTCCATTAAGTGATATGTGTGGAAGTCGACCATATGGTTACTCCACTTAAGTATGTTTATGTCCCAAGTTACCTTTATATGTTTTGTGATCTTTTTATGGGTTTTATGGTAATCTTTTGGTTACAAATGGGTAAGTAATGATCTTTTATTCAGTAAAGAGTTTTTACTAATTCATAAAGGTGAAAATTATTACTTTGATAAAGTATACATGGTTTACTTGTTGTTTTGATAAACTAACAGTTTTCATTCTATGTGTATCCCTTACTGAGCTCTTTATGCTCACCCCAAGTTTTTTTGAAATGTTTGTCACAGGACCTAGTGTGGAATAGGGTCAAGGATGGGATTAAGGGAAAGTCATGCTATATAAAACTTGGAACTAGACATGTTTCTTTTTAAGAGTTTTTTTATTCTATGGAAACTTAGTAGAAGTGTCTACATTGTAATCTTTTGAGATGAAGTAGTTATGTTCTAATTCTCTAAAACTCTAAACCTGAAAAGATCCTCAATGTGAACTATTCATTTAATTCAATATTAAGAGTTGTTTAAGGCCGTGGCCTTATATAATGTCATTACCATTTTAGTCTATACTTAGTGTTATATATATGTATCCCATGGTCCACATAGGGTTTACATGAAGTAACTACCCTTGGATCCAATCGTTGGTATTATAGTAAGGAATCCAAGTATCACTCCAAACATAATATGAACCCTTTTTCTGATATGTTCCAATATATGGAATTTGTATGAGATCCCATTGGTCACCAATGAAGTGATGTGAGTACATTTAATAATTAATTTTAATTTCAAAATCATGATGAGTCCATTCATGGAATTCCAAGTAGCAACACATGTTTTACCCATCATATGGTGTAAGGAAGGGCCATGCACTATTAGTATAACCATACTATTTATAATCACATTTAATTCAAATGGGAATTTTATTTGTAATGAAAATTTATTACCCACCTCAAAAGGTAGATAAACATCATATACTAGGCTTAAAAGTCTAGTTAAGAGAAAATTAATTCCATTAAATTTATTAAAAAAATAATTTAATTAATTATAGCCTCCCTGTTATATGGGGTAAATAAACACACCATAGAAGCTGACCAAATTCATTAAAAACATATGGTAGTATTGTCTAGTTTAATAATTCACCCAAAGGGGTGGTCCTATTTAGGATACATAACCCTAATCAGTTGTTTTGGGTCTCATGGTTCATACAAACAGAGGCCCAAATATTTAATTTAAACAAAACACTATAAAATGAGGTGATTATTGGATGGTCTTGTATGAAGCACATTAGAAAAATATATATAATAGTAAATTTTTTTGGGAAAGTCATGACACCACCTACCTTAGTTTGGTGGTAGAATCCTTTTCAGATATTAGCATAAAATTTGGTCTAGTTTGGGAGAATTGAATGAAAAAGAAATAAACCATGAAAATAGGGAAAACAAGTTCAGAAGGAATTATAATTCCATAAGGACGGATAAATGAATTAAGGATGAAAGGGGATTAGATATATATTGGTATAGATCCAATTTGACAAGAAACAAAGAAATCTGTCACTGGATCAAGATCCTAGATCAAAGAAAAGGCAAGGAGAAATGGGAGATCTCAGGTTAGGAGGTGTTGTTCATGGAGTTAAAATGAATATTTGTTAGAGAGAATTTAAGGAAATATTGGAAAACCAGTTTTCAAATTTGTTTAAAGGGTAAATGGTTTGGCCATACTATTGGTGAAACTGTATGCCAACAATGTTCCATCACTTCCCAATGGAGGCCCCCTAACTCATTTAGGTGAATGATTAGAAAAACTACGCTTTAACCATGCATTTTAGATCTTCTAACGGTTTTTAGTATTCCAAACTAGTTTAAAACCAACCATTTACGTTTTTCAACTTATATTTCTTATCTTACAAGGCCACATGGAAGAGTAACACTTTTACTACTAACCATGTGTCAACTTTGGGCCACTTCTTATTCGTCTAAAGGCCAGAGCTATCGACTCAAAGAATGATCTAAACACTCATGAACCCTTCATTATTTTTTCAAGAACATCTATAAGAAGAAAAAAAGGATTATTATAAAATATAATGGGTTATTACCTCATTTTAAATGTTGTGATAATTAATGATCATATGTGGAAGTACATTGAATTTTATAAATTATTTTCACTATATTTTTTACATGGTATAATTGATGGTTTTAGTTTCAAGGATTTTTTAAATGTTTTCTATTCTCAAAATTTCTATAATGACTATTTGGAATAGAATTAGAAATTTGTAATATGTTTTATAATTTCGGGGTGTTCTTTGAATTCAAAGTGATTGTGAAAATATTTTAATGGTTTTTTAAATGGATTTTATTTCATAAAAAACTATTCAAAGTGATATTAAATACACCAAGAATTTTGAAAAGGAATGAAAATTAATTGGGTGAAGGATTTAGAGAAAATTTCCTAATAAGATGAATTGGAAAGGAAAAACGATCTGTATGCATACTAAATCCTAAGAATGGTTGGTGGAAGGCATTTCCCAAAAATCAAGTAGTATGTGGGGTGAATGAAATCCCATATACCATCCATACGAATGGTGTCTTTGGAGAAATGGAGGAGGAGAAAACTTTCCCACAAATACCATCCTCATAAACTCGATAGTTCACAGGTGAGGTAAAACTAGAATCTCCTTGCAAACATGGTAAAGTCATTCACAATATCGAGTTGTTTATTTTCTTTGCTAAAAACTGTAACCACACAGGACTCTGTTGAATGATTCATTTTTAGTATGGGTGATATCTCCATGTGAATCATTAAAATGCGTCATGAGATCCATAGATCTAGCTTCCCCTGACACTCTATAAAGGGGCCTCGAGGAGAGCTGATAAAGGGACTAGATTCTAGTGGACTGTACATATATTTCAGATGGATTTATGAAACAATTGATCGATGAGGCATAGAAATCTTTTTATGAATTCCTGTAGGTATAAACTCAGTTCATAGTGGAAAAATAAGGAAACATAATAATTCGTAGACCCTGAACTATATATCCTTTGCCGATGAAATTCCCACAAGGGGCTAAACCAATGCCCCTTCATCACTCTAAAAACCCGCATAGAACTATGCTATGTGGATGGAAACCTACACCATATAGCACCATACTATGTAGATGGAACCCTATGCTGTGTAGCACCACAATATGCAGACTAAACTCTATGCCACATAGCATCATGCGATGCAGCCAGAACCTGGTCCCACATAGCAAAACACTACTCGGTCCCCATAGAGTTCTTTGTACCATAATTGTACAACTATTATCCCTCATATCACGTAGCAATATTCTATGTGTGGATGCCCCCATCCCATATAAAGGAATAGTACGGGGAACGGGGCACCCTTGGATGTTCCACTCTTCAGTTTCAATCACCTCCTTCTATTTTTTTCCTTGTTCGTTGTCCCTCCATGAACTAGTGAAACATTTTTAGGAAAAAGCCTTTCCCAAAGTCACCAAATACATATAATAAATCCACTAGTCATATCAACACACCCTTTTGAGTTTATTTACCCATTTTAAGTTGAGTCATGTAGGTAATCCCTGCAATAATGAAGAACCGTAGAATTTCTTTATGTTTAAATTTCCTTAGTAAGCCTGTGTCTAACCTTGAGAAAAAAATGTGAACCTCTGAATTCATGTGATCAAGGGTAATCACTAACATTTCCCTTTGATGAGGGTCCATGATATATAGGGAAATCATTCTTTCTTTTCCATTTGACAAGAACCAACATTCCTCCCCTTTCAAAGAAACAATTTTTGTTCACTCCCACTGAGGTAAGCCCCTAGATTTCCATGCAGGTAGTAACATTAGTTCTCCTCTTTGTTTACACCTAGAGTATACCTAGATAGATTAATCTAACTATCTAGGGTATGGAATGATGGGTGAGGAAATAGAAAAATTTCATACTCCACTCTCTCTTCCTTTGGGATCAAATACCATCTTACAATAAATGATGTGGGATTTGGTATTTTTAGATCCATTGCCTCCTCTTGTTTCTCACACCAAGTGTGAATAACATGGATTTAGAGATTTTCACCAATCATGAAATCTACATAATCCGAAAGCATGGTCATCTTAGAAGGTTTAATCCCCATACATAATGAACTATAAGAAATCCAATTCCCGCTCTAATCATTCTATATAGGATTCCTTCCTAAGGCCCACACTCAAGATAAATTAATCTTATATGTCAGTCTCAATAAAATTACATCAATCTCTCTTCAGTATTATCTTCATGATTAAGCCATAACTTATTGGGAAAATCCAATTTTGAAGCCCCAATCAGGACCCAACAAATGGGCTGCCTCAATGGTGTAATTCTCAACCAAAACAAAACTACAAGGGCATTGATTTCCATCAAACCATGATATGTAGGGATCCACCATAAGGTCCAAAATAATTACCCATATGACCCTACTATTATTCGAGCCATGTTCTTGATAGGGTCATATCCACCTAAGAGACTATGCATCTTCTAAGAATCTTGGGATGACTTGGTGTACGTATCCCATCACATATTTACTAGGCCTTTTTTTATACATGTCCTTACCACATGACATTAAATTGAATGGATGGGTCCTCCTCATTTGACCATAAAAGGTTAAGTGTCCATTTATGCTACATCAAACTATGTGGGTTCTGATTCCTCTCAAGAGGATATATAAGGACCACATCCTTTGGGTTTGATCCAAACATTGGAATGATTCCCAGCCCCAAAGATGACAATAAACTCTCTATCAACTCATCACATGAAGTAATCCTATGAATTACTAGTAAATGATAATGGAATTATTGATCCATCCTCAAGAGGAGAACTTTGATGTATAACCTCAAATACATATATGTATATTTATCAATTTATAGCCTTAGAAACATATATATGGCTTTGAATTTACATGTAATTTGGATCGACCTTGGAATATAGAAGTTATCCACATACACATTCTGGGGAAAGAACCAATTATTCAAGATCATAACAATATTGATGGATTCTATAATGTAGTCCTAGAATATGCAATACTTCCCCCAAAAAATTGTGGTGATGAGACCAACCTCTCATGTTCTCGGCCAATTGAGTCCTTAAGTGTCATTGTCCAAATCGTCATCCAACAAATGTCTGCCTTTGGCACTTAGGTCCTTGAATCTTGGATAAAAGGTCCATTTCATTTTTCTATATCCACAAATTAACACATTGGAGACCATACAAGGACATTCACTTAACCAACTTCAATCACTATCTAGTACCATTCAACTATGGAACCTCCATTGCAACATAAAAAAGGACACACTACCCAGTCCCAGTGTGACCATCTCACCCACCAAAAAGGGTACAATGTCCATCAAGTAGAAAACAAATTGGGAACCCATTGTGGAAATATCTATAATATCCAACAATCATTTGTTATCCATCAGGAAATATTGTTCACCCCCACACAAGCACCTTGGAACGAAACAGAATTAGTAAACCTGATGTGAATCCTTAACCAAGGTAGCACGTTACCTCACCTCAAGCCCCTTTCACATTCAAAAGGTAGAGGTCCATGAAATATAATCAATTATACATGAGATAATGAGATTATAGTTTGATGAGGATGTTTTTATATGTGTAATATCTGTTACAGGTATTAAGCAGAGAAACCTTCAATGTAATGGAATCACAATAGTTTGTTCTGACACACATGTGAGTTACCACAAATGTGATTGTATCCTCGATGAATAACAAGACTCCATAGCCAACCCAACGTCTTCAACACTGGGATTAAAATTCACCGATCAATTATTACCACCAAAATGGTACTATACCCATGGTGGAGGCTACATGGTAGGCCCTCTAACCAATGAAAGCTCGTTATCTGCCTCTTTAGCCGTAGCTAGAATTTCTACTTTGGAAGACCCCACTAACCATCTCAAATCAAGTAGGGAGTTTTTCCTTGGAATGTGAAAATGAGTACCTCCCTTACCTTAGGGAGGAAAATGAGGTTGATGACAATGAATTTATCTTAGCTGGAAAGGACCCCACCCGAGGGCTCTGGCTAGTGGACATTTATACCAGTGGTGTACAACCAAATATCCTCGCTCTAAAAAGGATATTATGCTGATGGAACCTACTAAATTCCAATGGACACAGGCCCCTCATGATACACACTATGGTCAGTAAATTCATAATCATGAGAATTTCATTACCCTATTCTCTAAGGAGGAGATACTCTATACAAACATTGATGTGTACCATGTGAATAAATACAACTCTTCAACCTCTTCTGAATCACAACATAGATATATGGAGGAATAATACATTATGATGAAAATTCTAAAAAATGATTGTCGGTCCCACCATGCAGATAGGGAAATTTTTTTGGTGGATTTAGATCACTACCAATGCAGAAGAATCCTGCTGTACAAATAAGAAAAAAACTTGTTACAAGACAACATAAATTCCAACTGATTCATTTCAAGCCCACTATCTGATTTTGGGGGAAACTATGGGATGTAATACAACATAGTAAATGCATCTGGATCCCACCAATAAAATATGATGTTAATCAATAGGAATATTCAAATTATTTTCTACCAATATGAATCCAAACAATCAAATACCGTGGAACCAAAATATAAGCAGGGTCAAATTTTGGTGGATGAACATCAAGCTCATGAGATAAATATAGTGTCATATGAGTGGACGCAAATTCATGATCATAAAAATAAAACCAACCAGTCAAATACAGTGGAAAATGGAAAATTAGACAATGTATACCAATTACAATTCAGGGAAGAGTCATTCCTCTATCTCGAAATAGGATAACTACTAGTACCCATTGGAAACACTTGGTGGACCACACTAGAAAAAAAATCTCTCTCTAACATCATAATGGGAATTTATACTCATTATAATAAAATAAGTATATCAGAACATATAGGAAATGATTGAGGATCAAACGTCGAAGCTAGACCATATCCTCCAAACCTGTCAAGATGTAATCACATATATGGAAAAATAGAGGAGTCATGCCCATGATCCCATCTCCCCAGGTGGGTTATTTATCCACTAAATAAGATGGTTACTTTGAAGAAGACTTGAATCTTTACTCCTATCCAGAAGTGTTGATGGCTATATTCTGTGATACTTGGACAAAACAATCAAGAAAAAACACATGTTCCAACTAGGGACACATATCAAATGTTGTGGCCACTCCTGGGAAGGCATATATCCCAGCCAATACACAAGATTCTCTGAGGAGTATCCCAGCAACAATTTAGGAAGAAAACAAACATGGACCCATATATGAAGGTCTTTACCAACACCAAGCGGCCCTATTTTCCCATAGTAGAGAACAAAAAAATGAAGTTCACCAAAGGCAACATGAATATTAAGATCACATTCAGGATTCTGCTCTACTGGAAGTTGGAGTTCTTGACTCCATAAAACATCTATCAATATAAGATCAAGATACTCTAAATTCATTACAAATTATGGAAGTGGTAGTAGTAGTTGCAATGTTACTCTACACAGTGTTGCCACCAACAGCTTTGAAGGTCCTCCGTAGAGCACCCACATGGGCTTACTCCATGGGCCTTAAATGACCAATAAGGAGAGACTTTATCATGATTCCTGTTAGGGTAGCCATCCCACTAAACATTATATTGAAAAAAATAATAGTACCCCATTACTTTCGTCCACCCTAATGGTCGTCCCCACAGTATACGCTGCAGATATTATTCACCCTTTAGTTGGATGTCATGCTATGATGGTAGTACTTTCCCTGATAGTAGTCACTATGACAGACTTCCCCACAGAGACATCATCCAATAAGAAGGACCTCTCTTAAATGAATTATATCTTGATGGTCCTCCATAGAGTGTACATTGAAAATATTCTCCTTGAATCACAATACCAATCCATAATGGTTTCTCTCACCATGATGGTATTCATTGAAAAGGTCCTCCCTACAATGATAAAAAACAATAAGAAGGTCCTTTGCTTTATATGGTCCTCCCTTTACATCCTATATAGGGTAAATACTATTGAAAATCTCCGGACTACTGGATGATAAACTATGATGACAATCCTCCCCACCACAACCACAATTGTGAAGGTCCTCCCCACTGCCCAAATTCACTCTAACCAGAATGTTATCCCCCACTTTCCCAAATATGGGAGAGCCCTTATATTCTAAGGTGCATTGAAGGATAGGGATAGATATTCTAGAAACTATGTCAATAAAAAATGGCATCATTTCTTTTCTAGGAGATGGAATGGGGCAATTTTTGTCCTCTGAGACACCCCCTTACTGTTCATACAATAATGATTACCCCACAAGCCCCACTACTCAGGATGAAATCATCTCAATGAATCCATTTTGGGCAAAACTAATAGAGGAATCCCTAGAATAATAACAACATAATATATTTCTCATGAGAAGATATATTTCTATATATGACTTACCAATTATGTTTTGGCCCACAAACACATCTCATTTTAGCATTCCAAAATTGTTATTAGAAAAATATACACACAACATTATCCTAAATGCTTGGACAACTCTGTGCCAGTTAAAAAGGAATTTTCCTTCCTATGATGGGTATGTAGACCATGTTAGTATATTGGGGGATCATCATCAAAAAAATAATCTAGAAGTCCCTCCATCTCAATGATAGATACAATTATATAGGAAGAAAGGAAAAATTTTAATTGGATTACCTCCAGTTGCTACAAAAATTGTGTTACCTCATCACTTACTCACCGTCTAGTGTTCACATCCATGGGTGGGGAGAACATGATGCTATAAAAATCACCCCATGTCTCGTCCATCATAACCCACAAAAAATGGAATCCTAGAATGTTTTCATCCCAATACATCAGCCACATGATGTAAATATTCAGGAAAAGTATCCCTCTCAACAAGAACCAGCCTTGGGTAAGTCTCAAAAGCATTAGGCATGGTGAGATAAAGCCACCAAGAAGCTCCTAAACTAGGACATTGAGAAAATTCAGCAGGTTTCTTGCCTAGGTGGAGCCAACCAATGAGAACTAATCATTTCCATGGAAGAAAATAATTCACGTATAGATCTGGAACCATATCAATCACACACCTGCATTGGAATGCGTGAGATCAAGAAGTTGGTGATAACAACAACAAACACCAAAGTATGAGAGAAACTCCATCCCATAGGACTAGGAGAGTTTTAATACAAAATTCCCCCATAAGAACAATAAATATGGGCCTTCAAATGATAATAATGGAATGGGAGAAACCCCAACCTATAGGGATGGGGGGAGTTTTACCTGAACTACCTTCCCAACAAAAATCACCCTTTTCCAACATTTGGAGGTCATGAAATAGAGAGTTTACTCATGCTATCCCATCTCATGACTCATGTCCCAGGGGACGGAGGCATACTTCCTGGTCATGTAAAGTCTCACGTTAATTAAATCTTCACCATGAAACTCTAAGAGGGTCATGGAATGGAAGGAAAAGATCCAACAAGGGATGTAATATTCCTTCATACAATTCGGTACCCAATACTCCACCACCAATTTAGTATGCATCTATGAATTTAAACTTGCTCCAAATTCTGGAGCTGATGTATGTCTTAATGAATTGCTAGATTAGTACCCCTTACACCAAATATTGGTGATGAACATCCAGGAGTTCTTTATCTTCAAGGACCTCAAGGAATGAATGATAGATTCCAAAAAAGTCAGTTAGGGACCACCTCCAGTGAAATTATAATATGTTTCCACTACTAAACAAAATGAATAAGGGGAGTGGGAAAACATTAAAAAAAGGTATAAAATGTTCGATAGTTGGATGACTCTGAAAATAATCAACTGAGCCAATGGTATGATCTAATTGTTGATAAAGAAACCGACTATGCACCAAACATCTCCACATGAAACACAACCAACATAATCAGTACAAAAATCCTCCAAAGGCCGATCAACCAAAAATTAGTCCAATCATAACCGAATAAGGAAAGTATAGAAAGTTGAATTTGAACAAAAGAAAAATTTTCCTTTGACACTGTCAGATTTCATGCCATCGGTTCAAAGAGTTCGGGCACCACCCCTACAAATGGAACCACCATAGGCAGATGATTAGGAATAGTCAGATTCATAAGGGGAGATGATTATTACACAATTTGGGGGACGAAAGAAGAATCTAAAAAATCTAGATATATTAATGGAAATGAATCCATTTTAGAAATCATGCTTATGTCTTCACCCCTGCTCAAACCATCAGTGTTATAGAAACCAAAAAAAGGACCCTCCGACAGATCCAATAGGGACATGAAAATTATTGTGCATTCATAAGAACTCAGCTCAGTTCAATATTTGTTTAATATCAATCAGTAGAATAATAGGTCACTAATCTCCCTCATCATGTGGGAAAATATACTCGTACCAATTCACAAATGACAGAAGCTCCTTTAGATCTAATCCAAATGGACAACTTGTCATCATCAAATGATCAAACACCTAATAGACCTATGAAAGAGCATACCTGAGATAGGATGTTCCATAATTTATATTAGAAATATGATATTATGATGTAGTTATATTCTATTCTAGCGAAGATTTAAATCATGGATGCACTGAATCTATCTACAGATCATAGAGAAGCACTCATCAATGCCTTTATATGTCCCAAGGAGTTTAGAACTAAGGTAGTATCTGCTAAAGTATACAAGATAGAGACAAATAACAAAGAATTCCATGATGTTATCTCCTTCATGGTTCAAGATTATGACTCCATCATGAATGTACACATAAAAATCTTATAAGTGTCTGGTAGGATAAATAGTGTTGCTATCGAAAATTCATCAATGCCAATGGCTCTAGAGTTATTCACCTCCAACTACAGACACATTGTTTCCTAGGCTGTAATTAGCATAATATTATTCCCTAAAGAATGACTCTATTGGGTTATGAAAAAACTGAGTAGAATATTTTAGGAAAAATCATGCTCCAAAACCGAGTTCAACGACCTTATATCTCACCCAGAATTTCTGGTGGTATGAAATAATATGACCTTCATCAACATTCTAGAAAGGTTGTGGCTACATCAACATGCCACAATCCCATCCTCTTCCCATTAGTGCCTTGAATATTTAATTAATGGATATAGTGGTAAAATGCATGCCTATAAGGCCCTATTCGACCTCTGCGAATCACACTATTTTGATGCTGTGATCTACGAGCCAATGGGAAGTGACTTCTAGTTAATGGTGTGGATTTGATTAAAATCTCAAATTGTTTTTAAATAGTTCCCTCTAATCCCATCAATCATTTAAGAGAGGAATATGTAATTCACAAAAATTATATTGACTAAACAAGTCCAGATTTAGATGCAAATTCACAGTCCTCATGATTTCAATCATGACCGCTGAGCATGATAACATTGAAAAGATCCTTGATTCTCAAGAAAATGACGGGGGTTCAGATAAAAATCCCCCCATACCATCATAATGACTATAGATAATCCCTACATCACACATTTTGGTAGGAGTAAGTGGTTTGAACTCAAAAAAGTTAGGAATCTCTTTTACCCCTCTCTTCATCTTCTCCCGAGAATCCACTGCCGATGGCCAAGGTAGAAGTGGTAACTTCACCTCCCAGAAACCAATATTGCAAATCTTCCCTCAAATATAGAACAATCGTCTCAATAGTGTTTTCCCCATCAAAATATGATAGGGTAGTTCTAGGGGATGCATAGGAGGAATAAGAATACCTAAGGGATGCCCCATTAGAATTTAAGGATGGCGTCTCTACCACTATTGATGAACTCATGAAAATAAAATTAGGTATCGAAGAAGACCCACAACCCACTCTGATTAGATTGGTAAGGCCTTTTAAAGAAAATTAGATATACACCTCCTTCCTGAAGCACAATCGAGATGTTTTCACATGGATGTATAAAAAAATCCTAGGCCTCGATCCGAAGGTGTTAACTCACCACTTGGTCCTGCTAGAATACAATCAGGGTTACAAGAAATACTCCAGATGGATGCACACGACACATACTACCAAAATAGAGGATGATTTAGATAAGTTCACAAGATCCAACATCATTCAGGAAGTCCAATACCCCATCTGGCTAGAAACATTTTTCCCCATTAAAAAGAAAAATGGGTAGATGAAATTCTATATCTATTGAGGGATCTCAACTAGCATTTCCCAAAATATGATTTCCCAGTCCTGATCAAAGATTTACTGATTGATGCAACTGCCAAATATGAGGCTCTCTCTTTCATGGATGACTATTCAAGATATATTCATATCCTAATTTCTCAAGATTACGAAGAATCCAATTCAATTAAGGACCCGAGGGAGTGTTTTCCTATAATGTAATGCCTATCGGTTTGAGAAATTCCTATGTCACATATCCACATTCCATGCATCACATTTTCAAACACATAATTGAAAAGTTCATCGAATGTTATGTATATGACCTAGTGGTTAAATCATTACAAAATTTGGATTACCTAGAATATCTTGAAATAATCTTCAACAAACCATGACAACACAGCTTAACCCCCCCTAAAATATGATTTTGGTATCACCTTAGGGAAATTACTCATCTTGGTTGTATGCCATTGTGGCATCAAAGTCGACCACATGAAGGCAAAGGCTATCCTTGGAATGTCACATCCTCACAACCTCACTATGTTGAGTGGTATCCAAGGAAACATGGCATACATTCGAGTCATCATATCCAAAATTTCAAGAAAATGCTTTCCCATCACCAGGTTGATGAAAAATGGGGTAGAATATCAATGGACTGATGATTTTTAGGAAGCATTCGACAAAATAATGAAATATCTCTTATTCCCACTAGTGCTACTGCCTCTTGTCAATAGAAGGACACACATTCTATATGTGGCTACCTTGGATCAGTCCCTATTTGACTTCCTAAAACATAATAATGATGTCAACAGTGATAATAGTCTCTATTAACTTAGCCGAACCATGATCAATGTTGAGACTCTTTATTGGAATATCAAGAAGGGATTCTTTACTTTAATATTTGTGGTATAGAAGCTGTGGTATTACATGAATCACCACGAGGTCCAATTGGTCTCATATAGAAACCTTCTCAAGTATATTCTCAGCAATCCAATGTTAACTGGATGCCTAAGATGGTGGGTGACCATCCTATAATAGTTCAATATATGGTTCATTCCATATAAAGCGGTCAAAGGCAAGAAATGAGAAAATTTCATGGAAAGTAATACCTCAATGGAGGTGGGACAAATAAGTGTTGACCAACCAGATGAGGAATTTTTATCAACTCAAGACAACCCCCAGATGTGGTAAATTCATTTCGATGGTCTATCTAGAAGTGTGATAGGGATAAGGATAGAGGACCCAAAGTTCAACAAAGTGTGGATGCGAGTCATAATTATATATCATGAAAAGGAATTCATACCTTACTAAATCCTAATGTCATAGTGGTGCTCAAACATTGAAGTAGAATACCAGGCCCTTATCGTAGGCTTAGAGCTATCACTCCAACTGTAAGCTGAAAACATGAAGATAAAGGTGATTTAGAATTGTTCGTCAAGAAAGTCAATGGTGACTATGATATCAAGAAAGATGAGCTAGTCCCATTAATGAACCCAGTACAATAACATATTATAGAATTACTATCATATCCAATATTGATTTATGTACCCTAGTTAAAAAATGGCCAAGATGACAGATTGGAAATTGAAGCCACAACTCTGGGTAGCCTAGATTGGAATGAAATGATCATCAGTATTTCCATACAAAGGATGGTATTTCCATTCATTCCATACAACATAGAAGAAATCAACAAAATTATTACCATCTATGATTAGTATGGTCCTTCCACCAGATGGATGACTCAAATTGCAGATAACCTTTAAAGGGGAGAGATCCCACAAAATAGGGCTGAAGGGGAATAGATCCAGAGATAGGAAACCAACTTTTTCATGTATAATGGTACAAAACAACTGATGTATCTCTCTAGGATATGCATCTATGGGGTCTTTTCCAGGATCCTTGATGAAAAGGATGACCACCACAATCAATATTGAAGTGAATTCCAGAGTTTGTGAAGTGCATCAATTAGCATCCAAACTATCGATGCTGATTCAATGGCTATGGAACTATTAGACCACCATGATTCAGAATTGTGCCACATTCCCCATGAAGTGCCATTACTGGCATGTTCATGAAACATTAATCCACCCACCCCTGAAGTTACTTCATGTATCCATGTACACCTAGACCTTTTCCATATGAGGAATATACATCGTGGTACCATACCCTCCTACCAGGACCATACAATTCAAATATAATCTCACATAAACTGACATTATTTCAAAATGGACATAAGATGTACCCATTAAAGTGGTCTGGAAAGTCTCAATGTCAGATTTGTGAAATAAAACATAATCACCATATTTTGTGTTCCTCATAAAATACTGATGGAAAGTGGAACCAATTTCTACTCTATTGAATTGGAAAAACTATATCTAAAGTGTGGAATCAAGACTAACTATTCATCCCACTACCATGTAGTGAACAACCTGAAAATATAGGCCTTCAATAAGACATTATCCAATATTCTATAGAAGATGGGATACAGATACAATATGTAATGGTCAGACAAGATCCTACATGATCTGTGAGATTCCCGAATCCTGACTCGCACCACGACTCAAACAACCCCATACTCATTAGTATACAAGATGGAGGCGGTTCTACTCATTGCAGTTCAATTACTATTACTCCATGTCACTATCTATAATCAAATATATATAAATGAGTTGTCCTTGAAATGGTTTAATGAGATGGAGTGGTGGGATGAGATAATATTTTATACCTTGTACCATTTAGAGGTTTAACATAATAGGATCACATTATCCTTCAACAAAAAGGTTCACCGTTGAACTTCCATGAAGGAGAAACAATGTTTTTCCTCATAACTCCGATGATTCTTAGATATAGACCTTTGAAATTAGATCCAAAATGGAATGGAACACATGGAATACACAAGGTATACTCCAAAAACGCACTAGACTTAATTTCAAGGGATAGAAAACTGACTACATCTCACATCAATACGAGGTTCCATAAGAAATACATTGATTAATTATATAATTATCTTCATAGTTTCATGATGTTAAAAATCATAGAACCACCTACATCCATGTAACATGATGTCAAAATATTGGGAAATTCAATTTTCCTAACTGAACAATGTTAAAATGCCTAGCCAAATTGTCCTAACCACATGACATTAACCTGTACAGTGGTCATTATGTTCTGAATAGTGATTCATCACACCTGAGTAAAATTCATGCAAGGGATTGGTAAAAAATGACCCCATTATTAGGTATGGGTCAGATTTTAATAGGTAGTGAATCTTATAAATATGTGTGGATTGATTCCCAACCATTAATGAGATACGTAGTGACACCTGGACCCTACATCCTGGTCCAACCACCAACATCAGTAAAACAATGATGACACCCTTCACTATGTGCAGGTCAGACTAGTACATAGAACATGTTTTCAAGAAAAATGTATGGATAGATTCCTTCCATCATAGGATATGTAGCATCACATGGATCCTATATACTCATCTAGCCACAACAAATAGTACCCCCTCTCTTTGAATGGACCAAGCCTATACGGGGAGGGATTTTAGAGAAATACAAATGGCTTAATTATTATCATCGTAGGATGCGTAGATATTCCTCGACCCTAGATATTGTTCCAACCATAACATGACATGAAATTACTCAGATATATCTATTGGCGCCAAAAATGTGGCCCGAAAGAAAGGAACGAAAAAGGCCGGCACGCTGCCTTGCGATGCTCCTCCGCGAAGCCCCGCCACGAAGCCCTGCCGCGAAGCCCCGCCGCGAAGCGCCCCAACCATGGTGGCGCTGCGAAGCCCCGGAGGCGGTAATCCTCCGCGAACCCAGTTGACGTTCGCGCGCCGCTGCGAAGTGCCCCAACCATGGTGGCACCGCGAAGCCCCGGAGGCGGTAATCCTCCGCGAACCCAGTTGACGTTCGCGCGCCGCCGCGAATCCCCCGAGGCGGTGATCCTCCGCGAACGCGTTTGACGTTCGCGAGCTTCCGCGAAGCCATTAAGGCGGCGCGCAGGCGCTGATTCATGGCACCCCTTCCATATAAATACTGGACTCCCCCTGAGTCCCGAAAGACGGACAACCGGACCTTTCGGCTTCTCCTCTCCCGAATCGCGAAGCACGCTTTGCTCCGGGAATCATGAGCTCTGCGAGGTACTTCTACTTCACGAGACGACTCTGCTTTGTCTCGTTTTGAACCCCTCTTCTGAGAGGGATGCCCTTCGCGAAGCTCAAGGGCAGTCGCGAAGGAAGGGGATTCCCAAGGGAACCCGGGAAGCCGCGGAGCACTCGTGCTTCGCGACACACCCAACCCATACGAGTGATCCCTATGCTAAGGCAAGATTGCTCCACTTCGCGAATCACATTGCCTTTCAGGACCCTGCTTCGCGAGACACTCCTCCCTTGCGAGGCAGTGCTCTGCGAACACTGTTCCACTTCACGAAGCGCCTTCCACTCACACCTATGCCCCATGCTAAGGCCAAGGCACCCCACTCCGCAAAGCACACTCCTCTGCTTAGCGATTCCTCTTTCCGTGCGACCCTCTAGGTTTGCACGATGTGATTTCAAAGTCCCATGGACAATACCACCCGTAGCGTTGCTTCGCCTAATGCTTCTTCGCATAGGCACACTAACGGCTATTGCTTCTTCGCATAGCCATGCTAAAGTGGACCCCTCGATGGTTCGTTCCACTACCCCCCATGACCATGGCCTTATCGGCACCTTCCCTTCCCCAAGGACTAGAGGGTACCGGTTATGTAAGCCCTAGGGGTGTGGAGTGAACCCACCTCGTCCGAGCTGTAGGACGTTAAACTGCCAAGCACCGCGTTCTCAACACATGATGTTAAACTATGACCCAACCTCGTCTCCCTCACGAAGGGTCCCCCCTGGTCGAACATTCTTTACACCATTCGTTTCCACGGGAATGGAACTCTTCCGCACATGGAATGAGATCCTCCTTGTCGGAGTGGCGTATGTTCGTAGGGGAAGGGCTACCTCAGAGCGTAATCCCCTACCCTTTCATACAGATGATTGCACCCGTGCATCTCTGTACTTCCCCACTACCAAGGTCAGTGGAGGGAGTGATAGGGAATGAGGCACCCCCCTCTGGGCCTCCATCATGGAGTAAGTCCCAACACCATGGGCCACCCAACGCGTAAGCCCCTTCTCGCTTCTCACGGATGCACCCCTCGCGACGCGATGGTCAGGTCCTTGCAACCACTTGTTTCTCACACCGATCATGACTCACGTGGGCTTAGAGTGAGAACCGACTCTGACCACCAACCCCATTTGAACTACGAGGTCTTTCATCCATGTCAAGGCATGGTACGTAGGAAGCCTCTTTGAGGTTCAAGCCCACCCGTCGTTTCTTCAGGTCGGGTCCCACCTACGTCCAGCACGACGTTAAACTGCAATTCCCGTCTGACGGCAAGCCGTTGTGACCACTCCGAACTACGAGGACTTTGATCCGTGTCAAGGCATGGTACGTAGGAATCCTCCTTGAGGTTAAAGCCCAACATACGTTGGCCCAAACCGTCTTCTTGTCGGTGTGCCAAGCCCCCCAATTTTTAGTGAACTACAAGGACTTTGATCCATGTCAAGGCATGGTATGTAGGAAGCCTTCACGAGGTTCAATCCCACCCGTCATTCACGTCGGGTCTTCCCTTTTGAACTACGAGGTCTTTGATCCATGTCAAGGCATGGTACGTAGGAAGCCTCTACGAGGTTCAAGCCCACCAATAGTGGACCAAGGTCTATTTTCACGTCGGTTCATTGACAAACCCCATTTGAACTACGAGCTCTTTGATCCATGTCAAGGCATGATACGTAGGAAGCCTCTACGAGGTTCAAGCCCACCAATAGTGGAAGAAGGTCTACTTTCACGTCGGTTCACCGACAAACCCCATTTGAACTACGAGGTCTTTGATCCATGTCAAGGCATGGTACGTAGGAAGCCTCTACAAGGTTCAAGCCCACCACTAGTGGACTCATGAGTCTGCTTTCACGTCAGGTCACACCCGCGTTCAGCATGACGTTAAACTGCACACTCCCGTCCAGCATGACGTTAAACTGCACACCCTCGTCTAGCACGACGTTAAACTGCATTCCGGTCCAATGGTAAGCCATTGTGACCCACCCCATTTGAACTACGAGGTCTTTGATCCATGTCAAGGTATGGTACGTAGGAAGCCTCTACGAGGTTCAAGGCCACCAATAGTGGACCAAGGTCTACTTTAACGTCGATTCACCAGTGAATCCATAGCAAACTACGGAGTCTTTGATCCATGTCAAGGCATGGTATGTAGGAGGCCTCTATGAGGTTCAAGCCACATTGCTCGGTCGTTCGTCCACGTCGAGTTTCTCCCCCGTCCAGCATGACGTTAAACTGTATTCCCCCCTTGTCTTGCATGACATTAAACTGCCCACCTATTCCCATTTGAACTACGAGGTCTTTGATCCATGTCAAGGCATGGTACGTAGGAATCCTCCCAGAGGTTCAATCCCAACTCCCATCGGACCACGGTCCCTCATTTACGTCGGTTCGCCGACACCCATCGCCCTTCGTTTATTCACGTCAGGGTTCACTTCGTCCTGCATGACGTTAAACTGTATTCCCGAACTACGCGGACTTTGATTCCCTACCACAGGGATACGTAGGAAGCCTCGTCAAGGCTAAAGCCCAACTTCACAGTCGCCCCCCTGCGATGGTCCCATTTCACTCTTCTTCGACTCCATTCATCAACCCACCACCCATTCCGATTATCGCCCGGACCGTCTTATCCTGGTGAGACCATGTCGGCACGCTCTTCTTCACAGCCGCCCATGGGCTGTCCCCGGTATCGATATCCCTTCAAGGAGGATCCCTCAATCCGATCTATCCTAGCTAATGCCCTGGTTGGGTTGATCTGTCTCCGCTGGACGTTAAACTTGCGGCATACCCTGTGTTGAGCACGGGAAGCTGAGGAAAACCTCAGATATGTGCCTATGGCATATAATCCCCCGCGCTCAATGTGGGATGCCTCGGGCTTCCATGCCCTCGAGAAGCCTTGTGGTCAAGGATAACAGACAGACATGCCAGGTACCCCAGCATCCAGACACACTACTGATGCCTCAACGTGACTACTCCCCTGAACGAAGGTTGCTGCCCTGACTGGACCCTCTGGAATGTCCCGACAGAAGCAGTGTAATTAACCGGCGTCCATGGAAACATGGCGCTGGGAAGAGTTTCACGAACTATGTATTAAATCTATAAGGGAGACCCGAACTAGGTGATGAGTTCTGAGGAGGAATCCGCAGGAGGAAGAACCAACATCCCATCATCTCGTTTCGATCAAGGAGATGACGTCCCTGAATAAGGGGCGAATGCCGCCCGCCTTTGGAAAGCGGGAATGCGGGGCAACAGCAGCGCTGCGCATCCTCCCCCACGGACAGACGGGCGTGCGCCCCGGCGAAAGCGTCGGAAACAGAAATGGTGAACCCGATGTGAAGGTCTTCTCCTCAGTATGGAGATTAGTAGTGTTCGAGACACCAGTAGATTGACGTGTCACCGGATCCAGATATCTGGTGCCTGGTCCCGCCGAGCAAATAGCGGGCCTGTCGTGGAACTCACCGGAAGTCGGGGAACCAGGTTGCTATTTCGGAGATGCGGTCACCATCCGCTCCTTGCCCATGCAGGGGCAGGGGAAACACCATGACGGCCACCCCACGTAGCACCACTACCGCCACGACGGCTGCCACACCACGGAATACAGGACACCCACGTCCCCTTTCCCCGTCAGAGGTCATCCAACGAAGGGTGATCAACAGCCTCGTGCGCAGGTACGAGGAGGAAGGGGTCATCCCGACCAGGGATATGGCCCGCTTGGACCTGGAGGCCTCCAGGCCCCACCGTCAACACCGCCCTAACAGGCCGCGTAGGGAGCCCCTGCTCCCCACCCCGACATTCAACCGTTTCGGGAGCCTATCCCCGGAAAGCCTTGACGACTCCTCGCCTTACGCTGAAGAGGCGGGCGCTGTCCGGCTCAGTCCGCTCAGGGCCCCGACCCGGGGGCCCCAAGAGAGAGCACCCATCCGGCCGTGTCAGCGCCACCGTCCGGCCCCGTAGGAAGAGCAGGCAGACTACGTCCCTGCACCACCTGCACCGGCCCGCCTGACCCGACGTCATCACCGGGCCCGGACTGAGGACGCTTGCTCAGGCGCGTCCACATCGACAGCTATAGTGGCCCGAGCCACCCCCGACCTGCATTATGAAGCCCCCGCGTACATTGAGCAGGGGAACCCCTTCTCCCAACCAAGATTGAGACCCCAACCGCCCCATGGGCAGGCTGGGTTGACTCTCCGGGTTGCAGGCCCAAGTGGTGATCGCCGCGAGCTAACCCGTGGTAATGTCACCCCATACGGAGGTCCTCCCCGTACCACTACTCCACAGAGCGTGGGCCTTCCCCGCTCCGAGGTCCGTCATGGAGGCATTCCTCGTGCTACCCCCATCCTGCGGGAAGACCTGCCTCGCGGCAGTGATGCTTAGCGTGGAAACATTTCTTGTGCCCACTAAATAGGGTACGGAGCCCATTCTCCTGCCCCCGACTCCCAATCGGAAGGCACCATGCATCAGAACCTTCTTTAGCATGGGGTCCCCCCTACGTCCTCTCTGCGACTGGCGAAGGTCCTACTCTCCCCACCAACTCAAGGAGTGAAGGTCAGCCTTGCTCCGCCCGTATTGACCATGGAGGTCCTCTCCATGCTCCTGCCGATCCCAATAGAGGCTCTGCCTACATGGGTGTTCGTGGAGGCCCTCCCCACGTACCCTTCGATATTTTCCCTGGTTCCCCTCGCACCTCGGGCATCTTGAGCGGAGGCCCTCTCCGCCACGGCGCCAGTGCCGCACCGCGACTCCATGATAGGGATCAACCCTGTCCCGAAGAGCCACCCCGGGGCAGGATAGCGGGTCGCCACCGCCACAAGAAGAATCCTGGGAAAGCCAGGGTGGAGATCAAACATGTTCGTTTCTCCGACTCGGAAGCGGAATGTGATTCAGCAATGGAACCTTCTCCCAGCTCCTCCGTATCAAGGACCGGGGCAGGAACCAGACGTGTCAGCCTCGTTCTCCCAGAACATGAGGTCCACTGGATTCCCATCTCCCTCCGCAGATACATCCAGGAGGAAGAGATTCTGGGAACTTCGCAGGTCTCGACCGCGCAGTCACCGCCATTGTCACCCGAAGCGCCCTCTACCTCTACTCGAGATCACGGGGAGCTGTTTTGGGGGTCAACGGTGGTAGAGCAACGACATGACCAGGCACCGGTAACGGCGATTCCCATGCCTGAATCAGTGGCTGTTAGCCCATCCTATCGTGACATTGTGGTCAGGTCACCTCGCACTTCAGAGGAAGGCCTAGAATTCGGTGGCCAGTCTGCTCGCTCGCCGTATTCTCCACCGCCAAGTTTGCTATCCCAGAGGTCCGCCTCGGTACCGCTACCGGTCCCTCAGCCGCCCCCGGTTGATGAGTGGGGTAATGCAGGGCCAGACCCCGAGGCCGAACTTAGAAGCTTCTGGAGTATTCTTGCAGTGGACTATTTCCCAGAGAAGTTCTGGCCCACGGCGGCACTGAATTTCCACGTACCCGAGTCTCTTACCCTTGAAGAAGTGGGATACTTTTGTCGAACCCTCTGGGTGACGCACTTGCGCCTCCGTTGCGAATGGGTGGTATACCCCAAGATTCGAGAGCACTTCGAGGAGATTGGCGAACAGTGCCCCCTGATCGATGCGGCCGTGCTCCTTGTGGCCCAGCACCCTGAGTCGCCAGGTCACCAGTGTGCCCTCCAACAAAAATGCATTCAGAGTTTTAAAGAACTCTGCAAGATCGTCAGGGAAGACACCCCCCATGTGCAAGTCCGTGGTTGGGGACACTATGCTGCCCTTATTTTCGATCCTATTCGACGACAACCCGATTCTCTATGCGACATCGAGGACATGCCCTCGAGAGGAATCACGGTCCACATGGCCGACATTGTGGAAAGGGAGGACGAACTGGAACTCCTTGATGGAGACTTCCCCCCAGAGGGCGCACCGCCACTGCTCGACCCATCAGGGAGAGTTACCCGTCAGCAGAGGAACCTGCTAGGCCTGCCCGTACCCACATAGTCGCTGGTACTCATTCGAAACGCTGGAAAGGGTAAAGAGCACTTTGGAACCGTCAAGCACTCCGACCCGTCCGCTTCTGTGCAGAAAATAGACGAGGATCCTGAGAAGGCCGCGTTACGCCAACAGCTTGCTGAGCAGAAGAGGCTGGTTGACGAACTGTTGGCTGAGCGCGCCGCAGAGCGGCGACCCGACTATGGTAATCCCAGGCCGGGGCAACAGGGGCAGGAACAATTCCCCCCAGTGAGATGCCTCCGGGCAACCCTGATCATGCCACTGCCGCAGACAGGGCGGAAGCCGTAACATACGGCAAGAGGGCGCGATACGTCTCGCCACCCCCCCCCCCCCCCCTGAGCGACGGGGCAATATGAAGAATCCAACCCGGGTTCCCCCAGTCGCCCCGCAGGTCGTCCAGCCAGTTGACCCACGAGCGGCCGAAGCCGTCTACCGTGTTGAAGAACCTGACAATGCACTTGTGGTTAGGGATCCCCGTCAAGACAGGGACCCCCACCCGGAGGACCTTATTACGGCACTCACAGCCCGCCTCGAGGCGTTGGAAATGCGGCTGGTGGCGGTCCCACCGGATGGCAAGCCTTATCCCGCGTGGGTGGACGATATGCCCGCACCTACGGGTTTTGGGAACCCCACTTTCTCGCCTTTTAATGGGACAGGGGACCCGCCCCAGCACTTGGGTCATTTCTCTTCCAGGTGTGGCCCGATGCTGGGGACCCCGGCTCAGCAAGAAGCCGCCAAACTCCGATGTTTTGTACAGACATTGGAAGGTCCGACATTCGTATGGTACAGCCAGCTCCCTATCGGATCAGTGACTGGTTGGGAGGATCTTCGCCGGCAGTTCCTGTACCAGTTCAGCTCCACCACGCGAAAGACCAGCATCGCAGACCTCTTCAAGTGCAAGCAAAGGCCTGATGAGCGAGTCGCAGACTTCATCGCCCGGTGGAAGGGACTTACGTACTCCCTCGATATGCCATTGACTCAGGAGCAATTACTGACGATGTGTGTGGGGAACATCAAGACATAGCTGGTGCCCTCCTTGATTACACAGAACTACCCTGGAGGGTTCAGATATTTCTCGGATAAGGCCCATTGCCTTGAGGAAGCCCTTCAACAGGCTAGTCAGGCACGTTTGCTGCCCCCTATGATCCCAGCCAGGAGGACCGCCAGGGCTGAAGCCGCCGCAGTGGCTCAAATAGAAGCCTCGAGGCAGCTGGAATTTCTGCCAGCGGCACCACCCCCGCAACCCCGCAGAGGTCCTCCACCTCAAGCACATGCTCCTACCCAGCAGGGACCGCCTCAGAACCGACAGGTTCCCCCGCGCAACGCGCCACCGCCACCTAGGCGAGACAACCAGGCGCCGCCTCCTCGGCCGGCCCCTCCGGTCCCTCGTCAGGACCAGGCCCCCAGGGCCCCCTATCCAGAAAGAAGGTACCAGACCTATTCGTTCAACGAAAATCAGGTCCCCGGCTACTTCCGAAGTGCTCTAGAGTAAGGGATTGTGCGTCTGCCTGAGTGCAGAAGGCCGGCAGAGGCGCATCTCACCGATCACCCCAACTACTGCCCTTATCATCGGATCCTGGGGAACACCCTCAAGCGGTGCTATGTGTTTAAAGACTGGCTTCAGGACCAGGTCAACAACAACATAGTCAAGTGGGGCCCGGCTCCAGCCCAAGTGGCAGGCGTCTTTGCAAGATCAGTAATCAGCAGCGACAGCGAAGGTGAGTGGCAACAGGTCCCTAGCCGCGGATCCCAGAAGTATGATGGCTGGATGGCTCGAAAAACCGTTGTCCGTGCCCAGGGTATCATCCGGGTGCTCCTGAAGCAGTCGGAACCTTCAGAAGAAGTAGCTGGTGCCTCTGCATCGTCTTCACAGTCGACCTCTTCCCAAAAGGGAAAGCAGAGGCGACACAAGAAGAAGCAACGTGCACCACCGGTGCCTTCATCATCCCACACATTTGGTGACTTTCTGCCCCCCGAAATGGGGATTCCTCCCAGAATCCGCCCAGTGGTGGATGACTCCTCGAGCGATAGCCAAGGGTACGCTTCGGTTAACACCGTGGAGCTGGTAAAGCCCTATATGACCCCCGGCGAGGGGGAACCCCAGGCAGACCTCCCCAACGTTTCCAGTCGACGTCAACGTCAGTGGAATCGCAATTGCGCTGGTCATCGAGGTACATCAGCAGACACTTGTGGCCAAGCCGTGCACGCTACCGAGACCAGGCAGCAGGCTCAGCGCAGATCTCAGCATGTGCAGATCCATCCAGCACCCTCGGCTCTACCTCCATCGCCGTTCGTGCTACTGGATCGGGGGGAGCCGCCTTGTCCGTATCATAGTCATTCTTGCCCGGCTATAGGCCAACCTCCACTGTCCGATCCTAGTCCGGCGACTACTCTTCAGGCTTCTACTGGTCAACAGCATGATGTGCCCAGTACTAGTCAATCGCCGGTTCAGCCAACATGACCCGCTATGCCTCCAAATGCCGAAAACCCCCCTGTAAGCAGAGGTTCACGTTTGGCACGCAAGTATGATGTCTTAAAGAACCTGGACGACATTCCGGCGAGGCTCTCCATCCTTGAGGCCCTGCGCCTGTCATCCGAGATGCACGAGGCACTTGCCGAGGCCCTAAGGAGCCCCCTCCAGTTCGAGACGGAAGTAGCAGCTGCGGAAGCCTTCCATACTGAGACGATTGAAAACGCCGAGTGTCAGGAGGTTATCTCGTTCTCCGGTGAAGATGAGGACCCTCCCATACAGGGGCACATTCGCCCGCTATATATCACTGGCCACTTCAACAGCGTGGATGTCCGCCACTGCCTCGTTGACACGGGTTCCGGAATCAACCTAATTCCGACCTGGACGCTGTGAAAGATGGGTCTGTCTGAAGGTGATTTGACTCCCTCAGACCTCAGAATCCAGGGATACGACAGGATAGAGCAAACCCCAGTTGGCAAGATCCGCCTGAAGACTCAGTTCGGTGGCTTAGTTGCCAGCACCGAGTTCATGGTTGTTTCTCAGGACACCGCCTACAATGCATTGATGGGTAGGCCATGGCTCCATCTGCACGTAGCAGTCCCCTCGTCGTATCACTAGTGCCTCAAGTACTCGCTCAATGGTTGAGTAGGCGTGCTCCAAGGAGACGCGCCCCCTTTCGCTTCTTGTGAGGCCCGCTATCTGGATGCGTGTTATTTCAAAAGTAAGGACAAGCAAATCCTGGTAAGCGAGGATGAGCCCGCCCCGATCACAAGTGATCCCTGGGCAGGCATGGACGACGCCTACATCCTCTCGATCCACCGGTTGGAGGCCACGACCCCCGACATGGGGCAATGTTTTGTTGTTTCGGGTACGCAAGGAAGGCATGTTCCCGTGTCCAAGCGATGGAGGAAAATCACCTCGTACTCCTACATCAACCGGGCTCGGGTCATCCCAGAACCTCCTACTCCTGTACGGTACCGGGACGTCAAGCTGATGACAACTGCGGTGCACCATACGTGTCTCTTCCGCCGGGTTGGAATTAACCGACTCAGGCCAACACGTCACCACTGCTTTGATATCATCAAACGTGGCCCTTTAGGCCGAAGGCCAGAGGGGATAGGATCAAATGCATTCATTTCTATGGTCTCAACGACAAGTGAGTCTCCTGATGTGATGACCACTGCTGCCCAAGCCGGCACCAGCTGCCCCTCGGGTTTCGAGAGCCCAGAAGTATCTTCCGTCGCGGGAAGTCCCCCCGCGGCTGGGGAGGAAGACTTGGAGGATGCTCCCCCAGCCTTTGAAGAAGGCGTCTCTACAACGGTTGCTGAACTGGTACAGGTGAACCTTGGTAGCGAGGCAGATCCGAGACCCACATTGATCAGTGCGGCCATGTCCCTCGAGGAGCAGCAGTAGTACGTAGACTTCCACAAACAGCACCATGATGTGTTTACCTGGAGTTATGATGAGATGCCAGGGCTGGATCCCCGGGTAGCCATTCACCGTCTGGGCCTCCCGCCAAAACATCGTGGGTTTAAGAAGCCTCCCAGGAAGATGCACCCTTCCCATGGTGCTATGGTTGAGGCCGAAGTTGATATGCTAATCAAAGGCAACTTCGTCAAGGAGGTCCAGTACCCCAAATGGCTTGCCAACATTGTGCCGGTCAGGAAGAAGAATGGGCAGATCAGAGTCTGCATCGACTTCCGCGATCTAAATCGCCACTACCCAAAGGATGAATTCCCACTCCCAGTGACGGAGCTGTTGATTGACGCCACGGCCGGGTTCCAAGCCCTCTCTTTCATGGATGGGTATTCCGGGTATAACCAGATCTAGATGGCCCCTGAAGACGAGGAGTCCACTGCCTTTAGGGCTCCCCAGGGTACCTTTTGCTACCAGGTCATGCCATTCGGTTTGAAAAATTCAGGTGCCACTTATCATAGGGACATGCATCGCATATTCAAACCGATTCTCGGGACATTGGTGGAATGCTACGTGGACGACCTCGTAGTCAAGTCACATCAGTGCCAGCACCATCTCAAAGACCTTGAGAAAGTGTTCGGTTTCCTCCGTTCCCGTCGCCTGAAGATGAACCCGTTGAAGTGCGCCTTCAGTGTCACCTCGGGGAAGTTCCTGGGCTTTGTTGTCAGATACCGAGGTATCAAGATCGACCCGGAGAAGATCAAGGCCATCAGCCAAATGCCTCCCCCGAGCAACATTCGGGATCTTCGAGGCCTTCAAGGCCACTTAGCCTATATACGCTGATTCATCGTGAATCTGGCCGGCACGTGTAAGCCATTTTCCCGGCTCATGAAGAAAGGAACTGCCTACGAATGGGATGAGGAGTGTCAGACCGCCTTCGAGGAAATCAAGCAGTATCTGCTCCAACCTCCGGTCTTGATGCCACCCGTCTCCGGAAAGCCACTGATCCTTTACGTGACCGCCCTGGAGAGATCCCTCGGCGCGCTGCTCGCCCAGAAGAATAACGAGGGCACTGAGAACAGTCTCTACTATCTCATCTGCATGCTTCTCGATACGGAGGTCAGATACTCCCCTATCGAAAAGAGTTGTCTTGCGCTCATCTTCGCCGTGCAGAAGTTGCGGCACAACCTGCAACACCACGATGTGCAATTGATATCTCGGGTAGATCCGCTGAAGTACATCCTGAACCGCCCCATGATGACTGGCCGACTAGCACGTTGGGCGGTGATTCTCCAGCATTTTGATATCAGGTTCGTGCCTCAGAAGGCCGTTAAGGGACAGGCATTGGCAGAATTTTTAGCTGCCCATCCAACCTCCGTGGATCAATCCTTGGACCTGGATTTCCCCGACGAGACGATCCTCTCAGTCGATCATGCTATCCCGTGTTGGAAAATGCATTTCGACGGTGCCTCCCGGAGCCCCACCGGTAGAAGGCTCAACGACCCCAAGCTCAACAGAGTGGGTCTGGGTATTGTTTTCATTACCCCGACGCAAGCCGTCCTGCCGTACTCGTTCCTGTTGTCAGAAGGTTGTACGAACAACGAGGTAGAGTACCAGGCTCTCATCACCGGCCTCGAGTTGGCCCTTGAGATCCATATCCCCCATCTACATGTGAAGGGAGATTCCGAGCTAGTAATCAAACAAGTTAATGGCGACTATGTCGTTAGGAAGCCAGAGCTCGCACCATTGCTGGAGTACACCCTCCGCCTAATGGCCCAGTTCTCCTCTCTACCAGAGGTTACCCATGTCCCACGGTCGCAGAACGGTCAAGAAGATGCCTTGGCTGGATTGGCCGCGTCGCTCGCAGAACCTGAGCAAGATTACCTAATCATACATGTGGCACACTGGAGAGTCATTGCCCCCATCACCCAAGAGGACGATGATGGCCTGCGGGTAAGTCATCTCACCGCGGGACCCTCCATATTGGGAGTCTCGGGTTCGTCAGACGCAGTGGTGGAAGCCACTCCCGACTGGAGGGCGCCTTTTGTTGAGTATCTCCAAAATGGTCAGCTCCCGGACGACCGGGCCGAATGCGAGCGAATCCGACGCCGCACACTGGAATCTACCCTCCAGAGCGGCCCCAGTCTTGAGCAGATCCTCTATAAACGGAGTTTCGATGGTGTCCTCCTCTGTTGCATCCAAGGACTAGAGATACCTCAAGTTATGCAATAGGTTCACGCCGGCTCCTGTGGCGCCCATCAAGCTGGGCCGAAGCTGTCCCATCAAATTCGGAGGTTATGGTACTTCTGGCCCTCCATGATCCACGATTGCATTGGGTATGCCAAGAGATGCCATACGTGCCAAGTACACGCCAACTTCTTGCATCGGCCGCCAGAACCCCTCCACCCCACCAAGTACTCTTGGCTATTTGTGGTATTGGGACTTGATGTAGTGGGACCGTATCCACCGGCCACAGCCCGCCAGTGCAGATTCATCTTGACTACTACAGATTTCTTCTCCAAGTGGGCAGAGGCAGTCCCGCTCAAAGAGGTTAAGGCCCGTTCTATCGTTGACTTTGTGAGCTCCAACATTATCCACCGGTTTGGAGTCCCTCACGCCGTCCTCACTGATAATGGCACCAACTTCCGTGCAGTTGAATTGAAGAAATTGTACGCAAAGTACGAAATCTGGTCAAACCATACTTCCTGCTACTATGCACAGGCAAATGGACAGAACGAGGCGTTCAACAAAACCCTCTCTAACATTCTGCAGAAGATGGTTGGCCAGAACAAGAAAAGTTTGCTGGAAAAGCTCCCCAACGCCCTCTGGGCTTACCGGACGACGACTCACAACTCTACCCAGGTGACCCCATATTCCCTGGTGTATGGAGCTGAGGCCGTCCTACCCATTGAGATCCAGCTGTCGTCGCTACGCACTGCAGTTTATTATCACCAGACATCAGATGAGGTTGCCGAGATCCGTCTAGCTGAATTGGAAGCACTGGACGAGAACCGACTTCGTGCCCTGCACAATCTGGAAAGGCATCAGGACAAGATAGCGAGGGCCTTTGACAAGAAGGTTCGTCTCCTCTCTTTTCTACAGGGTGACCTGGTACTCGCCCTTCGAGCGCCAATGATTCCTGGTAGGAAACCGCCCAAGTTAGAACCCAAATGGGAAGGGTTTTATATCATCCATAAGGTTTACCCCAACGGAGCATACTCCTTGGTGACCATAGATGGAGAGCGTATAACCCCTCCCACCAATTCCAAATTCCTCAAGCGATACTTTTCCTAGGGAAAAAGTGGTCCTGCATGACCCTAAACCGCGAGGTGGTCCTGCACGACCCTAAAATGAAAGGTGGTCCTGCACGACCCTAAACTGCGAGGTGGTCCTCCACGACCCTAAACTGCGAGGTGGTCCTGCACGGCCCTAAACTGCGAGGTGGTCCTGCACGACCCTAAACTGCGAGGTGGTCCTGCACGACCCTAAACTGTGAGGTGGTCCTGCACGACCCCAAACTGCGAGGTGGTCCTGCACGACCCTAAACTGCGACTTGGTCCTGCACGACCCTAAACTGCAAGAAGGTCCTGCACGACCCTAAACTGCGACTTGGTCCCGCACGACCTTAAACTACATCTCCGTCCTCACTGCAAGACGTTAAACTGCAATCCAGTCACGCCATCCTAACCGAGGCCCAGCCTCAGGACCCTTGGCCTCATTGGGTCCCTGACCCCCCGTATTCACCACGAGACGTTAAACCACAAGCTGGTCAGGTCTCCCTGACCGCGGTCTGGCCCCAGGCCCCCTCGTTTCTCCCCGACTTACCCTCTTACGGGATCATACGGTACGGTGTAGGACTACGTCCTCATTCACGTCGGGATCATGTACCATACCGTACACCTCCCCGAATGAAATTCCCTTCGTCCCGCATGACGTTAAACTTCATGTCAAGAACTACGTATGGCTTGATTCCCATCTTCATGGGATACGTAGGAACGCTCGGACGCCTCGTCTTGGGCCCATCCCCAAGTTTTTCTCTTCCACTGTCCCCCCTGGGAATAGTCTCCTTGGAGGATCTTTGTGTAGCAGGGAGTAAGCTTTCTTGGTCCCGCTCATGCAACCCCACTCGCGCAAAGATTGTAAAGGTCGCACCATGCGCCCACTCCCGTTATTCTATCCTCCCACGTCCTCACCGCATGACGCTAAACTGCATGGCCTTCAAGAACTACGTATGGCTTGATTCTCATCCTTATGAGATACATAGGAATGCCCGGACATTTCGTCCGTTGGCCCAGCACAAAAGCCAAAATCCTCCCCTCGGGTCAAGACATGGCAGGGTGCACACTTTTTCCCCGACCCATGTCGAGCAAGCCTCGACCCGGCTGCACATTCCCCCTGGAGGTGTTTTCCCCTTTTGTGGATGGATACAACTATGCTTCACCCACTCCTTGACTGGGATTCCGTCATTTTTCACACCCAGAGGGACCCCCAAGAACGGCCTGGATACAATGCCCAAGGGCTCTCCTACCGATACGGGACAACGCCCCCGAGGGTTTTCAAGCAACAAGCCGATACAAGTCCTGCGTTGCAAATTTGGTCAGCGGTCGACGCTCATTTGTTGCCCCCATACGGGTCACCATAGGAACGCTGTGTTTCGAACATGGTCAACAGTGTCCTGGATCTTCGGGTCCACCCCGAGATGTCCCTGACATCGAGTGCAGTGATTCATTCTGCCCCATTACGATATGGAAAACTTCCCCCAGGGAGGTGCTAGCAATCGGGCCCATAGCTCTGTTTCCCCATAGGGGTGTACGGTGTGGTGTAGGACTACGTCCTCATTCACGTCGGGATCATGTACCATGTCGTACGACTCCCCTCACGAGGCTCAGCCTTAGGCCCCTTGGCCTTCTTGGGCCCCTCCGCCCAATCTCTTGTAGGGGTGTACAGTGTGATGTGGGACTATGTCCTCGTTCAAGTCGGGATCATGTACCAGGGCGTACGACCTCGTTTTACGAGGCCCAGCCTCAGGCCCCTTGGCCTTCTCGGGTCCCCGACCCTCGTCCTCCTATAAGACGTTAAACTACAAACCAGTCAGGCCTTTCTGACTGATAACTTCCCCTTTTCTTCGGGCCACGGCCCAGGATTTCTCACCTGGAGTGTACGGTGTGGTGTAGGACTACGTCCTCATTCAGGTCGGGATCATGTACCATGCCGTACGACTCCCCTTATGAGGCCCAGCCTCAGGCCCCTTGGCCTCCTTGGGCCCCTGGCCCCTCGTCCTCTCTGCAAGACGTTAAACTGCAAGCCAGTCAGGCCTTCCTGACCGAGGCTCAGTCCCAGGCCCCTTGTCCTTTCCGGGCCATAGCCCGGGTCCTCTCTTATAGGATTGCATGGTGTGATGTAGGACTATGTCCTCATTTACGTCGGCTTATTTGCCATATTGTACACCTTGCTTAGGAGTATATTACTCCCCTCCTCGTTGAGTATGGCGTTAAACTGCATTTCAAGAACTACGTGTGGCTTGATTCCCATTCTCATGGGATACGTAGGACCACCTGGATGTCCAAGATTCGGGTCCAGCCCCATCTCTCGGGAATCCTCATCCCATATTGGCCCCTTGGCCTATCCTTCCCCCGTGAGAGGATCATATGGTGTGGTGTGGGATTGTGTCCTCATTTACAACGATCTCGTAATGACCACCCCATGTTCCCCACCCCTACTGAGCTTTTTCGTCGATCCCTTTTTCGGCGGTTCACCAAGGTGCTTAAGAGTACTCTGGTTTATTACCCGGAATGCCAAGCTTTACTCGGACACGTCCACACCCGCTTTCCAGGATTTGTGTATCCCCGCATCAGGGCTTTCATCATTTTTTCACACCCGGAGGGACCCCCAAGAACGGCCTGGATACTATGCCCAAGGGCTCTCCTACCGATACGGGCCAACGCCCCCCAGGGTTTTGGACAACAAATCGATAAAATCCCGCGTTGTGAATATGGTCAGCGGTCGATGCTCGTTTGTTGTTCCCACCTCAGGCTAACGCTATATGGACACTGTGTTTCCACCATGGTTAACAGTCTTCCTCTATCGCCACGCCAACCCATTAAGCCCAAATGCCGGGTACACGATTCACACCCTTCATCACTTCATCGTGTCCAAGTAGAGTCTCAGAACTCTTGGTACTTTTCCCCCGTGCACATCTGCGCGTTAGAGGAACAAGCTACATCAAAAGTGCCCTTCAGAACTCTCTGCCGAATCCCCCTTGATGGACGCCCCAAGTATTGCGATGAGGATACCCCCCTTGTTTCCCACACCGAGTTTATCTCACGTGGGCTTAGGGATTGGTTTGACATCTGTGCTTACTCGGGAGTTGTCACCACCCATGGTCCGTTCTCTATGACCATAAACTAAGACTCTCATCTGGAACTATGTTCAAGACCCCTTGTCTTTGGGTCCAGCTTGAGTTCAGAAAGTTCAACTCTCTTGGGTCCTACCATTGGGACCTCGGCCATGGGACCGCGTGGCGTAGTGTAGGATTATGTCCTCATTCACGAAAGGTTTGCAATAACTGCACCACGTGCACCCCATTCTGAGAGCTGGCCCTCATATTCCTTGTCCTACATGACATTAAAAGGCACCCTTCAGAACTTTGTGTGGCTTGATTCCCATCCTCATGGGATACGTAGGACCACCTGAATGTTTAATATTCGGGTCCAGCCCCACCTCCTAGTGATCTCCTGATCTCCCGGTCACCTAGGCCACTTGGTCTATCCCTCTCCAGAAGGGGGATGTGTAGGTATGATACAAGGTTTTGGGAACCGTGCCCCCTTCCCCCGGGAACCTGCCATCTCTCGGTCACCCTCAAAGTTGAGTCCCTTGACTCCTTGTAGTGGTTCACCCATGTATTAAGAGCACTCTAGTCTAGGACCAGGAGTGTCAGATTCAACTTGATCAATTTCCTTCCACTTGTCAAGCTTTGTGTTCCCCTCCATTCGGACTTTCATCATTTTTCACACCCGGAGGGACCCCCAATAACGGCCTGGATACAATGACCAAGGGCTCTCCTACCGATACGGGCCAACGCCCTCGAGGGTTTTGGACAACAAATCGATAAAATCCCGCGTTGCGAATATGGTCAGCGGTCGATGCTCGTTTGTTAGTCCTCATTTCAGGCTAGCGCGACAGGATGCTGTGTTGCGAACATGGTCAGCAGTAATCCCCTGTCGTCACGCCAGCCCCTTCAGTCCTCGAATGTTGTTTGCATGATTCACATCATTTTCCACCCCATCATGTCCAGGTGGAATCTCGACACTTTTGGCGCTATCCCTCAGTGCACCTTTGCATGCTGGGGGGACAAAGCCGCAATCTGGCGTCCTTTGGGGCTCCCATGGTCCGAGCTCTAAGACCATAAAATAAGATGCATTCGAGACTATGTTCGACTTGATTCCCATCCTCATGGGATACGTAGGACCGCCCAGATGTCCTGTCTCCGGGTACAACCCATTCAGGAAGCCAGTCTCTCTCCCTGTTTCACATCTGTATAGGCCCCTCGGCCTAAGGTTTCCCTCTCCGAATGGCGTACAATTTGATGTGGGATCATGTCTCTGTCAATTGTGTTTTATAACACTGCGCACATTTCCCGCCTAGCATCGTCTCAACTACGTCTGCGCTGCATGACGATAAAATGCATGCTTGGTCCTATCATACAACCCTAAACTGTGACATTATCGTCCTGGCCGCACGACGAAAAACGGCACCGCATTGTGGTGACCTCGTTGTAGAGGACATCACATTGGGTATTGGTCACGTGCCATGCCATTTGTCAACGCCCATCACGGCTTGATCCTTGGGGCGACATCACGACCTATTATTCTAGGCCTTTCGCTTCACAAAAAAAAACCATTCACCTTAATGAACAAAAAAGATTTATCAAATTTCGCTTCTTTTAGTGCAAGGGCCATGCCCACACTTCCCTTTTCCCCTGGCACTGGTACCTTACCGTGCCACCTTCCAGAACTACGTATGTCTTGATTCTAATCCTTATGAGATACGTAGGAGCGCCCGGGTGTTTCCCCGCGGGCCCAGCCTAACCCTTGTGTTCGGTCCTTCGACTCGAGCATTTCCTCAGAGAAGGCATGGTAAGTCGGACTATGTCCTCATTCACGTCAGGTTTTGATGCCATGCGTCCCCCGATCCCTTTACCCATCCATGGTCCGAATTATATGACCCTAAACTAAGATCTCGCCACGGAAAAGGAATCTGCTCCGTCTCTCTAATACGTTTCGTTGCCGTATTCAGATGTGTTTTGACAAAGAGCCCGAAGCGTGGGATTTTCACAGGGACATTCCCCTCATCCCATGACCAAGCTTCGTGAGCTCGCTATTTGGATCCTCATCCTCTTCCACATCCAAAAGGACCCTCGGACGACGTGGATACTAAGCTTAAGGGCTATCCATGAATGCTGGACCTAAGGGCGCTTTAATAGTTTCGGGCCAACGTCCCTACGGATATCTGGAAACATTTTTGACATGGTCCCGTGTTTCGAACGTGGTCAATGGTCGACCCTCATTTGTTTGTCCCCATTTTAGGCTAACGCGACAGGATGTTGTGTTGCGAACATGGTCAGCACTAATCCTCCATCGTCACGCCGCCATCATCGTGATCCGAATCTCGAGCGTCATGATTCACGCATTTCCACTCCCTCATGTTCAAGTGGAACTCCATCATACTTGGTTCTTTCTCTTCATTCATCTAGGTGCTCTAAATGATCGTGTTAGTGTCATTGGGCCGGTAGTCACCGAGCGTCCCTTTGCCCTAACCTTCACCTTTTGTGTCGGGAAATTCCCACCGCTACTGCTTGTTTCCCGCACCGAGCACGACTCACATGGGCTTAGTAGTTTTGGTAGGATGTGTGCCAATATAGTCAGGCTGTTCCTCGTCCCGCATGACGTTAAACTGCGCTTTCAGAACAACATACGGCTTGATTCCCATCATCACGTGGGATATGTAGAGACACCCAGGCATTTCGCCTAGGGTTCAGCCCCTGGAATCACAAAATCTTGTTCCTCCCCATTTCCGGCCCTCGCCAGAGAGGCCCTATCTGGAAGAAAGAATGATCCGTGATCAGACCGATGTGCCCATCTGGCGTACTCCCACCACGGTGGTGTAACTACCGAAGTGTTGGATTCTGTTTGAACAAACCATCACTCCATATTCCACGCTTTTCGTGCCGCTTATTCGGACCCTTGTCCTCTTTCATGTCTGAAGGAACCCCCTAATGGCCTGGTCTCATGCCGCATCGGCTCACCTACCATCCTGGGCCAACGTTCCGAAAGACGGGTCATGCCTGGAAGGACCCCCTAACTATATGGATGTCTGACCTATGGTCTGCCGACTGTCCTGGGCCAACGTCCCGAAAGATTGATCGACAACAAATTGATAAAATCCCGCGTTGCGAATACGGTCAGCGGTCGATGCTCATTTGTTGTCCCCATTTCAGGCTAACGCAGTAAGGATACCGTTTCTCCGCCACGGCTAACGGTTGTCCTTTATTGTCATGCCATCCCCACAGTGTTCTGAATTTGGGTATCGTGATTCACACTTCCCATTTTCATCTGTTTGGACCGATTTCAGCGCCTCTGGCGTTGCCCCGTTCGTGCATAAGAGCACGTTGAAGAAATGGTAATTTGGCTATCTTGGAAGTTCCTTCTCCGATCAATCCAACTACCTCCTGCATCTCACATTGGGCTCGACCCATGTGGATTTGAAGGATTTTCGCCAAACGTCCCGCCAACATTGTAGGGATGTAACAAGGCAATTCAAAAAGTGGAAATCGTGTGTGCCACGACACTCAAAACAAAGGAGAAAGAAAGAGTTGAAGCACAAAAGTACTAATAAAAGTTTCTTTTTGGGTGTGTTACAATACTCATGGGTTGACTTCCCCCATGGACGGGTTGACCCCGTCAAAAGAGCATTGCAGCTCCGCCACCCGCTGACCTGCGGCGTCCAAAGCTTGTTGCCGCTGAGTCAACTCTCGCTCCTCTTCGGCAGCGGCGGGGCGTAATTCGTCATCTCTGGCCCTGGCCCTTTCTACCTCGGCCTGGACGGCAGCCATCCTTCTAGAGGTCTGCCCCATATGCTCCTCAGCCTCTGCCAGCTGAGCCTTCAACCGTGAGACCAGCTCAGACAGCATATCAAGAATGGCTGAAAGCTCGTTGGCCCGGATCTGCATCTTTTGGACCTTGCCTTCAGCCTCCTGGAGCTTCCTAATGCTGGTCGCCTTCCTCCGCTGCCATCCCACGCTCAGCCCAAGATCATGCTCCCGGATCTTCTCAGCCATGAGGTCTCGGATGAGCGCGTGAGGGCGTTGGGCATCCACTCCCCCGGCACACAGTTTGCGCAACCGCGAGCAGAGCCTATCCATTTCGGCCAGCCATTGCGCTTGGGAAGTGTCCCTGATAAAGCGCGTGATTAGCTTCAACGACCGACGACGGACTATGCTGCTGTCTTCCTCATCGGAGGCCGTTTCGTCCCAATCTGCGCGGTTGGCAGGCTCGTACGCATGATATACCTGCAGGAATTCCTCAGCAGGATCTGCATCTGGTGTTGAATCTGGCACGACACCTGACGTCGACGTAGGCACGACAGGACTGGGACCGACCGGTTGATCTTCTTCCTCAGAGTCCACCTTGATGACTTCAGGTACGGCCCTGCTGATGGTCCCGCCAGTGATAGTGTGCTTCACAGCTTTAGGAGGTGGGGGGACTATCGCCACCATCACTGGCATGCCCCTAGGAGGGGTACCACCAGACATCCTGACCAGTCTTGCTGCAGCAGCCCACACCAGTCAAAGAACTGCATGACGGGGAGACATAAACGTTAGTTGGCATGGCCTACATGTGACAACGAGGAGACCGGTGGAGAGGACTTACGAAGATCGACCTCTGAGCGCTGCTCCTGAGCCGGGGCTGATGGGACTCCAAGACGAGCCCCCCCGTATACTGTGGGGAGATTTGGGGAGTCCAGAGGAGCCACCTCAGACACCCTGGTCCCACCAGATGCAGAACTGGACGCAGCCATAGGCGCGGGTTCTGAAGGTCCCGCATCATCACCCACAAAGGAGCGAGAATGAGGCCTACGAACAAGTTCCTCCTGCATGGCTCAAGCATTGGTGAGAAGTCCATAGGGACCCAAAAACAGGTCGTAAGGAGGGAAGTTCGGAATGCTACCTAGAGCGCCTCTGCGAAGTCATCGGATTCTGAGCCTCGGACTCCGACCTCGCCCTCCTCCAACGGGCTCCCTCCTCCAGCCTCATCCCCCCGAGAAGAGTCCTCTGATTCCTCCGGCAAGGGGAAGCGCTCCCTCAGATCGGCAGCTGATAACTGCGGGGGCACCGTCTGATTCAACAGTACCCTCACCCAATCCGTCATTGGGCGAGGAACACCGCTGGAGTGGACGTAATCCTCTAGCTCGCCCATGTATTGCTCCACCTCCGCCGAAGACACCATGAATCCATCCCGAACTGGGCCTATGCCCGATAATTCCATCCCAAGGCGGTTCAGGTGGGCCCACATCTCAGGTGGGATGAGGAATTGCCGGTTGACATCCCAAATGTCCCAAGCTTCCGGAAAGACAGCATCTTCTGCCATGTCGATGTGACGCAACCGCTTCCCTGGAGCCTGAGTGGATATCCGACGAAATCCCCTCGGTGGCCGCCCCTCCGAATGGCCCTGCTCTTTCGGAACCACCGGATCCACCGTTGCTACCATACCCTCGGCCGGTACGGGTCTCGTCATCATCACAGCCTCGCTACCGCGAGTGGCCCTAGCTGCCCTCCGACCCCGACCTCGAGATAGAGGAGGCCCACTGTCACCAACCCGAATCGTTGGCTGCTTCAGCATCTCCCCCGGATAAGCGGCCTCCCAACAGATGGCGTACTCCTTCACTAATCCGAAGGCGGCGGTGGATGGAGGCAATGCAATCCGCATCCATCCATCTTCGCATGTGAACATGAACCACAACTGCCTCATCACACACGGGTGCTCCTCGTGGCGCACCTCCCAGTAGACCTGTGGGGTCAACCGCTGGAGGCACCGGAACTGCCTCGCAAAATGATGCGGGGTGTACGGTTCATATATTGGCTCACGATCTATCCGAGCCACCAAAACTCCACCTCAGAAGGCCAGAAGGTAAGCCCAATGTTCTTCCGTTCCCCGCCCGTCGTCAGCAAGTATTCCCGTCGGCAACGGGAAGGGGTGGAAATTAAACTCATCCGCCCTCCATACCCGATTCAGTACCATCGGGGCAGCCAGTTTGAATGGGAAGCTCCCAACTTGGTTCAGGATGGAGGGGCGAAAGTTCGATCCTGGTGGCGAGATGGGGTTTGGATACTCGTAAATCCCCCTGATGTGCGCTGCGATCCACCCATACAGGAGGTGGAAGGGCCCGCATATCCTTGGTGGCTTCTTTCCCTCACTAATGTGTCGCAGCATTCTGTACAGTTTGGTGAGCATCGGAATCCCTAGGTTGATCCGCTGCCCCATGGCCAACATCGATGCCATGATGAACGAGCTGGGCCGCACCCCCATGCTTGTATCCCTCACTGGTAGGATCCACCCACAGATGAGAGCCGCGATGAACGTCGCCAGCCTGACTATCGGTTGTTGTTCAGTGCTGACGCTGAAACCCCAAGTCTTCCATTGGCTGTCCTCCAAGACCCGCCAATACGAGTGCCCTTTGCCCCGTTGGGCCTCCCTCGGACAAGTTCGAGGCTTTGGAGGGAAATCTCGATTTTCTGGGAAATTCAGGAAGCATTTGAACCACCTCCTGAAGTGGACGTCCCTCACGGCCTCCTTGTCCTCTCCAAGGACAAGTTCCATCAGCGCCGACGCCATTCGCGGCATTTGCTCCGGATCCCCCCACGTGCTGATGACGGGGAGGAATTCGTCATACATGGCCCCCAAGATCGGGACCCCAGAAATCTGGTGGACATCCCACAGGCTGATGCCCACCTCCCCGTGATGAAGGTGAAAAGTGTTGGTCCTGGACGACCATCTACTCAGCAGTTCCGGCATCAGCTTCTTTGGTTGGTAAATGTGGAATTGGGAGGCCCACGCCGCCTCATACAATCCCACTACCCTCAGCTCGGCCTCGAACTCCTCGCATGAGGCGCCGACCCAGTAGGCCCAGGCCCAGTCGTCGGTAAAATTGCCGCCCTAGCGCAGGTCCCACTCGTCAGACCATCCTTTCCTTGGATCTTGCAAAGCCGCCTTTAGCATGGTGCTGTAAAGAGGAGGAGACGTCTCCGGTTGCAGTGGCCTCCCGTCGATATCATTTACATGGTTGTAGAGACAGTCAGCGGTGACGGGTGTGAAATCCTCCCGCGCATGACCATCGGCCGCTATGAACCATTGGTGTTGGCACGGTGTGCTTCTGAACCAGCAAGCCGGTTCATCCCTTCTCGCCTCAGGGATGAACACGTCATACCTCAGCCCGAAGCCGTACAACGGCAGTTTCTTGCACTGCGGATAATCTTTCTGACCTTCCAATAGCAGATCTGTCAAAGAAGTGTGGTCCGAATGGCTCCGAACCATTTCCCCCAAGCCTGGACGGTTGGCCATCTCATCTCGACGAGCAGCATCTGCGAGAACCCCCAAGACAGCTTTTTGATGGGCCATTTTAACTCTAGCCCTCAGAAAAGGATTCTTTCGGATGGATCGAGAAGCTCGACCACGAAGCTCGATCGCGAAGACGGATCGCGAAGATAGGTCACGAGACCAAGCCACGAAGTCTGGCCAAGGCCGACAAGAAGTTCGCCTAGCGCGGACGTGGAGTCGGAGACCCGCGGTTCGCCGTGAAGCTCGATTCGCGAATGGCTGTCGCGGAGTACGCGGAGCTTCGCGAAGTCGAGAGCGCAAAAAAGACAAGGAAGGCACGTGAAGACAAAAGAGGTCAGACCGCCTATTTATATGCGGAGACCCCGGAGCATCGCGGCGTGCCTCACCCGCGCGGAGCATCGCGGCGCGTCTGGCTCCGCGGCCCCGGCGAGCATCGCGGTGCCCCTTCGCGATGCGGCATCGCGAACCGCCGACAATGTTGGCGATTTTCCCTCAGACTTCGACCCTTCACCCTCCGCGGCTCCAAGTCTGAGGGGGGGCATTTTTTGGCGCCAAAAATGTGGCCCGAAAGAAAGGAACGAAAAAGGCTGGCGCGCTGCCCTGCGAAGCTCCTCCGCGAAGCCCCACCGCGAAGCCCCGCCGCGAAGCGCCCCAACCATGGTGGCGCCGCGAAGCCCCGGAGGCGGTAATCCTCCGCAAACCCAGTTGACGTTCGCGCGTCGCCGCGAAGCCCCGCCGCGAAGCACCCCAACCATGGTGGCGCCGCGAAGCCCCGGAGGCGGTAATCCTCCGTGAACCCAGTTGACATTCACGCGCCGCCGCGAAGCCCCCGAGGCGGTGATCCTCCGCGAACGCGTTTGATGTTCGTGAGCCACCGCGAAGCCCTTGAGGCGGCGCGCAGGCGCTGCTTCGCGGCGCCCCTTCCCTATAAATACTGGACTCCCCCTGAGTCCCGAAAGACGGACAACCGGACCTTTCGGCTTCTCCTCTCCCGAATCGCGAAGCACGCTTTGCTCCGGGAATCATGAGCTCCGCGAGGTACTTCTACTTCGTGAGACGACTCTGCTTTGTCTCGTTTTGAACCCCTCTTCCGAGAGGGATGCCCTTCGCGAAGCTCAAGGGCAGTCGCGAAGGAAGGGGATTCCCAAGGGAACCCGGGCAGCCGCGGAGCACTCGTGCTTCGCGACACACCCAACCCATACGAGTGATCCCTATGTTAAGGCAGGATCGCTCCACTTCGTGAAGCACATTGCTTTGCAGGACCCTGCTTCGCGAGACACTCCTCCTTCGCGAGGTAGTGCTCCGCGAACACTGTTCCACTTCGCGAAGCGCCTTCCACTCACACCTATGCCACATGCTAAGGCCAAGGCACCCCACTCCACAAAGCACACTCCTCTGCTTAGCGATTCCTCTTCCCGTGCGACCCTCCAGGTTTGCACGATGTGATTTCAAAGTCCCATGGACAATACCACCCGTAGCGTTGCTTCGCCTAATGATTCTTCGCATAGGCACACTAACGGCTATTGCTTCTTCGCATAGCCATGCTAACGTGGACCCCTCGATGGTTCGTTCCACAACCCCCCATGACCATGGCCTTACCGGCACCTTCCCTTCCCCAAGGACTAGAGGGTACCGGTTATGTAAGCCCTAGGGGTGTGGAGTGAACCCACCTTGTCCGAGCTACAGGACATTAAACTGCCAAGCACCGCGTCCTCAACACATGACGTTAAACTATGACCCAACCTCGTCTCCCTCACGAAGGGTCCCCCCAGGTCGAACATTCTTTACACCATTCGTCTCCATGGGAATGGAACTCTTCCGCACATGGAATGAGATCCTCCTTGTCGGAGTGGCGTATGTTCGTAGGGGAAGGGCTGCCTCAGAGCGTAAGCCCCTACCCTTTCGTATGGATGATTGCACCCGTGCATCTCTGTACTTCCCCACTACCAAGGTCAGTGGAGGGAGTGATAGGGAACAAGGCACCCCCCTCTGGGCCTCCATCCTGGAGTAAGTCCCAACACCATGGGCCCCCCAACGCGTAAGCCCCTTCTCGCTTCTCACGGATGCACCCCTCGCGACGTGATCGTCAGGTCCTTGCAACCTCTTGTTTCTCACACCGAGCATGACTCACGTGGGCTTAGAGTTAGCACTGACCCTGACCACCAACCCCATTTGAACTACGAGGTCTTTGATCCATGTCAAGGAATGGTACGTAGGAAGCCTCTTTGAGGTTCAAGCCCACCCGTCGTTTCTTCACGTCGGGTCCCACCTACGTCCAGCACGACGTTAAACTGCAATTCCCGTCTGACGGCAAGCCGTTGTGACCACTCTGAACTACGAGGACTTTGATCCATGCCAAGGCATGGTACGTAGGAAACCTCCTTGAGGTTCAAGCCCAACATACATTGGCCCAAACCGTCTTCTTGTCGGTGTGCCAAGCCCCCCAATTTTTAGCGAACTACGAGGACTTTGATCCATGTCAAGGCATGGTACGTAGGAAGCCTTCACGAGGTTCAAGCCCACCTATCATTCACGTCGGGTCTTCCCTTTTGAACTACGAGGTCTTTGATCCATGTCAAGGCATGGTACATAGGAAGCCTCTACGAGGTTCAAGCCCACCAATAGTGGACCAAGGTCTACTTTCACGTCGATTCACCGACAGACCCCATTTGAACTACGACGTCTTTGATCCATGTCAAGGCATGGTACGTAGGAAGCCTCTACGAGGTTCAAGCCCACCAATAGTGGACCAAGGTCTACTTTCACGTCGGTTCACCGACAAACCCCATTTGAACTACGAGGTCTTTGATCCATGTCAAGTCATGGTACGTAGGAAGCCTCTACAAGGTTCAAGCCCACCAATAGTGGACTCATGAGTCTGCTTTCACGTCGGGTCACACCCGTGTCCAGCATGACGTTAAACTGCACACTCCCGTCCAGCATGACGTTAAACTACACACCCCCATCCAGCACGATGTTAAACTGCATTCTGGTCCAATGGTAAGCCATTGTGACCCACCCCATTTGAACTACGAGGTCTTTGATCCATTTCAAGGTATGGTACGTAGGAAGCCTCTACGAGGTTCAAGCCCACCAATAGTGGACCAAGGTCTACTTTCATGTCGGTTCACCAGCGAATCCATAGAGAACTATGGAGTCTTTGATCCATGTCAAGGCATGGTACGTAGGAGGCCTCTATGAGGTTCAATCCACATTGCTCGGTCGTTCGTCCACGTCGAGTTTCGCCCCCGTCCAGCATGATGTTAAACTGTATGCCCCCCTTGTCTTGCATGACATTAAACTGCCCACCTATTCCCATTTGAACTACGAGGTCTTTGATCCATGTCAAGGCATGGTACGTAGGAATCCTCCCAGAGGTTCAAGCCCAACTCCAATCGGACCAAGGTCCCTCATTTACATCGGTTCGCCGACACCCATCGCCCGTAGTTTATTCACGTCAGGGTTCACTTCGTACCTCATGATGTTAAACTGTATTCCCGAACTACGCGGACTTTGATTCCCTGCCACGGGGATACGTAGGAAGCCTCATCAAGGCTCAAGCCCAACTTCACTGTCGCCCCCTGCGATGGTCCCATTTCACTCTCCTTCCACTCCATTCATCAACCCACCACCCATTCCGATTCTCGCCCAGACCGTCTTATCCTGGTGAGACCATGTCGGCACGCTCTTCTTCACAGCCGCCATGGGCTGGCCCCGGTATCGATATCCCTTCAAGGAGGATCCCTCAATCCGATCTATCCTAGCTAATGCCCTGGTTGGGTTGATCCGTCTCCGCTGGACGTTAAACTTGCGGCATACCCTGTGTTGAGCACGAGAAGCTGAGGAAAACCTCAGATATGTGTCTATGACATATAATCCCCCGCGCTCGATGTGGGATTCCTCGGGCTTCCACGCCCTCGAGAATCCTTGTGGTCAAGGATAACAGACAGACATGCCAGGTACCCCAGCATCCAGACACGCTACTGATGCCTTAACGTGACTACTCCCCTGACCGAAGGTTGCTGCCCTGACTGGACCCTCTGGAATGTCCCGACAGAAGCAGTGTAATTAACCGGCATCCATGGAAACATGGCACTGGGAAGAGTTTCACGAACTACGTATTAAATCTATAAGGGAGACCCGGACTAGGTGATGAGTTTTGAGGAGGAATCCGCAGGAGGAAGAACCGACATCCCATCATCCCGTTTCGATCAAGGAGCAGACGTCCCTGAATAAGGGACGAATGCCGCCCGCCTTTGGAAAGCGGGAATGCGGGGAAACAGCAGCGCCGCGCGTCCTCCCCCACAGACGGACGGGCGCGCACCCCGGCTAAAGCATCGGAAACAATATCCTATGTTTCCCATGCACTTCTAGGGAAATTCTCATCGCTCCTTATTTCTCACACCATGTATAACTCATGTGAGCTTAGAAATGGTGGTAAGGGTTTCCCTACATGAAAAAAGCATAAAGAAATATGATAATCCCATTGTCATGAAATAATGATACAAATTCCCCCTATCTTTTCACATGTCAAACTAGGATGGAGAGATCTCATAAACTACATATGGACTAATTCTTTCCTTGTAGGATACATATTGACTCTTGGATTCTTCATCCTGGTCTAACCACCATTGAAGGAAAAAAAATTACCCTCCTTTTACATGGGTCAGACCACTAAAGGGAACATGTTGTTATAACTATATGGACTTTGATTCTCAAAATGTTGGAGAAATATGAAACCTCCCAAAGGTTCAATCCCAACACATCACCCACCTCATCCTTTTCTCCAAAGTTTGCTCCATTCTATACCATACGATGTTAAACTACATTGGATACCAGAACTATTTGTGGCATGATTGTTATCATCATAGGATAAATATTTACACCTATACTCTTTATCTTCATCAATCCACCATTAAAAAAATAAAATGTTCTCCCTCCTATACATGGGTCAGACTAGTATAGGGGACAAGTTCTTAGAATGACGTGTGGATTGATTCCTGATTTTTCGTGATATGTAGTGATACCTGAATTCCATATCCTTGTTCAACCTCCATGAAAATTCCTCCCCATACTTGTAGTTCAGTCTTTCCTAGGGATATTCATGAGTCCTAAATGGATGTCCTTAAACAACATGGACCATGTAGTCCATACCACAAGACTTTAAACTGTAAGGTATCTCAAGATATATGTGTGCATAGATTCTTGGTATAAAGAGATATATAGTGACACCTGGGTATTACTGGGGTTTGCCACATGTAAAACAAAATGCCTCCATATCTTTCATGATAATGTATAAGATTCCTAAACTTGATTCCGACAATAAGGATTACTAAAAATATTAGTCTCACCTTTTATACAAATAAATCTGATCTATGTAGAGGATCTCATACCTATTAACTAATAGTGGTCTAGATATTTATCACATACCTTGATATACCATTTTCATCCATCAAAACCCATTACCTATGAATTTTTTAATTGATATAATCTCATATGGCAGTTGAAAATGGATGGTTAGTGTCTTGGGGAAACTTTTGGTTGACAGTGCACACAATGCCCCAACAGCTTTGCATACGTTGCCCACAAAAATGTCCAGTAAAATAGAAGAAAATTTTTCCTGAATAGATACATTTCATAATTTTTTACACCAATTGGCTCATAATCCACACATCATCCCTCCTTATTTGATGGATCAATGAATCATGGTTTACAATTTCTTCCCCCACTCACGTTCGGCGTGTACTGGGGATATCCTAGTATAATTAGAACATATTTATGAATGATTCAATTTATTGTTTTCCAAAAAACATGACATTAGACAATGATATCAAAGTAAATTCTTCATGACTTAAAATATCATGGAACCACAACATTTATCTCATTCCCATCTAGTTACCCACATCCTCACCACATGATGTTAATATGCATGGCCCAAAAATGATCCCTTCTTCAATCCTACCATCCCTAGGTGGTGGAGTGATGCCCCTTCCACCCCATGTTTCTCATATCGATAAATTTTTCATATGTGTATAGGAATTTTTCTAGGGGATTCCCCAAAGAGCATGGTAAATCAAACTATAATGACTGATCTAGCTACCATGACTTTAAAAGGCCTAAAAATATTTTCCCTTCCATGTTGGGAAACCTAAATTCCTAACCGTATGAAATTAAAATTTAGGGAACCCAAAATATAGCAAAAATACCTTTCTCCCTAGTCATGATCCAAAACTATGTAGGGAGCCGAATTTAAGGATGCCCAAATCTTCAAAATTGGCCCCCGTTGTAGTAGGTTAATCAAAATGCCTCATCCTTTGTGTGAGCTATATGTATGTAGGAGTGTTCCCAAATATATGTATTATCATGACATGAATGTTTCTAATAAATCCAGGCATGTCTTTTCCAACAATGAAACACCATCAAATATGGGAGGCTAGTTTCATGAAGACACCTTTGTGTGAGCTATATGCCTGGATTACTATGTACACAATTCCCCAACGACACTACATATGTTTCCCATGGTTTTGTCCACCAAGAGAATGATATTCCTTAAGAGAGGATTTTACAATCTCTGTATGCCCCTATGACTTTTACCTATCACCTCATTCTTTGGTTTTATGAACCCCATGGATTATAGTTTATATGTTTTTTCTTTTTTGTTCATGTAGATGAAGAACATTTCTGGTCAAACTATGGTAAAAAATGAATAATTTACTTTCCTTTGGGAAGAGTAAAATTATTTCACAATCACACATCTCAAATTTCTTAGTTTTACAATATTAAACTAATCCATTCCTCATCCCTCTTTTACACAAGCCAAATTCGTGTGGGTGTAGTTACTAGACTAGAACAAATATAAATTCCCCCATTACATCCAAAACATGTTCTCCCAAAATGCCTCCAAATATGGTTATAAAAATATAATACATGTCTAAATTTCCATAAATCATCTTGGCTAGTGGATATGGAATTCCAGTGTCTTGGGAACTCCTTTTCCTGGCTATGCACAAAATTCCTCGATGACTCCACAAGAGTAGACCCACAAAAAATGAATTTCATCATAAGGTAAATTCTTCCATAGGAGAGGTTTTCCATATCTCTATATAGCCCATATATTCTATGCCACATGTCATATACCTACCTCAATAAAATACATGTTAGGGTTAATAAAATTCCTGTTATCCATGTCTGAATGCTATTGGGACATTCTCAGTTATCAATTCCTAAATGGATCCCTCGTCCTTCAAATCTTGGTCTATAGTGTCCTACATAAAACATTATACATTCTCAAAGTTGATTTAATTAAAACATCAATAATTATAATATGGTTTTCATGAATTTAAAATACCCATGAAAGATACAACACTCACCAGGATGACCACCCTCAAATGTTTTCCTAGATAAAAATCGAGCACCAGCTAAATAAAATAATGTCATGAACTATTTTTTTTTTGAAAAACTAAAAATCATGAGGCAAAATTATTGTAATGTTGAAAACCCACAATGGGTGGCTTATGAAAAGGTCTTGTTATACCCGCTAAGCCCAAACCACAAAAGGATTTGGAAAATTTTGGGTAATAATAGAAAATGCAGAATGTTTATTGGGGTTTTCGTGAAACCATGGTAGTATTCGAACTATGCTCATTGAGCCCCTTAGCTGAAGAAAAAATTAGAGCAAGATTTGATTTTTTTAGTCACCCCAGATTAAAATTGGAACTAAAATCAGGTTGATATTTCTGTTTAAATGAGGCCAATCATAAATAATGAATATTTCCCGGAAAGGTAACAGAGAAGCACATGAGGGAAAAATATTTTGATTATGTTAAATAAAGGTATGGATGGTGTCCACAACCTAGAGCCTCTCCATATGGGTGGAACAAAAACATTAAAAAAGATGATCAGTGGACTCACATAGGTGTATCAATAACCGATTTGATTCTTCGATGGCCAAGTTATTCTTTATAAAGCCACGGTCTTGGACCACACACCTTCACACAATGCATCCACCTCTGGCGCTCCTTCAAGGCCACCCTTTTCCCCTTCCTCCATAAGCCGATGTCCCACATCAACTGTGGCTATGACCCGTTTCCATTATTATTTATGATAGTCCAGTTATTTTTTACCCTACTCCACTTACTAATCGAGATGCTTCACTAAGGCCCTTTGTTTTTTGAGTTCACTCTACAGACTTGAAACTCCTCCGGCTTGGTTAACAACTTCATTTATAATAATATTTCTATCTACAGTAAGATGATCCTTGGAATCAACAGAAAAAACATGGGAATCAAGCATGATATCTTTTTTCCAGTCCATGACCACCTTTATCAATATGTTGTAAATACCACGGTAATCAAATCCTCCATACCATATAACCAAAAACTAGCCAATTAATTTGGGCTGTTTCATCAACATATCAGTAATTAGTGTTCAAGAAATCAATATTCAAATGTTTTTCTATGCCCTTTTACAGTACGGATGAAGGATGTCCATGTCTTCTCTATCTGTCTCATAATCACTCCCATGTGACGGAACATATTTAGGAAAAAACATCTCTAGTGGAGGACTTGACTTAGTGACTTAGGAACAACTTGAACCTATGTAGATAGTATATTTCTATGTTTGTACTTGAGGTAGAACCACAAAATTTTTTTTGGTTTTGATCCTGAAATCATTTGTGAGATATGTATACAGACACAGTTCCTGAAGAAAAAAAACACTTACATGAAATGTATTGAACAGTAAAAAATTGACCTCTGCATGCTGGAGTGTTAATATCTTCAACATACATTATGGAATCACTTTTTGATGAATATGGTAGGTCATAATCAATACAAAATTGTACTTTAGGGTTTTCCAGTGGCACCCGAGACTTGGGGAAATGCCTAAATAGAGCAGAGACCTCCATTAGATCGCTTATAGAAATATGGCTCACAAGGATAATCTGTTTGGAAAAAGGAATAGTGGCCACCTCTGAATTTCTGGGAGCCAGAATCATGGCCTCTCATGTGGTTTTTCAAAAAGGCATGATGCCCATTCTAAATCTTTTGGAGCCAAGATGGAATCCTCCCCTAGGGTCATGACTTATATGAGAGTCGGATCAGCATGCTCGATTGGATCATCGACCTTAGAGGAAATTCCCATTGCAGGGGTGTGGTCCATCTGGTTCGGTGTATTTGACTCGTCCTTAATTTTAACCCCACTCATATCATGTTTAAATTGGGTCTATTCACTCATATCAACTGGTGTCATCAGTGTTGTCCCATATTTCTCCATAATGGTGGGGTAGACTCGCTTTGGATGGGTTTCGATCTATAAAGTGTCTCCCACCACTGGGGAAGAGGTCACTGATCCCTAACAAGTATTTTATGAGGGTTGGGAGTGCCCCTAACATCCTTGGTAGTCCTAGCCTCTCTACCCTATTCATCCACAATTATCAGTGGTACTTCATCTACCACAGAAGGATCATGAGATGTAGACTCCTTGGAAGCATACACCTAATTACTGAATGGTTATGCATCAAAATATACATCTAATAATTGGTCAATAAGATAAATATAATTGGTGTAAAAACCATATAATAAGATATATAAATTACATGTGATCCCTATTTGGATGCGTAGAAATAGTTGAGATACCTTTCGAAATTTTCTATCCCACCATGGTGATGGATCCTTAATGAGAATATCCAGTGGATCTGGTGGAGGGAATACCCCATTAGGATTCACAATAACTTCAGCCATGTGTTCACCAGTGCTAGAAGAACCATCTGTAGAAACCCCCACATCTAAAGTGACATGTTCCCAAATAGAAATGCCCTCGATGTTTTACACCAGAGAAGATATAACCCCTTGTGTCTCCTATAACTCCTGTAAGAATAAGTAATAGTGTGAGGATGATTACAATAATAGAATGAAAAATCTTCCGTCATTAAGTACAATTACTTATTATTTTGTATCACTCGATTCTGAGAAGATATCTACATATACTACTCGGTCGGACGAATAAAGAATGTCCTTGGATGAATAAAGAACATGCCCATTTCTTTCAAGTATTAGTATACTTCATACAAATATTTATGAACATAAATCCATGAGGGAGCAATGGAAGATCCATATCTCGAATGTTCAAAGACTTATAATTGGATTACCTCTTAGATTTCGTTATTCGAATCATTTTCCCTGAAGACATCCTAATCATTCCAGGGCCTTGGAAAATTAGTTGTAATGGCTATGGTTAAGACTAGAGGGATAGTATGAGGAATTAAAGCGGGTTTCATCTAGCACATAATTTTCCTATGTTCCTCTATAACCCTATAACCTCCATGAGCTAGGAACATACATGATTTGGGGCATGGCTGAGTAGTCTCCCAAGCTTTAGCATAAAATCTTTGAGGTTCGTCTTAATCCCCATATAGCTTGGGCCGTATCAGGGACATCACTCGGTGAGAAGACCTACACCGACCCTACAGAGCGTCGATTATGGTATCAAGCTCCCATAGGTAAAGATCCACCTTTTTGGGATCATCATAATAAGAGATGTTAGTTGGCACTGACACATAGCTAATTCTAGTAATGTAAAATTCAGTCCCCATGATAATTTTCCATAATGTGCAGGAGGATTGATCCTGAAATGAATAGAGACTCCATAAAGTATCCCATTACATCTATGTCACAAGGAAGACATCATCAGGAGGGATGAACGTTGGATTCTAGGTGGATTCACAGGTAGCCTTAATAGCCTGAGTGATTACACCCCATGTTCTCAAGGCATTCCTTAGGGGTTTAGAACCGAGAGACATCCAAAGAGACTTCCCTGGTCCAGAATACTTTTAAGTCTCCCATTATAACTCTATAGCCCTAGATTCCTTAGGGACGTATTGATGGGAACTATGTCTACCATTTAGCCTCCTAGATACTATTCAACCCAAGAATCAACATAAAATTTTGTGAGGAAGGGTTTAGAACCCTCATAATATGAAGTATGATCTTTCACTGAGTATCCTCTCAGGTAAACATTAGCCACATCTATCAGGATATCATGAAATGTTTCTCTAAGAGTCTACCATTGAGGGAAAGGGGATATATCATCTGGACATAGTTAAACTGATGAACAAATCTAAGAGGGGTAAATCTTTTTTTGAAAAGATATCCATTAATATAGGAAACCAATATACCAACCCTTAAGGAAAAGACATAGCCTTTGTTAACAAATTCCATAGATTCAAAATTCACAGTGGTACTAATAGGGGTAGTGTAAGGATAATAGGTAAAGAGGTCATGATAATTGATACAAGTCAACAATTCTCATTAATTCTATTAGGTCCAGTCCTCTAACTTATCCTCTATAGTTTATCCCGCCAGCATTACCCCACTGGTATTTGGAAGATACGATTGAAGAAAAACATGTGGAATTGGTAGGGAATTTATTAATGTGTAACCCCCTATATGTTCTCTACTTCGGCTATAGATGATTTTGACGGTCCCAATTACATGATGATGTGGATTACCCTCACTGACATGGCCTAGTAAGCGGTAGTTCATGACCAATAATGGAATGTACTGGTTGATTCATTTTCCAGAGTCGCCAGTTGGGCCACTATAAGAAAGGTTATGAATCTCACACTGCCAGTGTCTCGTACTGGGAAAAGGACAACACTCAAAAAAATGGATAAGAAGGATATTAACCAAACAAGTAGAAAAATATCAGCAGAAGATCACATTCCCATTCCCAAAACTATCCCTCCTCTGAGACTAGCTTGTATGAACCTTCTAACCTTTGGTTTTCCTTGGTTGGGATGGACCGATGACTTCTAACAGTGGGCTCTCTATGACATTTCATAGAAAAATCATTAATTCAATATGAGAAAGAAATGTTATTCATTGGTCAAGGGTCAATGCCCTTGGAATGTTTGTTTCTCCTGAGAGAGGAGTGTGTTTTCCAGAGGAGGAGTCCTATAATCATTTTTCCAGGTGGAAGGAGGAGGTAGAATGTTAATATACATATCTTTGATAATGGGGACTGCTAAAATTAGTTGAATATCCCAAATGTTAATGCCGACCTCCCCATGGACTAAATGAAAGGTATGGGTATTTGGACTCCATATAATAAAAATCTATGAAATTAGGGTGTTCGTTAGATGAGAATAGGTTTGGGATACCCAGAAAAACTCATATAACCCAAGAGTCTGCAATTCAATCTAGAATTCATCACAACATTGACGATCCTAAAAATTACACCCCTAATTAAACTAGATGACCCTCCATTACAAATTTCCTTCTTTGATGACAAACCATGTTGTTAATTTTTTGTTGCATTTTATGAAATATTGTTGTATAAATGGGAAATTTTATCTATATTTCATCATCTACCATCTAAATCTTGAGGGGAAGAGTTCAATAAGGACCCAAAAGGAGAATCCTTAAGTACTAATCATCGTTTAAATGGAATACAAGGAATTGTAATAATGTTATTGAATATAAAATTTGTAGGTTGGTCAGCCCGACATGGTTTTGGAATCACTGAATCAAAAAGTTGACAAAATCCATAAATGGGAAGAATGGGTGAAATTGAATACTCATCCTAACCTGTGGTATATGGGTTCTCTAAGGATTGATGAAGTAGGCTGACACAATTTTTTTTGTCAACATATTTATCCATAATCATCTACTTTTCATCAGAAGATGAAAGGGTAGAGGCTAAATAACTAGATACAATAATATCGTTAGCAATAGCATGTTAAAGAGACATATTCATTCTTCACAAAAGACCATAAAAAGGTTATTTCAATAGAATATGTGTTAAAAAGACCAAAAATTAGGAAAGGAATAAAAGATGACTTCATAACAATGAATCCCATGTAGTAAAACCAAGAAACAATTCACGAAATGAATTCCCCATGAACCGGTAGTTTGTAGAACACCCCACGAGGGGCTGGTCTGTGAATCGTTGGCAAAAAAACTAAACAATTATTGGATTGGGAGTGTTCTGACCAATTAATTCCTACGTGGATATCCAAATATTACATTGTAAAGACATAATGTTTGGTTTTAAAATCAATGTCTTGTTAACATATTTAAAAATAATTGTTCAAAGATAAGGATGACTATGATTGGTTTTTAGTTTGTGGAATGCAATGAATTGTTTTCATATGAAGGATTTCATGAACTGTGTTCAGTATATAGAATCATGGAGTGTCAAGAGAAATTTATAAACCCCTTTTTTCTAGAAGTTTGGTAAATGAGAAATGAACTACTCCCCCTATACATATGCATTAAACCCCATGGGTCCACCATTCTACTGAAAACTAGTTCCGTTGAATACTACTTTCTACATCAGAATAGCCTAATATTCATCCCGATCTGAACATATTATTATGGGGGAAATTTTTAGGGTCCTAAAAAAATTGCAAAGTTAAAATTAAGTACTCCCATAATTTTTTAAAAGGAATTAAAATTTTTTGGATGAATGATTTTGACAATATTGACGATGAATCCAATTTTAGAAAAGGAAAATTATTTATCTTCATACATAATCCTATGAAAGGTTGGTATAAGGTATTTCCCATTAAACATGTTGTAAGAAGAATGAAGAAAACCACATGTATCATCCTCATAGTCAAATAATTAGAGAATTGGAGGCATAGAATACTCACCCCCACATATAATCCATCTGAACTCAACAGTTCATGGGTGAGGCAAAACTAGTAGCTCCGCCCGAACAAGATGATGTCATTATTTGTATTAAGGAAGTGATTTTTTCCACTGGGAACCATAACTACATTGGACTATGTTGACTAAGTAGTCTACTAGACTATTGATCTCAACACTGGATTCCGTAAAAAGTGATGTAAGATCCATAGATCTAGCTTCCTCGACACTCTATAAATGTTCCCAAGGGGAGTCGAGAAAGGGACCAGATTCTGCATGATTTGACAGACTTATGAGTCACATTTCTAAAAAAACGATTGACCAGGAAAAGACTACTTCTGATGAATTTCTGTAGGTATAAACTCACCTCTAAGAGGAAAAATAAAGAAGGAAATAGAATAATTAAAATACTGTTAAGCATATCTCATTCGTTGATGGAATTACCATATAGATTTTAACCAATGGCCCTTATTCACTCCATCACCCAATGTAGCACGATGCTATATGGATGGAACCACGTGTCATGTAGCACTGTATATAGGGATGGAACCTTTCCCCATGTAGCTCCCTGCTATGTGGATGGAACTTAGTGTCTAGTAGCATCATTATGTGAGGCGAAAACCTAGACCCGCATAGAAAAAACCCTATTTTGAACACATACATGCCCACATACCATCATGGTTTATGGATGGTCCCTACTCCCATGTTGCAACATGATATGTAGGGAGGTCCCCATCCTAGATTAAGAAATAGTAAATGAAATGGGATACACTACAATGTTCCACTCTCCATCTTCAATCATCTCCTTCAATTTCTGTCACCGCATCCATAGTCCCTCCATGAACAAGTCCAATGAAATCATGCCAAATCCTCTTCCGAAGCCACTATAACCATATAATAAAACCATCAAGTGCATCATCACACCCTTCTAATTTTACATACGCATGGAAGGCTGAGTTGCGTAGGTAATCCCTACAACAATGCAGAACCCTAGAATATCCATGAGTTTACATTCCAATGGTAATCTAGGGTCCAACTATTGTATAGTAACATGAACCTCCATGTTTAGGGATAAATGGTAATCACTGACCATTCCCTTCGATGAGGGTTAGTGATACACAAGGTAAATCATGCTTTCTTTTCCCTTTGATAATAAGAAACATTCATCCCCTTTCACAGAACAAATTTTAGGGCACTCCTACTAAGGTAAGGCCCTATATTTTCTTGTAGGAGGTCGCATAAGTGCTCTTCTTTGACTTAGCCCATGACATACCTGGACAGTTTAATCTAACAATCCATGGTATAGAAAGTCAAGGGAATAAATTGACACATTCAGGACTCCACTCTCTCTTTCTTTGGGTCCATTAACTTCTAACAACAGATGATGTGGGACATGAGAACTTAAAATACACTTCCTCATTTTTTTATCCAACAGAGAATGATCCATGTGGGAGTAAAGGTTGGCACCAATCATGAAATACACATAATCCCAAATCATGTGCCTTCTAGAAGGTGTAATACCCAAACATAATGAAAAAAAATAACTCTGATTCATACTCTAGTCAGGATACATGGGACCCTTGCCTATAGCCCGAGCTCAAGGGACATTCTCTTTAGGAGTATGTACTAATAAAATTCACTCAAAATCACTATGGAGCCCCTTTCATAATTAATAAATTTCTAATTGGGAAACTCCCATGCATAATACCCAATCATGCACCCACATATGGGCATCTTTAAGGGTGTAAGTCTTAATAGAAACTGAACTACATTGGCTTTGATTCCTAACCAAATGGGATATGTATGAAGCCTCCCTGAGGACTAAAATCATTTCCCATATCACCCTACTATTATTCAGGCCATGTCCGTAGTAGGGTCACATCTACCCAATAGAATATTACACATCTAAGCATCTTGGGCCACCTTGACATAAGGACTACACCAATTCCTGACTAGGCACATTTGACCTAGGTATCCATACCACATGATGATAAAATGCATCGATTTTTCCTCAATTCATGACCTTAAAATATGATGTATCCTATTAAGAAGCATGGAAATATGTTGGTTATAATTCATCTCACATGGATATATAGGAATCCTATCTTTTAGGTTTGATCACAACATCTGAATATTTTCCACCCCCTGAGGATAATAAACTCCAAAGCACCTCTTCACATGGATTAATCCCCCAATGTATGAGTAAATGATAAAGAAATTCACGATATTTCCACAAAAGGGGAACATTTATGAAGAAACAATAATAAATATATGTCTCTTTACCAATGGATAACTTCAGATACTTATAGATGGTTAAATATTTATGGGTTTTTGGGACCAATAATTTAACATAAGAGTAATCCATTGACACATTCTTGGGAAAGAACCAAGGATATACAAACATATGAACATTTCTTTAATCTATAATAGATTACTAAAATAAGAAACACCCCTCCCAAACGTTTTGATGAGCCCAACCACCATCACTATGGACAAATGGAGTCTATAAGTGTCATTAGCCAAATCATCATCCAACAAGTGCCTAACTTTGGAAAGAAGGTCCACGAATCATTGATAAAAGGTTCATCGAGTGCTTCTATCTCCACGAAGAAACCCTTTGGAGACTATCCGAGGACATCATAACCAACATAGGTTTTTTTCACAGAGCATTTAGTCCCGTAGAATCACCCACAAGGACCATTAAACTGTGGACACTATTTTGAATCATAAAAAGGACACACTACCCATTCCCAAAAAAACCATATCACCGACCAAAATGGGTACGATGCACATCAGGTCAATACAAAAATGGTAAACCTGATGTGAAACTCTATATAATAGTAGGTAATAAGTTTTTTTCAATCATGAAATTATGTTCTCCCCGACACCTACCTCAAGTCTAAACAAAGGAATTAATGTTTTAATGATATTTGGCACCTTTTTGGGACCAAAAATGGGTGATTACATAGTTATATGGTTTTATTATAGCTGACTAGAAATTTATTGATTTCTCCAGTGATTTTAAGTGAAAAAGGGGACATATGTTTTATATAGCCTAAATATAATTTTCCAAATTGTCTGGTTGAATATGTGGTTTAAAATGAAATATCAAAAGGTGTAAATGGATTGTCATACCAATCATGGATTTTTGTGAGGCATGTTTGGAACTTTTATACTCAGTTTTATATTTTGTGGGTGATAACCTACAAAATCCCCTTGTTTGTTGTTTATGTTGTAGTACATGATCTAAGGATAATAAAGTTTGTTAATTTTGAGGTGGATGATGTGTTCGATCTTGACTATTATGATTGAGTTTTAGGTCAATGTATTTTGGGTTTCTTCTTGGAATTATAATCTATGAATTTGAATGGATTTGTTATTTTTTTGGTTTGGTGGATATAATTTCTCTTGGTGTTGGGATCAGAGGTGTTTCAATAGTTTGTCCTAGAGTTTTGATTAGAAATGATCCTTATAAAGGGGTGGTTCACCACATGAGGCTTCCTTACAACAACTTTGTGATTTCCAAATGTAGATTTTGACCATCTAAAATTTGTTCTAATAGGTTGTTGTTTTCGGTGGAGACCCATTTTTTAGATGGGTTGTTTTTTGATGTCACCATAGTTTTTTTGAGACGTGTCATTATGTGTGAGAAGTCTAGGATAATAAAAAAAATGTAAAATGGTTTTTCATGTTGGTATTCTATAATATATATATATTCCTTTGGGAAAATAAAATTTTCATAGCCCTTAAAGGGAATGATTGTGGGTTATTTTAATTTCCTTGAGGTGTAAGTGAGTGGGAAGTTTATGGTTCTAGGTGAAATAATGATTTTGATCTAGGATGAAGAGACTTTATGTGGAAATGCTATATCAGAATGGGACTATGTATCAAGTATTTTTGTTGGTATCCTGGATTTTTGGAGTGCGAGCACATTGAGTTCTCCATGATGGATGCATCCTCATCTTGGGTGTGGGTAAGGTTAAAGGTTTATCTTTTGGTTTTAATGTAGAAACCAAATCCAATACTTAGAGTGATATGAGGAAACATGTTTTAATTTAGGGTGGTAGAAACTACACAAGATATGGTGGAATGGAAGTGTGATAATAGGTTGTGTGATTGATAAATTATGTTGAAATGACCATAGGTATTTGGGTTTAATGGTTCAAGGAACATTATAATTTTCTAAGGTTCATTGGAAATAGAATTCAGGTGAGTAATTTGGTATTCACAAGCAATATTGGTGGGAAATATAATCCAGATAATTATATATTGTTGAATGTATCACTAATGAGTGGTGCCCTAGTAAACTAATATGGGAGTAGAAGATTTGTGGATATCTAGATATCTTAAAATAGTGTTTTAATTGATTAATGGAGAAGAATACTATTTGGTTTCTAGGGAACGTTTTCTAGGTCCATTGAGGAGTGTGGTGAATCTATGATAATCATCGATAAGTACTAGGTTGAGATTTTTTCTTTATTGAATATAATATGTTATGGAAGTGTTTTAGAAAAAAAAGTGGGGCATCCATGTGTCAGAATATCATCGATTGATGATGTGTTAATGGGAAGGTCTCATGAAATTTCGGATCATAAAATGATAATACTTGTTGGTACATCTTTGGGTGGAGCACAATTTATAAATGTGAGTAATTTAAAAGTTTTGGATGGAATTTTGGGGCCACGTGGGTTATTTGGTTTGGATTCATTGGTATGGACCCTTGTGGTAATGACATAATATTTTTCAATGGAAATTTCCTTCTTATGATAATGTCATATAATCATAGGAAATCAGAACACAATGAACTAATACGTACAATGTGACATTTTAACATAAATTTGACACTTCTATGTTTGTAATTTCAGAAATAAGACATTCATTACTGTGATCAGTAAGACGATTGGAGTCTGATAAGGCATACATAATTTTTGGTGATTAGTAACATACTATTATGAATAATAATTCTACCCTTATGAATTGTGATATAACCTTATGAATAGTAACCTTACATATGATTGTATATACATAATATTCATGTGAAATTATTATGTACCTATATTTTGGAAAAAGTAAATATATGTATTTAAAATAGCCTTTTAAGAATAAATTATGATTTTAATTAAATTTTAAATTAATCATATTTAGAAAATAATTTTTGAGAAATGGATTAAATATTTGGATTCTAAATGATGAAAAATAGTTATATTGAATATTAGAGATTTTTTTCAAATACTAGATTTTTTTGTGAACTGTAAAATACATTAATTTACTGTGTAAATTCATTATAATTTAAATCAACTATTCCTAAAATCATAGGTGTTGTAAACACCAAAATTTAGAAATCATTTTCATTTATTACTATTCTTGGTAATGGAAAAATAACTATTTCTTGTCTCATAGAAAAATAATAAACTAATGATTATAATATTATGAAAACCCTTATCACCCCCACTATAAATACCACCCCTACACGCAACTTCTCTTCACTCCTCTCAAGCCATGTTCCTTACTTAAATTCTGCACAAATATCTCCCCAACATCCTTCCCCATGTCCAATAGTTATTGGTATCCAAGAAAGACCAAATCCTCACCCCTTAAGAAGCTCTCAAGGAAGATTGAATACATAGGTAAATTCCTCATTTCTTTTATTTATTTTTCTTTTCAAGTTCATTTGTTTTCTTTTCTATCCTTACCTTTCATAATCCAAATGTTATTAAACCTCCAGTACCTCAAAATTACTGGAATTTTGTTATGATAATTGAATATTTTAGTATCATCTATCTTTTATAATTCATTTATTTTAGTAGTAAAGACACCATCTGAGATGTGTTAATTTTCCACATTCAAGGATGATGATATTTCAATTTCTATTAACGTATTGAAATCTAGTCCTTAAACCATTTTCATGTTTAAATTTTTTAATAATACATGTATTATGACTACTCTTTGGTTCTGTAATCCTTTTTTACAGATGGTTTTGGTTTATAAAACAAAATATGTTCTTTGTGGTAAAAAACCACCAATTAACCCAAAAGGTTTTCACTAAAGATTTATATAATGATTATACTTCATTCTAAGTAACCAAATTAAACGTAAATCCATGTAATCTTATTATATGATAAGTAATAAAAAATAACTTCAATTCTGGACAACCACCTTCAATATACATGTTTATCCGAACATGAATATATCTGGACCGATCATTAAAACCTAGTAAGAAAAGAGACCAAAACAACGATATTGAACTCATAACCAATAAATTTATTTATAAATTAACCTAAAAATATTGTAATAAATATTTTACATATATTATTGTTTCTGAAATTATTAAATAATCAACCTAATTTTACAATTCTGGTCATTTATATCAGGTGGAGAACACTGTCAGACATAAGGTAAATGATCCCCTCTATTTCCCTTTTATTCAAGATTTTCCTTTAGGTTATGAAATTTTATGTGTAATTACTAGTGATGGTGTATTATTACACACCTCCCCATACATTCCTCAGGATGTTTAAATTATTATTATCCCCTTTCTCTCTCATGAATTCCTCTTATCTACAGACAATACAATGCTGATATCCTGTGAGGGATTCGACACAGACCTCCTATATTCCTTTGAGTTTATTTATCATAATTTTTACCTAAATGATGATATCTGTTATTATTATGTTCATATTCTAAAATATATTTTAATGGTCTGAATTATTGTTATAAGGTCAATTCATCATTATCTTTCAGGGATATACATATCTTTAAGTGATTCCCTTCTCAATACTTCCCGATAAACAAACCTGTTTTGGGGGCGCTTCCCAAATTCTTACCCAATTTAAATAGAACACTATATTATGTTTTAATGAAAAATTTTTTGTAAAAAATATTTTTTTTGAGACAACCTTCCTGGTTCACTTCTGCATTTTTATAGTGGATTGTTCCCTTTTCTTTTTTAATGGCTCAATAGTATTTTCCTTAAAACCATTAAAAATGTTTTTATAAAAAAAAATTATATTAATTTTAATAAATGATGTCACTTCTACATGAAATCACCCACCAAGATACATATATATATTCCCTTATGAATGTTCATATATACATTAGTTCCCATCTTTTATGGACAAATTTGTGTTACACCCATCTGTTATGCTTTGTGTCATGATTATGGTACCCAATTCGTTCAATATGTAATCCTTATATTTATGTAATATTGATTATGTATGATTATTTATGTGGAAAAAATATTAATGAAATTTTATGATGGGTGTTCCCTGATAGATCTCCAATGAATTGGGTAAATTTATGTCTCATGATATGTTATGTGTGAAGGTCTTGGTGGTTATTCGTGACTTATAATAATATGTGGAACAATATTGGTAGTTAGCTTTGACTCATACAAAAGTAAAATTTTATGTTGCATCCACATTTATATGACTCATTATTATATTATTCATTTTTAATATGTTAAGGATTTTTTTGTTAAATGCCTTTTTATATCATCATGTCATTCCTTCTATTCCACGTGAAAATTATTTATTCTTATTGTTATTACTTTTCTGGGATTTTTAGCCCATCCATTTGTTCCTGTCATCCCCAGGATATCATGTTATAATTTTTGAGAAAAATGAATTTTAGGGGTTATTTATGAAGTCAAAATAATGAAATTTTCTATTTATTTCCACGTTATCATTTTTATGTACCTAGTCATCCAAGACACTAGAATTTACAACACATGGCTTGTAAAATGATGTATAATTATGCTTAAAATCATGTAATTTATAATGTAAAAGGATAGGGTTTATAAAGTTAGTATCATAGGATATAATATTTATTTTTGAATATTATGAATAAATTAATTTAGTAAAACGATAATGATGATATGATGTAAAAGAAAACATCCCTAAATTTTGGTATGTATACAGTAAGTGGCTTATCATGAAAGTACATCCATGTATGGATAAAAATATGTAGAGGTGGATAATAGAGCTCATATTTTCAAAATTTTAACAAATTTTATAAATTATTTAATCCCTTCCCATTATCCAATTTTAGCTTATTTGGATCATTTTATTTTTCTGGTGAGTTTTGATTTTAAATTTGAAAAGTGGTGAATTTTGGACATTTAATAGTTTTATGTTGCCTCTGTATGTCGAGCATAACTCTAATATTGTTATCAAATTAATTTAATTCCATTTCAATGAAAACATGGACCATTTTATAAAAATAATTCTCCTAGACCTAGATCGAATTCAAAATCACACATGCCCATAAAAATTGGTCAATGTGAAAACATAATTTGTTTGGAAGAATGGACCATGCCTCATTCAAATAGTCCAATCATGGGATACCCACCATGAAATGGGATTATTCTAGCAGGGTTATAAATCCATGTTGATGAGGAAGATTCAAATTATATATATTATATAAATTATTTTATTACGGCCTCCCTTCAACTGGTCAAAGTAGGGTTCATGGAATAGTGTTTTGCGAAAAGAATAAGTCAGCTCTAGTATTTTGACCATAACTGTTTTGACATTGTGCTAATTTCACTAAAAATTCAAGGGTACATATCCAACCCCATTACACACATATTAAAATAAGGTAACACAGAATTTTTTGCCATATTTTTGGAGGACCGAAGAAAATCTTCTGGACGATAGATTCTGGAGGATATTTTTTCAATTCTTCATTTTACATATTTTCTTTCATTAGGTTTTTAATGTATTTTTCCTACCTATTGTTATAAATTACCCTTAACATTGTGGGATAAATGTTATGAGTAATTGGGAAAGGTTAGGTTTTACAATTTTTATGTTTTAGTTCATGTGCTAAATTTTATGAAATCATTCTCTCTGCTGTATAGTTGGATTCAATTGTAATATCTTTTTTTGTTATCTTTTCGATCGTATATGATATTACATTCTTTAGTTATAATTTATTTTTTATATTAAAATTATCTCCCTCTGATAGATTCTAATATTTATGCAATTTAATATATCATATCTAAGTAGTGAATTACTTGGTTATTAGTAGTACTTGTGAGAATTGTTGTAATTATTCTTAATTATTTGGGATAAACAAGACCTAATCAAGAATTGCCTAAATCAATTGAGGGTTTTTTATACCCAAAATTTACTATAGTAATGTGATTATACCATACTAATACCTTGGTAAGGTTTAATCTCACCAACACCATTTAATAATGGTGTGAGAGGAAGCGATTGTGAAATCTCACATTAATCGGCATTACATAAGAGGATTGAATTAATTAAACAATGATAATATTGAAATTGGAAAACCAACCTTGATCTGATCACAAAATTTATATTAAAATATTCAATCAAATTATATTTCAATTTCTTTACCAAATTTTAATTAATTTCTTCCTTTCGTTTCATTTATATCAATTTTAGAACTAAAAAAATTCAAAAACAAAGTGACAAACCTGATTATTGGGCGCTCCTATATCGAAAAAACATAGGTTAACAACTAAAATATATTTTAACTTAGTAAATAATTGTTTTTTACACACCCCATGTAAGAACTTGTGAAAACATGGTGCAGTAACTGGGGAGGTAGTCCCATAATCTAATTATAAATATTTGACAATTTAAAAAAGGGAAAAAAATCCCATTCCATGATGTTTAAGAATTATTTTTTCTTTAATTCGTGGAATAATTCCCCAAAAATATAATATTAAGAAAAATAATTTGATTATAGAAATATAAATTATTGAGTGAAAAGGATGAGTGATACTCTAGATAACATGGTGAGAAATATTGAAAAATAATTTTTCTATGTCCAGGAATTAATAGAGCAACCAAACCCTATTCAGGAAAAAGGTCCTGAGAAAGAACCCAAGAAGGATAATGTAGAAGTTCTATTGGATGAGGGACATTAACCTGAATTAGAATCCAAACCAGTAGTGGAAGTCATTTCACCACTCAACATTCAAATAGAGGAGCCATATTATTTACCTGTATTGAGTGAAATTCAACTCCAAGAGACAGTTTGCACTGAATAAAAAATTCAAGTCAAGCCACTTAAGGGATATAATATTATTTACCTATTTTAATTCAGATTATATGGAATCAAATTTTATTATAATCTTTCTTTCCATGAAATTTTCAAATTAAAAAATCAATTATATTTCCTTGGTGGATGAATCTAAAGAAAAAGATACACCTAAAGAGGAACACCTAGAGCTCCTCGAAGATGTTAATTATTTATTGTATGTAGTTCAAGATGAGTCCAAGGATGAATTTCATGAGGATAATGAAGAAAAATAATATTACATTAAAAGGGAATAATTTTATATTTATTAATCAATTTTTAATTTTATTCAAATATTATTACACTCCAATTCTCTCTTTGACTTTTATTTTGATGCAGAATACCTTGAGAAGCCACTAAAGAATGAAGAAGAAGTTTCTAAAGTGGGAACCAATAAAGAGGAGGACTCATTAATTGTCCTACCCCCACCATGAATGGTTAATAAAATTTTAATGGGGGGGGGGGGGTTGGTGTACTATATCCATGATGTCGTCAATAAAAAAGAAGATGTTCATGATTGAAGGAAAGAAGTTATGGGGGTTCATATTAAAAAATATTCGCCCACCATCATTTTGGGGATAACTGACTACAACTACCCATATGGAGGCAGTCAAATCCCATGGCCCACTTGGGGGTTTAAACCAAGATATATCCTTATTTTCTCTATCTATTTATACTATAATTTTCATTTCATAAAATTGTTTTATTATATAAAATACTTTTGGCTGTAGGATTTCATGTGCATAACACCTATGAGCTGAACTCTGCATTCCACTGCTAATAGCTCTAGTTTTACCTATAATTATCATTATTTATTGATGTGATTCAATTTAAAATATAATTTCATGTTAAATCCAATTGAATTCATTCCAGAAACTACACCATTTATGTGTGGGGGAGGGAACCATTTATGTTTAGTATTTTCAATTATTCATTTTTATCGTTTTTAAAACAATGTATGTGTTTAAATTCTGGTGTTTTTCTAAATATTTTGAGCTACAATGATTATAATTTTCATTTTTGAAACCCATTACTTCATGTGAAACAATTTATCCCAAGAAACTGAGCTTAAATGAATGGTGAAAATGACTTTGTTTCAGGATTAGTTATTTTGTAATTTCTTAAAAAGTATTTTGATAAATGAAAAACTCATGTCACAACTCACTATCTTTATATTTGAAATCACATTACTGTGAGGCTTCTAAACCTATTTTTCATTCACTTTTCACTCACCTCACTTCTTGAGAGAACCAAACCATGCTTTCTTTATCAATAATTTTATTTATTCTTACAAATACTTAAGGGTTAGATGTACTTGTGATTTAAATTATTTAGGCATTAATTTGGTTTTCAAGCCCCATATTTAATAAGAATATTTTTCATAATGTCCTACCCTAAATATTTAATCCTTGTATCCCTAAGAATCAATGAAAACCCTATTAGGTTAGCCACACTACAAGATAATTTTCCCTACACAACCTGCTATTGAAGAAAAATATGATAATTTAGTTGATCTTAAGGGTGGAGAAATATGTCTTGTATTGTGATATGTAATTAGGTCATACATTAGATGGAAAATAAAAATGGTGAAGAGGTGACTATGATACTAAAAAAAATAAATCTATTGAATTTTTTTCCTATCCTGGAGCATTCATGTATGAGATGTTGTGCCTTTCTGGAGCTTCCAATGGAGAAAGAAAGTTGTGCTTATATGGAGCTTTCATGAAAAATCATGTTTGAGATGGTTTATTTTTTCCTTATGAAATGATTAATTGGTTGAAGTTTTATTGATTTTTCATGTTGATGGAGCATATTTTCTACTAAGGGGAGCAAGGAGGAGACCATATTTATGTAAAAATTAGAATAATTCAATTTTTCATAAAAAAGAGTCAAGTCCTCCTCACTCATACTCATAATATTTCCCAACTAAATAATACCAAACTGAAGCCACAGAACAAACCTATAAATTAATAATGCTAACAAAATGTCCATGACTCACAATGTGTGGAGATGTAGTAATTTATCAAGACTATAGTTACCCTTGTATGAGTTTGGATGAGAAATACATTGCTTAAAAATTGACATTTGTGTGATAAGAGAAAATGAAAGTGAGGTAAGTGTTTTTTGTGCATGGGAGGATAAATGAAGATAAAATATATTTAATTATCTTAATTTATAACATTAAATAATTTTTTAATGAGGATTAATATCTTATATTTCGTGGTATTAAATTTGTGGATCTCATGGATATGTGTTTTAAATTTTCGTTGATTTTATTTTATTTTTTACATGCCTAGGAATCCAAGTGAGAAGTGTGTGGGAAATGATAGAACAAATATTTTATTAATTTTACATATGTTTTTAAATTATTTAAGCCCTTCCCATTAACCAATTTGAGCTTCCATGGATAATTTTGTTTTATGGTGAGTCTTGAGCTTTAATCTGAAGAGTGGTTATTTCTGGAAGTCTAACATTTTTATGGTGCTTATTTATTTCAAATATAACTCAAAAAATTATAATCAGATTAGTGTAATTACCTTTTATAGGATTATAGGGTTTCATGGATAAAAATAATTCTTCATGACTTAGAACCAATTACAAATTCCACATGCCCAAAAAAATTAGTTAATGTGAATACATAATCTGGTTAATAGAATGGACCACACATCATTCATGGAGTCATATATTGGGATAAAAACCATAAAATGATATTATTATAATAGGGTTATAAAACCTACTTTATGGGGAATATTCAAATTAAATTTTATGGTGAAATTATTTCATTAAGTCCCACCTTCCACCGGTCAAAGAAGGGTTGTTGGAATAGTGTTTGGAGGCTAGTAGAAGTCAACTTTAGTATTTTGGAAATACCATCTTTCAAACAAGTCCAATTAATATGAAATTTTTAGGCTAGATATACATCTTCATTCCTCACATCATATAAGAATGGACCTCACCATGTTTCAGCTATATAGTGGGATAACTGAAGCTAAACTTCTAGTGTATAGATTCTGGATGATAATTTTTTGTTCTTTTTTTCCGATTTCCTTTTTTTAGTTTTGTAATGTATTATTCCTCCATATTATTCTAAATTAACATTACCAATATGGGTGTAATATTATGTGTTATTTTGGAAGGTTAGGTTTTACCTTTTTATCTTTGAGTTGATGTACTTGATGTTAAGAAATCATTCCCTTTTCTGCAATGTTGGTTTCAATTGTAATAGCAGTTTTTATTATTTTGTGTGATTGAATATGATATGAGATTTAGTTGTTATAATTTATTTTATAAATTATAATTATATCTCTACAATATATTCTGATATATATAATATGGAATATATCATATCTTAGTGGTGACGTACTTGTCGATCGTTAGTACGTGTGAGAATTGTAGTAATTATTCTTAATTATTTGGGATGAACAAGACCCGATTGAGAATTTATGAAATCAATTGAGGGCATTTGATACACATATTTCAAAAAAGGAAGTAGATTAGAATATACTAAGATCATGGTAAGGTTTAATCTCACAAACACCATTTACCGAAGGAGTGAGAGGAAGAAATTGCTAAATCTAACTTTAATAGTCTTAGAAAAGTGGATTTAATTAAAAAAACTATGATAAAATTTCAAATTTAAAACCATCCCCAAACTGATCAAAAAATTTATATTAATATTTTCAACCACAAGGTATTTCAATTTCTCCCATATTTTACTTAATTTCTTACTTTTGTTTCATTTCGCTCAAGTTCTTAACCAACAAAATTCAAAAACCATGTAACAAACATGATTGTTGTGCACTAATCTCTGAGGATAACTTAGGTTAACCACTAAAATATAATTTAACATAGTAAATAAATGTTTTTTTCCACACCCCATAACCAGCATGTGTTAGTGTATTTTGAAGAGATTTACCTAGGAATGAGAACTCCACCAAGAGTTTTGGGCCTGACTCAGGGTATCCCGGTACACGACAACGAGCCATGTTGTACTCATGGTATGACACTCCCAAGGGACATGATTTGGTAACTTCATGAACATTGTAAAAAACATTATTAACAGGATAAAAAATACCATAAGAATGTATGTTATGAAATAGATCAAGGATAACCTATATTTAAAGATAAGGAATCAAAAGTTTGGAAATACTTATCCTTTAGAGTTTTATTCTTTTATGTTCAAAGCCTAGGTTTTAGGATCATTAGATTAGTATTCAAGACCTATTTTTATACATTATTATTTTTAGTTAATGGTGGGAAATAGAAGAACATGTTCCAATAATCAATGTGATATGGAATGTTATGATTTCATAATGATATGCTTGATATGATGGGAATGGGTTCTCAAAACATCATGACAGTACTTGCTCAACTGGATCAAGGTATGAATAATAACATGAATCATGTGGAACACCTATAACGCCCTGACCCTATTTATCTAGAGTTGGTGCATTATTACGTAACATTGGAATGATCACAAAAGTTCAAATATCTAAAGACCAATTAGTTTAGTAGCCTTGGAAATACTAGATACATTCAAAAGTATTACATTACATTATAAAATGAATAACTATAAAAATATAGTCTCCATAGGCCACAATCATATCCCGTATACTATCTCTATAGGTCAGTCGTAATATACTTCTTCACATCCTGGGAAAATAAAACATAGAAAGGGGTGAACTCATATGCCCATTAAGGATAAAAAAATAGTGAAAACATTCATAAATATGCATAAACATTTAATCCAATGTATAAGACTAAAAAAATCCATTTAAACGTGAAATTCAGCATAATATGGAAAATATAAAGTCAAATAATTCCATTTATTTATTCACATGTATATTCTACTAGTCTAATAATCACATGGAATATCAATAGAAACGTTTATAATATGGAATGCATAATTCTGGACAACAATACCACATAGTTAAGGCCTTGATACAAGACAATAAATAATAATTTCTCAAGGCCTTGTTCTAAGACACTTGTTTGTCTCATGAGACCTTATGATGCATCGAGGAGCTATAACGGGCTCCCCCCATCACATACTAACTCTAATGAATTCTTCATATGAAAAGGTTTAAACATAACATAAACATTCGTATTAAAACTAGCATACAAAATATAAATACTCTATCCAGAAACCATGAATGCTATAAAAATGACACATCCAGAGTCAAAAATATCATAAAATATTCAATACAATATTAAACATTTTTATCATAATAAATCATCCTCAATCAAGAATAATATCCCCTAAAAGATGTGACATAGTTGAAAATGATTAGTACAAATGTTTGAGAGAAATATCCATTTATCATGAATTCATTTAGAAGTCATATAAATGAAGTCATTTAAAATATATTTTTGAATTAATGTGTCCCATACCACTTTGAAACTTTAAGAAATAATTAATATTTTAAAACATTACAATTCATATAAATAAATACATAAAAATCATTTTGAAAACATGGGAATTAATGATAATGGTATATAAGAATATATATTTAATACATTTAAAATTATGTTTTAGTAAAAATTTTCTTAAAAAGAATAACATTTAAAAATCTTTTATGAACCATGATTAATAAATATGTCCTAGTAGTTTATTACGTAAAAACAACTTTGGATAACAAAGATATTGTGAAATTAACCCTTACCTTGTAATTTTACTTCTTCGAGGGTAGGTTAAAATATATTATAATGGTGAAATAATTATTATTAAATTATTGATGAACAATAAACATTAATATTATATCATATATGATCTTATAATATTGTTTTGATAATGATATTTTAGTAGTATCACCATTTCGGGTGTTAACTGATTCATATTACTTTATATGATTTGTTACGTAAGCCATGTTTGTTATTGATATGATGTATTTAATTCATATAAAGAATGTTATTATGTTCATAAAAATTATTTTTAATCATAAAATGAAAATTATTCTTGATTGATTATGATGGGGATGAATCTCATCGCATTCCTGGAGATGGTAATCCATACGAAATCATGAGCGACAACATCATTATTTTGAAATTAAAATTGTATATAATTGGATTTTATAACATATATACATAATAATTATCATGTTATGTTTAATACTTGCATCATTTATACTCATTATGGTACCCATCCAAATGAAGATGTGTTTGAATAACAAAGTACACCACAATGTGGATACGATAATCCATACGTACGCTGGTACGGTGACTTTGTCATCTATAGGATGGATAGAATAATGAATATGGTTGTACCATTTTTATATTAACATAATATCATATAGAAGATACTAGATTTATTATTTTAGAATGGAAACAACAAATAAAGAGGAAGTTGAAGAAGAAAAGATCTTGAATGTGGTGATGACGTATTTACATCTTCTTTGAGTAATTTCTTTTGATTTGATCAAAATGGCTCCATAGGATGGATTTATGACTAAAGGAAGGCCACCAGGATGAAGGTAGGATAGTTGAGAGGATATTGGGACATGTTTTGGCCGATCTAAATGTCTTTGAAGGTGTAAATGTGAGATAAGGGGAAGTGGCTTTTATAAGAGGAGTGAGGGGCACCTTAGGAAATGATTGGAATATTATTTTATTATAAAACCATTTTCGGTATATAAAGGATAAAAAATGAATTATTTAAAGGATAAGGTTGGAATGGGTCAATAAAAACTAAACCAATATGTTTTAGACAGGTTTGGGTCACTATATTAACCTTATCTTCTAGATTTAACTCTTAGTTAAATAGTTTGATATTTTCAAGGTCTCTTTGTATTTTTATATTATATGGTTAATAAACATACAATAAACTACCTAGAGAACTTCTAGTGGTTCATTAATGACATATATAATATTATTTAATCCATCTGGACGAATCCTTGGATTTTTTGGAATAGAATATCAATTAATAATATAATAATTTTTTTAAAAACCCTTTTATGTCAATTCTGACACAATTTGTTATTTTGTATTTGTTAAAATGATAAAATATTTATGACATCAAAATAAATTCATTTAATCAACTGTAACATGTCATATTAACCTATAAAATTAGATAAATTCATTAAAAGTCTCAAATTTGATTTATTTGGATATTTATAATATCAATTATTTTAATATTTCATTAATAAGGTAATTACTTTATAATCATTGTGTCATAAAAAAATTTAATTATTTAAAGACTAAAAATTATAAATAAATTACTATAATGTAGGAAATATATTTATCTTTCTAATAAATATTTATATTCGAATTTATCTTACGTATATCCATATATGAAAAATGGTTTAGTTATTAGACCCTGATTTAAACCATTTTAAATCTTCTTTAAATAAAATAAAAATAACTGTCCTAATATTATCCATGTGGACTGAAGGGGATAATATTTTATTCGTAAGGTTGTTTTTGGTCTAATTATACATATCCAATAGAATTAGGACATGTGTTATGGTAATTATGATATCATTTTGGAACATTAATTTCCCTATTTACTTTTAACCGTGATAAATAAAAGTCAAAAGATGCTATTCACTAAAAATTATTTTCATCTTACTGAACGACATTTTTCTTACTGATATTAACCGTGTCTATTTTATTTTTTAAATTCAACTCACATATGTTGTAAAATTATGTTTTATACAAATTTTCAAATGCTCTTAGGAGGTGGGTAAAAGACGGTAAAACTTTCAAAAAACTTTTATATATGTAAACTTATTATAAAAGGATTCCAATGAATTACATTGAACATATATAGGTATTATGTATCTATTTTGACTTAAAATAAATGAAAATAAAATAAATAATTATTTAAATAAAAAGTTAGTTTTAACCAACAATGTATTGTTTTTTCACTAATCATCAAAAATTGAATATTTTCAGAAAAATACCAAAAAATCAACCTAACCTAATTTTGATATTTCGAATCCCAAAATGATGTCCATTTTGAAAGATAAAATTTATAAAATTTTAAAAAGTTGGTATTACTATTCATGATGGCTAATTTTATTGGTTGTAGTGTGTTTGAACTCGAAGATTCATACAACACAAGTAATTATATTATTCAAAGGGAAACATATTATAGATGCTTGGAGTGTCATATTATCCCCTCCACAAAATAATTTTCTCCTCAAAATTTCTAGAATATTATGAAATAAAAATATTCAGGTGGTTCTTCATCATAAGTTCCTCAGGTTCCCATGTTGCCTCTTCCATCTTATGGTTTCTCCATAGATCTTTTAACAGATGAGTCGTCCGTTTTCTCAAAAGTTTCTCTCTGGTATCAAGAATTCCAATAGGCTCTTCACAATATGAAATATCAGGTTCCAGTTCTATTTGGGTTGTAGTGGACTATTTAACAAAATTTTCCCACTTCATAGAAATCAAGGACTCAATCTCAGTTGAAGTTTTGTCAAGGCGGTATCTAGAGGAGGTTGTGAGACTTCATGGAGTCCCAAGGATGATCATTTATAATCGAGATCCTAGTTTTACCTCTAGGGTGTGGAGAGGTCTCCAACATGCTTTTGGTTCTCACCTATGACTTAACACTACTTTTCATCCTCAAATGGATGGTCAGACTGAGCGAACCATCCAGACTCTTGAAGGCATGTTACACTCTTATGTTCTTGATTTTGGAGGATCATGGATGCGGAACTTACCCATGGTGGAGTTCTCTTACAATAATAGTTTTCACTCCACCATTGGTATGGCACCATTTGAAGCCTTGTAAGGATTACCTGGCCATTTTCTGTTTTGCAGGACTGGGGTCAGAGAATCAGCCATTCTCAGACCAGAACTAGTGCAGAATACAACGGATATGGTCTAGGTGATTCGTGAGAGGATGAAGACATCACAAGATCGTCAGAAATCGTATATTGATTAAAGAAAAAGGCCCTTAGAGTTTAATTTTGGGGATCATGTGTTTTTAAAGGTGACTCCTCATCATGTGCAGTGAGGGTTTGGTTGTAGAAGCAAGATTTCTCACCAGTTTGTTGGGCCATTTTAGGTGTTAGCTCATATTGGAGTTGTGGCATATCGAGTGGCACTTCCCCCACAGATGAGTTAGATAAAAGATATTTTTCATTTATCACAACTCCATTGTCATCTTCATGATGACACTCACATTATTGATTGTGGTGAGATCAATTTGGATGATGATGAAACCATTGAGGAGCAACCTATGGATATCCAAGACAACAAGGAGAAGGTGTTGCACGAGCCTTCAATTCCATTAGTTCGTGTCTTGTGGAGACACAGTGGAATGGAGGAGAGTACCTGGGAATGTGAGTCACATATAAATGCTCAGTACCTAGATTTGGTTGATGTTTAACTCTTTTCATGTAACAATGATCCGTTTGTAGTTATACCTTTCATGTTTTATTTACGAATTCATTTTGTTTTTTTGGCTAGATATATTTTGAGAGGTATCTCGATGGGTGGTTGTTCGAACCCTGTTTTTTTCATCTCTTTAGGTTGGTTTTGAATTCTCTAGGATGAAAATGTTTTGAGTGGTGTCTGATGTAATGACATGGACCTCTCTGATCCATTACATTGTGAAAAAATGGTGTTTAGGTGTTATGGGAGGTCAAGGTGACATATCCTCAAAAGTTTTCCAAATTTCCAATTCTATGAACAGTTCCAGCGGTGAACAGTTCTATCGGTAACCTATAATGGTAGGTGAATAGTATTCTATCAGTGGTGTTTAGTGAATAGTTTTCTATCAGTGAGGATTTAGTGAACAATGTTCTATCACTGAGGATTTAGTGAAAAGGGTTCTATTAGGGAGAATTTAGTGAATGGTGTTTCCAGACCAGTGAGCTTCTGATTGAAGACTTCTAACATCGGAATTCTAAAAGTGGACTTCTAATAATAGACTTCTAACAGTGGACTTCTAACAGTAGACTTTGAACAGTGTTTCCAGCTTCCTATAGTTTCACCCCTTTGACTTAAAATACATTTAAAGCATTATTTTATGGACTCTTATGGCTTATTCAAAGACCCTAAATACTATATTAATAATTCCTATAGCTCGGGATGTTTTTACTTGATCAATCTGCATGGGTTAATGCGATCCTCTTTTAATGGGGAATTAAGTGTATCTTAAATCATCACCCCATTAAATATTCAAAAGGGATAAGATATCATCCTCCCTTGTTATTCCTCTTTGTTATCAGCTATGAGATGCTAGAACCTTTCAATCCTTCCCATAGGATTTTCACAATCAAACATTATTCCTCAGATTGGTTCCGCTCTATTTTGATGCAACCAAGCTATATCGTTCAATCTTTGATATAAGGTATGTTTTATAATCGTTACTTTGGGGATCATCTATTGCTATTTTTCCTTTCCATGTTATATCATGTAATCTCCATGCATCTAATGGGGGTTTTCTTGGGGTTTGGTTGGTGCTGTCGTTCCGTGGCATCCTCGACTGGATATAGTTGTCGCGAGAGGAGGTTCATGACCTGCTGTGTGGATAAAGAACGTGAGGAACTATTTGAGGTAGGGGATTCATTTCTTCTCTTTCTTTTACGTGTAAATGTATTGTTATCATGTTTAATCCCATTGGGAGACAATGGAATTGACATAATAAATATTTTAACTGGATAAATAAATTGATATCGATCGTATGTTATTGCCTCTTGTTTTGCTATATAGTGTGATATGTATGCTTGTTTTGCTTAGCCATTTTTTCTTGATGGAAATCGATAAATAACTTAAACCGGGATTAATTGATAATTGTTCGATAAAGATAAAGAGGCATGAAAACGAATCTCGGTCTTATTGTAATTTGAGGTTAATCAAATTAGTGAAATAAGCATGTTTATTTATTTGTGATAATTTACTGGTTAGGTTTCTCTAATTTGGAACCAAAAAATAATAAATCAGTTAACCCAAGATGGATTAAAGAACTGGTTGTGGTTAAATGATTATTACATATAGGGTTCTGAGTTACCCTCTTGTTGGTGTTAGGGCCAAGTACCCAATTGTGAAGAAGATTGTTTTACTACTGCCTGTGTTTTAATGTGATCCTGGATAGTTGTGGTGATATGTGGAGGCATGGAGTCCCTTTTGGTTGTGGCAGTAGATGACTCCTAGAGTGGTGAAATGAATTAGTATAAACATGTGGGTGTCATGGAGGACACCAGGGATTATGGAATAGAGTGGATGTGATTGTTGGATTCTTGGTAATTTTGATTGGTTGTTTATCTGTTTAACATTTCCCCACTGCTCAAGGATGTTGTTCTTACATACCCTTCTTTCGAAAGAGGGGATGACACATGTGGTATGCCATGTTCTTTCTGTGTTTATCTTATCAAAGAAAGATGGGAATATGCTCTTGCTATAAGCGGAAAATACTTGACGGTTAGTACATCTACTCAATGTGTTGAGCCCCCTTGTGTTTAGTAGCATATAATGTTTTTCTATAATTATTCGTAATTTGGGAATATTTTTCTATAATTAATAATTGTATAAATGACGTTAACCCATGGGGATGGTGATGCTGGAACATAATGATGACGTTGTAATTTTTGAAAGAACATTTGACTTTGGGTGTGATGCTAAAGAAATTTAATTTGGATGTTTTCATTGTTAATTAATGTTTAAAGAATTTATTAACGAATAGTGGAACTAATAAAAAGGGAATGAAGTAATCTAATAAAGCTCTTTAAATGGTTGTGTGCTTATAGGATACATACTCTTAAATGTAGATGCCCGTATTCTGAGAGACGTTAGTTTCAGTTGTGTCTAAGACTAGGTAATGTGATAGTGTGGTTGTGAGATATAATATATCCTATACTTTTGGTGTTTCTATATGCTACTCTACCCTGTAAGTAAGGGAAACTGACAACCTGAGGATTCTGAGACCTGGGTGGTGTTTTCCCCAACATTCCGGTGGGAGGATAGATGGCTGACTACCTCCTGTAGCCTCGATCTCTTCTCTTGATAGTTACTGGGGTTGGTAGGAACATTGGTTAGTTTTCTCCATATATGTGTGTATAGGGATATAATTAATTGTGGTTATTCAAAAACATATATTTGGGATATAGTTTTTTATGTACTACTATAGGTGTAACGTGTATAGGATGTGATGGCTTGAGGATCTTTACTCGGTGTACGGGCTGTAATGGCTTGAGGTATAATACCCATCATATGATACATGTTATGCGAGCTATGGTGGCTCCCAGAAACTACCTGGTTACTTTAGTCTGTAGATGTGGTGGTTTTGTTGCATGAGGTTCATATTGTGGTGCTTCACCCAGGTGTCTGTGGGCAAGCCTTTTTGGAGAGAGATGCTCAGGACGTGAAATGTTGGGGCAAAGCGGCAAACCCGTGGGGAAGTAGTAGCAGGGTACGCTTGATATTCTTTATTATATGATATATTCTTGTATGCGTTACTTAGTGAGAGTAACCATGGTGGGGTTGGCAACTCAGTATACCTGTTTAGGTGATGAGTTAGTTTCACTTGTTGTTTATTGTGCTTTTGTATGATTTCTTTACTTTGTATGAGAGGCTTTAGTGAGGATACTAATGAGTATACTCTTATACCCACCCTATGTATATATAAACTGTTTTCAGGTCACATGGAGCTGGTTGGAGATCAAGCTAGTTTCTACTAGGTTGGGGTTGTAGGAGCTGTTCGGGCTTGTGGTTGCTACTGTTTTTTACTTTCCTTTGGGTAGTTTCAGTTTTTCCTCTTTCAGTTGTTGTACTTTTTCATGGCATTACATACATGAACATGGGTTCTTTTATGTTTTAGTTCTGATTTGGAGTTGGTTGGTGTATATCATATCTCTCTCTTCTTCATATGTTCGGTTAGAGAGCAATTCCTCCCATTTGTGTGTTTATTATACCCTCAGTGCTAGTCGCCAACTCAGGTCCTACTGGAGGTGGGAATTAGGGGTCATTATCTCTCTTTTCACATTAGTGACCCAGGAGGGGTACACATTGTTGGGAGGGGGTCACGACAGAGTGGTATTGTAACGACCCAATCTTTTTGAGTAGTATATTAACTTACTCTTATTTATTTAATAAGATGTTAATGGTTAATGCAGAAAGAGGAGTCGATGGCTTCATCCAGTAGACTCAACCCTTACGAAGCCCACTTATCAGAGCTTGGGAAGGAGGTAGCATCTGTGGGCTTCGCTTTGGACCAAGCCCAATCCGAGCTCCAGCGTGTCAAGATTGAACAAAAACGCTTGCAGGAGAAGTTCAAGTTAGTGGAGATTGCTACTAGGGCAATGTTATCTGAGACTCTCTCAGATTCTATCACCATAGCACACCTTACACTTAGGTCTTATGCCAGTGTTATAAGGGGCTATGTGATGAGACCCTAGTTTCCATGTGTAATCCTTTCGGATGAATAAATTGAGATTTCTTCCTTTAGTGATGTTTGTGAAATTTCAAATGTCTAGATAATTTTAGAATGTATTTTATTGATGAATTTTGAAAAAGGGATATTTTAAAATATTTATGTAAACCCTAAATAACTAATGATGTGTAATGATTTTCAGAAAATGGTCTTCTACAAAAGTGTTCATTAAGGAATTTGGAGTCTAATAAGATCAACTTAATTTTTGATGAATAGTAAATTATGAATAGTGATTTTACGCTTAGGATTAGTAATGTGACCAAATGGATTAGTAATTTTCACTTAAAGAAAGTTTTAATATAATTTAGACACCTTGGTTAAGTAATGTGATTCAATAAAATGGGTAAATAACGGTTTCATAAATTATTAATCAAGTATTAGTTTTTTCGGATGAATAGTGTTTTTAATTAAAAATTTAATTAAAAATAAATAGAAAATTATTTTTATAAAAATGACATTATTTATGAACTCAGAGCATCGATATTATGGTAAGGTAATTTTTGGGGATTTTTTTGAAAAAAAATGAATTTTCGATGAATAGTGTTTTTATTTAAAAATTTAATTAAAAATATTTAGGAAAATATTTTTATAAAATGGATTTCATTTTTGAAATCAGAGCATTGATTTTTGGTTAAGGTGAAATTTTGGGATTATTCTGAGAATGTTGAATTTTCAGTGAATAGTAAAAATACCGTTTTAGGGTTTCGGTATGTTTAATGACATCATAATGATGTCATGATGATGTCATGAGATCTTTTGAGGGTTGGCCGGCCAAGGGTGATGAATAATTGTTTTGGGGGCCCCATGTGGCCTAACTCCATGATAAATTCCAAGGGAGATCACATGGGTTTGAGAAAAACACATGTGTGGTGTTCTTTGGCCATTAATGCTTTGTCCCCTCACTTTCCCTATAAATACCCACCCTTTCCTCCCTTAGTTTTCACTCCCAACTCTCCCCCAACGAAGTTCTGGTCTTCTTACCTTCCAAGGAGTCCTCCCAAGGTTCCCCCAAGCCCTCAAGGTCCAATCCTTTGAGTTTCAAGAGTCACATTTTAAGGTAAGGGATCCGACCCCTCTCTTTCTTTTCATGAAATCTCTTTTATGTCATTCCTATTATGCTCCATGTTTTTATGTGAGAGGATGTTCTTTTATATTCCTCTTACTGCCCTTTCATGTTTATATGATGAGAGATCCCCTCTCACTCTCATCATTTCGTTTTATGAAAGTTTAAGTGACGCCGTTAGGCTGCCGAATTTTTAAGGGATTCTTTCACCCTTCTCATTTTTCAAGTTCAATTTTCATGACAAGTCTTTCAAGTTAATTTTTATTATGTTGGGGTATGATCTCTATATCAATCATAATGATCTCTTATGATCATATGATGAGGGACCCTTTTTGATCTTGTCAAATCATTTTCTTTTGAAGTTAAATGACGCCGTAAGGCTGCCGAATTTTCATAAGAGAAATCTAATCTTTTTCCTTCCATGTTTTTCATTTCAAATGATATGTCCCTAAAATTTCGTTACCATGTCCATATTTCCTTCTTATTATTTCACCCTACTGTTTTATGGATCATTTATTAGTGGGTGACCCATGTCCCCTCTCATTTCAATGTTTTCTAAAACCCCGAAACTTAGCCGTTATGCTGCAGAATTTTTCCCTCAAAATGCCTCTCTCTTTTCTCAAAAATTATTTTATGTTATAAAGTGAATACTCAAAGCTCTTATTTCTACAAGGGTATTCACATATATATCAAAATGTTCCATTTTAAATTCTGGGATTTACATACATGAGACCCTCTTTCCCTTTCCGTGGGTTTAAAGTGACGTAAAGATCATGTCTTTAAAGCAGTTTTTAAAACGTTATGATTATGAAATGAAACCCATTTATTTTATGCTATGTGGGTTATTTATGAAATGTTTGATGATGATATATGTGGCTCACATGATAATAAAGGCAAATTTAAGGGTGCACCCTGATAGCGCTCCAATGCATTGGGTAATGATGTAACCACTAGAGATTACAATTTTCACGATACCTTGGTGAATAACCTTGGTAATTTTCAAATGACACCTTGGGGATGGACCTTGGTGATATGTTCATGATTGTCTATGTTAAATGATGTAGCCACATCTTCAAGTTATGAAAAATGTTATTTTTATTATGAAATGCCTCATGATTTCTTTCTTATGCCTTAAAGTTCTTTTCATGTCCTTATTGAAGTATCTCAAGTTCACATGTAAAATGTTCCTCTTATTTCCCTTACTGGGCCTTCTGCTCACCCTTTCTTTTGATGTATGTCCCCAGGTTATGAGATGCATAATGAACATAGGATGAACTAAAGGAGAAGCCTTTCAAGTGTTTAAGAAGAATTTTTTTATGTTTTTTTTATGTATTTTGTTCCTGGTTTCCAAGACACTAGACCTTAAAGATCCTCAGTTATGTGTAATGTAATGAAAGTTTATGTTTTAAAATGGCAGGATGCTATAGTTGGTATCAAAGGATGGTTTAGTTATTTGTGGAAGTTAGGATATAAAAACTTTAGGAAGAACCCTATAGAAAAGTTTAAATATAGGAAAACTTCCTGGTATTTTGGTAAGTATTAAGTAAGTGGTCTATCAAACAAATACATCCCTGTCTGGATACGAGCAGGTAGAGGCGGCTCTGGCACAGATGTACATAGGGGTAAAACCCGAAAACACCGCTTTGAGCTAGACTCGAACGGGAACTGGTGCACGATAACGGGCCTTGCTGCACTCTTGGTTACGACACTCCCGGGGGATATGTTTGGTTAATCACATTCTTTTTATGAATCATTATGAAGGAATTATAGAGAACTATAATTGTCTAAGCACGAAGTCTTAGTTAAAAGATTCATAAATGAAATAAGTTTCTCACTAAGGTTTTATTCTTTTAGAAAATGGCGGGCAATAGGAGAAACCGTGCCGATGGTGACCGCAATGCACCATGTGCTGACGGCCCTCCGATGGAAGCCGGAATGGAAACATTCATGCGGATGATGAACCAACTGACTCAAGTTATGAGTAATAACTTGAATCAAGATGAGAGGCCAACCTCACCACGAAGGGAACAACTTTCTGTTGAGTCCTTCATGCGTCAACGACCGCCAACGTTCAGTGGATCTACTGACCCATTGGTTGCGGAACAATGGATAAGCTCTATTGAAAAGATCTTTTCTGTACTTCATTGTTCGGAACAAGAAAAAGTCACCCTTGCTGTTTACCGCCTAGAGGGAGAAGCTGATCAGTGGTGGTCACTGATCAAAAACACGAAGCCACGAGGAGAGATGGAAGCTATGGAGTGGGAAGAATTTCGGGGAATTTTCTTTAACAAGTATTTCCCTCGTTCCATGAGAACGAAAATGGAGAAAGAGTTTCTCGAGCTGAAGCAGAAGGAGAACGAATCTGTCGGAAGCTATGAGATGAACTTCACAAGGCTTTCCCGTTATACCTCAAGCTTTGACATGGACCCTAATGGGAAGGTTGATAGATTCTTTGGCGGACTACGACCACATCTGCGGAAGAATCTAGCCAACAGGGACTACGATAGCTATGAAGAAATAGTTCGAAGTGCTATGAAAGTTGAACTAGAGTTTGGAGAGACACAGTGGTCTCACAAATCTAATGAGAAGAAGAGAACTCTAGAACCAAGCCTGGGAAGAAGTTTTGATCAGGAAAGAGGTGGAAAGCATATGCAACATGCCACATGCAATAAATGTGGGAAGAAGCATCCGGGGAACTGCTTGATCGGAAGTGTCAAGTGCTATAGGTGTGGAAAAGAAGGCCATATTTCTCGGAATTGTCGTGGTGATGTGAAGCCTCAACTTCCCAACACTAACGACAGAGGAAAGATGGTTCTGGCCCTACCCGAAGTCACATGCTTCAAGTGTGGACAGCTTGGGCACTTTGCTAATCAATGTCCAAATCCGAGGGCGGTGGAGGGGAATCACCATCAACCTCAGCAGAGGCCAAGGGAGCAAGGTCGTGCTTTCGCTATCACAACAACTGAAGTTGAAGTTCCGAACGATGTGGTAGCAGGTACTCTTGTTGTCCTCTCAAAACTAGCAAGTGCTTTATTTGATTCTGGTTCTACGCATTCCTTTATTTCTTCCAAGTTTGCAAAGAATATAGAATCAATCCCTGATTTGCTTGAGGTAGAGTTGTCAGTCAAGACTCCAAGTGGGATTATCCATGCATCAACAGTGTTTAGAGACTCTAGTGTTTACTTTGGTGAGCACAATCTTATCGCAAATCTAGTAGTCATTCCCATGATGGAATTTGACATTATACTAGGGATGGACTGGCTCTCAAAGTATAATGCTAAGATCAAATGCAGAAGTAAGGAAATCTCAGTAGTCTTGAATGAACGACCTACAGTTATCTTCCGAGGAGAGATATCACGAACTGATCCCTATCTAGAAACACCTCCTATAGCTTTCTTTATGGAGTTAATCGGTGATGAGGAAGAAGGGAAAGGGAGCATACAAATTGAAGATGTTCCGATTGTTCAAGAATACATGGATGTATTTCCTGAGGAGTTACCTGGTCCTCCCCCAGAAAGAGAGGTAGAGTTCTCCATTGAACTCGTACCTGGGTCTCAACAGATATCAAAGACTCCGTATAGAATGGCAAATGTGGAGCTAGAGGAGATAAAGAAACAACTCCAAGACTTGTTGGAGAAGGGGTTTATCCGACCGAGTGTGTCTCCTTGGGGAGCACCAGTTCTCCTTGTGAAGAAGAAGGATGGATCAATGCGGCTATGCATTGATTATAGAGAACTGAACGGGATCACAGTGAAGAACAGATACCCTCTTCCAAGAATTGATGATTTATTTGACCAACTTCGTGGGGCTCAATTCTTCTCTAAGATTGACCTTCGATCTGGTTATCATCAACTGAGGGTGAAGAAGGAAGATATTCCAAAGACTGCCTTCCGATCAAGATATGGGCATTATGAGTTTACTGTTATGCCCTTTGGCTTGACTAATACTCCTGCTATTTTCATGGATTTGATGAATAGAGTCTTTAAAGACTACCTTGATAACTTTGTGGTAGTTTTTATTGATGATATTTTGAAATATTCAAAATGTCGGGAGGAGCATGAAGATCATCTGAGGGTTATTTTGAAAACTCTACGGAAGGAGAGGCTCTTTGGGAAGTTCAGCAAGTGTGAGTTTTGGTTACAACAAGTGGCTTTCTTGGGGCACATCGTAACCAATGAAGGAATCTCGGTTGACCCTGCAAAGACAATGGTTGTGGAGGAGTGGCCTCAACCCACAACAGTAACTGAGATTCGTAGTTTCCTTGGTTTAGCGGGATATTATAGGAGGTTTGTGAAAAACTTTTCACGGCTTTCTAATCCACTAACCAAGTTGACTCGAAAAGGGGTTAAGTTCATCTGGACAAAGGAATGCGAGGAAAGTTTCCAAGAGCTGAAGAAGAGATTGGTTACTGCACCTGTGTTAACACTACCCTCTATCGGAGAAGGATTCGTTATTTTTAGCGATGCATCTCTGAAAGGGCTTGGGTGCGTCCTCATGCAAAATGACAAAGTAATTGCTTATGCATCTCGACAGTTGAAGATTCATGAGAAGAATTATCCTACGCATGATCTAGAGCTGGCGGCAGTTGTTTTTGCTCTAAAGATATGGAGGCACTATCTTTATGGGGAGAAATGTGATATATACACTGACCACCAAAGTCTAAAGTATATTTTCACACAGAAAGAATTGAACATGAGACAAAGGAGATGGTTGGAGCTTATTAAAGACTATGATTGTTCAATTCATTATCACCCTGGAAGAGCAAACAAAGTCGCAGATGCGTTAAGCAGGAAAGATCCTGTTGTTCTGGCAACAATGAGGATCCTGGGAGATCCCTTGATTAAAGATCTAGTAAAACTAGACATGGGAATTATAAGGAAAGGGACATCATCAACCCTATCCCAAATGATTTCTCAACTTTCATTACTAGAGAAGATCAAGAAGGCTCAAAAAGAAGATCCTTTTCTGCAGGAGAAGTTTGAGGCTGTAAAGGATGGGAAGTTCCCTGATTTCAATATTGATCAAGAAGGCGTGTTGAAATTTCGTACCAGACTATGTGTTCCATCCATTCCGGAGATAAAGAAAGAACTGATGGATGAAGCTCATAGCTCTACTTTCTCTATACATCCGGGAAGCACTAAGATGTATAGAGACCTTCGTGATCATTATTGGTGGGATAACATGAAGAGGGAGATTGCCGATTACACTACAAGGTGCCTAGTGTGTCAGCAAGTAAAGGCAGAAAGACAAATTCCTAAGGGGGTATTACAACCGCTACCCATACCAGTATGGAAGTGGGATAATATCACCATGGACTTTGTAACTGGTCTCCCAAAAACATCCAAAGGAAACAATGCGATATGGGTTATTGTGGACCGTCTCACCAAGACAGCCCATTTTATCTCTATTCGGGAAGATTTCTCTCTGGATCAGCTTGCCAAGATATACGTGAAGGAAGTGGTAAGGCTGCATGGGGTACCACTATCCATCGTATCTGATCGTGACCCAAGATTCACATCAAAGTTCTGGAGAAGTCTTCAGCATGCTCTGAATACTGAATTGAATTTTAGTACGGCCTATCATCCTCAAACTGATGGCCAATCTGAAAGGACTATTCAGACACTCGAAGACATGCTGAGATTATGCTCAATGGAATTTGAAGGTGGATGGGATCAACACCTCCCATTAGTTGAGTTCTCCTATAACAATAGCTTCCATTCGAGTATTCAGATGGCACCCTATGAAGCTCTATATGGAAAGCGGTGTAGAACTCCTACTTGTTGGGATGAAACTGGTGAGAGGAAGCTTCTTGGGCCTGATCTCGTGCAAGAGATGACGGAACAGGTTCATGCCATCCAACAACACATAAAGGCTGCTCAGAGTCGGCAGAAGAGCTATGCTGACAATCGTCGAAGGGACTTGGAGTTTGGTGTTGGTGACAAAGTCTTCCTTCAAATTTCTCCATGGAAGAGAGTCATGCGGTTTGGGAAGAAAGGGAAGCTCAGCCCTTGGTACATTGGCCCCTATGAAATCCTTGATCGCATAGGAGCAGTGGCCTATCGTCGAGCACTTCCACCGAACCTAGCTCAAGTTCATGATGTCTTCCATGTATCTCTCTTGAGGAAGTACATACCCGACCCTTCGCATGTACTGAACCCAGAGGTGGTACAACTTGAACATGACCTCTCTTATGAGGAGCAGCCAGTGGAGATCTTGGACCGTAGAGACAAGGTCCTACGAAACAAGACTACCCACCTTGTGAAAGTGTTGTGGAGGAATCATAAATATGAAGAAGCGACTTGGGAGCCTGAGGAAACGATGAAGCAAAAGTACCCTCACCTTTTCAACTAGGCCTCAAGTATAAATTTCGGGGACGAAATTTCTTAAGGGGGGAAGAATGTAACGACCCAATCTTTTTGAGTAGTATATTAACTTACTCTTATTTATTTAATAAGATGTTAATGGTTAATGCAGAAAGAGGAGTCGATGGCTTCATCCAGTAGACTCAACCCTTACGAAGCCCACTTATCAGAGCTTGGGAAGGAGGTAGCATCTGTGGGCTTCGCTTTGGACCAAGCCCAATCCGAGCTCCAGCGTGTCAAGCTTGAACGAGAACGCTTGCAGGAGAAGTTCAAGTTAGTGGAGATTGCTACTAGGGCAATGTTATCTGAGACTCCCTCAGATTCTATCACCATAGCACACCTTACACTTAGGTCTTATGCCAGTGTTATAAGGGGCTATGTGATGAGACCCTAGTTTCCTTGTGTAATCCTTTCGGATGAATAAATTGAGATTTCTTCCTTTAGTGATGTTTGTGAAATTTCAAATGTCTAGATAATTTTAGAATGTATTTTATTGATGAATTTTGAAAAAGGGATATTTTAAAATATTTATGTAAACCCTAAATAACTAATGATGTGTAATGATTTTCAAAAAATGGTCTTCTACAAAAGTGTTCATTAAGGAATTTGGAGTCTAATAAGATCAACTTAATTTTTGATGAATAGTAAATTATGAATAGTGATTTTACGCTTAGGATTAGTAATGTGACCAAATGGATTAGTAATTTTCACTTAAAGAATGTTTTAATATAATTTAGACACCTTGGTTAAGTAATGTGATTCAATAAAATGGGTAAATAACGGTTTCATAAATTATTAATCAAGTATTAGTTTTTTCGGATGAATAGTGTTTTTAATTAAAAATTTAATTAAATATAATTAGAAAATTATTTTTATAAAAATGACTTTATTTTTGAACTCAGAGCATCGATATTATGTTAAGGTAATTTTTGGGGATTTTTCTGAAAAAAATGAATTTTCGATGAATAGTGTTTTTATTTAAAAATTAAATTAAAAATATTTAGGAAAATATTTTTATAAAATGGATTTCATTTTTGAAATCAGAGAATTGATTTTTGGTTAAGGTGAAATTTTGGGATTATTCTGAGAAAGTTGAATTTTCAGTGAATAGTAAAAATACCGTTTTAGGGTTTCGGTATGTTTAATGACATCATAATGATGTCATGATGATGTCATGAGATCTTTTGAGGGTTGGCCGGCCAAGGGTGATGAATAATTGTTTTGGGGGCCCCATGTGGCCTAACTCCATGATAAATTCCAAGGGAGATCACATGGGTTTGAGAAAAACACATGTGAGGTGTTCTTTGGCCATTAATGCTTTGTCCCCTCACTTTCCCTATAAATACCCACCCTTTCCTCCCTTAGTTTTCACTCCCAACTCTCCCCCAACGAAGTTATGGTCATCTTACCTTCCAAGGAGTCCTCCCAAGGTGCCCCCAAGCCCTAAAGGTCCAATCCTTTGAGTTTCAAGAGTCACATTTTAAGGTAAGGGATCCGACCCCTCTCTTTCTTTTCATGAAATCTCTTTTATGTCATTCCTATTATGCTCCATGTTTTTATATGAGAGGATGTTCTTTTATATTCCTCTTACTGCCCTTTCATGTTTATATGATGAGAGATCCCCTCTCACTCTCATCATTTCGTTTTATGAAAGTTTAAGTGACGCCGTTAGGCTGCCGAATTTTTAAGGGATTCTTTCACCCTTCTCATTTTTCAAGTTCAATTTTCATGACAAGTCTTTCAAGTTCATTTTTATTATGTTGGGGTATGATCTCTATATCAATCATACTGATCTCTTATGATCATATGATGAGGGACCCTTTTTGATCTTGTCAAATCATTTTCTTTTGAAGTTAAGTGACGCCGTAAGGCTGCCGAATTTTCATAAGAGAAATCTAATCTTTTTCCTTCCATGTTTTTCATTTCAAATGATATGTCCCTAAAATTTCGTTACCATGTCCTTATGTCCTTCTTATTCTTTCACCCTACTGTTTTATGGATCATTTATGAGTGGGTGACCCATGTCCCCTCTCATTTCAATGTTTTCTAAAACCCCGAAACTTAGCCGTTATGCTGCAGAATTTTTCCCTCAAAATGCCTCTCTCTTTTCTCAAAAATTATTTTATGTTATAAAGTGAATACTCAAAGCTCTTATTTCTACAAGGGTATTCACATATATATCAAAATGTTCCATTTTAAATTCTTGGATTTACATACATGAGACCCGCTTTCCCTTTCCGTGGGTTTAAAGTGACGTAAAGATCATGTCTTTAAAGCAGTTTTTAAAACGTTATGATTATGAAATGAAACCCATTTATTTTATGCTATGTGGGTTATTTATGAAATTTTTTATGATTATATATGTGGCTCACATGATAATAAAGGCAAATTTAAGGGTGCGCCCTGATAGCGCTCCAATGCATTGGGTAATGATGTAACCACTAGAGATTACAATTTTCACGATACCTTGGTGAATAACCTTGGTAATTTTCAAATGACACCTTGGGGATGGACCTTGGTGATATGTTCATGATTTTCTATGTTAAATGATGTAGCCACATCTTCAAGTTATGAAAAATGTTATTTTTATTATGAAATGCCTCATGATTTCTTTCTTATGCCTTAAAGTTCTTTTCATGTCCTTATTGAAGTATCTCAAGTTCACATGTAAAATGTTCCTCTTATTTCCCTTACTGGGCCTTCTACTCACCCTTTCTTTTGATGTATGTCCCCAGGTTATGAGATGCATAATGAACATAGGATGAACTAAAGTAGAAGCCTTTCAAGTGTTTAAGAAGAATGTTTTTATGTTTTTTTTATGTATTTTGTTCCTGGTTTCCAAGACACTAGACCTTAAAGATCCTCAGTTATGTGTAATGTAATGAATGTTTATGTTTTAAAATGGCGGGATGCTATAGGTATCAGAGGAATGGTTGAGGGATAGGATGGAGTTTGGAGTTATCCATAGGTGAGGTTTCATGGGTTGGTAGGGAAATGTTGTCATTCATGTTTACCAAGTGTGGTAAATATAGGAGACTGGGTGAGACATAGGAGTTTAGGGCCCCCTATGATCTAATGTATGGACCTTTAAGTTTACAATGGCAACTAAAAAAAGGTGATACTAGTTTTAGGGTAGAGACCTAGGAAAGGATCATGAATCATTCTTCTTTGTTCATGTGTTTGAATGGGTAGAAATTGGGATAGGATAAACAATAATTAATGAAATAAATAAAATTAAATAATTAATGTTGAGTCTTCCATATTCCAGGTTTAGGAGCTCTAACAATTTTTTATTACACAAGTATGGCACCAGGTCGACGTCCTCATCCGGTTTGCGCAGATAATGTCCAGCAAGCTATTCCAACAGATCGTCATAGTGTAGAGGTTGACAACAACGACTCTTGGAGGAAGAAACTCTAAGAGTTTCAACACCAGAGTCTAAAAAAGTATGAGGGCTTCATTTCAGATGCAGTCACAGAAAACTGGTTATAGGAGGTCGAGATCGGCTTCAGTTTGATTCACGCTCGGAAGGAGCACTGGGTGTCCATGGTTGTGATGATGCTGCATGGAGCAGCAAGGCAGTGGTGGTTCTTGTTCCTTGGGGATCATGAGGAGTCCGTGATCTCATTGGAAGAGTTCCGAGACAAGTTTAGAGTAGAGTTTCTTTCTTCGACTGATAAGGCATCCAGTCACTTGGAGCTTATTATCCTTCAACAGGGGAGATCCAATGATCGAGAGTTTAGAATATGTTTCCAGAACCTTTTACGATATGCTTCAGACCTACTTCCAGATGAGGAGGCCAGGGTGAGGCATTTTGATGAGGCTTTGCGTCCAGAGATCCAGCCCCAGGTCATCACATTTATGTTGAAAACATATCTTGAGGTACTAGAATGGGAAGAGGTTGTCGAGATGACTTTGTCTTGGACAAGATCATCATGAGATGGGAATCGACATGATACCTCATGAAGCAGAGCTGTGGTCCGGGGTTCTCGGTTTTCAGGGCAGAAGAGTTTTCGTTCAGCCGGGGGTAGGTCCCAACCCTTCATATCTCATTTCACCATAGACCGCAACTCTCAGGCCTATACCAAGGGATCATGCACTTGTTTTTCCTGTTGGGGATGTGGTCATCAGTAGCAGGAGTGCCCAACCTTTCAGAGTGGTCATCGTGCACCAGGTGCTACGTTCTAGTTTCCTCCGTTGAGGCAGTTCCAGCTGAGGTAGAAGCAGCCAGTTGCACTAGCCTTATATTAGCAGTGGGTAGTTAGGGCAGGTAGAGGACATCCCCATGATGCTCACTATCCTTTGAGAGCAGAGATCGGCCATGGTGGTGGTCATCATCAGGGTCAGAAAGGCCATGAATGAGGTTGAAGTCAGCTTCATGCTCTAGCGTTGCTAGCTCCAGGAGAGCCAAACATCGTTCGAGGTACCCTTTTCTTGTTTTCTAACTTGGTGTATACCTTGTTTAATTCAGGAGGCACACACTCCTTCATATCACCTACCCTTGTCGATGCATTGGGACTTGAGGTAGAGAGACTCCCAGTGCCCTTGGAATTGACTACACCATTTGGAGGTCGAGCTGACTTGTTTGAAGTATATAAATAGTATGAGCTAGTGTTGGGGAAACACTCCTCTCGGAGAGATTTCCTATGATTTTGAATATTAGCATATGATTTCATCCTTAGCATGTATTGGTTGTATAAGGTGTAGGCTATCGTGGATTGACTAAGGAAAAAGGTCGTCTTCATTGGTGCAGATGGAGAGAAAGTGGTTTTTTTTGGTGAGTTAGACCCTCAGATGGGTCATAGGTGAGTTACATCCTTATCATCCATGATGGTGGTGTTGATGCTGAGTTCTTCAGAGGTTCATCAGTTGACATTTCCCAGGGTCATAGAGGAGTACCCTGATGTCTTTCCCGAAGAGGTTGTAGCATTACCCCCTCAATGAGAGATCGAGTTTGGGATCGTGCTATAGCCAGGAGCATCTCTTATCTCTATTTATCTATATAGAAATTCCCTTTATGAGTTACGAGAGCTACATATATATCTTGATGGTTTGTTATAGTGCGGTTTTGTTTGGCCAAGTGAGTCACCATGGGGTGCACTAGTTTTGTTCATGAAGAAGATCGACGACAGTTTTTATTTGTGTGTCGATTATCGTCACTTAAGAAAAATGACAATAAATAATCGCTATCCTCTTCCGTGAATTAATGATTTATTCGATCAACTAAATGGTGCAAGTTGGTTCTCAAAGATCGACATACGGTCAGGATATCATCATATGCTTGTGAAGGATGAGAAGATTCCGAAGACTGCTTTCCGTTGTCATCATGGGAATTATGAGTTCGTTGTAATGCCATTTGGCATGGTGAATACTCCAGCTGTATTCATGGGATTGATGAATGCTGATTTCCATGAGTTTCTGGACAAGTTCGTGGTAGTTTTAATTAATGACATCCTTGTGTACTCCACATCTGAAGAGGGGCATGCAGAGCATCTACGAGCTGTTTTGGGAGCTCTTTGCCAACACCATTTTTTCTAGAAGTTGTCGATGTGTGTGTCTTGGGCTCGTGAAGTCTGTTTCTTGGGGCATGTTGTTTCCCAACAGGGAGTAGCTATGGATCCATCAAAGATAGAAGGAGTTGTGTCTTGGGAAGCCCCCAAGACAGTGTCAGAGGTGCGAAGTTTCCTTGGCCTCGATGGCTACTACATGAGGTTCCTATCCAATTTCTAACAAGTTCTGACTCCACTAACATCTTTGAATTGGAAGGATCAGTCATTCATATGGATGGATCAGTGTTAGGCAGTATTCAAGTATCTAAAGGAGAAGTTAGTAGGTGATCCATTCCATTGTCTTCCAGCTGAGGGAGTCCAGTTTGATGTTTTCTGTGATGTTTAACATCAAGGTTTAAGTTGTGTTCTCATGTAGCAGAGTACCATTGTTTCTTATGGGTCTCATTAGTTTCATCCCCATGAATGAAACCATGCCAACCTTGATCTTGAGTTGGCAGACTTGGTGTTTTCTTTGAAGTTGTGGAGACATTAACTCATTGTTGAGCACAATGTAGTTTTCACTGATCATATGATTTTTAGGTATGTTTTCTCCAAGTGTGAATTGAATATATGACATCGTATGTGGATGCAGTTCTTACAGGAATACAACATTGAAATATCGTATAAACCTGGAATAGGTATTGTTTTAGCTGATGCGTAGAGCCAAAAGTCATGTAGTGATGTTGTTCGTGAATTTGGTGATTCCGGGAGAGTAATGGAAGAACTGTCATCATTGCATCTTGATATGGAAGAAGTTGGGGAAAGAGGTTGTCTTTTTTAGATGATGGTATAGTCAACCTTGGTTCAGAACATGGAATATTCCCAGTTGGGGGATCTAGGGTTGGAGGTCTGGAGAGACCGAGTTGTTTGTGGTGAGGTCCCTGATGGTTGGTTGGAAAATGAACAACATTGAGTGTTGTATTATGGAAGCCTTTTTTCCCTTGAAGATTTGTGATACAGTTCTAAGAGAGTTCCATAGTTCGCCCTTAGCAGTATATCCTTGAATGACAAAGATGTACATATCCTTGAGGAGTCAGTTTTGGTGGCCTGGGCTGAAGCGTGTGGTTGCAAAGTTTGTGTCTCGATTATTAGTCTTCTAGAAGGTAAAGGCCAAACACCATGTTCCATGTGGTCTTCTCCTGCCATTATAGATTCCTCATAGGAAGTGGGAGAACATCTCAATGGACATTGTCACTAGTTTACCTCAAGCTCAGAGAGGACATGATTCTATTTTGGTGGTAGTGGACCGTTTAACAAAATAGTCCCACTTTATAGAAATCAAGGAGTCAAGCTCAGGGGAAGTTTTGTTGAGGCAGTATCTAGATGAGGTGGGGAGACTTCATGGAGTCCCAAGGATGATCATTTCTGATTGAGATCCTTGTTTTACCTACAGGGTGTGGAGAGGTCTCCAACATGCTTTTGGTTCTCAGCTATTCCTTAGCACTGCTTTTCATCCTAAAATGGATGGTCAAACAGAGCAAACCATCCGGACTCTTGAATACATCATACGCACTTGTGTTCTTGATTTTGGAGGTTTATGGATGAGGCACTTACCCATGGTGGAGATCACTTTCAATAATAGTTTTCATTCCACCATTTGTATGGAACCATTTGAATCCTTATATGGCCGATCTTTCCGTTCTCTGTTATGGGGGACTGGGGGTCAGAGAATCAGCAATTCGCGGACCATAACTAGTGTAGAATACAATAGAGATGGTCTAGGTGATTGGCGAGAGGGTGAAGACAGCGCAAGATCGTCAGAAATCATATGCTTATGAAATAAGTATTCCCTTAGAGTTTAATGTCGGGGATCATGTGTTTCTGATGGTAACTCCCTGTCATGGTAAATGAAGGATTGGCTGTGGAAGCAAGATTTATCCCCGGTTTGTTTGGACTTTCGAGGTGTAATCTCATGTTGGACCTGTGGCGTATCAAGTAGCACTTCCCCCACAGATGATTCAGATACATGATATTTTCCATGTATCATAGCTCCATCGTTATCTTTATGATGACTCTAACATTATCGATTGGGGAGAGATCGATGTTGATGATGATGAAACCTTTGAGGAGCGACCTATGGATATCCAAGACCGCAAGGAGAAGGTGTGGCATGGGCCTTCTATTCCCTTAGTTCGTCTCCTATGGTGACACTGTGGAATGGAGGAGAGTACATGGGAACATGATTCATAGATACGTTCTCAGTACCCAAAGTTGTTTAATGTTTAACTCTTTTCATGTAACAATGTTCCCTTTGTGGTTAGACCATTCATGTTTTGTTTATGAATTTATTTTGTTTCTTTTGTGGCTTGATCTCTTTTGAGAGGTATCTTGATGGGTTGTTGTTCAGACCCTGTTATTTTTGTCTCCTTATGCTGGTTTTGAATTCTCCAGGATAAGAATGTATTCAGAGGTATGTGATGTAATGGCCCGGACCTCTCTGGTCCATTACTTTGTGAAAATATGGTGTTTGGGTGTTCCGGGAAGTCATGGTGACATATCCTCATCATTTCCAAATTTCCAATTCTATGAAAAGTTCAATCAGTGAATAGTTTTATCGGAAACCTATCATGGTAGATGAATAGTATTCTATCAGTATGGTTTAGAGAATAGTGTTCTATCAGTGAGGATTTAGTGGACTATGTTTTATCAGTGAGGATTTAGTGAACAATGTTCTATCATTGAGGATTTAGTGAACAATGTTTCCACACCAATGAGCTTATAAAAAAGGACTTCTAATAGTGGACTTCTAACAGCGGACTTCTAACAGTTGACTTCTAATAGCAGACTTCTAACAACGGACTTCTAATAGTGGACTTTGAACAGTGTTTCTAGATTCCTACAATTTCACCCCTTTGACGTTTCTGTTGACATAAAATAGATTTAAAGCCTTATTTTAAGGACACTTATGGCCGATTTAAAGACCATAAATCCTATATTAATTATTATAATGGCTTGGGATGTTTTTACTTGGTCAAACCGTGTGGGTTTATGTGATTCACTTTCAATGGGGAATTAAGCGTATCTTAAACTGTCACCCCATTAAATCATCAAAGGGGACATAATATCATCCTCCCTTGTTCTTACTCTTTGTTCTCAACTATGAGATTCTAGAACCTTTCAATCCTTCTTGTAGGAGTTTCACAATAAAACATTACTCCTCATATTGGTTCTGCTCTATTTTGAAGAAACCGAGCTATATCGGTCAATATTCAATATAAGGTATTTCGATAGTTGTTCCTTTGGGGATCATCTCCTCATATATTGCCTTTCTGTGTTATTACATGAAATATCCATGCTTTTGATGGGGTTTTGCATGGGGTTTGGTTGGTGCTATCATACCGTGGCATCCTCAGGTAGATGTAGTTGTGAGAGGAGGATCATGACCTATTGTGTGGATAAAGAATGTAAGGAACTGTTTGAGGTAGGGGATTGATTGCTTCTATTTCATTTATGTGTAACTGTATTTTTAGCATGTTTAATCCCACGAGATGACAATGGAACTGAAATAATAAATATTTAAACCAGATAAATAAATTGATATCGATCGTATGTTATTGCCTCTTGTTTTTCTAGATAGTGTGATGTCTATGATTTCTTTGCATAGATGTTTGTTCTTGATGGAAATCGGTGAATAACGTAAACTATAATTAATTTATAATTATTGGATAAAGATAATGATTCATGAAAACAAATATGTTTCTTGTTGTAATTTGTTGTTAATAAAATTAGTGCAGTATGCATGTTTATTTATTTGTGATAATTTAATGGTTATGTTTCTTGAATTTGGAACCAACGAATAATAAATCGGTTAACCCTTGACGGATTAATGAACTGGTGGTTTTTAAAAGATAATTGCTTGTAGGGTTTCAGAGTTACCCTCTTGTTTGTTTAAGGACCAATTGCCCAATTGTGGAGATGTTTGTTTTACTAATGCTTGTGTTATAATGTGAGACTGGATGGTTGTGGTAATATGTGGAGGCATGAAGGCCCTTTTGGATGTGGTAGAAGATGACGCCTATTGTGGAAATATGCATCAGTTTATGCATGTGGGTGTCAGGGGGGACACCAAGGATGATGGAATGGAGTGGATGTGACTATTTGATGCTTGGTAATTTTTATTGGTTGTTTATATGCTTTACATTTCCCCACAGCTCAAGGTTGCTGATCTTACTTAACCTTCTTCCAAAGGAGGCTAAGACATGTGGGGTATGCCATGTGCTTTCCATGTTTATCTTCTCAAGGAAGGATGGGTATATACTCTTGCTATAAGTGAAAAGACTCGACAGGTAGTACATCTATTCACTTTGTTGATCCCCCTTGTGTTTAGTGTCATATAATGTTTTTCTTGAATGCCTCGAAATGTGGGAATTTTTTTTCTATAATGAATAATTTAATAAATGGTGTTAACCCTTGGGGATGGAGATGCTGGAACATAATGATGAGGATGAAATTTTTGAAGGAACAATTCACTTTAAATGTTATACTAATGAAATTTAATGTGGAATTGTTTATGTTTAATTAATTTTTAATGAATTAATTAATGTACAGTGGAAATAATAAAAAGGGAATGAAGTAATCAAATAATCCTCTTTAAATGGTTGTGTGCTTATAGGATACCTAGTCTTAGAAGTAGCACCCCAGAGTCCTAGAGATGTTTGCTGCTGTTTTGTCTAAGACTAGGTAAGGCCCATAGTGTGGTTGTGAGATATAATATATCATGTAATTTTTGTGTTTCTATATGATACACCACCCTGTATGTAAGGTCAATTGACAACCTGGGGATTCTGAGCCCTGGGGGGTGTTTTCCATAACATTCCGGTGGGAGGATTGATGGATGACTACCCCCTTTGGCCCCGCTCTCTTCTCTTGGTAGTCATTGGTGCTGGCACACACATTGGTTAGTTTTCCCCATATTTGTGTGTAGAGGGTTGTAATGGATTGTGGTTATTCACACACATATATTCTAGAAATAGTTTTCTATGTACTACTATAGGTGTAACATGTATAGGCTGTGATGGCTTGAGGATCCTTACTCGGTGTAAGGGCTGTAATGACTTGAGGTATAATACCCGACGTATGATACATGTTATGTGAGCTGTGGTGGCTCCCAGAAACTACCTGGTTACTTTGGTGTGTGGATGTGGTTCTTTTTTTACACGTGGTTCATATTGTGGTGCTTCGCCCAGTTGTCTATGGGAAAGCCTTTTTTGGAGAGAGATTATCCGGACATGAGACGTTGGGGAAAAGCAGCAAACCAGTGGGGATGTAGTAGTAGGGTACCATTGATATTATTTTTTATATGATATATTCTTGTATTCATTACTTGGTGAGTGTAGCCATAGTGAGGTTGGGATCTTAGTATACCTATTTATCTGATGAGTTAGTTTCAATTGTTGTTCACTACATTGCACGAGAGGCTTCGGGGAGGATCCTAATGAGTATACTGTTATACTCACCCTAGGTATATATAAACTGTTTTTCAAGTCACATGGATCAGATTGGAGATCTAGCTGGTTTCTACTAGCTTGGGGATGCAGGATCTGTGTGGTCTAGTGGTTGCTGTTGTTTTAACTTTCTTTTGGGTACATGATGTTTTTCCCCATTCAGTTGTAGTACTTTTTCATGGCATTACATACACGCACTTGGGTTTCTTTTATATCATAGTTCTGAGTTGGAGTTGGTTGGTGTCTATAATATCTATCTCTTTCACATGTGTTCTCTTAGAGGGTAATGCCTCCCATTTGTTTGTTTATTATACCCTCGGTTCTAGTCACCTACCCGGGGCCCACTGGAGGCGGGACTCGGGTGTTGTTATATCTCTTTTCACATTGCCGACCCTGGAGGGGTACACTTTTTTTGGAGGGGGTCATGACATGTCTGATGTACCTGGGACTGAAATTACCCTTCTTACAGAAATGTATAACACCCTTACATGGATATACCTTAAAAAAACATGGTCTCATACTTGAAATTCCAAATCCTGCCTTTAATTATCATCATAGCACTTTTTCCTACATTGGGCTGGTTTGATGTTGGTTAGGATATCCTTCACCTTTTCCATTGTTTACTCAACATGTTCTGGGCCTCCAAGTTTTCATTCACCAACATCATCCCATCAAGTTAATGTGTGACATCTCTTTCCATATAATGCTTAATATGGTGCCATCTGAATATTTTAATGGAGGCTATTATTATTGGAAAATTATACCAGAGGTAAATATTGATCCCAAATTCATTGAAAGTCAAGTCATCAAGATCTCATCAGGTCTTCTATGGTTATAATTGTCCATTCTAATTGTCCATCAATTTGAGGTTGGTAGGAAGTTCTCAAACAAAGTTCAGTATCTAGGCCCTTCTGAGGACTTTTCCAGAAACTTGATGAAAAATGGGGATCATGATAAGAAAAGATCAATAGGGGTAAACTATGGAGTCTTACAACATCCTTAATATATCATTCGTCCAGACTATCATGTGTTAAATATTCTCTTATAGCATGAAATTTTGCAGAATTTGTAAGACGATCAATAATTACCCATATTGTACCATTCCTTCTAGGATTCTTTGGTATCCCCATGACAAAGTCCATCAAAATATTATCCCATTTATACTTAGGTATGTGTAGAGTTTTTATGACTCCTCCAAGATGTTTCCTTCTATATTTCACTTGTTGACATATCATATATCTTGGTAAAAAATTAGATATCTCCCTCTTAATGTTGTCCAAAAAATGTTCCTTCAAATATCTATACATCTTAGTGGTACAAGGGTGTATAGTGAAATTTGAACTATTAGCATCCACCAACAATTCCATTTTTAGATCAGGTATATTGGAAACACAAAGTCTTTTCCCAAATTTCAAAATTCCATCTTCATATATGAAGTCACTCAATCTCCCATCATTCACATATTTAATCTTCTTTTGAAACTCCTCACCATCATTTTGAGAACTCCTTTTTGTTTTTAGTCATGATGGTTTGGAAACCATTTGAAAAATTACTGATGTTTCACCTTCCATAGTTATTCCCATATCCATGTTTACTAGATTCATGAAAATAGGTTATCTTTCAAATCACATATTGTTCAAAATTACATGATCCTTCATTCTCAAAGTATTTTCCACCATATTTCTGTTCCCTAGGTGGTAGTGTATAGTGAAATCATAATCCTTGAGCAGTTCAATCCATCTCCTTGGACTCATGTTCAGTTCTTTTTGTGAGAAAATATACTTCAATCTCTTATGATCCGTATATTTCTCAAATTTTTCACCATAAAGATATTGTCTCTATATATTTAGAGAAAATATTACAGATTCTAACTCAAGATCATGAGTGGGATAGTTTTTCTCGTGAATTTTTAGTTGTTGTGATGCATAGGCAATGACTCTATCATTCTGCATAAGGACACAACCAAGTCCTTTCATTGATGCATCACTATAAATAACTAACCCATCGTTCCCTGATGGTAGAGTCAAGATAAGAGCATTGAATAATCTTCTCTTCAATTTTTCAAAACATTCTTCACACTCTATTGTCCAAACAAATTTAACCCCTTTACACGTGAGCTTGGTTAATGGGTTAGCCAATCAGGAAAAATTCTGGAAAAACACAGATAATAATCAGATAAACCAATAAAACTACATAGCTCAGTTATACTCATTATTGTCGGCCATTCTTGGATTGGAATTTTCATAGAAGTATCACTATAGATTCCATCATTTAAGAAAATATATCATGGAAAAAATCACCTAAATCCAGAATTCACAGTTGTTAAACATGGCATATAATTCATTTCTTCTAAGATTATTTAGGATAATGCGCAAGTGACATTCAGGATCATTGTATATTTTGAATCATACCAAGATATCATCAATAAATACCATAACAAATTCATCATAATATTCCTGGAAAACTCTGATCATTAGATCCATGAAAAAAGAAGGTGAGTTAGTCAATCCAAAATGAATTAATGTAAACTTGTAATGCATGTACCTAGTTCAAAATGTTGTTTTCCAAATTTCATTCTTCTTGAAAAACAACTGATGAAATTTAGATCTAAGTTCAATCATTGTAGAATATTGAGCTCCATGAAGTTGGTCGAATAAAACATCAATGTTAAGTTAGGGATACTAGTTATTTATTTTTATTGCATTAATCTCTCTGTAGTCAATGCACAACTTCATAGAATCGTCTTTCTTCTTAACAAAAAGGACAGGGATCCCCATGGAGAAAAAATAGGGCGAATAAATCAATTATTACTCAATTCCTCTAGTTGTTTCTTTAGTTCCACTAATTCCACATTGGCCATTCTATAAGGGCCTTTGATATGGGCCTTGAACCAGGAATTAAGTCAATGGAAAACTCAATTTCTCATTCTGGAGGATGTCCAGATAAATCTTTTGGAATCACATCAACATATTCTTACCCAATAGGTATGTCCTATATTGGAACATTCCTTTCCTCACCCAAAATTATTTCATTTACTTCTTCCCCAATAATTTAATTTTGTTGATCTACTAAGGGTGGATCTAGATAAGAATCAGATGGTGACGTTCTGCTCTGAAGATAAGGTACACTTTATCATCATCGAAAATTGTAACCTCCTTCTTCTTACAAAATATTTTCGCATCATGGTCTGAATGCCAATCCAAACCGAAGATCATATCAAATTCAATCATGGGTATGAGGATGATATCAGTAGATAAATAACGTTTATATGCCTTAATGGGAACTGATTCACAAAACATTATTACAATGATACTTCCCTTAGGTGTTTTGAATAACAACTCAATTGTTAAGTCAAATTTAAAATATCTAATTTTCTTAGAAAACAGGGAAGATATGAAACTATGAGATGATCCAGAGTCAAAAAAAGCATAGGCAAAACTGGAGGAAACCATTAAATTACCTGCCACCACATCTATCGGAGCTTCAACCTCAGTAGCAATCATAGCATAAGAATGGACTTTATCCCTTGTCCTTTTCTAAGATAAGTTCCCATGGATATTAGGACATTCATTTTCATAATTGCCCTTTCCAATACAATTTTAGCATTCAACATTGAAAACTCTTTCTTCCCCTTGCAATCACGAGCTTGGTGGCCTTTTTCATCATAATTGTAATAGAATCCCATTCCCTTTAGGCTAGTACTGAGGTGTTTCTTCCCATAATTACTGCAGGATGGATATTCAAATTATCCCTTCTTCCCCTTATTTCCATTTATAGAGTGTTCCAGTAGATATCTTCTTCTCTTTCTTTGCTTTAATGTCATAAGGCATAGATAATTCATTTTCTTTCTTGATAGCACATGAGATAATATCTTCATATGACGATATGGATTGTGAGACTACTTCGCAACAGAAAAATGGTTTTAACCCATCAAAAAAATGACCAATATTACTTATTGGGTTACATATATATTCTACAACACGATTTTCTATCCTTGTAATGTTACCCACATACATTGCAATATTCTCATCTTATTTTCGCATTAGACTCATAAATTGTCTTTCCATATCCGCTCGATTTTCATGAGGAAAGTATTTTTCTTAGAAAATATCTTTAAACATCCTCTATTCCATATTTTATACTTTATAATCTTCCTTTGTGTTTTGAATCAATGACCACCATTGATCTGCATCTTCCGTGAGATGATAAACTGCAATGAAAACTTTTTGCCTTTCGCTACTCCACAAAGCATGAAATATTTTCTCTAAGAAATTTATCCTTTGCTCAGCTACCAATGGATTTCTACTCCCATTAAATATGGGTGGTTTTTGTCTCATGAAGAAGTCTAACATTAATCCTCGTCATTGTGGAACAGGGTGCTCCATACGGGTAAGGTATTTATTCATAACCAAAGTGAGTTGTCCCAATATGGTGATAAGATGATCAACAACAGTTTCTTCAGCAGCACCATTATAATTACATGAGTTGGTGGGTAATCCCTACATGGATTACATTCATTGATACAGTTTCCATTCCTTCTAATAGGCGCCATTTCTAAACAATGGGATATACTAGATTTTTTTATGCATCACAATAATAATTCCAAACTTGTAAAACACTTAACATAAATTGAATTGTTTATGGATATAATCCATAATCAAAAATATGTTTTCTTTGAGGAAGTATATACTCATAAACCCATCATAATGGTTTGTTAAGAAAATGAGAATTGTCCTAAGAATATCCCTTGGATGTGTCGTAACCGAGAGTACAATAAGGCACATTTTCATGCACCAGTTCCCCTTCAAGTCTATCTCAAAGTGGTGTTTTTGGGTTTTACCCTTAGGTACATCTGTGATAGAGCTACCTCTACCAAATCATATCTATACAGAGATATATTTCTTTTAAAACTCACAAAACCTTTACAATACCAAAATTCTAGGAAGTTCTTCTATACTAATCTTCAATTTTTATCATAGGGTAGTGTTCTATAATCAGAGTTTTTCTAAATCTATCTTCCAAGCCTTGTACTAAACATCATTTGATACCAACTATAACACCCCAACCCCAGTTACATAGAGACAGTTCATTATTACATAATGTTGGCATGATCACAAAAGATCATGTATCGAAAAACCGAATATTTTAGTAGCCTTGGAAATACTAGATACAATCATAAGTTTTTCATTACATTATAAAATAAAAAACTATAACAAGATAGTCTACATAGGCCACACTCATATCCCTTAGACTATCCCTGAAGGTCAATCATAATATATATTTCACATCCTGGGAAAATAAAACATAGAATGGGGTGAGCTTAGATGCTCCGTAAGGTTAAAAAATAGCGGATACCTTCATAAATAAAATAAAAATTTAAGGCAATGTGTAATACTAAAACAAAATCCTTTTAAACATGAACATCCGCATAATATGGAAAAGATAAAATCAAATAATTTCATTTACTTATTGACATGGATATTCTACTAGTCTAATAATCACATGAAATATCAATATCCAATTTAATAATGATGGAATGCATAATGTTAGACTTCATAAACACATATTCACAACCTTTTTCCAAGAATAAAAATAAGATTTTGTCAAGGCATTCTACCAAGACACTAGTTTGTCTCATGGGACCTACGGATGCATCAAGGAGGTACATCGGGCTCCACCAGTCACTTACTAAGTCCAATGTATTCCTCATATGAAAATATTTAAATATAACATAAACATTCATATTAAAACTATCATTTTAAATGTCAATAATTTATCCATAAACCATTAATGGTATTAAAATTACACATCCAAAATGAAACATATCATAAAACCTTCAATACAACACATAACATTTGTAACATAATAAATCAACCTCGATAAGGAATAATATCCCATAAAGGATGTTAACATAGTTGAAAATGATCTGTAAAAATCATTGAGAGAAATATCCTTTTTTAATTAAATCATTTAAAAGTCATATAAAGGATGTCATTTAAAAGAATGTTTTGAATCAAAGGGTCCCATACCACTTTGAAACTTTTGAAAAGAATTAACATTTTAAAACATTCATGTCCAAATAAATAAATACATAAAAACAATTTTGAAAACATGGACAATAATGAGAAAGAATTAGAAGAATAAATATTTAAAACAGTTTAAATAAAGTTTTAGTAATAATTACCTTAAAAATAACCCCTTTGAGAACTCTTTTATGAAACATGAATAATAAATTTTTCCTAAAAGATACTTACGTAAAAACAACCTCTAATAATAAAGAGATTGTGAAATTAACCCTTACCTTGTAATTTTCCAACATCAAGTGTATGTTAAACTCATGTATAATGGTGAAATCATTTTTATTAAATGATACAAAATCCATATACATTAATTTGATATCATATATGTTCTTATAATATTTCTTTGTAAATGATAGTTTAGTAGTATCATCATTTTGGGTGTTAACTGAATCATTTTCCTTTATATGATTTGTTATATAATCCATGTTTGTTATGGATAGGATGTATTTGATTCATATATGGAATGATATTATGTTCCTAAAAATTATTTTTAATCAAAAAATGAAAATTATTCTTGAATGATTATGATGGGGAATGAATCTCATCGCGTTCGTGAAGACTGTAATCCATACGTTCTCCTGAGCAACAATATCATTATTTTGATATTCAAATAGTATATAATTGGATGGTATATCATATTACAGAATCATTATCATGTTTTGGTTATTATTTATATTTGTTATACTCATTATTGTACCCTTTCAAATTATCAAGTGTTTGAATAACAAACTACACATTGACGTGGAGAGGGTAATCTGTACGCACGCATGTATGGTGACTTTTTCCTTTAAAGGATGGATAGAATAATGAATATGGTTGTACCATTTTTATAATAAAAACATAGTATATTGAATATACTATAGTTATTATTTTATAATGGAAACAACAATGAAAGAGGAAGTGGAAGAAGAAAAGATCTTGAAAGAGGGGATGAAATATTTACCTCTTCTTCGGGTTCTTCCATTTGATTTTATCAAAAGGGATCTATAGGTTGGATTTATGACTAAAGGAATGCCTCTAGGATGAAATTATGATAGTTTAGAGGGTATTTGGGTATGGTTTGTCCAATACAAATGGATTGGATGGTATGAATTTGAGAGAATGGAAAGTGCCCTTTTATAAGAGGGGTTAGGGGCAGCTTACGAAAAGATTGAAATATTATTTTATAATAAAATAAATTTAGGTTTCTAATGGCTCAATAATATATTTTTTAAAGGATAAGGTGGGGATGGGGCGAAATCCACTCAACCAGTAGGATTTATACAGTTTTGGTCACTATATTAACCTTATATTTTAGATTTAACTCTTAGTTAAATAGTTTGACATTTACCATGTCTCTTTGTATTTTTATATTATATGGTTAATAAACATACTAAAAATTTCCAAGTGAACATAAAGTGGTTAATTAATGAAATATATAATATTATGTAATCCCTTTTCCAAACCGTAGACATTTAGAAATATAATTTCAATTAATAATATATTATTTGTTTTGAATAACTCTTTTATGTCAATTTTGACACTATTTGGCATTTTGTTTGTAAAATTCATAACATTATTACTTCAAAAAAAATTAATTTAATCAACCCTATCCTATCATATTAACCTAATAAATTTAGTTTTATTCCTTAAAAGTCTAAAATTAGATTTATTTGGAGATTTATAATATCAATTATTTTAATCTTTTATTATTATGGTAATTACTGCATCATCATTGCGTCAGAAATTAATTTACTTATTTAATGTCTAAAAATTATAAATAAAATACCATTATGTAGGAAATATTTATTGATTTATAATTAATATTTAAAGTTGAATTTATCTTGTGTATAACCCCTATATTAAAAATGGTTTAGTCAATTGTCCATGCTTGATGAAAAGGGGAAGCGACTGTTGGGTAAGATGGAAACCTCCAAAGAGTGGTTTGAAATTGAATATTGATGGTTATTATATGGATGGGGTTATGAGGGGCAGTGGTGGGATTCGGGATTGCCGGGGCTCTATCCATATTGCCATTAGTGCTTACTATGGTCCAGGGAGCTCCCTGGGTGCGGAGGTTTGGGCCCTCGACTCGAGTTTGATGGTTTTTAGGAGAAGTTTGGATGTGGTAGAGATTGAATCTGATTCTGAGGTCCTTGTGAAGGCCTTAATGGGACTTCATGGGGTTCTGTGGGAGATGATTTATCTTATACGAAGATGCAGGATGGGCACACATCAGGGAAGGTTTTTCCACCATAGTAGGAGGGAAACTAAATTTGCCGCTGATTCTCTTGATCATTTGGGTAGACAGGGCGAGTCTCTGAGGATCTTTGATAGTCTCCATTCTCTTACTAGGGTGTGTTCTAGTATTGTGCAAGGGGATGCTCTTGGACTTCACCACTTCCATCCTCCTTGATGGATTGTATTTGTTTTCTGCTCCCTTATTTTGAAATAAAAAATATATGTCATCATCATCTTATTGAACCCTATTTTTCATAATGATATTAATAGTGGATCTTTGATTTTTAAAATTCAACTCACAGAAGCATTAAAATTAATTTTTATAAAAAATTGAAAATGCTCATAGGAGGTGGGTAAAAGACGATAAAAAGTTCGATAAAATTTTATATATCTAAACATATTATAAAATGACTCCATTGAATTAAGTTGAACATATATAGGTAATATGTGTGTATTTTTACCGAAAATAAATTAAAATAAAATAACTAATTATTTAAATAAAAAATCAGGTTTAACCTATAACGCAATGTTTTTTCACTATTCATCAAAATTTAATGTTTTTAGAAAATACAAAAAAATCACCCAAAGATATTTTAGATATTAAAAATCAAAAAATGGAGTCCCTTTCGAAAGATAAGATTAATAACTTTTCAAAAAATGGGTATTAGTATTCATGGCGGCTAGTTTGATTGGTTGTGGTGTGTTTGAACACGAAGTTGCATACAACACAATCTATTGCATTATTCAAAGGGAAACATACTGTGGATGCTTGAGGTGTTACAAAATCCTCCTCCTCTAATAAATGAACATGTTGATGTCGAATCCTTCAGGTTAAAAATGACTCCCATGTTTAGTAGATCTTCTAATCCTCTCACTGAGAAACATTGAATTAACTCCATTGAAAACATATTCTCTATACTCTAGTGCTCAGAAGAAGAGAAAGTTGCGCTAGAGGTCTACTGTTTTTATGGAGAAGCTTGTCAATGGTGGACACTGATCATGAATACAATGTTATAAGAAGAAATTTATTTCATTGTTTGGGGGGAATTCAATAGAATGTTTTTCGAAAAATATTTTCCCCTAAAAGTATATCTCATGATGGAAAGAGAGTTCCTCAGACAGAAGCATAAGTAAGATGATTACATCATGGTTTATGAAGAAAAAATTACATGTATTTGAAGGTATGCCTATGCCTTTATCATGAACAACAATAGTATTGTGGTTAGATTCTTTAGCAGACTAAAACTGAGTCTCTGAAAATAGTTGGCAGTTTGAGACTTCAACTCTTAAGAGGATATTGTCTGTAGTTCCCTCATGTTTGAAATGGAGATTAGAGAATTTATTTGGTCTCATGGGCCAAGTGAAAAGAAGTGACAAATAGAGGAAACATGGGTGGTTCAACAATCAAATCCCATGATAGAATGAAGCCAGACTATCCCACTGTTAATTTTTTGGGGAAGAAGCATCTTGGGAGAAATCAAAAGGGAACCAATTATGGCTTCAAATGTGGACAGTTGGGATATCTAACTAAACAATTCTGATGGGATTTGAAGAATTATATAAATGTGGAAGAATAAACTAAGTTTCAGATCAACACTCGTCATGTAGTGTAGTGTAACAACTACAAGGAGAATAATCTATATGCGAACAAATTTCATATGCCAAGGCTTGTTGGAGGCAATCAACAACAACCTACAAGGAAACAAGGAAGGGATTATGTTATCACTACTACTGAGGTGGAGCCGGAAAATGATGTCGTGATAGGTACACTATTTATTCATTCTATAATTGAGAACGTACTATTTGATTCGGGTTCTACACATTCTTTCATAATTTTCAGGTTTAGTAGAACTATTATAACGCAACCTCATAATTTGGAGGATAATATATCTATGAGAATAGAAAATGGTTCAATTATTGTGTCAATGGTTTATAATTCATCCCAAGTTAAAATTTTCTAATATATATCCTAGAAAATATCATCGTACTTCCTTTAGTGGAGTTCGATGCTATCATGGGAATGGATTGGCTATCTATATACAAACCCAATATCAGCTTTCTTGAAAGGGAGATCACTCTTCACATCCTGATGCATCCCCCAATTATTTACAATTGTATGGGGGCAGATGAATATTATTTAGAATCATTGTATCAAGTGTGGATATTAATTACTTATGAGAAATCATTTCTAGATCCAATGATTGAGTCATATGTGAGAATCATATTTGATGACATGCCCATCTTGAGGGATTACTCAAATTTATTCCCTGAAGAGTTTCCTAGTCATCATCCTTATTGAGAGGTTTCATTCTAAATGAAATGTATTCCATGTTCTTTAACTATATCAAATACACCTTATTGAATGGGAACTATTGATCTAGAAGAGGCGAAGAAGTAGTTAGAGGAGAATCAGAACAACAATTTTATACTCCCGAGTACTTAACCATGGGGTGCGCTAGTCGTCTATTAAAAAAATAAGGATTGATCAATGCACCTATGTATTGATTATCGTGAGCTCAATTATATCATGATTAATTACAAGTATCCCCTAGCATAGATAGATTACTTTTTCGATTATCTTTGTGTGGCTAGTTATTTTTCTAATGTGGACCTTCGATCGGGATATCACCAATCAATGGAAAGGAAGGACTATATTCCCAAGAATGCATTTAGAAGGATGTATGGACACTATGAGTTCATTTTGATGCCCTTCGGAATCACTAATTCACCAAAAATATTCATGGATTTAATGAATAGAGTTTTTGGAGATTACCTCAAAATAAGTTTTGTAGTCTTTACCGATTATATTGTGATATACACCAAGAGGAAGGAAGAACATGAAGAGTATTTTAATTCAATGTCAAATACATTGAAAAGGGAGAAGCTGTATGAAAAGTGTTGTAAATGTGAGTTTTGGATTGAGGAAGTATCATTTTTGGGGCATGTTATCACCAGAGAAGGGATATATGTGGAACTATCCAAGACAATGGCAATTAAATAGTTTCCCAAGACAACATATATAATGGAAATCCATATATTTTTGGGTCTTAATTGGTATTAATTATGAATTGTGATGAAATTTTTGTGATTGTAAATCCCAATGAAAATGTTGACATAGAAGGGAGTAATGTTTGTATGGAATTTGGAAATTGAAGAATGTTTTAAGGAGTTGAGAAAGAGTTTTATCACTACACAAATACTCTCACTCCCAATAAGTTGAGAAATATTTATGGTGTTTAATGATGCTTCCAAGAAAAGCATAGGCTTTGTGTTAATGAAAAATGATAAATTAATATCCTATTCCTTAAAGAAGCATAAAAATCCATGATCAAATCTATCCTTCACATGATATTGAGTTGGTGGTATTGATCTTTGCGTTAAAAATCTAGCGGCATTATCTCTATGGGGAGAAATGTGAGATATATACTAACCACAAGAGTAACAAATAAATATTCACATAAAAGTTTTTAATATGATCCAATGAATATTAGTAGATCTCATCAATAATTATGACTGCTCAATCCACTACCATCTCGTTAAGACAAACAAGGTGTCATATGGCCTATGTAGAAAAGATTTTACATCTTTATCAATGATGAGAATTGAAAAGGATATGATCTTCTTATATTTTTAGTGGATGGACATGGGAATCCTTAGGGTAATAACATCATCAACACTTTCTCAAATGATTTCTCAACCATCTCTCACGGGGAAAATAAAGGATTCTCAAAGAAAAGATATGGAAATTAAGAAAAGGGTGGAAGCTATCTGAAATGGGAAATCCTATTATTTCAAAATTGACAACGAAAGAGTTTTATGATTTGTGTCATGATTATGTGTACCATCTGATCGAGAGATAAATAAGGAGCTTCTGAATGATGCACAAAGCTCAACCATCCTTATCAACCCTCAGAGCATAAAGATTTATCGAGATCTCCAAGAGGACTTTTGGTGGGTCAATATGATGAAGGAGGTTGCTGAGTATACTCAAAGTGCCTAAAATGTAAACAAGTTAATGATTAAAGAAAGAAGTCTAAGGTGATGATGAGACTGATACACATAGCAACATGGAAGTGGGAGAAAATCAACATGGACTCTATCACTGGCCTTACAAGGACATCCAAAGGAAACAATTCTATATGGGTGATTATGGATTGTCTTACGAAGACTAGTCACTTTATTTCAATTCAAGAGGGCTTCTCATTAGATCAACATGCTTAGATTTATATAAATGAAGTTTTAAGGATGCATGGATTACCACTATCTATTGTCTCCTATCGTGATTCGAGATTCACCTTGAAGTTCTGGAATAGTCTCCAACATGCTCTCGGAACCAAACTGAACATTAGTATGGTCTGTCATCCTCAAAGTGATAGAAAATTTGAGAGAACTATTCACACACCAAAAGATATGTTGAGAGCATATTCTAATGACTTAAAAGGAGGATGGGGACAACTTCTTCCACTAGTTGAATTCTCCTACAACAATTGTTTCCACTCGAGAATTAGAAGATCACCATATAAAGCTCTTTATGGGAAAAGGTGAAGAGCACCTATGTTTTGAGATTATGTTAGTGAAAGTAAGGTATAATGACCTAAAATGGATGATGAAATGGTGGAGAAGGTAAAAAATATTCAACAGCATATCAAGGTATCCAAAAGCAGATAGATGCGTAATGAAGACAATTGTTGATGAGACCATGAGTTCATTGTTTGAGACTTTACATTTCTATATATATATCCATGGGAGAATGTAATGATATTTGGGATGAAAGGAAAGTTAAGTGCCATGTACATCCGCCCCTTTGAGATTATTGATCATATCGAGGATGTGTCATATCAACTGGAACATCCACCTACAATGTCTAAAGTACATGATGTCTTCCATGTATCTTTCCAAAGGAAGTAAAAAGCAGATCCTTGACAAGTACTATCTTCAGAGGTGGTACAGTTGGAGAGTGATATATATTACAAGGATAAGCCAGGGAAGTTCTTGGATCATAGAGATAATGATATACATAACAGGACTACTCACCTCGTTAAATGACTATGATGGAACCATATGTAAAAAGAGGCAAAATGGGAACTAGACGAGGAAATGAAGGAAATATACTTTCACCTGCTTATGGAATAGAATGTAAAATAAAGTTTTGAGGGAAAAATTTATTAAGGGGGGAAGAATGTAACGACCCAATGTTTTTCAATGGAAATTTCCCCCTTATGATTATTTCATACAATCAAATAAAATCCCAACATAATGAACTATTATGTACTATGATACTCTTAAACATTATTTTGACACTTCTGTGTTTGGAATTTCCAAAATATGACATTCATAGTTGCAATCAATAAGATATTTGGAGTCCAATATAACTAACTTAATTTTTGTTTTATAGTAACATACCCATATGAATAGTAATGTTACCTATATGAATAGTGATATACCACAATGAATAGTAACCATACCCATGATAGTATATAAATAAGATTGAAGTGAATTTATGATGTACCTATATTATTCAATAAGTAAATAAATGTCTTAAAACTAGTTTTTAGACTAAATTATGAATTTAAATAAATATTTAAATAATCATATTTAGAAAATTGTTTTTGAAATTTTTTTTTTATTTTACATGTCGAAATATGGTTATGGTGAATTTTTTGGATTTTTTTAAAATACGTAATTTTTTGGTGAATAGTAAAATACATTAATTTACCATATAATTAAATTATAATTTAAATATACTATTCCTGATATCATAACTAATGTAACCACACAAGTATATTACTAACATGCATTCATTAATATTCTTGGTCATGGAATCATCACTATTTCTTTTCTCATGGAAAAATAATAAACTAATGATTATAATATAATGAAAAACATCCCCTCCTCCTCTATAAATACCAAAACTCCATAAAACTTATCATCACTCTTCTCAAGACTTCTTCCTTACTTAAAATCTTCCCAAATCTATCCCAAACAACCTTCCCCACACGCAACATCCTTTAGTCTCTAAAAAAGGAAAAATCCTCAACCATTAAGAGGCTGTCATGGAAGATTGAATCAAGAGGTAAATTCCTCCTTTCTTTCCTTTCGTTTTCATTTCAAGTTCATTTTTTTTCATTTCTATCCTTACCTATCCTCATATAAATGAAATGTAAACTCTAGTACCAATAATGTACTAGAATTTTGTCTTGATAATGGAATAATTATGTAACATCCCAGATCCGAAAGCCACCCAGAGGTGCCCCATACCCAGTTGGTCTCATGGCCTCAAGCGCATTTCCCCAAATTCCAAAGGTTTCTGACTAGTAGTAAGGGCCATGGGTGTGTTAGTGGGGAAACTATGCCCTAATTTATAAATCATACACCAGAAGAAAAACAAGCAATAGAGGAAGCAGTAGTAATCCATACAAAAGTAAACAATAGAATACTGAATGTAAGGAACAACTAGAGCACATAAATATATAAATTATGCATGGTACATATGTCTAGGAAAAAAACCAAATACAACACAAGGCTAGAATACAACAGTACTAAACCCAAGTACAATGAAAATAGATAAACAACTCCTCAGCATCACAAGGCAATGCTCTGTCCCATGCTCCCCCTCTCCCCAGCAAGTCAAGTACCTGGAGTAGAAGGGGTTTTTCCCTTTTCTATCCCCACAATAATATAATCTATTTAGGCCCTAAAGCATGACCCAAATAGGGTGTGACAATAAATCCTAGTAGGCAACCTCCACAAGATCTGTGCCAAACATTTAGTGAATATATGGTAGGTAAAAGTACAGGAAAAAATAATCAGGAAGGTACTTAGAAGTAAAAAATTGCACATGTCAAGTAGGAAGCTAAAAAAACAAGGTAACCCTATTGGAAGTACACACAACCATCCCCTCTGGTCCTAACTAACAAGTACAAGAAACCCTCTGGGTATTACACATAGCCTAGCCCCTCTGGTTTAGTCATATGAATTCATAAAAACTCTCTGAGGAAGCACTCACAGTCAATTCCACTTATAGTCTAAGGTTTTCAAGGAATCTCTGAGGAAGCACACAAGGTCAATTCCCCCGATATCCCCAAGGTAAAGGACTCTCTGAGGAAGCGCACCCCGTCAATTCCCCTTATATCTTATGTCATTCAAAGACTCTCTAAGGAAGCTCACTCAGTCAATTCCTCTTATAGTCTAGGATGAATCAAGGTAAATTAAAGTAAGAAATGACTCTCTAAGGAATCTCACCCAGTCTATCTCCTCATAGACTATAATGCTCAAAGAATCTCTAAGGAAGATCCATCGGTCGATACACTTGTAGTCTATAATACCAAAAGACCTTATGGGAAATCTCACTCAGTCTATTTCATTATAGTATATAACACCCAAAGACTCTCAGAGGAAGCTCATTCGGTCTATCCCCGTATAGTCTATAACACCAGGTTCTCACGGCCCTGTGATAGTCAGCGAGCATAACAATGAAATATTCTCCAGTAAATCCTTATGAAATACTTGGATAAATAGTCTACATCTCAACAACATGTCAAAAAAAAATCAAATCTCCATCCTACAATCACTAGGCATGGGAAACATGCAAAATAGGACCAAATGATCGGAAGAAAGAAATACATGGAAAAAGCTTCTAAAGCATAGAAATTCAACCCTATTCATATCCAATAATCTTATACTCAAGCCTACAAGCATGGTAGAAAAAAATAGGGGTAAAACGATAAACACACAATACCCCATTCAAGTGTATTAGCACAATTTCACATAACAGTAAAAGAATTTCAATGGAAGGGAACAAACCACTGACCTTCATGGTTCTGGAGAAAAATATCCACAATCAACTGCACCCACAAATATAGGCAACCACTCCACAAAAGACTTCTCTAAATCTCCTTCCCTATCATAAATATGCCTTAAAATAAACACCCAAGGAAAACCCACCAATGGATCTACATGAAATAGATGTAGAAATATAAAACCTAGAGTGAGGGAAGAGAAGATATCTGGAAAACTAAGGAGAAACCAGGAGTAGGGACTTAACAGTGAAGAAATTAATTCGACACACCAAGAAACCTCTTCGATTTGCCTCCAAAATTGGTGGGGAAGCACCTTCCACATTTGAGAACCCAAAATCCTGAGTGAGGCTCGAGTACAAGAATGTTTGGAGAAGAAATGGCAAAGCTCTTGTGGCCCGGGACATAGAAACCCTAACATTAAGGGGCTTCATGGTTACCCAGAATGGTTTGGTGAATTGTTCTCCCAACGTGCGGTTTCCACTCTCTCAACCATGGATTTTTCATGGAGTTCCCACATGGTTTGAAGAACTGTGCACTGCCCATTCGAAGCCCACATTCAAGGGTTTCACGGTTTCTAGGGCTGGCCTCAAGGTTTGTTCAGACCATGAACCAACCGTGTGCCAAACATGCACCCCTACATGACCTCTATAATTTCCTATTTTTTATGAGAAACAACAAGAAAAGGAAAACATACCTGAAAAGAAGGTCCGCGTTCTTTCAAACTTCCCCCCTTAAAGAAATTTTTCCCTCAATTTTCCTAGCAAGGCAGTGCAGAAGAAGGAACCCCGAACAACTCTATCCATTGAGCTCGAACATTGGCCTCCCTCTCCCACGTCTCATCCTTTAATCGCTCGGGATTCCAAATCAATCGTACTAGAGGAATAGACTAGCCACATATAACCTTTTTACTATGATGAACGATCTAGATAGGATGCTCCTAAAACAACGCATCCACTTCGAGCTCAACCACCTCAGGTTGAAAGACATGAGACGAGTTTGAAAAGTAACGTCAAAGCTGTGAAACATGGAAGACATCATGCATAGCCCAGTACCTCAGAGGTAAAAACAACAAATAGGCAACCAGACCAACTCTCTCCAACACCTCAAACGTCCGGACGTACCTTGGCGAAAGCTTACCCTATCTCATAATCATCTTGTGTCCCAAACTCGGTGCGACACACAAGAAAAACTTGATCCCCAACCTTTAACTCTAGAGGTCATCTCTAATGATCAGCATAAGAATTCTGTCTAGACTGTGCAGTAGCCATCCACTTTCAAATCCACTCTATCTACTCTATTGTCTCCTGAAAAAGATGAGGTCCCAGCAAAGCTACCTCTCCTGCCTCTAGCTAACATAAGGGTGATTGGTATGGCCTACAATGAAAATCCTCATAAGGTGCCATCTGTATCATTTAATGAAAACTATTATTGTTTGAAAACTATACAAGAGGTATATGCTTCTCCCAAGAACCTCCAAAATCCATAATTCATGCTTGGAGCATGTCCTCAAGCACCAGAATCATACGCTCGGACTGGCCATCGGTCTGGGGGTGGTAAGTTGTACTCAAACGTACATTTTCTCCCAAAGCCTTCTAAAGCCCCTTCCAGACTTGAGAAGTAAAACGTGCATCCCTATATGAATCAATGGAGTGAGGAACACCATGTAGACATAAAATATCTAGGATGTACAACTGTCCCATCTGGTCAACATTGAAGGTCTCCTTGATCGACATGAAGTGAGTGACCTTCGTGATTCTGTCAATGAAAACCCATACCACATCATTACCTCAAGGCAACATTGGAAAACTGGTCACAAAGTCCATCCCAACATCATTCCACTTTCACTTGGGAATTAGTAACTACTGTAGAAGTCCTGCTAGTTTTTGATGCTCGACCTTCACCTACGGATAGGAGGAACACCTCATGAAAAACCTAGCAACATCTTTCTTCATACCTGGCCACCAATACAGACGGTGTAGATCTTGATACATCTTGGTGACACCAGGATGAACAGCCCAAACTCAAGAATGAAAGTCATGCATCATCTCTCTGGCACTGTGTCCTAGTATGCTCGCTTCTCCTACACCGGTATCACACCACCTAGCTACCCAAAGATGCATATCACCTACTCTGATTTCCACACACAGACTCCTTGTGGCTCTTCCTGTTATCAGTAGGAGGAATACTAACTCTAGATGTCGAACCGACATGGCACACATCTCCAAAATCCCTCAGATTGCACTCTGTGATCTGCGCCAGTTTGACGATGGAGGATATTGAAGTCAACATGAAGATGTTCATCTATGATCAAATGTCATGCCTCAGACCATCCTCAAACTTCTGTGCAAGGAACAACTCATCACCTCCTAGAATAGGTGTTAAATGTTGCATCTCAGTAAATAATGACAAGTAATCTATCACATAATGATTACCCTACTCTAGACTCATGAAATCTCGGGCCCAATCGGCCCTCAAGGTCTCTGGATAGAAGTAATCGTAGAAGATGCACCAAAACTTATCCCATGCCATACTCTACAAGCACCACGCCTGTGAGATAACCTACGACAACCTCTTAGTGGAGTATTAGAGCATGTAGGTAGCGATCTTCACGCTCTTCTATGGAATTATCTCCATATGCTCGAAAATTGTCAGTGTGGCTTCCATCCATGACTCTATAGTCTGGGTCCTCTATCCCCTAGGAATATAGTAGGATGCAGCAACTAAAAGAACCGCTTCAATTCTTCCATCGACAGGGCAGGAGGCAGAAATCCCTAAAAAGTATGCATCATCCCCAAAATCACTATCTTAACTAAGAATAAACTCCTTTGTCAGGAATAATTGTTTGTTCCAAGACTGGCACAACTGGGGGATCTGCAGGAAGTCACTAATTAGCCATATCCATTGTTTATTCACTGTCTAGAAAATGGAATAAAACCGAAGGACATCTCGGTGGCATGACCCTACAAGGTCAACTACACACCTTAGATTCAAGATAATCAAGGACTGAAAATTGGAAGGACAAGAAAGGAATAGAAGAAATAAAGCAATCATGTTTTGCAAAACACGACTACAAAACATGTACTTGAATTATCTCCCCCTTCCTGAGCCCTTCTACACATCTAACCCCCAAAGTTGCCTTTAGAAAACAACATGGTGTGTTCTTTCCAGACATGGTGTGTACTAAACAAGCCTCAGTGACCCATGTTTCTAGTTACATGGCCGGATACAAGGTCCCTACACACGACGTGCACATCCGGTACACATCGTGTTCTACCACGATTTTCACAACCACGTGTCCCAACCGACACAGTCAGTGACACGGTGGTTAGGCTGGTTGTTATGGACTGTAAGCCTCGAAAACTACTCTGGAACACAGAAAATATTGAAAACAAACATTTAAGTGCAAAATTCCAATCCGTGAGGGCCCATAATCTCCACTAATCAAAGCGTGGCATCTTATACATGTTATAATAATGTGAATAAATCAAGGATCCACCAAATTCCGGTCCATGAGGGCCCATAACACCTCAAGAACCAGTTTTTGGCATTCATTCAAACAAAACATCACACAAAAAATACCCTATCAAACAACATGTATTTTTATCAAGGCATCTATCATGACAACATGAATATTCTACAAAACATCTATCAAAACAACATTAAATTACTAATGCACCCTAATTGGCATGGCCAGAATGCATTATATACAATTTCTAGCAAGTGCCTATATGATGCAAGAGATGGCCTAACCTCATCTCATCATGTTGAAACAGAAATAGAACCTCAATAATATCAACAGTAACAACAAAATGCTTGAGAATTACTCGACGATGAAATAAAATCAACTTTAAAATTGAAAAACTAGAAAACGTGCAGTAATTGAGGTAAATTAGATTTTCCCAGTACAACTGTTAGCTACTCCTAGGCACAACTTATTACTAATTACCCATTCCATCATGTACCTACCTATTTGCTCCAAACAGTATGTCAAGATAATACAATTCTTTGATACCACTTTGTATCATCTCGGATCCGGAATCCACCTTGAGGCGCCTCGTACCCGGTTAGTCACATGGCTCCAAGCACATTTCCCCGAATGCCAAAGGCTAATGACTAGAATCATTTTCTATGGGTGTGATAGTGGGGAAACTATGCCCTCATTAGTAGAGCACATAGTGGAAGAAAACAAAATCAATAGCAGAAACAGTAGTAATCCATAGAAATGTAAACAGCAGAAGACTGAAATTAAGGAACAACTAGAGCACATACATATATAAATGATGCATGGTACATATGTCTAGAAAAATATCCATCCACAACACAATGTTGGAATACAATAGTACTAAACACATGTACAAAGAAAATAGATAAACAACTCCTTAGCATCGCAAGCCAAAGCTTGGTCCCATGCTCTCCCACTCCCCAGCCAGTCATGTACTTGATGTAGAAGGGTGATTTCTCTTATATATCTTTGCAACAATATAAACAGTTTGGGCCCAAAAGCATGACCCAAACAAGGTGTTAGAATAAATCCGAGTAAGAAACCACCCCATGATCTGTTCCTAATAGTTAGTGAATATATGGCAGGTAAAATTACAGAAATCAGTAATTAGGAAGGTACTGAGTAGTAAACAATTCCACGTGTCATGTATGCAGGTAAACAAAAAAGGTAACCCGATGGGAAGTAAACACAACCAGCCCCTAATTTCCTACCTAAGAAGTACAAGCAACCCTCTGGGAAGTACACTCAGCCTAGCCCTTCAGGTTCAGTCATAGGAATTCATAAATACTCATTGAGGATGCACTCACAGTCAATTCCACTTATATTCTTAGGTAGTAATGGACTCTCTGAGAAAGCACACAATGTCAATTCCTCTTATAGCCCCGTGGTCAAGGACTCTCTGAGGAAGCTGACCTAGTCAATTCCCCTTATATCCCAAGTCATTCAAAGTTTCTCTAAGGAAGCTCACCCGGTCAATTCCTCCTATAATCTAGGATGGTTAAAGGTAATTCAAATAAAGAAACGACTCTCTAAGGGAGCTCACTCGGTCTTTCCCCTAATAGTCTATACTGCACAAAGACTCTCAGAGGAAGCTCACTCGGTCTATCCCCTTATTGTAAATAATACCCAAAGACTCCCTGAGGATGATCACTTGTTCTATCCCCTTATAATATATAACACAAAAGGACACTGTGAGGAATCTCACATGGTATATCCCTTTATTTTCGATAACACCAGTCTCTCAGGACCTTGTGCAAGTCAACGAACATAACAATTAAATATGGCCAAGGTAAACCTTATGAACTACTTGGATAAATAGTCTAAAACTTGACAGCATGTCAGATAAATCAAATTTCCATCCTACAATCACTAGGCCTGGGAAACAAGAAAAACAGGGCCAAACGGTTGGAAATCGAACATGCACGAGCAAAGCATCCAAAGAATAGCTATTAAACCCTATTCATATCCAATAAACCTCTATGCAAGCCAACAACAATGGAAGACAAGACACATGGGTAAAAAAAATAAACACACAATACCCCATTTAGGGGTATTGGTACAATTGCACAAAACACTCAAATACTTTCAATGGAAAGGCACAAACCACCTACCATTAGGGTTTCATAAAAAATGATCCATAATCAACCACACCTAGAAATCCGGGAAACTACATTCTGAAAGGCGACTCTAAATATCCTTCCATATCATCCACAAGCCTTAAAATCCACACAAAAGGAAAACCCAATAATATATCTACATGAAATAGATGAATATCTAGAAAAACTAGAGAGAGGGAAGAGAAGATCTAGGGAAAATCAAGGATAAACCAAGAGGAGGGACTTACATGAGAAGAACCACCTTTGATACACCATGAAACCCTTATGATTTGCCTCCAAAATGAGTGGGGAAGCACCTTCCACCTTTAAGAACCCAAAATTATGAGTGAGGATTGAGTGGGAGAGAGTTTAGAGAAGAAATGGGAAATCCCGAGTGGCCTGGGACTTAAAAAACCTAACTTTATGTGGTTTCACGGTTAACCCTCCGGGTTTGGAAAACCATTTTCCAACCATGAGGTTGCCACTATCTCACCTAGGTATTTCAAACAGCTTTCCCATAGAGTTTGAAAAACCATGTGCTTCCTGTGTGGAGCCTACTGTCAAGGGTTGTATAGTTTCCTGGGCTGGCCACATGGTTTGTTCAAACAGTGCGCCAACTGTGTGCCAATAGTGCGCCCCTATACGACCTCCATAATTTCCACTTTTTTCATAGAAACAAGAAAAAAAGGAAAACATTACTAAAAATAAGGTATATGTTCTTACAAATTAATTATCATCTCTCCTTTACTCTTCTTTTATTTTTGTAGTAAAGACACCATGCGAGATGTGTTAATTTACCACATTTAAGGACAATGGGTTTAAAATTTCTGTTACATCCTCCAATCCTGGCCATGAGACAATTTTAATGGTTAAACTAGAAAATAATATATGTATTTCTCATCATATTTGGTTCAATAAATTTTTCATACACATGGTTCATGGTTTATAGAACAAAACATGTTCCTTGTTGACAAAAAACAGCCAATTAAACCAAAAGGTTGTCACAAAAGTTTTATATAATGATTCAACATCACTCCAAGCATCAAAATTAAATATTCTACCATTTAATATCCTGGATTCTCAATAATAAAATATAATATCAATTCAGGACAACCACATTCATCATAGAAGTTTATCCGAACATGAATATAAGTGAACTGATCATTAAAACCAAGTAAGAAAATAGATCCGTACAATGATATTAAACATCATTAGAAATAAAAAAGGTTATAAATGAATTTAAAAAGATTACAATAAATATTCTAAATATATAATAGGTTCTGATATTATTAATTAATTATCCTAATTTTACTATTCAGGTCATTGATATCAAGTGGAGAACACCATCAAACATACGGCAAGGGATTCTCTCTATTACATTTTTTTTGCATGATTATCCTCTATGTTAAGGCCTTTTATGTGTCATTAATAGTGATGAGGTATTATTAAGCACCTCCCCAATACTATCCTTAGTATGTTAAAATGAAGATAAACCCATTTCTATCACATTAATCCCTCCTAAATGCACATGAAACCATACTGATATTCTATGAGGGATTCAACCCAAACCTCCTTTATTACATTGGGTTTCATTATCATTATTTTTACCAAAATGAGGTTATATAATATTCATATGTTCATATTATAAATTCTATGTGAATTTTTCAAATTCATGTAACATGTTACATTCTTCATTCCATTTCAGGGATATACATTTTTTTATATGACTCCCTCCTCATTACTTCCTAATAAGAAAACCTGTTTTGAGGGCACTTCCCAAATTCTTACCCGATTTCAAGTGAAATTTGTATTATGTTTTAAGACACTATTGAATTTATAAAATAAAAATTATTTTTTAATTTTAAAACCTTCCTTGTTCACTTCTGGGTTTTCATAAAGGACTGTTCCCTTTTCTATTTTAAAGGATATATAGTAATTCCTTCAATGTCCCTCAAAAATGTTTTCATGTGAAAATTTCTTGAATTTTTTTAAAATGTTTTCAATTATACAAAAAAATCACCCACCATTATACCATTATATTTTTACCTTATTAATGTCCATTTATACATTTGTTCCATCCTTTCATGGAAACTTTTTTATTACACCCATCTGTTATGCATTGTGTCAAGATTATGGTTCCCAATTCTTTCCATGGGTAATCCTTATGTTTATGTAAGATTTATTTTGTATGATTATTTATAAGGAAAACATATTAATGAAATTTTAATATGGGTGTTCCAAGATAGCACTCCAAATTATTGGGTAAATTTAAGTCTCATGATATGTTATGTGTGACGGTCTTGGCAGTTATCCTTGGATTGTTCTACTATGTTAAACGATGTTGGTAGTTATATTTGACTTGTACAAAATTCATGTTTTATGTTGCAGCCATATTTCTATGACTACATGTTTATATTATTCAATTTTAATATTTTAAGGATACATATGTCAAATTCCTTTTTATATCATAATGTCTTGCTTTCTTTTCCTTGTGCTAATTCTTTGTTCTTATTGTTATTACATTACTAGGTTTTTTAGCCCATACCTTTATTTATATTATCACCAGGTTATCCTATGAAGATGTATAATAACAATAGAAGTTATGGACTCTTTACGATCTCTAAATAAATAAATGTAATATTTCGTTCCATGTTTTCAATTTTATGTACCTAGTCTTCCAAGACACTAGACTTTATGATCCTTGGCCTGTACTCTGATGTATAATTATGATTAGAAACATGTAATGTATTATGTGATAAGCTAGGGTCACTATAGTTGTGGCTCATTAGTTGGTCTCTATTGTTATTATTTAATGAAACTTTTGGACATAAAAATTTAATTAAGGGATTCTAATATACTTAAATTATAATAATAGAATTAATACAATGATTTGTGGTGGTTGAGTATGGTGGGAAAAGATCCCTAGTGGTAAACTCTTATGGAATAACGAACTAGAGTTATTGGGTTTTAGTAGAGAAACAATATAGGTGATCATTTGATAAAGGGTGATCTTGTGTATAGTGACCCTTATTCAAGTGGATATAGATGTACATTGGATTTTGTGATGTAGAGGTTTTCTATGAAGCTTGTGATTTTAATTTTGTATGGGATGATGTATGATTAGTTTTTCGTTTCCCAATAGTATGCCATGGTTGATGGCCATGATGTAATGGTGGAGGTGATCAATGAATTTAATGTCTGGACAACTGAGGATTGACTATACTACCTTCCAAAATTCCTCGAGGGTATGTATTGGTAATGTTTTCTCAATAAGGAAAATTATTTATTGCATTTCCAATTTGTGAGTTGAGGTGCCTAAAAGTTGTAAAGAAGTGAAAAAGGGATCATGGTGTTGTAGATGTGAGATGATCAACCCATCTAAAAAACATGATATGAACCATGTGGGATCAGATAGTGTGGTGGAATTTTGTGGTTCTTGGAAAGCTATTGTGGGGTTGTTAGATTTACATGATGATTTTGGAACACGAGGAATCCTAGTGATGGTACATAATGTGCCTGAAAGATTTTATTCATTGTATCTAATATTTGTACCTATTATATTTTTGAGTATGGAAATAATGTGATGGTTAGTGTTTATGTGGTCCTTGATATTAATCCACTCGTTTTTCAATATGTTATAATTTTTATAAGTTTTAACAATGTTCATGAGTGTTTGAATTTACCTAAAAATTATGTATGTTCATACAAGATGATTAGTGGTGGCAAAAAGTACTTAATTCAAATATAGAGTGATGTGTAGGTGAACGTAACATTCTATATAGGTAGGTTGTATTGGTACGTACATGTAAACGTATATGTTTTAATGAAAAATGATAGATACACATTCATGGGTATCAATTAGAGGCGATCAGGTGTGATTTGTTGACATCGACCATGGGAGTGAGGCATGAGCTATTAGAAAGGATTGATAATGTGCATTAGTGAAGTTTATTTCTTCTTAAGGAGGTTGAAATTAATATATTGAACATATATGATTAACCTTTATGTTTAAATTTGGTGATTAGGGACTCTTATGGGTGTCACATTAGTTGGGACATCAATAATTGTGGATATAAGGGGAGTTTCTAACATGTTTTGGTGGTATGAGAGGGACCCATACACCATCATGTAGATTTTTATTGAGAACCAGTGGGGTCATAAGCTGATTCATGGTCTGAAATGCGATCCATTGGAGGAATCATCTATATAATCATAATGAGTGTGTTAGTTTGGGGGTATATCTATATTTTGTGGACTGTCTTGTGTGTTTTTTTAATTATAACATAGTGGAAACATAGACATCTTCTCATCAGGAATCAGAAGAAGGACTCAATTTTTGTCCCTGAAGGTTAGGTTATTTAATGTTGACCCTTGGAGATTCTTCTGGGAGATAATAATCCTTTATTGGGGACTTTTTAATTCCCCATATATTTTTATGTGTTTTATGGGTTATAATCTACCTAATCATATGTATTATATTGAGTTTTGGTTGTTTGGATATTTGGTAGTGGCTTAAGGATGAGTTTATAGAAAAAGGAATCACATGAAGTTTAAATGTAGTAGTAGGAATGTGTTCATGGTGTGACACATGGTTTCACACCATAAATGTTTTGATTCATTTCTATGATGGTGTTTTCTGCAAATGTTCACTACAGGAACCATACATTTACACAATGATGTTCATAAGGATTATTTTTAGGGTCATTGTTATAATTTCACATGGAACCCCCTTATTTTACCTCCCAATTTATCCCTTAACTTGTATGAATTTTAATAGATACATGAGGTCCTGTTTTGGGATTTAGACTATCTCCCTCCAATTTATTCAACAATCAAAGTCTTGTTTATTATGAATGATAATATCAAGTGAGTTTAAAACCACTATTCCATGGATAACAATATTTTTTCTTTTGTTTCATGGTTCTCATGATATAAACCATAACTTGGACTATTTCATGGATTTTTTTATAAATTTTACATGATTTTATTGATTTTGGCAGAAATTCATTGTGATTTTTTTCTCCGGGCTTGAGGTAGGATGTCTATACCATTTAATGACACTTTTATAAATTTGTAGTCCACAATTGTGATTTTGATGCATATGTAGCATTGTGAACATCTACATTTGGGTATGAAATTAAAAAGTAAGTTATTTTTTTTGTAGTTGATACCATATATATGGTTTGAGAGTGTTATGGATTAGAATTATGGAAATCATCCTTGTATCGTAACAAAAGGCATGCTTGTATGATTGGGTAAATGGGATGTTCAGGATCATTTATGGAAATAATGAAATTTAGTAGTGATGTATAGGTTGATATGATGACATGATCTATTCATGAGTACAAATTTTATTGATGTATGATATTAGGATGACCATGGGTGATATGGTTTTTTCCTTTTGCGACAAATATGGTTTCCATGCATGAGATGATTGGGAAATGTTCTGGTTTTGTGGGTTACCTTGCCTGTGATGAATATTGATGCCTGTGGTTTCACATGAATTATGTAATCTCCAATGAGTTTGCAAGGATGAGTTGGTGTGATTGAATCGGACTCCATTTACTATGGGGGGATGAGTTGGTGTCATTGATGTGGCCTTCTTTGAATGTGTGGGAATGTTTCTGTGTGGTTGATGTTTCCTCCTTCAGCATGATGTTATTGGTCAATATAATTTATGTGACCACCCATCTGTGTGAAGGGTTGAGTCAGGGTGCTTGATGAGGCCACACCGTATGTTATAGGAATGGGACATGTTTTTTATGTGTTATTGTATTTATGATAGAATTTAATTTCAGTATAGGGTGAAAATATGTAGGGCTGGGGTTTGAGGAATCCTGGTTAGTGCATGATGACTCAATGGGTTGTGTGTCTATAAATTAATTTTATTTACATCATTTTATAAAATTGATATATATATATATACATATATATTCTGTAGTTATGTAGAGGATGCATTGATAGTGTACTACATGGTTTACACATACACCCAACATGATAATCCCAATGTTCATGAAATTTTTTTGGTAATGCATACAACTAATTAAATGGGATCTACTTTGGGAAGTGGATGAGGAGGAGAAATTTAGTAGAGGTAATGGTGTGATAGACCCCAAGATTACTTTGCAGTGATACCTTATGTTTTCTCTTTTTGACTATTATACAGAATGATATAACACATATGGGGATCTCTATATTGACCATGATACTAGTTATTGTATTGCATTAAGTTATAAAATGTGATAATGTTATTCTGATTAATTAATTATATTATTCATTATCAATTTATTTTGTTGAAATACTCAGATATTTTTATGATATCAAGGTCATCATGTCCCTGTAGTTTTATTTAGGACCATGCTTCTAGTCAGTAGACACTTGCATACGTCGAGGCATGTATGTTTATATGTGGTACCTTATCTTAAAAAAAGAGATTAGGTTCAGGACATTACAAAATTCCTGTGAAGAATTATCATGATCATTAAGAAAGCTAATATAGTTCATAATAGACTATTTCCATAGATTGTTGTTGAGTAAAATCACTATTTTTCAATAGCCAATAGATATTTGGGTAGAATCATTGATTAAAAAACATCTCAAATAGTTCCCCTGATATCATACCATGAAACATAGTTTTTTACCTACTCTAACAATTGGAAGTAAAAAACACTAATATATAAGTAGTCAACATCATTTTGTAAGTCTAACGGGTAATTAAAAGACAATGATATGGTTAAAAATCAACAAATACTCATTAGTTTCATTAAATACTATATCATACATGAATAAAATGGGGTGTTCCATTATATTTCAATGATCCTCTCACTATAATTATCTATACAATATTTGAAAATCACACATTGAGTGCTCAAGGAATGTTTTACCTAAAAGTTTTTTCATAGGTGAAAAGTTCTTAATAACATCCCTTTTTATTAATAAGAGGTCTCCTAGGTATCCTATTTATATAATTACTACTAAATTTTATTATCTTAGGGATGATAATGACATTTTATATGAATTAATGTTCATATAAAAAATTTTATGTCTTTGGGGGGCACTAGATAAAATTTATTCAGACTAGATAGTGATTTCGTAAATTAAATAATTAAAACCCATGATGAAAAATAAAGAATCTATAGATAGTTACTTTAACCATTATACATTACCCCCATGTAAAATTAAAAAATATACACAAGAACTATTCCATTAAATTTTTTACATGATTCAAAAACATTTAATCTAAACTATCCGTGTCCACTATTTTACCCATTTCCTTTAAAAAGATGACAATTTCACCTTACATAAATCATACTTATCTAGGTTATCTCAATCCATGTATTATTATTATTTAAAATACTTCTATTTTTTACTCAAATTAATTCATTTTTTTGTTACCCCTCTCTACCATAATATATATAAATTTTATTATAAAATAGATAATTATTATATGGAGTTTAATTTTTTTACATATTTTAAAAACATTTTATTAAAATCTAAAAAACCCTAAAAATATATAAATATGAAATGAGAATACTAGAATATCAATAATATTATATAAATTAAATACATTTCTCATCTCATTGTAAGTGGTACTAATTATTATAGTTAAGAGAAATGTTTAATCTTACAAAAGATCACCTTACCAATTATACAAAACAAACTTCTTATTGACTCAAAACTTCATATACCCATGTTATTTATGAGTATTTATAAATTATAAAACGAGTTTAGAAAATATAATATATACATATAACATTATATTTTAGTTGAAAAACATAGGGGATATGATTCTATATTATAATTCCACATCCAAGATATTTTTATTAAAACCGAAGTTGGGGATATAACATGTGGTAATGTTTATCAAAAAATAATTAGAGGTTAGAATCATATCCTAAGTGTTAAGAAAAAACCATTTTAATGTTTTTTCCCACAATATATCTCAATTCATCAAATTAATGATATTTCTAAAAAACCATTATGAGGTTTTTATATATAATACATAAACAAAAACATTCTAAATAATAATAATTATATTGGTTTCTCATTGGCAGAACATATACATAATAATTAACAACCAAGAAACATCATCAGGTAAATTTTGTATTCTTTATAAATTAAATAAATAAAAACATATTTATAAATCAGTAAAAAAATCTAATATGAAATTAATGTTTTGAAGTGTGTTGAGAGAACACTATTTCTTTAAGTATATGGGGGTTTCCCATAGTCTATTCCCTCTTAGTCATAACATATCCCTTTTAGGATCTCAAATAAGATTTTTATTTTGGGGGTTTTAATCTCTCTTTTCACCTAAAGGGTTCCCCTTACCCAATCATTTAATTTCTCATCCAAATTTCTCTCAGTTGGTCCTGAATATGAGTGAGTTCTAGGTATGTTTTTCCAATGATTATGGGCACCCAATTGATGTTTATCTGGAATCATATGGGGGAGGGTAGATATAAATATAGCATCTATTTTTTAGTTGAAAAAGGATTCTCATTGTTGAGAATATATATACTTGGGTTTCAAAAATTGGGTGGACAATCATTACATTTAAATTAGGTTTTATAGGAATTTAAAAATAGGATACTTCCGCATAGGGATACATAGTATAGAAGATATGGAAGTATGAACCCAAAAGATAATAAATTCATGGGTGACAATTTTGAGCATGGGAAGAAGTGAGCATCAGTAAATAAGGTTATGAAATGAGGTGCTAAAAAAACATTTAATGATCAGTTCTAACCTCCAAAATGAGACACCATATCCCAAGATGATTATCATTGTGGATATAGAGGCATAATAGGGTGTATATTTTAACATAGTTTTCTACACTACATTTGAAATTCATATTTCAAGATTATACATGGTTTATGCATACTCTTTGATTATTAGTGTATTTTTTATGGAGTATCTTAGTGGGTTTTTAATCCTCCATATTGGTGTGTTTTCCAATATTAAATTTATATATCCCCAATTATTTTCGGATTTTATTTAGGCTTCTTTTTTTGTTAGATATTCTCACAATTTATTTGTCACAACTGACTCTTTATACTATAGACAATCCACTACTTCCACAAAAATCTATTATCAATGAGAATTATTCATGTTTCATACTGATTCTATTTGGGTGATTTACACCATGATTTTTTTTCACACATTGCACTATTTAATTGTAAATTTTTATACACTATGTAAAAACAAGTTTGAAATATTATGGTCCGTGAAAAGACAATGAAGGCGTTGAAGAATAAAATAGAGAAGCTAGAGATGATGAGAAATTGTGATTGGAAGAATTTAAGAGGGTTAGAGACAAGTTCAATTTCGATATATATGGATAAAAATAACATTCAGGAAGTGATAAACCTAACAGATCCTTTAGATATCTAGTTGAATATTGAATGTAGGTATAAATAAAAATACTTCACAAATAATTTATATCTAAAAATGATTTATTTTTTTTAATCAAAGTGAAAATAGATTCAGGTTAACGTCCAAATGATTTTACCAAAAATCCATCATTGTTTTCATTATTTTTTTAAATATCAATGAAAATAGTGATCTATTACATTCTGAAGTGGTTGAAGAAGAAAATGTTTTCCTTCATTTGGTTTCATTTCCTAATTCATATGATATTATCAAAAAACAAATTATTATTTGGTAAAGAATACCTAAAGTTAAATTTTTTGATTTCATCATTATTGAAGAACGAGACTCATAGAAAGAAAAATTATGGATAATGTTTATGGAATAGCGGTATAATAGCAGTGTTAGACGGATGTGGTAATTCGAGTGGTCGGTCAAAACAAGAAGAAAATTAAGGTTCTTTTTTTCCGATAAGGAGGGTCATGTACATTGAAACTACTCTACATTGAAAATGATTAATTAGGAAATTAAAATACCAAAAAATGATTCATAGGATACCCTCATATGTCTTATATGGGGTGAGGGTGATTGTTTTTGGTTGGTGTTGATTTTTGTAGGTCAAATCTATATATCGAATCACTTGTTGATATAGAAGTATTATACCATATTTCACCAAATACATAAATGTTTTCTTCATAAGAATAAGGTGAATTCAGTAGATTGAATATAGATAATATAGATTATTATGCAGTCACAGATATTTGTGATATTTTTATCTCTATGTATAAAGCTTTTACACCGATGAAGAGAGATGTGAGACATGCTCTTTATGTAAGCGATTAATTTTACTATTTGTAATCATGATCATGATTCATTAAGGATTTTTTAATAAATGGAAGATGAGAATTGTATAGAGGATTTATGGTTTTATACATGATGCTGAATGAATGAAATGATTTATGGGACCTATGTAATGGTTTTTGATGATGTGAAAAATGTAGTTTTGAGGAGAACAACATCATATTCGTGGCCCAGGGGATTGTTGTGCATTATTCGAAGACCATAAACTTTGAAGAAGATGGTTTGGATAAAAAAGTATGCCAGAATTCTTTTTTAAGGTAATATTCCTTATATTTATTTCTTCATATAATGTAACTATTGAATAATGAAAGGAAATTATATATTGATGCAATATGTTGAGAGTTTCAGAAAGCTCGGAGGATGTTGATAAGAGGAAAAAATTAATTACTATAGGGGCTCCGAATTATGTGAAGATCATAATTATGTAGAGGGGGAAGTTTTTTCTCTAGTATTGATTATAAGTAAAGTGCAATGACTGGTATGACAAGGAATTCAGCATTTGTATTTCATTTTTAGGGTTAGATTTTAGGTTTCCATTAGAGATTCAGAAAATGGGATCCTTTTCTATAGTTGATGATAGTTGGTGCGATACCATATTATTTTATTTCCAACTATGTATTTTGGATGAGGTATCCATCATTGATGGGATTAAGGGGGGATATTTTTGGATTTAATCCTGAATAGTGGGGAATTTTAGATATGAATATTATGTCTATTTGTTATATTTAAAAAATTAGTCTTGTTTTGGAATATTGATATGATGAGCTATTTGTTTGGTTTTTGAAAACCAGTTGGCCTATATATTTTTGAAGATATGATTTATTCTATTTTAAAAAGGGGTCGTAACAGTTAAGGATATAGATCAGGGAAGAAGTAGGAACATACATGTGATAGATTATAAATACCCGGGTGGTGGTTTTTGGGATGGGAAATAATGAGCAGTGGTAAATCATGAATCACAATGAGTTGTTGCATCAACGCCATGTGTTTGTTTTTGACCTCTAAAGAGTGATTACTTATCAAGAGATTATTATTAGAGTAAAAATGGAGGCTATCAAGGTGTGGATTTTCACCTAGGTTTCTGTGCTAATTTTTTAATTCATGTATTGGGAAACTAATTGGATTCTGTGTATTCTATGATTATTATTGGATTTCATGAAGTTTCACCATGATTTTTAATCCTTTGATTTAGAGGGAATATCAATGTTAATTTTTTATTAACCCATTTTTTTATAATTTTATTTCTATGATTTATTTTTCATCTGATATTCTAACAATTTTTTTTCACAATTGATATTTTAGTCTAGAATCTATCCACTTCATCCCCAAAAACAAATAATTATTTTTCTTTATATCCATGCACTATTTTTTATTGACATTTTATTGGTTCCCATACCCTTTGGAATGATCATGGGTTCATACAAGCATTGTCTAATGGTCTATATTAGTGATTTGATATATATAGTATATTTGTGGGTGACTTTGTGAATAATTTTCTATAAACAATTCATCATATATTGGAAATATAGTCCTAGTACATTTCTTGATCCTCACTTGGCTACATGGATGTCTTGAGTGGTACTAGCTCATTTTTTTTATGTTCTTATCATCACTGTATGTCTTCAGATTTTTATATATTCATGATGATCTTATAATTGTGGGATTAGGTTTTTGATAAAATCATTTTTACGTATGATTTCAAGTTTTTGCTTTTGTGATGATGTCTATCCAACTCATTAAAATCACGAGCGTAAAGAATTTGGATTCACTGCATCGTTGGAAGTGTTTGGATTTCATTCGGTGATCATCTCCAGTGAATAATGAGAAGGATTTATAGTGGTTTGTGTATATGTTTGGAATGGTGGGAAGGGGTAAAATTTCTAATTTTTTCAATATTTGTGGCCCCTTGGTACGTGTAATGATCACCAACCCACTGTTATTTATTCTCTATTTTCGTTATCAAATAGTATTTTGTACTATAGTGTTATTATGACATTCCTCATTTTCATTCATAGGGAAGATTCCAAGGTGAATAACTATGATTGGGATTTATGGAATTTCCCCTTTCTTCATTATCTGATCCAATCTAGTGATGAGTGAGTTCTTTTTTAGTGTTCTAGTGTTTATCATTGATGAGCATAGTAGTTTTTGGGTAGGCCCAACACAAATGAGGTTATTTTAAAATGAAAAATAGGGATGAGAGAGAATATATACAGTATGGGTTTCATAGGATTGAACAATACTCTTCAAAAATATAAGAATCAATTAGAAAATAAATTTCCTAATATGAACCATAAATGACACCTAAACTTTGAATAAACATAAAATAAAGAATGCTTTAGACCTTTATTGTATCAATCCTATACTACTATCTTTATCATATTAGTTTGACAGATATCAATTACAAGGAACCATAATAATTCATCCAATATGGTGTATATATGGATAGATATGAATCAACATCGATTTGGGACAAATCTTCTTTCATCTATAGTATGCTAGTTCCATATAGTAAAAAGGTTTAGAATAAATAAAACCTCAGGTATATGAGATGATCAACTGGATGTAATGAAACAATCAAATGATCTCTATCACATTGTGACTACCAATTTATATATCCCTAAAAACATTATCGAGTTTTCCCTACTTTAACATATATTTTATGATATATATGAGTTATTAATGTGGTTTATAAACCCTTATATAACCTTTTATGACTATGATTATCCCATGAATTTAGTTTTATGAAATATTTCCACTAAAAATAACCAAGAATGGAAGACTTATGAAACATAAAATTATAAGTCTTGTGCAATGAAATTATTCGATTTCAAGGTATATTGTATCATATGATTATACCTATCACAATCCATATTATATTTCAAAATCATAAAATATGATTGGATAATGTAGTGGTATAATTTCTAAGATCACGACATTTGATATAATCCGATAATCTCTTATGATATATCTAAATATATCACACACATAATGTATTTAATGAATATCTCCTTCAATAACCCACTTTAACTAATTCCACATAAACTTAATTCCATTTAATATTATATAGTATCATATAAACTAATTCATGAAACCATATTCAAACTACTTTTTTAGGTATTACAAAACACATTTGGGAATCTTTGACCAATTTCAACTTTGGTTACATCATATGAAATATGTTGTAAATTTTAGTCAAAATATCCTTTTACAAATACTCTAAAATACTTTTAAAGTGACTCTCTATGTAAAAAATCAATACCTATTCATCCAACCAAAAATTCTAAAACTGTGAGAAATTTTAGTGTTGAAAAAAGTATAAATACAGAATTTCATAATTTTTTTAAAAATGAACCCTATAGAAAAGAACCAAGGCTACTCATGATATTATTAGATGAAAATAAATCTTTATAAAAAACTTATACTTCTATATATAGGTCCATCTACTGCATCATATGAATGAATTCATTTTCATATGACCCCCTAGATGGATTTTAGAGAAATTTTAAACATTTAAAACACGATGTAAGAAATATAAATAACTTGATATAACCAAAAATATATCGATATTTTGGGAATTAAAAATATAATGATGAAATTAGTGAAAAAATCACTATTTGATTTGGAATTTTTATACTATTTTGAATAGTTTGATCAAGATCACTAAAAAGATTTCAAAAAATTCCTTCCCCTAGCATTAATGGTGGAGTCTGATGTTTTTCTTCGATAATACCTTTTTCATCCAACCATCATGATCAAACCCATATTGTTATGGCTAAATAAGGGTTTTAGGAAAACATGGGACTGTGGTGGAGGGGATCTAGAAGTGGTCTCAGATATTTTTATTCATTGGTGTTAGCATATTCATATAATATGCTTGCTTACATGTTATTATTATTTTGGAGTGGTGTTCATTCCTAAAGATATTTTACAATTTTTTTTTTGACATATATGATTTTGTTTGGTTGGATTTTTCATTGAAATAATGTTTTATTTGGTTGATGTTTTATTTTGATTGTTGTTAGAAAACGACACGTCTCTCTATAGAGGCCTTAATCCACTTCAACTCTACCATGTAATCATATCCCATAACTCCTCCATATGTTGGGCTAGTTTGGTGGTTATAAAGGAATATTTGGGATGTTTTTTTCATGTGGGAAATGATCATCTTAGAATACATTTGTATTTTGGGTTTGGTTTTGTGAGGAAATAAGTTGGTTCTAATGAAGACTCTCAATTACCTGGTTTTCTAAAGCAATAGTGGAAATGATTTTATTTTATTGGAAATGGTTAATATGTTATGATGTGTTGTGATGAGGGAAGATGTGAGCGATGATGATGTAGTTTCTAAGAGATAGGTTTCGTTCTATAGACTATTGATGTATTATTTAGGTTGTGTCATATTTGTGAAATGTTTATTGTACCGTTTGGTGGTGGTCCTAAAGGAAGGTTCTCAAAATGTTTCATCGTGATGTTATGTCCAAAATAAATGTATGGTTATCGATTCTGGTGGTGGTTGGGTGATGATGACGAAAGCAGTGATCTCATGTAGATGATGGTAGGTGATGGGACTTTGGATGACATGTGTGATCCATGGATTGAAGGCCCCTTAGGTTCCATGTTCCTGAAATTTTTTTTAACATTTAATTTTGTATTTGGAATCCTATTGAATGTTGAATCCCTCATGGTATTTTTTTCCACTGAACCATAAAGAGTCTATCTTGAAAATAAAAAAATAGTGTTTTTGTCATAATCACATAATGGATTTGAGAATGATTGATTGATGGAGTGGAATATGGAAGATGAATTAAGAATTTTCATAAAATACTATAATATATATGCATTAAACAACATGACAAAGTTCCCAACACTATTCCATGGTTTACTGATGGATACACTATGACACTTTCTAAATTACTACTATAACATAGTTCCTTTTGGGTATAAATAATTCATTATATCACTTTTATTTAAGGCTCATGCACTTACAACATTTTCCCCTTATATCTCAAAATGTAAAACTTCTCATGAGTCTATACACTAAAATCCTTTTAGATATTTACAAAACTTATTTTTTATTTTGAAATTTTACCACATTTTACATCATATGTTATAACTTGTAAAAACCCATCTAGAACTTCTTCACGATATCCTCCAAATCAATTTTGGGTAGATTTAAAATTTTAATAAAGTTGATCCTCACATAAATGATCATTAATTATGATCCAAATGGAATTTATATAAATAAAAAATATTGAATTCTTGAATTCATAATTTTAATAAAGGAGATTCCTTTTGTAGAGAACTAATTCTACGTAATAATGTAAGGGATCTGGAATGATCCCAAAGAAAAACATGTATCTCCATGCCTTTGTTCTCCAACAACATCATATAAAAGTATTATTTGTCATATAATCATTTTTTATGAAAAATTTAGTGATCATTATGCAAGGATTATGTCAATATCATATGAACTCCCAATATGTTTTTTATTCATTAAGTATAGATTGACTAGATAAAGGAATACATCCCATAGAATTTATCTTAGTAGATGAGAACATCACATGAAAATCACCAAAATTAACAAGAACCTTATATGGGCATGAAAATGGATGACCTTACAGTTCTACAGTCAATCCCAATCGAGGGACCAAATTTCAAATTCATCAGATGAGGGTAAAATTCTATTCTTGGTTATGGTCCAACTAATGATGTGATAAACAATATACCCAACCACCCACTGATTAGCTAAACATCAATGATTTTATAAGAAAAGATCAATGTATTATATTTTTCTTACTTAGTACCTCTCAAATTATAGGTACTTGTGTAAAATATGAAACATAAAAACCTAGTATAAAGGATACATAGTGTATGAAACATCATGTGGTATATACATAGCGTGTTATCCAGTGTAAAAAAACCTAGTTTGTAACACATGAGTATATTCCACATTTCAATACAATGATCCCCAATATAATTTTAATATTTCAACACAACCTATAATAGTCAAAGATGAACATCAGTTCAAGTTAACTCAACGTCATACATTGAGGGACCAATTATTATTTCACATCATGAAATGTATATATATATATATGTATCCAACATGAGTTAATGACAAATTCATTACTTCCACTTTATAAAATATGATACAATTTATATTCTTAAACTCATTGAATAATTTTTACCAATTCTCCAAAAAGTTATTATTTTACCATATAACATATGATAAAGTTCCTGATCATAAATAATTTTACTAAACTTTTGTTTTTTATTAATATCATTACATGTTTATGTAATTCCTACCAAATCACTGTTATATAATCTGATAAAATCCTTTCACTAAATTCCTTTAGTTAGTAACACATATGAAGTAATATAGATTGAATAAAAGTGATATAGAAGAACCCAAATCCTAATTCATAACACTTTGATCAAATTATTCCAACCCCTTCAATTCGCACCATACATTGTTATAATGTTAATAACTTATTTTCACTAATAATATCTCTTTATAAGATCATAATTATCATTATTCTTAGATATTATTAGTAAACAATGTAGCTGTTGAATGTTTTTCTTCACCAACATATCATAATCATATTTGAGTTATAATTTGATATTTATCGCATTATGTATAATAAATGCAACAACTTACATTTTTCATTATTGTTAAACCATAAATATTAATAGGAAATTGACTGATATTCACTCATAATTCTTAATGAAATAATATTATATTTTTTAAAAATGTAAATTTATAATTAAAAAATACTCCCACTAGAATCTAAAAAATTGTATTCTCTCTTGAGTGTGATGATAAGATATTAAAAACTCTTGGGGTTTATAAAATAAAAAATATTTCTATTTGTGAGATATTTTAATAAATAAACTATTTCATCCATATAATATATGGTGTTATTTCTATTTGAAATATTTTTCTTGAAATGAAAACATCTTTGGATAAATACTTGGTCTAAGATAAAACTAATTTAACCCTTATATTCATTTAAAATATTTTATTGAATTAGAAAAATCTAAAAAAAAATTATCGAAACATTCATATTATGTAATAATAATAATTTTTTATAAGAATTGATCAATAGAGAACAAAATGAGATCCAAAATACACATTATATATTTTAAATTCACCAAAAATTGAATTACTTTTTTCATTTATGTAATTAGTGTAGAAACTCCATTATTACTTACTTGAATTCATACATACTATTCCTTTATCAACTAACTATCAATTTTCTACTCTTTTATGTTCAAAAAACTGGTAAAACACATTATTAGTATCATATAAAATTCAAAAAAAATTAATTTATTTTTATAAAATCATACCTAATGTGGAATATCCAGTAGGTTTCTTTTGACCTTTTAGGTACTCAGTATAATTCATTATTTAATAGATTGGTTTTCCACAATGGAATCACTACCCATTAATTATTTATTTTTTATACAGGATGATGTGGACTATCCATGACTTATTTTCATCACATTCTAAATAAATTTTCCTTTTTCCTTCGAAACAATAATCTTGGAACAAGATATTATAACAAATATGTCCTAATCATTAATAATAAAATTATTTAGGATATTTGGAAACATTTTATTATATTAAACCATGTTATAATTAATAATAATCTCCCATAACCATTTCATTAGTAACATTAGAATGAAACAAATTGATTGTCTATGTCTAATAAGAAAGCTAGTCATTCTAAGTCATTGACATACCAAATAATATTTAGAACATGTATATAGGTTGATGTTCAATCTTCCATATTACATAGAAATAGTACCTTCATCAATGTAAACCACTCATTCATTTCATCTTCCTGATATAGCATTTTCATGTTCTCTATCAATTTATAAACATCTATGTTTTCATGTCAGTTTCGGAAAGATGGTTCTATGGTCACAAACATGTGTATAGATAATTATATTTAATACTTTAGATACATAACATATATATTTATATATATTTATTGAATTGATTAACTAGTTAGTTTCTCAAGAAGGTGTTTCTCTAGCCTTTATAACCTACCTTCTTTATTGTGATCCTTTATCATGTTTTAGTAGTATTCAATGAAATTAATGTAATGATTTTTTTCATTATTCATGATATATATGAATTTAAGGATAAAAGTTGACGATTAATACATTATATAAATAATAAAAAATTTATCAGATTAGTATCATTTTTTACATTAATTTGGTAATAATGTTTTTAAATCTTCTCCCACAAAAATGATGACGACTTTAGAATTTATTCCTGTCTATTAGTGAGATAAGATCCATATTTCACTAGGTAATGAGACTCTTTTGGTGTTCCAACACTATATAGTTATTTAGGATAAACATTACGACAATAATATCACAGCCTTACATTATATGGTTGAGAAGAGAACAACTTGTCCAATCCGTCATATGAATAAACACTCCACTACTCCTCTAGTATCTTAACTAATTTTGTAAAGATACGTTTGAACAAATAAAAATTCCAATTACCTAAGAATAATCTTATTAGGGTCATCCATTTATATATTTCCATGAATAATATAATTCACGGGAACCATAAATTAACATAACCTACCCAATTAAATGATTATGGTCCTATAAATAGTTTCTTTTAGAAAGAATTTGACACAATGATTTTTTTAAGGGATATAATATGTGCGTCTTAACTCATGTTATTCACTTTATGTATTCAATTCTTTTATGATTTAGTCAATAATCTTATACCTCCTAATAAATCAATATATTCAAACTATATGGTTGTGTAACTCTTTATACAACACATAACTTGTGTTACAATCCCAAATTAAAATAAAACTTTATTCATACCTATTTATATGCATATCAGGCATATTATATATGAAACAATTTCCTGTAACGGATTTTAATCATATGAAACCATTAATCCCCAGATGATTAAAAATAAAAAAATTTGTAGTGAACCCCTACATTTTTAATGAAGGAAGAAGCCTTTTATCTGGTGAGTTTTCTAATCCCAATTCCCTCAACTAATGGATACTTTACTAAAGATAGAAAAAAATTTAGTCATAAATATTGTAGCTAATACACATAAAAAATGATTAAATATTTAATTGAAGACTATTTCCCAATACAAGACAAGTTAAAGGTACAAGAAAACTAAATCCATTATAATACCATTTATATAACTTCTTATATACATGAATTACAATTTATAGAAGAAATTTAAAACATTAAACAAAAAAATACATTCATTTAGAATATATACATATTATATAAATGAATAAATAATGTGTTAGAGTAAATAAATGAATAATTAAAATATCTAAGAATGAGATAATCATTTATGAACAATTCATGAGTAAATTAATTATTTGTTGTTTGTAATTTAGCTAGGATAAACACTAAAAATGCACTTTTATCCTATATGAAGTTTTCATATTTTTATTTTCAATGATTTAATATGAACTCGTTCTTATTCTAAATAAAAGATATCTTATGAAAACTTTTATTATTGAATAATATACCTTCCATATTTTATGTAAACAATTCACATAAAAAACTAGTACTTGATTTATTCCAAACCATTGATCACATAATCATCAAAAACTCATTTCGAAATGGATTAAAAAAATTTAAAAATAATTCATTAATACAAAAAATTTATATTTTCATTTATGAACTATTCATAAATTAATATAAATAATTTTATATTATATTTATTTTATATTTTCAAACACTTCAATTAATTACCATGGAAATCCATGTCAAATAATGATCAAATGTTCCAAAATACATGTTATATGGTTTAAACATGTTTTTATAGGAATAAAAAATATAAATTTTATTCCAAAACTACATGATCCATGGTATGATGTGTTATATTTTTTTATCCAAAAACAACACAATGCATGACCATTTTATTAGTTATTTTAGATGTTGTTTTTAGTACATCATGGTGTATTAAATGTCACAACCCGTCTCGGTGTAGCTTGCGACCCGACTCTCCATGCACGCTCCAGTTGGCCAAGGGCTAGTGACTAGAACTGAGTAGGCATATCATAGACATGGGAGGCATTGTCTATGTACATGTAAACACACACACACACACATATCCATAATCAAAAATTATAAAATGTAAAAACCACCAACGAACAAAATGCATGCATATAACTAAACCCAATCAATGGAGTACAATATAAGTAAAGTGTAGAATGCTAAATGGGCCAGTATATAAGGCCACAAAAATTGTCTACAAACTACAAATTAAAAATTTTATGCAAGAAATAGGTGATGGGACTGATGATCGTAGCCATAGGTACTCTTCATCCAGTAAGGAAATATAAAAGCTCGGTCTGGTCCTGGTCCACCCAAGACTCTGTCAAAAGGCCACTCATCTGCACAAGACATGACACACGCAGGAAAAGCTTGTGCATGGGTGAGTATAACAATACTTAGTAGGGGACCCCAAAAACCTAAACGATGTTCAAAATGTAGAGAAATAGTCATCTCTTCAAAGTATATGTCTACTAAAAATATATCAAGAGAATCACATCCATGTATACTAGATACCCACACCTATTATCTAGAGACAAGTCACATGACCACATACCCACACTAGGGATTCCATTCAAGGATCCCAAGAAGGTCTCCTCCCGGAGAACTCACTCCATGAATCTGATAGATTTGATGACATTCGTCTGGGAAGTACTGTTCTTCGGGAAATTCCATGGAAGATATAGATTCTTGGATATATATGAAGAGAGATAAAATACACTTATTCAAAGACAAGAGACTCTTGAGTGGGAATATATCATGATACATAGTTGATGATCACTTCTAGGGTCTTGGAGGACACAATGAATCATCCATATTCAACTTCTAATTAGAGTAACAGCCTCATGTAGTATTAGTCATGTTGATACCTGATTCTCCTAGAGTCCAGAATGGATATAGGATATCGCTTGAGGCCACTTAGAGGGATACATGACTGTATCTCGGGATGTCAAGATGAAGGGATGATACTACTATGGATTGAAATTATACCTGAAATTCAAGGTAATGATCAAAGGGGAACAAACCCAAATGAATATTGTCCAAGGAACAGAGGAAAATAAGACAAAACAATGTATATAAAGGTACACATCGTATAGAAGAGATCACATGCCGTGTCCCTCGAATCTAGATACTACCCATGTACCACAGACTGAGTTTGGAGAACATGTAATGTAAAAAGGATATATTCATGGTAGGTAGGAAGGGTCACAAACCATGTATTTATATATAGGGTCCAATCTGTGTTTTCTAGACATGTGCCCATCCGTGACATTAACCCGTGTGGCCCTGATCGTGTACCAGTACATAGGATGGTTAGCATATCAAGCCAGGTATGGCCATGTGGTGGAGTACAAGTGGTGTACTCCACCCTATGTACGTGTTTCTATCGAGATACATGTTGGGTCCATGTAAGGACCAACATGCCATGTGACAATGGTCACAAACTGTATCAATGCTTCCAATCACCCAGAACTGTAGCCACCACTGGTTGGGGCCCACAAGAGGTGTCCTCTTGGAAGAACGTCATGTCCTTCACCGTTTGCAGTTTAGAAACCCTAGCCACAACCATGCTAGTACAACATGACATGCTCTTTAGAATACATTCCAAGTTCATCGGGTTTTTCTAGAAACCATCATTCTTTCTCACCATGCCCTGGAGCTCCTGAGGTCTTTGATTCAGCCATTCAATTGCTCAGAAACTCATGATTCTAGGTCACCCTGACACTGTATGGTTTTTGTTGTTGTTCTTGGACCATCGATCAGCCGAAGAATGGGTCCTGATCCTCCTGAATAAAGAATAATCGATGAAAAATCCCCCTCAATCTGATCTGATTCACCATCCTCCATTGCCATCTCACCTCTTCAAGGTCATTGTGATGTCCTATCTCTAGTTTGGGATCGTTGCGAAAAATATTTTTCCAACAATCCATTGTTCTTCACCCCACAATGAACGTGGCGAAAATGATGAAAGATTTCAATAAAAAATGGAGGAACACACCTCTTCTATCGTTCTTCATGATGTTCATTTTCTCCCATTATTAGTTTTAATAGGTGAATGAAATTGAAAATTCAACAATAATCATAAAATCAATTCAGAAATCAAAACCCCAGAGGAAAAAAACATCATCTCGTAAGAACACACAATCATTGGATCAACCTATTTGTGGGTTTAACCACATTCATCGTTAAATCGATGATAAGGGAAAATATATTGTACAAAACCATAACCCCATATTTGTTGAAGATGGAGATCGGTCAATGGTATGGATTTGATCTCTCTGTACAATGATCCACACATCATTGTTCATTGGCGGTCTTTAAGAATTATTTATGGGTGGCTCCTCTGCAAATCCCCAGTGGATTTTAGGCTGTTTTCCATGGTTATCAGCCTAACACTAGGATCCTTCTAATTTAAAAAAATATTCTTCACAGTTTTTTGGATAAATTTAAAATAAAATAAAGTATTAATTCATTTTATTTCCTTTAAAACGTCCAAAAAATAAGTCATTCAGATAACCCATGTCAGTCAATGTTAGTACCCACCTAATGTAAATTCCATAGTCTAAACACAATGGTGTACTCATGTTTTTGATCAATGAAATCATTTAATAGTTATTACACATTTTCAGTAATATCCCTTATTTGTTCTATTTAGAGTTTAATTTATTTCAAACATTTATTTTGGGCACTTCGGGCATCTTAATTGCATACCATTTCAAATCCTAGTCTCAAAATAATTCTATATAATATTTACAAACAATACATGAAAAATCTGAGACATTACATTCTCCCCACATTATGGATTTACCTCTAAAAAATCCATGTAATGGGGGAGAGGGATACTCCAAAATATATTGGTACTGCACATGAATCTGAGCCTCCCACACCCATGTGCTCTCCTATTGATTTTTGTGCTGCCACCAGACACACACAAGGGGAATCAGTTTTCCATAAATGATCATCTCATGTCAATCCTCGATCTCCACAGGGTACTCTGTGAAGGTAGCTCCATCCTCGATGTCCATCTCCCCCCTATCGATGATGTGATATGGGTTATGTTGTTACCTCCTTAGTTATTACATGTGGAATACATCATATACCCGGTGTAACTAAGGTGGTAGTTCTAGGTGGCATGAAACCTTTCCAACTCTACATATTATCTAAAAATTATCGATGAACCTCAAAGACAACTTTCCACCCCAAAAAAATCTATACAACCCTCATCGTGGTGAGACATTAAAGAAGATATGGTCCCCATCCTTGAAATCCAAAGTTCTATGTCGTCTATCATCATAATACATCTGCTAGATTTTGTAGTCTTCATCAGCTCCTTTTTTATTTGCAGCTTCTCAGTGGCAGCTCACACCAACTCTGGACCCCTGAGTGTTGACTTTATGCAGTCGGTCCAACCATGTGGTGACCAAAAGGGTCAACCGTATAAGGCCTCAAACGGTGTCATGATAATTTTGGAGTGGTATGTTTTATTTTATGCAAACACCAATAATGGTAGGTGTTCCTATAAACTAGGACCAATGTCTCAAATATAGGCCCAAAAAATATCCTCTAGAACCTGAACTGTCCTCTATATCTGACCATCAGTCTGGGGATGTAACATCATGCTCAATGGTAACTGAGTCCCAAAAGCCTCCTGCAATCCCTTCTACAATTGGGATGTGAAACACGCTTCTTTATCAGAGATTATTGTTAAAGGTAAGCCATGAAGTAGAAAAATCTCTTGCACATAGAGGCATCCCGACCTCTCTACAGTACTCTACTCTCTGATATCTAGTATGTGGGCCGATATGGAGTTTCGTTCAATGATAACCCTAATGGAATTGTGTCCCTTGGACATTCGTGGTAAGGCCACCACAAATACCATCGATATTCATTCCCACTAACACTATAGAACTTCCAGGAGTGAGATGACCCTATGGGAACTTGGTGCTCAACCGTCACGTATTGGCATGTAAGACATCATGAAATGAACTCTACATTTTCCGTCTTCAAACCTGTCCATCAAGACTGACATCAGAGATCTTGTAACATTTTAACAAATCCAGTATGTACTGCCAAGGGGGATGTATTAAACTCCCCTAGAACCTCCTCTGACAATGCCATGGGTTCAGATATGTGCCCTCTAAAAAGGACAACATGCTCCCTACCTTGAGAATATTTTTCCGGATCTTGTCATTTGGATATGTGAGCATGTAAATTCTCATAGTCGACATATTCTTGCTATGCCTCCCTAAATCGCCTTTGGAATGGAGGGGTGACAACCATCAATTGGAGATAAGACAAATCATCTCTATCCACGAAGAATAACTATAGCTAGGCCAACTACTCTGACACCTCACTCAATAACTATGAAAACAATATCTTTCTTGGAGCATCAACCACAACATTCCCCTTCCCCAGTGTATAAACAATCTCAAAGTCATAATCATGGAGGAACACTATTAATCTCCATTATGGATGATTCAGATCCATCTATGAGAAGATGTACATGAGGTTCTTGTGGTCAGAGTAGATGATAAACTGTTCGCCCATCAGGAAGTTTCTCCATCTATTCAATTCGAAGACTACTACTGCTAACTCAAGATCATGGGTCACATAGTTCTTCTCATGTGACCTTAGCTGGTGAAAACCACAAACAATCACATCCAATATTTTCAAAAGGACACATCCAAGCCCAGTCCCTAATAGATAACCAAAAACTACCCACATGATAACCTCTTTTAGAAATATAAAGATTTGTGTGCTCATCAAACTCTACCTTAATTTCTAGAAATCATACTGGCACATCTCTATCTATACAATATGTTTCCTCTTCCAGGTTAAGGATAACATCGATGCTGATATCTGGAGGAAATAAATGATAAATCGCCAATAGTATTGTACCAGCCCCAGGAAGATTTACTCCCCTATCACACTCCTGGGTGGATCCAATGATAGAACCACCTAGACCTTGGAAAGGTCCACCTCAACTCCATCTACTAAGATAAAATTTCCTTGAAAGTGGAGTTCCTATATCAAGAACCCGGACATCAAGAGATTCCCATAAATCTGGTGCTCATAGAGTACATCTAGAACCATTTGTAGGTGTTTCACATGTTCCTCCAATGATATTGAGTACCTAAGGATGTCATTTATGAAGACCACTACAAACTGCTCTATCTACGGCTAGATGATCTGGTTCACTTGTCCCATGAACACTATGAGGGCATTCGTCACATAGAAGGATATCACCATGTACTCATAGTGAACATAGCGGCATTAGAAAGCTGTCTTTGGTATATCCTCTTCTCGTACTCATAACTGGTGGAAACCCAATCGAAGGTCAACCATCGAGAACCATTTATCCCCTTTAAGATGATCGAAGAGGTAGTCGATTCTTGGTAGTGGATTCCTATTTTTCACAGTTAGTTGATTTTGGTGATGGTAACCTATTCCCAACCTCAAACTCTCATCTTCCTTCTTGGAAAACAAAACCGGGTCTGCCTTGGGTGAAACAGTGGGTCTTACGAAGCCTTTCCTTTGCAAATCCTCAAGTTTCACCCTCATCTCTCACAACTCTGTGGGGCCCATCCGATATGCTGATGAGGATATCGACATCTTCCCATGGTGAAAGTCGATGTAGAAGTCAATATACCGTTAAGGGTAATCTTAAGACATATTCTAGAAAGAAATCCTTGTTCTCCACCACTACTTCTTGGACGTGGAAGCTCACAGCATATTCTTCACCGAGGGTAAGGCTAGCCAACTCTTGAGTGATAGATTTCACCCCCCTATGAACGAGATCATTCTATGTTGCCTGTGCCTCTTTTTTTTAAAAAAATGTAAATCTCACCCCATCACTACGGACACACCACAACCTTCACCAAAAGCAATCAATCTAGGCATGGACCAATGATAAACAATCCATAAAAAGATTGATGTCGTAAGGCCCCAACACTCCCACCAAGAGGTTCCAATAGAAACACTCACCTCCAAAGGAAATATCACACTATCTACAAATATGTATGATCATCGAGTCTCCTCTCGTTGGTTTAACCAGGTATATTGTTCAAGTTAATGGCTCTACCTGAATCTCAATGTATCATACAAAACATGTGGCTATGTAAGAATTGATTTTTCTTGTGTCAATAAGTACGATAGCTAAGGTAGAAAAGACCCATATCATATCTCAGATCATTGTTGGAGCCCCTGGGTTGTGTACCTCAACCACATGTGCATAACCCCATCACTCTCCCACAGAACCCTAAGCTCGGTGCATACCTCTTGGGGTTGTGGTGGAAGTAGATCAATGTTTCTCAAACAACATGTCTCTCTCCCTAGCCCTCTGCTATTTCTGCCAACTAGAGGGTCTTCCTGCACCAATATATACCTCTTCCTTGGTGGTCCATCCACTACATCCCTATCAGTAGTGCAATCGGTTGGAAAATCTCTAGAGAGATGTCCTATACTATTTCACGAGTAGTTTCACCTCTCCCTAAGTTGACTAGATATATTATAAGATACCTGGATGGTCAATCCCCTTTCGTGGGTCCTCTTGTAATGTCTCCCTCATCTTGATCCCTATGTCTGACATCAGATCCCTATTGCTGAGGTTTCTACAACATTCATCATTCTACTGACATTAACTATCTATCTCCGCTCCCCCATGAAGCTCTCAAACACCAATGATCACTCTACCAATTTTTCATAAGTCAAAATGAAAAGAGGCACTACACTACCAAAGATGTCCAATCATAAAACTCACTAGAAGGACTGATATCTGAGGTACTGATCCCTGACCATGTCCATCGAGTCCCTGGTGAGGTTGGTGAACCATGATGAATAGACATCCATCGTTAAACTTCCCTGCTATAGCCGAAGAATCTTTTAGATAAACATTTATCTCATCGTAACTCGAGATAAATCTTACCGAAATAGTTTCTTGAACTCATTCCATGAAAGAGTCTCCTCATCTTGAGTATATGTTGTCAAACTCCACCATCATCCCACTGTACCCAGAAGAAGGATCTCTACTAGGATTAACATATGACCTGTTGTTGTCCTCCCAAGATGGAAACTCTAGTCACCGTATAAATCCTTTCTTCAATCACCTGAGGGATAGGCTCACCTTAGAACTAGAGGGGCTTTTATCATTGAAACTCATGTATCATGCTCAGCCTATTCTCCTCTTCTTTCGTCATTGTAGGTACCAAATGATGCTCCAGTGGTGGTGGTATAGCAGGTGCACCACCTAGGGGTAACTCCTAGGGAACTGGTCCTTGTATCAAAGACTCTTCTCTGAGGGTGTTGTCCTTATGATCGAGTTACTGAATCCAATCGGGTATGCATCATAGAGGCATCCTATAAATAAACAAAATGTACCACGATCACGTGTATATCTGGATAGCTGAAATTAAAGGGAATAGAAAAAACCCACTATTATATGTTTCATGTACCATTATTTTATTTTCCCACAACTAGTGTTTTCATTTACCAAGTTTAAAAAAGGTTATTAGAGTCCTGGTGCATGGATACATCAGCCACCAACACCAACACTGGAGTCCCTACACAAAAAGATGAACTAAGAACACTTTAAATTGATGCCCCAAACCAATCCCAATGAATTTTGGTACTAAAGTATAACTAAACAACTATAATACCACTCATTCAAGACCCGTACTAGTAGTTACCACACCACGACTCCCCAAACCACCTACAATAGGCTAGGGGTCCGGGACTAGCACTGAGTATGAATATCACTAACATGGGTGGTATTTCCTAAGAACCTATACACATGAACACAACTCCAAGATCACAAATGATGAAAAGTAAAAACCACTAAGGGAAAAAAATTCATCCATGAAACTAAACCCAACCAACACTGTGAAACAAAATTAATGTGTGGAATGTAAACTAGTCCAGAATACAATCCAAAAAAAGAAAGAGTTTGCAAACTAAAATTTCTAACCAATATGAAAGTAATAGGTAATAGGACTACATATCTTGCTATAGGAACACCTCGGCCTACAAGGAACTCCGAAAGCTTAGTCCAATCCTAATTCACCTTGGAATCCGTTAAAAAGACACTCATTTACACAATATATGACACGTGCACGAATAACCATTTAGGGGTGACTATAAAAATACTCATTAGGGGACCCTGAGAACCACATGTAGTGCACAAATTAAAATTATAGTTATCACCACAAAATATATTTCTATTGAACAACTAAAAAGAGAAAAAGATCCAGATATACACAATAGCCAATCTTGTAGTCTAGAGACAAGTCACAAAACTGCATACCTGCATTAGGTATTTAGTTCAAGGATTCCACGAAGGATTTATCTGGGAGAACTAATTCCTAGTGTCTGATTGATCTGATGATGTATGTCAGAGAAGTAATGTTCCTTGGTAAATTACTTGAGGTAGATATATACACTAATAGATCTATAGAGATAATAGAAACACTCATTCTAGGATAATACACTCTTGATGGGGAAAATAAAACGATACACAAATGAATATCACTACCATGGACATAGTGGATAGAATGACTCATGCAGATTCACCTGATATGTAAAGGATTGGAATCCTATAATATTAGTGCCATAAATACCTGACTCTACATAGGGTCAATAATTGATATTATATCTCACTCCAAGACTCTCATAGGGATACCTTACTCTATATCAGAAGGTCCCCCTGAAGGGTTTTTACTGTCGTGGAAGGAAATGATACCTGAAATTTAGGGGAAAAAGAAAAGTGGAAAAAACAAAAATGAAGCATCCTCAAGTGATGGGGGAAGATAATATCAATCCATGTATAGAAATGTACAGAACGTGTTGACGGGATCACATGTGGTGTCCCTCATCTCCAGGTACATCTCGTGTACAACAGCCCGAGTCTAGAGATCATCTCATGTAAAAAACGTATATTTATGATGTGTAGGAAGGGAACACACTGTTTATAAGTATCTAGATTCCACTCCATGTTTTCTGACCATGTGATCGTAAATGTATTCAACCCACATGTCCCAGAACATGTACCGATACACGAGGTGGTCTGCGTATATGGCAAGTTCTGGCTGTGTGGTGGAGTACATGTTGTGTAATCCACCCCATGTCTATGTATCTGTTGAGATACATGCCAGGTCCATTCAAGGACCCACACGTTGTGTCTACCATTCATGTCACCCAAAAATCCAGCCATCGCTGGGTGGGGCCCACACAGCATATACTCTATGAAGCATGTCATTTCCTTCATTGTGAGAAGTGAGGAAATCCCTGCTGCTAACTTGCCAGTCCCACAGAGCATGTTCTTTCGAATAAAAACTGTGTTCTTCAGGATATTCAAGATATCACTATTCTTTGTCGATGCACCCCAGTGTTCCTCTAATCTTCGATTTGGCTGTAGGATCGCCTCGAAACTCAATATTATAGGTCACCCTGAATTTTTAAGGTTGTTTCCTTTGGTTTTGTGCCTCCGATCGGACCTAAGAACGATTCCAGATCCTCCCACACAAAAAAACTCGATGAATGATCCACCTAGATCTGAGCCATTTAATCATCCTCCATAATCGTTGCACCACCTCTAGGTCATCGTGATGTAGGTCCTCAATTTTGGGATTGTTCCATTAAAAACGGACTTACAACGATCTATTTTTCATCACCCCACAAAGAACACAAAGAAGGTGAGGCAAAATAGGAAATATTTTAGTAATTAAAAGGAGGAATTCACTGCCAAAATCATTCATCATGACATCGATCCATTCCCATTAATAGGCTTAACATGAAAAATAAAAATGAAAATTAAAAAATTATCATATAATCAATTCCACAGAAGAAATGGAAAATAACACAATACCGTAGGAATGCACGATTCACGGATCAACCTGTTCCTGGGTTGTTCTGAATTCATCATTAAATTGATGATGGTGGAAAAAATCATAATAAAACCCATACCACAATCATAAAAGAAGAGGGATATCCGTATTTGGTTAGGATTATACCTCACTATGCAACGATCCATGTGTCACCATTCTTTGGCGTTTATAAGGAATTCTCCAAAGGTGGCTCCTCTCCAATGCCCTAGAGGATTCCATGGAGTTTTCTACTGTTATGAGCCTATCCTTGGTCCCATGGTTATTTTAAAAAAACCATCGATGAATTATGGAATAATTTAAAATTAAATAATTTATTTATTTATTTTATTTTTCTTTAAAACATCCAAAAACTAACTCTTGTAGTTGAACCAAGCAAGTCAATATTAGGCCCCACCTAAGGTAAAGTCTCTAGTATGAATGCTACAGTGCCCTCAAATTTCTGATCTGGGAACCAATTTAAAAGTGATTCCACTTTTTCAGGAAAACCACTCATGCATGCTATTTAGAGTATAATTTATTTTTAAAATTTATTCCAGGAAGTTTGGGCCTCTTAATCTCACGCCATCAAAAATCTTAGTCTTTAAATATTTACATATATTATTAAAAAATGATACAAATAAAATCTAAGATATTACATTAAATACTCCATTTCACCCAATTATTATGAGGAGAATTTTATTTTGGGGAAGAATTTAGAAGTAAAAGATGTCTAGGACTACACCATGACAAGTCCCTATGGTGGAGCATCACTAAAATATAATAATATCTTGACCAAAAGATAGAGAATCATCCTATGATTATATGTTTTCAACAACATTATGTTATGTCATAAAATTATCATGTCACTATAATTATCACATGGTTTATTAGAATCAAGAATACAAATTCCTATTTCTATAAGTATGTATCCCCAATATTAAATTCTTAAAAACCAAAAGGTGAATTTTTATCTTTTATATACCATGGAACATACAAAAAAGTCCATTAAATATCTTCAATCCTTAAAAATTCAATCCAAAAATTTATATATAATCATGGACACCAATTATGGGTTTTAGATAGATTCTTAACATCTAAAATGTAGTGGAAAAAAAATCCAAAATTCAATTAATTACAAAGTAAATCTAAATTTTTTGAAAAAATAATTTGTCAAAAAAATGAACATCACAACCCTCTCTAGTAAATCCAACTGATCGATCATAATTCTAATAGTTTGATAGAGATCAGAAATAATCAGTCAAAATACTCATTCCTCCTAAGGAATCCATATATTTTTGGAGTCATCCAATGATTTGGGAGGATCTATCTTAATACCTCAGTCTTTTATATCATTTTTAAAGTATAGGATGAATGTATATATATAGGATTTCAACCTTGAGTAGTACTGACCACCAATTATAATAAACCCTAATAAAACCACTTTTATTTTAATCCATAGAATTATTATTTTTCATACTATATTAAATGAGATTTTATGAATATCCTCAAACATTTTAACATTAGTGATATTTTTCGTGAATCCTCAATAACAATGTTTAACTTTTAATCATTAATGTTTATCATTCAAACTCTTCAAAATAATCATTACATAATGGTTAAAACTGAGAATGATAAATGAAGTGGATTCTCAAGGTTGAATTAAGAATTATCATACAACATGTTATTCCAATGAAAGAACCACCATGACATAGATCCTCAAACTATTATATGGAGAACTAAAGGGTACACCATGACATTATCTAAACCATAATTCTGAGGTGATTCCATTAGTGTAAAAATACATCATCTTTGTATAATAAATTGAGTTACCGTGTGACATAGTGTATTTGAATACAATGTATATAATCATATGGTCTCAATTATTTAAGTATATATTGATAAGGTTGATAAATAAATCACATGAAATTAACCCTTGTTTATAATCACATCACTTTCCCCTTATCCAATAGAATATCACGTAATATGTCTTATCTAGTGACATTCCCAAATGGATTGTGATGAATAGTGTCTTATTTATTTTCAATGTCATGTAAAGATAATATGTGGTGAGTTAAATATAAATAATGTAGAGGAGGAACCCCATAAATGATAATGTACATCATATTAATGGTAATAGAAATGTTAAAGACGACAAATCATAAGGACACAAAACCCATGGGCTAGATGACGTCGTTATAGAATAAATAAAAGTATAGGTTCATTGTAGTATAAATTTTCAATAGATGATATTTTTATTTTGGATGATCTGAAATTAGTTTAACCCAAAAAATATTAAATATCTAATGATTTTTGAGAAATATTATTTTGAATTAATTATAAGTGTTGAATGTTTATGAAATCATTATTTTCTACATGTTATGGACAATTATTTTGAGAATCTATCATTAGTTTTATATAGAATAAAAAATGATATTTAATGTCAAAAAACACATGTATCATTTCAATGAAGTTATGTTATGGGAAAATTGAATCCAAATGTTTCATATAGAACACACACTTATAGAATATACATTTATGAAACAATAACCTAGTATGTATACAAATCTATACATAAATTATAGAACCATTATATATAGAATAAGTACATATTGAAGATAACCAAGAAGTAATTTTTAATGTCACTTGGTATGTTTTCTATGTTAAGACAAATTTTATCCACAAGATGATATATGAAGGAAAATTTATATTTAGAAAAATAAATAAAAAAGTCGGAATAATCTTCCATAAGATGACATTAAGAAGAAATATATTTTGTACCTTGGTGTTGCTTTATGAATTATATTAAGTATAAAATAATAAATTTTAAATGATGATACTCAGTTTTTGTTAAATTGATAAAAGGAATGAAAACTATTTTTGAAACTTATTATTCTAGAAAATGACATGTGAAATTAGATGAAGATATGGAATTTGATAATTTTGAATAATGTTGCGAATTGAAAAAGTATCATGTATTATTCACTTGTTATTTACTTTATTACATTATATTTAATATATTCTATGTCAGAATAACTTAAAAATAAATTATTTCAAATAGAATTATTAATGTTTGAAAGAACTATATTAGAGTATGTTGAATAAAAAAATGTTGGATAATATCTTTGAGAATCATTTTCAAGAATGAAATTATGGAAATGGAATCATAAAGTGAGATATAAAATACCAAATAATTAATGTTGATGTAGTGGAGTTCATACTGGTGATGACATAGAAATATAATAAAAAAATTATTTGAGTTTTGAAAGTATGAATATAGTAGAATAAGTGATGTCTAAAATTTTCACTGACACATAAAAATAACTCTGTTACATACAATGTTATATAATGATACATTTGAGTTAATTATGGTTGGTTTTTCATGATGACAATATTCTTATGTGCTGATGGTTTAGAGATGAGGAGATTATATCTTTAGGTATCCAAGAAGTTAAGAAAATTATAATATTGGAAGATATAAAGATGTGTTTTATGGATGAATATTGAGGTACACTTTTCTAGAGTTTATATAATATTGGTGTTCGAAAGTTTTCAATATTCAATGTGCTTTATTAATCGGCTTTTTCTTGGTCAGGTGGCTATCTTCTGCCTCATTAGCAATGTAGTTGTTTAAAGACCTCAGCTTCTCATTCCTTGATTTGACCTCCCATTCCACTATGACTCACTAAGTAGGATCATGAGCAGTGGTTACATAGAGGTTGTGGGTTCGTGGTTTGGTGACCATAGGTTTTCAAGGAGCAAGGAATGCATCGGCATCAATTTTATATGTTGGATTAAGGAAACATCTTAGATTTGTTGGGATTATTTTTGTGGATGTTTTTCCTATTCTATTTTTTGGTAATTTGGTTTGTTCTAGTTTTGGGTGTTCTTTGATTCTGGTACTGATGGCAGTCCTTGACATTGTCTGTGAGGGTTGTGGTGTTCCTTTACTAGTGATCTCACAAAGGTTTGTTCTTTTATGATTGGGGTTTGGTGTGAGGTTGTATCAGCTCGACATCCGACGATGGAGTTGAAGATGAAATTTGGTGAAACAACTATGTGATGATGGAAATGACATTTGGACTTGACATGTATTATCTCAATGCAGGGATTCTCTAGCTAGTCACGAGATTTGCGGGTTTACAAGATCTTTTTACGATGCCCATTTTTAATTTTTACTGTTGGTTATTGAATTTCATTGTTTACCACTGAAATTTGTGCGATGATGAATTAGGTGTGGTTTGAGGAAGTGAAGGTTCCAACTTTAACACTAATAGTTGTTTTTTGAGAATAAAAAAAATGATTTGGAGGACTGAGATATACTCAAGGTACAAAGATCAAGATTTAAAATCATTGATTTATTCCATGATTTGAGGAAGTGGTGTAGAATATTTTCTTTGAATTGAATATGTAGATATATTGTTCAATTTGGATTTATCTAAATAATTTAAGGTGGTTGAATATGAATTTATAAAGTGGGGAATTAAAATATACTAATTCCAAAAGCATACATTACCATATTTTCGGGAATTTTATGTATTCCGTCATAACTATCTAAGGAGGATATTTCATTCAAAAAGAGCTATTGTTGAGAGAGATTATATTATGAAAATAAACATATGATGGACTATATTATTTATAAGATATATTTATTTAAATAATAATAAGTGAGTTCAACTGATATCTACTTGAATATCATTTTAATTTTATGAATAAGTGAGTCTGAACAACATCGATCGGATGACCATTTGATATTGAGAATGAAATGAGTCTCACTTAGAATATCCAAAAGACCAATTTATTTAAAGGATTATAATAGGATGTTATAAATGATTAAATATTTGAGTTTAAGGTATTTAATTTTCTAGATGTTTAGAAAGGGGAATAATTTTCAATTAGAAATAGGTTATCTATTGAATTTTTTTTGTGTTTTAAGAGAATTTTAATGCTTTGAAGAACTACAAATAATTATAAAATCTAAAAGAACTAAATAATAAGACAATATATTTTTTCATGGTCCCATGAATAATTTGATAATTATTATTATTTAAGAGAACATGGTCAACGTACAAGCAATTAAATTTATACATTCGTTGGAAATTTATTACCTTCTCTTGATGAGGAAGATCTCTTATTGTGATGCATAAATATCATGGATTTTATGGATTAATTTTTTCATATGAGTAGATATATGAGTCATAGTAAATAATCGTAGATAGGGTAGAGAACCTATTATCAGAATATAACATTAGGAATTGGATAGAGACATCCCAAGGGTCAAATATTATACCTTCCCTATGCCTGAAAATATTGAGTAGAGGATGATATATTCTAACCATTTATGACTACTATAATATAATAACTGCAACCCTTGTGTCATAGACTGAACCTAAAAATAACTATGACTAGATTAAAACATTGATATTGAACCTCATAAATATATAATGTTTTGTTCTCTCTCTACTTTATATTTTCAATTTAGTGGGAATATGTTGGTTGATGCATGTGAGATTTATTTGTCGTAATAGGTGTAGTGGTTTGAATAAAATAATGGGTACAATTGAATAAAAATAATTTTTTAAATCTTGTATACACTAATTCAACCCAACTTAGTGAAACTACACAATCCATTAGGTTATTCAATTTATATAATAGCACATAGTTACACATCAAATTGGATCTATATTTATTTTCATTATTATTTTTCAATAATTTACATAAAATATATATTTGAAAATTTTATTGCACATTTTTATTCAAAGAATAATGAATATATCCATATCAAAATCCAAAAAGTGATTATTTTTACTATAACTGCAAAGAATAACAATATAAAGGAAGCTAGGATATTAAGTAAGACAACATCTTATAAATATATGAATGAGGATATAACACTATTCGAAGGCAATTAATGGGGAAAGATATCGATGATATCTATTAATAATTATCATTATAAAAAATTAGGTTTATCCATTAAAGTTTTGAGTCTGTTGAATCAGTATAATAACATTACTATAAATTAAAATATTTTTATAAGAAAGTTCATATTAATGTAATTAATTATATATTTTATTTTATCAATTAATTATATGATGATAAAACAAAACTTTAATTGAATGTTTAAAATATAGAGAGAGTATTAGAAAAAATGTTCTAAAAGTAAAATACAGTCATAAAACTCTTTGAAGTTAAGAAATAGGATTTATAATTATATAATGAAATATTTACCCTAGATGAATATGAATTAAAGAATTAATGTGATGAGAATGATTATGTTATAATTTTTTTTAAACAAATGTTTCATGCATTGAATTTTTTCATTGGTGTCAATGAGGTTCTATTGAAAATCATGGAAAAAGGATAAAGAAGATTGAAAATTATTTATAAGAAAACTGAAAGTTTTATTAATTTATTATTGAGTATACGATAAAGGAATGTGAATATAAAGTGAAATATATTTAAGAAGTGAAAAAAATTCTGAATCAAAAGTTTCTCAATCTAGAGGTAAATATATGAAATAATAAAGATGACGAAGATATATTTTTAAATGAAGATGAAAAAATAGCTACTCCCATGTAGGTTTCTGAAAATAGTTTTATATATAAAAACACTAACTATAGTTGTAAGAAGATACTGAAATTATCGGAGGATAGATCCAATATATGTTCATCAAATAATATAACCCTCAAATTAGAATATTTTGTTGACACTAAACTTATTTCCATGATAATTGAAGGTTACAATATAAATTATAGAGGTATGTGGGTTGGGAAAAATATTGACAAGGCTATGAATTCATTAAATATAGACACTAGAAAGATATTGTATTTAGTTTTTTTTCAATAAGAGAAAAAAGGAGGGTTTCTTTACATGAAAATAATAAAGAGATAATTTTTTCCAAAATATTTTCTGAAGGAATAAATCAAGATATTCTGGCTAATTTTTGTCATATGAAAACTTAAAACACAAGTAAATTGACTATTGGAATACATATCAATTATTGATAGAAAAAAGAAGTCCTAAATTAAGGGTGAGTAATGAAGAAGTCAAGAGAGATCCTAGTATAATGAGTACAAGTATATAGAAGAATTTAAATCAATTTACATCAAACTTATTTTAATATCTTGATATTTTTTTGGAAATTAAAACGACTGTGTTTCTTAAAATAATGATTGTCAGTTTATACGTATCATGTATGATTAATTATTTACTAAATTATGTATTCAACAAAGGATAAAGAAATATCTAAAGGATGAATGACAGTTACATTGCCTTAGGGTATAAGAATAAGTAAGATACCAAAAAAAGACACCAAAGGTGAATGTAAAGGAATATATTACACTATACAAGATATTATTACTTTTTGGAAGGAAAGGCCATATGATGTATTATTTTAAGAAAACTATGAACAAAAATGTGTAAAAAATGTTACAGCTAGAAAAATAGAGGAAATAAACATAGAAAAGGAAAAACTATAGGTTTGGTGGAAAACAAATATAATGAAGAAATTGAAACTCTAGAGAAGTATAGAAAAATGGGATATTGAAAGGTTGGTCAGAAATCATGTGTAAGATCCAAAAATTTTAAGAATGTTTCAAAAGAAAGAAAAATTGTTTATCCAGAATAGATAAAATTAGTAAGGAATATGGATCTAACACAAAAAAGTGGAATTTTCATTTATAGATGATTTTATAAGATCAAATCCACATAAGAAGAAATTAAAAAAAAAAGAAAAAGAACATGCTGGCTAAGGAAAGTCATGTTTGGAAAATCAAAGGAAGAGAAATCATAAAGTGTTATAAAAAATATGGAGATGAATAGAAATATAAGTTCTCAAATTTTTAATGTATTATTTTTATATTATATTGATTATTTTTTAAATCAGGCACTGAGATGATATATTATTTTGAATCCATATGCTTCTGAAATAAATATTTGTTATATATTAAATATATCAAATAGGACATGCATGTGGTTTTCCTAAAAATACGTGATAAATACACGAGGGGAAGTATTATAAATATAAGTGAATATTTGAGTTCAAAATTTGGGTTTTACCCTAGTCATGGCATAATATATTTCTGTATGAGGATTTTTTTGAAAAAGTCAGAACAAGAGTAATTAACTGAAATCAATTACGTAATTCTTTAATTTTGATTATTTTTTATATGGTGACTAACATCTCCTTTAAATGTATGTCTATTGAAATTCTCTTTTGGTTTGCTAATAATCCATGGTACCCAATGAGCGATCAGAGATATCTTTCTTGGAAAACAACAACAAATTAGGACCAAATCATGGATCATTGCCCCAATAGAGGTAGATGATCTTATTATTGATGAAAATACAACCATTATTCATCAAAAATCAATCAAAACTACATGTATATATTTTTGGATTTACAACGTATTTTTTAATCATTGAAGAAAACAGATCAAGTCCTTAAACAAAATTTGTATGCATGTCATCGGTTAAATTAAATTGAAGGAATTATATATTTTTTTTGATTATTTTTTTCACACTTCACTCATGTCTTTCTATGATAATGAATTAAGTCCAAATGAACAACATCTGAAGTTTGGTCCTCAATTGTTATGGTTTATGGATTTCTCCATAATTTTTTCATTTGAATATCGTTGGTACCCTTTTGGCCAATGGTTAGACAAATACCTAGTTTCCGAACATTAAAATACTTTTCTTTAGTGAAATATATCGAAACCATGGGTATAGATTATGATGGTAGATTCATATCGAGGAACGATGATGATAGTGACTAAATCAAGGAATAACATGGCCAGATCAAGGTTTATTACTTATTCTAATGTAGAGAATTATGTTATAAATGGTAGTGGTGTTTTCTAGGTGTGTCTTGAGGTTATATTCTTGTGGCCTAGATGCATCAAGGCTCAGTCCCCATAGATCCAAAATTTGTGGAGTGTTTTTCGATGGAATTGAATGTGGATGTAGCGTGTGAAGAATAACATAGAAGGAAATCCAAATTTGGAAAATCCCAAAAATCACTACATGTGTCTCAGCAATACATTTCATGTGGGGACTATTTAGCGATGGATTGGGTTTGGGGAAGAAGATATGGATCACTCGGCCTATAACCCCTTTCACATGGCATATGACCGCTTATGTCTGGATCATCATGTATTTTAGTAGGTACATGGACACGGGAAAAAGTACATAATGATCTGGCATATCAGGTACATACAACTAGACAAAACGTAGTATACACGGGCCGATACATAGACACGACCACCATACACTGACATGACCATGAGGAACATGCAGGATGATTTTTCTCTCTACATTTTGTATAATCCTTCTACATTCCATGTATATGGATACTTACATGAATTGTGACTATATACCATAAGATAATTCATTGGCAAAGATGGACAAGTCGTGTACCCCCTATTACATGCCGCGTACCCCCATTCAAGAGTGTGTGGCTCTTCATTTATTTAGTTTGGAATAGTACATGTTGAGTGTATTCCCTTGGTCATTTCCCCTGAGGGTATACGATGAAATCACATCCATATCCCATGATTGTGATCCCCTATTGAGGGTGAGTCTCAGATAAAAGTGTACTTGTATTCCATGAGACTGACGTCTGATCCTCTATCATCCTTTGTGTATCATCTGAGAATTTTATGTGAAATATTCTTTTTTTATGTTATAAAAATCATCAAAGGAATCTTTCACTACACACAACACTAGCTTGGCTTGCTTTACACGCAACCGCGGCCTTCCTCGATAGCTTGCGTCGTACGCAATACCGAGTTTCACTAAACAACAATATGCTATTAAAATATTATTAAAACTAACCGTTATGATTAGTACTAACTATATTTTAAATTTTATAACATTTTATTTCAACTATTACATTTTCTAGAATGAGGTATAAAAGCAAAATGAGTTTTTTTTGATAAAAGAAATATTTTTCAAAAAATACAGTTTTGCCGCCTTTTGATGGAGAAACCACATTAAATCTAGTTTTTGACTTGTTTATAAGTTCAATTTGACAAAATAAAATTATTCTTTTTAATATGGGTATAAAAATTTACATTGGATAGATTTTTGATATTTTTCTGATTACTTTCTTATTTTGATGAATAGTAAAAATATGATAATTTTTATTTAAAAACAACTCTTTTCATTGAGATAATTTATATGGATAAATTATAATATTGAATGGTTTTAAAGTATAAATAGAATATTTTTTTACCATTTAATATAATTTATGTCATTAGAATTAATTTCACATTGAATTCATAGATAAAAATATTTCAATCTTTGGCAATCTTTTAACTTCTAAAACCCGTTTTCTTAACAAAGGGATTTATATTAAATTAATTACTGAAACTTATATGTTTTGAATTTTGAAAAATTGATTCCATATTCAGAATCAGTGGGTCCAAATTATGTTAAAAGGGTACTTTTTATTTTTGGGCATTATGAATAGTTACTACGGTAAATTTTATTTACCATAATTAAAGGTAAATCGGGTAATTAAGGGTAAATATAAGATTATAAAATTATCCTAAAACCTGCCAAAATTCTATTGGATGACTAAAATTAGATCCATACCACCTAAGGTTAGGATTAGATTCATTTAATGGACTTTTTTCTATGAAAATAATTTAATTATTATTAAAACCAAAGAATGTGACAACATGTCACTTTCTTAAATATTATAAGTATAATAATTTTAATTTGGTGATAAACTTTATGAAACTTTGAACATGAATAGTCTCACGAAATCTAATACAATTATCTACATCATAGGAATTTATTTAGAATTTTTAGGAATTAAATAATTATCATTAATTATGACACAATAGTGATGTTGAAATTATTTTATTAATTAAATTATCAAATAAATTGTATTAAAAATATTTAAATAAATATTATATGAACTATTTAATGTGCCAAACTAATTTTCTAGATACATATGACATTTTAAGAATCTATTAAAGCATTTAGTTTGAACATATTGTCTGTATATATTTTATTTAGATTCAAATAAATGAAGAGTGTAAAAATTGACACTATTGTTATTTTATAAAAATAACATATTATAAAATTGATAAAAAGTCACAGAAATATTTAAAAATTATAAATTAAAATTTATATGGTCGAAAATGTCATAAAGTGTCAAATTATGGAAAATTCACAACACATATGTAATTAATTATAATAATTTAAAATTTAGAATATTATTACCACAAATTAAATTAAATTGAAAAATAAGGATAAATCAAGTTGATAATGTTTAAAATAAATTCCTAACATGTCTAAATTTTATTTGTTGATGAGATTACAACCCTGTATCATCTTATATTCGAATATGAGTCATTTGTGGAGGTTTTTAAGTGGGGTTGGGATTTAATATAAACTAATATTTCTTATATTTCCAAAGGTGCCCCTCTCCTCCCTTATAAAATGCCACCTCCTCCCTCTCTTCCTGACACAAATTTGAGCCTTCAATCTCGACCAATCCCTAACCATTTCACTTCCCAACTTCCTTAGAAACCTACTAGAGGTACTGGTCTTATCAAAAGACCAACTCTAGTGCCTTAAGAGAATGTTTAAAGGAGGCACTTCGAGAAAGAGGTAATACCTTCTACCATTTTCTTCAAGTTACATTCTTCTTCTACTCCCTATTCTTTAGTTGTTTAATGATGAGGTAATAACATCAGTATCACGCATATACTGATATGTTATTATAAATATGGAACAACCCTATTTCACCTCTTATCCATCCTACGGAAAACGAAATCACCGCGCGTGCGTACGTACGGAATACTGTCTCCACGTCGTGGTGTAATCTATTTTCCACCACCTTACATGGATGGGTATAAGGGTGAAAGTAATGAATATATATATGATTATTGTAATGTGTTATTGATTCTGAAATAGTATACATACACTCCAATACAATTCCACGATCATGGGAACAATATCATCGCTCGTGCGTACGTACGGAATACCATCTCCACAATGTGATGCGATTAGTTCTACATGATCTTCATTGCATAATGATTGTATAAATGAATTGAATTAATGAATATGATATATATTACACTAATACCATTCTGTAAATGAGGTATCTATAACCTAAAGTGAAGAATAAGAATTTATTCGACAAACACGCATAAGAACAAAAAGTAATAAACACCCGAATAACAAGTAGTAATGAATTATAATTAATATGAAGCTAATAATATGACCATATATGATATCATAATAATAAGTATGATTCTGGAATAAGTCAATAACATTATTTAAAAAATTACACAGGAGGTTCGGACACTTACGAAGCAAATTGGACCTAAGGTAAGGGAAAATATCACAATCTCATTTTTATCCGAGATTGTTTATACTTTGGTATTTACTGGGGTGTATTTTATCACCCACATCCATGTTTACTCAATATGTAATATTATTTACATCCACCTAAAATTGTTTAAATCCAATTTTACCCTTCGGTGAGTTTTTAGTAAAAGATATGAACGAAATCTTTTGTAGTTTTTTGTACGACGTACTTTTTGACTTTTCTGACAAAAGTACGAGAAGAATTTTTTTTAACTTATAAGACATGAATGGATTTTTAAAACATTATTTCCAAGAAGCATACTTTACAAGTTTTCAAGTTTATTTTTAATCAAATTATTTTAGTTTAAATTTTATTACATGTTAATAAATGAAAAATGTTTTTGAAGTAGAAAGGATATTTTCCTCAAGAATGGAGTTCAAGAGTTTTATCGAAATTATTTTGCATCTAAGATAATATAGGGTTCTATTTCTATCCCTATTATTACATGGATTTTATTATGTTGTGACAGAAATAGTTTTATTAATTCCTTTATCTTATATGAATTTTTTTATGATGCCATGATGTTTAAGATTCCCATTTTTATTACATGGGTTATGCTATGATGTATGGTTTATGATTTTGTGGCACACATAAGAATGGTATAATTCTGATATGGGTGTGACCTATATCTCCATCCAATGCATTGGGTAAAGATTTTATATCTCATGAGATAGACATGGCTAGAACGACGGTTTAAACCGGTTTAGTGAAACAGGACTGAAATGAGGAGTGAACTCGGTTCAGAAACGGACTTTGTCCACTAAGATAGTCATGGAAATGAGTCTTGACTGATAAGAAATGATGCTCTATGATTATGTGTGTATGACACAAAGTTTCATGTTTTAAGATATGATTATTGGGATTTCATTTCACTACTATGATTTATCCCATGTTATGAAATTATGCTCTCTTTTTCTGCTTAAGATTTCCAAAATGATATGTTCTTATGAATATGATGTGATTGATATTTCTTTTGTTTACTCTTAATGAGCATTTGAGCTCACCCTTTTGTATTTTTTCATTCCCCAGGCTAGGAAGAAGCATATTAAGTAAGATATTCCAAAAGGTACTATAGATATGATGAAATAAATGGGAGACAGTGTTGATGCTTTATGAACCAGTTGTTTATATTTCCCAGTTTCTAAAGACACTATACCTATACTGTCCTTTCATGGTATTGTTATATGTTGTAATAAGTTTTCTTCAATTTTTAAGTAATAAAAATGTATGTAAAGTATGGGTCTTTATAGTTGGTATCAGAGGAAAGGTTTAGTCAACCATTGGAAACTAGGATGTGAAAGCCTTAGTAAGAACCCTAAGGAAAAGTCTAAGCATAGAACACAATCTTAGTGTTTTAGAAATGACCATGAATACCCCAGGATAAGACCTTAAGTGTGAAATTTTATTCGTTATTATGTGGTTTTCCTATTATAATTAGTGTTTCTCAGACTATTCTTCTTGGTTTTAGTCAATGGATGGAACCCGAAGGAACCATGTTAATGCGGAATGCGACGGGAAATGCAATGATTGTCCCCCTGAGCAACCAAACGTTATGAGAGCGGGAATGCAAAATCTTGTAGCCATGCTCACACATCTTTCTCAAGCTATGAATCATGTAGGACTTCCAAATGAGCAAAGGAAGGAGCAACATTCTGTTGAATCCTTCCTGAGGCAGCGTCCACCTTCTTTCAGCGGGTCTACTAATCTATTAGTTGCTGAACAATGGATTAGTACTACTGAAAAGATATTTTCAGTTCTTCAATGTTCCGAACATGATAATGTCATACTAGCAGTGTATCGTTTAGAAGGAGATGCTGATAAATGGTGGAATCTTTTTAAGAATACGAGTCAAAGGGATGATATTGAGTCAATGGAATGGGACAAGTTCAAGAACTTATTTTTTAATAAGTACTTCCCTTGTATTCTTCGAACAAAGATGGAGAAAGAGTTTCCTGAACTGAAGCAAAGGATGATGAATCTGTTGGTACCTATGAGGCAAATTTTACAAGAATTGCATGTTACGATTCTGGTATTATTATCCAACCTGAGAGTAAGATCAATCGATTCTTTAGTGTCATAAAACCAAGTCTTTGAAGGGCGTTATCCATAAGGGACTTCAATAGCTACGAGGAAATAGTTCGATGTGCACTCAAAGTTGAGATTGAGATTGCAGTAACCCATCATTCATATGGGTTTGATATGAAGAGGAAAATGGAATTCAAAGGAAAATCTAAAGAGCACACAGAAAAGAAGATGAGCTTTCCCTTATGCTCAAAGTGTGGAAGGAAACATGGAGGGAGTTGTCTTAAAGGGACAAGTAAATGTTTCAAATGTGGAAAGGATGGTCATCGGGCATTTTAATGCAGCAATGATGGGAAGAAGATGTCTAATGATGCAAACAAAGGAAGGGACACACAGAATGAACCTACTACACTTCAATGTTTCAAGTGAAAGGAGATGGGGCATTATGCCAATAAATTCCCTAATCCAAGGGTTGTTGATGATGATCGACATCAACAAAATCTTAAGGATAATGACAAAGGAATGTCACATGCAATTTCTATCAGCGATGTGGAGTATGATAATGATGTGGTGAAAGGTACACATACCCTCCACTCTAAATTAGAAAATGTTTTATTTGATTCTGGATCCACCCACTCTTTTATTTCTGAAGATATTTCTAAGGGTATCACTATATTACCTCAACAATTATATGTTGAGTTAGCTGTGACAACACCTAATGGCACAAAAGTCGCATCAGAAGTTTATAATTCATCCCTGATTGATGTTTGTGGGAAAGTGCTTCCTGCAAATCTTGTGATCCTTCCTATAGTGGAATTTGATGTGATTCTTGGTATGGATTGGATTTATTTATATGGAGGTCATATAATTTTCCAAATAAGTGAAGTCACATTTCATATTCCAGATCAATCTATGATCGCCTATCGATGCAAGGATGAACATAGCCTTCCAGTGGAAATTTCTTCCATCTTATGGGTCTTGATTCCACTTAATGAAAGTAATATTTCTCAAGTGGTTGGTGAGAAACTCAAAATTAAGAATATTCCCATTGTACGGGAGTTTGATGATTTCTTTCCAGAGGAATTGCCGGGTCTTCCACCAAAGCGTGAAGTTGAGTTTTCAATAGAACTCGTACCGGGTGATTTGCCTATTTCAAAGACACCTTATAGAATGGCCCCAATTGAGATGCAGGAATTGAAGAAGAAACTCCAAGAGAATCTTGATAAGGGATTCATACACCCTAGTGCATCACCTTGGGGAGCACCTGTTCTGTTTGTTAAGAAGAAAGATGGATCAATGAGTCTCTGCATTGATTATCGAGAACTTAACAAGATCACTATAAAGAACAAATATCCTCTCCCACGCATTGATGACCTATTTGACCAACTATGTGGAATTCAATACTTTTCCAAGATTGATCATCGTTCAGGGTATCATCAATTAATGGTCAAAAGGGAGGATATACCAAAGACGACTTTCCGTACAAGGTATGGACACTATGAATTTATAGTGATGCCATCTAGTCTTACTAATTCCCTTGTTATCTTCATGTATCTGATGAATAGAGTCTTTAGAGACTACCTTGATCAATTTGTGGTAGTCTTTATAGACGATATTCTTGTCTATTCAAAGAGTAAGTAAGAACCTAAAGATCACTTGAGAATTATATTGATGACCCTGATAAAGGAGAAGCTTTATGCCAAATTTACCAAGTGTGAATTTTGGCTTGAAAAAGTTGAATTTTTGGGTCAGATAATCTCAAAAGTGGGGATATCTGTGGATCCATCAAAAACAGAGGTTATTGAAAGATGGTTGAGATCAACAACAATAACTGAGATCCGAAGTTTTCTTGGTTTGGATGGATATTATCGACGTTTTGTGAATGATTTTTCATGATTATATAATCCACTCACCATCTTGACTCGAAAAGGAGTTAAGTTCGTATGGACTGATGAATGTGAAGAGATTTTCAAGGAGTTGAAAAGAAGGTTATGCAGTGCACCAGTACTCACACTTCCTTGTAGTGGAGAAAGGTTTGTTATCTACAGTGATGCATCCAAGAAGGGACTGGGTTGTGTCCTCATGCAAAATGATATGGTGATAGCTTATGCCACACGACAGTTGAAAATCCATGAGAAAAATTACCCAACTCATGATTTGGAGTTAGCTGCCGTAATCTTTGCATTAAAGATTTGGAGGCATTACCTTTATGGTGAAAGGTGTGATATTTATACTGATCATAAAAGTTTAAAATATATTTTCACACAAAAGTATCTAAATATGCGTCAAAGAAGATGGTTGGAGCTGATTAAGAATTACGACTGCTCAATTCATTACCACCCTGGGAAGGAAAACAAGGTGGCAGATGCATTAAGTCGACAAGACCATGCCAGTTTATCCATGATGAGGATCACAAAAGATACAATATTTATGGATTTACAAAGGATAGATCATGGAATTATAATGGAAGGGGGAAAATCGTATCTTTCTCAAATGAATGTTTAACCATCTATACATGTGAAGATTAAAGAGGCACAGAAAGAAGATGTAGAGTTACAAAAGAAGTTGAGAAATGTTCCTAAATTCAACCTTGATTGTGATGGGATAATAAAGTTCAGGAATCGGGTTTGTGTTCCTCCCATCCCCAAATTAATGAAGGAGCTCCTGGATGAGGCTCATAGTTATTCATTCGATATTCATCCTAGAAGCATGAAGATATATTGGGACCTGAAAGAGTACTTCTGGTGGGATGGCATGAAAAGAGATGTTGCTGAATATGTCTCTCGATGCTTGGTTTTTCAGCAAGTTAAAGATGTGAGACAAAATTCTAAGGGGATGTTACAACCATTACCTATACCCGAATGGAAATGGGAAGACATCACTATGGAATTTGTCACAGGACTTCCTAAAACATCCAAAGACAATAATTCTATTTGGGGCATAGTTGATCGTCTTACAAAGTCTGCACACTTCATTGCTATTAGAGAGGATTTCCCTCTAGATCAGATTGCCAAGATATATATAATGGAAGTGGTAATATTGCATGGAGTACCACTTTCTATTATATCTGATCAGGATCCGAGATTTACCTCGAAGTTCTGGTGAAGTCTTCAGCATAATCTGGATACAGAGTTGAGTTTCAGCACTGCTTATCATCCTCAGACAGATGGTCAGTCTGAGAGAACAATTCAAACTCTAGAAGATATGTTGAGAGCTTGATCTATGGATTTCAATGGTGGTTGGGATCAACACCTACCCTTGGTGGAAGTTTCCTATAATAGTAGCTTTCACTCCAGTATTCAGATGGCTCCTTATGAAGCTCTCTATGGAATGAAATGCAGGACTCCAACTTGCTGGGATAAAGTTGGGGAAAGAAAGCTATTAGGACCTGATCTCGTTGATGAAATGGCAGAAAAGGTCAGATCTATACAACAAAACATAAGAGCAGATCAGAGTCGACAAAAAAGTTATGCCGACAACCGAAGAAAAGAAATAGAGTTTGAAGTGGGTGATAAAGTGTTCTTACGAATATCTCCCTGGAAGAGGGTTATGAGATTTGGAAATAAGGGGAAGTTGAGCCCTTGATATATCAGTGCTTTTGAAATAATAGATCATGTTGGGAAGGTAGCTTACCGATTGGCGCTTCCACTGAATATCTATCAAGTACATGATGTGTTCCATGTATCTCTCCTGAGAAAGTACATACCTGATCCTTCACATGTACTTAGCTCAGAAGATGTACCACTGGAGAAAGATATTTCTTATAAAGAATAGCCGATAGAGATTATGGATCGTAGTGAAAAAGTCCTACGAAACAAGACCACACTTTTGGTGAAAGTTTTATGGAGGAACCACCAATTAGAAGAAGCTACATGGGAGCTTTAGGATATGATTAGGGAGAGGTATCCTCATCTGTTTGTTACAAAGTGATGAATTTTGAGAGCGAAATTCATTTTAAGGGGGGTAGAATGTTACACCTGAGACTTTTTATGAGAAATATTCTGTTTTTATGTTATATAAATCATCAAAGGAATCTTTCACTACACACAACACTCGCTTGGCTTGCTTTACACGCAACCGCGGCCTTCCTCGATAGCTTAGGTCATACGCAATACCGAGTTTCACTAAACAACAATATGCTATTAAAATATTATTAAAACTAGCCTATATGAATAGTACTAACTGAATTTTGAAATTTGTAACATTTTAATTCAACTTTTACATTTTCTAGAATGAGTTATAAAAGAAAAATCAGTTTTTTTGGATAAAAGAAATATTTTTCAAAAAATACAATTTTGTCGCCTTTTGATGGAGCACCCACATTAAATCTAGTTATTGAAATGTTTATAAATACAATTTGACAAAATAAAATTCTTCTTTTTAATCAGGTTATAAAAATTTACTTTGGATAGATATTTGATATTTTTCTGATTACTTTCATATTTTGATGAATAGTAAAAATACGCTAATTTTTATTTAAAAACAAATTTTTTCATTGAGATAATTTATATGGATATATTATAATATTTAATGTTTTTAAAGTATAAATAGAATATATTTTTACCATTTAATATAATTTATCTCATTATAATTAATTTTACATTGAATTCATAGGTAAAATCATTTCAATCTTTGGTAATGTTTTATCTTCTAAAACCCGTTTTCTTAACAACGGGATTCATTTTAAATTAATTAATGCAACTTATATGTTTTTAATTTTGAAAAATGGATTCCATATTCAGAATAAGTGGGTCAAAATTATGTTAATAGGATACTATTTATTTTTGGGCATTATAAATAGGTACTATGGTAAATTTTATTTACCATAGTTAAAGGTAAATCGAGTAATTATGTGTAAATATAAGATTATAAAATTACCCTACCACCTACCAAAATCCTATTGGATGACTAAAATAGATCAATATCACATAAGGGTCGGATTAGATTCATTTAATGGACTTTTTTCCATGAAAATAATTTAATTATTATTAATACCAAAAAATGTGACAACATGTCACTTTCTTAATTATTATAAGTATAATAATTTTAATTTGGTGATAAACTTAATGAAACTTCAAAAATTAATACTCTCAAGAAATATAATACAATTATCTACATCATAGGAATTTATTTATAATTTTTAGGGATTAAATCATTATAATTAATTATGACACAATAGTGATGTTGAAATTATTTTATTAATTAAAATATCAAATAAATTGTTTTAAAAATATTAAAATAAATATTATATGAACTATTTAATGTGATACACTAATTTTCTAGATACATATGAAATTTTTTGAATCTATTAAATCTTTTAGTTCGAACATATATTCTGTATATATTTTATTTAAATTCAAATAAATGAATAGTGTCGAAATTGACACTATTGTTATTTTATAAAAATAACATATTATAAATTTTTTTAAAAATCACAATAATATTTAAAAATTATAAATTAAAGTTTATATGGTCTAAAATGTCATAAAGTTTCAAATTATGGAAAATTAACAACTCATATGTAATTATTTATAATAATTTAAAATTTAGAATATTATTACCACAAATGAAATTAAATTGATAAATAAGGATAAATCATGTTGATAATGTTTAAAATAAATTCCTAACATGTCTAAATTTTTTTGGTTGATGAGATTTCAATACTATCTCATCTTATATTCGAATATGAGTCATTTTTGGAGGTTCTTAAGTGGGGTTTGGATTTAATATAAACTAATATTTCTTATATTTGCAAAGGTGCCCCTCTCCCCCCTTATAAAAGGGGACCTCCTCCCTCTCATCCTCACACCAATTTGAGCCTTCAAGATCATCCAACCCCTTCCCATATCACTTACCCACTTCCTTAGAAACCTACTAGAGGTACTGGTCTTATCAAAAGACAAACTCTATTGCCTTAAGAGAAAGTTTAAAGGAGGCACTTCGAGAAAGAGGTAATACCTTCTACCATTTTCTTCAAGTTCCATTCTTCTTCTACTCTCTCTTCTTTAGTTGTTTCATTATGAGGTAATAACATCAGTATCACTCATATAATGATATGTTATTATAAATATGGAACAATCCTATTTCACCTCTTATCCATCCTACGAAAAATGAAATCACCGCGCGTGCGTACGTACGGAATACCGTCTCCACGCCGTTGTGTAATCTATTTTCCACCACCTTACTTGGATGGGTATAAGAGTAATATCAATGAATATATATATGATTATTTTATAGTGTTATTGATTCTAAAATAGTATACATACACTCCAATACAATTCCACTATCATGGGAACGATATCATCGCTCGTGCGTACGTAGGGAATACCGTCTCCACGATGTGATGCGATTCCTTCTACATGATATTCATTGCATAATGATTATATAAATGAATTGAAAGAATTAATATGATATATGTTACACTAATACCATTCTGGAAATGGGGTATCTATAACCTAAAGGGAAGAATAATAATTTATTCGACAAACACGCATAAGAACAAAAAGTAATAAACACCCGAATAAAAAGTTGTAATGAAATATTACTTATAAGAAGCTAATAATATGACCATACATGATATCATAACAATAGGTGTGATTCTGGAATATGTCAATAACATTATTTAAATCATTATACAGGAGGTCCGGACACTTACGAAGCAAATCAGACCTAAGGTAAGGGAAAATATCACAATCTCATTTTTATCCGAGATTGTTTATACTTTGGTATTTAATGGGGTGTATTTTATCATACACATCCATGTTTTCTCAATATGTAATATTATTTCCATCCACCTAAATTTTTTTAAATCCATGTTTACCCTTCAGTGAGTTTTTAGTGAAAGATATGAAAGGAATCTTTTGTTGTTTTTCAAACGAGGTACTTTTTGACTTTTCTGACAAAAGTACGAGAAAAATGTTTTTTTAACTTATACGTCATGAATGGATTTTTAAAACATTATTTACAAGAAGATTCCCTTACAATTTTTCAAGTTTATTTTTAATAAACTACTTTTAGTTTAAAATTGTATGACATGTTAAGAAAGGAAAAATGTTTTTGAAGTAGAAATGATATTTTCCTCAAGAATGGAGTTCAAGAGTTTTATCAAAATTATTTTACATTTAAGATAATATAGGGTTCTATTTCTATCCCTATTATTAAATGGATTTTATTACATTGTGATGGAAATATTTTTATTAATTCCTTTATCTTATATGATTTTTTTTATGATGTCACGATGTTTAAGATTCCCATTTTGATTACATGGGTTATGCTATGATGTATGGTTTATGATTTTGTGGCACACATAAGAATGGAATCATCAAGAGATGGGTTGGACCTATATCTCCCTCCAATTCATTGGGTACAGATTTTATATCTCATGATATAGACATGGATAGAACGACAGGTTAAACCGGTTCAGTGAAACAGGACTGAAACGAGGAGTGAACTCGGTTCAGAAATGGACTTTGTCTACTAAGATAGTCTTGGAAACGAGTCTTGACTAATAAGAAATGATTATCTATGATTACATGTGTATGCCACAAAGTTTCATGTTTTAATTTATGATTATTGGGATTTCATTTCACTACTATGATTTATCCCATGTTATGAAATTATGCTCTCTTTTACAGGTTAAGATTTCCAAAATGTTTTATTCTTATGAATATGATGTGATTAATATTTATTTTGTTTACCCTTACTGAGCATTTGAGATCACCCTTTTGAATTTTTTATTTCCCCAGGTCAGGAAGAAGCTTATTAAGTAAGATATTCCAAAAGGGACTATAGATATGATGAAATAAATGGGAGGCAGTGTTGACGCTTTATGAACCAGTTGTTTATGATTCCCAGTTTCTAAAGACACTATACCTATATGGTCCTTTCATGGTTTTGTTATATGTTGTAATAAGTATGCTTAAATTTTGATGTAATAACAATGTATGTAAAGTATGGGTCGTTATACTTTGTTCCCCATCCAGGGTTTGTGGAGTCAGTGTGACCTCCATGAGAATTGATTGATCCTCTATCTATAAGACCTTATTAGTATGTTTTTAGGAATCGTTGAAATATGATCTCTTATATAGAGGTTTTATCCATGTTGGGTTCATGGTGTATCCTAAAGGTCCCAGGCATGGACCCCTATATGTGTATTAGGGTAATATTATACCTGTGATATTTCATTTTGTGGGAAAAAATGATCTAGACCACATTGTCATATGTACCTGATGAATGAATTCCTCATGGATTTGATTCTCCTGGGATGAGAATTACTTTGAAAAAAATTCTATGGTTGTCTTGCAGTTATGTCCTCTTGGTTGTGTGGTTTCTTTCCTGATTACATCAGGGTGTTCATATTATAAATTTATTGTTATATATCTTATTGAGATGAATGTACATGGGGACTCAAGTTTAGTGTTTTTGGGGTATCCTAGTGAATATTTTATACACACTATAGCATGGTAATTTCTCACATGTGTCTTTTATTATGTAGTTAATGACCATTTTTATGGTGTTTTGGGAGGATATGGAGTTGGTGGAATATAGAAAATTCTTTTCAGACCAAGGTATTTTACTAATAGATTAATTTTTTTTATTCCTATACCCTATAGAATATTGTAATAATTGTAGTATTTTATTGGTCTTATAATTGGCCCCTTCCCTATATTTAATACTTTACTTTTGTACTCTATTGTGGGATCATTGATGCATGCATACATTGTTTCAATTTTTTTTATATTGAATCATTTTGTGGGATTATATATAGATGTGTGTGTGTGTGTGTCTGTACATTAGGATAAAGCCTACCATTTGTGTGATATAAATACGCAGTGCTAGTTGGGAGTGCCGAGCTTATTGGATGCAGGCTTGGGGTTGTCACTGGTCAATACATGGCATGTCAGGTCATGATTGAGTGGTATCATATAAGATAGTTCTTCCTTAGGAACAGATTCGTCCTGATTGGTTTCGGAATTTTTTTTTTTAGTGATTCGAGTTCTTCTTTCAGGATAGGGTTTCCAGTGCTGGTGAGGCTGCCTATGTATCCATACAGTAGGACTCTGATAAGCTTCCTTTCAAATCAGTAAATGTTAAGATTGGTTATAATAATTTTATGGTACATTCATCATGTAGTGGTGGTTTTGTTTTCCATGTCTATATTGATATTGGTCCCCAAATACACTCTTTTGACCATGGAACATCTTGTTTTATTTTAGGATTCCTCAATATAGAGAGCCAGATGGGATTGCACTTCCTGGTCAGGAAGATGATGTACCTAGTGAATTGGAATCATTATAGGGGCATGTACCATATATAGCACTTTTGACTAGTTTACCAGAAATACCACCACCGATTGAGAAAGAATTTGTTTAGAAGTACCATATGAGGAACAAAATTGGTTCAATAAGTTGAATGAGTTTTAGAGGAACCTACATACTTGGTTTTGGGGTGTTTTAGACCCCCCCAATTGGAAGAGGAATACAAAGAATCAGTTAATCTCATTTTATTCCATATTATAATTCAAATAGATTAGATGGTGGTCCTCATGATCTGTCTTCTTAATGGATCTACTGGGTGATGGTGGAGCTTAGTGATTTAGTCAGATAATAAGATATCCTTCTCCAATAAAAAATTGAGTGAATATTAAGGGATTAGTTTTATTGAGGCATGTTGTGATCGGTATGAAATTATAAAACCATCTATATCTTCTGAACGAAAATATGACCATGGAAAGAGTACTCATAATGGTTTTTGATATCTTGATTTACTCTATTGATATTGTGCATGACATGTTCTGCAGGTCTCAGACCTTTGGGAAGGGTTTGTTCAGTTACATGAAATCTTCAATGGTACCCATTTCAATTCCCACCTATGATGGAGTGTTTGAATCTACCTTATTATTAATGATATTTCTGATAGAGTAGACATCTTAATTGGGATCTAGTAATGGGAAACTTGTGGATGAGACCATGAAAATAGGTACTTAATGATAGTAATGGAAATCAATGTGTGTCAGATGCTTCAGGCGATGACCATACATAGGGATAGTGGTGTAAGGATATTAGGGGGGATCAAATGACCCAACAGAGAGGTTGTAACAGCCCAAGATTTTATGAAAAATATTTTTTTTTATTTCACTAATGTCTTCTGTTGTATTCTACACCAAAAGGAGCTTGCACAACACGCATCCTTGACTTTCCGTGCATTACACGCAATCGCAACCTTCCTCGATAGCGTGTGTAGTACGCAATTCTGAGTTTCACGAAACAACGATATGCTATTAAAATATTATTAAAACTAGCCGTTATGAATAGAAATAACCACTTTTTAAAATTTTAGAAATTTTAGCTCTCAAAATGGACTTCATTTATGGATTCGGAGTATTGAATTTAGCCTAAGGTGAAATTTTGGTACTTTTCGGATAACTTTCATATTCTGATGAATAGTAAAAATTACTAAATTTTAATTAATAACAACTTTTTCGAAATAATTAATATTGATAAATTATTAATTTGAGTGGTTTTAAAGTATATTTAGAATATATTTTTACAATTTAATACAATGTTGGTCATTGGATGTAATTTCACATTTAAAGCAGTTATAAACAAGTGTCAATCTTTTGACAGTTATTATCTCTTAAAAACACGCTATTTGTTGTGACAGCGGAAATTAATTTAATTAATGCAACTTATATGTTGGGAATTTTGTAAAATAGAAATCATTTTTGAATTCGGAATATCAATTATAGCTTAGGGTGAAATTTTGGCATTTTTCTGAAAAACTTCAATTTTTGATGAATAGTGAAACCACTAAGTGGTACGTTAAAAACTGAATTTTGCATAAAACTTAATTTTACCGCTTCTGTGAATGGAATTTCGAAAATCCGAAAGACACGGTTGATATCAGTAAGTAAAATGTGGTTCAATGAGATAAAAATAATTTTTTGGTGAATAGTAACTTTTTACTTTTTTTACCGCTGTTAATAGTAAATAGGGTAACTAAGGGTAAATATGATATTACTATTACCCTAACACATGTCCTAATTCTATTGGAAAAGTGTAATTCGACCAAAAACAAGCTTAGGAATAAAATATGACCATTTAGGCCCACTTGGATTAGATTAGGACATTTATTATTATTTAATTCAAAGAAGAGTTAACAGAGTTAAAATCAATGTTTATTTACTAAAACATTTTTAATATAGGGTTATGCATAAGATAAATTAGATTGTAAATATTAATTAGAAAGCTAAAGGAATTTCCTAAATAATGGTATTTTATTTGTAATTTTTAGACATCAAATAATTTAATTTATTTATGACACAAAGATGATGCAGTAATTATCTTATTAATGAAATATTGACATAATTGATGTTATAAACACCAAACTGAATGTAATTTGAGACTTTTTATGAATTACACTAATTTTCTAGGTTACTATGATATATTAGTGTTGATTTAATAAACTTGGTTCGAACATATAATTATGTTATGACTTTCACAAAAATCATATATCAAATAGTGTCAAAATTGACACAAAATAGTTTTTAAATCAAATATTATATTATTAATTGTTATTTTATTCCTAAAAATCTAAGGTTCGGCCAAATGACTTAGATAAGGATATATATATTAATAATAAACAAATTGGGGTTCGTTTGGCATGTTATAGTAAGTTTATTAACCATATAGTGTAAGAAAACAAAAAGACACGGTAAAAGTTAAATTATTTAACTTAGGGTTAAATCTAATTGATAAGGTTAAAATAATACCCTAAACTTTTCTAAATCCTACTGGATGATAGGATTTCTTCCCATACACACTTTATCTTCGAAATAAGACCCTTTGGAACCATTATAAACCGATTTTGACTTTAATATAAAATAATATTTTGAGATATTACTAAGGTGCCCCTCTCCTCCCTTATAAAAGGGAACCTCCTCCCCCTCCTCCTCACACCAAATTGAGCACTCAAGCTCGGCCAACCCCTGCCATTTTCTCTTCTACACTTCCCTAGAATAATCCTAGAGGTCCTGGTCTTCTTCAAAGACCAATCTTAGTTCCCTAAGTGGAGGATTCAAAGAGGCGTTCCAAAGAAGAGGTAATATCCATTACCGATCTTTTCAATTTCTTTCTTCTTCAACTTCTTCTTCTTTAGTTGTTTCATTATGAAGTAATAACATCAGTATCACTCATATACTGATATGTTATTATAAGTATGAAACAACCCTATTTCACCATCTATCCATCCTACGGAAAAAGAAATCACCGCGCGTGCGTACGTATGGAATACCGTCTCCACGCCGTGGTGTAATCTATTTTCCACCACCACCTTACATGGATGGGTATAATGGTGTAAAGAATAACTATACATAGTTATTAAAAAATCATATTGATTCTGATATATTGTATAATCCACTCCAATTCAATTCAATATTTATGGAAATGATATCATCGCTCGTGCGTACGTACGGACTACCGTCTCCACGACGCGATGAGAATCATTCTCCATGTTAACCATTTAAGAATGATTATAAAGTATATATAAGAAATAATAATGAAATATATGACATTATAAAGGTACTGGATTTATGTATATATATATATATGTATGTCATCTACTTACTTCCATTCAAGACAACAAGGAAAGGAAAACAGCGTTCATGCGTACGTACAGACTACCATCTCCATGAACGGTGTTTTTCATTTCATTTATCTATCTATTATATATATATATATATACTGAATATATATGATATATAAATCATATTTTATATTCTGGAAGTAAGTAAATCATGATATAAGTAATAATAATTTCAAGAACAACAAGTCAAAACACCTACGATAAATGAAACGATTTTACCCAAAACGCTTCTTTAACATGGAATTTACAATAGAACGGGTAATATAATGTCATAAGTGAACCATATATGATATCATAACAATGAATATGATTCTGTAATAAGTCAATGACATTATTTAAATCATTATACAGGAGGTTCGGACACATACGAAGCAAATCAGACCTAAGGTAAGGGAAATATCACAATCTCATTTTTATCCGAGATTGTTTATTCGTAAGTATTTACTGGGGTGTATTTTATCATCCACATCCATGTTTCATCAATATGTAATACTATTTCCATCCACCTAAAATTGTTTAAATCCATTTTTACCCTTCGGTGAGTTTTTAGTAATATGTATGAAAGGAATCTTTTGTCGTACGAGGTACTTTTTGACTTTTCCGACAAAAGTACGAAGAATGTTTTTTTAACTTATACGGCATGAATGGATTTTAAAACATTAAATCCAAGAAGCCTCATTTACAAGTTTTCAAGTTTATTTTTAATCAACTTCTTTTATTTTAAAGTCGTATGACATTTTATGAAAGGAAAAATGTTTTTGAAGAAGAAATGATATTTTCCTCAAGAATGGAGTTCAAGTGTTTTATCAAAATTATTTTCCATCTAAGATAATAAAGGGTTATGTTTTTATCCCTATTATTAAATTGATTTGATCATGTTGTGATGGAATTATTTTTATGAATTCCTTTATCTTATATGAATTGATTTATGATGTCATGATGTTTCAAGAATCCCATTTTTGTTACATGTGTTATGCGATGATGTATGATTATGTGGCACACATAAGAAAGGATTCATTACAAGATGGGTGGGACCCATATCTCCCTCCAATGCATTGGGTAAAGATTTTATATCTCATGAGATAGACAGGGCTGGAATAGTAGGTTATACCAGTTCAGTGAAACAGGACTGAAACGAGGGTTACTCGGTTCAGAAAGGGACTTTGTCCACTAAGATAGTCTTGGCAATGAGTCATGACTAACAAGAAATGATTTTCCATGATTATGTGTGCATGCCACAAAGTTTCAAGTTTTATGTTATGATTATGGGGATCTCATTTTCAGTTCTATGATTTATTCCATGTTAAGATATTATGATCTCTTTTGCAGGTTTGTTTGATTTTCAAAAAGATATGATATGATTTTTATTTCCTTTATTTTCCCTTGCTGAGCATTTGAGCTCACCCTTTTATGTTTTCTTTTCCCCAGGATATAAAGAAAGGTTTTAGGTAAAAAAAGGATGATCTTTATGGGAGATGTTAAAGATCTTTCACCACGATTAGAAGATTACGTTTCGAGTTTCCAAAGACACTAAACTATTACGATCCTTGTGTGTGTGTTTTTGTTATGTACTAAGTATTCCGCAAATGTAATGTAATGTCAATGTACGTCAGGCTTCGGGTCTCTACAGTTGGTATCAGAGGAAAGGTTTAGTCAACCTTTGGAAACTAGGATGCGAAAACGTTAGTGAGATCCCTAGAGATATTTCTAAGGTATGTCTAGGGATGTCCCTAAGGTTAAGTATACGTATAGGTTATAGTACTAGAATTACGCTAACGATCATAGAATTAAACCTAAGATGTTAGATATTGAAGGTACTCCCCCTTTATTATGTTGTTTTCCCTAGCATGATTTTTGCCTCTCACACTATTCTTTTTGGGTTTTAGACGATGGCCGGAACCCGAAGGAACCGTGTTGATCAATGCAATGGACAATGCAATGATTGTCCTCCTGAACAAACAATTGTTATGGGAGATGGAGTGCAAAATCTTATTGCTATACTTACACAAGCTATGAATCATTTTGGACTTCCAAATGGGCAGAGAAGGGAACAATATTCTATTGAGTCCTTCATGAGGCAACGTCCACCTTCTTTCAGTGGGTCTTCTGATCCACTTGTTGCTGAACAATGGATCAGTACCACTGAAATGATATTTTCAGTTCTTCAATGTTCTGAACATGATAAAGTCATCTTAGCAGTATATCGTTTGGAAGGTGAAGCTGATCAATGGTGGAATCTTATCAAGAATACAAGGCCAAGAGAGGAAATTGAGTCCATGGAATGGGACGAGTTCAAGAACTTATTTTTCAATAAGTACTTCCCTCGTATTCTTCGAACAAAGATGGAGAAGGAGTTTCTTGAACTAAAGCAAAAGGATGATGAATCTGTTGGTATATACGAAGCGAATTTTACAAGACTTGCAAGGTATGCATCTGGCATTATCATCCAACCTGAAAGTAATGTTGATCGATTTTTCAGTGGCTTAAAACCAATTCTTCGAAGGGCATTAGCTATAAGAGACTTCAGTAGCTATGAAGAAATTGTGCGTTGTGCTATCAAGGTAGAAATGGAAGTTGGTGTTACATATCCATCTCATGGTTTTGACAAAAAACGAAAGATGGAGTTCAAGGAGAAATCTCAGAATAATGGTGAAAAGAAGATGAATGTTTCCTTATGCACAAAGTGTGGAAAGAAGCATGGTGGAGATTGTCTTAAAGGGACTAGAAAATGTTTTAAGTGTGGAAAAGAAGGTCATCGAGCAGATGATTGTCGAAGTAATGGAAAAAGGGTTTATAATGATGTGAATAAAGCAAACACTGCAGAGAACGCACCACCAACACTTCAATGCTTCAAGTGCAAGGAAATGGGGCATTATGCTAATAAATTCCCTAATCCAAGGGTTAGTGATGATCAACATGAGAAACCACTCAAGGCAAAGGAAAAAGGGAAGTCACATGTGATCACTATTGGCAATGTTGAATATGACAACGATGTGGTGGAATGATTAAGTGTTTATGTAATGGGATTTCGAAATAATGTTGTATTATTGAGTATTGCAATATTTATTGATGTGGTATTCAAAGTGATTGATATATTTTGGAAATAAGATGATATGCGCATAATGAAGGGAAAATGAGAAAATGAAATGTTTAATAGTATTCATGAGCTCATGATTGATATAAGGACTAAGTGATATCATGGTTTGAGTATATAGAATTCTGAGGATTTTGGTATGTGGAAAGTGTTAACTTTAAACTGCATTCATGTTTTCACTATGGTATTCAAGAGAATACATGATTAAGGACTTTGAATGATTGTAATGTGACCAACAAAACATATCTTATGATATATGGGAGTGGACTGCAGTATTATGGATAAGCCTAAAGATTGGAATGGATTATGTTGGACATAAGTGAGTATTGTTTAAGGATATTTGTTTTTTTCGATATTATTGATGGGATGTTATAGTAATGTAGTTTTAGAAAAAGGACAACCTGCAGGACGGGCGACAACCCATCGCGTCGGACAAGGCTGTGGGAATCAAACCCACAACCGAAGTGCGACTGGCCTTTATCGCCTACCACTGGCCTATAGGAAGTCCCTGTTTAGTAGAAACTAGTTTTATTATATTAAGCAGTATGATATATGAAGTATAAGTCCATTTTAGGAACAATATGTGATTAATCTCACTATAGACCGACTTATGTATATAATTTTTGCTAACCTTTTGTTTGAGACAGATGGAATGACCCGTCATTCTATCACATGATCTGCTAACACTTCACGAATAACAAATTCAACTTCATTTATTTAAGAGATGAAGTGGAAATTGTTCAAGGCATGAACAACAGTGAGATTGTACCAAAATAAAGTAAGTATTTATTCTAATTCAAATTTTCATCTTTAGGGAAATGATCTTGAAAACCAAAAATGTTGTCCTAGTGATCTTATACCTGATGAATCAGATGGTACCTTATATCATCACAAATCTATGGATTTGTGATTACTGGCTTTTCCATAGCCATGTTCTCTACCACTCTCCATCAGAACATGATGGTTAGATTTCTCTTCCATATCCATATTTTCACCTATGTGGAAACCCAGTGATTAGTTTATTTGGGTAATCGTTACATTTCATACTTTAGTTTTTAAAGCCAAGTTTTGGTATTCCTTTTTACGATGTGGGTTTCTATTAAAGAAACTTTCGAATAGTAAACCATTTATAACCCCGACGAATTTCGAGGGCGAAATTCATTTTAAGGGGGGTAGAATGTAACAGCCCAAGATTTTATGAAAAATATATTTTTTTTATTTCACTAATGTCTTGTGTTGTACGCTACACCAAAAGGAGCTTGCACAACACGCATCCTGGACTTTCCTTGCATTACACGCAATCGCAACCTTCCTCGATAGCGTGTGTAGTACGCAATACTGAGTTTCACGAAACAACGATATGCTATTAAAATATTATTAAAACTAGCCGTTATGAATAGTAATAACCACTTTTTAAAATTTTAGAAATTTTAGCTCTCAAAATGGACTTCATTTATGGATTCGGAGTATTGAATTTAGCCTAAGGTGAAATTTTGGTACTTTTCGGATAACTTTCATATTCTGATGAATAGTAAAAATTACTAAATTTTAATTAATAACAACTTTTTCGAAATAATTAATATTGATAAATTATTAATTTGAGTGGTTTTAAAGTATATTTAGAATATATTTTTACAATTTAAAACAATTTTGGTCATTGGATGTAATTTCACATTTAAAGCAGTTATAAACAAGTGTCAATCTTTTGACAGTTATTATCTCTTAAAAACACGCTATTTGTTGTGATAGCGGAAATTAATTTAATTAATGCAACTTATATGTTGGGAATTTTTTAAAATAGAAATCATTTTTGAATTCGGAATATCAATTATAGCTTAGGGTGAAATTTTGGCATTTTTCTGAAAAACTTCAATTTTTGATGAATAGTGAAACCACTAAGTGGTAGGTTAAAAACTGAATTTTGCATAAAACATAATTTTACCGCTTCTGTGAATGGAATTTCGAAAATCCGACAGACACGGTTGATATCAGTAAGTAAAATTTGGTTCAATGAGATAAAAATAATTTTTTGGTGAATAGTAACTTTTTACTTTTTTTACCGCTGTTAATAGTAAATAGGGTAACTAAGGGTAAATATGATATTACTATTACCCTAACACATGTCCTAATTCTATTGGACAAGTGTAATTCGACCAAAAACAAGCTTAGGAATAAAATATGACCATTTAGGCCCACTTGGATTAGATTAGGACATTTATTATTATTTAATTCAAAGAAGAGTTAAAAGAGTTAAAATCAAAGTTTATTTACTAACACATTTTTAATATAGGGTTATACATAAGATAAATTAGATTGTAAATATTCATTAGAAAGCTAAACAGATTTCCTACATAATGGTATTTTATTTGTAATTTTTAGACATCAAATAATTTAATTTATTTTTGACACAAAGATGATGGAGTAATTATCCTATTAATGAAATATTGACATAATTGATGTTATAAACACCAAACTGAATGTAATTTGAGACTTTTTATGAATTCCACTAATTTTCTAGGTTACTATGATATCTTAGTATTGATTTAATAAACTTGGTTCAAACATATAATTCTGTTATGAATTTCACAAAAATCATATATCAAATAGTGTCAAAATTGACACAAAATAGTTCTTAAATCAAATATTATATTATTAATGGTTATTTTATTCCTAAAAATCTAAGGTTCGGCCAAATGACTTAGATAAGGATATATATATTAATAATAAACAATTTGGGGTTCGTTTGGCATGTTATAGTAAGTTTATTAACCATATAGTGTAAGAAAACAAAAAGACACGGTAAAAGTTAAATTATTTAACTTAGGGTTAAATCTAATTGATAAGGTTAAAATAATACCCAAAACTTGTCTAAATCCTATTGGATGATAGGATTTCGACCCATCCCCACTTTAGCTTCGAAATAAGACCCTTTGGAACTATTATAAACCGATTTTGACTTTAATATAAAATAATATTTTGAGATATTCCTAAGGTGCCCCTCTCCTCCCTTATAAAAGGGCACCTCCTCCCCCTCCTCCTCACACCAAATTGAGCACTCAAGCTCGGACAACCCCTGCCGTTTTCTCCTCTCCACTTCCCTAGAATAATCCTAGAGGTCCTGGTCTACTTCAAAGACCAATCTTAGTTCCCTAAGTGGAGGATTCAAAGAGGCCTTCCAAAGAAGAGGTAATATCCATTACCGATCTTTTCAATTTCATTCTTCTTCAACTTATTCTTCTTTAGTTGTTTCATTATGAAGTAATAACATCAGTACCACTCATATACTGATATGTTATTATAAGTATGAAACAACCCTATTTCACCATCTATCCATCCTACGGAAAAAGAAATCACCACGCGTGCGTACGTACGGAATACTGTCTCCACGCCGTGGTGTAATCTATTTTCCACCACCACCTTACATGGATGGGTATAATGGTGTAAAGAATAACTATACATAGTTATTACAACATCATATTGATTCTGATATATTGTATAATCCACTCCACTCCAATTCAATATTTATGGAAATGATATCATCGCTCGTGCGTACGTACGGACTACCGTCTCCACGACGCGATGAGATTCATTCTCCATGTTAACCATTTAAGAATGACTATAAAGTATATATAAGAAATAATAATGAAATATATGACATTATAAAGCTACTGGATTTATGTATATATATATATATGTATGTCATCTACTTACTTCCATTCAAGACAATAAGGAAAGGAAAACAACGTTCATGCGTACGTACGGACTACCGTCTCCATGAACGGTGTTTTTCATTTCATTTATCTATCTATTATATATATATATATATACTGAATATATATGATATATAAATCATATTTTATATTCTGGAAGTAAGTAAATCATGATATAAGTAATAATAATGTCAAGAACAACAAGTCAAAACACCTACGATAAATGAAACGATTTTACCCAAAACACTTCTTTAACATGGAATTTACAAAAGAACGGGTAATATAATGTCATAAGTGAACCATATATGATATCATAACAATGAATATGATTCTGTAATAAGTCAATGAAATTATTTAAATCATTATACAGGAGGTTCGGACACATATGAAGCAAATCAGACCTAAGGTAAGGGAAATATCACAATCTCATTTTTATCCGAGATTGTTTATTCGTAAGTATTTACTGGGGTGTATTTTATCATCCACATCCATGTTTCATCAATATGTAATATTATTTCCATCCACCTAAAATTGTTTAAATCCATTTTTACCCTTCGGTGAGTTTTTAGTAATATGTATGAAAGGAATCTTTTGTCGTACAAGGAACTTTTTGACTTTTCCGACAAAAGTACGAAGAATGTTTTTTTTAACTTATACGGCATGAATGGATTTTTAAAACATTAAATCCAAGAAGCTTCCTTTACAAGTTTTCAAGTTTATTGTTAATCAACTTCTTTTATTTTAAAGTCGTATGACATGTTATGAAAGGAAAAATGTTTTTGAAGAAGAAAGGATATTTTCCTCAAGAATGGAGTTCAAGTGTTTTATCAAAATTATTTTCCATCTAAGATAATAAAGGTTTATGTTTTTATCCCTATTATTACATTGATTTGATCATGTTGTGATGGAATTATTTTTATGAATTCCTTTATCTTATATGAATTGATTTATGATGTCATGATGTTTCAAGAATCCCATTTTTGTTACATGTGTTATGCGATGATGTATGATTATATGGCACACATAAGAAAGGATTCATTATAAGATGGGTGGGACCCATATATCCCTCCAATGCATTGGGTAAAGATTTTATATCTCATGAGATAGATAGGGCTGGAACGGTAGGTTATACCGGTTCAGTGAAACAGGACTGAAACGAGGGTTACTCGGTTCAGAAAGGGACTTTGTCCACTAAGATAGTCTTGGCAATGAGTCATGACTAACAAGAAATGATTTTCCATGATTATGTGTGCATGCCACAAAGTTTCAAGTTTTATGTTATGATTATGGGGATCTCATTTTCACTTCTATGATTTATTCCATGTTAAGATATTATGATCTCTTTTGCAGGTTTTTTTGATTTTCAAAAAGATATGATATGATTTTTATTTCCTTTATTTTCCCTTGCTGAGCATTTGAGCTCACCCTTTTATGTTTTCTTTTCCCCAGGATATAAAGATAGGTTTTAGGTAAAAAAAGGAAGATCTTTATGGGAGATTTTGAAGATCTTTCACCATGATTAGAAGATTACGTTCCGAGTTTCCAAAGACACTAAACTATTACGATCCTTGTGTGTGTGTTTTTGTTATGTACTAAGTATTCCGCAAATGTAATGTAATGTCAATGTACGTCAGGCTTCGGGTCTCTACAGAGGTGGTGTTTCTCCCGTGACAATAGGGGACATCTAACTCTGGATTACCTGACCATTCATAAAACTGATCATTATATAGTCAAGGGATTGAAGAGGAAGAGACAGAGGAAGTATAAGGGGTTCTGCAAGGTGGTGGATGTGGTAGAGGGGCTATCAGGGTAGTAGGAAGTGGTTGGAGGTTCTACCTATTTTTTTTATCACACACAGGCAGTCTGTGACAATCTTAGGTAGATAGTGGGAAAGGACGAGGCCAACCACAATCCTTGAAGATCTATTAACCTGAGGATATAGGGATAATATGAAGAATGACATATGTTTTTTATATTTTTTCTTCTACTTTTTAGTGGGGGGGAGTTATTTATAGTTTATATAAAGAATAAATAGACAAAATTTAGATTAATTATTTCCTTTCCATCTCTTTGCTTTGAGACTTTGAGATCATGGTTGAGCCATTGCCTCAACCCTAGTGGTTAAAGACACCAAAAAGTGGTGACTCCTTAATTGCGTACATGTGCCAGAAGTGCGACATGATTCTTGGTGTTATGTGTTTTATATGGGGTCTCTTAGTTTATACAAAGGTGAATTACAAAATAATCTTATGTATGGACTGGATATCAATAATGCATGCCTAGATTGACAAATTTTGGGGGAGGATGTGTTTTACTTTCAATAATGGAATGAGGTTTTCTTTTGTAGGTAAAAAACAAAACCTATATAGGGATGGATGAGGTCAAAAATTGGAGAGTGAACCCGATTACTCATATTTTATCTAGAAAGAATCCTACAGAGGTTAAAGATTTGGGATATCGGTTTCCTGCATGGGTGGTAGAGTACAAGGATTTTTCCATAGGATGTACCTGCTCTACCTCCCCACTGATAGCTATAATTCTACATTTACTTGCATCCTAGTATAAAATTGATATCTGTAGTACAATACTAGATGGATCACATAGTTTTTTGATAGTTGATGGTGATGTTTAAAGACATGCAGGAGAAGTGGTTTGTGAGGCCTAGGATTTTGCATTAGGAATCCCAATTTTTGTTCTCATTGAAGGTACACAGGAGTTGGAGATTTTTTGGGGATTATCAATGCCAAAATCACATGACCATGATGAATAATTTTCCACTAATTTGGATCGATAATGTCTCAAATTAGTTGAGAGGGGAAAAATTTTCATGAAGATTGACCTCAGATCATGATATTACCGGTTATGAGTACGAGAAGATGATATACCAAAGAAAACATTTAGATGCTGATATAATCACTACGAGGGCTTGGTTATGATATTAAGAATGATGAAATCCCTAGTATATTTCATGGAACTCATGACACAGATCATTCAAACATTACTAGACCAGTTCATGGACGTGTTCATTGATGACATCCTAGGGTATTCAATGTGCTAGGTGGAGCACACAAGACACTTCAGGATGGATCTGAACACACTCTAAGAGCACCAATATCACTGGAATCTCTCTAAGTGTTAGTTATGGATTCGATAGCTCCAATTTTTAGGAAACATCATCTAAGAGTCTATATTATAAGTGGATCTAACAAATGTGGAGTAAATGAATGCTTGACAACCACCAAAGAGTATTTCCATGGGGATGAGCATCCTTTGGTTGGTAGGGTACTACCAAAGGTTTGTGCCCAAATTCTTTAGGACGTAAACAACCTTAAAATCCAAGAACTAAATGGGGAATCATTTCCTTTTAATGGAAAAGATCTATAAGTTCTTTCAGTAGCTCCGAAAGAGGTTGAAAAGCACTACCATCTAGGGTTTACCAAAGGAGAGTGTCGAGTATGTAGTGTACTATGAGGCATCAGGGATTGGAATTGGTTGTGTTTTGATATATTGTTATGTGGTTATTGCCTATGGTTCATGGTGTTTGAGAACACATGAGAGGAACTATATGACCCATGATATTTATATTGGAGTGGTATCCTTGGCATTGAATATGTGGCGACACTACCTGATGGGATGAATGCTTATCATTCACTTTGATCACAAGATTCTCTTTTATATCTTCTCACTAAATTATGTAAACATGAAACATAAGCGATGGCTAGAGTTCCAACAGGACAGTGAATTTGATATTTTCAACACTACAGGGATGTGGAATGTGGTGGAAGAGTTTCATAGAAGGATATATTTCTCTCAGTTGTTGGCCATGGCATCAGAGTAGTTAGGCTCATTATATTTTCTATTTGTTGACAAGGATGGTGCTTCATATATTCAATCAATGGTTATTACCCACCATCATTTATAATGTGACATGGATTATCACTTTGGAGATACCATCAAGGAAACCTTACAAAATTATATATCCAATGTATATGTTATTGATGGTTATTTTTAAAGTGGTGATAATTCTATCCTATTCAGATGATGGATTAGGGAACAATTGAAATTACATGAGGAGGTGTTGGGGGAGTTTCATACAACATATTTGGAGGTGTTTGTAGTTGTGGAAAATATGTACTAGGTCCTATGAAATAATTGTTTGTGTCCTGAAATGAATAAGTGAGTTGCATATTTGTCTCTCGAAGCTTCAATTATCAGTAAGTGAAGGATTCTCAAAATGTTCTTTCCAATTTAGATCAACCCCTTAAGGTTCTTGATTATAATTGGGATTGTATATCCATATACTTATTGATTGGTTTACCACATACATATATGGGATGTGTTGGGATTTGGGTGATTATAGACCAACTCACCATGTCTTCCCACTTTCTAGCTATTTGAGAGAAGAATTAAGTAAAGAGAATGAGATGCCTCTTGATGTAGTAGATAGTCAGGCTCTATAGAGTTTCCTCAATGGTCTTATCTAAATAATATGCTCATTTCCATCCTCATTTACTATAATGATTAAAATTAGACTTTGGGACTCAGTTATGCATGAGCATGATGTTTCACCCCCATACATACGACTTATCAGAGCGGGCTATTCTGGTCTTGGAGTATATTCTTCAAGATTTCATGTTGGACATTGTCTGTATTTGGGAGGATCACCTACCATTAGTGTAGTTTTCATACAACAATAGAAATCACTACACCATTGGTAAGGAACCATTTGACATTGTTTATGGGAGACCAAAAAATTAAACACTTTTCCAGATTGACCAAAGGGATTCACCAATAATTGGCTCATAGTTGGTGAAAACTAACATACAAAAGGTTTAGATCCCCCATGTGAAGAAGAATACCACACCGAGATATCATAAGTCATATGAGAACAAAATATGAAGACATATAGGGTTTGATGATGGAGAAATTTTTGTCTGGAGAGTCTCACCTAAACATGGGTTGAAGAGATATTCTCATGATGGTAAGTTATATCAAATATTCATTGGTCTATTCAAGATATTGCATAGAGTTGGAGAGGTTGTGTAACACTTATAAATACTGCTGCAGTTGGACTAGGTGATCAAAGTGTTCCACATCACACATATGAGGAGGTACATGAACTGACAATCACACATTATTGACTATGGTGAGCTGAAAATTAAGGATGGTTATACCTTAACAGTGTAATCAGTGGAGATATAGGATTAGAAGGAGAGGATCCTTGGAAGGAGTAATATTCCCCTTGCTCATGTTCTGTGGCATCATGAGAATCTTTAAAAGAGCACCTGGGAGTGGGAGATCCAGTTATGATCCCAAAACCATCATCATTTTAAGTTGTTTTTCTATTTTTAGGAAAATAAATCCCTACGGTGGGGAGAATTTAATGTATCGTAATTTCATTTTATTATTTTTGGATATTATATGGATTATTTTTTATAGTATCTATTGAGATGATATGTGATTATGAGGCATGGTGTTCCCAAAATTTATGTAAGAAATATATTAAATATATTAAATAAATCCCACAAGACCTTTTCCAAAAAAATATTGACAAGTACAAACATGAGGTATGAGATCTGAAATCTATTTTCATCATTGAGTTCAAAATGTGGGTTTTACCGAAGGTGTGACACAATCATTAATGGTGTGGAATGTTTATGAAAAAATCAAGATGGAAATAATTAATTCAAATAAATTGGGTTGTTAATTTATTTTGTTTATTTTTAATGCAGCGAATGAAATAAAATTATGTATATGGAAATAGAAATCTATAATGGTTGAATGATAAAATATGGTGACCTAGGATCCATTGGTGGAGATCATTCTTGATGAACGTTGAATGATCAGGACCAAATCATGGACCATTACGCCAATAGAGTTGGAGGATCTCATCAACTATGGGAACACAACTAATAATTTTAATGATAAATCAAAACTATAGGTAGTATATTTTTTTTCTGATATACATCCCATTTCATAATTCTAGATTAACACAGATCAAATAAACAAACATAATTGATACATGTGTCATTGGTAAAATTAAATTGATGGAATTTTTATTATTATTTATCCCTATTTGTTCATCTCTTTTTTATGAAAATGAATCCAAGAAAAGAAAACAACTCCCAATGTTCATTATTTTATTTTTATTGTTTATGTATTTATCCATAATTTCCTCAATTGAACATATTTATTATTTGTTTTGGGCAACTATCTCCCAAATACTTTGTTTCTTATTGGTGTGTGAATTTTCTTCATCGCAATCGATTTAAACAATGGATACAGAACATGATGGTGGGAACATATTGTCGACTGAAAATGATATTGGCTAGGTAGAGGGATAATGAGGCCAAATAGAGGGTTCTTCCTTCTTACCGAGAGGCACATGAAGTTCAAAATGACATAGGTGATATCTCGTTTAGTTTTTAGGCTTTACTCTAGTGAGATAGATGTTACATAGATCATTCGACATAGATTTGGGATCTTCAGAGTGAATTCATGGGAAAATAAAGGAGGATGAGACACACAAAGAAGAATAGATGTGGAATTTAACATATGGAAAATCCAAAGAAACACAATGTGTAACTTAGGATTACATTCCAATTTGGGGACCTTTCAATGGTGTATAGTGTTTCAAGATGATGATAAGGATCGCACGACATGTGACCTATAACAAACATCATGCGACCCCTTCCGGGTGACATGGCGTGTTCTTCAGAATGCACACAGACATGGGAAAAGATACATGACCATGTGGAATTCCCTACACTTGTATATTTGCATAACTTGGTGTACACTGGCCGATAGATGGACACGACCACTCTTCATGGATGAAAGAAGGTAATATATATTAGATACCATGTTTCTATAAACATCATTAACTCCTTCTACACATCATGTATGTAGAGAATAACATGTTGTGTTATGATCGCATACATGGGCATGCATGGGGATAGATGGACACACCATGTAGCCCCTAGTTAATGCTGTGAACAACCTTCAGGAGTTTGTGTAGCAATTTTTTTAACTTAATTAGGTGCGGTATATATTGAGTGTGTTCCCTTGGCCTTTTATCTCAAGGGTATAAATTCAAATTACAACCACATCATAAGATTTTGATCTCCTATAGATTCTATATATAGGCTAGAGTTATAGTTTCCCTTTATGATATTGGAGTGTGATCCACTATCAACCTTTTTCCCTAGATGGGGTTTGTAGAATCCGAGTGACCTCCATGAGAAGTTTATTGATCATCCATATTCTATTCCAAATTAGTTTGTTTTGTGTAATCATTGACATATAATCCCTTGTGTAGTGGGATGATCCATATAGGGTTTATTGTGTACCACAACGGTCTTGGGAATGACCCGTATCAATGAATTGGGGTCTTTATAGACTAGTGATATTTCATTAGGTGGAGACCAATGACGTAGACCTCATCATTGAGTGTCTCCAATTATATCATGGATCGTGGAGTGTATTTTACCTGGATTAACATTAATTCAAGTGGAATCATATAGTTCGTAGTCAGTTATGACCACTTGGTGGAACGGTTTCGTTCCTGAGTATATATGGGTTCTTTTTCAATAAATTTATTGTTATATATTTCATTCAAATTACTATATTTTTACTCACCCATACAAGGGATTTTCCAACATGTGTTGTGTCTTATGGCGATGATGGACCCTTTTAACGGTGTATTAAGAAGACAATGAGTGGGTGAAACATATATGGATCTTGTCAGAATGAGGTGTTTTTTCTAAAAGCTTAGATTGGACTTATTCCTTGTCCTTTGAGATGGTTGGAATCTATATAGTTTCTGGTTGGGCTTGTATTTAGCCCCATTTTTCACATTCAGTACATTATTATCATACTATATTTTTGGATCTTATATGTATGCATGCCTTTTTTCATGTTTTTTTATTTCAACATTTTGTGGGATTGGATATGTGTGCGTGCGTACATGTACTTCAGAATAATTCCTTCCATTTGGGGGATATGCCTGCTCTGTGATGCACACTAGTCCCATGATTATTCGATGCAGGGTTTTGGTAGTGATGGGTCAGAACATGGTGGGACTAGACATGACACGAAATTTGTTTCTAGGTTTAAAAATATCACTCTACCTTATTTCACTCAATATGGATCATAATAGAAAAAACTATATTCACATACCTGTTTTTTGTTATTTTCATTGTGTAGGGAACTTATGTTGATGAAATTTTGAGGGAGAACACAATGAGATTTGAAAATAATTGAATTATTTATAGTTATATAAGATATCAATCATTGATTGATTTTAATAGAATATTGTTTCCTTCTAAAAAAACACTGATCAGTTTTATACTTAATGAATGATAAGTTTGGGGTTTACCATATGATGGGGAGTTAGGTTTAATCGTTCACTGATATTAATATCTCAAGAAAATCTAAAATTCAGTAAAATGATGGTTTTCATGATTTTATATATTTATTAATTTGAGAGAGATGAAATTATATAAACCCATGAGTTTAATGTTTTTTTTATTTTAGTTCCTCATGTTTATATTTTGGACATTGGTATTCATAATGATGAAATTTTTAATGTTGAAATTTGGAAAATTTGATATAACTATTAATAAGGTATCATAATTATATTTTCCTTCTGATATGTGAAAATGTAGAATTATATTATTAATGGGGAGAAAATAATTATTTCATGAAATTATTAATGTAATTTGAAAGTGGAGAAGCCTACATTAGATTTATTATTTCAAATTTATTTAATAATTAATATGATGAAGAGAAGTTGAATATATATTGAGTAATAACTGAATGAATATTTTTTAGTTGGCATCAAATATTGATTTATATACTAACATATTTGATGAATATGTTAATATCTCTTTTTTATAGATCAATAAATTCCCATACAGGAATAGAGTTGGTTAATTTATTTGTAAATGATTTCATAAAATTTTATCTATCATGATATCTAGAAAATTATGTTTTAATTTCAATAGAAAAATAAGGTAAGGGTGAGAGGATTGAATTTTAGTCCTGAATGTGTTATGAGATGAGTGTGAATTTTTTCTTAATCAAGAATCTCAATATAAGGAGTTAAAAGAGCCTTTTTATTTATTTTCAATAATGGAGTGATAATTGATAAAATATTGAAGATAAAAATGATATTGAAATTATAACTTAAAATTGATAGAAAATAGAAATGGGTATATTGATGTACCCAAATAGATTGCGATGAAGAGTGTCGTATTTGTTTCTAATGAAAAGTAATGTCTATATGTGCTAATGTTTAATACTAAATAGGTGGAACCCTATGAATCATAATGTGGTTCATGTAACGGGGGATATTGATGATGAAGAAGGTTTTGCCTACTGGCCAAAATCATATGTTCCAAAAGATGAAATTTATGATGAATGAAGAGTTATGGTTCTAGAAAATATTCATTATTTCTAGATGAGGTTATAATTCTTGATAAGGTGAATATAGTTAATTAAAGATGAATCTAGAATATTTAATTATTTTCGAGATGGAATGTTTTGAATCTATGTTGATTTAAAATGGTTGATGAAAGAAATACCTTCTACATGTTATTGATGAAGAATGTAAGGATCCATCCATGTGTTTATAAATCATAAAATATAATGTTGAATTTCAAAATGAACATGGATGATGTTAAAGGATTTAAGTAGGATAAAAAGTTATTCCAAATTATTTATCTAGAAGTCACACATAAAAAATATACACTTAAAAAATAAGAACTATTGATGAAGTGATATCTAGATATGAATTCAAATAGAATTATTTTTGATATAGGTACAGATTAAAGGAAACCGAAAAGTAATTTTGAATTTTCATGATGAGTTATGGATATAGGTATTTAGTGAATCAATAATATAAAATAATATGGTAGAGGTATATTAAGAATAATTATGTACTGAGAAGTCCTAAACTACTAGAAGATGACCAACAAATGAAAAATGTTATATATCAAGAATATTAATTATTGAGAATTTGATGTTATACAAATGGATGTTGGGTGATGATAATGAATCTAATTTAAATTGATAAATTCGTAATGTTAATTATGAAAGAATATTGTTCCAAAATTTTAGATGAAATATAGGGGAATAGAAGGACATTACTGAGTTTGATGTAGCCAGAGAGTTAATATCGTCTCACATTAGATTAAACTATGAATTACTTCATTACAAGGTATTAAATAGGATTAATATTAGAATAATTTAAGAATCACTAACTATAGATTGAAATATAAACATAAAGAAGAATAATACCATAGTAATATGAAATAAAATATATTTAGGATTCTTTTAGATAACCGAATACTAGAAGTCACGTATGAAAATAGAATAAAAAAAGGATAAGGATAAAACTGAAGACTTGAAGTGGAAGTTGGTGTATAGTTTCATAATGAAGATGACATAGAATGGTAATATCAAATTAAGATGGTCTGTAAAATTCATAAATTAGGATCATAGGAAATATTTCAAAGAATCACTATTATCGAAGAATGACATTAGAAAATCCAAAGTAAAAGAATAATGAATTTGAATTATGTTTGGAAGATCATTCAAGATGATAAATTTCCTAACTATAGAAGATTTAATGTTTAAGACATAATAAGATGTAGAATCCTATAATACTATAAGCTATAAAGAAAGAATTATGTGAATATAAGTTATGAAGAAGAATCTTTAGACGTAATTAGACAGATTTCATATGTTGTGTTGGAGAAACCAATGAAAACACCAAATTCAAAGGAGTTTTTTCAAATTATGTTTCATGATCCAATGTTTATAAATGAATTATCTATATTTTTTTAGAGTAGAACCTATTTATATAGAAGAAGAACATATTTATTTGATGAAATAAATGTCCCGATTTTGAACTGTACTTCAAGATAAAAATATCATTTGTCGTAATCAATATTTAAGGCTGATATTTGAGGAAGAGGTAAAAAAATTAACTAATAGTTAAATTAGATAAAGTCTTGGTTAACCTAGATTTAGTAAAAGTATTAAATTAGATAGAATAATACTATAAAAATTGGTAAATTCAAAGATATTAATTCCTAATGATAGTGCTACCACATTCCATAGATGTTCAAATATTATATGATGTCTATTAAATGATATCAGATCATTCATAGAGATATTATTTTGATAGGTAGTATATTGAAGGGATAAATATAGGATGACCTAGAAGTTTATATACTATGATTTAAATAATAAGAAGTACTTCCAACCTACATCTAGTTTATGATCATTTGATGTCAAGGATAAAGAGAGTCTATCTTACATGTTTTGAAAGATTATTTGAGTCAAAGAATAATAAGGGGGAGTTTTATAAGTTCAAAATTTTTAGGGGAATGTATTTGAATTTTTAATGTTCAATGGGTATGAAACAAATCCATTCGTAACCAGTATATAATTCATACATTTAAGAGTTTTAATGATTTTATTTGATATATAAAAAGTATAAATGATTCTAAAATTCTAAATAATTAAGGATGAAGGAATGTTTTTGGATTCTTCCCATTAATACATTGATAATTCTATTTTTCGGATAGAATTGGTCTAAAATCAACTATGTTGAAAGTATACATAAATTAGTAATCAAAGTAAAACTAGAGAGGAATGAAATATATCAATATCATATAGATATATCTTGGAGCTTAATGAAGAAATTTTTTATAATAATTGAAGGAAACGAATTAGAGACTATTAGGAGCCTATATAAAGAACCTAAAGAGAGGAAACCTACTACCAGGAGATGAAATTGGTTCAAGGATAATACCTTTTTAAGGGTTAAATATTTTACCTTCCCTATATTCTTGACTGTTGAGTCATGGATGATACCATCTATTATTTTATGATCACAATAATATAACAGTGATAAAATTTATGTCTTAAACAGTACCTGAATACGATAAAGAGTAGATGCACATATTAGTATCAAACATTAAAAAGATACCATCTTCCATGCTCACCTAATTTTTTTATTATATGTTAAATGTTAATTTATTTATTACTATATATGATATTTATTCATCCTAATAGGTTAAGAGATTTGAACAACAAGTGGAATTAAATTTAAATAATAAAAATTTAGTAAAACTCGTTTACACTAATTCACCCCCTCTTAGTGAAAATGCATGATCAACTAATAACATCATCTCGTAATAAATATAAACATCCTTAAATAACCTCAATTGAGGACACATATACCATAATCATCATACAAGAAGAAAAATATTATATTTTTTAATCTCAAACAGAAGACATGATCATTAACCTACCCAAAAAACCCTTTATTATATAATCATCAAGGATTTAATAAGAAATGTATTTGCATATTAAGGTACTCTTCCAAGTTATATCACAATACATAGGAATGGGGAAATTGAAATATTAACTATACACCCCTATTATACTAAATAAATACAACATGGAACTCCATGTGTTTTACATCATGTATAATCTAGTGGAAAAAACCAATTTTGTGCCTCATGATCATATCTATATTTCAATATAAATCATATTCATGATAACCTTAATATTTTTGGAAAACCAATTATCATTCATGAGGAATATATTTTAGGGATAACTCATTGTCCTATCTTAGGAGTCCAATTATCATTTTAATTCATTAATATATATATATAGTTAAAATGAAAGTATGAAAAAGTTATAGTTACCTTTTGTATATCATGATAAATTGTAAATTCATAAATTCCATGTAAAAATCATGATAACTCTTATAAAAAAATATCATATATAATTAGCTTCAAGATCATTCTTATGATTTTATAAAATTTAGGGTTTTGTTAAAACCATTACATCTCAATGAAATTTCTACGACATCCTTATGTGAGAAATTCATAAAAACACATTGTTACAGTTATTTTAGATATAAAATATATGAAGTGATCTGTTTCAATGTTGGTGTTACATTGTAACTATATACCTTATGTTTAATTCCTTGAAATTTATATACCAAATCATATTCTCTACAACATGAAATGTTATGATGTTAATAAATTTTTTCTACCTAGAAGTTTTTCTTTTTTATCATTATCATCATCCTTAGAAACTATTCTATAAAACATTTTTCATGAAATATTTTTATTAATAATATAACTAATTAAATTAATATTTTATTGAAATATACTAACATTCATAAGGATATTGATTGATCTCAACATTATATTTTTAACCAGAATAATATTTCATTTTTTAACATTGAACTTATCAAATTCTAAACATACCACCATTATAATCTTAGACACTATATTCTCATTATTTATTCATTATTAGATTACCGAAATTCCTTTTTTATTTGGAAATACTTCTCATTACCATTAATGAGAATATTGAAAAACCCATTTGTATCCATATCATATATGGTGTTCTTTATTTATAGATCCTTAGTTTAAAAGAGATATATTATTATTTAAAATATAACCCTGATGCTAGTGATATTATACCTATCATTTTTTTAAAAACATGTGAACAAACTTATTTATCCTATATAAAAAACATTTTATTGTTATCTACTTTTCAAAAAATGATTTAAAATCAGATGAATAATATGTAATGTGTATTTATTTTACATTGTTAATAAAACAAACATTTTTCACAAACCAATTCTCTTATCATTTGAGATAAAATTGAAAAAAATAAAAAAATATATATATATCTTTCAAAGATTAATAAATTAAATTTCTTTCCTTTATTTTATTCAACAGTCCATCACTTAATTATTTTTATATGATGTACAAACTACATCAATTCATTCATTGATTTTGAACTCATGTATACCTAAAACATTTCTAGAGTATAAATTTGGTATATTATAAGATTCAAGATAAAAAATTGATTTTTATAACACCACTAAATGAAATGGATTATCAATGGAGTGTCAAAAAAGCCTCAGGGAATTTTTTACAATTCCATCATATGTAAATAATTTCCCTATATATAACTACCATTAGTCTTAAATGACCTTGGATGTCTATTTAATGAATTTCTGTTCACTTTTCCAACTCACTTTTATTCTTTTGGTTTGTACTTTTAACAAAATTCCATATAATACAACACTAGAACATAGAAAACACATAAAAGGTTAATCATTCTTCAAAAATTTTATAAAATACGGAGAATATTTTTCAACCACTTTTAAATTGGTTGAATATTTCCATCAGTGATCACATAATTAATTCATTTACTCTAATAAACCATAAGGAAACCTATAATGTCAGTATGTCATTCAAATATCCAATAATATTGAATTTATATGATTGTATAAAAAATGTTGTTTATATTTATTGGAACCAAGGCTATTCCTTGTTGAAAAAGGATCGTGGTTTGTGTTTATTTTCAATCCTCTCAACGATGATCTAGGAGATTTCATGTTAAAGGGTCATACAGTTCAAGAAAAAAGAATTTTTGAAGGTGAAATTGGTATATGGTGTTTTCCAAATTGTTATTTCCAAAATTTGGAGAATGGGAAGTATTGCGAAAAGTGATACTTCTTGGAGGCCTTATGGGAATATGGAAAAGTATGTAGTTTTGTAGAGATGGACTTCTTGATTGGTGTTTCACACAGATTTAAAGAATTGAGTCAGTTCATTATGAGATTAAATATTTTTATCACTGAGCTTTGTGATTGGTATTATTTTTGAATCAGCATTTCATTTATAAGGAAAAGGCATGGTTTTCATGAAGACTAGAATGAGTATTTCAATAAAATGATGCTCTACGATTTGAAATGGTGTTTCTATGTGGTTATGAAGAGATCCACAAACCTAAAATTTCAGGTGAGATTTTCGAGATTGTGGAATCAATGCAGAGATGTTTTGACAGATCTAGATTTTGTGTCTGAAGAATCAAAGATCCACATTCAATCATCCCTATAAATAAGAGGGCACCCCTCTTCATTCGGCACGATTTTGAGAGAAAAAAATCTGGGATCGCATTGAATTAATGTTGAAAGGGGTGATCTATGAAGAAGGTTGTTCTATATGATCTTGGGGTTCGCAAATATACTTTTAATGTCTTGAATGATGATAATGATTCCAATTGATGATAGATTCGCGAATATGATGTATTTCCCACTGGCTTAGGGAGCTTCACGAAGTAGTTTTCTCTATGAGGTAGTGATCTCTACAAAGGGTGTGGCTCTTCTAGGTAGTGATCTCCATGAAGGGATATTCCCTTTGAGAGAGAGAGCTATGTGAAGTGTTGAGTTTTGCGAAGGGTTGTTTTGAGTATCAGTGTTGAGTTGTCAGGGAATTCATTGAGAATATAATTAGGTCATTGATACAGGTAGTGTATCAAGTTGGACAATGAAAAACACTTCAATGAAAATATATTGAAGAATCCTTCATGTCAATAAATTGATTTAGAACTCTCTCATAGCACAAAAATAGGGTGTGTTTCTAGAATTGATCCAAGGGAAGCTATGAGTCATCCTTGATCTTTTTGTTAGGGAAGTGTGCCTGAAATAGAGTGTTTGTGATCAAACTCTTGTACTCCACAACTGCTGAAGATTACTGGATATTGGTATGACCAACACATTGTTAGAGTATACTCCATGGATGTATCCCTATGTGGTGAACCAAGTAAAAGTGTTTTGTTATCTCCTTACCTTCATTTGACTGATTGATTTAACAAGATCCTACAAATGTGGGAACAAGATCCCCAACTTTAAGAAGTAAAAGTTCACACCATGATTCACCCCTCCCCTCTCAAGGTGTTTTGGGGTCCCTTGATATTTTCATCTAAATACTTTGAAACCATAAATTACTTATTAAATTCTTCACATAAGAAAATATTTGATTCAAAATTCGAACAACATCAACATTACATTAATGTAGAATTTATTTCATTAAAACATATTATTTTTCATTATAGATTGAGAAAAAATAAACTCTTATACAAGTCTAATAATATTCTTAAATTGATTTTATTGTGGCTAATTAAAATGTACGCACAATAATGGGAGGGGGGGTTATCAGGGTGAAATAATATTAAAAACTATTATATTCTTTTAATCCCCCAGGCTATACATATATTGTTACCTCATTGAAAGAAACATGTTCACTCTCTCAATTTCATTTAATATTAATAAAACTAAATATATAGTCTGAATAAATAATTTCAATCACAATAACATAAAATTATTTTATGTAGTTTAAAACTAAGCACTAATGTATGGAGAATACACATGTTGATGTTGAGGTGTACTATAATCAACTATACTCACTTTTAGTGGTTTCTTATTTTTACGCCACAACACCTATTTTTCAAGCTAAACAACCCATACATGGTTATGGAAAAAATCACTATTGATCCAAGGGAAACAACCTCTCCTCCTCTATACTATACTTTGGTGAAGGAAACAAACATTGGATTGATATGAGCGTTTTTCCATGTTCATCATGAGAGTTTTCTGGCATCATAACTCCAAATTTATAATAACTTCTTATGACTATGTAAAATTTTATTTCTATACTACTATGATTGATAAATATCATTATTGAATATTATTTTTAATTATTTTTATTCTATATGAATGCAAAAACAATAACTCTTTCTCCAAATGAAGTTAATTTTATATCGAAATTATCTAGTTTTCATCCATTTAAAAAGATTTAATGTAGTAGTGTAACTTATATACTATTTCATCCTTATTAATTAAAATCAATGATATGATCAATTTTTCTGAATATATGGATATAATCTTCTATTATTCCTTAAATAATATCACTCAATATGTTCAATCTCCTTCATACTATCTAGAACATCCACAATAATTTATTTAGTCTTCCACACATGAAACCCTATTTTTAATAGAAGGGATCAATACATGATCTTATAATACTTCAAATTCATTCCAGTTGTACCTATATATCCTTTATATTTTATGATATATTTCCATTTAAATAAATTTTATTTCTTTTATAGAATTCTTTATATGCAACAAAGAGTTTAAACAAACAATGATATATTGTCGAATTATTTTTAATTATTGTGATAGTTATCACCTAGCAGTTAGATTAGAAGGTATGAATATGAATCTCTAAATTAATAAAATAAAATTATACTATATTCATAAAATAAATTCATTAGTTTTTTATTGGTTATAAATTAAAATAATATAATTTTATGGGGAAAATAGATGTTTTTCAAAACAACTATTTTATGAGCATAATGTATTTTTTTCTAAATAAACTAAATTAATATATATTGATTAATTAATTTAATTAAACTATTAATAATAAGTTATATGAATTATTTTTAAATGAACCAATTTTTTTTTATATTAATGAATAATGGTAAACTCAATTTTATGCTTAAAAATTCAATTTTCAAGAAATTGTTAATTTTTATTTTCAGAAATAATTGTAAAATAAATTTCATCCACCTGTAGAAATTTAATATTGTTAAATGGATTATATATTTATAATAATCATAATAAATATCATTTAATATTTTAAAATTAATGTTTTTTCATAAATAATACAAAAGAATGTAATTTTATTCTATGATAAAGGTTAAAACAGATTTTCCAGGGGGTGGAGGGTTAAGCTAAGAGATAAGGTTGAAAATATTAAAAAAACATTTAATTTGAATGATTAATGAAATTTATAATATATAAATCTTACAATTTAATATTTTTATTTTGGATCCATTTTAATTGTCTAATATATTAATATATTTTAATCTTTTAAACATTTCCCTTTGTGTCATCTCCCTCCCCTATAAAAGGACCCCACATATCCTCTCTTCTTGAAGTATCATAAGACCTCTATATCATCCAATTCCTTTTGAAATAACTTCTTAACGTCGATTTCCACTTCATAATTTTATTTTTTTTATCATAATACCATTGTTTTACGGCTTAAGGTGTAAGCTAAATGTGGTTTCTCATTAAAGAGGTGTAACTATGAATAAATTTATTTCAATTTGAATTCTTCTTCCTCCTTGTCTAAAACTATAAAATAAATCATAACATGATGAATATGGAATAAATATCAAAATTAGATATTATTATCTTGACATAAAACCATTCTAAAACATCTTTTTTTAGATTAGAAGTGAAAGTATCAATTGTGCGTACGTGTGGGCCACCGTCTTCACCTAGAGAGGCGATTAATATTCCTCCAGAATATTTCATGGATTTATATTAATATATTTTTAACTATTATATATTATATTTATGAAATAATTATATATTTTTACCTATAATTTATTTTATACCTTCTAACCTTCCGATATACTGGAAAATGATAACCTTGCCCTTGTGTATGTGTGGACTACCACCACCATTATGAAATGTTATTCGTTTTTCATTTCTGTTTCACATGGCTATAAGTAAGAACTTATTTAATGAATTTATACGATATTTATTATATATAATTTATTATGTAATGTTTAATTATTATTTATGTTTCTTTTCATCCATCCATCAATATGTTGAAACATCACTCATGCATACATACAAACAACCTTCTCCATGAAGTGATGTAATTCATTTATCATCATAGCTTGATATAAATAGTTATAAATGTTTATTTAATTAATACATATTATAAAAAACTCAGGATTATTATTTTTGAGATGAAAAAAGGATAACCAATGTGAAATTACCAAAACCATCGAACCAAAACATGCATAGTAAATAGACATGTTTTCACCCGAATGATCATTTTAATAAAAAAATTGGTAATAGAAGGATAAATGGGAATAATAAAAAAATTATTCATAATATATTATGTAGGAATATGGTTTTTTAATATATTTATATTAAATATTTACTTATTATATAGGATATTTGATACTTTATAAAGCAAGATGATACTTAAGGTAATGGGTTTATGTTACAATATCTTTTCTTTTTGGGATTACCTTTTCTAAATTTACATTAAGGGAAATTATAAGGATATTATCCTTTAAACTGTATATATTTTATTAAAGACTAGTTATTCCTATAATTTTTTTTATTATTAACATTTTACTTTTTATGGTACATAAATTTAGTTATAAAATGTTTTTAATGAAAAGCTGACCATATTTGTTTTGGCCGACAGAATTTTTTATTCACGTATATGATTTTAAAATGTTTTTATTGAAAATTTTACCTAGACTAGTAATGTACTAAAAAGTTATTTTAAATAACTTTTAATTTTACTACTCATATTTAAAAGGAATATTTTTTATTAATGTTTTCCTAAAATTTTATTTTTAACATTTTTCTAAGGTGTCAAAAGAACGTTTTAATTTAATGTTTAGTATAGGAAAAATATTTTCCCTCCATCAAGACCATTCATTTAATTAAATAATACATTATATATTTTCAGGGTTATTTTAAAAGAAAATAAATTCACTATATTTTTTGAATGTTTAGTTGTTAGGTCCACAAGGCTGAATAGCTTGAGAGGGGGGGGGGGTGAATCAGGGTATGACTAATTAAAATTTATAGCCTCGTTTTGATCTAGTTTCCTTTTTAAGAAAAACACTCTTATCTCTCTTTCTCATTGAAAAATATGAACAGAAAGTAAAGCATGCATAGGACACAACAATTTTCACTTGGTTCACCCTCACTGGGCTACGTCCAAGGAGTATATGTCGATAAGTTTCCATTCGTACCAAATTCACTAAAGGAGAACTATTGTTTACAAAGTTTGGGATATATCACTTCTATTCCCAGGCTCACTGCCTATACAAAATTTAGGGTCAGCTCACTGCTTTCTAAAGGGTCACTCCCTGTTTCTCTCTCTCTGGCTCACTACTGGTGGAGAGGATCACCTTCTTCCTCTTCCATGTCTCACTCCTCTGGAAAGGATCCACTGACAGTTTATAGACATGTAGGTCTCTTAATTATCTCTAATGAATACATCCCCTGTTGTATGTGGATGCCCTATTGAAGTCTAACTTTCACCCATAGATGAATCTCTCTTTGCACAATAGGTATCGGGCTAACATCCCACTTCCACGCAGCCCGAAAATACTGTCAGTGAATCAACCTTACTTGGCGCGCAAGTCAAACCTGGCTTGCAAGTCTCGGCATGCATGTCACAACCGGCATTCAAGTCCCCCTCAAACACTTGTTTGACACAAAATTCTTCAAGTCCAAACATGTGAAACACACTTCCCTTTACACCCAAAACAATATTGTCATGCAACAAACAACAATCTCCATTCTTCAAATCTGGCACGCAAGTCCCACTTGCGCGACACACCACCACTTGTGTGACCACCACACTTGTGCGACAAGAGATTTGATTTTTCTATGTGTTGAACTTCATTGAAAATGAGGAGGGGTGGTCTATTATTTATAGGCATTTGGTAACCCTGCGTGACTGCGTGAAAGTCTCCCCTCGGCGCCCATGTTTTGTCACGCAGGTCTCTACCCTTGCAAGTCATCTACATGACCAACATAATACCTGCGTGTCCCTCCTTAATTTTTCTATATTTTGAGATTTTAATCCTGAAAAATAATAGGTACGCAAGTTCCCAAGCCTCCTAGGCGTCAGCGTTCAAGTCTCTTCATAGTGCGCAAGTCACCTGCACGACACAACCAATACCTGTGAAACCCTATTTTCTTAGCCATATTTTGATGCTCTAATCATGAAAAACATATGGCGCGCAAGTTTCTTGTACATCAAGTCAACGACACATAGGTCTCTTTTCCAAAACCACTTTTCTCCATTTGTCGATTTTCAAGCCCAAAAATTTGGCAAACAATGGAAATCAGCGCCACCTTGTATCTGTTCGTTTTGTATATCCTCCAGATCATCCATTCCTTTGTTGACGTTCTTGAATAAGAAATGGATCGTTGACCACAACTCTTTAACTCAAAATTCCACCATGAAATACACTTTGTCAACAAATTTGTATGTTATTGTTTTTATTTGTCATCAATAACCACAGAGATGTCGACTTTTTCAACAAATACAATAATCTCAAAAATGCTTCAATGATACCTTGAGGGATTTTTCCCAACATTAGTTAAAATGTAATCAATAGAAAAGGAAAGCTTTGTCATGATTTTTAATAAAGTTATGAATAATATTTTAAATGTTTTTTCACCTATGTCAACATCCTTTATGGATTTTTATGATTGAATATGGATATGATCTTTTTCTATCATCTAATTTGACTTCCATGAATAGATTTTAATGATTATTGTTTAAAAAAGATTCTATAAAAATAATTTCTTTCCCATAGGTTAATTAAATTATGATTAATACTTTATGAAACCCATTTAATTTTTATTTGTTATGATATGATTAAATAATGAAATATTTCATTTCAAAAAGTTATGAAATGATAATATGATGATATGATTAATTTTTTATGATATTTTGGCACAAATATATATAGTTTTCATTATGAGATTTGTGGAACCCGAATTATATATCCCTTTATAGAATTAGGCAATGTTGGATATCTTATGAGATAATAAGAAATGGAATTGAGTGTAATCCATGTTCAGTAAGGGACAATATCCGTTAAGCTATTCTTGGGAGAAAACCTTGACTATGTAAATGATAGAAGGATGAGTGACCCTAATCGACTATTATAGTCTTGTTGTAAGTGAGACTCAGATAAAAAAGTGATTTTATATGCTTATGTTTATTACCAATACAAATATTGTGATTATTATAAGTTCTGAGGTATCATCGTCAATTTTTTAATATTCCACACAATTATGAAATATGTAGTTTATTAAAAAAATCATTATTCTATGATTTAAGATTAATGATATTTTACTGGTTGTGTATCATTATTGTAAATTATGATGATGTTCACAAACCCTTATGAATATCTTATTCTAAATCATGATCATTTATTTACATATTTTATGTTAAATCTAACTCATAATATTAGTTCACCATTTTTTATGTTTCCATTACTCAAGTTATAAATAAATATTGTAACAATGTTATGTATAAGTAGCCCACATAATGATATAAACCTTGTGGGAGAAATTTATTATCTATCATAAAATAATATGATTATGTATTTACTATTCATAGAATCTAAACAATTATTGTTATAGGGCATGTATTACTGTGAACTGTATTCAATATTAATTTTAAATGATAAAATATTAATATTTAAATTTATCAAATCATATCAACTCTATTTTTTTAATGTGTTAATAATTTCTTAATCAAACTGAGTCAACTCCCCAAAATCTCATTTTATCTCTTCATTTAAAACATTAACTAGCTCGGCCAAATATTCTTGAATTAATATTTTCACGACATGACTTCCTTACTATAATGTGACCTATACCTCTATATCTTGACTACAGTGTGAAATAATTCCTAACATCCGGATGACTAGTCGATAATTAAATCCAAAAAACCAACTTAAAGGTTGTATTTAAATCACAAAATCATTATTGTGTAATCATTTTTTGTCACAACACGACACTGTCCATTACGGTGTGAAAATGTCTACAACTTGAGGTATTAACAATAATAATTTATGATGGGTAAAATATTTTTTAATCTATGGATGGCCATATTATCAGTCATAAATTATGATTCATATTTACCCTTACATATCAGATTTAATGGTTTAGTTAATTTTATATATACTCAATATTTACTCTTATGTATTCTAGGGTAATTCAACACTTCCATTTCTTGATGTAGAAAACCATTACATATATCTATATAATACTTGGTTTCCCTAATATAACATATATATTATATCCTTTCAAACACTAAATATAATTTTCTTGATACAATTACATAATATAATTTTTCAAATTTATAAAAACATTTACCTTTATGTATTTTACGGGTTATCTTTACATATTTGATTGGTTACCATTATGAACTATTACTTTACAAATTCTTGAAAGTATATTTATGTATCATCCAAGTTAATTTTAAATTTTCTCATTGTTTCCTTTATGTATCTAAATATAGTAGAACACATTTGAATTTATCTGGAATGAAACACTAGTTACCTTTATGTACAATTTTTATGTTACTTTTACGTATAGGGATACCATTTTTTGACTAAAGATACATTTTTTGTTCTGAGAACCTTAAATATCTATTGTAGAATGTATATTACTATTTTCTATCACATAATTTTACAAATTTCACTTTTTTGGAAGCTACTTTATATACAAAACATGGTGAATCTTACGTAATGACATTACTATATTTGCGTCCATTTTTGATGAGCCAATTTCAGGAAAACTTATTATATTCCAATCTTATTTTTTAACATCTTCATCTTATCTTCAAAAATAAATTATATAACATATTAAATTTCCAAAAAAATTTATATTTTAATAAAAACTCATATATTCCTCATAAATTATATTCTTTTCTTCCAAAATAACTTTAACTACATGTGTCTTAGTGTTATGCATCCTCAAAAACCCAAATGTGGTTCCAATATATTGGGTGACCATGTTCTAAAATTCATCAATATCAAATTTATTTGACTACAAATAAATACAAAAATTATTTTTAAACAATCCACAAAACATCCTTTATGGTTACAACATTCCTTATCAAGCTTCTTCATCAAATATCATTCAACTCCAATGACACATGCCTTAATGTTATGAATTCTCAAAAACCCAAATGTGGTTCCAATATATATGGTGACTATACTCACTTATTTATCAACTTTATCCTTATTTTACTGTCAAAAAATTCAATAATTATTGTCCAAAAAATTTACCACAAAACATCTTGGTTCAATCATTCTAATCCTTTGGAAATTTTTGATAGGACTACCAAAAATCATACTCTTCTTTTTAAATATGAATGCATTAAAACAATATATAGATTTACAACGAATTATTCTCAAATCATCATTGTAAATTAAACTAAAAGGGACTTATTATATATATTTTCCTTTTCCATATCTCTCATTTATCATATAATTCCATAGTTCAATATTTTTTTTTGATACCACACTTTATCTACACAATAATTACTCTATATTTTCATTGATTTCTACTAGAGTATTTTTGGGACATGTTGATTCTACACACTATTTGAAGTATAGTTTTAGAAGTTATATTAACCCTATTTTTCTGTAAATATTTTTAGATACCATTTTATATTGTGATCTCTTTACCACTTTAATGAACCAATTTGTAATAGCCCAAGACTCACACACTCTAATATGTTGCTAAACACATAGTCTTTACATACTAGCCATGATACAAACTAACTAGGCCCAAATAAAACCACTAAATATTACAATATCAATATCCATCATTGATTCACATACTTACCCAACATTGTTTTAGATTTATAGTGTATTAGGAAAATAATTATCTAACAAAAATAATATATTTCGCATCCAATAGAAATTTTTTAAAAACTATTCCAAGAATTTTTTATTCCACAACACATCTTCAACATTTAACTCAAAATTATATACACATGATACACTTCAAAACATATCATTCACATTAACATTATTCTTAACTTGTGGAAATAAAAACATATTAAGGGTGATCACAAACTCTCAGGAAGGGGTTGTGTACGATAAAAGCTACCATAGAATAAATAAGTCATGGATACTATGAAAGGAATGAATAATTATAAAATAATTCTATATAAATGATAAATGGATAATGTAACATAATAGAGGATAACATTACAATAAATAACTACAAGGATAAAAATAATTGATTACATAGTGATCGAATACTTAATTATGGACACCATAATCATATTATCAAGGCCTAATATTGAGGATTCATATATAAATTGTTATTTTTTACACAAAGTAACCTATATACTTTGTCCCATGACACATACTAATGAATTGAGGGGATATATAATTCCAATAACCAAACATTAATAAAAGTTAAATGAATTTATCATCTGAAAAAAAAAGCAATACAGTACCTATTTAAAAAGACATAGTAATAGTTAAAAATAAGATTGTAAACACCAGAATACAGAAAGTTAATATTTCCTCCAGTAAAAAAATTCAATTTCATGAACACAATTCATCAAAAAAATTAGGTTGACAATATCATTATAGATTATCTCTATTGTAGAAAAAGAAACATAAAATGATATTTTAATATATGAAAACATATTTAGAAGTGCATTAAAATGTGCATAGAGAAAGAAGAATAAATACCCTTTACATTTCTGATATGTTTTAGGAAAATATATTATTGAGTAAAGGTAATATATATTTCAATGAAAAATCATTAAAACATATAGAGGAAGATTAATTTATGAAAAGTTTTATAAAAAAAGAAAATGTATTCATTCAGAAAAAATTAATATATATCATCATTAAAATATTTTATATAGAGTCAAAGACAAAAGAGAAAACCATACCAAAATCATTAAAATTGTATTCCTGAGAGGACAATTATAAGACTCAAGATACCAGGGGGATGTATTGAGGTATTTAAAAATATATTAGCTAATAAAAACACCTTCTCTATGATATAACTAACTTCTTCTATTTTGCATAAAATAAGAATTACTGGAGACAAAAAAAAGATACTGAAAAAATATTTAATGTTATTTGGGGAATATAAATCCATTATTCCACTCCGCCAATTCTAAAATTCAAGAGGTTATTTATTTTTACTAGAAAAATCCTTTTGTCGAAGACTACCAATACATTTTCCAAGGAATACAGTAATTAGTGAAAGAACTCGCAATGTGGTATAAAAGATTCATGTTCATTAAACTATAATCTTGGACGGATTTACAAACACCATACTTCAATGTTTTTTTATTAAGAAACATTAATATGAAAGAGGGAATAAATAGAGTGTTTACATGTTGCGCCTACAATTATAAAAAAACTAATAGATGAGAATAAATCTCCAGAGAGATGATCTGAATAAAATTAGCTTGAGGAGAGTCTTCTGAAATACCATTAATGATGATCAAGATATCATATGTATATATTATAAATAATATTATTGTTTTTTAGTATAATTGAGAAGTTAATAATGATATATGATATTATAATATTGAATTATAGAGAATGCACTTGTATTCTTATGAAAATTCTCTTTTCTACACTTTAAAGTACATACAATATTCATGCAAAACATCTGTTTTGAATTCATAACAACAGATCCTTAAAATATAAAACTAGAGATTATGATTTGTATGTCATTTTTAAAAAATAACTTTGTTATAATACTAACCATTAAATTGTCTTATTACTTGTTTCCTTTCTTGAAACATTCTCCTTAAAATAATAATTTTTCAAAAAATAATTAATCCACCATTTAATGAATGCATGAAAAAATTAATTCCCTCTGAAATAACACCAATGATAACGAATACATGGTTGTAGAATGAAATATCTAATTAGAGATCATGATATAGAAAAATTCTATATATTTTAATTCACATTTCCAAATTGATCAATATATATGTTCACCACTTACCAAAACTTCTATAGGCCTTCTTCAAACAGATGATTGAATTAAGGAAGAATTTTTGATTAAATATACAAAATTTATAGAATTAAATAAAATTATAAATATAAACTGATGTTACATAGATAATTTCACCACATATTCAAATCACATGCCGGATTACTTCGTGCAATTGATTTACATATCCAACTAAACTATGTTTCTGAATTTTCACACATGTGATTCATTGGTATATGCAATTTCTATGTAGAAATTTATAGGATGTAGTTCTTTCATACAGGAAAATCATTCACTTAGGTAATTGATGTAGTTGACTTCTTGTGGTATCCACTTCTCTAGGTATCCAAATTCCACAGGAAGATTATTTTATATATATAGTCAAATTTAAGGCTTGAATTGTCCAAAATTTTAGAAATATAGTTTTTAATAATGTAAATTCGTAAAAACAATGAAAAAAATTGATGAACACACTAAAAAGATTTTTTTTACAAATATATGAAGGTAATTTGAGATCTTCCAAACCTAAAGTATAAGGTATATGTTGGAAAACGTTAGTAGTCCAACAATCTCACCAATTTCGAAGATCAAAAATATATTACGATATAAAAAATTATGGTTAAATGTTTTTTTGCATAATTTTATTGAAAAAGAAATAATATACATTGGTTTTAAAATTTTTGTTTCTCCTTTAATTTTTTCCTTCAATTAAACACTTCTCCCATTTGTATCACTTGGTTAACTGTCTCACATTGATTAGACTTTTAATAAAATACTTTAACCTATCACCATTTTTATGTCATAAAAAAGGAAGGCTAATAATATAAAAGGAACATTTAATTTATCATTTATTCGTATTAAATGATTAATAATATTTCTAAAACTGAAAGTGAAATTATGGAAGGTATGAAATTTAGTACTAAGAACTAAAAATAATTAAAACCTTAGAAATATAATTTTATAATAAAATAATAAAATTATATAAATAATTATTTTCATTAAATATCAATAATTTTAATTAAAATACATCTACAATGATAAATATAAAAAATATTAGTCAGAAGACCCATTATTATGGATATAGTCATATATTGAAGGTGGTTTGTGTAGAGATAACATGAAGGTAGGTGAGATTTTTTTCTAGTTGGATGTTTCATTATAGGTTGTAACACATGTATTCCATGAACTATAACATAGAAATATTAACAAACAAAATTGATTAATCTTTCATCTTCAGAATTGTTTTTCATGAATTTTTTAAAAAATTCCTTTAGTTAATGTGAAATCATAAGATCCAGGGAGAAGGGAATCCAAATTCTTTGGAGGGCCTATAGAAGATATTTATTTCTTATATATATCAAAAGCTAAGAAAGTATCCACTTTTGGTTTCACATTATTGTAGATATTGGCTAGATCATAGACTGTATGAACTTCTTGTTTGGTACTTCAAAAATGTATGTTGATCCGAAGGGATAAGATTTATTCTTCAACTTAGATAATACCAATCATTGTCACATATTCTAATTCACTGGATGAGATCTAACATGTAGAACTCAAGGATAATATTAGATTTATTTCAATGAATTTTTGTTATAGAAGAAATAACATTCCATAGAATTACATTAAAATATTTAAGATGACCGGAATAGAAAATAGGTGGAACACTGAGTATGAATGAAAGTTGAGTATCAGATGTACCGGCTAATAGTTACACAAATAGATTCATCAAAATATAGTATGAAGATATTGATATATAGACCGGTCTATCATCCATATATTTAGTTTTCTTATCCATAATTAATATTTTAGTTACTAGTCCTTGGGATATTTTTTCAATAACACTAATAAGTGGTTTTGGAACTGTAGTACTATAGGCTACAATTTTTTCGGTTGAAACTGAAATTGGGACAATAGGGGTAGGAGTGACTAAATTCACTATAGGAATTATTCTAAGAGTTATATAAAAAATATCATTTCCGATTGAAGTAACATGAACTAATAAAACTTTATTACATTCCATGTTACTAGAATCCTCTTCAAAAGTGTACATGCCTTCATCTTTATAAATAAATTAACTAGTAGATCCATTATTCTCTAACGATTCATTTCCATATGACCAAGTGACCGATACACAATTCCTTAAATATCATTAGAAATATCCATGATGTATATCAACCACACAAATAATTATTTTCAAATATAAAATTCCTTCTCATCCAATGTCATGTTATTTCCAATTCAAAGATTAATAACTACTTCTCCTATGTATTTGAACTCATCTAAGATATTGTTCCAAAAATTTGGTATCAGAACTATTGTGACCATATTATAGTGGAGATATTGAATCTACGAAGACTCAATATTAAACTCTAAAATAATCTGGTCAAGCTCATTTTTAAGGTTACATAATGCTTAAGGGTTAGAAGGAGATGTTTTTGTAGTTTGGTGAACCCTTATAATTAACTATAAATGGGTAACCACAAAACTCTTCATGTTCTGCAATAATTCCATGATTTTATACATAAAACTATTTATTTCATCAATAGTATCGTGAGACATGTTATATTTAAAAATAGGATGACATTAGATCATGTTTCTTAGAGAGGAAGCTAATATTTCATGTTCATTGAACTCAGACATGGAAGAAAAAACATTCTTAGACCACTCACATGATAATTAATATCCTCAAGTTATTATGAAATTACATTCAAGGAAATAAAATTCATAGTAGGAACTAATTAGAGATTCATGATTAGATCAATTTGGGTTTCCATTAACCCATATAATTTATCAAAATGATCTTTTAAAATTGATATATTCTTGATATGTATGATCTAATATTTTAAGGATGTCAACAACCATTTCAAATCTTCGTAATTTCCTATAGTATTATCAAACATTTTCAAAATAGTATAGAAAAATATGATATTTCCTAAATATATGTGAAATTACATATTAAGGGTTATCATTGGTGATCATGGAAAAACTGGATCCAATGTATGATTCTCATCATTAGGCTCATCTCCACATTCTATAGATGATACCCTTGGAATAATATCAACTAAAATATCTTTTTGTACTAAAATAGATGTATCAACAACTGAGAGAACATGTTTAACTCCATTAGTAGATTCAATAAATTTAGCTCCTTATTTATGATATGGATCTTCCACTGTCAGACAAATATCTGAAAATTGAGGCTCTTCTATAAAAACACTTAACACAACACCGCCCATGTAGGCAGAATCTTAGTATGTTTGAAATCCATAGGAGGTGAGGGTTGGGATGATTCCCCCTAATTCACAATCCCTGGAATTCCAGGCATTAATGTGTTTTAATTTTACTCCCAATTTTAGTTAATAATTTTCAGAATAAAATCAGATTTATTATTACTATTATAGAATTTTTAATCTCCCTCATTTTAATATAGTTCCTTTTTCATTAAACATGATAGATAAGCCTTCCATGTGGATAATAATCAATATTACCATTTTCATTACATCAATGATTCATGAAACTCATCATATGAATTGGATAATTGAGATTGAGATTACTGATCTAGATAAATAAGTCAAAATCATCCTAATAGAATACCTTTTCTATTTTTTCAATACTATAGGCAGTCCCAGTCTATGAAAAAGTACACATGACCTTAAATTAATATTATACATCCACTAAAATATTTTTATCAATGGAAGGGTTTTTGAATAGAAATTTTAAAACCATTTTTGGTCCTATGATAATTTTAGTAACCAATGTCTGGATAATAATGAATACCCCCTCATGGGGAAAATGAAGGATTTTATCAAACTCTATTGATAAGATGAATGTAGTATTTTGATTGACATTTGATGAAAAAAATACTATTTTTAAGAAAAATGGAACATAACATTCCTTATAAACTCATTCACCCCTTCTTCATACAAGAATCCATATTAATTTTAATAAAGAAAAAATTTCCATCCTTGAATCAATATTACCATCTTTATTAGAAAATATATTGACTTAATACAAAAAATATCAATATCCTTCCTAATGAGAACTCCTCACAGCACATTGCTTCCTTTTTTCATTCATATAGAAACCAAATAATTCAACATATAAAGGCATAAATTTCTCTACGGAGGATAGGTTTATAATAGGAAAAATGATGAATTTAAGGTAAGGGGTTTTGTTTCAATTTATAGAGGAAGAAACATAAGAAAATGAAGAAATATTTATGTGTCGATTGGTATTTAGGTTAAATTATCCTAGACCTGATTCAATGTTGTGTTTTTTAGAATATTGTGTCAATTATAATAGAAAAATAAATTTTTCGAAAACATATTTATTAAAATCTTTTAAATAATAATATTGAATAAATTTTGTTAATTGATAAAAAAATTAATTTATCTTTTATAAAGGAACTAAAATAAATCCTTAGTAAAATAATATATAAATTAAAAATTATATAAATAAGATGAATTAAACTCTTTAAATGCCAAATAATACCACTTATATTATCATAGAATCAGAATGATCAAACACAGGTGTATTAGTAAACATACCAGTTAACTTGTTCTAAGTAGAGATATTTTAATATTAATAACACCTTTTTGAGTGTGATCTCTCTAGATATGAGGCCATGAATCTATATTATTCATTTTCTAATGATTTATCAGATTATTTAAAATGTTTATATCACTAGAATTATAATATTTTATTTCTACATTATTATAATTGAATCCAAAATCATTCATGAATGTTTCATCTACAACAACTATGCACAACAACTACCAATAACAATATATTATACATTTGTTTTAGATAATGAAAATTTGTTTTTTTTCTTAATAGACCAAGACACTAGGGATTTACTAAGAAATTATTATTACTGAAGTACTCTCCTATTATAGTATATAATGACGAATGTTGACATTCGAATATGAAGTAATACAAATATTTTATGTTTTTATTAAAAAGTAAAGAAATGGAATTTGTTCATTTTAAATGTCACTAAATTATTATAGAAACTTTTAAATTATATTCATTTGAATTTTCATGAAATATATCCCATAATATTGTTAAAAAAATATTTTATGGTTTACTAGGTATCAAATATGTTAAACTACCAATAATTCCTCTATATAGATAGGTTTCAACTAGTATTACAACATTATCCATGTCTAGGTTATCCTCAGAACTAATTAGAGTTTTATATACTTTACATCTTTCAAATACAAATTTTTTAGTAAATCATGTATTTATTTTCATTGATTTAGCACATTACAGAAGTATTTTTTATAAATTTTTAATCATTGAAGATAATTTAACTCAACCATCATTGTCATTTAAAAATATGTTTGTATGAGTTTTAAAAATTTAGAAAATATGTTTTTACTTGTAAAAAAATCATTTCATAAGAATATATATAATCTAATAAAATACATAAACATTATTTTCTCTTCAATTGATTATGATCTTATTTTCAAATAAAAAATTTATTTGATAAAAGAAAAGATCTTAAATGTTCATAACAAGCTCTAGATTCTTGGTTTAGATCATTAAGTGACTGGTAAGTTTAAATACTAAATTTGGAAATTGATGATTTTCAAAACTAAAAGGTTGTTCTATATAAACTTCCTCAAAAAGAAAACAATTAAAAAAATAATATTTTATAAAAAAATGATAGGATTTGAAAATCATATGTGATATATAGGCTAATATAATCCTAATGGATACTAATCTAACCATAGGTTAAATGGTATCTTCATAACATAAACCATCATATTTTTTATACCCTTTGTAAACATGTTTATCCTTAATCATAGTGAAAAAATCATGGACGCATTATTTATTTATTCCTATAACAAGACATTTATTGGTTTTATCAACTAATTCCCAAACATTGTTCCATATAATCATGTTTAATTATTCATTCATATCAAAATACCATCTCACATCCAATAAGTCTTACTCTAAGGTCTTATGTTCCAATTGAATTAAAAGGCATTAAATTATATAATATTTCCAAATCTCATAGTAGTCCGAAAACCTTGATCTAAACTCCTTATATATATTTCCATGTTATGGTTTTGAAGAATTCTATGATTTCTAGGAAACACAATTTTTGGGTTACTGGTAACCACCCTTTTAGGATTTTTATCTAGAAAATCTAGTTCCAAATATTCATTACATTTTAATGAGATAATAAGGTCTCCTTTTTTGAAAATAATAACATATCATATTAAATTGAGTAATTTTGTGACCAGAAGGATCACTTTCATTAAATTTCACATGATTTGAATCATCATCATTACTATTCCTATGGTTGAAAACACTATATACCCTAGAATTAGTTGAATAGGAATGTAAGATTCCTTCATCAGCTGTTGGATCAAATGTGTGAAGATTATCATTGGTGTTTGTATTATAAAAAATACATCCAAAACTAAAAAGTATGAAATTGTTTGTTACTTGTTACTCCATATCTCATAGGCTAGTTTCTTCAAAATAGGTCTAATTATAATGTTTTAATGACATAACATAATGTATTTAGTGCTTCAGATAAAAAATGAGTTATTAGGTTTTATTCATATAACAATGTTCTAGAAATTTAATTCAATTTCATATTCCTCCTTTTACCAACACAAATTTGTTGAATAATATTAGGGAAGAAAAAAACATATTTGATTCTATGTTTTGAAGAATATTAATTGAACTCTTTGTTTTCAAATTCTTTTACCTGATCAATTATTAAAGAAATAATTTTGGTATATTTATATTTTTGAACAAGTTTACAAAGAATGATATATACTAAAAAATCTATACTCTTAATAGTAAAAGGAAATCACATATAAAACTACGAAAATAATCTAATAATACATAAATAAATTATTTTCCATAGTCTTTCATTTCTAGGTGGCCGAAAAAATCTATATGAATTAGCTCTATGAGTATAGAAGTAGAAACCTTTTTATTTTTATTAAAGATGACTTGTGTTTCATTCCCATTTGGAATTAATCACATATTTTTTTCAATTTATGTTGACATAAATAAGATGATATATTTATTTTAGTTAATTTTCTCAAATAATAGGCATTACAATGCCATATTGTTCTATTCCAATTCTAATATTCAATTGTTTCATTATTTAACAGTTCAATTTTTTTCAACTCAAAGAATTAATTTCCTGAGTACAGACATTCCCCATTTTACATGCCTTAAATTTATGAATTTTACCTTTAAACATATAATATACATTATTTGAAAATTATAAAAATAAAATTCATAACAATATTGTGAAATAATATTTAGATGGTTATTTTATTCATTAACAAAAATTTATTTATTGACAAAGACAGATATTGGATTTATATGTGATATAATCTCTTAATTTCTTCATTAGAATTGTCAGAAAATGTGATAATCCTACATAATATTTTCATAAGGAATATAAATTAGAAATATATATGCACATATAACTTGATCATCCACTATCCATATACAATTTTTCATTGATTATCACAGATGTTTTTCCTTATAATGAGAAATATTACAAAATATTCTTTTGATACCCAAATTATTTTGGGTCTAGTAATATTAGAATCATCAGATTTGGGTACCTAATTCAATTTTTTTATCCATAAAATACGTCGCATAATTTTGAAAAACATTTTTAAAGAAAAGAATTCATTACTCTATATAGTTGTGGGTTTCTCAACCTATAATAATTTTTATAGTACCATAATTAAATTTGTGAATAAAAGTTATTATGATATGTTTTTAATCTTAAGAAATAGGGAAATTTTTTTATTATGATATAGTTTTTAGACTTGTCTTATGCAAAGTTCTGATACTTTTTGAAATATTTATTTCAAATTAATTTAATCATTTTAATATTCTGCATTTCACACAACACTGAATATAACTTTTCATATATGAATGAAATCTGTTCAGTTTGTGTTTCATCAAACCAAAAGATAAGGTTAAACTATAAGAAACACATATATTATCTTGAGGTACCCATAATATTATTTTTTACTTTTTCTAGGAATAATGTCGATTTCCTTCAACAGCTTGTGTTACACATGATACTGAGTTTTACTGAACTACAACATAATATTAATATTAATATATTATTGTAGTTATCAACTATTAGATGGAATGGAAGTAAACAAAAAGCTTAATTATAGATTAAAAATATTATATACACATGTATATAAAATTAATCCGTGGGTTATCATTTAGTTAAAAATGAAAGTAATAACTATTTAAGAAAATAAATTCTTTTTCAAATTAAACTATTTTTTTATATAGAAACATGTTTTAAATATATAAATAAAAAAAAGCATATTTTTGATGAATTTATTTTAAAAAACTATATATTATATATTCAATCAAATATTTGGAAACATAAACATTTGATTTGATAGTAATAAGATAATAATAAATCTAATTATATAAATAAAAATATGTATTTTTTTAAAATGAAATATTATCACCTTTTAATGATGTACTTCTCAAAATCTAAATTCTAATTTTTAATAATATTTATTATTAAAAATAAATTATTTTTTTGATGTTTAAATATCTATTTTTTTGGCTGAATTTTTCGTACATATTTGATGAATAGTGAATAATACAGGATTTTTGTTCAAAATTGCCTTTTCATACAAATTTTTAAATATTAACAAATATATTTAATTGTGTTTTTCATATAATTAGATAAACTTTATATCATATAATCCAATTAAGGTTATTGGAAAATCTCTACAATTAATTTTGATACAAAAACATAGAAAACGTTTGAAAATTTACTTCAAAAAAACCCTCTTTGTCGTCCCATATGTGGTATTAATTGCAAATTAATTTATGCCACATTTGTGATTGGAATTTGGATAAATGGATTGAATATTTTTCATATTAATAATTTGTTATTTTTAAACTATTTTAATGATTTTATTATTAAAAATATTAGTTAATTTAATAAACACTAATTATAGTGATTGATGTAAAAATGTGTTTACATAGAGGTTATACTATAACCATAAGATCCCAAATGACCAAAACAATTGTCAAAAACCCATTGTATGGACTTTATCCAACCATATATGCTATTTTAATAAATTTGTATCATTATTAGATTCCCAATATGTAATGGATACATACAAATGGTCTTTATCTTTTTAAATTTAAAAGAATTCCACTCCCCATCGAATATAAAGAGGCATCAAACCTTTTCATTTATTAAGATATATAATGAATTTTTTGTCATAAAAAATCTTCCCAAATTATCTACTGAAATCCCAAAACTCACTCTATTGAAATTAATTTGGGAATAAATCCATACAAGGAAGATCTTTGGTGGAAACAAAAAGGAGTTACCAGAAAAAGGAAATATTCTTCAATATGCATTTATGTTTTATTTCTATCTACACCCATTAAATTCATAATATACCATGTTTATATAAAAAATAAATTTAATAAATATAATAATAGTTTTTATTTTAATGGTTTGATCTACACCTACAAACACTTCCATCAATTTAGTAACAAACTTACTATTTGTGTGTACGATATACTACATCCAAATGAAACATTGTCATTCATTTTTTCCTTTTCCACATACCATGATTAGAAATTATTAAGAATTTTTTTTTTGGATTTGATATATATGATATTTATTATATTTTTATTGTTATTAAATTATTATTTAAAACATTCCCTCATTCCCTCCAATTTGTTAAACATGATAACTTTATTTTTGGACATGTGGAATGTCCCTTCCTCAAAGAAATGTGATTCATTCATGATTTACATAGAATGTATTAATAATGTGTATAGTAAATGAATATGATATATATGAAAAAATAATTATACTCTAATTATATAATATATATATATAATCATTTTTTTTCATTTTCTCTCTTTTTTTGAGAACAATAATAAAATTGAATCATTATTCATGCATACGTATGACCTACCATTACTATGAACGGTGTATTCCATTTCATATATATTTGTTTTATATGATGATATAAATACTCATATAATGAATATATATATATATATATATATATCATGTTTTAATTTCATAGTCTAATTAAATAACGATTTAACTATTATTATTATGTATAACATGTCGAAAAATATATGAAAAGAACACAAATATTACCCGAGACCTAACATTATGATAAAATTGTTAAAAAATAGGTAATATAAAGAAATAATAAAATAATATATTGAATTATATATAATAATGTTGTCATATGGTAGATTAATAATATATATATTTATTATTTAAGAGGTTTGAATACATACATAGAAAGTAATGAATTAAGGTAATGGTTTTCTCATCTCAGTTTTATTTCTCTAATACTTATTTTTTTCACCACTCATTTAATTTTTGTGGTGTATATTAATTCTATGAATGTATTATATTATTATTATACATAAATTTATTAGTATTTACTTATCTATTTGAATATATTTTTTCATGGGGTTTATGGTTCAAATGATAACAAATTAGTAAAGTAATTTTTGTCTCAATTTTCCTTCTTTCAGATACATGACGTGTTATGCACATATATTTTTTCAAGGAGTGTATATAATACCATTTAAAATTTTATATCATGAATATTCTTATTTTAATGATATTTTATTCTTAATGAAATTTTATTCTTTCTATAATATTATGTCTAAATGTTACCAATGTGGTAACGATTTATTGCTACAATCTTATCATCTATCAATATTGTTTGTGATTATGATTCCATTGATAAAATATTATGATCAATATCTAATGAATTATCATGAATTTTATTTTCCTCTATTTATCCATCAATTCTCTAGGTATTGGTAACATGTTTACACACTTTGGTACTTATGATTATTAAGAAATGTTTTTTTAAGAAAATAAGACTCTATATTCCCCTTTATTTAGATGTTTGTTTTAATCACAGAAAAATGTTTTCTAAAAATGTTTAAAAAATGTTTCATTATGATTTTTAGAATACATTTTGGCATTTATTATGCTTAAAAAACGTTTAAAAATGAACCTCCATTCTATTTTATATTCAATGAACGTTTCTATAATTTTTATGGTCAGAAAGGAATTTTCAACAAATACCGATTTACTGGCCTTTATGATGGTCATTTCCATAATGCTTCCATTAAATGATTTAAAAGTAATTTGTAAAGAAACTCTTTACTAATATTTTGGAATTTGTTGTTAATTGGTTTTCAAAAAAAAATATTTTTAAAAAAAATTATGTTTTAAAATTGTTTTAAATTGTTTTTAAATATTATTTTATAAGTTATCAAGGTTATTTTCAAAGATAATGATTTTAAAAATGTTATGTGAAATAAAATTTTACATAGAGGATATGATATTTTCTTGTGAAATTTTTTCTAATTTTTTAGGCCTTTCATTATAAGTTTTAAAGTGTTTTTTCATAGAAATTTATATTGAAAATGATATATGTTTAATAAAGTGATTTTAAAAGAATCATTATTTTTCTTAAGAAGTGATTCATCTAATCTTTCAAAATACTTCTCCATCAAACTGGGGACCCTTTGATCTAGTTTATTTTCTATTAAGTATATTATCCTAAAAAACCATTCTTATTTATTATTTTAATTCTTTTTATTAACATATCATATTGTTTATGAAACTAGTATATCTTAAACATGTTATACCATGACAAAACATTTTTGAAACCCTATTCCTTTGAAGAGTATTTCAACGATGAAATAATTATGAAACCTATCTATTATTCACATGTTATGATAAGATGAAATTATTATATTACCTATTTCATTTCAGGGGTAATTATATGATTTTTATGAAACCAATATCTTTTTATGGGTCATGAAATGATGATGGTTTTGTTATCTTGTGTAACATCCATGTATGATTTTACTATGTGATGGCTGGGATATATATCCCCATCTAATTTATTGGGTAAGGGTAAAATTTTTATAAGACCAATGGGTATATGGGTGGTCATCCCATTCCCAAAAGAAGAGTTTTCACAAGATGAAATCCCAATCCCGAATAAAGAGGGTGCATGGGAGGGCATCCCAAGACCGAAACAAGAGGGTGCACAAGAGGGAATCCAAAGCAAGAATAAAGAGTATATATGGCAGGATATCCCATGACCAAAACAATATAGTACATAAGAGGGTATCCCAAGGACAAAACAAGAGGTTACCCAAGAGGGTATCTCAATCCCGAAGAAGGTACATGGGTGATTAGCACAAGACTAACATGGTATGATGGTTTAACTAGATAGCTTGGACATTGGATTTTCTATGCTTTTGTTTATTCCACACTTCCATGTATTATTCTTATTTTATTCTCTCAAGAATAATTATCTTGATTCCCTTATGATTCATTTCTTATGAACTAAAAAAATTTATTCCATGAATATTAATTATAGTATTCGATATATACGGTGTGATCATAAATGTTATGATCTTGTTATCATATGCTTCTGCTCTTTTTATTGTTAAATATCTCCTTTTTATCCTTATTAAGCACATGAGATCACGTATTTCTTATGTTTCCTTTAACTAGGTTGTGAATAATGTCAATAAGTAAGAGAAAATAAAGGTAATATTTTAAAGGGTGATATTGATGATATTTCACCTTGGTAGAGCATCATGTTTCCATGTTTCTGAGGAAACGTTCTATATTTTTCATTGGGCGAGCATTTTTTTAATATGTGGAATATTTATAAAAAATGGTGTAATATCCTAGCATGTTAAGCTTGGGTAACTATAGTTGGTATCAAAGGAATGGTTTATTTAACCTTCAACAACTAGGGTTAGAATGATTTAGTGATATATCTAGGGTTATATCTAAAGATATGTATAAGGATTTCCCTACGGAAAATTATACGGTGTCGTATATTTAAAAGTTAGATTTGTTAATTACGCATTTTATGAGTAATTTTTCATGAATATGTGGTTTTATTCTTTGATAATTTATTCGCGCACTAACCTTTATTGTCTTTTTCAATAGCGTGAACTAGAATAAATAGGTTAGAATTGAATGTTTTAGATATAGAAACTATTATAATTATACAAATTGATTTCCTAAGTGGAAATCCAATGAATAGAATCAAGAAGGTGGTAGGAGTATTGGTTATACTACTAAGGATAAAGAGATCGATAATGAAATGTGAAAGGTATGTGATATTCTAATAGTATTTATTAAATTATATGTAAGAAGAATAATTAGATTGAGGTTGTGGAACATTAATACATGATTTATATTTCATATTCAATGAAGCGGTATTACTGAATAAGATGATGAAGCTTGAGTAATGGTCTAAGAATAATGTGGTATTATTAAAGTTAATATTTTTTTGAATTCAATGATTATGTTATTTTAATCATGAATCATATATGTATTTAAAGTATAGATTTTTTATTATATATTTAAAATTATATGTTGAATGGTGTTGATGACTTAAAAAAGGTTATTTAATGTAGAGGTGATATTTTAATTAGGGGAAGGTAACACTTAATGTGTTCATGAGGATGAGAAAAAGATATTTTGTATGGATAATATAAGGCCCCAGCCTTAAACATTACTTAATCTTGAGTTATTACAGGATTACACATTGAGGATCTTTTCAGGTTTAGAGTTTTAGAGAATTAGATCATAAAACTTGCATTATATTCCACATATAAACAAAGTGGTTACATAAAGATAGTATTCTTCATTCCCATCAATGGAAACACATTTAAAATAAAACATGGATTATTTCTTGACACTTCCTTGACACTATCATCATATCATGTACCTTTCCCTTGACCTGTGAAAAACATTTCAAGAAAATTTGGGATGAGCATAAAAAGCTCAGTATGGGTTATAAAAACATGGAAAGGAAACATGAGTTCATATATACATAAGAATGAAATCATACATTAACCATAAAACATAGGCACTTTAACATACCTCATAAAATAATGAATAAATCATAGAAATCATAAGACATTAAGGTAACTTGAGGCATCCATAACATTCTTACGTAGGGAGTAACCCTCTTGGTTATGTTTGGAATACCCATCACAGTATATTCCCTAAATCTCTTCGGAGAAACCTTAACATTTCATTCCTTCACGTTACTCAATGCATTGGAGAGCTATAACGGGCTCACCCGCCCTTAATTTATCACGGAACCACCCGTCTTCATAATAATGCCAAAGAACCATAACATAATCATATCACATAAAACATGCATAAAGGAAACATAAAATTTCAACATTTCAATCACGAGATATAAATAAAACACATTGATATAAAAACATTATGAAAACCATTTTCAATACCAAAATAAAAGAAAAGTAAAACATGGTATTTATATTTCTTTTAAAAAGAAGGTATGGCTTGTAGAGGAAGCCGAAACTCAAATAATGGTCACGACGGCGGAGAAGTCGTTGTCACCGCATACGTACGACAAAAACATTCCCTTTTGTCGTTTAGTAAATGATTCATATAAAAAATATTCCTTTTGAATAAAATTAAAAGTCAAAGGGTTTTATACACCGTATAAAAGAAAGTTGTGTATAAAATAAAATATGTCTCAACGAAAGGAGATTGAGACGAAGTCCCATACCTCGTATCCGACTTGACCCGACCGTTCTTTAATCTCCTAAATAATAAACTTGAGTTAATCTATACTTTCTTATTAACTTTTTACAAGTTCATCATTCTTTTTATACCATGTTATGAACATCATGTAATCATTTAAGTTAATAATGTTCATTTTGTCGGTATTTGGTTCTTAAGTCAAAAATAGACTTCTTACACTTACATGTTGTTAATTTGGTCAAAGGTTCATTATATCCAGAATGATATTAATTATTTGGATAACAAATATATCATATATATTCATCATATACATGTATTTATAATATTACATCACATTTAGAGGTAAGAAATGAAATGCACCATTTATGGAGACGGTAAGCCGTACATACGCATGAACGCTACTTCCATTTCTATTTCTTATTTTTTGGAATGGAATCATAATGATATATAAGTATATTATAATTCCATTATAATAACATATATAATATAATTAACTTTATCCTTTACACATCCCACATATGGTATTAACGAATCAAATCACTTTCAGGGGGCGGTAGTCCGCACTTCCTAAAATGAAGATATCGTGTTTACCCATAATGGAAACCATAAAGGTATGCCCAAAATGAAAAAAACAGAAGCTTAAAGAAAACATAAACATATTATATATCATATATAAAAATAGTGACATCATAATGGAAACCTTTGAATGTGTTAAATGAGTATTGAACAATCATCGTTTCGGGAGGCAGAATTTCGCCATCCACGGAAACCATATGTTCTTTAACCATTTGATGTAGTTTTGTGAGAGTGTAGCTCAAATAAATCTTATAACAACATCCTAGTATATTTAATATACTGTTGTTTTTACAAAAGAAGTAATTAAAAAGAGTTTAGGGGGTTGGAGAAACAAAATAAAACAAATGAACATGAGAGAATGAATTACCTTTAAAAGTGTAACTCCTTTTGATTTGAGCCTAAAGGCTTCCTTTGAAAGGATTCTGCCCAAAGGGAATCCTCTAGGATGAGGAGATGGATGTGGAGAGAGTAAATGGTCAGGGTTTGGCCGAGCCAAAGGCTTGAGGAGTGTGTGAAATGAGGTAGAGGTGGGGGCCTTTTATAAGAGGAGAGGAGGGGCACTTTTGGAAAGTAAAGAAATATTACTTTATTTGAAAACGTTTTTCGGTTTTAAAAGGTCCCAAATTAATATAAGTCGTGGATAGGGTGATAAGGGTTCTAAATCCACTCATACAATTGGTTTTGGACATGTGTAGTTCATAGATTTTACATTATCTTACCATTTTATTTAAATCGTTAAATAATGAGGTCATCGCTGCATCATCATGATGTCATAAATAATTTAATTTATTTAATGTCTAAAAATTATATACAAAATACTATGATGTAGGAAAGATTTTTATATTTCCAATGACTATTTATAATCAAAAATCTGATCTTTATAATCCCATGTAAAAATTCATTTTGTAAGACATATTATGTTTGTTTCATTTTTTACTTTAACATTTAATAAAAAGTTATTTATGTCATTTCCCAATCAAAGTGTCTCCATGGGGTCCCCAAGTTTACCCATGGCTTGTCTTGGTCGGCCATTACACATAAAATGAGGTTAGGACATGTGTCAAGTTCGTTTCATATTATTAATGCATTGTTTGTACCTTAAACTACCCTAATTACCACTAATCGCGATTAAGAACTTAATAAGTTACTATTCACCAAAAAATTATTTTAATCTCATTGTACCACATTTTACTTCTTAATGACAACCATGTATGTTGGATTTTTGAAATTAAAAACACAATAATGGAAAAATTTCATTTAAACGAAAAATCAGTTTTTATAAGTACCACTTAGTGGTTTCACTATTCATCAAAAATTGAAGTTTTTCAGAAAATTACGAAAAATTCACCCTAAGCTATATTTGATATTCCGAATTCAAAAATGAAGTCTCCTTTAAAAAATTCAAAACATATAAGTCAAATTAATTAATTTAATAATTAATTCCCACTGTCAGAGCAAATAGCGTGTTTTTATGAAACAATAAGTATCAAAAGGTTGACAGTAGTTTGAGTCCAATTTCAAAGTGAAATTGATTCCAATGACCACCATTGGATTAAATGGTAAAAATATATTCATATTACACATTAAACCAATTCAAAAGATAATCTAATAATATAAATAAATTAGATTAAAAAGCAGTTTTGATGTAAAATGCAGTAATTTTTACTATTCATTGAAAAAATGAACATTTTCATAAAAATATCAAAAATTCACACAAAGTAAATTTTGATGTCCCAATCATAAAGAATAAGTTTGTTTTGACAAAAATAGTTTATAAAATTGTCAAAAGTTAGATTTAAAAATGGTTTTCTATCATAAGGCAGTAAAACAATCTTTTAAGAATATTAGTGTATTCCATGCTTAAGATTGGATTTATTTTCATTTTGAGCCTCTAAAACACTATCTTAATCATTAATAGACATAGATAAAAATATATATTATTCATTACTTACTTGGTATGTTACATCCTTCCCCCCTTTAGAAAATTGTGTCCCCGCAATTTATTTACTTATCGAATAAATGGGGGTACTTATCCCTCATTGCATTTTCAGATTCCCATGTTGCCTCTTCAATCATGTGGTTTTTCCACAAAACCTTTACCTGGTGAATCACCTTATTCCATAACACTTGCTCCCTGTGGTCAAGAATCTGGACCGGTTGTTCCTCATAAGATAGGTTCTCTTCCAGCTGAACTACCTCTGGACTCAAAACATGAGATGGATCTGGCATATACTTTCTCAACATCGAAATGTGAAAAACATTGTGTACCTGAGATAAACACGGAGGTAAAGCCACTCGTTATGCAACTAATCCAACTCTCTCCAGAATTTTGTATGGTCCAACGAACCATGGACTCATCTTTCCTTTCTTACCAAATCTCATCACACTTTTCCATGGTGATAGTTTGAGAAAAACATGATCACCTACCTCAAAAGATAGATCCTTCCTCCGGTTATCTGCATAACTCTTCTGCCTACTCTGAGCTGTTATCATGTGTTTCTGAATAAGCTGAACTTTTTCTGCCATCTCTTCTACCAATTCTGGTCCCATCAACTTCCTTTCACCCACTTCATCCCAAAAAGCTGGAGTTCGACACTGCTTCCCATATAATGCCTGAAATGGTGCCATATGTATACTGGAATGAAAACCGTTATTATATGAAAATTCAACCAAAGAAAGATGTTGGTCCCAACTTCCCTGATAATCCATAGAACAAGCTCGTAGCATATCCTCCAATGTCTGAATTTTTCGTTCTGAATACCCATCTGATTGAGGATGAAAAGCTGTACTCAAATTTAATTCAATACCCAATGACTTCTGAAGGCCTTTCCAATAGTTCGAAGTAAACCTGGGATCACGATCCGATACAATGGAGAGAGGAACTCCATGTAACCTGACTATCTCATTAAGATACAAACGGGAAAGTTGATCTAGGGAAAAATTATCTCGTATAGCAAGGAAATGAGCAGATTTGGTCAAGCGATCAACAATAACCTAGATTGCATTATTACCTCGAGATGTCTTCATTAATCCAACAACAAAGTCCATGGATATATTCTCCCATTTCCACTCTGGCACTGGTAAAGGCTGAAGCATCCCTTTCGGTAACTGCCGTTCTGCTTTAACATGTTGACATGTCAAACACTTCACAGTAAAATCAGCAATGCCTCTTTTCATTCCATCCCACCAGTAATACTCCCGCAGATCTCTATACATCTTAGCACTGCCAGGATGAACTGAAAATGGAGAACTATGAGCTTCACATAACAACTCTCTCATCAACTGTGAATCACAAGGCACACACAATCTCCTCCCAAATCTCAAAACACAATCATTATCAATTTTGAATTCAAGCAAAATACCTTTCTGAACCAGCTCTACCTTTTTCTACAACTCACTGTCTTGCTTCTGTGCTTGCTTGATTCTATCTGATAGAGAAGATCTCACTAATACCTGAAACAAAACAGAAGGACTTCATGCACCAACAACTTCTATGCCAAAGTTCATCAAACCCTTAACCAAAGGATCACATTCCAAACGCAACATTGTTAATGAAGTATTACTTTTTCGACTCAAAGCATCAGCCACTTTATTTAATTTTCCCAGAAGGTAATGAATTGTACAATAATAATCCTTGATTAATTCTAGCCATCTCCTCTGTATCATTTTTAACTCTTTCTGAGTGAATATATACTTTAAACTTTTGTGATCGGTATATATTTCACACTTTACTCCATACAAATGATGCCTCCAAATTTTTAAAGCAAAAACAACAGCAGCTAATTCCAAATCATGTGTAGGGTAATTTACCTCATGAGTTTTCAACTGTCGTGAAGCATTAGCAATTACCTGATCATTCTACATTAGGACGCAACCAAGTCCTTTCAATGAAGCATCACTATATATAACAAACTCACCATTCCTGGAAGGTAGTGCCAAAACTGGAGCATTCACCAATCTTCATTTCAATTCCTGAAAACAATAATCACATTCTTTTGTCCAGATAAACTTAACACCCTTCCGAGTTAGCTTAGTCATTAGACTAGATAATCGTGAAAAATTTCTAACAAACCTTCGGTAATAGCCCGCCAATCCAAGGAAGCTACGAATCTCAGTTACATTTGTTGGTCTTGGCCATTCTTCCACAACTTTTGTTTTTGCATGATCAACAGTTATTCCATCTTTAGAAACAATGTGACCAAGGAAAGAAATTTGTTGCAACCAAAACTCACACTTTCTGAATTTCCTATACAATTTATTTTCTTTTAAGGTTTGCAAGATAACCCTTAAATTTCTTTCATGCTCCTCTTTACTTTTAGAAAACACCAAAATATCATCAATGAAAACCACCAAAAACTTATCCAAGAACTCATGGAAAATTCTATTCATTAAGTCCATGAATACAGCTGGTGCATCGGTTAGCCCAAAAGGCATTAATACAAATTCATAATGGCCATATCTCGTACGGAACACGGTCTTTGGAATATCTGCCTCCTTTACCTTCAGCTGATGGTACCCCGATCTCAGGTCAATCTTTGAAAAAAACTGAGCTCCCTGGAGCTAATCAAACAAATCGTCGATATGAGCCAAAGGATATTTGTTCTTAACAGTGATATTATTCAAGGCTCTATAATCAATGCAAAGTCTAATAGAACCATCTTTCTTTTTAACAAATAAAATAGGAGCACCCCATGGTGATGTGCTAGGTCTAATTAAACCTTTCTCTAATAAATCTTGCAATTTCTCCTTCAACTCTAAAAGTTCAATTTGTGCCATTTGATAAAGGGGTTTTGAAATTGTCTTAGCATCAGGAACTAAGTCAACAGTAAACTCATCTTCCTGATCTGGTATTATTCCAGGCAACTCATCAGGAAAAACATCAGGATACTCATTTACCACTGGCACATCATTAATCTGAACAGTTCCTTTATTTTCAACGACGTGTGCAAGGTAACATTCATTTCCATCTTTTACAAGTTTCTCGGCCTCTGGATATGTTATCAAAAGTAAGGGTTAATTCCTGTAAACAAACTGAAAGTATTTCTGAAAAGAAACTTCTTTATCTCTATAGTCAATCTTATCATGGTAAATAGAGAGCCAATCCATACCCAGGATAACATCAAACTCTACTAGAGGTAGAACAATAAGTTTTTCAAGTAGGTTCATTCCACAGATATGGATAGGAAGATTCTTATAAATTCTTTTTGCCTCAACATTTCCCCCAGGTGTTTTTACCAAAAGTTCAGGAGTCATTTCTTGAGGTGGTATTCCCATTTTACTAGAAAAGGTTTCAGAGATGAAAGAATATGTAGACCCCGAATCAAACAACACACTGGCATAATCTGAAAAAACAAACAAAGTACCTGATACAACTTTATATGATGGCCCGACATCTGCTAAAGTAGTTGCAAAGGATTTCACCACCCCTTTCTTCTTGTAGTCTAACTGCTTCCCATCACTCAAGCTCTTTGTCAGACAGTCATTTGCATAGTGACCCATCTCAATGCACTTAAAACATTTCACTAACTGTAAATCAAATTTGTTCTTACCTTCACCTTGATCCTTTTCAGTGCAATCACGAGCCTTATGTCCCATCTTACCACATCAGTAGCACTTTCCAAAATTCAGAAGACATTCCCCAGTATGCCTTTTGCCACATTTATCACAAACTGGAAACTTAGTTCTCTTACCATCAGACTTTTTTGAAGAATTCTTACCTTTCTCCTACCACCTCGGTCTCTTCTTCTGCTGGTTATTATAGAACACTTGGTTATCGGCAAACTCCATTTCCACCTTCTCAGCACATCGAACAATCTTTTCATAACCTTTAAATTCACGAGAAGCTAATTCCCTTCGATATTTTGGCTTTAATCCAGAGTAAAAACGATTGATTTTACTATCAAGGTCTCAGAAAAAATTCCAAGCATACCTTGCCAATCGAGTGAACCTTTCTTCATAGGCAGCCACTGAGTCTTCCTCTTGCCTCAATTCTAAGAATTTCTTTTCCATCCTAAGTCGAACAGCCTTAGGAAAATACTTCTCAAGAAACATACCTTTGAATTCATCCCAGTCAAGAGCATCAATCTCATCGGCGTCCCAGATATTTTTAACCATATACCACCACTGATCTGCTTCACCCTCCAAACGGTAAATAACAATACTAACCTTTTGATTGTCTGAACACCCCATGACATCAAAAATCTATTCCAGTGCTTTAATCCACCCTTCAACTAGCACAGGGTCAGATGATCCTCTAAATGATGGTGGATGTTGCCTCATGAAATGTTCCACCATTGACAAGTTCCTCCGCGGTTGATCTGGCTGATCTCGTGCATGGATACCACCACCATTTATAGCCTGAGTCAACTGCGCCATTACTGCAACAAACTGTTCAGTTCCAATTCCGACCATCTCAGGATGCTGATTCGGAAGGTTATTTCCTTCTGTATTCCTTCCTAGCACTGATTCCATGTTTCCTCTGCGAAAAACAATTCTGAACAAACATGTCTTAGATGAAGCAACATGGTAATCTTCAAATGCTATATCATTTCAAAAAAAATATTTTTGGATAATCATTTAATAGAATTCTAACTCCTAAAGTTATCTAAACCACCCTCTGATACCAACTATAAGGCCCCAACTTTAAACCTTACTTAATCTTGAGTTATTACAAGACTACACATTGAGGATCTTTTCGGGTTTAGAGTTTTAGAGAATTAGATCATAAAACTTGCATTACATTCCACATATAAACAAAGTGGTTACATAAAGATAGTATTCTTCATTCCCATCAATGGAAACACATTTAAAATAAATCATGGATTATTTCTTGACACTTCCTTGACACTATCATCATATCATGTACCTTTCCCTTGACCTGTGAAAAACATTTCAAAAAAACTTGGGATGAGCATAAAAAGCTCAGTATGGGTTATAAAAACATGGAATGGATACATGAGTTCATATATACACAAGAATGAAATCATACTTTACCCATAAAACATAGGCACTTTAACATACCTCATAAAATCATGAATAAATCATAGAAATCATAAGACATAAAGGTAACTTGAGGAATCCATAACATTCTTACATAGGGAGTAACCCTTTTGGTTACGTTTGGAATACCCATTACAGTATATTCCCTAAATCTCTTCGGAGAAACCTTAACGATTCACTCCTTCGCGTTACCCAATGCATTGGAGAGCTATAACGGGCTCACCCGCCCTTAGTATATCACGGAACCACCCGTCTTCATAATAATGCCCAAGAACCATAACATAATCATATCACATAAAACATGCATAAAGGAAACATAAAATTTCCACATTTCAATCACGAGATATCAATAAAACACATTGATATAAAAACATTATGAAAACCATTTTCAATACCAAAATAAAAGAAAAGTAAAAAATGGTATTTATTTTTCTTTTAAAAAGAAGGTATGGCTTGTAGAGGAAGCCAAAACTCAAATAATGGTCATGACGGCGGAGAAGTCGTTGTCGCCGCATACGTACGACAAAAACATTACCTTTTGTTGTTTAGTAAATGCTTCGTATAAAAAATATTCCTTTTGAATAAACGTAAAAGGAAATGGGGTTTATACACCGTATAAAAGAAAGATGTGTATAAAATAAAATATGTCTCAACGAAAGGAGATTGAGACGAAGTCCCATACCTCGTATCCGACTTGACCCGACCGTTATTTAATCTCCTGAATAATAAACTTGAGTTAATCTTTACTTTCTTATGAACCTTTTTCTAGTTCATCATTCCTTTTATACCATGTTATGATCATCATATAATCATTTAAGTTAATAATGTTCATTTTGTCGGTATTTGGTTCTTAAGTCAAAAATAGACTTCTTACACTTACATGTTGTTAATTTGGTCAAAGGTTCATTATATCCAGAATGATATTAAAGATTTGGATAACATATATATCATATATATTCATCATATACATGTATTTAGAATATTACATCATATTTAGAGGTAAGAAATGAAATGCACCGTTCATGGAGACGGTAAGCCGTACGTACGCATGAACGCTACTTCCATTTCTATTTCGTATTTTCTGGAATGGAATCATAATGATATATAAGTATATTATAATTCCAGTATAATAACATATATAATATCATTAACTTTATCCTTTACACATCCCACATTTGGTATTAACGAATCAAATCCCTTTCAGGGGGCGGTAGTCCGCACTTCCTAAAATGAAGATATCGTGTTTACCCATAATGGAAACCATAAAGGTATGCCCAAAATGAAAACAACAGAAGCTTAAGAAAAACATAAACATATTATATATCATATATAAAAATAGTGACATCATAATGGCCACCTTTGAAGGTGTTAAATGAGTATTGAACAATCATCGTTTCGGGAGGCAGAATTTCGCCATCCACGGAAACCATATGTTCTTTAACCATTTGATGTAGTTGTGTGAGAGTGTAGTTCAAATAAATCATATAACAATATCCTAGTATATTTAATATACTGGTGTTGTTACAAAATAATTAAATAAAAAGAGTTTAGGGGGTAGGAGAAACAAAATAATACAAATGAACATGAGAGAATGAATTACCTTTAAAAGTGTAACTCATTTTTATTTGAGCCTAAAGGATTCCTTTGAAAGAATCATGCCCAAAGGGAATCCTCTAGGATGAGTAGAGGGATGTGGAGAGAGTAAATGGTCAGGTGTTGGCCGATCCAAAGGCTTGAGGAGTGTGTGAAATGAGGTAGAGCTGGGGCCCTTTTATAAGAGGAGAGGAGGGGCACTTTTGGAAAGTAAAGAAATATTACTTTATTTGAAAATGTGTTTCGGTTTTAAAAGGTCCCAAATTTATATAAGCCGTGGATAAGGTTATAAGGGTTCGAAATCCACTCATCCAATTGGTTTTGGACATGTTTAGTTTATAGATTTTACATTATCTTACCATTTTATTTAAATCGTTAAATAATGAGGTCATCACTGCATCATCATGATGTCATAAATAATTTAATTTATTTAATGTCTAAAAATTATAAAAAAAATACTATGATGTTGGAAATCTTTTTATCTTTCCAAATACTATTTATAATCAAAAATCGGATCTTTATAACCCCATTTAAAAATTCTTTTCGTAAGACATATTATGTTTCTGTCATTTTTACTTTAACATTTAATAAAAAGTTATTTATGTCATTTCCCAACCAAAGTGTCTCCATGGGGTCCCCAAGTTGACCCATGGCTTGTCATGGTCGGCCATTACACATCCAATGAGGTTAGGACATGTGTAAAGTTCGTTTCATATTATTAAAGTATTATTTATACCATAAACTACCCTAATTACCACTACTCACGATTAAGAACTTAATAAGTTACTATTCACCAAAAAATTATTTTAATCTCATTGAACCACATTTTCCTTCTTAATGAAAACCATGTATGTCGGATTTTTTAAATTCAAAACACAATGATGGAAAAATTTCATTTAAACGGAAAATCAGTTTTTATTAGTACCACTTAGTGGTTTCACTATTTATCAAAAATTGATGTTTTTCAGAAAATTACTAAAAATTCACCCCAAGCTATATTTGATATTCCGAATTCAAAAATGAAGTCTATTTTAAAAAATTCAAAACATATAAGTCACATTAATTAATTTAATAATTAATTCCCGCTGTCAGAGCAAATAGCGTGTTTTTATGAAATAATAAGTATCAAAAGATTGACACTAGTTTGAGTCCAATTTCAAAGTGAAATTGATTCCAATGACCACCATTGGATTAAATGGTAAAAATATATTCATATTACACATTAATACCAACTCAAAAGATAATCTAATCATATAAATAAATTAGATTAAAAAGTAGTTTTGATGTAAAATGCAGTATTTTTCACTATTCATTAAAAAAATGATCATTGTCAGAAAAATATCAAAAATTCACACAATGTAAATTTTGATGTCCCAATCATAAATAATAAGTTTATTTTGACAAAAATAGTTTATAAAATTGTCAAAAGATAGATTTAAAAAGGGTTTTCCATCATACAGCAGTAAAACAATTTTTTAAGAATATTAGTGTATTCTATGCTTAAGATTGGATTTATTTTCATTTTAAGCCTCTAAAACACTATCTTAATCATTAATAGACATAGATAAAAATATCTATTATTCATTACTTACATGGGATGTTACAGATAAAGACACTATGATATATATAAATCCAATTGGAATGTATTTTTGACATCATAACTGATAAAACATTTTCTTATAATTTGTTTTATGCCATCATCATCATAATCATTATTATATATTTATTCAAGAAAGAGAATACAAGGGAATATAGGACTAGGGAACAAAGCACCCCAAGGAATAGGGGGTTATAAATTAGTGGAGACCACAAGAGTCCCCAATTATTAAATTCACCCCATCATGATTCAAGCGATTGGCATTGGGATGATTGGAAACATCAATGGTAGGGATGGAAAGGTTTTCCAGGTAATCTATAGCAGTATAACCCTCTATCCATGTGTGTGTAACTTGAATGCTACTCTTCAGGAGTTCCATACATCTCTTGATGGTGTATGTGGAAGAACATGGGATGGATCCTATGTCCAACAAGGAGTCATGGATGATCTTAAAGTTAGTTTCTTTATCAGATATGTCCATATTTTTCATATTTCATAGAATAACCCCAGTGAGAAGTGACTTGGCCTTCATCGGAAGTGTGTGTCCATTGCCAAAATGGTCTGTGAAAGTAAGGTTCACACTCCCTATCAGGTTATGAACCACTCCTCCTCCTCCCATGATACTTATGGTGTATGTGCCATCAATATTTATCTTTAAACCATATATAGGGGGATTCCATATTCCCCACTTCCCACACATATTAGCCTTGGGAGAAGCCTAGATGGGACCAATATGATACATCTAGAGTGAGGGGGATTCCCTCCATTCCTTGAGAAGAGTGATAATATCAATGAGCATTCATTTGGATCACAAAATTATGGACCTAACTATATATATTAGCCCTTTAAATATTGCCTTATTATATTCCTTCCAGAGACACCAACACAAATCACTATGTACCACCGAATGTGCCATCCTTTTCAAGCCTTTATCTAGTTTTTCTTAGAACCATCACTCAAAGAATGGTGACCCTCAAAGCTCATTAGAGTAAACTACTACAAAGTCACCAAAGAACTACTACAAGTCCTTATACCACTATAATTCGTAGAAGATATGATTTTTGGTCTCCTCACTGTTGTTACTACATCACTGGTACCTTGCGACGAGACTGATTCCAATTTTCCTGATGCTCTCATTGGAAGGGATCACCGAGTTCCATACTCTACATACAAGAAATTTATATTTGGATGGTAATTTTCTACCCCACATTAGCTCGTACCTTGTATCCTGATGTGCCTAGGGGAAATAAATATTATGAAAGTCCTTTGAGGTGAACTTCCCAGATTGAGACGGGTTAAACACACACTTGTTCGGCTCTGAGATAATGAGGATATATTCAAAAATGTTATTTTTTCTCTTGTCCAGGACTATTTAACGAAATCCAGATACAAGATCACTTCCTAGAAAGTGATGGTAGGTTCCAAACACCTAGGGAAACCTATCAAAAATCCCACGTAGTTGTATTTCCAGAAGTGGATACTGCCATCTCCTATGAGCTAGTGTGAATGCTGATGAAGGCTCAAAACTAGTGGATATATCAGCTTATAGAAGGGGGATCCCTAGACACATTCATTTTCAGTAAAACTGGTGTAGTTATGTTATATGATCTTCCCCCATAGAGTCTGATTCTCCACGACCTCCTAAGCCAACATGGCGTGCATGCACTTCACAATACCCTCAATGCTCCTTACTTTAATTCCCCCTTCTTTGATAAATTTAGTGACCTTCTTTCTAATGTTTTTATTTTCATGTTTTGTAAGGGTTATAAGGTTTTTCATTTTGTGAATATTTTATGTTACAATTCTTAAATGGTTTTAGAGATTAATATATTATCTCTCTATAAATGTATTTATGCATATTGGATAACATGTGAAAACCAATTTTTTGTATTGATATCTAAAGATGGATGGATGGAATTATTATCAATTTTGGAATCTTATGAACTTTTAGTTCTTCAGTTATAACAAAACCACCTTCATTTCATGGAAACATATATGAAACATAAATTGAATAAGGAAAAAATAAAGGGCAATATTTTCGAAAAATCAGATATGTATATCCTCTCAATAAAATTATTTATCTTTAGGAAAAAATGTCTTGAATAAAAATGTTGTCCTGTTATCTTCATTTTTGATGATATCAATTAATTTTTCCAACCCTCCTTAGCTTATGAATTTGTTAATATCAACATTCCCCTAACTAGGATCTATATAACTCTCCATAAGAACATGATAGTAATATTTTTTCCATGTATATTTTTTCACATTACACCTTTGTTCCCCCATGTAGAAATCTAGTAATGAGTTACATTGTGTAATAGTTATGTTTCTAGAATTCCTGTTTCAAAGGATGATTTAGTATTTCTTTTTACAATGTGGGTTTCTATAAAAAGAAAATTCAATTGTTAAACCATTGACAACAAAGATGAATTTTGTCAGAGAAATTTATTTCTAAGGGGATATAATGTAACACCATGATATTTTTTGATTTTTTAAATTAATTTAATCATTTAAATATTATTCATTTTAAAAAACACAATATATATCATGTGTCATATAAAATAATTATGTTCATCTTGGGTGTCATGAAACACCAAGTTAAGATCTCACTACATTAAAATGTTATATGTTCTTGAAGTATTTGGAGAACTATATTTGGCTTATGTTACACACAATTTTGATTTCCTTTTATATCTTGTGTTACACAGAACGCCATGTTTTACTGAACTACAAAATACTATTTATATTAAAATATTATTAATACTACAACAAATCCATTGGAATGGATTTTATGAATAAGATTAAATAAAGTGGGAAAATATTATTTACTCATCTATATAATATGACTCCTTTGGTTGTAAGTTAGTTATAAATCTATGTAATTACTATATAAAAAATAAATAAAATTTTTTTGTAAGAAAAATATTTTTCTATATACAAACAAGTTTTATCATAATAAATTCAACAAGACTAATTTGGATGTTTTTTAAAATAAAATTATATAATATATATTCAATACTTTTTAATACATGTCCAATATATTTTATAGGCATAATATAAGAATATATCCAATTTTTTGAATAAATGATATACTTTTCAAAAAGGTAATTTTACATCTTTTCAAATGGCACACAAATTTTAAATATAATTTTTAAAACATTAATAATTTTTATTTGAAAAAAATAAAATTTTGTTTTGAAATAGTAATATCAAAATTTAATTTGGGTGATTTTTTTCCTGAAATCATTCTTATTTTGATGAATAGTGAATAATAGTGAATTTATGTTCAAAAAATCATTTTCATCGAATATATTTATATTTTTTACATTAGTTTTTTTGGTTATAAAGTATAATTATATTAATATTTTAACAATTAAATCAATGTATGTAACAGTAAATAATTTTTAATTCAATTTAGATATAAAAAGCATAACAAAATTTTGAAACATCACATAATAACTCGGATTTTTTTGTCCCATCTATGGGATTAATTTACAAATAATTTCTGAATTTTATATCATTGGAATTAAGAACAATATATCAAATATTTGGAATCATAATAATTTATAATTTATAATAATATTAACATAGTTTTGTTTCCAAAAATATTAGTGAATTATTTAAAATTAATTATAATTAGTACCATAAAAATGTCTTTACATAGTGGTACAACATTAATATTAAGAGTCCAAATGACATATAAACCGTTCAAAAAACCATTTTATATAAAATATTCAACAATATAATCTCCCGGATCTAATTTTTCACATTATTTGATACACACAATTTATGTTGGACCTCCCAATTGTGTTTACCTTATTATATTTATAAGAATGTCACTACCCCTCTATTATAAAAAGGTATTAAAACCTCTCATTTAATAAAACATATAAATCCATTTGGATGATAAATGTACTACTAAAATAATCTACCATCATCCATCCACTCACCCTATAGTCATCACATTGGTAAAAAATCCAACCATGGAAGCCGTTTTTTGAAAACTCAATGGAGTTTCTCCAAAAGAAGAAACATTCTTCAATGTGCATTTATGTTTTATAATTTTCTCCACCCATTAAATTATTATTATTTAATAATTATATAAGAAAATCAGTATCCTTAATAATTTTATATGTTTTTATGTTAAGGGTTCTAACTGCACCTACACACACTTCCATCAAATGTGCTATGAACTTTCCATTCGTGTTTATGGTAGACTATCAACTTATGAAACGATGTCATTACTTTTTTTATTTTACCACATGCCATTCTTGAAAATTATGATTGAAAATATGTTTTTATTTTATATATATGAAATTTACTATTTATTTATGCCTCTATAATTATTATATTAAACATACCTTCATAATTTAAAATTTTTGCTATTATGATAACTTCATTTGTGGACTTGTGGACTATTTTCTTGTCAATGTGATGGGATTCATTTACACGTTACAAATAATGTATTAAGGATATGTTTAGTAAAAATATATGTTATATATAAAATAATAATTTTATTGGAATCGTAATATGTATATATATACATATATATAATTTAATATCTTCTATTAATATGATTACAAAATGGAAACAACATTTATGCGTATGTACGACCTACCGTCTCCATGAACGTTGTATTCCATTTCATAACTATTTATTTTAAATATTATTTGAAAAATTCATATACTGAATATATATTATATCTATATCATTTTTTACATTCTGAAAGTAATTAAATCATTATATGAGTAATATGATAAAGAATAAAAAGTAAAAACATATTTGAAAAACAACGTAGATATTTCCCAAAACCTAACCATAAGATGAATTGTTAATAGATGGGTAATATAATGTCATAAAAAATTATATATGTTATTATATATATTAATATTACTTTTTGCATATGTATAATAAAAATATATTTATTTTATGGGAGGTTTGAATATGTATGAAAAATGTCAAGACTTAAGGTAAGTGTTTTCTCATCTCAATTTTATTTCTATGAGACAAATGCCTTATGCAGCACTCATTTATATTGTGTTGTGTATATAATGGCAATAAATTTATTCTATTATTCTTATAATTATATTTATGGTTATTTATATAGAAATTTAAATATATTTATTTCAGGGGTTTTATGGTTTAAAAATTACCAAATCGGAAAAGTAATTTTTCTCAATTTTCCATATTGAGATGAATGGAATGTTATACACCCATATTTTCATATCGACTGTATATACATCACTTTGACATGTTATATCATGAATATACTTATTTTCATGATATTGTATGATTTATTTATGTTTATTCTTTCTACAGGATTTTGATTCAATGTTACCAAAGTGGTAACAGTTTTTGTGTACAATGTTATCATTTATTGAGATTTTTTATGATTACTATTCCATCAATGAAATAATTTACTTACTATATGATGAAATATTATTAATTATTTTCCTATTAATTTCCTTTATTAATATATTTATTTGTACAAATTTTACACTCTTTGGTACTTAAGATAAATAATTATGTGTTTTTAAAAAAATCCAACATTATTTATCTCTTAGGACAAAAATTCGTTTTATTAAAAAACAATGTTATAAAATCAAAATTTCAAAATTAATTTACTAATATTTTTCAAAGTCATTTGTAAATAAATTTTAAATTTTTATTAATTTTTTTAAAGAAACATATTTATTTTCCAATCATGGAACTTTTTTAATCTTGTTAGGTTGAAAAATTAATGTTGGGCATATACATATTTATCCACCATCATGATTGTAATTTCCATGAAGAATCACTTCAATTTTTATTTAATTATTTTTAAACAATATATTTTTCATAATATATTGGAAATTCTTTATTTTAAATTTTTATTCAAAAAATTGTTTTTAAAAATAACTTAGGTGTGAAAAGTGTTTTAAATGATTTTTAAAGATTTTGTTACATGTTTTATGGTTATTTTCATAGAGGAATGTTTTCATAATTTTATTTGATTTCAGAATAGTTTTCTAATGAATAAATAGCATTTTCTCAAAAAATGTTTTATATCAATTTGAAATTCAAATTTATAATCTTTCAAGTGTTTTTTTAATGAATGGGATTTTTAAAGTGATTTGTGTTTTAAAAAGTGATTATCAAGAAATGCTATTTTTCTTAAAAAATCCATCATACTATCTTTAAAAATACTTACCCATCTAAGATGAAACCCTTATAGTTTATTATTTATGAGGGATATGATATAAGGACAACATTATGTTCATTTCTGTGAATGATTTTTATTAATATTAATAGTCATTTATGAAACCTATATATCATCAATCGGTTATGCCATTACAAAATGATTTTGAAAAGAACATCCTTACAAAAGTTTTTCTATGATTAAATTATTTTAAAACATATCTATTTTTCATAGGATATGATATGCTGAAATTTTTATTAAAAAATTTATTTTAATAGGCTATGATATTATTTTTATGATATTCATATGTTTTTATGGGATATGATATGATGTGTTTTTACATTGTGGCACATGCATGTAAAATTTCACTATGTGATGGGAAAGGCCTGTATGTACCTCCAATGAATTGGGCAATGCTAATTGTTTTTTGAGATTGAAGGGTATATTGAAAGTTATCCAATTCCAAAAAAATAGAGCGTACATGGGAGGGAATACCATGCTCGAAAAATGAGGGTACACAGGAGGGAATCCCATGATCGGAATAAGATAGTACATGAGAGGGCATCCCACGTGTGAAACAAGTTGGTATAAGGGATGAAATCTCAATCCTGAAACTAATGTATACATGGTAGGGTATTCTATGAATGGAATACAAGGTTACAAATGAGGGAATACCAGTATCTAAATAGGTGTACATGTAATTATCCCGAGCCCAAAATGTTTTGAATTTCTTTTTATGTAGTGGTGACATAGGATTTTCTATACCATGTAAATTCCATGATTACATTTATTATTCCCCTATTAAGATCTCAAAGATTATAATCATTATTCCCTTATAATTAATATATTATAAACTGTATATATTTATTCTAGAACTATTAATTATGATATATTTTGTTATGGGTATGATCATAAAATGTTATGATCATATTCTCAAATGCTTATGCTCATGTTATGATTATATATCTACCATGTTTATCTTTACTGGGAATCTAAGGTCACCGATTTGTAATGTTTCCTTTTCCTAGGTAATGAAGAAAGGTTTTATGTAGTAGTACTGTAAGGAGAAGACATTTATAGGAGATTTTGAATATCTTTCACCAAGTTAAATGATTAAGTTACCTAGTTAGAAAAGATACTAATCAATCATGGTCATCAATCATGTAGTTTTGTATTGTGTTAAATATTCATCTAAAATTATGATATATCTATATATGTTGATCCTGAGTCACTATAAAATCCAATAAAAATCTAATTTTATGGGATTTATTATTTATAAGTATATGACTCATGAAATTTCCCCATTTTGTTGAAAAAAATATTTTCTTAATTATTGAAATTATTTTTCAAATTTGGAAATATTGTCACCATGTGAAATACAAGATGAAAGATAATTTTTCATATTCATTTTGAATTCTTAAATTTCTTTATTTATGTTCTATTTTTAAATTACCATATTATATTTTTATTTTATAATTTTTTATTTTATTTTTAAAATATTGATTCTGGGTTTTTGTCAGGGTATAATGTTTATTCAATTACTTATTATATCAATTTTCATATTTAAATTCAAATTCATGCTCAAATGGATAATAAAAATACACCTCAACTAAATTGTCCATAAATCACATATTTTGTTTTTTATTAGAATTTTTATATTATTATTATTAATATGCGACATCACTATAATTATCTAATGCAATTCATAAGGATTTCATGGCCTTTCTACATTTATTCTTACAGTTAACATTCTTAAAGTACTTTTTCTAATAAATCTTGTTGTACTGAAGCTATCGAGAATATCATTTGATGTGTCCTAGATTATTGTATTAATAAAATTTAACCTCTACGAGGGTTTCAGAATGTTTATTATATTTATTTAAGGTTTTATTGAAACAAATTCTCTCATTATATTATTTTTGATCATTATTGAAAAGTGGTAAATCTCACTGTCTGAAGAAATACTATTTGACGTATCTTTATCTGTTGATTCATTTATTTATATCTCTATAATTTTTGTATAATATTATATTTTGATACTTTTAGTGAATCATTATTATTTTAATCTAATATATTATCTATTTAATCATCTAACATCATATCCTCACACATCATAAGAGTTCTAATAAAATCCTTTATTTTAAAATTCATGACATCTACAGATTTTCTAATAGTATCGAAAATTCTACTCCATCATGGTAGTAGAATTTTCAGTATTTTAAATGTGTGATTTAGTTCATCAATAGGTGTCCCTATAACAGAAACGTTATTTACCACATCATCAAGTGTTCCATTATGTATTTATATAATTTCATCATCCAAAAATCCAAATTATCAAACATAAGTGTGTTGGTATTTTATTTGATGGATCTAAATTTTTTTATACCTTCATCAAATTCAAATATTGTAGTCCACATTTTATGAGAAATTTTACATTTTGAAACTATGTTAAACTCATATGGACCTATTCCACATATTTCACCATCATAAAATTTAGAGTTTAAATAAAATATATATTTATTACCATCATTCCATGTTTCTGGTTATGTTGTGAGAATTACATTAAGCCTCAGGGATTTAAGATAGACCTTAGGAACAAAGTTATTTGGATAGATGATGACATGTGCCTTTAAATAAGCACAATTCTCACCATAAAAGTAAGGAACTATTACCATAGACTTAAATTATCAATTATCAGTCATAGAATATATTTGTAATATGATATTTAGTCTTACTGTTTTGAAATATGAGAACTCAATATTTGTAAGCTCTGACGCCAGTTATTGTTTCGAGAGAATTGCAGTAAGACTCCCTACGAGAGGGGGGGGGGTTAACTGAGTTTTTTATAAGTTTTGTAGCATGGTAACCATCCCTATTAAATATATGAATAACATATAATATTTTCCATAAAATAATAAGTAATGAAAATAATGGAACATGATAAAATATCATACACATAGATTTATACTGGTTCCTGGAATAGAAAACCAGTAGTCTACTCCAACAATACCGATCTATAAGTGACTGGTGATTTTTAGTAATCCAATACTATTTCTAGGGGATGGGAAGTCCCTCATTGGGTATTCCTGAATGAATAAAAGCAAAAACACATGGTAAAATAGCAATAAAATATTTCCACAAGGCTTTAACAAGGCTTTCTAAACAACAACTATCATAGTTCATTTACTAGCAAACATTACAATGAATGTGATAATAAATATAATGTTTATAGGTTGAGTTCATCATTATAAAATAAAAATGATAGAAGATAATAAATATCACAAGGAGACTATAACAATAAAAAATTCTTGGGAGCATCTTCTAAAACAAAAAAAAATATGATAGAGATAACACAATAATAAATATTGAAGCTTCTTCTTAATTTCATGAAAAAAGAGTAGTACACAAATATCTAGAAGAGTTAGATAGAACTAAAAAATTATTGCAATACATTTCGATTGAATCCACATCAATTGATCCATAAAATTAGGAATTTCATTTCAAAAGTAAAACAGACTTTTCATTAAAATAACTCAACATTAGCAATAAAGAATAAATTGTCATTTTACTTGTTTCCATTCTCAGTAATTAAATTTTATTATAATGTATTTATTATAAAAAGAGGTAATCCACCTTTTAATTAATTTATAAAACATTATTTCTCACTACAATTAAACTAATTATAATAAATACTAGTTTGTAGAGTAATGTGGTTGATGGTATATCACTATAAAATGAAATCTAATTATTTTAAGTTATATAGTCCAATTGGTCCATGTATATGATTTATCTACCTAGAATAATTTGTGCAGGATGTCTTTACATAGCTGATTGTATTTACATAGATTTTTTATCACATATCCAAATAATAAGTAGCCAAATATAATTACATAGCCAAATTTGAACTACATCGCCAATATCACCACATATCCACATCATATAGCCAATTAATCCAGGTATTATATTTACAAAGATTATTGATTTATGTAGATTATTTATCATTTTGATGATTCATAATCATAATCAATTTCCACAATGTCATTTCTGTTATATATCTATTTCAGATAGGTGAATAAATCTCTTAGGTGATTTATATAGCTTATTGCTGGATGTTTCTATTTAACCAGATTACCAAATGCCTCATGTAGTTGAGTTTCTAGAATTTGGAAAATTTCAGCCAAAAAATCCAGAATTACTGACATAACAATTTTTATAACAGAAATACATTAAAATAGTGATAAAATAAACGGTTCTGACTACTATAAAAGCATGTGATGTGTGGTTCTGAACATTTCTTTTTGTTGTGATCAATGATCACTCTAATATAAACATGACAATAATCACCAAGTTCATGTGAATTAAATCAAATAATAAAGATGACATGAATCATTGAAGACCTAAGAGAGTATCATCACATATTATTTATATTAAATTTAATTGAATATGGAATTTTCCTTCATGTAATTATTTGTTCATTTATCAATATAAAAAATATATCTGTGACTCACCATCATTGTATTGTGGTAATGAAGTGTAGATTCCCTCTAGCGGTTATGTGTATGTGTTCCACGAATATCCAGATGTCACCGAAGGAATCTCTATATGCTAACACAAGAGATCCTTATGTTTGTGTCATCGTCCTTTGATCACTATGAGAATTACTTACAAATAATTCTCTATGATCCGGTTGAGGTAGATTTCTCCCCATTATTGGGAGTAATCTGGGGGAGGAGAGATCTCAAGGGATTCGGGGAATTCTCTAATTCCATTGTGCACAACCGAATAAAAAATGAATTTTTCTTGTGAGAAAATAAATATATTGGTTTATATATCATTACTGTTAAAATAGAATTATTTCACAAGTCCCATTAAATATTTATTTAATCCTTTTGAAAACCCCGTGAATAATAATAATAATAATAATAATAATAATTCTCTACATATTCATAACTTATTAATTATAAATAAATATTATTTAATAAAATAATCTTAAATATTTATTATTTTATTTATAGAAAATAATCATGGCTGATAATTACTCAGAAATATTAATGAAACCGTGAATAATTTCTAGTTATTTATTAAATAAATATCATTGCATTATTTTCCAATAAATGAATAATTATTATATTAAAAAAAATAACCCATAAATATTAATTAAATATTCAGATCACATTTTATTCTCATTAATTACTGGTGATAAAATAAACGTGATCAAGAAAACATGAAAAATTATTAAACAAAATGTAGAAATAATAGTTATTTATCTTTTTAAATATTAAATAATAAGATATTATTTAACTAAGATTCTTAATACACTTATTTTGTGACCCTCTAGGACTCTTTCTTAATGGCATTAAATGAAGAAGCCCAAAGTCCAAGGTTAGCTTCTAGAAACATGCCTAGTTACCAATAGAGAAAGTATTTCGTTACTCAATGAAATAATAAATAATAAATATTCATAATATATATTGAGATCCCTTTATCACAATTTCTAAAATAATGGTGGTTTCATGTTGGTTCCATCAACCAATTTTCTCAAAATCTCTTTCATTGAATTTTAAGAAATAGAACTTTCATATAGAACAACATGGAAACAGATTTATTTTGTCTAAATCATTTACAACAATGGTATTGAGATATTGACTTCCTATAAAGAACAAAATGGATAAATCTATTATTTCATTATTCATTAATTTAATATTATTGGTCATGCACCTAATGTATCCTACATGGCCTTGAACATCTGTTGTCACAGTTTTCATCAATACATAAAAGTACTCAATTTATAATACACATTAATAATAATCTTAAACTCTATGGACCAATAAACACATCCACAGATAAGAACATCCAATGAAACATATAAATATGGATTTCTTACTGGTGGGTCTCATTCTCACAATATCCTACTAGATATTACCAAGGGAGTACACCATGTTAAGGTTTATCAAAGTCCTATTAGAATCTACACCTAATAGTTGGTATCAATTGAGTCCGTCAAATTTTATCATTGAGATATAGAACATATATTTAAGAATAGTTTCATAGAACATATGTGTTATCATCATAGTGAGGGACTACTATGGCCTTTTAGTTCGACAACTATTCTAGGTAGATTATCAATTAACATGTTACGTAAAAGAATATCATTATGTGATATGTTAGTTATTTATATTAAAAAATTGATTAATTGTTGTCACAATCTATATAGAAGTAGGTTCTATAGATCCAACTCTAATAGAATCCCACTTTCACTAGAGGAAATAACTAAAAAACTTCATTCTTTTAGTTCGCACAACATAATCATGCTTCTGGTGAGATAATAAATTAGTAAAGGGGTCCACTAAATTCTATTCTATAGATACTATCGTCATTGTAAGTTCACCCCTTTGATAAAAATACATCCTGAAGTGAATCTTCTAGAGTGTTTTATATGTCTGTTGGTGTTACATTGGTTCTTTTACAAGATCCAAGACAAAATCATTATCACAACATAGTGTTATAAGATCTTTAATTTTAGGATACAAATCCATATCATAGGGAATGTTATGAATCCAAATGGCTTCCTTGGCTACATGCAGAGCTACTATATATTATTACTCCACTATAGAATCAGCAAAAATTGGTTTCTTTGAACTCTCCAAGCTCACAGATCCTCCATGTTGAATGAAAAAATATAAAGATAGAGACTTCAGATCATTATTACTTTTATGAAAATTCACATCAGTATAACCCCATATGACCATCTATTTATATCCTCTATACATCAAGAACATATCATTAGTCATCTTAGAAACATAAGGATAGAATTAACATAATTCTAATGATGTTCTCTGGGATCATCTTGACATCCGCCTACCTTATTCAATGCATAGTCAAAAAAAATTCTATTGCATAACATGAAATACATGATTGATCCAATCAACGAATCATATGGGATCTTACTCATTATATCATTCAATTACTATGATAGAGAACACATTTTCATAGTAAGAATTTAACCATGTGTTAGTGAACCAATCCCATATTGAATTGTTTAATACTAAATCTCTTTAATATATTCTCAATATATATACTTTGACTCATTTTAGTGAGCCTCTCAGATCTATCATGAATGATCCCGATCCTTTGAATTTAGGCTGTTTTACCAAAGTACTTTAGGGAGAACAATTGTTAAATGAGTCCTTAATAGATTTTGAGACTGGTTTTTCATTTATAATAAGTAGTATTTCATCAATATATTCTATTTGGATAACATTCAAATTCTCACAAAACCACTTATAAATACATAAGTAACATTCATTCTTAATGAGACAAAATTTTTTATGGATTCATCTAATTGAATGTTCAATTACCTAGATACTTGATTCAATCCATAAATGGACATCTTCGACATGAAAATTATTTTGGAATTACATAGACTCACAAAGAGTTCTAGTTGTGTCATATACACATCTTCTTAAAGGTTCCCATTAAGGAACGTAAATTTGAAATCCATCTTCCAAATATCATAGTCATGGAATGATGCTATAGAAATATTAATTCTAATGGATTTAAACAAGGAAACCCATGAAAATGATTTATCATAGTCAATTCCTTGATGCAATTTAAAACAATTTTCCACTACAATTTCTTTATAGGTGTTAAATTTACATCCCATTTTCTAGTTTCCTCTTGAATACCCTTTCACATACCAAAGGTTTTACATCAACTAGCGCATTATCCAGAACCCAATCATGATTTTGAAACATGAAATTTATTTTAGAATTCATTGATTCTTACCATCTTGAAGCTTTTTAGATTTCAACTTCCTCTATGTAGAAGATAATATTATCATTATCAATAAATAAAGAGTCACCATAATTGGTGACTAGGAAACCATACATCTCTTGTTCACTTAAATATTTTACAATCCTACATATTAGTTGTGTTTCAAGAACTAGTTCTTGCACACGGACCTATGAAATATTTCATTGTTCTAAATCCTCTGCATCTTGAGTATCAACTACATCAAAGTTAATATTTCTCCCACTATCCTTTTTGAGGACATGATCTATCTAAATAAAGACATATTTTTTGGAAATAGTATATTTTTTCTTGATGGTTTGTATTGGTAGTATCAGTTTATTTATCCATTGGATACCCTATAAAGATACAATTTTTGCCCAAGGGTGCTAGTTTTATTTCTTTTGAAGGCCTTATAAAATTCCAAGAATCCCCATAAATATGTATGAGACAAAATGTGTTTCTTTCCACTCTATAGCTCGAAGGGAATTCCATTTTTACATTAGTTTGTACTTGGATTAATGTGTATTTGGAAATATTTATTGAATATCCCAGAAATGATTATGGAACATTTTCATGACCAATAATTGACATTACTATGTCTCAAAATGGTCAGTTACTCCTTTTATTAACACTATTCTACTATGGTGTGTATAATGGAGTATGTTGAGATATAATCCTGAACTCCCAAAGATTTTCAATGAACTCTTGGTTAAGATATTCACCACCTAGATCAAATCGATGATTCATTATGTTCTTACGAAGTTGATTCTCTAACTCTATATTTAATTCCATATATATCACAAAAGAATTTTACTTATACCTTATCATGTAGATATAGTAATATATAATCAGGTAATCATTAAAAGTTATGATGTGTGAATATATAACTCCAGAATCTATAAGAAATTTTACATACACATCATTATGTACCAATCCCAGAAGCGATGATGACCTTTAAACATGTCCACCAAATGGTGGTTTGGTAATTTTCAATATAAACATCGATGAAATATTTCATGTTTTTTTTATCAGAAGAATCCAAATAAACATCTT